>LS997565.1:42058665-44458665 GCA_000469685.2 Haemonchus contortus
AAAGTGGGCGTTCAAATATCGGTTTTTTTTTAGAAAAATTTATAACTCTGTTTGAAAAGTTCTATAACATGGAAGATAAAGTGGTTCGAGGCTATAGAAGAAATGTTGCAAAAACCCTGGAGTTGTCGTGAGGTTATGAAAGTACGTAGAGAAAATTGTATTCGTAATAGCTTTTGTACTCCAAAGAAGAGGAAAATTCGAGGCTACCTACCTCAATTTTGAAAAGTTTTTCTTCATTTAATCTTTGGTTGAAGAACAGTTATTATATCGCTGTTAGAGGCTACAGCAGCTGCTTTCATTTTCAGTGCACCATCAAAAAGACAGGCTTCCCTGTTGGATGTCTAGGCATTACCACTTAAACAGTTCACTGAAAATTTGCAAAGAAGCAATGCTTGTGACGGGTGGCTTGTAGGTGGACTCGCTCCGGAATAAAGTATATTCTCTCCTGTCGCATTTAGGGTTTGAATCCCGGATCGATATCTACCTAAGCCAACCAAGCCTTCCATCCCTCCGGGGTCGGTGAATTGATACCAGACTCGTCCGGGAGGATAAAAGCACTGGATTGTACATCGGCCGGCCTTCGCAAGTTAATGGATGGGCCATATACGCATCCAATACGCCACTCCGATTCTGAATGGAAGTCGAATGCGTGGGCGCATTCTTCCGAAGGGATGGATTAACGCCCCAAAACGTTTCGATTAACGTTTCTTAAACTTTTTCTTTCTCACCTATTGCAACATTTCCAATTAATGGCGAACCCCTCAATGAATGGCCAACTGGTCCCCTCGCTGTTCTGTGTTTATAGGGACTTCACCATCCTTACGTAATACCAACATATGTAGCCCCAATTTGGAGCTTCTCATTAGACGGCAACCAAGTGATACCTTAGGGAACCTCACCACACGACTATTATAGAAACAACGTGCACTAGGGTAGTAGATCGTCCTTCAAGTGACGGAAAGAATGCGATTGTCTTAATATTCGTTAATAATGCTGAAGCAGTACTACAGTGTCAACCTTGTCACTGCATTTAAGCGTGAAAATACTGACTAACAATAAAAGGCATAGCGAGACCTTACCGAAAAAACTAATAAAGTCAACTTCAATTTCTGGGTACCTTACTAAGTCACATCTACTTATTGGTAGACGCGTACCTGTTTGAAATGACGACTTCAATCCGCGCTAATTACCATGAATACTGTTTTTCACAGAAGATGATTCGACGTCAGTTTTTTGCTTTTATATTTACTCAAAGTGTCCCTTAAACAGCCGGATCTCCGTCAAGGTTATCCCATACAAGAACCTAATTTCACTAGTTTCGAGATCCCTTGCGTTTCAGGAATTCTGTCTACCTTTTCGCTTCCTCTCCCATTCATATAATTTTTCCACCAATCCTTCCCATCTTGATAAGGCATTTCAAAATGCTGCTATCTCTGAGCTTCATTCCAATTTGTTTTTCATGTGTACTTTTAAAGCTCTTGATACTCCACTTTATTGGTTAGCTTTCGGCATTTAATGCCTTATTCAGACCCTAACCTGACAATGCATAGTTGCAAACAATCAGTCAATTTCTGCATTTCTGCTCTGCAGGA
Organism: Haemonchus contortus; assembly: GCA_000469685.2. Lineage (NCBI taxonomy): Eukaryota > Metazoa > Nematoda > Chromadorea > Rhabditida > Trichostrongylidae > Haemonchus > Haemonchus contortus. The sequence goes on from LS997565.1 coordinate 42,060,258, forward strand.
ATTGCAAATATATCAAAATGTTGCTATCTCTGAGCTTCATTCCAACTATTGGAATGAAGCTCAGAGATAGCAGCATTTTGAAATATTTGAGATTTGAGATAGTTGAGATTTTCGCGAAAATGAAAGTCATCAAATCTGTACAGCTGTCACGCGCATACATACGAAGCACTTCCTAAATTGCGCACTACAATCGCGCAATCGCACATCAAATTTGCCAACAATTTCAACATGGCAGGTGCTGAGGCTTCATCGTGCTTTCCTATGAAAAACCTCAACTTCCATGCGCTCGCGATGATCAGTTTTATCGGCGAAACTTCGCAAGAGCAAAGGCTCGTATGGATTCTGGTGTGTTATCACCGCTCTTCTTTGCGTCCTATCAACCGAAAAAGACTGTGTGAAAAAACATAGAAAAAACACTCTGAAGCTTGTTCTGACTAGCTTTTTTCTGGCAAGTGCTGATAATGCCTCGCTGTACTAAGAAAATCTGGCAAGGGTGCTAATTAAAACGCTTAGCGCTTTACGGGACTCAAACTCTGTTGAGCTTTTCGAGCAGGAGCGTAATTAGCTATCCCTATATGGTTTTCGCATCGCTTGATGCTTGGAACTGACAGCAAAAACCGTCATACCAAAACGACTTGTTCAAAACAGTTAACAGCTTTCTAGTTCAAGACCGATAGTGGCTAGCAGGCTCATCACGTTACACCGATTTAAAAAGTCAAGGTGGAAAAGTCGTTTGGAAGGCGGGTCTAGCGGAGTCCCGGTATTGTCAAAGATAGAGAGAAATGTGCCATGACAGCGTAAGCTGGACTCCAAATCGACATCATTGAAAGTGCTCTGACGCGCACTGCTCTGAGAAATTCTCTGTTATGTAAATTTCTTTCACTGAAAGCTGGGAAACATTGTAGTGGATTGTCTATTACTTTGTGCTTCATTCATCATAGTTTTTGACAAAACTGCAATTGAACGAAGAAGGGTTCTGCCATACTTATCAAAATGTTCCATACTCACAGTCAAAATTTCGTCTTCAGTGCCCTTGTCCGTGTGTGAGGAAAAACGCTATTAGCCATAGATGTCAACTTTACCACCCCTTTCAAAAACTAGTCGAAGGGTTCCCTCGAACGGCTGAAGTTGGCACTCAGTAACCTTGTGAAATATGCTGGGGACAACTACGACAAGGTTTTGTCCCTACTACCACATGTTCTGTCAATCATACAACAATGTGACGACAAGTTGCGAAACTTTTCGGACATCAATTTATTCATGAATGTGTTTAGGGTAAGTAGGTTTCATGCAAAAATCCTGGAGAACAGTGAACGATAATTTGTTTATAGGTACTTTATATGTAATAGAACTACAATAAGGTTTACACATAACCGGTCGTAGTTCATTTACTTCGGCAAGAGCAGTCTTTATGAAAACGCATTCTTCAGTCTAGAAACCACTCTGAAGCGTCATATTTTTATTAAGCATATCGTATGGACTAAGCATACAACATAACACATTCAAGCTTATTCAGCTACACCGTAACCCAAACAAAGCAAAGCAACACCGCAACCCAAGCGACCGTCTACAGTGAAGAAAGAAAATGAGCATCTCTGCCGTTTGACCAAGCCTCATGGGAACACGTCCACCGCTAACGGGCACTTGACATCGACTTCCTCTCTTTCCAATTTGTAAAGAACTTCAGTTGGGTAGTAGTTCCATGAACTGTTGTCGGGCGAGCTTCGTAAGGTGTAGATGGAGCATTGGTACTTGAAGCTCGAAACATTCACTTGCGTCGAAGAAGAGTTCTGGTATTCGTACTGTTCATTGAGTTAACTTTCAGCAGGAGAGTTATTCAGTTTGCTTCACTGCACTGCTCTAGTTGCAAGTAAATAAAAAAATCAAATCTAGAAAACGTAGTCAAAGTAGAAAATTGCAAACAGGTCATATAAAGGAACTGTGAGATCGAACAGCCTAGGTAAGGCTCTGCTTTTTTTTTTTTGATAAAGTCATCGTTCCTGCTCGACACGTGTTGTCCTCTCGACCACAAAAGTGAGCATATAAATGCCAAGAGACAGCTGTATAATTCACCATTAATCGGTAGCGACTTTTCCTAATAGGTTTTCAAATTTTAAACATAACTGGACAAATAGGCAATTTACCGTACGGAATGATATCGAATGACCGGTGTCGATCGGATCAGTGGTCCCGGTAGGTAAGTTATCGTTAACTCTAAAACTGCAGCAGAGGTTTCACAATATCACCTCTTTCGCTGATATATGGGAGGAAAGTAGGACTTTCGTGTCAGGCAGGAAGATGGATCCGCAAGCAGGCACAACTACTCAGCCGAACGTGTCGAAAACTTACATTGGAATCGCGTGGCATCACACCAACCATGGCGCACTCTGGGAACTCATCGGAGCCCATCTTCAGACAATCGCCATAACTTCGAGTGTAGGTGTTATGATATTCGTTGAAATAAGCGCATGTCACATTCCCAAAGGTTGTTAGCTTGAATGTGCAGAAAAGACCTGGATGCGCCTAGAACGGAACTCTTCATCGACGTGACTCTTCATCTATTCTCCATATCATATAACGCTAACTGGAGTGGACTGATTTTTCAGGGTAGAACTGAAATTGAAATAGATAAAGCAAAAATTGACCAAAATTTCCGTGTTAGTTTAGCTACTAATATATCAGGACTACTACTTTACTTCTGTGAACTTAACTTACTGTAGCAGGAACCATCACCTGAGCAAACCATTATTTTGTTAAGTTGTTTAGGTGAATCTCTCAATGATCTTGAAGGCTTAACATTTTCTCAATTAAATTAATTCATATTTAATGGATTCGATCTTACTCGCAGTTCGCATTAACTGAATAATAGCTTTATCATATTTTTTCCCTTGTAAGAACTGTGTTTTATTTACGTTTTCCGCTGAAAAAATTTTCTTGCAAGTTTATGCAAATGTATGCATCAATTCGCACTCATAATAATTCCTGCACTTCTAGAAAAAAGAAAGTCGACGATGTGTCGTTGTCTTTTCAAAAAAACTTTTTCTTTTTTTTGGCAAAATTTGGCAAAAGAGTAGTTAATCCACTGCCTATTGCTGCTCCTTTTCCAGTGTGGCAGTCTTGTTGAGCGTCTACCACTTCTATAGTTCTCGGAAATTCAAATGACCTGTTGGCCGAAGCGCCGGAAAACAGAGAATTTGAGCTCATAAAATCGAACATTTGCCAGCTGAGTCTCGTGAGTCAGATCCCACTGCATGTACAATATCATTCCTTTTGATGCATCCATTTCGTGTGTGACTGTAAAACTAAACTGACTTCAAGCGCAATCACCTATACGCAAATGGTTATGTAAAACTCATAACTGAGGTAATTCCGTGGGGATGCAAAGGTAATCAGCAGGTATAAGTTGGCACAAAAAATGTTCTCAAAAGTTTCGAATAAGCAGGAAGATATGGCCTACAAGCGTGCCACACCGGATGCTGTTGGTCGAATAACGGCTCAAGATTGTACCCCTTGTGTGCCACACCCGGAAGCGGACGAGTCCCAACGGCATTAACGGTAAAAGCTACACCACTCAGAAGGGACATCTATGTTGAAAATTCGAACAACTTGCCGTGACCTTCGAGACGACAGTTAAAACAAGTTTCAGGTCGACTCCATAGAGCCAACTCTTTAAGCAATTACAACAAATGATATCACGTCCCAATGCCTCTTCCTCGAGGTTTTTGACTTTACAACCTCCCCCCCCCTCCATTCTAACGACGCCGAAGATAGAACAGAAGGTATCTTCTGATTGTTCCGCTTTCCGCTCCGCTATGTTTATCCGTTTTATCAACACCTCATGAGTGCTCTACTTAAATCCAGTGACAGGCTTATTGTAAAGGCTGCGCTATTGATAATGGATATCCTGTATATTGAAAATTCGGACACTTGAAGCCAGTTGAAAGAAAATAAAGAAATTTTAAGTTTTTTCAACTCTATATAGCCAGCTCTTTGAGCAATTGCAGCAACTGAAATCTCGACCAAACACATCTTCTTAGCTTGTTTAACTTTACAAACGCCTATTGCCACTATTCCGAAGATACAACCGGAATACCTACAGACGTTATCTGATTTATCCGTTTATCCGCTATGTCAATCCATTTCACCAAAACCTCATGTGTGCTCCACTTATTGGTTAGATGCAATGGAAGGCTTAAAACAACCTTTTCGAAAGTGTTTTCTATTTTTCACATAAAGCCTTGATATTTTATTTTAATGACATACCTGCAAATAGAGAAGAAACCACAAAAGTGGCCAGCCGAGAACTCGATAAGTAAGCATTTACCCTAAATATTGAGAACGATTATCGTTAACTTTCACTGGTTTTTCGGGAATGGTAAACAATTCAGTAAAACTACGACTTCTACACCATGCTTGTCTGCTTGAAAACAGGAGGTGTTCTGACAGCTATTCATCTTCATCACTGAATGAATTAGGCTTTTAATAGTGACCCCACTTGCGACTTTAAGAGACATTAAAGCGAAAGCCCTGTTTCACAGACTTGTGCACCTCCTCATATTCAAGAGCGGGTACAAAAGGGTGAAGGAGAATATAAAGTAGCGAGGTCCGCTCAGCATCTCCTGCAGAGTGGAAAATGCTTTGCGAAATGAACAAGGTTACCAGGGAGAAAGCTTCAACATGAGCGGTTATGATCCTAAAGAGAGGCCAACCTCAATAGAGTTTCTATGGTAAACGGGCACTTAAATCTGCCATGAAAAAATCGTTCGAGTCCCATAAATGTTACCGTATTTTTCTATAAGGGCTAATAGAGTGGTAAGAGATCGCTACTGAAGAAAACCTTTACAGCACTCAAATTTCGTTTCGAATCATCGTCGGTCTCCTTGCTGTCCTGTGTTTATACGAACTTCTGTTTCCTTACATAACACATCACATGTGCAACCACAGCGATAGTCGATGAATAGACGTTTTGAATAACTTTTGGAGATTCTGATCAAATTGCAACTGAATGAAAACCCACCGCACGACTATTGAAACAACAACGCACACTCGGATCGTAAATCGTCCTTCAAATGATGGGAAGAATATGATTGCCCAATATTCGTTACTATGGTCGTATCGATACTACAGTGACGGTCCTGTTACGGTATCCTTGCCTAATATGCTATTTAACAATAAAGTTCATAGCGAGACCTTAACGTAAGACCTAAAACATTCAACTTTTATCAGGTTGATGCATAACTATTGCGGATTTTTTCGCGGCTTTTTTTCTCCCGAAAGTGTTTGACTATTGAGTTCGCGTTTTTTCTAGAAATGATCTACTTGATTTCCTCTAAAAGACCATCTGCATAGTCGCGAAATTATGCTTAACTACTTCGAGAAAGATTGGCAGGTGGTACAGTCATTCCGCGATCTCAGTAACTTTTCGACGATCAAATCGACGATCGAACAATCAGCCAGAGCCAACCAAGGAATGGGATCTGCCCCCAAATCTGCCATAATAACCAGCAGGATTTTTTATGGATTATCTCGTCAACCGTTCATCGAAAAAATGGCTAGAGAATAGAGGTTACGTCGATTTGGATGACTTGATGGCCGACGTCAAGGCGTGGATCGCCCGTAAGGATCAAAACTTCTTCGCTTTTGGGATCCGACTAACTAATCAGTGGGAAGTAGTGCTTGACTTAGATGGTAAATAAGTTCCAGAGTAATTATTTGAATATGTCTTTGCTTAGTATTTCTGTAATTTCTTTAAGTAAAATTTGCTGGAAAAATCCGCAATAATTATTCATCAACCTAATATATAGAGGCAGGTAAAATGCAATGAAATAGAGAATATCAAAATGTTTGACCGTATTTGACCGTGTTTGACCATCAGGACATCATGTGTACTTTCACTAGATCACCTATTGGACGATCGCTGAAAAGTTACTGAGATCGCGGAATGAGTGCGCCACCTTCCAATCTTTCTCGAAGTAGTAAAGCCTAATTTCGTGAATATGCGGATGGTTTTTTGAGTATATTCTTGTAGAAGAAATCAAGTAGATCATTTCTAGAGAAAAACCCGAACTCGAAAGTCAAATTCTTCCAAGAGAAAAAGAGCCGCGAAAAAATCCGCAATAGCTATGCATCAACCTAATAGTTTCTGGCGTCAACTCATTGGTACCTACTTGATATGACGGCTGCAATCCACTCTGATTACTACGGAACACTGATGTTTTACAGGGAATGATTCGACGTCAATTTTCTACTACCCTATTTTCTCTCTGTCAGTTGTATCCAGCAGTCAATAGTAGAGATCAGCAAACAAACCGAAATGTTCTATGTTTTCCATTTCCGGAAATCATACCAGATTTTGCAGTCCTTTTCTGATCAGCTACTGGCCCTTATTGTTGATGTTTATGGTCGTGGCTCTTGTTGGCTGGGTGTGCGAATATATTTTCGATCACACCTAATCAAGCTCGCCTCGCACCTAGGCGCGAAGTGACCTTAATTGGATGAGAAGGCTACGCTATAATTATACTGCTCGCATTCGCTCCTTACCGAGTTTTAACTTGTCAACTAAAGAGGATAATGACAGTTTGAAAAAGTGTAGTTTCTACGAAAAAAGTTTCTTTGAAAGAAAAAGTTCCACAAAGTTCCACTATCAGTTTCAACGGTTTCGAGAGTTTTATTTCCATGCTTAATAAATAAGTTCAATATATTTTGTGATTAAAGCTTCTGTGATATGGAACCGAACGGTTCAATTTCTCAGTAATAAGAATAAATAAAAGAAAACCTAAATTTATAAGTCAAAACAAAGATAGTTTTGTTTGTTAAGTATCTGGATATCTTCCTAAGTAGCAAAGAAGCTCTAGGCATTCACCGTACGCGACTTGGTCCGGGGGTACAAAATGCCTCTGAACTGCTTGAACTTCCAGGTGGGCTTTCGGAGCAAGAGTGAAAGGCTCGGACAGTGAAGGAAATGGGCCACATGGACCGTTCATTCCTAAAGGTTTGAAGCGGTGAGGCCACCCTGTAAGTTCATCGAAACAGTACAGTGCATCTCTAGAATACATGGAACTGTCTTATAAAGTAAGCAGCGGTAGTTAAAGCTCTCACCCACCTGGTTAAATAGTTTTCGATGACCTCTCTTCAATGAATGAATGTGAAAGAGGAGTTGAAATAAGCATGAAGACTTGCTAACTTGCTGACTAAAACTTGCTAAAAACTGTGAAATGGCCTGAATGGTGAGCCGTAGGGCGTTCAATGACCTATGAATGAAGAGTAGTCCAATATTAAACAACTCTAAAGAACTACATCGCTTCTGTGAAGGTTGTTTGATATCGCAAACAAGCGAAAATACCGAAAAAAGAGCGAACCGAACGGTTTCACCCATTTTCCAGGAACTTGGAATAAAATATTATATTGGACTTATTTATTATACATGGAAATACTCTTGAAATCGTTGGAGTTGATATTGGAAGTATTTCCTTCCGAAAACTAATTTTTTGAAGGGAAACCCCACTTTTTTAAACTATCATTATCCTCTTTGGCTGACAAGTTTTAACTCGATTAGTAGCGAGTGCGGGCAGCATAATTACCGCGGAGTCTTCGCACCTAGTTAAAGGTCACTTCGCGCCTAGGTGCGAAGCGAGCTTGATTAGGTGCGATCGAAAATATATTTCCGTACCCTTGTTGGCTCTGTTGAACATAGCCCTTTGTCTCGACTACATTCAATAACGTATCGAAGGACAGCCGTATTTATGACAATAACACTCTGAAACTGCCTTCTAAAGCATATGTTATACTTGTTGAAGATGTGAAGAAACACTCTTGGAGACACTTTCGCCCTCAGATGTGTTAGTAGAGGCTAATGGGATTACTCTCATTCTATTTGGAATAAACAAAAAGTTTCCTACCTGCGAATTTCTGTAGAAGTGTAATGTACCTAATCTCTAACTGTTTTTCAGAATTCAAATTTTTTTCAAAAGAATTTTGTGCTGGAGAGCTGTTTAATCTACACAGAGAATTGTTGTAAGGTTTATACACAAAGCCGAAGCAAGTTCGATCTTGTAAGCCGCTGAACGGGGACTATACTTGTTGCGATTGAGTTGTCTCCAGTATGCAGTGAGTATGTACTGGATATTTCCTGTAGGTGAGATTTTCGCGAATATGAATGTCATCAAATCTGAGCAGCTGTCACGCGTACACATACGAAGCACTTCTTACGACGCACTACATCGGACAAATTTGCCAACAATGTCAACATGATAAGTACTGAGGCTTCAGCTCGTCTTCCTATGAAAAACCTCAACTTGCATGCGCTCGCGAGGATCAATTTTATCGGTAAAACTTTGAAACAGCAAAGGTTCGTAGGATTGTGGTATGCCTATCACCGCTCTCCTTCGCGACTTCACTTACTTAGGAACTCCCTATTATGTAAATTACTTTCGCTTATAGCTAGGAAACATTGTAGTGGATTGACTATTACTTTGTGCTTCGTTCATCACAGTTTTCGACAAAACTATAGCAGAACGAAGATGGATTTTGCCATACTTATCAAAATTTTCTATACTCGCATTGAAAATCGTCTCCAGTGCCCTTGCCCTATGAGAAGAATCGCTCTTCGCCATAAATGGCTTCAACTTAACGAGACATATCGAGATCCTGCCAGAGACCCTCTCAAACATCAGTCTCAACAGCAGGATTCTTTTCGAAGTTGGCATTTTGAAGGTTTTGTCCCTACTACCATATGCTCTGCCAATCTTACAACACTGTGACGGTAAGTTATGAAATATTTTTCTAACATCAATTTATTCATGAATGTGTTTGGGGTAAGTAGGATTCATGCAAGAACCCTGGAAAACAGTGAACGATAATTTGTTTATGGCTGCTTTACACGTAATGGAACGGCATTAAGGTTTGTACATAACCATTCGTAACTCATTTACTTTTAAAAGAGCAGGCTCCATGGAAATGCATTTTTCAATCTAGAAATCACTCTGAAGCGACGAATTTTTATTAAGTATATCGCATGAACTAAGCATACAACATAACACATTCAAGCTTATTCAGTGACACCGTAACCCAAGCAAAGCGAAGCACACCGCAACCCAAGCAAAGTGTCGTCTATGGTGAAGAAAGAAAATGAAAACGTAGCTTCAGCATGCTTGCCGTTTGACCAAGCCTCACGGGAACACGTCCACCGCTAATGGGCACTTGGCATCAACCTCGTCTCTTTCCAACTTGTAGAGAATCATAGAAGGATCGTTTGCCCATGTATAATCGTTGGGAGAGCTTTCTGAGTAGAAGACGGTGCATTCATACTTCAAGTTCGAAATGTTCACTTGAGTCGAAGGAACGTCCTGGTATTGTGCTGTTCATTACGTTATTTTTCAGCAGGAAAAAAAATTTCAGTTTGCTCAACTGTACTGTTCTAGTTGCAAAAAAATGTGGCCCTGCTTTTTTTTTTGATAAAGACTTAGTTCCTGCCCAACACGTGATGTCCTCTCGACCCCAAAGAGGCAAATAGCTGAACAAATCGATGTTGATCGGTAGGGACCACTGGTATTTCAATAGGTTTTTAAGTTTCAAACATAACAGGGCAAGTAGACAATTGACCTATGGATCGGTATCAAACAAGCGGTGTCAATCGGTATCAGTGATACGTTAGGTAAGTTATCGATAACCCGGGTTGCAACAGAGTTTTCAGAATATCATCTCTTTCGTTGATGTATGACGCTCTTTCTCAAAAGGGGAGGAAAGTAGGACCTCGTGTCAGACAGGACTATGGTTCTGCAAACAGGCACAACTACGCAGCCGAACATGTCGAAAACTTACATTGGAATCTTCTGCCTCTACACCAACAATGACGCACTCTGGGTATTCCTCGAGACACATCTTCAGACAACCGCCATAACTTTGGGAGTAGACAGTAGGATAATTGTTGATATAATTCCATGAGACGTCTCCAATGGTGGTAAGCTTGAATGTGCAAAAGAGGGCTGGGTGTGCCTGGAACGGAACGTGACTCTTCATCTACTCTCCATATCATACAACGCTGACTAAATAGAATGTTTTTTCAGGGTAGAACTGGAATTAAAATAGACGAAATACAAATAGACCAAAGTGCTAGCTGCTGATATATCAAAACTAATATTCTATTTCTGGGAAGTAGACTTACTGTAGCAAGAACCATTATCTGAATTAATCATGATTTGGTTCCGGTTAGGTGAATGTCTCAATGATCTTGAAGGCTTAACATATTCTCAACCAAATTACTTCATATTTAGTAGATTCAATCTTATTCGCAGCTCACATCAACTACTAGCTTTACCATGTTTTTTTTTTGTAAGAACCATGTTTTAGTTATGTTTTCTGCAGAAAAAATTCCTTTGAGGTTATGGAAATGTACGTATTAGGTGTGTACATTAATTTCCGCCGCCGAATTCTAGGGACCGTTGCGCGAACCATGCTAGAGGTTTACCGGTAAAACCTGTCATATTCTGTAAGGTAGGGAATTGGCTACCTTAAAGGCAAAAGATAGTTTTCCCCAAAATCCTGTTGCTCTCAGACTGATTGGTCATAGAACGTGATGAACCGCTTTCCCGGGGAGCCCTTCTCCCGCTGTTTGATTTCAAGGATACTGGCACTGAAGCCCACCCGATGCTTTTCGATACTTATGGAGGACATGCTCCATCTGAACGAATCTGCTGATATGGTTTCTCTTCACTCGAGAGTTTGCAATGAAAGCGGAATGTTCATTGCCAAAAAGAAATGCTGTGTGTGCATTTTGTTGTGAGATCAAAAGGGTGTTGCGTACTATGAGCTGCTGAGCCCGAACGAAACTATTACTGCTGACCACTACGAACGCAAACTTGACAGCTTATAGGATGCTCTCACCTACAAGCAGCCATTAATCGCAAGGAAATATCATGAGGTGCTGTTCCACCACGAATATGCCAGACCCCATGTCGCAAAGAATGTTATTAAAAAATTGCAGTTGTTGGATGGGATCAGCTTGTTCAGCCCGCATACTCTCCGGATCTTGCTCTTTCTGATTACCACTTATTCCGGCCCATGCAAGTCAGTTTGGCAGATATACGCTTCCGGAATGCCGAAGAAGTGCGAAAATGGGTGGATGACAGGATTGTCTCAAAAGATGAAGACTTTTACACCTGGAGTCAACAAGATACCAGAAAGGTGGCAAGAAGTTGTAGCTAACGAAGGGCAATACATTGGCTAATGTACATTTGGTTCTAATTTTGTAATAAATGTGTTTTTGCATGCAAAAAACAGCGGAAATTAATGCACACACCTAATATAAATTTGCATTCATAATAATGGCCCTACTTTGAGGAAAAGGAAAGCCGAGGATGCGTCAACGTTTTCCCAAATTTTTTTAATTTTTTTTTCTGAAGAAGAAGAACTCTTCCATTGCCTAATGAGGTTACTGCAGCCGCTTCCACTTCCACTGTACTATCAATGCGGCAGCCCTGTTGAAGGCACACTTCACGATAAGTCAATGGGCGGGGACGTCAATGGCTTTCCTGCCTCTCGATCGATGACACTTCATCACGTCAGACTAGTGTCGAGACAATACAGATTGCAACTATTCTTTCTAGGATCCACACACAATCAGCTGGTCGCCGAGTGATGAGGCGATGTTTTTCTCCCATTCTTTTTTCCTCTGTTATCCTTGTTGCTGCCGCGATCCCTTATTTAATTTCCTACCCCTAGAGGCTGAAAAGGATGAGCTACTTTTGCTCTTACTGGGGTTCTTTGTTTACTTATGCTTGTAAGTGAATGAATTTTTGCTTACCAGAGTCTGTTGTTCGTACCAGGACCCACACGTACGCAGTGAGGCACATTGTATAGCTCGTCGAAACGCCCCACTCTTTTTCATTTTTCTAGTCTCATTCTCGTCTAGCCCTCTTTTTAACGGTATTTCGTAGCCTTTTTTCACTTCGGAAACGCCGATTCTCGCAGTTTCCTCACCTTCATGGCACTATTTTCGATCTTGTCTTCCATTTTTCATCATTACCCAAAATTATCCTGAAATGTGCCTTCAAGCGTCTACGCGTTCCCACTTCTATAGTTCATTGGAATTCGAGTGACTTGTTGGCCGAATCGAGTATCGGTCCGAAAAACGGAGAATTTTAGCTCATGAAATCGAGCATTTGCCAGCGGAGTCTCGTGAGTCAGATCCTACTGCATGTACAGGGTGGGCCAAAATTATGATTACAGCGCACGCTGGCGTTCATAGCAAATTTTTTCTGAGCTCATTACAATTCATTGAATTTCTTCCATTTCACAAGGTAGATGACGTTATTACCTTTCTAACGATACTAAACTTAAACAGATTTTGAACATAATATAAGCGTAACTAGTCCGTGAATCAAACGTCGCTTTGCATTTACAAGCACTTTTGGCACGGTGCACCTACAGACGAACTAGCGTAACAAGGCAAGTGGTGCATTCAACCATAAGACGCTCTCGAGAGTTGGGAACAATTGCAGATAGGAGTGATAAGCCTAGGAGATCTGTGGTTATATTTAGGGGAAGTGTTAAGAAACCACTGCAAAGGTCTACGTAGCAGCAAAATTCATTCTGAGTCCAAAAAGGCTAAATGAATGGATATCTCACGAGATTTTCTGCGTGAAATCGTGAAGCATCACCTGCACAACGAGACCCTTATACGATCAGAGAGTGATCTCCCCAGTGAGCAGGTTGAAGAGAAGAGAAAGGTTGGCTAGCAAAAGCTGCCCTGTCGCATCCGAAAAAGTTGTCGTACGGAATTCCTGTTCACCGACGAAAAGATATTCAAAGTGAAAAAGGTGCTCAGTAAGTAGAGCGATAAGATTTATATGAAGCTCGAAGAAAAGGAAATGATACAGCGCTAGGCCCACTGACTTTCTGCAACGGCCTTTGCGAGCGCCACCGCCGAGGCAAAAGCACTGATTATTTTTGTAAATTTAGGAGTGAAAGTTGATTTGGAGACCGGTTCGATCTCTTCGTACGCAATAGGACACCTTGTTGATTCGAATCGATCATATTGTCAAGATGAAGCTCCTGACCGCAGATCAGAAATTGTCTAGAAATTTTGAAAAATGAGTTCCTTGACTTCATAACCTTCGGTCAGTGACCACTCTGGAGCCCTGACCTAAATCCCATGAATGTCTCGATGTGGTCAGCCTCTGAGATGAAAGCATTCTTCAGCCCAAACAAGAGAAAAAATAATCTCGAAAATGCTTAGTAAAAAGCCGGGACCAACTCGGTGACCCTAGCTGCGTGCCACCGTCAATGCCGTCCATCGTCGTCTCTGGAGTCGGGTGAAAGCAGAAAGCAACAGATCTCAGTCCTAATGCACAGTTTTGATAAGAAATTAGTGGTAAACACATTAATGAAATTAGTTTGCTATACCGGCTTCCTATTCGTTTTCTGCGATGTGATGTCTGTGTGATCATAATTTTGGCCCACCCTGTATAATATCTCCCCTCTTCGTCGATCCATTTTGTGTATGACTGCAGAGCTAAATTGACTTCAAGCGCGATGATCTATACGCAAATGTTTATACACTGCTTTGCCGTAAAGGTTTGTTATGATGAGACCGCTTTATTAGGTCGACGTTTCGAACAACTCGTCGTCTTCAAGGACCTGAAAGTAGTTCGGAGCTCCTGACCTGTAACTTACCCGAGCGCCCAAACACGCTAGGCCAGTTGCAACAACTCCCAGAATTTTGAACAGCAAAAGATTCCAGCGAAGAAACCAACCTTCTGCGGTTTCACCAGCGTTGCCGTCCCACTCGATGCCGTGAACAATAAGGGACTAATGAAACACCATCGACGATCGTGAGATAAGAATTACGCGGTGATCTCAAAGCCCACAAACGGAATGAATGGCAGAAGTTCACTCGTTATGGCAATGCATTCATTTCGGTTGTTCAGCTTAGGATTTCTCTCGCGGATGTGCAACGCTTCCAATATCTTTCTGGCACCGATCTCATTCTCGTAGGCAGGATTTTGCATTTAATATCAAAATCATCGCCCTGATGTTCGTCGAGTCGATGCCTCCCAAGCGGCGTGAGTAGGCTTCCACGTCTTTTACCTGCTAGATGTTCGTCTAGATGTTGACGCGTATGCTCAGCATCCTTCCCGTCTCACCTATATACATACAGTAGCGCTCAAAAGTACTCGGCGAAATGCTTCTTTAGTTGTAATTTTTCAGTCATAACTCCTTTCCTACTGCATCTAATCAAGCGAAATTTCAATATGTGTAGCATTGGTGTAGTGTGAATTTTTACCACTATTAACCTGCAATCTGGTCATGTTCCAGATTCCAAAAGGGCTTGAACAAAAAATACGACTGGAAATACGAATGGTGGTTCTTCTAGAAGTCCTTTCCTTTCTGCCATGTCTTAAGTGTACGAGCACTAATGTCGAACCCAGAAGAGAAGAAAAACGTACATAAGGTCGGACTAACTGCAGACGCTACAAACTTGCTTTCAGCAAAGTCTTTAAAGGCCTCCCCATTAGTACGTGGATATGGCTGTATTGCAGTGAAGTAGTGTTGGATGGTGTGAAATAAACTTCAGTCAAACATATCAAAATTTCATGTGGTTTGCTCCTCTGGGAAAAAAGTTACGGCAAGTTGAAGTTGGTCGAATACTTTTGAGCGCTACTGTATATCTCGTCACACTGTTTCTCGCTGTGTGCAATCTCCATCTCTTCCAAACGGACAAATAACGCAGTTATCCGTCGTACACGTACGATCATAAAGCCTATTGCGGATTAAATGACGTTTGATACTGTTCCCTGGTAGGTTTATCAGGACAACATCATTCGCCAAATCCGCTCGTGCAATGCATTGTCGAATTTCTGCGCTTACTTTGTCTGATATAGATGGAAGCCGGAGATGCGCCATGTTCTCACGGTTTCTCAGCGAGTACGCTTTTGAGCCTGATCTCCTGCGTTGTGTCCCGTAGCCATTCAAACTTGCAATCTCAGCTGCTAGTTTACGTGACTCCTCTCGTTCCATCTCGCCTATGCACACTCCTGTAGCTGTGCTGTACATGTTGCGAACAACTGCACATTTCACAGCTTCAGGATGAGCAGACTTTGCGTGGAGTAGAATTTTCTTAGAGCTATTCTTCCGATACCACTTCACATTGTACCTACTACTTGAGATGTTTATCTGAGTGTTAAGATAAGGAAGCCAGCCTTCGTGCGGGACCTCTCTCGTGAACTTGATATACTGAGACTGTCGGTTGAGGATGTCGAACAACTCATCCATCTCTTGCTGCGTTGATGTAACTACGCAGCAGTCATCGATGTACCGACAGTACATGATGGGCATGCGAGCTATGATTGGTCTTTCCATTCTGCTCATAAAACAGATAGCCAAGACCGGTGCTAGCCGCTGACCCATGGCAAGTCCTCGGTTTTGTTAGAAGTACTGCCCGCTCCGTTACAATTAAGGCATTCATTGATCAGAGTCATGATGTTAACCTTGCTCAATCCGAACTTTACAATTTCTGTTTCATGCTCATCCAGCATTTCGGAAACCGCTTTGCTTAGAGCTTTGCTGTTGTTAACGTTCGTATAAAGCGCAGTTACATCAAACGACCCTACTACGCAGTTTTCTTGAAGCCTACAAGAACGTAGGCGATCAAGAAATTCGTTGGTGTTTGGTAGATGTCATCATGACAAACCTGTACGGCAAAGCAAAGTAAAACATTATGTGACATGCCCAGGTTTCAAAAAGACCGAACATGGAAACTATATGCAAATGGTTATGAGAAACGCATAACTAAGGTAATTTAATGGGAAGCAAAGGCAAACAGCAGGCATTGGTCGACAAAAAAAAGTTTCCAAAACCCTCAAAAAACAGGACGGTGTGAGCTACACGCATGCCATGTCGGATGCTGCTGGGTCAAAAAGCGGCTCAAAGATTGTAAACATCGTGTGCCACACCCAGAATTGGACGAGTCCTAACGGCATTGTAAAGGCTGCACCACTCAGAACTTATATCCATGTCGGAAATCCGAAAACTTGTCGTGACCTTTGCGACGACAGTGGAAACTAATTCTGAGCATTTTCAACTTCATATAGCGAGTTCTTTGAGCAACTGCAACAACTGAAATCTCGACCAAATACTTCTTCCTTAGCGGTTTAACTTTACCACCCCCCCCCCCCTATTTTCACTCGCCAAAGATAGAACCGGAATAAGTACAGACGTTATCTGATTGTTCCCTTTATCCGCTATGTCTATCCACTTTACCAAGACCTCATGTGTGCTCCACTGGAATCCGATGTCAGGCTTGAAACAACCTTTTCGTGAAGTGCTTTCTATTTTTTACATTGTGTTTTGATATTTTATTTTAATGGCATACCTGGAAGCAAAAAAGAATCCACAAAAGTGGCGAGGCGAGGACTCGATGAGGAAGCATTTACCCTAAATTTTGAGAACGATTCTCGTTAATTTTCACTGGAATTTTGGAAATGGTAACTTGTCCGCTTGATATCCGGAAACAGATTAGAAAAGTCTTAGTAATGAACTTAATGGCAAAGAAGTGAAAGAAAATGGAGAAAGAACACCCATGACAAACGGTGCCTATATGGCTGGTCATTGGCCTCTTCGAACGGTATTGGAAGGGATGGTGCCTCAAGTTTCTAGCCTGGGTAAGTTCTGTTTAAAGCTCTGCATCCCATCTTTAATCGTGGTGGCTCCTACTATCTCCCCTCACCTCTAATACTATGTGTCGGGCATGGATGGGTGGGTGGCCTGGCACATATTCATCTTGATCACGAAATGGATGGATGATTGGAGGCGACCCCACTTACGACCCTGAGCGGGGCAAATGCCCTGTTTTTCAAACTAGTGCACCTCCTTATATTCAAGAGCGAGTACAAAATGGTGAAGGAGAATACAAAGCAGCAAGGTCTGCTCAGCATCTCCTGCAGAGTGGAAAATGCTTTGCGAAATGAATAAGGTGACCAGGGAAAAAGCTTTAACATGAACGATTATGATCCTAAAGAGAGGCCAAATTCAAAAGAGTTTCTATGGTGAGCGGGCAATTAAAGTCGCCATGAGAAAAATCGTTTGGGTCTCATAAATGTTGCCGTACTTCTCTATGCAATGGAAAAACCTGGACAGCAATCGAGCTTTATCTTAAGCCATCTGCAATATATTCTTTGTAAAAGCGAAACCTTTCACGAATATCATCGAAGATTTTATTCATCCTACTACTTCAGAGGTTTATCAGTTTATAATGATCGTTTGGTTTTTTTTGCTTCGCTTTATTTTTGTTTCTTTTTGAGCAGAGATCTTGCGTTTTCTATGTTGCTTTTCAAGTAAGGCTTTATACCTTGATTTTTTCATATACATTCATTTATTCATTTTCATATATGTATTTTGATGTTTCCGGTGAATAATGACCCCCCCCCCCCTCCTAAACTGCTTGGCCTCGTGTTGTCTTATATTTGTCAGGAATTCTGCTCCCTTACGTGATACATCAGCATGTGCAACCTCAATGATAGCCAATGAAACGACGTCTTCAAACAAGTTCCGGAGGTTCTGACGAAAAGGCAACCGATTGATGTCGTGGGGGAACCCCATCGTAGGACTATTTTAGGAACAGGGGACCTTCGGATCGTAGATCATCGTTTAAGAGAACGGAAACAATACGGCTACTATACGATGACTAATTGTGGCTACAACGTTACTACATTGACAAGCCTGATACGGTGTTCAAACAGGAGAAGTACTGCTTAAGTGTGGAGAAAAGTGAAACCTCATTCCAAGAACCAAGAACCGGACCTTCAGCGACTAGCAATCCTACCCACATTCTACCATGAGTATGGGTATGCGCGTACCTATTTGATATGGTGATTTCATCTCATGCCAGTTTACTACGAGACAGCGGGGTAATGATTTCTGGCAGAGATTGATTCGTCTGCAACTTCTTGTACGCAAATTGCGAATTTGGTTTTTCCTAGGTGGCATTGGGTTCAACAATTACAATCAACTGCTCGAGTAAGCGCTCTAAAATTGTGAAAACCAGCGCTTCAATTGGGCGATCGGCCAAATTGGTAGTGACCTTCATTGAAAGGAGCATGAAGGGGAACTGATCGCATAGAAAATTTTGCTTTGAGACCCGATCGAATCGACGATGTTGCTTCGAAAGGGTATAAATAAACGTTGATAAGTAACAGATCAGATTGTTCTCAAATCGAGAGCACCAGCCGATACCCGATAGTAATGGTCGTTTCCTATGATAAGTAACTTCCTCTCCCATGTCGCTTCCCCTGATGGTTCAGATGTTTGATTCACAAGTAATTACCTTGCTCACTCTGTGGGATGTAATGCTACTTTCGGCCTGTTGATGTGATGAAAACCTCAACCATATGGGCCATATTTCACATTTGGCTACCGAAATGAAGGAACTAGTTTGATGTTGTTTATGTCTTGAAGGCTAGGAAAAAAAATAGTATGACATTCTGAATGAGATTTGATTCCGTTCGATCTTTGTGGTATTACTTCAGGAAAACCCCGACATGAACCATTATCATTGGTAGTTTATTACACCCTGACTGGTCGGTGGACGGATGACGTCGATGACGGTAGTGATATGTCTGCGCTTGAACGATAAATCAATTTGTAGTCTGGGTTTGGTAGTTCTTCCGATTTTTATCACCAATCGTTAGACCTGCCTCAAGCCCAAAGCTCCCATACCTATTCCACGAGTGAAGTAGCGATTTTGGAAGGATGGAAGATTCAGTTGGTCTGGGCGATTGGGATTTAGTCCAGTCTGATTTGAATGAAGCTCTGTTGGATAAGCTGATCAGGATCAGGGCTAGATGAATAGATAGAAACAGCAACTTGAACATTGACTGGCCTTCGCGAACATTGTGGTATAAGCTCAGATACACCTACAAAAATCTTGAAAAATCTGAATGGCGATTGATTGCTCAGCGCATCCCTGAAATTTTAAAATCAGTTCCTTTTTTTTTATAGTGATTCTAATAACGTTGCAAGATATGCGCTTTGGTTCCTTATCACAAATGACTTTGTTTTTTTGTTGGTCTGTCTATATTTAACGAAAAACATCAATCGTAAAAGACTAAAGATGACAACAGCTCGAACCACCAACACCAATCTTCGCCCTCGCTTTTTTGTATTCTTAGAAATAAATGGTTAAAGACTGGGAAAACCCGTGAATTTCACGAGCACTGATAAGCGCCTTTACAGAAAGCTATTGGTATAATTTTTCGAGATTCAGGAGAAGTACGGGTGAAGAGTAGCTTCTATTTAATTTCCCCAAATATCGCCGTACACCAGGTCTTCAGCAGGCAATGCAGTGCTTGCTCAATGGAATCATCGGGGGTTGATCATCCGAAGGCCTAATCCAAAGGCGGTATACGGTTGACTATGAAAGCTACTCGAGATCCGCTTTGGTTTTCGACCGGTGAGTATCGAATAATCGAGGCGGAGTAACGGAGCTGAAGTAATTGAGTAAAGTAGCTGTTCAACCCCAGTAAATAGGTATCGGTTTGAAAGCTTGTAGTCGACTTTACATGGGCGATAGAAGGGCCATACTGAGAGTGTGCCTGAGGTGTAAAAATATTCGTAGTGCTATTTTTGAGGACATTCCAGGAGCTCAAGTTGCACTCACATTCGCAGGAACGCTTATGCACCCATCTTCGAGTTACGAACGAGTATCCTTGATGCCTGATGCTTTAGCTTTTAGGGTATGTATGTTGAAAGAGATGGTAAACCGATGGTGTTTCCCAGAAAATAACACATCTTGAAGAATCTCGGCTAACATCCAGGAAAATATGATAATATCAGTAACTGTGGGAACTCCGGCTTATATTTTTCTGATCAATGTTTAGCTGAACAGAAGTCGACGAAAGAGAAGGGCAGTCAGGCTAGAACTGATCCAATTGATTTAGTCTTCACTAGGGAGCACAACCCGCTTCTTGATAGAGATTTAGTCACAAGGAGATTGTGGGGGCGGTCACGGATAGTGCCCTGTTGACTAATGAGTGATCCTTAGTCTCGCTTCGCACAAATGCGCTATAAACCTGCTGAAACTTCGCAACTGTTTTCATAGATTCGTCTAATTTCTTCGTATCTCAAAATGGAGCAATTCTGAGGTAGGGTTATGTGAAGCCTCCCAGGTCTAATTCATTCATTTTTTTATTCATTCCTGTAATATCCCTTTCATACGATTTCACTATATATGGCTCTTGAACTCCACAATAAGTATTCTGACAGTAAAAATGACCTTTACTCTTTTGAAATGTACAGAACAGAGCAGATACGAATGCACCGCTTCATAGATAAGAGGTTATCAGGAACAGGGGCGGCAGCGTCTAGACGAAATGGCTGTATTTATGCATTTTTATGACAGTGCAAGTATTGGACAAGGATCGGCACTTGGGAACAGGGAACATCTAGTGCAACCACTTATGTATACCAATGTTGTATGCCCTAAAAACAATAACAAAGTCTGTACTAGGTCTTGATAGCCTACTTACAATAACGCAAATCGTTTCTGACACCATGCAAGGATAAAAACGTTAGAGCGCATCAATTTTGCTGGTTTGACTTTCCAAGGGTAAGTTTTGGGTATTGATCATTCTCCTTTTGTGGTATGTCCTTTCATTCGACGTTTGATCGGATTGCTTTTTTCAGACGAATATGGCATCGATTGACTCCTTCTGAAGTTTAGTTGTAGAAGATGCGGTTGATCCTGTAATTACCATACCAGGATTCGACCCTCGATTTACGCAGGCAGGAGCAGCTGCCCATGGCAGTACAGAATCTCGGTCACCACTTTTTCCCTAACCCTTTCAATTCCGACCTGACAACTCTATCTCAGACGGTGGGACGAGGTAAAAGAAAGGGTTGGAGGCTCTCGATCTAAACAATTTATCATCGTAAAAACAGCTACAATTTTCTAGGACTCCTATTCGGGGCACCTTTTTCGAAAATTAATGACTATTTGCAACTTTTATGCAATCGATCGTTCCCGTTGTAAAACTCTAATAAAATTTGCTGATATTTATCTATCCACAACTATTCTAGGGCGGCTTTTCGTTCTTATGGTGAGCCCGGCAAGTTGAAATGATAATTCTTCGGATCATCCTCTGATAAGGATTCGTTTTTCCATAAATTAACCTTGACCATTGTCTCCCTGATCCGTTTCTATACTCTGTCCTGAAGTCCTTTAGAAACGTGGATAAGGCGCATCACTGAATTGAGAAAATCATTGGTTGACGGGCATCATTACGCTAAGACAGCCGTCATCCGATTACTATTCCTATCTATCCTACCGTATACTGGATACCGGTTTGCTTTATGCATCGCCTATCACAATGACATCATCGTCCCCGTCTTCTCCCCGTCTCGTTTTGATCACGTTTTCCACGACAACGCGCGACTGAAAAGAGTTTTAGGCGAGTTGTTCGGTTGTCTGATAGGCTCAGTTTAGTTGGATCTCTAAACGGCTAGTCTCAGCGTGAATGAAGAAAATTTTTGAAAAAATGAAAATTGAAAGTCACTTGCAGAAAGGTCATTCACAGTTGAAGATATGAATGAAAAAACTTCCTAATGGTTTTGCTGGAACAAATCCTACTTCCCGAATTCGCATCGCATCTGACGGTCGTTTTGGGCTGCAGAAACGCTTGAATACAAAGGTGACTAAGCCGTAAGATATGGGGCTTAATGAGGGTCACATTGCCGTTTTATCCCTTTGATGGTTCAGATCATAAAGCTTGCTCAAACACAGCCTTACAATTAGTTACATTGTTTGAAAGTAAGCAAAATGCATGCCTCACTCTAGGGACTCTGTGCTTCACAGCAAATTGATTAAGATTAGGTCATTTATTCCTGTTATTCCTTATCTGACAATTAATCCTTTTTGTTGGCCTTTCGACTGCAAAATTGCCTATCTTAACGTTGAAAGAAACTACGTTCGAGTGAAAAGAACTGCGATTCTGGCAAATCGATCCGTCTTGGAAATTCAGCTGCTTGCCAGCGACAGAACCCAGATTAAATGAGAGGCGTACTTCAAAAAGCAAAGGAAAACCGCAACGAAAAAGATGACCACCTTGGCCTATCGCAGTATCCTACGCCCTCTATGAACCGATACATTTCATTGAAAGGAAACACTAAGCTGTTCCCAGTCAACGGATTGTGATCAAAAACCGAGGGGGGAACTTGATTTGAACTCATCTATAGGGACATACGAGATAAGTCTTCATTTGCAACCATGAGATTCGCTTCGGTTTTTGTCTTGTCCAGCGATTTGAACTCAAACTTGTGAGTACAATTAAAAGTCATCCAAGGTGGCAATGGTGATGATAACAATATGGCATAGTTAATATTATGAATTACTCATGTATGACTAAGAACTTGTTCGCAAAAAACTTTAAATATCACGCAGCATTCACGTGGGACATGTACGCAGAGTGGAACCCGACCCAGGTCAGCTACGTTTTACAGGAGTATCAATGACGGGGCTCCAAAGCTGGGAGTTGCCTGAATGATGCTACTCATTAGATCCTCCGGACCCACATTGAAGAAAAAAGTTCACTCTGATTCCCAAAGCCCTGCAATCCCTGGCTTCTTGAGCAGGATGGCGACTTGTGGGCAAAATTCCGACATCGAACGGGGCTCGAACCTGTACTTGCGTTTTTCGGGCGCCATTGCATTATTCCTTGCACTACAGGGACTCCGCTTAGGCTAGCCTTCTCAATTTTTATTTTAATTTTTTGGATTTATCACTAGTTATATTACATTACCATGATATTTTTGCTCTATCATTTACTCATTAGTTTATACATACTGCGAATTTACAGAACCATTTTCCCTTAATATTTCAAGTCAGACCATTCAAATTGAATCAAAACATTCCAACGGCTAGACGATTCCAAATACCGGACTGAAGACAAATGTGCGGAGTACTAGTGGGAATTTGTTTGAATGTCACTTTTTCGCCGTTCTTTGCCTTCTGAAGAAAAACCCACAACGATGAACGAACACTAAACGGATAGCGAATATCGTTCATTAATTTCCCAGTCGAATTCGTCGTCCCTACGTGACCACCGAATACGGTGGCCTGCAAATTTGCGTATTATGAGGAATCACCTGTTTACGTACGGGGTCCAATGCACGTTTGTAGCCCGTTGCAATTTCTTTTTCTGGTATTCTGTTCTTTGACTTTGATTAATCGCTTCTGCATATTTTTTTCCTCTCATAAACCGGCGTCTGTCCCACTATTATCACCTGCGCCCACTGTTCTCAGAGGATATTTAATGACCCCGATGAAATCTAATGGAAATAGCATGTGCCTGTCATTTGTACGTCTCGACGGTCGAATAGAGTACACGTGAAATTCTACAGCCACATCGCACCTCAGTAAATCGTTTTTGTACGGAAAAGTAAGAAATGCCATCGTCAGTGAAGGTCGTTCGACTGATTGAATCATAGGCGATCGCCGAATGCGACCACTTGCCGGTCATTATCAGTGCATTTATCAGGTCAAAGAAATTGTTTTGAATCTGTGATCGAAATCGCTAAGAAAAAATGTCACACTTTGCAAAATGAATTAATCGGAAATGGAAATTTCAACGATTGCTTAGTCATCTGTTCTGAGAGCTACTGACCAGAGGGTATTTCCCAAGAAGTTAGGGGGTATAATAATTTTCGGATATAGGCCATGCGTTAGATTTTGGCTAAGAATAGTAGGAGTGTTGTGAAGGCTCTGATACTCGACGGTCGAACAAGTTGAACTTCTCCAAAGGGAATTCATCACATTTGAAAGTTTTTCTCCAGAAGAACAGTAAGGGTATGTCGTTTTCCCAAACAAACCCAGTTTTCACCCTAGTAGATAGAGATCTGTGGTTGCACTGAGAGTTCCATTCTATTTGACGAGCTTAGGTACCGATCTGTGGACCATGGGGTTGGAATGATTGTTAAGGATATCGATTAGAACTCTTTCTGAGGAACCTGGACCTGGGAACTTATCAAGAAGATGAACAATGAGTGTAGCCTAACCTTTTCCCACTTTAAAAAGATCTGAAGGTTTCCATAAAAGTATACGAACGTAAGAGAGTTGGAAAAAAGTTCTGGAAAACTCACTTGAGACACTCGCCCACAAACCCTTCTTTGAATCGATTCCTATTGTCTCAGATCCGGACCAGGTACCATTATGCTCAGAATGACATTTCCTATCCGAATGGGAACAACTAATCTTAGATGTTTCGGTAGTGGGTCTGTTCCCCGAGCTCCTCATGTCCTGTATGACGCAACTTATCATCATGACTACGTACGGAATAAGTTCAGAACCAGAAAAGAGTAATTTAGCGACAGGATTCAACTCTATTGTTTAGTGTAAGGGTTGTTCGTTCTGCGTTGTCGTTCAATAGCAAAAACATCATCTTAGTACACTAATATGCAAAACTAATAGACAACATGTACAGAGTAACATGAAGTACTTCTGTTATTGACTATTCATACTGTATCATATGAATTCCCTTTATGTATGATTAAAGTTCTATCGAACCATCTCTTGGTAATTATACATCATCCTTTTTTGTCCTTTGATTTCGCCAATCTGCTAGTTGGAAATAATTATCCATCTCCTGACACATTTACTTGGGCTACATTGAGTCGAACTAACTCGACTATTCATAAATTACGTATGTGCTAGGTATTCCAAGATTGAAAAAGGCGAAGAGAGGGTTTTCTGGAATGTAGCGAATGAGCTGGTAACGGATCGCAATAACAGAGGCGGTGAAGAATGTTACAATGGCACGAAATGAAAGGAAGAGACAAAAAGAGAAACAAGAAAACATCTGGAAGAAATTAACGGAATGAACCAACACAACAGATCGATACAAACAATCTATTCCGTACTCCATTCCGACCGTAATTCGGCTCTTTGTTGCATTCAGAATTTGTAGAAACGATGGCGTTGTGGTTAGGAAGGTGGTGTCGCTTGAACCACCAGCTGAAACAACTCCTCAGTTTGACCACGTTTGACATTTCGCAGGAGCCGTAGGGTAGTACGGACTTTGTCAGAAGCAATAAAACATACATGCCTATTGAAAATCCATTTCAAAATCAGATTGTCATGAAATTATGTGGTTTAAACCCAGGGGACCATGACATGCAGTTCGGCCCTGTTCTACTTGTGCTTACTCGCGTGATGTTAAAGAGGCAAAAAAATTTCTTCCAACCGTCAAACCTCAACTCTCGAACTGTAACTCACTCAATAGGCAACTGAAGCAGACCATCACCAGCCATGGGATCCCTATGGGCCGGTACTATATTCATCTGGAAGCATCGAGTCGTCCAAGTCTAGTCGAATCATTGGCCATGTAGGTGAAGTACAAATCTGGGGACTGTCATGAATCGAAGTGAAAGTCGAATGGATCCCAAAAAGCAGCTGGTGTTCGCACAGTGATTTATCCCTTCATAATCAGCTTCCGTACAAGATTGGATAAGGACGAAGAACGTCTACGTCATTGCTCCATTTCAGAGTGGGGAAGAAGCCATAAACCAGCAAACTGAAGCGGACCGGCAGTGTCATATGAAAAGTTTGAAAGCAGCAACTCTTAGAAAAGAAAACAACAATAAACTAATGCCATTTGGAAACACATTAGGGCTTTTGACCTTATGAACCTTATGAATGGTAAAAAAAATGGCGCGGTAGGGAGACGATAGACTGAACTTGCCTATTAGCCGGTCTACTTTGACGCGCACCACGCTATCGTCTTCCTGTCAGATTTCTAGAGGCATTGGGATGCGCTTACGACGTATACAATAACTTTTGCATAGCGCCAAGGAGATCCAACCATGGACAATCCAGTGTTTTGGAGAAGAGGAGAGTATGGCACCGAGTAGGCAGACTTGAAATGGTGAAAAGCTTGACTTGTCGGAGCCGATTGGAACCAACGAAGACTTCCGCCAATCCAAGATCCTCCTGAACGCTTTGAACCGGCTAAAATTCCTCCATACTCGCGGTTGAAGAGGGCGATCGAAGCTTTTCAGGATGATCGTTTTGCATCTAATAAAAACTGTACGATCGAATTACTGTGCAGTGAACTGTCCTAAATTTTTCTGATTTGATTTCAGCCAATGATGGCGGAGTGTAACGGAAGTCTATGTTTTATGCAAGCTGACGTCTCGGTTCCGGTATGACATCCCGTCACCTTACACAGATGTCTGATCGTTGCTCTTTTCTGTCAGTTCCGTCCACCTCCTTATTTTGACTTCTCAAATGAAGTGATGAGCAACAAAACAACTTTTCTCCTGAAAATTTTCGCGATTCTACTTGCATGTAGATTTCACAAGAGACCCTCTTGTTGACGAACAGTGGGGATATGTAATTGCACACTTGCATAAGAGAAGGCGTAGCCTAGGAAAGACAGAACCTTTGATAACAGACTGTCCTTAAAATCTACATATGACTTTAATATGTAAACTAAAATCCAGTGTCTTCACTTCTGGTGCCTTCACAGTAGCTCCCTGTAGCTTCTGCACAGGATAGATGCCTATTCCGATACCTGCAAGGCTTTTGATTCGGTTCAGAGACGAGTGGTGGTGTGAAACTGAAGACTTAACCGCTATATCCTTGTTGAACTTTGAAAAATTGAAAGCCAAAAATCGTTTTTAAGGAGCTCCGTGGGAATAAAAGGAACAGTTTACTCTATAGTGCTAGGCAGAGATCACCGCCTGGATTACCCTCTACTAAGCTCAAGTTCAAACCCTGATACAACCAAGCAGAAGTTAAGCTTCTCATCGTCAGAATCCCTTAGAATTAGCTCAAAATATTTTAAAAAGGAACTCACATAGAGGCCAGCAACTCAATGCCCAGTTACCTGTCTCAAAAATGTGTAAAGGTATTCAAAAAGTCATATTTGAGCCTACCAGAGAACCATCAACGATCACCGGTACCACGGCCTTGAAACTGAAGAACATTCTAGATTAACGGTATGTTTTCTTCGCTATTCATGACGTCATGATTTATGTATGGTTGATTATTTTCAACCATTCTCCACTAAAAATAAAAACCAGGACAAAAATTTCAATCAATAATCCTAATTTAGTTTAGGAAGATTTACTGTGTTTGCCAAATAGTCTCAAGTTTGCACTAATCTGGTGTTATTGCAAGAGATCAGAGATAGACGGCCGGCGAACGAGTTTCCCGATCATATGCTCACATGAAATCCCCATGCCGTTGACGTGCATTCCCGTAGGGTCTCATCGAAGTAAAGTAGTAAAAAAAACCGCTGTAGGGCCTGCTCTTGAGGTTATACGGGCTCAACTAAACCCAGCAATAGCGATGGGACAACGATGAGTAGCTGTGCTGCACCTGTATGAGCTCCGAGTTGATTCCCGGTGCAATACCTTCAGAAGCTCTCAACCTATACGTCACTCTGGATCTCCCCGGAAAATGAACCATTATTTAAAGAGAAAGCATTGGTCCGCAGTCCCCACCATTTGCAATACCTTCAGAAGCTCTCAGCCTATACGTCACTCTGGATCTCCCCGGAAAATGAACCATTATTTAAAGAGAAAGCATTGGTCCGCAGTCCCCACCATAGTCGTTCACAGAAGGCCGCATCAAACGATTCTATAATTCCGAATAGAAGGACCAAGTATGGCGCATCCCGCGAGAGATCGATAGTCGACGGAAACTCTACTTCTTGCCTTTCGGAATCACCCTTGACACACTGTTCTTAAGTACACCATATTCGTCATCGAATTCGTTTAATTAGCGTTGTAAATGAGGGGAAGACGAAGACGGGGGCGCCCGTAGCCACCAAAGACGGGGTTGACGTCGCCCAAGCCCCGCCCACCACCGATTACGGTCGACGGTACAAAAGCCCTCGGCCGCATATACTCTCTACAATACAAACCATCTTCACTGCTAATGGTACGGCTAGACTGCCTTCGAAATACCGTTTCCTTATATCCTTCTAGAAATTCTCCTGTTTGTCAACATTGCTTGATAGGGCATGATTTTAGTTTTGGAGCGCAGAATCCTCCACCTTTCATTTCTTCCCTCTGAAATAAGATCTTCGACGCATTTTCAAATCGTAAAGTCTTTTGGAATCGTGGCATGCGTGTGTATGAAACATCCACTTTGTGACCGATTGCAGTCGTAGCTATTTTCAGGACAATGTTTGAGATCTTCACGCACGGTGTTTCATTCCTCAATATCCTCTCGTTAGCCGCATTTTTCACTACGGTTGGGTTATTTTTCTGTGGAATGTGAGTTTCTTCGACAGTTTCTGATTGTTGTATTTGTAGTTGTTTACTCTTTCGTTGACAAGTGAAATCCGTGATTTTCAGTCCAATCTGCCGACAAATATGGAAAAGAAAGGACACGAAAGAAATTTCTGGAGCGCCTTTCTTGATGGGAGTTCTTGGGTGAGTCATTGGTCCAGAACATAGCAATTTTTACCAGATACGGTCTTATCTATCTGGAAAACAACAAGATTTACACGAAATTGGCCGCAATAGTCTCCCAGGAGTTCTCTGGGGCACGTGCGTTCCATCGTCTTCTTGTTATGAGATCGCTGTTCAGGCTATACATAGCTTGTGACGCCGATCATAAATGATCTTCCCATATCGTAAACACGGTCTCGGAACTGATTCTTACTGTGTAGAGGATTCCTATATTAGCAACTATCCCTTGGTGTACTCAGAGAGACTGGTGAACCACGAAAAATGGCTCTCCCATATCAACCAAGTCTTTAAGGCCACTGGGGTAGCTAAGTCCGTAACAGCTCCTCCAGCCGAAATCAAACCTCCAAAATTAATGTGAAAGGAAGGGACGGATTCCTCGAGTTTATGCCTGAAGGCAAGGTTATCTGAAATTGGAATTAGTCAAGGCCAGCAGTATTAGGTGAGCGCACCTTATAATGTGGGGATAGAAGCACCGCATTCGGTCATGCCTCCCAATGTTTTCTGATGAAGAACTCTGAACCCCTCCCTCTCCGCTCATTTCATACTCTAACCTCTTGCCTGAATCTTAACTTCCAAACTTCGAGCTACTTCTTTCAGAGGCTGTTGCTGGATGACATATGGTTACCTGAAGAACGATAAAACCGTCCTCGTTGTCACTGGGTGTCAAGTGATCCTATATTCAACGTATAGTGTATTCTACTGGTTAATGAGCAAAGACAAAGTAAGTATACAGTAGCCAGTTTACCAAAACCAGTTACCCCTCTGAAGGTTCACATATAGGACGCAAATACAAAAAAACCATGCAAAACTTCCAATGGGGAGACTGCCCCCGTACGTGCACTAAGCAATCGCTGAGTGCAGGCGGATCCAGTTCCGCCCTCGTAGTCAGCAACGATGATGGTTACGTCGGTGTCGACGACGACGGCGTTTTTCATTACAACTATTGTTTTGTTTGGTCGGCTACTTAGCCCAGCCCATAAGAGCCAATTGTACAGTGAACACCAACTGGAATGCATCAAAAAGAGGGAAATTTTTGTAAGATCGACGATCTTTTTGGATATAACAAGTATTTTCAGCTGTGGATCACTATTAAAGTCGGAGCAGTGTTGTCGCTATGTACGGCGTTGATTTTGTCCGTGCAATTCTTCGGTATGAAAGTTTTCCATCCGCTTGGAATAGTCTGCATGACACTGAACATCGCCGACTTTGCCGCTCCATTGGCTGGACTGGTAAGCTTTTATGTTATCAAAGGAGAATAGCTACGTAGGCGAAACCTTTGGTTCGTGGGTAACTTCAACCGCTTTGGGTGGAATTCAGTGGACGAAAGCCAAAGTCCTGTTTAGCAAGTGGGACCATTGAGTGGGGATACCTATGGTGGCCGCTATAGCCATTTAGCATGACAACTACACGAAAAAATAACTGATAAGCATAAATGCACCAAATAAGCGACCTTTGCTTCCGAACAAGAGCCTCCCTAGCTTCTTCCATCCATATAGCCGTGACCTCCGCTCCTTAGTGGCTGCGCACCACATCTTGGCTGAGGATTACCCCCAGAAGTTTCCTTTTATAGGAAGCTCCTAACTGTATCTTTAATGCCTGATTTTTCAGCGAGTAGTAATTCGTCGTGGAGCGACATCCACCCTGCCACTACCTCTTTGTATCGCCAATTTCCTGGTCTCATCTGAATGGTTCTTATATGGTCTCCTTGTTCGAGATGTCTACCTCATTGTGAGTCTCTACATGGACACTTGAGCTCTCGTTCCCCAATTAACTTGATCTTTTCCAGACCCCAAACGGTATTGGATCTCTGTTGGCTCTCGGCCAGCTATTCCTATTCGTAGTATTGCCACGTAAACCCGGACAACGATCTCTGTTAACTCGTGCATTTGGTTGTTGTGGACCCAGTGAGAAGGAAACCGATTTGGAGGCACCCACAAAAGGTTCGTTAATAACATGACGTCAACGAAGCTGGCGAACATCTTCATGACCGCGTAAAATGGGTCCGATCGCGGAAACGGGATATGATATCATAGCGCAGTGATGTTTTCGACAAACATCCTACGAGCGCGTTTTTCGATCTCATGTCACCGTGATGGATCTCTATTTTCTGCAAAATCCCGTACCATATTCTTACAATGTAAATATTGATACGAGTGATTATTTTAGAAATCATCCCTGAAGTGGAAAGTGATGAGTCTATCAACTCTGCTCACCTCACTCGAGCTCGTCGCTGGTCACAGAAGGTGATGGCTAACGTGAACACAGTAGCCGAAGAGATCGAGCACGTCATCGGCAAAGCTTCAATTCATCACTCAGACCAGTAAGTTGTGATCCTTAATAGAAAACATTCTCTAGGCTAACTTGGAGAAGTGCTGACAGCTCAATGAGTGGGAGTAGTGCCAGTTATTGGTGCAAAAGCCAAAAAGATTGGCAACACCCGTGCGAATGGTAGTCAGCACTGCTCCAACGAGCCATGAGAGACGGTGAACTATCCCAGACTAACCGAAATGTATTCATGAATGCTCCGCCAAATGACCCCAAAGGTAAATGCCATTATCAAGCTAATGGGAGTGAACCCCTATCCCATCGTCAGTCGGTCAGAGCATTCATGAGTGCTGGTCCAGGATGGATAGATTCAGCCGATCCTTAGGAATATTGCTTAATGCCTTGTTTCAGTTCGAGATTCATGTACTCGCAAACGATTGGAGACGACGACACCTCATCCGAGAAGACGATGGACTCCGTAGACGGTCAGGCGGCTAGAAACCTTCTGGAGTCTCTCAAGAATGGCGAACAAGTCCTGAATCCCAGCATGTTGATGCCATCAAAGCTCTGCTCTGGTTCTCAACGACTTAGTGCCGAAGCACGAAAGGCGAAAATACGCCGAACCATCAGTTCACCCGATCTATCCGACGGAAGCATTCCACTATAATGCTTGACAAATTCCTTTATGACGTCATTCGGTCCCATTCCCATTGGCCAAATGTCCTGTTGACAAATCGCTTTAATTCAGGCGTCAGTATGTAGCCAACCGGTTTGAGCAGCTCCATTCTCATATTTTCATATATATACTGCTGCTATAGCCGGTGATCCTAGAGCGAATACGACGTGTACGGTACTCTTTCCGTACCAAATAATACTACAGTAACTTCTACTGTGTATTTGCAACTTTTTGTTAATTAATTGATTTGTGTGACTCTAAGCTTTTCATGCTTTTGAACAATGACCCATTGGGTCTGCGCATTATTTTCTTGTTGCTTTTCTAAATCCTTTTTAATTGTGTGTGCAATATTTTTACATAATATCACGTTGTGCGGGTATTTATTTGTTTAGCATTGAATAAATATTTTCAAAGCGAAATCAAGAGACTGTTGAACTTTCGTGAAGCACGGCCACTAGACGAATGATCTCGAATCAATGTCTCTCCTTTCCCCATCCTTTTCTTTCCCCTTTCTTCCTCCACACTGATCGATCGACTTGAGGAATCCCTTTCTTTTCCCATTTTGACTCGAATGGGATTTCGCTTTTATCATCTACTCGAATTAATTAATACTGTTTCCATACCAGTTTAATTTTGTTCAATAACACAACATTCTAAATTTTAGAGGAAGAGATCACACGATTCATTTGACCATATTTTACAAGCACCCAGAATTGCAAAAATAAATAAATAAATGGCATGCATTTGTTTGATGAACCCCTGCATAGCCAAGTTCTATGATCCCGAAATCTACTTGAGAAACTCAGTCGAGCGATACAGCATAGCTGAGTGCAGGGTCTCCCGCTTTGGAAGGAAAATTGTTGCGCCGGAGAGAATTTTCAACAGTGCTGCGTTGCCCCAAATAGGAAGAATCTGTTGCATGATGGACTGCCTCCCTAAAAAATCAGCTCAAGTTCCAGATCGACTGCATCACACAGATTTGCGTGCAGACTGTTCCCTCAAGTCTATGCCTGGATTCCCACGAAAGTGTTACCGTGGAAAATGCCTTTTCTAGGATTAAGATTATTCTGTCTCCACGTTTGGAGCGCCTGGTAGCAAAAGGAGGAGTCGACATGGATTGATGGGATTCGAACCATGAATCATATGTGTGATAACGGTGCCATTCGTCTCTGCGTTTTACTGTGCTGAGATCCATCATTTGATGCTTCATACGGTAATGCCATGTGACAAACACAAAATAGCTCAAGTCTCAACCAGTTCTTACTACTGCCACCTCTGGCGTTCATTGTTTACTTTGTGGTTCTCTTCAGTATTGTGATAGCTGTAAGAGACGACGTAATGAAATGATCTCCAAACGTTTTGATAAGCAGTACCCAAAGTTATGCCCATCACTTTTGAGAGTTTCTCAACAAATGTTTTTCTTAACAGCTACAAGAACATCACCCTTAACTTAGCGACCTTACCCTTCCAGACATGTCAGCCAGTACAAGTTGATCGTCTTCAGAGGGATGTTTGTGGTGGAAATCTATTTGAGATTTGATTCGCGGATCATGTGTGCGGTAGAAGCCTGCTCACACTACACCGCCCATTTATTACAAAGGGAACTGTAGGTAGAACTTTTGCATAAATGTAGAGAAGAAACTTGTGAGAAATCAATGTGAATGATAGCCGATTGCAAACGGCCCATGGCTTCTTATATTAGAATTTGAAGCGGTAGCTTTCACTCCTTACTAATCTACTCATCTGACTGGGGCATTCGCTACCATCAAAAGGTAGAACGAAGTAAGTGGAATTTCAAGAATTTCATTTCTTGTATTGTCCATCTGGAGGGAAGTCCTCAAGAAACGAAAGATCCAAGTCGCTCCGCAACCGCACGCTTAATTTCTATGTACTGTGTCGCGTTGATGCAGTTAATTTGTGATTACCCGTTTGCCCATACTTGATATTGTTCAAATGATGTTCAAATTGTAATAACAAAGTCACGAGTGCTACGGTAGACAAATTGAACTTTGCATGGGGGGGGGGGGGGGGGGTATTATCAAAATGTTGTTATTTAACTTCCATAACATAAGTTGTAACATTGGATAGTAGGTTTTTTCATGTCGATTTCTCATCATAAAATGATAAGGATGATAATAATGATAAATTACAATGGTAAGGAGAAGTAATAACATAATCCTCAACTTACTCTAGTCTTCATAGAGTCTTTACCCACCCCCCCCCCCCTCTCCTCTCCCCTTCGATAAGATATAGGGGCATCCTAACACAAGCCCTAATACAAGTCAACAAGTCTCTGGTAACCTTCTGCTTCACATATTTTCCGCTGTAATAAATCTAACTGAATATTGGAGACGTGGCGCAAGCACCACTATTATCATTTATGTTACCTTATCTTATCTTATCATAAATTACCACTCGAGAGACTAAGTAAGATATGAAGTAATGAGATCTCATACTTTCGTGTTCATAGACTGTTACCAACATTACTATGCTGTATGTAAACTGAATCATAGCCTAAAGAGACGCTCCCATTCAAGTAGACACCAGGTCTTAGATCATGAGTTTGCCCGGATTATCCTGTTCTTTCATATGAAGCCTGCCATGTTACGGGTGCCAGAATAGTTTGAAAGAATTTGAGCGCTGTCATATTCAGAATTAGGTGGTGAAAATTAACAGTAGGTGTGGGACAGTGGCTAATGGGAGCCCATTTAGGGCATTGACCATAGGTGAAATCCCGGTTATGAATGCTCGAAAAAAACTACAGTTCATATTTATTCATTATCTGTCAGTTGATACTATGCATGACTTAGAATGTAGCAACATCAACTTACCCTAGTCTTCATATGACAGGCACCATACCGACGTTACTGACGATCATGAAAAAAAATTACATATGGCGCATTCCAACACAATCAAACAAGCCCATAGTGACTTCCATGTTAGCGTTCCTGTTTTCTTGTTTAGTAGATCCAATGAATGTTGAAGGCGTGGCGCATTCCAGACCGATTGATTACGCTAAGGCCCTTCTTGGCTCGAAATACTTTATTAATTTATCTTTTTACCAGATTTTTTTGTTACACTGAAGCCTGAAGAGAACAATTGCTATTATAAATTACTGAGTCATCCGGGCAGGTTCCTGGACACTCAGCCTGATTGAACAACAGCAGCCAAAAATTCCACCCATTTTGTAGACTCCGAAAACTTGTATTCATTGACAAAGCCACCATAGTAAGCAACACCTACCGGACCTGCAGGCATTCACTTCGAAGTTGACCGGCTGAGAGGGAAATTGAGCAAGGGCGGACAGAAGAAGGTGCATTAAATGAAGCATTTTTGATTACGTTCCTGTTTCCCGTTTCACTTTCATTACTTGTAGCCTATCAGGAAACAACTGTGGTGGAATGGAAAGCATCTCTGCCATGCCTCGCTGACGGCCAGATATGTCTGGACTCCGTAGGACCCTGTCCCTCCCTGGCTATACTGCGTATGAGGTTCTCAACTGAAATATGTTTGTTCGGATAGCAGGGCTGCACCATTTATCAGACTCCCCGAACAGAATAAGATGGGTACATTCACCCAAAATGGATGGACGCGGCAAACCGCGCAGCGAAATTCCGCGTGGTGATTAAAACGACTCTGGCCCCTATCTTTGGAGCACAAATTTGAAGCGGGGTAGAGAAGTAGCATCAGCTGGCCCTACTTATCCAATCTACTTGGAACCCGTGCCCCAACATAGGTGCCGAAGTCGTTTTAACCACCACGAACTTCGTCGCGCGGTTTGCCGCATCCATCCACTTCTGGGCGAATGTCCCGTCCTCCCAGTATAAGTACCATCGTGGAGAAAATCTTTTTCTTTGCGAAATCTTCTTCAGCACTGTGACCTTGAGCCTGTGCCTCAACCTCAAGTTACATCCCTATATACGTATTCGTATCCCTTAATGATTGTGTCCGAGTCTAGCACAATAGCGTTTACATCTCTTTTTTTTTAAATGCGTTGGTAAAACAATGCCAGCGATACAGCTGATCAGCTCGCCCTCCTACCTCGATGTGCTAACAATGGGCATACTGTTTTTGGGTTTTTGTTTTTGTTTTCGATTCTCTACGGATTTTTGGATGCTCGAATAAATAGTTTACTTGAATGGAAATTCTAAGCAGAGTCTCGTGGTTGAGTTCAGCCGATAACTTGAATTTGACAAAATTACCCCCAAGTTCGGTTAAAATCTTGCAGGTCTTTGAAGACCCTGGTTTGAAGCGCTGGAGTAAGCTTGTGGGTCTCTTCGGTCGTTAGATCTATGAACACAGAAATTCGAAAAAAAGGTGGCTTTATAAAGTTCCTTAAAACAACAAAAATGAAAACAAAGCACAAAAATGAAAACAAAGCAGCCAGTTGCTCACGAAATTCAAGGATGACTCTTGCACTCTTGACCGTGCGCTGATGAGCCCAGCTGCTCAATCGTTTCGCTCTTGAGTCAGAGATCCCTCAGAGGCCAAGGCTCATCTGGCAACGTTTTGCCCACCGCTGTCCCCTTCAAGCCATTCTCTGGGCCCCATAAACCCATCATTCACCCCCGTTGTAGATTCGAACAAGGTACCGTCTGTGTGGCTCATCTCAAGAGCAGATAAACCAACGTTCACGATAACATTAGAATAAAAAGGATCTCCAGCCACTCCGCCATCATAACAATTACTCAGCAACTGGTAATGTACTAACGATTTATTTGTTTTCATATATAGTTTCCGCTGGCATTTACCATCACATACCACGTCTGACCGGGGAACGATGTGTGACGGGTGGAAATGTATCACAATTAGGGAAACTTTGGGTTACACACGTAGGACGGGATATGCAAAATAACAACTACAAGACACAGTGAGTCATTTGGCTTGACGGTATACGTCATTCATTGATATCACGAGTACATTAATGGAATCATAACCAAAGGGTTAGTTTCGAGAAAACAACTTTATAAGCATAACAAGTAGAAGAAAGCTTAGAAATATCCTTCCATAAGCATCCTTACCGTTCTTGAAGCCTAGTCAGGGACGAAGCAGGCTAGAAAAAACCCTGCGAACTGCTAGCTTTTTCTTAGGCATTATAGGCGTTACTGGTTACTCTTCCACCATGGCCTGTCCAGTTCGTGTGCACCCAATTGCCTGGTGAATCCATCAACTCGTACGTATGCGCACCGAAGAAGTCACGCTGGGCCTGCAGTAAATTTGCCGGCAACACCTAAAAAACTACCCTGTCAACAACATCACCTGCAAATCAAGTAAGAATTCAGTGCGATGGAATGAGAAGAGAACGATAAGTGGGGACCAGGGAGGATCTAGTCTCCACTAATATGAGTCCTCTCTGTTTCGAAATAGAATCTTATGTCGGGTAGTTCCGATATGATCACCTACTCGCGCGCTAGACTCTTAAAGGACTTCAGCTCTTCACGACGAAGGTAGTATGGTATAGGCTAAGAAAAGAGACCCACGTAAGGTTTCTAAAAGGAGAAAAGGCTAGTTCAGTATATCTAAGCCAGATATTTTGCATTAACTCCATAACTCCCATCATCGTAATAAAAAAAGCTAAGAAAACCGAGCTTTCTGGCAGAAGAGCCAAAGTCCCTTCGTCGAACCGAACTTCAAAACTTAATACAAAGACAGGTGGTGATCTGTCTTCTCAAGTCCTACCATATCGTACCATTCATGGAATTCTCGTGAAACTAACCACTAAGACTTTGAATAGGAAATTGAACTCTACCCATTTCGGCCGGTTACCCAAATAGAAGGGTAGAGTTTTTGGCGTTAATCAATCTCTTCTGAGGGATGCGCCCCCGCACTCGACTTCCATCCAAAATTGCAGTGGCGTAATGAGTGCGTATGTGGCCTATACAATGACTTGCGGTGGCCAACCAATGTACAAATCAGTGCTTTTATCCTTCCAGACGAGTCTGGTACCAATTCACCGACCCCGGAGGGATGGAAGGCTTGGTTGGCCTAGGCGAGCACCGATCCGTGATTCGGACCCCTGACCGTGCGTGTGAGATAGTGCGCCACTTGCCACTACACCACCTCCGCCCCGTTACCCAAATGCAAAGTACAATCCGCCCGATACCACCTCGGCTTCAGTTCTGAATCCTATAGTACTAAGTTTCAGTAAGAAAGGGTAGGGGTGCAGGTGGGGTAATGGGATGGATTATTTATCAGTTGGAGTCGTCGCTCACCTTTCTAGAGTAACCATCGTAGAATGACAAAGCTGCCGACATTGCCGGTACTGGAATGCCTAAACGGATGGCGGACGTTACAACGATACGCCATGAGTTCTGAAATAGAATCATAGTCCGAAAAAACTCCGAAGTGTAAGATACAATTACAAACCTGCGATTCTGCCATCGCTTGAGAGAAGAAATCATCTAATAACAAATTCTGCAAATCCTTCTTCTTATCGAAAGCCTTCTTGATATCCCCGAGGAATCTGGGATAATTGCAATATAGCACGAACGCACTCGCAGATTAAGCATAGATTATACGCTGTCAGGCTGCTTACCTCGATCTAATTATACATCCACCTCTCCACATCAACGCTATAGCTCCGAAATTCAGCTTCCAGTCAAACTTACGACTCGCTTCAGCCATCAGCATGAATCCTTGAGCATAGCTGACAATCTTCGATGCGTATAGGGCCTGGAATCCTTGGATATATAGCCTTCAAAAGCTCTCTCTCTCGGATACGGTGAACTGGGAGTCTGATAACTTTTCAGTATAGTACTCTGCGGTGATCTTATCAACACGGGGTACTGTAATTTTTCAAAATTAGACCAGAAACTCCAAATGTTAACGAACAATCACTGAACAAATTCTGATCTCCCAAATAAATCTGATCCCACATAAATTTTTCATCCTTCATCCTGAAGTTCAGTAAGTTACCCCACAACCAAAGTACAAAGTACCAGTGGACCTTTAGTACACCAAGAGACTGGCAAATGAAAAATTGAAAAATAGACAAAAAGATAAACAAAAAAGAGCCCAATCGGTATCAAAAAGTGATATCTCATCCGAACTTCGTACTGACCTTACTGATATGTTTGATAAATTCCCTCTTGTCAGGTATCACTTCATCATGATTCACATGAGGCTTGGCGAGAACAGAAGATGCCACTACCCGTTCTTCTTTGAGCGATGACAAACACCTTGCAAATACTGCCTCACCTGAAAATTGTACCACTTCATCCTTCTCCTCCAACGAAAAAATGTCTGGGAGCTGTCTAAGCATATTCTCAGCTGACGAAACGTTGAACCAACATAATGTTGTTCTATGACACACTCTGATGAAGCGCTTTGAATACAAAATACCACAAAATATTTCCTTTCTATGTAATTTCAAATATAAGCTGAAATTTTTAGTAATTATTATGAGTAAAAGATTTGCGGTTTCCGTGGATTGTAACTTTGGACTGACCTATAAGCGTTACTGGTATTCCATGCTCCTGCGCAGCGAAGCACGTCCATTTTCCTGTTCCCTTCTGAAAACG
This sequence comes from Haemonchus contortus, assembly GCA_000469685.2. Lineage (NCBI taxonomy): Eukaryota > Metazoa > Nematoda > Chromadorea > Rhabditida > Trichostrongylidae > Haemonchus > Haemonchus contortus. The sequence goes on from LS997565.1 coordinate 42,099,183, forward strand.
AAATTTAGTGATAAAATATATTGATAAGAAAAAAGTGCTGAAATTGAAACTTGACTATCAAGAATTAGCGGTCAGGGGATGGGGAGCAAAGGGCTAGGAGAGGGTGGGAATGAATGGGACGCAATGGATCACTGGATAGATGGATGAATTGGTTATCATGTATGCCTGCGCCAGAGCAAAAAAAAAGCAGAAAATTTGTAAAAATATTGCGAAAGCAGGAATTTTTGCACTGAAATGCCAAACGAAATTCCATGCATGAGAATGGCTGGGCAGGTATCAATCACTCTCAAATATATCTGAGGTTTCAATGACATTCCCAAAGGAATCAAGTTGCTCAGGAATCTCAAATTTGTTTGCTCCTCGGACTCCAACCAAATGATATTTCCCACTCAAAAGCGGTAAAGAAACCTTTGCCATCTGTTACATTGCTCCACAACCCCTTATAGAAATAATTGGTTCTCAGCCTATGAAAAGAATACAACGAAAACATATTCAGAAGGCTTCAAGGCTGCTCGAAATTTCTGGTAATGCTATTAGCTTCATTCCCACGCTACTGGCTTTTTGTCGTAGTGTGACACGCAAATAGGAATAGCGATTTATGAGCAAAACTTTAGTCTACGACGAGATTCGAACCCATATTTTAGCTCACCGTGCTCTTTGTTCCTTGCACTATCAAAAGCCCGCTTATCCTCGCGTTCCTGACGGGCTGTCCACCACAGGCTGTCAACACTCATCACGTAAAACGGCATCCAGATAACATAAGTATGAGTGAGAGCCTTGTTGGAGACGCTAAGCGTTCTGCCCTTTCCTCTCAATTCTTATAAGCCCTTCCAAGGCGCAATGAGAACTAAACAATCCAAAGGATTGGCGGAAGTTATCCAGTTTTTGCCACACAACGGTTCCGGAAGGTTAAGTGCACTGCAGAGAAAGGCTCGGGTAGGCTAGTTCCAAAACCTTCAGTGTATCACATCTAACCACCATCATCAGGTGTATAATAGGCTTTAGAATGATGCTAAACACCGAAATGTAGTTGCAGTAGGAAAAAAGGACTTCTGCATCTCATTGAGGACTTTCTGACACATTTTGGGTGACCTTAGGAAGACCAGAGAATCACCACCGAACTAGACTACTCTTGAATAGACATGAATTTGAAGATTATCAGACGACCGGTCTACTCGCCTGGCCAGCGCAATCGCGGATTTTAGGCAGAATTGGCTCTCCCTTTTCATCTTTGAACTTCAGGATTTTTGCGGTGATTTCAATCAGGAATGAGTCCAGTTCTCCATGATTCCATTCTTCCATAACCTATAAATCCAAGATGTACCTCCCAGTACAGCATCAAAAAATGAATGTGATTTCAAAGTTCTACCTCAGCCATCTGGTCATAGTTGAGTCCTACACCTTCCAGTAGCAGATCATAGGCTTCCGCAATCAGCTGCATATCACCGTATTCGATGCCATTGTGGACCATTTTCACGAAATGTCCAGCTCCAGCATTACCTACCTAGAACAACGCACTAGAACAGTTTGCCCGCCGTATTATAGTATTCCAGCATTCCTTTAAAGAAGCTTAATGCCTCTCAAAAGGCTGAATTCCACGTATCCCTTCGAAACTCCGTCTATCACCATATTCTTCAATCAGCAGCATTCAGTGCAGTGCTTTTTGAGACAGAGAAAAGAGCATTCAAAAGGCTAAATCCATTACGCACCCAGTCACAACATGGCTCGCCATCGCTCTTCGCCGAAATTGACTGGAAAATATGCTTGAGGTGCGGCCATGCGTCAGGGTTTCCGCCAGGCATCAACGAAGGACCATAACGGGCACCTGAAAAAACGGTCATCAAAGACAAATACACTAGAAGCCTTAGAGCCTGTTTTACGCTTGTTAAGCATTAATCAGTATTTTGAAAGAATAAAGAAAGGCAAGTAATAGAAAACCTAGAACAGTTGTGGAGCACGCCGTGAACTCGAACTCAATGCATCTACGTGTACTTGATTTTGGGTTTACATGAAAAATTTTGGAAATCAGCCAATTCCCGGGAGAATATTTCATCGCCTCCAACATATCCTATTCTAAATAGCTGAAGACCAAGAATCATTCGAAGGCATTCGTTTTTAAATGACAATTTCATCTGCGGCGCATTTTGAAGAAAACATTCCGACGAAAGCCTTCAGCTTCGCTTCATACTGGTAAGATTTTGCAAAGAAATCTTCACAGGACCTCGATCCAACACCTAATTCTTTTCCTGGGTGGCCGGGCTGTATGGATATAAGACTTCACAAAAAGTTCAAAAGTGGTAAAATTCTTATATCAACGAGCGAATGGCCTATTTTGGTCCCGAGTTCCCATCATTTGAAGGCAAACATTATTCTTCAGACTGAAAGAACTTTACTGATTAAAAATCTCTCTCCATTAGAGAAATTCTCACAGGAAATTATTGCCGATATGGGAACGGCAACTAAATTTCCCCAGACTAGTAGCTAAAGCGAAAGCTCATGGTGCCAACAAATAGTTCTGATTTATTTACAGAAAGAGGCTCTTCTCTCTGAAAACGCTCACTTTTTAGAAACCTTTTTGAATGTCAATTATTCTCGAATTTTATTCTCAAATCAAACCAATGGATATCACTCAAATCAAACCAATAGATATCAGAGACAAGGCCAATCATTCTAATTCTTCTAAGGATACCTATGGGGATGTGTGGAATTCATGAATAAATTCTCGCCTATCCCTACACAACTGAGCGGCTAAGCTGCATGGATATAAGGGGAGCAACTTTTTTCAACTTCTAATACTTCTGAGGATACCTATGCAATCTTCTCTCTGTGGAATTCAAGTAAATCATCCCCAATCAGAACGCATTCTTCTGCCATAATGTGTCCTCCATTAGCACCGCCTCTCCTCCGCTTCTCCGCAAAGCGTAACAATTGGAGATTCAGAGCCCGAATTTCCAATCGTTACGCTATACACTGGGGAGAGGTAGCTGTGACGATGTTGACATCATAACCAGAGGGCCCATATTATTGAATTGTCTCGTAGGACTGGCAAGCTGTTCCTTTTATCCACCATAAAACTCTAGATTCCACTAACAACTCAGAATTTTCCATTTGGCTTTTAATTCGCTGGAGTGTTGTCAGCATTGACATTCTGATTCTAAAAAAGCAACTCACGAAAAAACTTCACAAAGTTTGTCTGGATTGAATTTTTTTTTAAAAGCTTGGGAGCCAGGCAGATGATTTTCTATAACGGCTAGACACGTTTTCAATCTACTCTTTGCACTTAGCAACGCTATTCACTCTCAACTGAGCGAAAAATAAACGGGGCAAGATACTGAACAGTTAACTAAAATCATAGCGACCGTTACATTGAGCTTGTTAAGGTAGTGAGCTGTGCAAAAACTCCTTTGACTTAAAATAAATCATAGGATTCCCTACGTTCCAAAGGAAAACTTACACCCCCTCCCTTGGCCGGATCGTCTGTTTAAGTGTAAGATTAAAATTTACAATGCTCAAATTAATATTAATTTTGATCATTTCAAAATGTCCAGAATGTCTATTGCCTATTCACCAACAGTGAATATTGACATTCCAAATACGTCAACTTCAACAACTTCCGAAGGCCCGATTACCTTCTGGTCAAGAACTACCGAAGTGGGATCTTAAGATTTTTACAGATATCTACAATAACTATTTTGGCTACATTCAACGTTCCTAACACCCCTGTGGAACTATCTTTTTTTCTCTTTCACTTCACTGCGTTAATCTAAAGATTATGATTACAATTATAAGGCCCTGCCCCGTTAGGCTGGGTCATCTATCAAACAGCATACTCGTCTAGGAGAATAAAAGCGTTGGCTTGTACTTTGGCTGACTTCCGCAATCATTGTATAGGTAGAGCCAGGCTTGATGTTGATAGCGAATAACAATGCTAAGGACAAACACTTGATTGAAAACGTGGCCAACCTCTATTGAAAAGTCCCATGCCCTTCCCACATTGTCTTTTACCCACGTCATTTATCTCTCCCCACACCCTCTGCGCTTTTGCTTTTTTATGAATATTATGATTTTCGATTTATAAGTTCTACTGCAATCGAATCAATATAAAAATCAAATATTGAACCAGACTCGACCCATGTGAGGGTGTGAATTGTGACTAATACACATGACAGAATTTCGTTTGCATAAAAGGAAATGTAAACAGACAAAGTACAATGTTATTTGTCGAACGACTCTTTCAGTAACCCTTTCATTCAGTTCCAATATTAATTATTCTCCCAGTTCGTCTTATCTACCCATCGCCGTAAACGCCCTGATAAAAATGGTACAAGAGGTCTATTACTGCTGTTGCTCCCAAACTAACATTTACAGCCTTACAGGAAAGTTCCGCCATCTTGAAATTTAAAAGACAGCCATTTCAACCTACTAGTTTACTACATAGTTTTCTGTAAGCCAACGATATAATCTCCATATCTCTTAATCAGAATCCCGAAAAAAGGACCCTTTATTCTCAACAGTATGGATATCTGAACCCACATCGGCTACCTTATTATTTAGGTTCAAACAGAATATAATCTACCAAAAAAAGCCGTAACGCTTTCTAGAATCAAACCAATGCTCAGTTTCTCAGTAAACATCAGCGCAACAAGCAGCAGCAACTTCCACAGCCACAAAAAAGCCAATGATCATAAGGTTCAAGAGACTGATAGTAAATAGAGTCCTAAATATATGGGATTATAGATAATAGCATAGAGACTAAGTGGATTTCGACTTATATCGCGGAAGAGATCCCCGTGTCAATATTTATAATCATAAAGACATCAAAAATATTGCAGAGATGCTGTAATCGGGTTTTTTCGGACAGCAAAACACAGCAAATTCTGGAAGACGTCACAGAACCACTTAAAAGGCTTCCGTCTAACTAATTCAATCATGTCATCTCTGATTTGTGTACGAATGAAGCCATTAAAATCGGTGATGATTCAAAATGGCCACGCAAAAATAACGATCAATCGAATCAGCAATCTTCGCGATAACGTCAGCGAAAACGCTCACTCGCGTGAGTTGTCGTCTGTCGTCGTTAACCTTTTCGTCATATTCACTTTATCATTTCTATGAAAACCCAAAGGAGTTACTATTCAAAAAAAACTATCAAGACAGACTTACAACTGATGAGCTTTGCTGATTCAACCCATTTGATGTTAATCTTTGACCCTCGGCAATTCCTGTTCCCCCACTTCGGCGAAGGAACTCTCCCCAAACCGGTCATAAGTACAACCGCCATTTAGATCGATGTCGACGATGTAACAAACAGACACCGATCCACTTCGGTATTCTGGCGTTCATCGGTGGCGATCGATTGTGTGGGAACAGCCGTGTCACAATAGCTCGTTCTCATTTGTACAGGAACCCCCCTGCTGCGCATTTATTTCACCTCCGATTTCCATTGTTTGAAGTGCTGATATTCCAGCGTTCCTCATCGTCACCGCTCGTTCGTTTGTTCGTGTCCTAGCAACACGCCCACATCGCACTGGCACCCAGCCAATACTTGCTCTACGCTGTGTGAGAATCGCCGCGCGCTGCCGCGGTCGTCGTTCTGATGTCGGCCGACACGACGGCTCAGCCAGCCGCTTATCCAGTCGATCCTCGTCCAACAAACACTACAACCATTACACGAACGCCGTCGTCAGAGACCGCGACGGCAGCGGCCCCTAATAAACGTTCTCAATCACAAGGCCGAACACCATGGCGTACAGAACGACGATGTAAGTGAACTCCTTTTTTCCCATCTCTTGAACACCTTTTTCATGTTCTTTCTCGAAATCCCGGCTTTTCAGACTCAGAAATCGATGACCATATATGGACATATACACTCGATCACGAGTCATGCGAGTAAGCCTTTTAAGTAATCACTAGCTCAACAACCCCTTGAACCAAATGGAACCAAAAGCCCGTAACCTTTTTCCAGAGGCAACGTGGTCGGCTTCGGGAACGTAAGGATACCATCCGAAGAGAATATCGCAAAATTAGCTGATCGGAAGCTTAGTATACGTTGCATAACATGGAACATTAACGAGAAGGTGCGGTTGAAACCTACTATTCCTCTTTTTCACAAATCCAATAATCACCCTGAAAGTCCACTCGTAAACGGGGAATTCCCCGTACGAGCCGGTAATGAAAGGGGCTTACTCGCCTGGTAATTGCGGAACTAGTCAGCTGGGGGAATCCGTGAGAAGCTGGGGCTTTCGCCCTCGAAGCCAAAGGCTTCAATCATGGATTACTGTGTAGATGATATCACAACATACGTCATAATATTAACAGATAACCCCTAGGAAAGAGAAATTGTCTGTAACAGGATTTTCTTTCACTGAAGAAACAACTTCAATTGTTGCCGTAGATTAGATTTCAAAGAAGAAGTAATCTCGATTGAACTCAATTAGGAACAGATTATTCCGAGAAATCAAGAGAACCTGGCTTAATCTACTTATCACTGTGATTACCAGAACTCATCCTTAGAAACGATTCAAAAAAGGTTTTTAAGATGGTCATAGCAAATGTTTAGAAAAAAATTGTTCAAAATCGAATGGTTTCAACGAAGCCGTACTGGGTGATGGGCAAATTAAAATGACCTCAACCTTCCCTTCCCCTCCCCCATCCCGAGCTTCCCCATCGCTATTAATCAATATCAAAGGAAGCTAACCGGGAGGAGAGACCACTGAACAACTTTCTGATTCATTTCTGATCCCGATCATATTTACACCCACACAAAATTCTTTTGACTGATCTCAAACAAAACCAGCTGCCCACTCTTTCCACTACTTTACTGTTTACTATTAGTAGTAAAATGATCATCATCGTTTTTGGTTGACTACCATTAATATTTTTATTTACAACCGCTTATTCTTCTTTTACACTGAATCATCTTTCAATTATCATCTTTTACAACCTTTTGTTCCCCCAAGAAGCAATTGAATCCAATTTTTCATTACTTTCAAAACCACTTCAGCCCGTCAAACTCTTGGACCTTTTGGCCGATCACTTGGAGCAAATTTCGGAGAATCTCCTTGAGGATGTAATCATCGTCGCTCTTCAAGAGCTACCACCATCAACAACGTTCGTTTTTTCTTTTTTCTACAGTTTTTATTTGCAAAATTTACATATTATTTTTATAGTAATTATTTTCGGCAGTCACAATACATTTTAACAAAAAAAAATTCTAAGTTTCTGGCTCAATCTTACGTCGAAAAGCCCAATCCATTGACAATTCGGCAAAAATGCATTTTAAAACAGCTAAAATGTCCGTTCTCAGTGAATCTGGCGGTGAATTTTCGAGAGAGAGAGAGGAACATTTCAGCATTGTGTGCATAACATTAAAATTTTATTCACCGCTCTGAATAGAACATTTCGATTTTTTTACTGATTGATTTATTAGATAGCATAATTTCCACGGCTTCCATCAGCGCAAACATATGCAGTAAATTATTTCCATATGGAAAATATTTCCATAAAATCGATTGTCTGCTGTAGGATAGTAGGAACGGGAGTACAAATTAAGGCTAGGCATCCCAATCCCACTTGAAACACTCTAACCACCCAAAAAACGTCGGGAAATCCAAGCAAGAAACTTCTGCTTCCCATTAGAGAATCAAGACAAAGTCATGAGATAGAAAACTAAAAAGTAAGCAAACAACAAAAAGAACTAAATTTGAAAAAATCAAAAAAAGTCACGTGGACCAATAAAAGTTTTATTCCATAGCAAGTTTTCTTTTTTTTTGCATAATTGAGCTTCTAAATATGGGCTTTTTCAGAACATTCCACGAAGATGCCTTGGCAATACTCGTAAAACCTTTACGAAATACTCACGATACCTATTTCTCCTATAGGGCTTGGAGTCAAATGATATTCGTCTTTATCCGAAAAACCCATACTCGCTTCGCGACAGGTCAGAATTTCTAATCTATTCAATTGGATCAATTTTCCCATTGGATTTCCAAGAGAAACTATTTTTAAGCACTATTTGTTATTCTCTAAGTCGAATATAAGAAGTTGATGTCCAGGCGTTTTCTTAGTCCAGGTTCACAGTTCAGTGTAGAGCCGAACCTGTCACACCTAGCAGGAAAAGAAGAAGTGTTAGAGCCCCTCGAAGCAGGCAGCCCTGATGAGGAAGAGTCAGGGATCTACAACTGGCTTTTTTTTCTAAAATTAGCTCAATAAGCGTTCTTCACAAGCGCCGCTCAGAAGAGGAATCTCGTACCCCATCATGGAAACAGCTTTAAATGCTCGGAAACCCATCGAACCACGGCTGACGTGATAGCTTACCTCTCACACTTTCAATTCCATTATAGTTCCCAATCCCAGCATCACTCAAGATTCTGTAATTGTCAGAGAGGGGTTAGGAGGGTCAGGACTCCCGGCACCTCGGCCAACAGGGTTCCCAAGAAAAATAGCCGGCTTTGTTTAATTTTTCTCTCTCGAACTGCGTCATTAGATCCAATGAGAATCACTTGAGTTTTCCTGTGTGTGAAGGTTGACCACCTTAATGGATTCCGCGGATAGCCTGACGTCAAATCCATTACTTATCCTCTTAGTCAAATCAAGGACGTATTAACTAAATCCATACAAGTACATGTGTTCTATTTATGATAAGCAGATAGAAGGCTGACTGCCTGCGAGCACGTGAATCATCCGATTTCAGATCCTGTCGCCAAGTTCGTACCAGCCACTGCATTGGCGAAACCCGTACGAACGAAAGGTGCTATCGGGGTATGCCTACGGCTTTATCAACGATGGGTTGTGATTATTGCTTGTCATCTTACACGTAAGCCTTAAACTTATTCCTTGAAATTTTGCTAATACTTACTTACCTAAGCGGAACTTACCAAATCGATAATCCCCTAGTAATTGAAAGCAAATGTTACCGTAATTGAATTATGCCACTCAAAGCCCATTCGACTAACAATCACTGGGAAAAAACGTCACAATGGCGCACCCAAGCTTTTTCTGGCTTAACTCATGGTGCATTTGCTTGCCGAAGAGATTTTCGCCGTTTATTTGTCTTTTTCCACAGAACAAAGCAGCAGTTCAGTACAATTACACGCTAGCGCATACTAGGAAGTAAATTATTATGGAGAGGTTCGTAGAAGGTAAAGCACATTCCATAAAGTTGGAAAAAAAGTGCTCATTTGAGCCTCAACTGGGCACTAAGTAATAATTTCGAAAACTCTGTATACAATTGGACTGTTTCCCTCTACTTTGATGATTACTACTTTGTGCTTCACTTCTGCTGAACTCCCTCATTCGAGTAACCAATCAACTCTCGTTGTAATCGTTTCCCAGGACTTCAGATTAGGAAAAGTTCACTTACAGTACCTAATAATTGACGAAAAGAGCACTTACTCTGCAAATTATTTCCTTTTCTAGCACATTTAATCCTACTAAATTATCAACCTTATTATTATTATTTCTAAGGATGAATAAACCTTATGAGCACCTTCCTATCAAAATTTCCCAGATTTGCCTTTAATACAACCCTTTTTAACTAATCATTTACTTATTCGCCTGGGCTATATACCCTTATTAACTCGTCCCCTTAACGGGGCGACTAGGAGGTTCCCTGAATAAGCGGAAAACAAAACTCTCCCACTTATCACCATGTTTTCAGATGCTACCGCTTTACAAAGGATTCAGGACTATCACAAAGTGATGAAAACTCTTAAATTCCATACACTGTGTAGTTTCAAAGGGAGTGACGACATATTCCATGCTGACGTAAGTGATTGAAGAGTTATCTTTCAGTAGAGCCCCCTTCCCACACACTGCCATAAATCACTAAAGTGACATGGGAAAACCTGTTCTGCCACCATTTGCTGCTGACGGCTAGAGTTTGGAATCAATGCAGAACATAAAGGCGATTCTAGAAGCCCCCACTCAGTTCCGAAATCTCCAGTGGATGGGGATTTCTAGTATTGCATTCGATCTTTGAACTATGAGCTCTTGATAGAAAAGACGTGAGAATCAAGGACTAATGACGGAGACTATCTCCGAACAAGATTAGAAATCTTATAATTCCTCATTTAGTGTGTATTGTGGTTGGGTGATCTCAATTTTCGCATCACACAAGATTCTGGAGTTAATTGGAAGTCTCAATTGCTCGAGCCAAACACAAGAGATATCGAGAACACAATGCAAAATGATGAGCTTGGTCTAGTTCGACAGAAAGGTAAGAGTGAAGTCTAGGATTTAGAGAAGCCACGATCATGGCAGCGGTCGATGTCTGCTACATAAAATTAAAATATCGGGGTCGAATATGCAGGCTTATAACCTTTCAACCAAGCAGGATCCGTAAGGTGAAAAAGACATTTTAAACCCTTAATTATCTCCGAAAAATGCGTACTAAGTGAAGTATTTAAAGCAGATAGTTAAATTCCAAGGACGGCGGAGGATTTCGCCGAATTTTCGTTGCCATGGTCGTTGCCTTTGCGTGTACGTTACTACAAACTCACAGAAAAAAGCATCAATGTTTCTACTAAGTGATTATTCTTTCAGAACTCGCCTTCTCAGAATTCTCTGAGGCTCCCGTCACGTTTGCTCCAACGCACAAATTCGAAGTAGGAACGAATGACTACGTGCCCAATCGCATACCTTCTTTTACGGTAATTAATTACTTAGTAAATCATTTAGGGCAAAAAGAGCACTTATATATCAAGCAAAGCAACAGAAAAAGGGCCTGACTGAGAAATATTCCGCTAGAGCTCTACATCAGGACCTGAAATGAAAACGTTGCCAAAAGGCTACGGACTAGACTTAGAAAGAGGCTCGAAGATAGGCTAATTTATAGGGATCGATTGATGACAGGGTAGAAGGATTCAGGCATTTATAGTAATTTCTGATATGCATAGTATTTTCGAACTAAGTCTTATTGCAAAGACTGGATGCTTAGCTTCGAGGTAAAAAGAGCGAAATATACCGCAAAGCACAAAATCGCAGAAACAAATTAGCCACACGAGCCTCTTTCAAAACCAAAAGAATTTAACTTTCGAGTGCTCTCAGTTTCTGAACTGAACTTGATCCTATAGCTCTCAGATCTGTAAAGTTTAAACGATAATTCACACTTTTCTTTTAATAAAAAATTGTACTGAGTGTTCCACAATAACTAGGTTGGGATTAAACTAATTGAAAAATATCGTGATTCTCCTGCCTATTTTTCTCTATGTCTATTGTTCAGGATCGTGTTTTATATTGGACCAAACAAGCTAACTGGATTGAGTGCACTGCATATAACTGCATACAGAAACCGTCCCAGTCTGATCATCGCCCAGTCTATGCAATATTTAGGTATGCAATAATCCCTAGCAACTTCTTTTTCGTTTGGTTAACCTACTACTCCTTTTAATGATCCTATTTTAGGTTAGAGGTAATCAATAAAAAATCACCCAGACGATTTAACAGTGACCAAGTAAACAATGATAGCTCACGTAAGTTACACTGACTCACAAAGTAGCTGAGGTAAAAACGTGCCCACAAAGCTTTCAATTTCAGGTTCTACACCATCCGCAAGTCCCACCAGGAATGTACTGCTCAAGGAAAACTCTAGCCAAATGTGAAAATGTCAAGCGGGATATAGTACTGAAATTTCAAAAGAACCTAGTTCTATTCAATAAGGTATTGAGATGAATGTCACTTCAATTAAATAAATATTTAATAAAGATTTGGAATGTATGGCCCACCTTCTTCTCCTCCAGACACTCCACAGCCGACGTAAAGGATCCCACGTTTAGCCAACTCTGCATGACGGCGCTTAAACATTCGTATTCTTTACGACATTTCTCTTGGAGCAAATAAGGGAAAATGAGAGAACCCTCAAGGTCTTACAGATAAATCGAGAACAGCCCGAAGAATTCGACTGACACAAGTCAAGTGTGAATCGGATGAGTTATACTCACAGAGAGATTATCAAAAAAAACCGTTTTCATTGACAGCGCACAAATATTTCCAGTTCCAATAAAGACAGGACAGTCTTTTGGCTTGCCTTCCTCAGCCCTCTAACCTTCAGCTATCCATGTATCAGTGTAGCCTTCGGGGAGGACGGTGGATCAGAAAATAAGGACCACTGATCTCAAGGTATAGAGAGTAACCCTAACTCAACCAACACGCTCCAAGCATTTCTTACAAGCGGCCAAAACTTCATACGCGACCATTATCCTTCTATAATGAGTATCTTCAAGTAAATAAGCCTCGCTGGGTGATGGCTGGCTGGTGATAGGCTAAATAGCCGGCCTCCACATGTAAGTGTTGCTTTCGTGAGCAGATTCTTAGAATTCCCGATTACCCTTTGGCCACAGTTTCCCCCCATGAAGTTTGTTCCGGATGCCAATGCCAGCTTCTTATTGAAGAGCCATTTATCGTTGAACAAGGGTGAATTCACCGCGTGCGGCAAGCAGTACTCCGTAGAAACTTCTTCAGCTATGACTGCCGTGTAAATGTGCTGCGACATGCATAAATTTCTGTCCCAACGAACAGATTGGCTAGGACCTCGGGACCCGCCGACTTGCTAGGGTTCCCAGCAACAAAACCCAGCAAGTTTGAGAAACACGACAGAGTGCAATGTATGAACTTTTCAAAGGTACAGAAGAAAATTTGACAAGACGCGAGGAAGTTCAGTCTAGTTCCAGGACGGAGCTATTTGAGATTTTCTTGACGAGATTCCCCCGTCTGACCTCTATCAATTAAGCATTACGCGCACAGTGCTTTATGAAGAGAAGAGAAAAGGTAGGTCGACGGCTATCTAGCCCGCTATTTGCTCATCAACATCATTACACAGCAAAATTTACGCAGATCTTTTCTCTTCAATACTTCCTGTAAAAAGTGAGCGAAAAATTCAGAGAAGCGAAGAAGAAAGATCAAAAGTGTATTTGGCCAGATAAGGAGAAGAGAGCTGAATAGAAACAACAAGAAAGACATTGACCTCGCGATTTTCATCTCTATGCTTAAACCTTCTCCTCAAACGGGTTTCGATTAGGCTCGACAAAATATCAAACGAAATGTTGTGAAAAACTCACGTTGGTATCTGTGTATTCTGAGTTTCCTCCATCGATGATAATGTCACCTGGTTCCAAATGAGGAACAATATTGGCGATCATTGAGTCAACTGGAGCACCAGCTTTTACCAACATCATAACACGACGTGGTCGTTTTAGCTTTCTAGAATTATAAATTACAAAAAAATCACGAAAAGGACGGTGGCATAGCATAAATATTGGCAGATGTCCTAATGGGCTATGTACTACCAGAAGGTAGTTCACAGATTTGTTCCAGAATCATAAATCCCAGAAAAGTAACTAACGGAAAGTGATGTGAAGTAAACACTGAGTCAAGTAACGTGCCTGCACATTTCTTCCATGGAATGAGCTCCGATGATTTTGGTACCTTTGGCTTCATTGTTCAGGAAATCATCAACTTTAGAGACAGTTCTGTTGAAAGCACAGACCTAAACGTTATCATGAATCAGAGTTACTATTATAGAGGGATGGCACAATGAAATGCAAGCAAAGCAATATGGGCCCCCTTACACTCACGTATACAAGTCTAGCAGAGCATTCGAGAACACTAAAACGTGAGTTCAAGAGGAATCATTACGATAAGGGACGTTTTTCGTTCACTACTCCTGCAGAAATCATCCGAAGACAAAGGAGGCGGTGATTATGGAACGATTTCATTGATTAGGTCAATTTCAGGGGTTTCTAAAAGTACATGCTCTGAGGGGTGATGTTGTACGAGTTCAAAAAGCTGCCGACAACAGTGAAGAATATCGGGGTTGACCGTATCAACCCGATTCCTACGATAGGCACAGTCTATCCCAATTTCGACCCCAAAATCATCCAGTAAATTTTCTTAGATCTCGAAAAGACTTCGAGCCTCATCGATTGAGTTTGTTACCTCAAAGACTTTCTTGAGATTGATTACCCGAAATTAACCAAAGCCTTATAACTTAAAGTACTCAGTAGGCTATCAGCTATCCAACAGCTCGAATTCCGGCGCGTCTAACTTCATACCGTAGCGCTCGTAAAATAATTATTAAAGTAACGTCTTGAGGTGGGCAGCCTGCAACTGCTCTACACTGATACGTATACAAAAACATTTCATAGCTCATCAATATGTATTCATGGGCGAATTTAGAGATACAGGGACAGTACCCTTAAAGTTTACCTTGGAATGGGAGGGTAAGGGAACAAGTAAAATTCTCAAACTTACTGTGAATCCGTGATCATTCATGTTGAGAATCAGGTTCTGGCCCATTACAGCCAAACCAATCACGGCGATATCTGCTTCACCCATGACGTCGAGTGTGTGAGTCCTGGCAAATTACTAATTTACAATCACGCGTAATTAAGAAAATGCTAAGATTAACGAATACTATGAGTCTTCAGAACGTTAAGATTGACAAAAAGGAAGAAACTGTCACTTAAATACCAATTTATAGAGAAATCGGCAGTTATTTCATGAAACAAGCAGATGTAAATCGGCAAAAGACTAGAGTAATAGTTTTCTATACGATCCAAACAACATGTTTTGTTAAAAAAAGTACTAAAATAAGCACATCCTTATCAGCTCTATCGTATTGTGATAGAGCATCGGAAAAAAAGTTTGCGAGGAAAAGTTTAGCTGCAGTTGCGGACAGTGCACAAAGAACCACGTCTTATCGTTCTTATTTCCTGCCCGTCTATGGAAATCAGGCTAAGAAGCCTACATAAAAAGTGACAAAGGAAATCACATTCTTATCAGTTCCATCGCAATGTGCCATCACGTTTTAAAAAAAGTCGTGGCGAAAACTCCAACTGCAGCTACGGCCAACGCACGAAAAATGACGTCATGTCGTTATCATGAAAGGGGTGCATGCCCCTTCCCCATCTGGAAAGGGAACAAGGGTTGTATGTATTTGGGGAAAGGGTGCGTAGGTAGTTGTTCGAGGCGGTTGTGGCAAGAGTCAGAGCTCCCATCGTTGTGAAATGTGTGAGAGCGTTCCTTCGGTTCGACAGGAAATAGTTCGTTTCCTAGGAGTGCCGTAGCGAGAATACCCCAAACGCTACTACTGAGAGGTGAACTGCTTCGCCAGGCTATTTTTGATGAGCCGTGCATTTCCCTTCTTCCCCATTTGCAATAAAACTCAAAGGTGCTATTGATATGACATTGTTGTTGGTTGCCGTTGTATCAGAAAGTCTTTCGATCCTCCCAATCCGAAACGTATCAATTAGAAGAACTTCGAGGAATGGTATGATCATTTGAACTGGTAGGATACTGTCCAAAAGATGATGCTTACAGTAGGACCACATGTGGAAGCCTGCTACCGTGGGAGAACCATAACTTTGCAGACTCTCAAAAAAAAAACAGCATCTTTGCCATGAATCTCTTCTGTTGAGTCCTGCACTTTACACCCACATTTCTCTTTCCCCCTCAACGGGCTCTACTAACCCCCGTCGACACGGCTTGTAATCTGAGCTGGCGTAGTGCAGTGACAAGTTGCGCCCTTCGGCGTGGCCCGGTGATAGAATCCCAGACGTATACTTGTCCAGACCAACCCAACCTCCCAAGGTCGATCATTTGGTACCGGGAGTCGTTTGGGAGGACAAAAGCACTGGCTCATACATCGGCTGGCAACCACAAGTCATCACGTAGGCCACACTCGCATTAAAACCACCATCATGATTTCGAATGGAACTCGTGTACTGGGCGCACTCTGGAGTGGAGTTGATAAACGCCAAGGACTCAGCGTTTATATCGCTTCCTATGGTTCATTATCTTCCTCTCACTGATGCCATTATAGTAGTCAGTAGTATTGATGTGGGCCTGTTATCAGCAATAAACAAATAAATAAGTTGTCCTCACATTTACTCAAGCACTGTACTAGCACCAATAACTGCTCAGAATGTAGAATTGGGGAGACTGTGCTGCTTTGACGGATTCCAAGGATTCCCAAGCCCATCTTATATTGATTGCGATATCTTGAGAGACTCAACTTCATTGTTTCCTCGAAAACTTACTGCTCGCTTTGAAAACCGGTTTGTAGAATAAAAACCTTCGGGTGCACAGAATAATTAATTGCGTGCAGTTGGAGGAAGTTGCTTCAGAAGAATTTTATTGCACTATAGTAATGGAATCGCTTCAAAACCGTCATTAAATGCTAATTTCCCATCACCTAAGGCTACCGATGAGGAAGCAGGTGGCAAACCCCAAAAGAGCGGATTTCTCCGAGAAAGTGGTACATGTACTGACATAAATTTCTTTATTGACTTGAATTAGAACCCCTTGAAAAAGATGATATGCTTGATTAACAAAATCAAAAATTGAGCAGGGAGAGTACGTCTTGATACTCTCACTACCTGATCAATTTTGATGCTTATAACTGAATTAGCAAGAATGAGATGACATTTGGTTTATTTCAGTTGAATTTTTTTTGGTACTTCTGCATCTTATTTGCTGTTCAGCTGCTCATTCCATATCAACTTCAATGTAACTAATAATCTGGAAAACCACTTGTCTATCACAACACATTTTTTTCAAGCATTTAATGAGGAGGTGACAATACAGAGGTGCTGTTCGACAGGAGATTCGGCTCTATAGAGGGAGCGAGTGCGAAATGGTTCACGTTTCTACTAGCTGTGCCTTTCTGTTGACAACTTTCCGAATTTGGGCAAAGTTCTATTCAAAGGAAACGTTTTTCAGAAGTCGTCAACCGATTACCAGTACGTGAAACACCGATGAAATCGATATAAAGTGAACCCACCATGTTCTCCGCTGATCCCGTCGTAGTCGATCGAAACAGTTGCAACATGCTGGTAAAGGCATACGGCTATGTACTTGGAGACAGTCTAGTATATATACCGAACAAGAAGCAAATTCCGGAATGGATGTTGTAATAGGTTTTCAGTGAAGTGGGGCGGTCATATAATATCAATTACTGCACAGGATAGCTGCTTTGGAAGTATGACTGGTCCAGTATGACTTCCCAGGTTATTCGCGAAAAATTCGTTTGAACCAGCCTAGGCACTTGGTAGTTGTAGGGATACTATTATGGCATGGGTGGATGAATATCGATGGTTCAGTAGTAGTGTATTTTGAGATGAAGGAGAACTCTCGATGTGACTTGCCGGATTAGGTGATTGTCTTTCTGTGAAGGGTAATCTTGTTTACAGAAAACTTCTTCCAAGGCGTATCTGGATTAGTAGATGTCTTCGTAGGTCAGAAGTAACGGCTTGAAATTGTTCAAAGTATGTGCTCGTCCTTTTCAACTGTGTAGAGATCCCATAAAGGAGAAGCTTAGTGCCCACAGAAGAGAGCAAGGCATATCCCATTTAGTCAACTCGGTTATGGGCATGGTTTCAAGAAGAAAAGCTGAATATGTAAATGGGCAACAAACTCCGCATTAAGGGAAACAGAGTTCATTTCTGCCATAAGATCGATTCCTTCAGAACAGGGTGGACATGAGATGACCTCCGAAATCCTACTTATTCTACTCATGTTAGAAAAAGCCATGCTGAAGAACTACATAATCACACTTGGCTCCCACCTCTCACAAACCCGTCTACGTTTGGGAAAGGAGTATTACGCGCAACTGGATAAAGAGAAACCACTACCTATAAGATTTTATAAGCTTCCCAAAGTTCACCCACTTTGTCCCCGACCTTTGTCATAGAGGTTTATTTCCCCATATCACTCTAGCTCAACTTCATTCCAAAGGAAATAACCGAAATAAAACGGGAAAATCCTTTAGGGAAATTTCGCATATACCTAATGATTACGACTTTTCTCCCCACAATTTAGATATTACTCACTTATTATTACTTAATTTAAAAAAAATCAGAAATTGCTGGAATCCCAGGCTTCGTTCAGTACTTTTCGCATGAGCTACCGTATACATTGACAAGGAAAAAGGAAAATAAGCTCATATTTTAAAAATAAACCTTGCGGGGTGCTAATGCACCGCATTCGTAGATAAAGGAGGCTAAAAAGCTTTTGAACTTGTTCACTGTAGATATGACCACTGACCAATTTTCTTTATCCTTTTTAAGTATGTACCTCTTAATAGGATAGAAGGTAGTATAATTTTACTTAGCATGATTAACTACTTTTTATTGATTATTATACCTATTATTTGCTAATATTTGTTCCCAACTTATCATAATTTACCAGTTTGAGACTTCGGTTCAATTCTATTCATCAGATATTATTCAACGTAGTTCGGCGAAAACTCGCATTAACATAAACCTGTGAAGAAAGCCAAATTTTTAAAATTTTGTAAAAAAACTGTGAGGAAAATGATAAGAGGATAAAGTTTCTTCAAAAGAAGAATCTGGAGTCAGGAGCTGCAGTCAATCAGCGATGAGGGCCAAGAACGAAGAGTAGCAGAGCCTTGAACAGGACAATATTCCAGACGTGGTCTTTAGAACTGGGGCGATAGGCTGGTGTCAGTGGGGGTGGTGTGAGCATTGTTCTCTATCATGCTATCAGCGAACTCCGACATGACTGGAAGAGGCTTAGGGCAAAGTGTCATTGGGAAATTCTACAAGCCAAGCCAGTTAAGCCCAATTTTCTCAGCATCCTTCCTGCCTGTTGGTTCTACATTAATTGACTGGGAAAAGCAGGCAGCAGTACACCAACAAGGTAAAATTCCATCGTACTGGGTCACCTTCAACCTGCTGTCCAGGTGCTACGAGTATTATGCCAATATCTCCTCTCGAGAGCCCATTTAAGTTCGAAAACATCGAAAAAGTACTACTATTTGTAAGTACTGTGGGCTCAGTTGATGAATTTAAAACTCTGCTATCAGAAGTTCGGCTAGCTACCCATACACAAAGGAATACAACAGGGTGTGAATGCTGGGATCAAGCCTTTTGGCACACTTTTTTCCCAAAAAAATTGTGTAATCGGTATATCATCGTAGCATCATGTCCTGAAGCGTTTCCTCATCTCTTCGTTTTTCTGTTTTGTAGGGTCCCCAAAAAGCTTTCCAGTTTCATCGATTTCAGTCCCAATCAGTATTTGAAAAACTTAAACCTCAAAAGTGGGTGCTCCTTTATACATCAGTCGATTCTAACTTCATGGTAAGCTCAATGGATTGAAGGAGAGATGGGCTTACTCACAACTATAATTGGTAAAATGAAAACCCAAGAGACAACAACCAAGGAGTAACGATTCTTCACGGTAAACCGTTACCGATTCCTCTAAATCCGTGACTATTTTATAATGTCCTTATAAATCTGTGAATCTTCTCTGTAGATTAAAACCTCTGTCATTAGGTGATAAATCCCAACTCTGCGAGGTTTAACAAAGCATCATCATCTAATACCCAAGCATCATCACAGTGATTTCGGTGTAATCATCAGCTGGTATCACTGAGACCTACTTGTTCATTCGACGAGTTTCGACAAAAACCTCGTCCCAGATTTAGCTAATTTTGCTTGGCTTTCCGCTAACAGTTCTTCCATTAGGGGGCAATAAGTGAGTATTGTTCTCGAAGTGGGCATCTGTTTGAGAGTCTCTTTGTTTCTCTTCCTCTTCCTTCTTTGTTTTAGATTTTCCGGTTGCTCTCTGAGCTTTCAATTTCAATCTCTAGAGGATGATGATTTGCTAAAAAAAAGCGATAAATTCAAAAACCTTGCAGGAAAAATGAAGATTGTACCCGTTTCTCCTGGGGATAACGGAGCGCACATCCAGAAGGCTGGAAAGGAAGTCTGCATGATTGCATTAATCATTTGAATTCCACAAAAAATCAGTTAGCATTATTAGGATCTGTTACTCATTAAACGGTTACAGTACTCGATCAACTCCCATAAACGCTGGGGCAAGACAGGAGGATTACGGTAATCCCTCCGATCACGGTAGCATAGTAAATTATGCAGGTGGGTTGATTCGCGATTACTTATTGCAATAATTGAGTGGTTAAGAAGTGCAATTTTAGCTCCGACATCGACTATTTCTCAGAGATAATGCTCCCTTTGAATGCCAAGTGGGCAGATTCCCAAGCCTGAAGGTTTTCAGCGATCGTGAGGCCTATACGTATAGCTTATAAAGCTTGCAACTGAAGAGGAAATAATCCTAACGATAAGTTATTTTTTACTGGAATGGAAATGATAGATCCGGAATTTCTGATTTCAGGAACACGACAAGTTCTGAAAATGGTAAACATCTCTGCATAAAGGGCAGAAGAATATTCAGGTAAATAACATTTTTCGTCCCCGCGTCACCTCCTTTTTTCTCTCACTTCGGCCCCTCTACTAGGGTCGGAAATTTCCCCTCTCACACGATGTATTTCAGTTGTTTCAGCCGCAGCGTCAAAGCCGAACGCTCAGTTCAGAAGCAGATAAGGAGCATAGAGCCAGCCAGAAGTGCGCGATCTATGACGCCTTCTTCCAACAACTGAAGGTCCACATAACAACGCTGCTTTTCGGGAGAACCACTATTCGGTGCGTCGATACAGCAGTCACGAATAGGAGGGAGACGGATGAGCATTGCTGGTTACGACGTCGCTAATTCATAGAATGGCTCCGCTGCTGACGTTCCCACTATAGAGTAAGTCTCGGATAAGTGAAACGTTCTCCACCACCCTTTCGCAGTACATGTGTTCACCCCATCGAGTAGATGCGAGCTCTGATCGACAGCTGATCGGCCTTATTTCAAGCTGTGTACACGATGAGCATGTTGATGGTGAGCAGTAATATGTATATGCCATAGAGGTTTTGTTAAAATAGCATTTCACAAAAATCTTCTCAGGAGCCGTGTTCATCCTTACAATGCCGCCTCCGAATTGTATTTTTCGAACAAAGACCCCAGCCTGGAGTGAGCACTATCGACATGACTTCAATTGAAAATTGAACAAAATGCTTCCAAGATTTGCTGATGACCTTTTGGGCTGAATCACTGCATATTTGCCTCTAAAATTATTCGACTGATCTACAAGCCCTATAGGAAACACCGTAAGCCAATTTGATCAGAATGGTTGGTTTGAAGGAAACAAGGAACAAGAGTTGTTACTGTACCCTACTGTATCGCAAAACTTTTGAAGCATCTGAGAATGGGTGGTCTTGAACGAGTCTGTCCTCATATCCAGGAGCACCTCCCTGGCGTCTGTACCGCATGGGAATTTTTTTCAGTTTTTCAAATAATTCTGCAAGGACATGTGGCTCGTCATAGGAAGAAACACTCGATTTTGTTCACGACAGTGTTCGTGTGGGTGCGCTGCGGATCCATACGAGGAAGATACATAAAAGCGAAAAAAGATGCTCAATTATTTCAACAGCAGGACGACTTGGAGTAAAAGTACAAGCAAATGTTTCCTGTGTACCGTCGCCGTCTGAATCCAACCATTTAAAAGGTGGGCGTCCAGGAACATGACAGTAATCGGCTGCTGTTTTTCGTGTCAGTATTTTTCCTATTTCAGTAAGTTCTGGGCAAGTAATCCTTTTCAGATGAGGCTCATCTTCCTAGTCCTTCTGCTTGGTACGATTGTTAGTAGCGCCTCCATCAAGCAGAGAGTCAAGGATTTTTTTAGTGGAGGTATCGCAGAAAAACTGAAAAATTTAGCCAAAGAAGGCGTCAGAAAGGTGCTTTTTGCTGGTCCACTCAGATCCATTTTCCTCTTCAGTAGCGGTAAATCCCTTGAGTTCAGGCTTTGGATGGCACGTTCCTGCTCAACATCAGCGATGCATTCAAAAAGCTTGGCTCCGCAATCAAGAAACGGCTGACCCTATCTCCAGAGAGGAAAGCTGCTCTTCTAGCAGCATTGAAGGCAGATTTACTGGCTCTTTCCGTTGAGTATTTTAGTTTTTCATAGTAAGCCTACTTTCAGCGAATAAGGAACATCACGAAAGACCGAAAAGACGGATCAGCTGACTCCATCGTGGAAGTTAATGATAGGAACGAGCTAGGAACTGTCATGTTCCAGAGTGACATCGTCCTTACTGAGTATGGTAGTTTGTATACCCTTTATTCGTGGTCTATACGTTGGTGCCTTGCAACAATTGGTCTTTTCTAACTTATAAGAATTGCCTTCTTTGCAGGGCCCAAGCGAAAGATATTATGAGCGAGTTCACGGGAAATCGAACGAAGCGTCAAGCGTTTCACCTGTATCACCTGTATCCGACTTGTCCTCGCGAACTTCTCCATTCACGCAAGTCGACTTTGAGCCATCCATTCCGGTCCTGCGCACGTCGTTTCCATTGTTGGCCGAGCATATTCACCATAGGATCGGCCCATCTCAATTTAGTCCTTCCCGGCGCTCGCTTGTGATCCAGTGGGACCCAATTCGTTAGCCGGAAGGTCCATCGGTTGTCTTTCAATCGTGCCACATGACCGGCCCATTCTCGTTTACGTTTATACATTTCCTGGACAACATCAACAAGGCCACTTCGTCTTCGTAATTCTGTGTTTGTGATATGTTCACGAAGTGACACCTTGCAAATTCTGCGTTCCATAGATCTTTGCATTACAGCAAATTTCTCTTCGTCTGCCTTCGTAGACGACCAGCATTCTGCGCCATACAAAACCGCGGGTATCACAGTCGAGTGGAAAAGAGACGCTTTCAGTTTCATCGGGAGGTCTTCGTCTAGTAGTAGCGTTGAAATTTTGTTGAAGCTAGACCAAGCTGCCTTCCTGCGCCTGCTGTACTCTCCACTGCTGCCTTCTGTGAAACTGAGCTGGTGTCCGAGATACTTAAAGCTTTTTACTTCTTCGATGGTTTCGCCATCTATTTTGACTGTCGCTGTAGGACTGAATTGGTTGTGCATCCACTTCGTTTTGGACAAGTTCATTTCAAGTCCGATTTCACTCGATTTCGTCTGTAGTTGCACAAGTTTCGCCTGGAGCTCTGATGCATCATGTGCAAAAACGACGCAGTCGTCTGCAAAGAGTAGATAGGTTAGGTTTTCTCCGTCGATCTCAATACCTCCGGTCCAGTCAAGATCAGTGAACAGGGCTTCCAAAGTTAATGCAAACAATTTCGGAGAAATCGTGTCGCCTTGTCGAACGCCCTTGCATATTTTTATTTGACATGGATCGTTGAAGAGCTTGATTTCGGTAGTACAGCCTTTGTTCAGCTCTTCGAGAAGGTCGACATAGCACGAATTGACACCGTATCTACTCATCGCATTTAGCATCGCGTTTGTTTCGACAGAGTCGAATGCTTTCCTGTAGTCGACAAACGCGATGCATAAGGGAATCCGATACTCTCCACATTTTTCGGTAAGCTGACGTACGACGTGGAGATGGTCAAGTGTGGAGTACCCACTTCGAAATCCCGCTTGCTCTCGGCTCATGGCCATGTCCAGGTCTCCAACTATGCGATTCAGAATTATTCTGGTAAAGGCCTTATAGACTTGGGACAGCAATGTGATGGGTCTGTAGTTGTCCAAACTCTCGGGATCGCCTTTTTTCATTAGCAGTATCGTCCGTGATTTCTTCCATGCCGCCGGAATCCTCTTCTCACGGCAGTATCTGCTGAAGCGCTGGGCCAGCGCTTTAAAGAGAGGCAATCCACCTGCTTTCAGGTGTTCGGGACGTATGTTGTCGCAACCTGGGCTTTTCCCCGCCTTAATCTGTTTTACTGCATGCTCCACTTCTTCCCACATGACATCTGGGATCGGTTCTCCTGCAGTGTTTTGAACGGCTCTTGCGACGACCGCCTTTGAAGAGTACAAGTCGTTAAAAAACTTAGTACATATTTCGTTCATCCGGAGGCGGTTGGTTGTCCTGAGACCTGTATCGTCCTTGAGAGCAGATGGAATGTGGTGCCTAAGGCAAATATCCCTTTCTACGGCTTTCAGACTAACCCTTCTTTCAGCTGCTTCGCGGAGTTTCTTTTGTCTAAAGCCTTCATAGTCGCATTTTATCTTTTTCCTTATCGCTTCGCAGAGTTCCCTGTAATCCGCGGTTTGCACTCGTCCTTCGGCTTTCATGCGCGCTCTCTTCTTCATCATTTGCACCGCTTCTGGAGTTATACGCCGTCGCCTTGCTGGTTCCGTTGCTGTGCTCGATGCCTTTACGGCCTGCATTATTTTCTCCACTAGATCTTCGTAGTCGGCATCGATGCTGTTACCAGACTTCATCTGTAGGTCTGACGACGCAATCATCGTTGCGTACGTGTCGGCATTGAAAGTACGTCGTATGAGTGTTCTTTGCGAATGTAGAACTCGATTTTCTTTTCTGACATCGCAGAGGATCACCGAGCGCAGAAGTCGGTGATCGGAGCCGGTCGCAATCACACTTTCCCCGATAACGGAGACGTCGGCGAACAATCTCGGTGTATCGGTAAGCACATAATCAATCTGTCTTAAAGTTTTCGTGTCCGGGCTCCTCCAAGTCCAAAGACGCTTGGCTTTTTTCTCGAAGAAGGTGTTCATTATCGAGAATTTGTGTTGTTCTGCAAACTCGACTAGACGGTTTCCTCTTTCGTTTCTTACTCCTACGCCGTACCTTCCTAGAAGGTGTTCCGTACCGTCCAATCGGGAGCCGACTACGGCGTTAAAATCGCCTTGAACAATAGTGTACGTCGATTTGACCTTCAAAGCCCTCTCTATTTCCTCGTAGAAACGCTCAAGTTCGTCGTCCTCTGCTGATGCAGTGGGCGCATATACTTGCACGATTTTGAGCGTTCGATCCCCCAGCTTTTGCAACTCGATCTTCAGAACCGCAACTCGTGGGGACTGAATATCGCAAGAAATCACATACGGGGCCATCTTTGCTTTCACGATAAAACCGACTCCACCTGTTCTGGACACATTATCAGCTCCTTCTCCTAGCAGAATTTCTTCACCGCTCGACCACTTCGCTGAGACCGCTC
Organism: Haemonchus contortus; assembly: GCA_000469685.2. Taxonomy (NCBI): domain Eukaryota; kingdom Metazoa; phylum Nematoda; class Chromadorea; order Rhabditida; family Trichostrongylidae; genus Haemonchus; species Haemonchus contortus. Next base: position 42,124,009 of record LS997565.1, read on the forward strand.
GTGCTCTCCTAGTTTCGCAAACACCGACGATGTCGGCTTTGATCTTCTCTATCTGTTGCAGGTATATGTCTAGGAGAGAGTCCGTCGATAATGTCCTGACGTTGTGGGAAGCGATGCGTATTCTGATGCGTCCGTGGTCCTTATTCCGCCCCTGCCTTACGCCGAGGTGTGGGCTTGTTGTGCAGAGTCGGGGCATCCTCGCACGCCCATCTCGGGTCCAAATCATACCATTTTCAAAGTTTTTGCCGGTTTTCTGTTGCAGCAGTACATTCGGGTTGGCAGCCCTCTTGTCCTATAGCTGCTTTGTTCGCTCGATTGTTCGCGACTGCTTATTCAATATATTCGCAGCTAGCCGCCACGGTGGACGGCCTTTCCTCAATCCACAACCTGAGGACGCGCCAGATGGCTTTCGAGCATAAGCACACTGGTTAGATGATGTGAGATGATGATGAAAGCCGAAGGACGAGTGCAAACCGCGGATTACAGGGAACTCTGCGAAGCGATAAGGAAAAAGATAAAATGCGACTATGAAGGCTTTAGACAAAAGAAACTCCGCGAAGCAGCTGAAAGAAGGGTTAGTCTGAAAGCCGTAGAAAGGGATATTTGCCTTAGGCACCACATTCCATCTGCTCTCAAGGACGATACAGGTCTCAGGACAACCAACCGCCTCCGGATGAACGAAATATGTACTAAGTTTTTTAACGACTTGTACTCTTCAAAGGCGGTCGTCGCAAGAGCCGTTCAAAACACTGCAGGAGAACCGATCCCAGATGTCATGTGGGAAGAAGTGGAGCATGCAGTAAAACAGATTAAGGCGGGGAAAAGCCCAGGTTGCGACAACATACGTCCCGAACACCTGAAAGCAGGTGGATTGCCTCTCTTTAAAGCGCTGGCCCAGCGCTTCAGCAGATACTGCCGTGAGAAGAGGATTCCGGCGGCATGGAAGAAATCACGGACGATACTGCTAATGAAAAAAGGCGATCCCGAGAGTTTGGACAACTACAGACCCATCACATTGCTGTCCCAAGTCTATAAGGCCTTTACCAGAATAATTCTGAATCGCATAGTTGGAGACCTGGACATGGCCATGAGCCGAGAGCAAGCGGGATTTCGAAGTGGGTACTCCACACTTGACCATCTCCACGTCGTACGTCAGCTTACCGAAAAATGTGGAGAGTATCGGATTCCCTTATGCATCGCGTTTGTCGACTACAGGAAAGCATTCGACTCTGTCGAAACAAACGCGATGCTAAATGCGATGAGTAGATACGGTGTCAATTCGTGCTATGTCGACCTTCTCGAAGAGCTGAACAAAGGCTGTACTACCGAAATCAAGCTCTTCAACGATCCATGTCAAATAAAAATATGCAAGGGCGTTCGACAAGGCGACACGATTTCTCCGAAATTGTTTGCATTAACTTTGGAAGCCCTGTTCACTGATCTTGACTGGACCGGAGGTATTGAGATCGACGGAGAAAACCTAACCTATCTACTCTTTGCAGACGACTGCGTCGTTTTTGCACATGATGCATCAGAGCTCCAGGCGAAACTTGTGCAACTACAGACGAAATCGAGTGAAATCGGACTTGAAATGAACTTGTCCAAAACGAAGTGGATGCACAACCAATTCAGTCCTACAGCGACAGTCAAAATAGATGGCGAAACCATCGAAGAAGTAAAAAGCTTTAAGTATCTCGGACACCAGCTCAGTTTCACAGAAGGCAGCAGTGGAGAGTACAGCAGGCGCAGGAAGGCAGCTTGGTCTAGCTTCAACAAAATTTCAACGCTACTACTAGACGAAGACCTCCCGATGAAACTGAAAGCGTCTCTTTTCCACTCGACTGTGATACCCGCGGTTTTGTATGGCGCAGAATGCTGGTCGTCTACGAAGGCAGACGAAGAGAAATTTGCTGTAATGCAAAGATCTATGGAACGCAGAATTTGCAAGGTGTCACTTCGTGAACATATCACAAACACAGAATTACGAAGACGAAGTGGCCTTGTTGATGTTGTCCAGGAAATGTATAAACGTAAACGAGAATGGGCCGGTCATGTGGCACGATTGAAAGACAACCGATGGACCTTCCGGCTAACGAATTGGGTCCCACTGGATCACAAGCGAGCGCCGGGAAGGACTAAATTGAGATGGGCCGATCCTATGGTGAATATGCTCGGCCAACAATGGAAACGACGTGCGCAGGACCGGAATGGATGGCTCAAAGTCGACTTGCGTGAATGGAGAAGTTCGCGAGGACAAGTCGGATACAGGTGATACAGGTGAAACGCTTGACGCTTCGTTCGATTTCCCGTGAACTCGCTCATAATATCTTTCGCTTGGGCCCTGCAAAGAAGGCAATTCTTATAAGTTAGAAAAGACCGATTGTTGCAAGGCACCAACGTAAGGACCACGAATAAAACGTCTACAAACTACCATACTCAGTAAGGACGATGTCACTCTGGAACATGACAGTTCCTAGCTCGTTCCTATCATTAACTTCCACGATGGAGTCAGCTGATCCGTCTTTTCGGTCTTTCGTGATGTTCCTTATTCGCTGAAAGTAGGCTTACTATGAAAAACTAAAATACTCAACGGAAAGAGCCAGTAAATCTGCCTTCAATGCTGCTAGAAGAGCAGCTTTCCTCTCTGGAGATAGGGTCAGCCGTTTCTTGATTGCGGAGCCAAGCTTTTTGAATGCATCGCTGATGTTGAGCAGGAACGTGCCATCCAAAGCCTGAACTCAAGGGATTTACCGCTACTGAAGAGGAAAATGGATCTGAGTGGACCAGCAAAAAGCACCTTTCTGATGCCTTCTTTGGCTAAATTTTTCAGTTTTTCTGCGATACCTCCACTAAAAAAATCCTTGACCCTCTCCTTTATGGAGGCGCTACTAACAATCGTACCAAGCAGAAGGACTAGGAAGATGAGCCTCATCTGAAAAAGATTACTTGCCCAGAACTTACTGAAATAGGAAAAATACTGACACGAAAAACAGCAGCCGATTACTGTCATGTTCCTGGACGCCCACCTTTTAAATGGTTGGATTCAGACGGCGACGGTACACAGGAAACATTTGCTTGTACTTTTACTCCAAGTCGTCCTGCTGTTGAAATAATTGAGCATCTTTTTTCGCTTTTATGTATCTTCCTCGTATGGATCCGCAGCGCACCCACACGAACACTGTCGTGAACAAAATCGAGTGTTTCTTCCTATGACGAGCCACATGTCCTTGCAGAATTATTTGAAAAACTGAAAAAAATTCCCATGCGGTACAGACGCCAGGGAGGTGCTCCTGGATATGAGGACAGACTCCTTCAAGACCACCCATTCTCAGATGCTTCAAAAGTTTTGCGATACTATAGGGTACAGTAACAACTCTTGTTCCTTGTTTCCTTCAAACCAACCATTCTGATCAAATTGGCTTACGGTGTTTCCTATAGGGCTTGTAGATCAGTCGAATAATTTTAGAGGCAAATATGCAGTGATTCAGCCCAAAAGGTCATCAGCAAATCTTGGAAGCATTTTGTTCAATTTTCAATTGGAGTCATGTCGATAGTGCTCACTCCAGGCTGGGGTCTTTGTTCGAAAAATACAATTCGGAGGCGGCATTGTAAGGATGAACACGGCTACTGAGAAGATTTTTGTGAAATGCTATTTTAACAGAACCTTCACGGCATATATTGTTGCTCACCATCAACATGCTCATCGTGTACACAGCTTGAAATAAGGCCGATCAGCTGTCGATCAGAGCTCGCATCTACTCGATGGGGTGAACACATGTACTGCGAAAGGGTGGTGGAGAACGTTTCACTTATCCGAGACTTACTCTATAGTGGGAACGTCAGCAGCGGAGCCATTCTATGAATTAGCGACGTCGTAACCAGCAATGCTCATCCGTCTCCCTCCTATTCGTGACTGCTGTATCGACGCACCGAATAGTGGTTCTCCCGAAAAGCAGCGTTGTTATGTGGACCTTCAGTTGTTGGAAGAAGGCGTCATAGATCGCGCACTTCTGGCTGGCTCTATGCTCCTTATCTGCTTCTGAACTGAGCGTTCGGCTTTGACGCTGCGGCTGAAACAACTGAAATACATCGTGTGAGAGGGGAAATTTCCGACCCTAGTAGAGGGGCCGAAGTGAGAGAAAAAAGGAGGTGACGCGGGGACGAAAAATGTTATTTACCTGAATATTCTTCTGCCCTTTATGCAGAGATGTTTACCATTTTCAGAACTTGTCGTGTTCCTGAAATCAGAAATTCCGGATCTATCATTTCCATTCCAGTAAAAAATAACTTATCGTTAGGATTATTTCCTCTTCAGTTGCAAGCTTTATAAGCTATACGTATAGGCCTCACGATCGCTGAAAACCTTCAGGCTTGGGAATCTGCCCACTTGGCATTCAAAGGGAGCATTATCTCTGAGAAATAGTCGATGTCGGAGCTAAAATTGCACTTCTTAACCACTCAATTATTGCAATAAGTAATCGCGAATCAACCCACCTGCATAATTTACTATGCTACCGTGATCGGAGGGATTACCGTAATCCTCCTGTCTTGCCCCAGCGTTTATGGGAGTTGATCGAGTACTGTAACCGTTTAATGAGTAACAGATCCTAATAATGCTAACTGATTTTTTGTGGAATTCAAATGATTAATGCAATCATGCAGACTTCCTTTCCAGCCTTCTGGATGTGCGCTCCGTTATCCCCAGGAGAAACGGGTACAATCTTCATTTTTCCTGCAAGGTTTTTGAATTTATCGCTTTTTTTTAGCAAATCATCATCCTCTAGAGATTGAAATTGAAAGCTCAGAGAGCAACCGGAAAATCTAAAACAAAGAAGGAAGAGGAAGAGAAACAAAGAGACTCTCAAACAGATGCCCACTTCGAGAACAATACTCACTTATTGCCCCCTAATGGAAGAACTGTTAGCGGAAAGCCAAGCAAAATTAGCTAAATCTGGGACGAGGTTTTTGTCGAAACTCGTCGAATGAACAAGTAGGTCTCAGTGATACCAGCTGATGATTACACCGAAATCACTGTGATGATGCTTGGGTATTAGATGATGATGCTTTGTTAAACCTCGCAGAGTTGGGATTTATCACCTAATGACAGAGGTTTTAATCTACAGAGAAGATTCACAGATTTATAAGGACATTATAAAATAGTCACGGATTTAGAGGAATCGGTAACGGTTTACCGTGAAGAATCGTTACTCCTTGGTTGTTGTCTCTTGGGTTTTCATTTTACCAATTATAGTTGTGAGTAAGCCCATCTCTCCTTCAATCCATTGAGCTTACCATGAAGTTAGAATCGACTGATGTATAAAGGAGCACCCACTTTTGAGGTTTAAGTTTTTCAAATACTGATTGGGACTGAAATCGATGAAACTGGAAAGCTTTTTGGGGACCCTACAAAACAGAAAAACGAAGAGATGAGGAAACGCTTCAGGACATGATGCTACGATGATATACCGATTACACAATTTTTTTGGGAAAAAAGTGTGCCAAAAGGCTTGATCCCAGCATTCACACCCTGTTGTATTCCTTTGTGTATGGGTAGCTAGCCGAACTTCTGATAGCAGAGTTTTAAATTCATCAACTGAGCCCACAGTACTTACAAATAGTAGTACTTTTTCGATGTTTTCGAACTTAAATGGGCTCTCGAGAGGAGATATTGGCATAATACTCGTAGCACCTGGACAGCAGGTTGAAGGTGACCCAGTACGATGGAATTTTACCTTGTTGGTGTACTGCTGCCTGCTTTTCCCAGTCAATTAATGTAGAACCAACAGGCAGGAAGGATGCTGAGAAAATTGGGCTTAACTGGCTTGGCTTGTAGAATTTCCCAATGACACTTTGCCCTAAGCCTCTTCCAGTCATGTCGGAGTTCGCTGATAGCATGATAGAGAACAATGCTCACACCACCCCCACTGACACCAGCCTATCGCCCCAGTTCTAAAGACCACGTCTGGAATATTGTCCTGTTCAAGGCTCTGCTACTCTTCGTTCTTGGCCCTCATCGCTGATTGACTGCAGCTCCTGACTCCAGATTCTTCTTTTGAAGAAACTTTATCCTCTTATCATTTTCCTCACAGTTTTTTTACAAAATTTTAAAAATTTGGCTTTCTTCACAGGTTTATGTTAATGCGAGTTTTCGCCGAACTACGTTGAATAATATCTGATGAATAGAATTGAACCGAAGTCTCAAACTGGTAAATTATGATAAGTTGGGAACAAATATTAGCAAATAATAGGTATAATAATCAATAAAAAGTAGTTAATCATGCTAAGTAAAATTATACTACCTTCTATCCTATTAAGAGGTACATACTTAAAAAGGATAAAGAAAATTGGTCAGTGGTCATATCTACAGTGAACAAGTTCAAAAGCTTTTTAGCCTCCTTTATCTACGAATGCGGTGCATTAGCACCCCGCAAGGTTTATTTTTAAAATATGAGCTTATTTTCCTTTTTCCTTGTCAATGTATACGGTAGCTCATGCGAAAAGTAATGAACGAAGCCTGGGATTCCAGCAATTTCTGATTTTTTTTAAATTAAGTAATAATAAGTGAGTAATATCTAAATTGTGGGGAGAAAAGTCGTAATCATTAGGTATATGCGAAATTTCCCTAAAGGATTTTCCCGTTTTATTTCGGTTATTTCCTTTGGAATGAAGTTGAGCTAGAGTGATATGGGGAAATAAACCTCTATGACAAAGGTCGGGGACAAAGTGGGTGAACTTTGGGAAGCTTATAAAATCTTATAGGTAGTGGTTTCTCTTTATCCAGTTGCGCGTAATACTCCTTTCCCAAACGTAGACGGGTTTGTGAGAGGTGGGAGCCAAGTGTGATTATGTAGTTCTTCAGCATGGCTTTTTCTAACATGAGTAGAATAAGTAGGATTTCGGAGGTCATCTCATGTCCACCCTGTTCTGAAGGAATCGATCTTATGGCAGAAATGAACTCTGTTTCCCTTAATGCGGAGTTTGTTGCCCATTTACATATTCAGCTTTTCTTCTTGAAACCATGCCCATAACCGAGTTGACTAAATGGGATATGCCTTGCTCTCTTCTGTGGGCACTAAGCTTCTCCTTTATGGGATCTCTACACAGTTGAAAAGGACGAGCACATACTTTGAACAATTTCAAGCCGTTACTTCTGACCTACGAAGACATCTACTAATCCAGATACGCCTTGGAAGAAGTTTTCTGTAAACAAGATTACCCTTCACAGAAAGACAATCACCTAATCCGGCAAGTCACATCGAGAGTTCTCCTTCATCTCAAAATACACTACTACTGAACCATCGATATTCATCCACCCATGCCATAATAGTATCCCTACAACTACCAAGAGCCTAGGCTGGTTCAAACGAATTTTTCGCGAATAACCTGGGAAGTCATACTGGACCAGTCATACTTCCAAAGCAGCTATCCTGTGCAGTAATTGATATTATATGACCGCCCCACTTCACTGAAAACCTATTACAACATCCATTCCGGAATTTGCTTCTTGTTCGGTATATATACTAGACTGTCTCCAAGTACATAGCCGTATGCCTTTACCAGCATGTTGCAACTGTTTCGATCGACTACGACGGGATCAGCGGAGAACATGGTGGGTTCACTTTATATCGATTTCATCGGTGTTTCACGTACTGGTAATCGGTTGACGACTTCTGAAAAACGTTTCCTTTGAATAGAACTTTGCCCAAATTCGGAAAGTTGTCAACAGAAAGGCACAGCTAGTAGAAACGTGAACCATTTCGCACTCGCTCCCTCTATAGAGCCGAATCTCCTGTCGAACAGCACCTCTGTATTGTCACCTCCTCATTAAATGCTTGAAAAAAATGTGTTGTGATAGACAAGTGGTTTTCCAGATTATTAGTTACATTGAAGTTGATATGGAATGAGCAGCTGAACAGCAAATAAGATGCAGAAGTACCAAAAAAAATTCAACTGAAATAAACCAAATGTCATCTCATTCTTGCTAATTCAGTTATAAGCATCAAAATTGATCAGGTAGTGAGAGTATCAAGACGTACTCTCCCTGCTCAATTTTTGATTTTGTTAATCAAGCATATCATCTTTTTCAAGGGGTTCTAATTCAAGTCAATAAAGAAATTTATGTCAGTACATGTACCACTTTCTCGGAGAAATCCGCTCTTTTGGGGTTTGCCACCTGCTTCCTCATCGGTAGCCTTAGGTGATGGGAAATTAGCATTTAATGACGGTTTTGAAGCGATTCCATTACTATAGTGCAATAAAATTCTTCTGAAGCAACTTCCTCCAACTGCACGCAATTAATTATTCTGTGCACCCGAAGGTTTTTCCCGTACAAACCGGTTTTCGAAGTTAGCAGTAAGTTTTCGAGGAAATCAATGAAGTTGAGTCTCTCAAGATATCACAATCAATATAAGATGGGCTTGGGAATCCTTGGAATCCGTCAAAGCAGCACAGTCTCCCCAATTCTACATTCTGAGCAGTTATTGGTGCTAGTACAGTGCTTGAGTAAATGTGAGGACAACTTATTTATTTGTTTATTGCTGATAACAGGCCCACATCAATACTACTGACTACTATAATGGCATCAGTGAGAGGAAGATAATGAACCATAGGAAGCGATATAAACGCTGAGTCCTTGGCGTTTATCAACTCCACTCCAGAGTGCGCCCAGTACACGAGTTCCATTCGAAATCATGATGGTGGTTTTAATGCGAGTGTGGCCTACGTGATGACTTGTGGTTGCCAGCCGATGTATGAGCCAGTGCTTTTGTCCTCCCAAACGACTCCCGGTACCAAATGATCGACCTTGGGAGGTTGGGTTGGTCTGGACAAGTATACGTCTGGGATTCTATCACCGGGCCACGCCGAAGGGCGCAACTTGTCACTGCACTACGCCAGCTCAGATTACAAGCCGTGTCGACGGGGGTTAGTAGAGCCCGTTGAGGGGGAAAGAGAAATGTGGGTGTAAAGTGCAGGACTCAACAGAAGAGATTCATGGCAAAGATGCTGTTTTTTTTTTGAGAGTCTGCAAAGTTATGGTTCTCCCACGGTAGCAGGCTTCCACATGTGGTCCTACTGTAAGCATCATCTTTTGGACAGTATCCTACCAGTTCAAATGACCATACCATCCCTCAAAGTTCTTCTAATTGATACATTTAATGCGTATTTGGTCATTTCATGACTTACGGTGGAAAGCCAATGTACAAGTCGTTGCTTTTATCCTCCCAGCGGGTCTGGTTCCAATTAACCGACCCCGGAGTGATGGAAGGCTTGATTGGCGCAGACGAAGATCGATTCGGGGTTATGTCCCTTGACCATGTGTGCGTGGTAGTGCGCCACTTGTCACTGGAACGCCTCAGCACCGTTAACTGTTTATGGGGCACCCATTCAAAGGCTAGGATTTCAAGAAATGAACTCAGTGAAACGCGTTATGCCGTGTTATATCACGGACGAGCCAGTTTTTAAATAAGGGCTTTCGAAGGGAAGGAACACTACGGTGGGAAATTTTCTTTCTTTTTTTCTTTTTTTTTTGCAGGAGGTAATCATCCCAGCCCCACCCTGGTGCTCCTGCCCTACCTAGGCTCATTTGTGAAACTAAATTTCCTTAGCTGAAACCGCATAAAAGAGCTGATGATGTCGGTTCCCATCATCCTCCGCGCATCCGATACAGTGCTAATATAACAAGGACCAACACGTTAGACTGAGTTCATTTCTTGATATACCGACCTTCGGATAGGTGCACCCCCCCCCCCCCCTCCCCCCAACAATATTTTCACCGTAAAGTCAAAGGATATGGGTTGGCGCCAATCAATCCCGTCCGAAAGATGCGCCAACGCTATCGACTTCCATTCGCAATCGTACTGGCCTACTAGATGCCTACTTGACTTGCGGTGGAAAGCCAATGTACAAGTCATTGCTTTTGTGCTCCCAGACGAGACTGTTACCAAGTTACCGACCCCGGAGCGATGGAAAATTTGATTGGCGCAGATGAAGATCAATCCAAGGTTATATCCTTTGACCATGTTTCGTGTAAGTGCGCCACTTGCCACTAGACCGCCTCAGCACCGTTGACTGGTCATATTTTCACAAGCCTTTCCACTCAGCACGAACAGCTCCTCACTTGTATGGATTGTTGTGAATACAAAATGAATTCTCTGCTGACTCTACACTTTCAGGTACTCTACCGTCTGGTCGCTCTGTATAGCTTGTTCTCTATTGAAAAGCATTTAGCCACCTGCTACATGGGTCAGCTTCGAATTTTTAACATTTTTTAGTGCAGCTTTGTGGGACGTATTCAGAAGGCCACGTAGACTAAGTATTTTCATGTCCTCTTGATGCTATGAGTAGAACATGGACTCCGAAACCTTCTGTTTCCAAGTAAGGCTTTACTTTAGTCTCTTACGTCGGGGCAAGAAATTTTATAATGGTTTAAGCCTACACGTAAACATCTGATCAGCGGCTCATCCGTCATTTATGAGAAACGTCCAGTTCAGGTGGCTAGTGCACAGGCCCCACATTACGAGAAACTGATTCGACGATTTGAGAGCGAAAACTGATGGATAGATGCTATAGCGCCACCAGATTTTGTACTGAATTCTGCATTAGGCTTTAGCGATGGAAGGTAAGTGTCAGGGAACTTTTTTGCAGGTTGTATTGTTATAACAAGATGAATTTAGGCCTTACGATCATCTGATGCGTGAGTTCTGCAAGCATACGAATCGATGGCCGAACTGGTGGACCGAACTGGTGGAAAGACCTGAATGGTTTCCTCGAAAAAAAAATAAATCTACTATATCCAGTAAACTCTGATGAATCTGCTGAACCCGCTGAACTCGATAATATTACCTTTTTTATGCCTTGCTTATAATGATGAATAAATGCTTTACTCAGTGGGAAAATTCGCTTGCTGGAGGGTATTCTTTATTACTCGTCCTTACTATATATAAACCACAAATGTCGGTTGTCCTGTTTGTCTGTATGTCTGTATGTTTGTATGTCTTTTTCACTGTAACTATCTTATACGGCGTCGTTTGGAAACCAAATGGAACAGCTCAGACAGGTTGGAAGAAGTGGAGATTAGGGATGAACAAGTGGGAATGAGCCGAACTCCTTGGGGTACACGTGATCTAAGCTAGGCTTCGTCCACGACGGGTGGGGCTTGCGCGAATAGTGTTGTTCACCGAAAATCTGTGACTCCTTTGCTCCTGAGCCTAGAGTATTCAAATTTAGCAGATATGAGGTGGCAAGATAGGAAAACTAATAGTGGGTGACAGGCGTAGACCCCGCCCACTGGGGCGGGGCTGCCTCAAAAACAGTCAATTTGGACCTGATTTGGATTTTTCATTAAGGTTGAGTACGTTGATAGGGACCAATAACGAAATTTGGCTAATTTCTTGCTTACGACCGCTACACAGCGAAGCATGCGATTCAATGAAGGATGGCGGTTTCTCTCTGCTTTATTATCATTCATGGCAAAGCTTATCCGACCGCTAACAATATTGGATTCTTACTTAACGATGTATCAGTAGATAAAGGAGCTACATTCATAAAGATATTTGACAATGGTATTATTACTACTCGACAACATTTGTGAGTAACAGTCGAGGGTTTGGATGCCTGACAGTTAAGTCTCCATTGGGTCATTATTTTTAACATCAACAGCGACAGATCGAGACAGACAATTCTTATCAAAGGCATAGGCATAGGCACTGAATATTGTTGTTTCGTATTTTGAATATCGTTTGCATGCCCTATTGTTCCTCTTTCAAACTTCGTCTTCCGAAAAGTATCATTCGTTCCGAAGAAGGAGTGTGCTGTTTGCCGTTTATCACGACTCTATGATAAGAAGGAGGGAAGCCCGGTGTTAGCCGGGCGGTCCCACTGTCTCTAGGTATAAAGTGGTAACTTCGTGGGCCTGTCTGTGGGTCGATTTGTGCGTCTTTCCGGAAGTCACTTAAGCACTATGAAGAATATGAGTGTCACGTGAGCGCGGTGAGGAAGCAGTCATGAAATGGGAAGTCATTCGATACTGTTCAAAACGTAGGCAAGCGGTAGTGGGCTTGTGGTGCACGCATTCGCGTGCGTAGCCCAACTGGTATCACCGATGAAGTATGCTGATCTCAAAAGATAGGCAGCTTTGCTTTCTGAGGTTAATTACCAGCTCCTAGGAGTTGTTATCTGTTCCTATCATCCAAGGCCCGCTGTCGAAGATTGCGCTCACTGCTCAGAACTAAAGCGAAACAATGGAACATTCAGAGGAGTTCAACATCGGTCACTAGGCTCCTTAAAAGGTGGTAGTCTGTCTGCTGACTCCCTTAAGGGCCTAATACTGCAGTTCGAAGAGCAATTACGTACTTAATCAAGTAGAGTGAGAGAATAGAATTCACCTGCTCCGAAGGTTGCTGATGAGCTTCGATCTCACAGGGAACCATAGAAACCGCCTACGAGCAGTCGAGATCGACGGAATAGTTTAGGTGACTTTTGAGCCTATTTTTTTAACGAAAAAATTCATTACAGCTCAAAGATCTGAGGCTTCATTTTTTAGCCAAACCTTGGCTCTTTTCTGCCCCGACTTTTCACAAACGGCCTTTTCAATGGTTTTCAGTTGGTTTTCAAATAAGCTGGGTTTTTTGTTCAGAGGTCGAATACGCTTGAAGGCCCTTTTTCACAAGCTCCTAAGCGTACCAGATTTCCCGAGCTGTCATGTCAAGAATGTTACATTTCCTAACATATCCATGAAAAGTCTTTAAATCATCTTTTTCAGAAACTGGACGACGATACCTCTTAATATTTACATGAATTCCTCTCAATTTATCGGATTATACGAAACATTCGAGAAACATGAGCGATACCTCGTGGTTCAGCGAGCTGCAACGCTGGTCAATGGCATAACCACGACCATCGTAGTGTCGTTCACTCTATATGTAATGAACACGAGTGCTGCCAATCTATCACATCTGGTTAAAGTTTTAATGTACTGTAATGTACTGTTTCCCGCTTTGCTAACCAGCGTCATCTGTTTTCTATTTGTACCGTATTTACTGCTACCGTATCCAATAGCTCTGAACCTGGGGCCAATTCGATTTGGACTTGTATCCACTCTACTTCATGTTATTTTCATGTTTGGTTTTGGAAGTTATGCCTGTCTCAGTATTGGATATTCAATAGCCCTTAACTATATAACTGTATGTCATGCTTGGTTCCTCGAAACTACAGCGTTCACTCTTACCAAGTGGCTGTCACTTATAATTCCAACAATTTTTCTTATGGCTCTTGGTATTCACTTGTCGTATTCAATGTTGAATGATACATCCTCAACACTCTCCATGGTGGCAGTAGACTCAAGAAATGCCATTTTTTCGGAGAAGTTTGCTGCAATAGTGATTCATCTGGATATATTCGGTCTTGACCCTATTCTTTACGGATCGGTCCTTTTGTACATTGGAGTGATAGCAGCTGCTGTGACCATGCTGTACAGGTAAACCAAATGAAATTTTTATTAATTGACATTGGCTACCCGCCATGTCACTTTGAGTCATCTGGCCTACAATTTCATTTGACAACAATAGACTCAAAGATTTGGAACAAAATTCGAGTTTACGGTGTATACTAAGGTATTTTGTAAAACAATAACTTCTTGACGTTTTTTTGCAGAGTAGTTCAACGTATTCGAGCGAAAAAGAACGAATTTTCGAAGACAACGTATCGTCTCCATTTGAACGTAGTCGTCGCTCTCGTTGCCTACTGTGTTATACTATTTCTACAGCTTTTATTACCGGTTATGTTGCTTGTCATTACCGCTCTGTTCAAGTTAGCGTGGATGAATTCGATGTAAGAACGACAGTTTGGGGGTGGTTTGCAATGCAGGATTTTTGGAAATAATTGGTCAAAATAAAGATAGTAAGGGATCTTTAGGTGACATCACGCACGCCTCGGGAAGTTGTTAAATTCTTTTCTCAGTCAAGACAAAATCTTCACACTTTCGCCTTATTTTTCGACGATTACTTGCGATCTTTATAGAATAAGGATGGCTTCTGCCTCACCCACGTATTTAAACGGAACCGGTTCATCAGAAATAACTTTCCAATTTCCTAATCCAAGTAACCTTTTCTAGGCCTTATATGGAAATATTATTATTTTTGCCTATTTCTTTATTCAGTATATCTACATGCATTATGTATATGGTAGTAATTCGACCGTTCCGTAAGACTGTCTCACGACTGATATACCGGCTCTATGAAACAATTCCACCTCTGAAGTGAGTTTGCAAGGGAATACATGCGATTCTTGACCATATTCCTGAATTTGCCAAGCATTTGATGAGCGCGATATTTTTCTTTCCACAGAGACCTTTCACTTCCAATTTTTGGCGTAATGTGGTCTTTTTAATCTCACAGTGGAAAAGAGTTGGAGAAATTGGAGAAAGAAGATTCAATAAAATAATTATACCGAACACCTCCCAGAGGAGTGCTCGGCGGAAGGAATGAAGAATTCCGTTGTATAAGGGTAAGACAGGCTCCAGAACAGTGCATAAACGCTTTATTGAGCTGGTCAAAAACGAGAAAGTCTTTGAGGGAATTCTGGACAGGATGAATGATTTCACTCATTTTCCTCGTGACAACAAGGTCTACGAGATTACGCGCGAAGGACACCGGCACAACAGGTGGTACTGATGATGACATTGCTACAAATATTGGAAATTGCTCTTAGCCTGAGTTACTGTATCACTAGAAATAAAGGATACTGTATCACTTGATAGTGAACTTCATGCGTAATTATCGCAGTTATTCATGGAATTTCACCTGCCACGCTAGTGAAGAGGTAAACTATTCAGTTTTAGATCTGCTTCTCGTATAGCAGCTGCTCAAGAGCCCACTATGAGGTAGTTTTTCTAGCCATCCAAATCAAATCGATAGCGTTCAATTTAATTAATCAATTTTATTTTTTGGAACATCTCATCCATATTTTCACCTAATCTATTTTTAGACTGGCTGGAAGCACAAACAAGTTTTCTCAGTCGTCTGCCACCAAATGAAATGGGCTCTTCCCATTTTTCCGAGATCTACGAGGTTTACCAGAAGAACCTGCCATATTTTTGGGTCCAACAGAGCACGTTATTAGTTTCCGGTATCGCTACGGATATAGTAATAACATTTGTTTTATATGTAATGATGACAAGTTATATTGAATTATTAAAAGCTTTTCGTGTTCTTATGTGCTGTAACGTTATATTTCCTACCCTCTTATGGAATGTCGTCTGTCTCGTGTTCGTGCCCTACATTCTCCTTCCGTATCCTGTGATTCTAAACCTTGGCTCATTAAGATTTGGTCAAGAAGTCACCTTACTTTATGGCGCCATGGTTTGTTGGCTAGGAGCCCTCAGTTGTCTTAGTATTGCTTATGCTGTATCACTTAATTATATATCTGTATGCCATTTTTGATTTTTGAGACACCTACTACGTGATTGTGAAATGGATCGCTTTTGTTGTCCCAGGAGTAGTCATAATAGGGTTCAGTATCGTACTACCTTACCTTATACTGACTGATACGGATTCAATACCGAAAATTCTGGAAGCAGATCCGAGAAATGCCGTTTTTTTGGAAGATTATGCTTCTTTGGTGGTTTATCTACAGTCGTTTGGCGTTGACTTCTGCCTGATTTTGTTGCTACTTATTCACTGTTTTGCAGCATTCATTGGTAATGCAATGATCATCAGGTGAGCAACAATGACCATGTTCTTAAATAATTATTGACAGTATCATATCTAAATAGACGCGCCAACAACTCAATCTTCATTCAGAAAGGTAGAGCTCCTTGAGTAAAATTTTGGCTTACTCTTCAGCGTGCGAAATTTTTTTTGCTTAGGGAGCGCAGTTTTTGGTAATGTTCTTAATTTTAGACAGTGCGGGAGGAAGTTGAGTGTCCCCAGAATCGTGGCTCCCGCTATAGACACCTGAGCACGATTGAAGGTTGTGGTTCGCAGTTCAATCAAGATTTTAGTTAGTGTTTCTAGATTCTCAAACAAATCCAGTGCCAAATAAATAAAAAGATTCAATGTCAAATTTTCTTGCTCACCTTTTCCTTGAAAACTGATCTGGGTATACAATGTATACGGTAATGCCTTCGCCTATCGTCTTGTTCGCCCCCCGCTAGCACAATCACCCTCTAGCTTCACAGGACGGAACGATACAGGGCTCGGATCAAATCTGTCTATGGCCCTGGTTAGGACTGGTGGAGCGAAAACCTTATCAGATGCTTTCATCTAATTCCATCTGTTGCAATCCTGTTACAATAAATAATCAATTCTCAGAGTTGTCCTTCGTATTCGAGCGAGAAGACACGAATTCTCGGCAAAAACATATCGTCTTCATATCAACGTGGTTATTGCTCTTGTTATGTACTGCGTCATATTATTCGTTCAACTCGGCTTGCCCGTCATGTTATTTGTTATTACAGTCATTTTAGACTTGTCGTGGATGACTGAGATGTAAGTACTAAGTTTATTCATGTAGAGGTGATCGCCTCCCATATCATCGGTGAATTCCCCGTTTTTGTACCCAGACTTTGCTCCCTGGTCATAATCCCTGACATGCATCGGCTTCTTGATTTAAAGTTTCTCGCTCGGGCGAAGAAGTAGCGCAACTCTACGATGCGTTACCTCCTTTGCTCGGGCTAGTTCCTATTCCATAGTCGATCCATGGCACATAGCACTGGTCTACACCCTGCATCTGATAACAGATTTTCAAGATTCAAAAAATGATACTTATGTAAAAATACAGAAATGCCCGTGTTTCTGCCTATCCAACTTTTTTGTTTGCACAAATTTGTTGCAATATGTTTCCCAGTATCCCTGTAATGTCGTCAAACCATTTCAGGCCTCATTTGCAGACCATGATGTTCTTTCCGATTTCATTATTCGCTATGTCAACAAGTATTATGTATTTAATAGTTATTCGCCCATTTCGTGAATCAGCTATACGGCTCATCAAACGTGCTGGCAGAGCTGCAGCTTTGGCAAAATTCATGGAAACCCGATTACGAAGAAGTCCCACAAACTCATCAAACTTTACCTTATCCAGCACCAGCAGTGGAAGAGAACCAAGGTCACGTCCGAGTACGCATCATGAACTGACTTGTGTAGCTTAATAACTTAACCATAATAAATTTTCGTTACATCATTTCTTGACGTTGTATGCTTTGTGAGTATAAACGTAAATTTGGCTTTTTGATTGGTCAGTCGGCTTGCGTTTTTTTACTTTTATTTCGTTATCAACGGGGTCAGAGTTGAAGAGTTGCTTCTAACGAAGCTGGGAAAAAAAGAAACTTCAACATTCAAATGAAAAACGAGATATCCTCCGAAACGCAAGGGTGTGCAGAGAGGAAATTTACTACTCCTCGGAGAAGAAGGAGAAGAATGAAGACGAAGCAATCTCCAAACACTTGGAACACTGCATTTCTACCGACGTTGCCACAGCTTACACACAACCCAACTTAGCATTCCTACCTATCTACCTGGGATAACGGAACTTCCCCCAAAATTCCCAATTCCCATGGCCTGCGGCAGTGGTTCCGCGGCGACTCTCTGCGTCCCTCCATTGGGAATTCAAATTTTCCCTTCACAGCGCGCGATGACGTGCGGCGAGCGCGACACGCCGTTCTGGAGAGGATGCCAGACCCATCAACCTGTATGGAGGCGGAGTTGTCAGCAGAAAGCGTGAATATCGTTTGATTTACACCACATTTTTTGCTGTGAGAATGCATTTGTTTTTTACAGTACTTTTCCACTACTATCCTTGGGTTCGTAGATGTTCATCCCGGCATTTTGTAAATGAAGGTACCATGAAGCAGCTTCGTCAAGTTTTGCTTCAATCACGAGAACCTTAACGTCATTGTCTGATACAGTTGTTGAAGGTGGGCTCCCTCATAGATTCTTTCGTTTTTGCCCTGAAATACAAGAAGAACATCGAATTGTATGATAAAAAGGCTGCTACTTTGAAGACTCTTCTGCCCTTGTTCAACAACTTAAATTTTTGAGAATATATGGCAGCTGCATTACATTATTTAGCATGCTCTCTTGAGCTCGATCATTTCAACGAGACAGTGAGCGAACGAGGGATAGAAGAAGTAAGTCTAAGGTTAAAAAATCAAGTCACACGGCATCTAAACGTGATCAGCCCTCGTATCGACCCGGTGGGTTTGCGTTGATTCAATTTTTTGTGTTTTGGACTTTTATATTTTTAGTTTCTTTAAGGGAAATCAAAGACATGCAGTTGTACGAATGCGTTTCAAACGAAGTATTTCTTATATTTTCACGCGTTCTTTTCTTGCTATCGATAGATATCTCTGTTCAAATTTGAGTTAACCGGCATTATTTTTACATTTATAGCCCAAACACAAGATCAGGCTCCTCTGGAGTATCAGGCTTTCCTGGAGTAACAAGCTTCTCTGGAAAAAGTGGCAATGCTGGAAGTGCTGGAACTGGTGGAAGTGGCCAACAGATTAGCAACCCGCCGGGTGGATGTCAGGATTCAGTGAAGTAGGCCCACACAAACACATTCCTTACTATTATGTTATCCCAGCCTATTCCTCTATGATGCAACTCTAAATCTTGGCTGACTTTGTTAAGTATCTAAGTAGGATTAAACAAGCTCTTCAGTTGTGGCACTTGGAAGATGCTTGGATGGTGCAGATCGAAGCCGGAAGTTGAGAAGAAAAAGTGTGCCAAGACATGTGGATTCTGCTGTTAGACCGTCTACACAGTCGGAATAGCCACTGTGTGAGATGATCTGATGCATCGAAACTGCGGTAAAAGCATAAAGGAAGAAACTGATGAGTGTGCGCTGTTACGGGCTAGACAAGTTACCAAAGCGTCCGGTTTTACTTGATCGGATTCAGCTGTCGCTTTCTCGTCATTACGCTCTGCTGTTTACTATTTACAGTTTATTTCACTGCCTGATTGATATAAGGTCAGCGTTTTTGTTGTTGACAGCTTTTTACCACTCAAAAGAACTTCTGGGTGCGATGTTGCTCATCTATTACAATTATGCAGCTCACCATAAAAATTCCACAACAACGTTATGGAATAGAAGGTTGCCTCTGACATTCCCACAACAGACACCGTTGGCCACATGGGAGGAATTCAAAGAACGTGAACTCTTAGATCGATGGCTGGACAAACTCATGCTGAGAGTAGTGGTTTAATAGTCTCTATCAGTTCAGATTTAGTCACTTATCGTCCGCTGCCTTTGTGTCAATCCCTATAGATAGGTGCGTGTCACAACAAAAGGCCTAACATTTTGAACCTGCACCCCATAGAGCCATCGTTTTACCTTCCTCGTATCAAAGGCTGTGTACACGATGAACGTAGTGGCGAAGTGGAGAAGCATGCCAGTTTAAAACAACCTCACCGGTGGTTTTTTTCATTTAGACAATCGTATATCGAAGAAAAAGTCCCGTCAACATAGAAGCGTTCGCTCCCTGGCCAAACAGTACCATCGTTAGCACAGGCTCATAGCGTAGAGTGTATCAAGCTTGGAAGGAACGGAAAACAGTGTGTAATGTTTGAGCATAGAGCGAATTTGGTGTTGCAAGCTGTTCAGCTGTAGGGCGAATGTCAGAATTGGATTATACATGAACCCCATGAATCACTTTCCAAAGCCTCTACGTCACAACAGGAAGTGTACTACCACAGTAACGATAGTAATGCCACTGAAATAATGCCACAGAAATGGTTGTTATGAACATTTTGCCAGAATTCGCCCCAACACAATAAGTGCCTATGACTTTTTTGCTAGCATACAAGGGACATAAAGGAAAAGGCGAGCAAGGTAACAGACAAAGTTAGTGGTTCACACAACAGAAGGGTTGTTATGCCGGTTTGTTTCCTACACATCCGCTTTCAGAACTATACCATGTTCCCAGTCTGAGACAGAAAAAGCCGCGAAGCATCAAGATTCCATGACCGGACATTCTGTTACTCGAGTTGTTGGCAGTTGTTCAGAGGCTCTTCCAGTCTCTCTTTCGTTGGGACATTCTAAATACGCTATTTACGGAAGGCTGCTCATATTGTGTCCGATCAGAATTGGCTCCTATCCAGCAGCCCAACAGTCGCAGTCAGTGGACATTTCGTCACTCGTCTTTCCCTTCACCAATTAAGTCATGCCTAGAACCCCGAAAAAATCTTTCTGGCACCTGAAACGGGCTGTCAGGCTCTGCTTACTTCCCTGTGCTGCTTCCAGTCCATTCCTTAGCATGCCAGAAAAAGAGGGGCTATCTCCCGTAATGGCGGTATGTGCCAATGGGAACCATCACCTGACTTGTGAGCCTGTACGCAGTTGTTTTGAACGATACTCGACTACAATGTAGTTACAACGTTGTCGGTAGTCTTATCAGATCACGTCAAAGACCATTGATTATCGATTTGATTCCAATCAACACTACTATGATCACGTGCTGTGTTTTATGCTGACTTTCTTCTTTTGGCTTATCTTACTTTACTATAATTTACTATTGCCTTTATAAGGTGTCCCATTCAATCTGTACCTATCTAAGAAAATCATTTGGTGATTGGGTTTTAATTTGTCCTAATTTCGATGTGTAATAGAATTTTCTAAGAAACTTCTTTTGGTTGCATGTTCTCCCGGTTGTAGAAAATCTCAGTTATCCCTCCGTTTTCCGTCGAAATTTGGTTCCCTATAATCCTAATAGGCTACTCAAGCAACTGAGTGTCTCCTGCCCCTTTTTTGGTTCTGCTGTTTTCGGCGCCTGTTGTTTATTTTTCTAACATTTTTTTTCTCCCAGACAATTCCCCGCAACAATCTGAACAAACTATAGGCACGTGGTTTGCCTGTGTTGATGTGGAATATCGTTTTTTGTGGTTCGACAAACAGCTGTTGTTAACAAACACCACGCAGGAGTACTTCGGTACCTGGTCTGTCCTTGATGATGAGGGCTTTGAACTTGGCATGATATCTGATTGAGTACTTTTATGCAAGCACTACATAGGACAATGTTGAAGGAGTTGAGGTTGTGTCGAATGGTAGTAGTCCATTTTAGACTTTTCATAAACAATCACTCTCCGCAAGTGTCTGTTGAAAAGTTTTTTGAACTTCTCTTCCTCGGATTTCTCGATCTTTCTTCAATTTATAATCCCGATACGTTATAGCATCGTGTTTCTCCACCGAAGTATCAATTGTAGATTTTCATTTGTGTTTTATGGATTTTTATGGAGCATAACCCTCTAGCTTCTCAGGTGTTGTCCTATGAGGGAATAGTAAGCGAATTCTTGACCTTTGCCGAAGTTATTGAATATAACCAGGACATTTTATCTGCTCTGGAATGGGATCGCAGATAATTGACTAGTCAATCATGATTTCGAAGATATTTACTCCTTACTGCTAAAGGCATAGCTCTTTTTGCTACTTTTCCTCTCTGTTCTTCTACCGACATGCGGGGAACAAATGTTAAGCAGTTAGGGAGCCTCAAGGAATCTCTTCTCTTCTACACAAGAATCGCTAAACCCCGTACAGTCGCACATATACCACGATCATTTGGGATACTCCCACATTTTTGAAAATCCCAATAAGTTGTTACAAAGTATTTACAGGAAATACCGATAGATGACCTCACCGTTGGATGAATACCGTAGGAAGGCTACGATCAAATCTCAAGAACTAAGAGATGTAGTGGAAGGTGAGGATAATGTGAAAATCAAGGTACGAGGAAAACTTCCAGATTGAATTGGATGAAATTGTCATACAATTTGAATTAAAGGATCAAATCTACGAAGCGCTCAGAAAGGACCCTCTATTTGCTCGTAACTACGATCGACCATCGCTCGAACAGCTCAGGGAATTGAACCATCGGCGCTGGAAACGGATTGTTGAGCTGAATCTACCGCTTGATGTGAGCTTTCAACGTATTTTGATCAATTCGATCATTCGTTCAATGCTTTCATCAATAGAGGCTAATCGAAGGGGCTAAACAGGGCTAGGGCTAAGTATGTGGTGCTAACATAGACTAAATGGAAGATTACGATATTTTCCAGCAATACAGTGACGCCCAGGGCTACCAGTGCCTTATGGAAGTTCTCGAAACATACGATCAAGGCCTGTCAGCTCGCCTAGCTCTGCACTCTTCGGTAGGTTCTTTAGTTCCGACCAAACTCCTCCCACGAGACTCGGAAGCTTTTCAGGTATTTGGCATGGCGGTAGCATCAATGGGTACTAAGCGACATGACGCTATCTTGGAAAAAACCAGAAGGAATGAGGTTTCCATTCTATGAGCTATGAATATGGTTTGGTGTCGTTTCAATTTCGCTGAAGTCTTCAACCCTGGTCGCTTCTTTTTTCACCCGCTTGGACCCCCATAACAAAAGTGACAAGCACGTTCCGTCGGTTTTGTTCAAGCCCTATCCACTGGAGCTGTGATGCCTCAAAAATAACCTAGCGCTCACTCTGGTGAGGTCCGAATAGGCAGATAGAAAGATTACTACGTTGATTATACAGTAAAGATGGTCATGTTTCGGGTTATATACTACGACTGTGTGTACGCACTAAGAATGTGCTTCACGTTGAGCGACACAGTTTAGCGGCAAAATATTTCCAGTGAAATTGGCCACTCAAAATATTTCGCCTTTGCCCTATAGGTATACAGCATAAAGAGGCAAAACGCTACCAGATATGTGGATGAATACGATCGGTAGCCCGCCAGCCTTCCAACACTTTCTGAGCGGTTGCCGATTTCAGATAGTCGGCTGCTTCTGCCTCACCGAGCTCGGTCACGGATCTAATACTCAAGAGATCCAGACCACCGCAACATTCGATAGTGGCGAATTCGTTTTCAACAGCCCATCCGAGCAGGCTATCAAGTGCTGGGCTGGGAATTTATGTATGAGTTTATACTTTTTTGGAACCTTCAAAAGGCAAGACTTCTCTAGTACGCGAGCCCCTAGCCAGCTACATATCATTCCAGCTCATTCTGCCACTCACGCTGTCGTATTCG
This sequence comes from Haemonchus contortus, assembly GCA_000469685.2. Classification (NCBI taxonomy): domain Eukaryota; kingdom Metazoa; phylum Nematoda; class Chromadorea; order Rhabditida; family Trichostrongylidae; genus Haemonchus; species Haemonchus contortus. The sequence continues at coordinate 42,147,008 of LS997565.1, forward strand.
CTCAACTCTATATCCTAGGCAAATGTGAAGGAGTTCATGCGTTTGTTTTGCAAGTGAGGTATGATGTTATTTCTATACAGACTTTACAACAGAGCTCAGGGGCAGCTTAAGGGAGGGTGCTGGACTTGTCCACCTTGTCGTCCCGGCCCTCTGTTAAACAGTCTTCAAGCTGTTTTTTTTATACCGTCAACCGTTATCGTGGCATTTTTATACTTTGAAGAGATCCAGCAACATTCGAGCCGCTTCCCGGAATCGTCATTGGTGATATGGGCGAGAAACCCGGAGCATGGAATGGAGTCGAGAACGGCTGGATGGAGTTCAAGGTGATTTTTAGTTACACCGCAATTTCAAAATAAAATTACACAATCTCTCAAGAGAATTTCAATGACATACTGACTTAACAATTCACATCACTGGATCATGCGTAGGTTTCAGAATCATCGCGCTCCACTGTGGACTCTACTGAATAAGGGCTGTGAAGTAACAACCACCGGTAAATACGTATCCAGTTATAAGACGTCTGCTGAACGACAATCTGTCAGTTTGGGAGCGTTATCAATTGGGAGGTAAGGTGCGCCATCCGATTTGTGGAGCCTTTTGGTGAAACCGCTTCGCAACCGGCTGCGTCTGTGAGGTGTTATCATGCAATCACTTGAAGATCCTTACCTTTAACTGTGTTATCTGGATGACTATATAGATCTTTTGATTCCAACAAACCGAGCTTTAGGATTGGCATCATCGGTAAAGGTGTCATAGCAAGTGGACTGGCTGCAACTATTGCCATTCGTTACAGCGCTTGTCGACGTCAGTTTGGCGAGACTAAAGGAGGTACGGTTTTTTCACGACACCATGATCATTGTTGACTGTGTGAGAACGACGTGTCCGGACCGCCTAAAATCCCCAAAAGTGGTGGAGGCGTATGAGCAATCATGCCTCCAGACTAAAAACGAATGTCGATAGGCTTCACTGCAGGCAAAGTTTAAGATTCAGACTTTACCCCTCCCATTTTCTGAGCTTACCGACCGTACTGGGCGGAGGTGGTGTAGTGGGCAAGTGGCGCACTATATCACACGCACGGTCAGGGGTTCGAATCCCGGATTGATGTCCGCTTAGGCTAACCAAGCCCTCCGGGGTTGGTGAATTGGTATTCGTCTGGGAGGATAAAAGCACTGACTTGTACATCGGCTGGCCACCGCAAGTCGTTGTATAGGCCAAACTCTTTACGCACTCATTACGCCACTACGATTCTGAATGGAAGTCGAGTGCGGGGGCGCATCCCTCAGACGGGATTAATAAACCCCAAAAACTTTATCTTTATCCAGTTTACCGACCTTTACTACAAGTCATTCATTTGTCACCTTTCAGATGAGCTCCCAGTCATCGAATACCCTCTTCAGCAACATCGTCTATTTCCCTACTTGGCTGGGCATTTTGCCATTCGGTTATTTCATAAAAAGTAAGCAATCACTAATAATTGTTTGAAATCTCGTCATCACAATAGACTACTGCCTCCAATACGGTCCCCGAAAAGCTTAACATCGAAGAGTCGCAGAATCTGCGGCTAGATCAAGGGTTGCGCTTCGTAACCGCCGTTCGCCGATTGTGAATGCAGCTTCGGGACAGTAGTCACTCTGTGCCTGGCGAGGCTTGCTATTCAAGCCTGCCTTCCACGTTTGCATGATTTTTGAGCTCTTTAAGAGCAACTACTAGATAGGGAGTACGATGCCAGATCGTCGAGCACTGCAGCCGGTTTTATTGCTGGTTTTAGAAAATGATGCTATGTCTACTCCGTCTAGAAGCTCGTATAGGGAATTGGAAACTTCAAGTTATTCGAATATAGATCTCTTAGGCTTTTCCTTCAACAACATTTTGTGGATATTTAGTGAATGGCAAAAATATTCAAACTCGTTCCACTGGTTACTTGTGCTTCAGGCTTATGGAGCACTTCACGAACTACATCATACGCATCATGCAAAATGAGAAATCTGACGAGCTGGTTAGTGTCCGAATATGCTCATCTTCCATAACTAAAAAATTCAACATTACTGTGTATCACATTTGAAAAAGAGACATGCTCATTGACCATCCCTTCTCGAAACGAGCCACACCATCGAATTGCCAATTAGAGACGTAATAAGGGTTGAATGGGTGCCTGACTTGTAAAATGCCTACCCAAGCAATATCAACAACAGGATTTTCACCTCCGACATCACTCCTCCGAGAATTTTTGAAGAAAAGGAAGCTCTCTTCAACCGGGATTGATTTTACGCACTACTCATCACAACAAAACGGTACCAAGCAATAAATGCAACAAACAACCATCTGTCCCTCAGCGTGTGTCAAGGTTTACATATCTTTTCTGTATCAGCAGCGCTATCAGATTCGAGAAACGTGGGAGTTGCGATGAATAGGCCGATAAAATTTCGGAATTCACACAATTAAATCATTCTTGGTATCTCATAAAATAAAATGGGGATTTTCTTCGCATGGAAAGATTTTTCAGATGACGCTGAGTCAACTTTTGCACATCATCTCCTTGCAGATACATTATTGTGTTCCCCACTTTTTTCTGTCCCAAAGATCATAAACCAAAGTAACTAAGCATGCTGGAAGATACTTAGGTTCCGTGAAACAACGAAGAGCTTGTTTTTATATCTTGATTGTTACAGATGGAATTCTCCAAAGAGATTCATGCCCTCTCAGCAGCTGCAAAACCCGTATCGACGTGGTTTGGTGTTGAAGCACTTGGTGAAGCACGACGAGCATGTGGAGGACATGGGTAGGAACCTTTGAATTTTCCAAAGAAAATGTGCAGCTGCAGCTGAACAACCCAACAATGCGTAACCTGACAAAGAAGCAAGCATGACATTGCTCTGTGCAGGCTCTGTGCGAGGTTCTTTCCACTTTTATTTTCCTACCCTCTAACATGATAGCCCAAAACATCATCTCTAAGGGCAGTTTAAGAGTAAAACTGTTGGAAGAGCCTTGAAATTCTTTTGCACTGTGATTTGCATTACAAGGACAGGGCCAGATAGTACCACCAAACAGAAAAGAAACACTAATAAGGGGCTCATCCTCCACGTCTTAGGTATCTCCTATCCTCAGATCGTTACTTTTATCCTTCATCAAACCAACTGTTTTCAGTTTTCTACACAGTTCACGACTAAACGAACTACGTGACAGCTTCGATCCATCACAGACATTTGAAGGGGAAAACTATATGATTTTGCAACAAACGAGTAATATTTTGCTTCAAAAGGTAGGCTCTATCTCAATTTGCCGAGAAACTGTTTATTTATTTGACTTAAAGGCACAGTTCACGACAAAAATGGTTTCTGAGATATCTCCGTAGGATGGATCTGAGGCACCATTCTATACCATATCTGGTGCTATCGGGTCGAAAAACGGCCTAGTTAGGGCGTCATAAAGGCTCAAAGATTGCCACGTGTGAATTCTCGGACAAGTTTCACCAGCATTGCAAAGACTGCACCATTCTCAAAGAAGTCCATGTAGGAGGCTCAAGCAACTTGTCATGACCCATAGCGACAGTAAATGGCAGTTATGTACAGTAGTGGCTGATGTAGTCAGCTCTTTGCGCAATTGTAACAACTGAAGTCTCGTCCGAATACCCCTTCTATGTTATTTCCGTCACGGTAATCTCGTCCAACCTCTACTTTCTCAACTTTTGAGGGACCTTATTTTTCTCGAAATTGGTGGATTTTCTCGCTTTCTTTTCTACCGATGAACTATTCCCAACCTATACTTCCGCTTTTTGGATGAAAAGGATTACCACAAAATTATCGTGAACAGTGCCTTTAAAGATTTGTCTTCAAGGCTTCCGTCTAAATATCCCTCTCTGAACCTTCAAGTCTTTGCCGGGTTAAGAGATAAATCTCCTCCTATTACTTACAAAAATGATACGAGAGGCTCACTAGGAAGCTCCTGCTAGGCATAGAGGGCTCAAAGGGGATATCAGCTTTTTTTTTTTATTTCATTATCCTAGACTAGTCTTTATATCTGTAAGCTTGTCTTCAGATACGGAATCCAAGAACCCCTACACCGATGTGCACATTTGATTGCCTTTATGACACACCGAAACTCTTCAGTGCTTTCAGTAGTGATATTGTTAATGGTAAGTTCTTACCTACCTCGTCTTCCATATCAAATCTGAGCTGTACCTCAAAAACGGTAATTCGGTCTAGATCTTCTTGCTTACCGTAATCCCATTACTGTTACTTTATACCCCTACTATGCAACAAATTTGTGTCTTCCTACATGATACTGCGCCAATAATACTGTGAAGAACTTGTGGGATTACGGTAGGAATTTGATTGGTACCGTACCCTCATTTTTGTAGATGGGCGTGGCAAAAATACTGCGTACTCAAGGATCTTTCCCACGCCCACCTACAGAAAAGAACAATGTCTGAGCAAGCATCTGTGCCATGCCAGGCCTGGCTTGGTTCATTGGCACATTAGTCATCTGCGCTTGTGTTTGTTTGTTTGTTTATTGTATTTGTTGCCACTTGCAGATATAATAGATGCGTATAAATGGCTGATCCATTACTATATCAAGCAAACTGCAGCCGATCTTGCTGACGAGATCGAAAACGGGAAAAAATGCCCATTTTCTGCTCGTAATAACGTTCAAGTGGGTACCAGTTCAATCTTAATGTATCCACCAAAACCTGTAAAATAGAATAGCAGAGGACATGAAATGAGGCATCGAACTTTCTATTTCGTTCCGTTGTTTATTGCTGACTCAACTTTTCAAGCTTTCAAAGAAAATAACTTTGGCAATATTCCAGGTTCACAGGGCTCAACAACTTTCCATTGCCTACGCTGAATTAACGATCATCGATTGGAGTCGACAATTTGTCGATGAAGCAGAACAACTCCCAATCAAAAAAGTAAGTATCCCGACAGAATATTAATCAAAAGCGATAATTTTTGCGAACTATCGACTTTACGCCTTTGAAATATCGGCCACTGGCATGCGATAGAGGGCACACTCTAGACGATGAGCTACTCTCGAACGGGCTGTACTTACAATTAGCAGAAGATAACCGTTGCTAGAAGGGGTAGCCTCTACCCCTGATCTCCATCCATTTGAAAATCGAATCTTGGAACGACTACTTTGGATTAGATTTAAAACTTTGTAGGTCTGGTGTAGCGGTCTATTGAAAGTTTTGAACCGTAACCCTTCAAAAGAAAACTGATAATTCTGATCGATATCGATTGGTGGGCCAAAGCATTGGAGGGCTTCAGATTCCATGGTTCTACAGCTCAGAACATGCTCATAGTCAATTATTTGGATTTATAAATTCAGACCGCCTCAGATTTTCCAACATGAGTCATTCTAATGAAAGGACCATATCAAACGCTATTTACCATTATACTACCGTAAACCATATAAAAATAGTGAATATATAACGGGGAAAGCTCAACAAAGTATTCACGGATTGTTCAGAATAAATATTGGAGTACGTTCACTCTAGAGGTGAGTGACGAAATGAACTGAGTTGGCCATGTTTAATTGTAATTGAAAAGGGAGGCAACAACGTGCACACCCCACCCACTTTTGGGAAGCTCCGCCTACTATCGTTTTACACAAGCACTTTTTGAAATGAGGAGCCAATCATCACCCCTAACAGACCCTGGGGTAACGAACGAAAAAGACCAAGAAGGAAAGGATAAACATCAAAGACGTACACACACATCTACAACACACGCATCTCTAAGGATGGTAAGGGTAGAGATAAAGTTGGGGGGAGGTCACCCATTCAAAGGCTTGTATATCAGGGAATGATTCAATGAAACGCGTTATGCCGTGTTATATCACGGACATGCCAATTTTTAAATAAGGGCGTTCGTGGGAAGGAACACCACGGTGGGCAAGTTTCCGCAGGAGATAATCATCCTAGCCACCCAGGTGCTCCTATCTTTCCCAGGCTTATTTGGGAAACTAAATTTCCTTGGCTGAAACCGCATAAAAGTGCTAAGGTGGTCGGTTCCCATCATCCTCTACGCATCCGATACAGCGTCAATATAACAAGGACTAACACGTTCGACTGAGTTCATTTCTTGATATACTGACCTTCGGATAGGTGCACCCCCCCCCCACCTCTCCCCAACAATATTTTCACCATAAAGTCAAAGGATATGGGGTTGGCGCTAATCATTCCCGTTCACCTGCGCTAAGATGCGCCTACGCTATCAACTTCCCTTCGCAATCGTACTGACCTATGGATGCCTACTTGACTTGCGGTGGGAAGCCAATGCACAAGTCATTGCTTTTATGCTCCCAGACGAGTCTGTTACCAAGTTATCCACCCCGGAGCAATGGAAGGTTTGATTGGCGCAGGTGAAGATCAATCCAGGGTTATATCCTTTGACCATGTTTCGTGTAAGTGCGCCACTTGGCACTGGACCGCCTCAGCACCGTTAACTGTTTAAATTTTCACAAGCCTTCCTAGATCACACAGTGAGCACGAACAGCTCCTCACCTGTATAGATTGTCCTGAATACAAAATGAATTCTCTGCCAACTCTACACTTTCAGGTGCTCTACCGTCTGGTTGCACTGTATAGCTTGTTCTCTATTGAGAAACATTTAGCCACTTGCTACATGGGTCAGTTCGGAGCTTTTAACATTTTCTAGAGCAGTTTGGTGGAAATTATGTGGAGGTCCTAGTAAACAGAAGCGTTTCCCATGTTTACTCTGAGTAAAGAGTCAAATTTGGACTCTTTGAATGAGCAAGGACCGTTTGAAACCTCCTGTTCCAAGGGATGGGGTTCAAATGAGTCTTCTACGTCGGGACAAGAATTTTTCAATGGTCCAGGTCCATACCTGGAAATCTATTCAGCGGCTCAGTCCCTATGTATGAAAAACGTCCAATTCAGGTGGCTACTGCACAGGACCAATATTCGGAGAAACTATTCGATTAAATATTCGACGACTTGAGAGCGAAATCTATCCGGACGCCGTTGTATTAGTAGATGCTATAGCGCCACCGGATTTTGTACTGAATTCTGCATTAGGATCAAGCGATGGAAAGTAAGTGTAAGGGTAAATTTTCGTAGGTTGTACTGTTATAACAAAGTGAATTTAGGCCTTACGATCATCTAATGCGTGAGTTCCGGAAGCATACGAATCCTCGACCAAGCTGGTGGAAAGACCTGAGCAGCTTTCTCGAGAAAAATAAATCGATATCGAGTAAACTCTGAGGAATCTGCTGGTCCTGATGAACTCGATAATATCACTTTTGTATATGTCATGTTTATAATGATGAAGTAAATGCTTTACTTATTGGTAAAAGTCACCTGCTGGAAGGGTAGCTTCATAAGTCTTTTGAAAGGTTGAAGAATTCGGTTGAATAGGCATGTGACTCTTCAGAATACCTTCAGCGCTTCTAAATGGTAAAAGTAAGTAAGTAAGCAAAAGTAATGGCATATTCGTCACATAGGAGACGAATTGAGCTGATGTAGTGCCAAGTAGAATATTGCCAGACACATAGTTAAGGGATCGGATCTAGGCTTGACGCCTACCCAACACTCCGACCTGCCGAATGTCATCCTGGTCACCGATTTTGAAAACGGGACTAATCGAATCAATAAGGCCTTTCGTCTGTAAACAAGACGAATCTAGCGTACACAGAAGGATCCCAGTCAAATGTCATCCCGAATTCAGGTATGGTGAAATGCATGGCTCCTTCCGTAAATCAAAAAAGACGAAACCGCCTTGGCCTCATCATTCACTTAACTATAAAAATTCTTCATAACCTGGAATCACAAAAGAAATAAATCCTTTGACAGAAGTATTTTTCGGTCTTAAAGGAAGAAAAGTTTGATTTTAAAAGATTACCCAGCAACTTAGTCCCAATCGTAGGATCATTTACAAATGACCCAATTTTCCACAATCACCGGAGTTTTCCCAATAATTCACAGAGATGCTTGACAAAAAACGCTGATGATGATAGTAAATGAGCTATCGAAGAAGCAGAACGCTGCGCTCAGCTGTCGTTAGATGTTCGACCGCAGCTGTGCGAATGGTATGGCCTTGGCATGAATTTTCAGCAGGAAAAACTGATCGACTCAGAAGAAACACTATGACCTTCAGAAGGAGACGTGGTGAGAGATGGAATTATTCCATCCAACAACAAGTCTTGCTGCTTTTCTTTCTCTTTCTATTTCAGCCAGATGGACTCACTCTTGACTGCTTTGAGAAATCCTACTGCTGGCTTTTCAAATCCGTCCTCCTGGCAAATGAGTTCAGAAGCAAAATAGTCCTCGTTTGTGCGGACACAGAGCAGGCTTCTGGGGCACTGTCGAGAGTTGCAGCCAGTCTCTCTAACAGCTTCCTGCTGAAAAGTCCTCTGTCTTTATACCTGAAGACTCCTAAAAATTTCTCAAGCCAATTTAGAGAGGTAATTGAGGAGCACCGTCACCCAAAGTACTCGCAGAACTTCCCCCAGAAGATACCGTAACACATTAGTCGCCAGATATAATGACTTGTGTGTGATCACACCATTCGCTACAAGTGACGTCACCCAATTTTTCGTCACTGTTGCTGATCATTCGACTAGAACCGGCTACCCTTTTACGTAATTTTTTCAGTTGTAACCTTTGACTTTAGTCGGTGCTGTTTCATGAGTAATTTTTGTGAGCTAAGGTAACTTTGCTTCGCTTACAATGGTTCAGTTTGCTTTGTCTTTGAGCTCATGAGCTTCCTGGTGATATCTAATTGTTCCAATTGCAATTCGTTTCCGTTTTGCTGAACGATACTAGTGCACAGACTATTGGCTAAATGTGAATGATTAAGAGTTTTCATCACCAAAGGGAAAATATTTTGAATAAAGTAGAAAGCTCTACGTAGGAATTATTATATCCACGTTCTACTCGTCCCGATTTTTGTGGTGGTTAAGGATAATTTCTGTTGTAAAGGATTCTCTATGCTGAACTGAGCCAGATCAAAGGTGACTCGGTAGAAAGCAGTGCAGTCAGCTGCTCCTCATTGTACACGAAGGGCTGAAGTCTTTCATTTTAACGTCAGTAAATCATCGCAACTCGATTTCCCCTTTTCTTCCTTCCTCCCTTTTTTCCCCTACTTTTCTTTACCTGAGCTGCTCTCTTATTATGACTGGAACATATACTTTGCCCCCACGTTATCATTATACCAATAAACAGACCGGCAGTCTAGATCATTCTCAGTTCATTTGAACGCGCAAGCAAGTGTATTTGCGATTTTTAATGGACCTGACAAAGGCTGGGCATGCTGATCGATCTCTCTTATACATTTTACTCATCTATTAATAAACGAGGTGATTACAATCTTTCTGGTGCAGTGTGGTACCACGTTACTATGTTCTTTAATCTTTGACATCTTGTTTACCACAGCAAATTGGCACCTGGCGTATTTGCAGAACAGGTTTCTAGGAAGATCCGGAACGCTCTGTATTAAATGATCATCCTGAAAATAGCCCAACGAACTGCTCTTCCTATTGCCACCCTTTTTACTATTTACTTATTAACAGAAACGTCAAATCCTTGCAGTCCGTCGGTCTTACTTTTACTTCCATGGTTATTTCTTCCGTACTACTCTTAATTTTTTGGAGGATATTTCACAGCAATTGCGTGCCTTCATTCTCAATTGATCGCTTCGCATTTGCCTCTTCTTAATAATGCTAGAGCTCATAACTTAGTTTATAGTTCTTGTTAATGAAACGGATGGAGGTGTAGCAGTATGAATACTTATATGCCTGATAACAGGCCTTGATTTTTATGTGCTATGGCTGTTTGAGGATCCTGTGAGACGATCAACCTCTCACCGTTCTGCCTTCAGTCCCTCTTCGTCCCCTCGATTGTGGTTTCGAATCGAATTTGTTTTTACCGAGCTTTGATGTTCGGCAAGCCCTAGTACTTTTGCTTCTCTATGCATACTGGGCCTTGGACCAGTTTAACTTGAAGAAGCCTTTTTCACTGGAGAAAATAGTCCTTCTGTACATATGAGGAAGGTTCCAGCATCATTCTAGGATTTGCTCCTTTATGCGAGCTTCTTGCTTCCTTCTCTCTCTCGCAATCACCCCCTTTCCTCTAGTGAGGCGTGTATCACATTTCAGCTCTGGCTTTATCCTCAATTTTTCTCAGGTTAATGGTTTTTTTTCTTTTTGTGTTCTGATGACCATCGCCTTTCAGTTCCTGCTTTTGCGTTGTATGGCACACCGTTTCGTGTATTAAATAAATAAATATGCATACCGTATTTTCAGTTCATTGTACGCTGTGCTGTAATAAGTAGCGCTGTGCTTTTCAGTCACAGTAAATGCCGTCATACTCGGAACCACCTACACCAATACATGAAGTCGATTACCTTTGTACACAATTAGAGACGAGCTCATGTGACGACATCAACAACTTGAAACCGCTCGGAAAGGTTCGCTTTTGAATACATGCTTTTCCTTCACTGCCACCTGATGAGATGTAATCTGCAGTTGTTGTTTTACATACTCAAATGATTTATTTCAGTCAAGGGTTCTTGCATCAGCGCGATATAATTGTTTAAAAACGAAACGAGAAGAGATAGCTAGATTTTTAAAGGATCACGCTAATGAGGATCTCGACAACTACATCAGTAAGTCAATATTAATCAATTTTTTCCACTTCTCCATTCCTTGTACTTATGATATTTCACGTTTTCATGCTTCGAATATCGTTCACTCATAAAATTGGAAATTATTCATATGAAGACGAAATTCATTAACTGTAATCTAGTTTTCAACTCTGAGGCAGTTGGCCCAGCACGCTCATTCTTGCCACAGACCAGCTGTCTCCTACATGAATTCTCAATTAAATTAAAAAGATGGCAAACATTGCTTTTTAAAATCTCTGTACCGAAAACCTACTAATGAACTTTCAATATTGCAAAGCTGGTTTCCGTTTTCTTATTCATCACTAATGGATCCCGAAAAGATTATATTTGCTATCATTCTGACGTGAGTTCGACGCTTATTGGTGTCTAGGCGAACTAAGATGTTTTGCACGATCGAATGGAGGGCTTGTAATTGACGAATACCGGGCCAAAATATGGCCAGTGTTAGCCCGACGACTAGTAAAATCTGATGAAGACGAAGAAATCGATTATGACTCAGTATCGTCTATTTCTGATACCAATTCTATCAAGTCATCGTCTCCTCAGGACACCACTGTAAGCTATCCGACGTTTCACTCACTGTCTTGAAATCTTTCCCTTTACATCGCTGCTATTTTGATGTTTTGATTTTAGCATGAAACAGACGATGAAGATGAATTGAAGTCTCATCCAGAATGGAATCAAGTATGTCCTTGAACATTATTTGCCCATGACAATTCGTCTATAGTGTCAACATTTAGGTTGCACTTGATGTTCACAGAACATTAGCAAGGTTTCCCCCAAATATAACTGACGAAACAAGGACAACACTTCAAGATCAGCTTACCCCTTTGATTATTCGAGTTCTGCGCACAAATCCACGATTTCGATATTACCAGGGTAACTGCTTATAATCGATTCATTTGCATGCCTGAAATGTAATTTTTGCTTTTAAAGGCTTCCACGACGTATGCTTAACGGTGATCTTGGTTTGTGGGAAGGAAGTCGCCTACGAAGTTTGCAAGAACCTTGCTAATCATGGACCGTTCCGAAGTTACTTGCTGAAAAGCCTAGATAAAAGCGTACTAAAGGAGTTAGAACTTCTGTGAGTTCTTCAAACTTTTAGAGCAGTGGTGATACTCTCTCAACACTAGTTCGGTACTTTCTGTTGATAAACTGATCTCGTCGAAGAAGATTATTAGAACTTTTATTTCGAAAGAACAGTATTTATCTTTATTCCCTTCTTTAACCTCATATTAATGGTTAAGCAGCCAGAATACTATGTTTACTCAACATGAGCATGTTCGATTTTCAAATCAATCTTTTGTTTTCAGATATGTCATATTGTCTAGAGCAGATCCACAGCTAGAACGGGTATTACGTGAAGTCCACTTGGGTACTATGTTCGCTCTGAGCTGGCCGCTCACATGGTTCAGTCACTCACTTAATCATTATCAGCAGGTATATTTTAGTCATTGAACCTTAAGATTATGGTACCATTGTTTCACGGATCACGACCTTGGTGTTCCCCAGAATTTTTGTAGTTTGGTAGTAATAGTTCTACGAGTTCAAATCGACAGACTGATGAGCTCTCTCGTCATGTAGAGGATTTAGGAATCCATCAGTATTTACCCCTTTTTGGTTTTGTCGTGCCATTTGACAGTCTCAGATTTGAGCGGTGATTATTTAGATTGTACGATTTTTCGATGTATTTCTTGCCTCGCCTCCACTGACTTCCATATACGTGAGCGCTGCCATAGTTTTGAAAAGAAAATCAGCTATATTAACATCTCAACGGTTAGTTGTTCCTAAGTACCGATCAATATATGGTTTACTATTGCATATCGGCGAGGTATCATGTGGGACTGTAATTAGGGCGTTTAGAAAAGAAAAGAAAGTGTAGTTACCAAAATACTAAGCATCGTTTTTTTGTCGGTGCAATATTCTGACTGAAAGGATGCTCAATTCCGAAAGAGCATTGCTTGCTCTGGAATAGCGCTACCATTTTTTTAATCTATTTACTTCTGAAAAATGCGGCCCAAGGGTTGAATCAATAAACTTTGTGATTCTCGAAATAAATTAATAAAGAAAATGTAGCTACGAACAGGAACCACATTTACTATTTTCTTTTTCAAAACCATGTTTCTTTTGAAGCCGTGAGCTAGTTCCTGCCAGGGCAGCATCCACTATAAACAATGTGCGGCTCAGGCTGAATATATGTTTTTTTAATTTTCTGTTAGTATTGATTATTTTGCATTTCAGAGAAATGCCTATTATTCACCAACTTCTGATGAATATGCCGAACGAACTTCACTTGGATGCTATCCTTTCGGATTCCTTATATCTCGCTTCCCTTATGCCCCCTCTTGCTCTGAAGACAGAGTTCACTCGGTTGTATAGAGCACGAGTAAGTTTTGTTCCTTGCTTTTGCAGTCTCATTTTTCGTCTTGAAGGGATGCTTGTAATAGAGGTTTTCTGACAAGTCCATATTAAGGCACGAAAAATTAATCAGAGATGGCCACCAATTTCGAGATACGCTATTACGATGGTTGCCGCAGTTGGAGTAGCAGGAGCTGCATACTATTTTAATCTAGGCAGTAGGTTCTCATTCTCATTTTGAGGAGGCTTGGAGGTTCTCCTCCGTGATATCGATTATCTATTGATTACTCGCTCATGTGCAGGCAAATTTATGGGTTTATCGAGCTAAGTTTTAGCTTGAGATTTCTCTTTGACTGGTGGCTTTCTTTTGATTTTTCTTCTTCTACGCAACTTTTCTTTAAAGACACTTCTAACAAAGTCACTTGGAGGTATAACGCCAGTAATGTGTAGCAATTTCGATACCTTTTTTTTGCTTATGCTGCCTGGGCCTGCGATTGGGTTTAAGATTAATTTTGTAGAAGCTGGCTATATCAAGTCAGTAAACCGTCTCCTTCAGGTCTTCAGGTTTCTATCGGTGGCATGCTCAATAATATCCTTTTGGTCTTATAGATTCCCTTAGATTATACTTTTCTCCACTTTCTCTACGGGCTTCCTCAAGTCTATCAATTGCAAGCTTGTATTGAAACTCTGACAAGTAACCATTTCTGATCCACTGACTTTTGAAAAATCATTCCTTTTGATATTCTGTGCTAAAGCTTTATCGTCATTTCGTATCATGTGTAGCCATTCTGTGATAAAGATGTTAAATATTAGTGCTCAATATACAATACTATTTAAGCGACGATCAGTTCAGGATGATCTCGGTTTAATCTGCAATCCATCAACCTTATCGATTGTGCCGGGGGATTTTTAGTGTACTAGTTTCGTTCTCTTCAGAAGTAAATGGAAAAGAATGCAGAATAAGATGTTGTATACGAAATACGGCGTACGGTAGTTGATATTGGTCTTCATTTCTAAAAAATCGTTTCAGATCGATATGTACCCTACAACACCGCACAAATAAGACCGTTCATATTGTGAACCATTGTTGGATTTTGTTCTAACAATAAGTCTTAGCGGTTGCGTAGACTTAAAATAAAAAAGCGAGAGGGTTTTCAAGCAGCACCTCCATTTAAGGTGATATAGTTTCGACCAATGGCCCCTGGCCATCGATTCTTCTTCTTCCTTAGTAGTGTTTTGGTCATTTCTCATCAATTTCTGCATTTTTATTAATTTCTCAAAAAGAGTACCGTAAAAACGGCTAGTAACAAACAATGTTGTATATATTTCACCACTTATTGACAATACAACGATTCTCAACAACAATCTATATATGCAACGTAACAATCAAAAAAAAAATCAACAAAACAACAACTTTTCTGTAACAAATGAAAAATCTGCAAATTGATAAAGATCTCTATAAGAGTGCATTTTTGACCCACTGCGCTACTGCTGCATTTTGGACCATTACTTGATCATAATCCGACCAAACCCGTTCTTCTTCTATGGAGAGCTCTTCTAAAACTTGCGCTAACTCGTCCACACCTTCGTTTTGATCTTCATTCTTCCACAATGACGATCTACCAGAAGATAATTATTTTGATCACTATTTACATCACGAAATCTAAAAAAGTACTTACCTATGTATTTTCATCGTTGTTGCTAAATATGCTTGTACCAGCTCGAAGTCTTTTCTAGTTTTCAGGGCCTGAAAAGTGTTACTATCTTTCGTTAAGATTTCTTTGCTCGGACACTCAATTATGTCATTAGCCGCCAAATGAGCTGCCAACACAGAAAAACCAATGAGAACTGAGGAGCCGTGTAGGGAACCTAATTTTTTAATTGACGCATTAACAATCTGCCGGACCACCTTTGTTAACCCATTAATGGAAAGGGATGGACCAAGGGGGAAGCAAGCAATCCGATCAAGAAAATTTTGAAATTTTCAGTTTAGATATTCGAGAAAAGATAAAAATAGAAGGGCATGCAAATTTAGAGTGACGAGGCTTGATCATACATAATGTTTCATGATATCAAGAAAAAATTCCCAGATAAGGAGCAAACGAGGTCCGCAGCGTTTCAGCTAGGCAAAAACCAACAACATACCTCAGTCAACATTCTGAAAAACCTCGGTAACAAATCCGCTGGCAAAGTCCGTAACTGGAAGTCGATTGCAGAAACCGACATCTTTTTTAATGAAGAAAATACTTCAAAAAGCTGCTCCACCGTTTTAGCTCTGAAACATCTCTTGCTTGGAAAATTTTTGCATGAATTGGAGAGGAACGAATGCACTTACGCTCTTAACGACGAACTGAATGAACTTTCAAGTTCCAATAGACTTCTTTTGGCTTGTAAGGTCCGTCGCGTTTCTTCCTCGTTTTCCTGCGGGACTTCGAACTCGAATCCCTCCAGAGTAGGAGCTGCTGTCAAGAAGAAAGGCGCCTGAGCAAGAAATTCGCGAGATTCAACGATACTGAGTCAGTGATTTTCGAAGAAAAACTAACTTGTTTCGGCTTTCTCGGAGGTTGGTCAGGCTTATTTCTTTCTTTAATTAGTGCCAAATTTGGGAGGTTAGCCCATCGAGACGGAGCCAAGCCAGAATAGGTCACCAGTGATTGATCAAGCTGAAAATTCCGAATGCTCGCACTTTCACGGGTAACTCTCTACCTTCCCGATGAAAAAAGTAGTTTCTAGAAAAATTACCGTATCTGGACTCCGCCATTCCTCATCGCTCTCGTCGTCGATAACAACTGTATTGACTCCGATCTCTGCCGCACAAGAATCTGCCCACGTTGGCACGTAATCCAATGGAAGCGCTCGAATGTTCACATGGGATGTATACATCTTCTTATTCACCCACACATAAATCGCTTTTTCGTCCTAGAAAGTCACAAGTAATTAATTTTTAGGTAAGTTTCGCACAATTGTGATTTACAAGTCGGCAACCGGTACTGGTGGTTCAAGTAGGAACTGGCAAATTTTCTTTTTTTTTTGCTTCGTTAGTGCATGTTACGAAAGTAATTGAATAGAACACTATATAATCGAGCATATCATGAGGTATTACCTTATGGGCAGTGGCTAGGTATTCGCCGGAGCTGTTGAAAGACATTCCAATGCACGGTTTATCGGACACCATTACATCTATGAGTTGGGAAGTCGACAATTCCCACACCTAAAAACTGGTAAAAAACCATTGTCAGTTGGAAGTCAAGTACCTCACTTAGAATGACCACATCCAAAACAACGTCATACCCTTATATATTTCTTGTCATCTGCTGTTAACAACCATCGTCCGTCACTTGAAAATGTCAATGCATTCACAGAATGACCAACGGATTTGAAGGTACGTACGACTCGGCGGCACAATGTGTCCACAATAGCTACCGAAGCACCTAAAAGGACATTTCCGGCACATACCGTACTATAAAAACAAAAAACACAACTCTCTCTTACTGAGGTTCGAAACCAAACAAAGAGCGAAATGAGAGATCTTACGCACCTTCGTCTCCTGCACAAGCTACAGCCAATAAGCTATTCGATGTGCACGGCGCCGAGCGCTCTATCCGTAATCGAGTGCGCATTGTCGCTAACAGTTGACCGGTTCGCAGTTGCCAAAACTTTAGGCTGCCTTTGGAGCATGCAGTGATCAGTTCTGAGCCACGTGCGTTCACTGTCAGGGCCGTTATCATCGACTCATGCGCTTTTTCCAACTGAAAACTTTTAATATCACGACAATTTACCCATGCTTGGTAGCTATATCTAATTATAACTATAAGTAATCAAAGAATGAAGTCTTGAGATACCTTGGCTTTCTCTCTTTTGCTCAGTTTCTCCTGTGACTGGGTGCCTTTCGTAAATGTCTTTATGAAAAGCCCACTTTGAACATTGAATTGATCCACATGCCCTGAAAAAAAGAACGTAGGGTAGACTATGACATTTTCGAATTTATCTACATTGAAACTGAACCAATTACCGGTGGAATATCCTATGAAAGCAAAATTTCCGCATGGGGAAAGCGCAATTGCCGTCGCAGTGGCACAACATAGTGATTCATCATTAAGGAACCTTTTATGTACCAGCTTGAAAGAAGCATAGGTTAGAAATAATATAGAATGAAAGCAGTTGATGCTTACCTTATGAGTTCCCTGAGCATTTTTCCTAGTTGTCCAGGTTGTTACTAATAAGGTGTCTCTGGAAAAGAAACGGAACGCTGATTTGATTAATTATTCAAATTAATAACAGTATGAAAAGAACAATATGTAGGTTAAAAACTAGTAAATCACTCACTTATGCCGACACAACACATTATCCCAAGCCGCCTCCCGACTCCACCCAATTGCCATATCAATTACAGGCTCCATACGTATGCTTTCAATTGAAATATGCTTCTTTTTCGCGATAGCTCTGTAAATGGTATATTGAAGAGTCATGCTGAGGCAACACTGAAAATAAAAGTATAATTACCTAGACATTGTTCCTGCGCTGCCAAGCTTCTGTCGCATGGTATCTACATTCACCATATACTTTCGAACAGAGCCATCCAACCCAGATGACAAAATCTGAAGCGTACAGGAACTGTCAAAGATGCTGAAGGGGCTGTTGAGGGACTGTGTGAACATTTGGGTGGGACTGTGTGCTCCCCAAGCATCACAGTAGAAACCTTTGGCTGGTTGTAAACCAACTCACGACGGTTTCGGTCCTATCCCTTCTATGACATGGTTTACCTCTTGCTTCCCATTGAATTGCACTGCAGTTACTCCTTCTGCGTGTCCCTCTAGGATAACTAGTTGCCGGGGCATATCATCACCTCCATCGAGCACCCAAGTCCGTAAGGAGTTATCCGCGGATGCTGATACCTAAAATAAAGAGATCTACTTGAATAGTAGGAAAGCATTTGGTTGATATACAATCACCATAATGGGTTCTCCAGGCATGAAATAAAGCTCAGTTACAGCGGCATGGTGAACATCAGTAATTTTTCCGACCAACTGACGTTTTTCCAGATTCCATACTGCGATGTCACCGCCGACATCAGCAGTGGTCATGAGAGGTTTGTCGTCTTTCCTAGAATGAACTGAATTGACAGAACTCTGTGAAACATTCCTGTTTAGCTTGGCATGACTATTATAGATATAACAACAATGATACTGTGCTGAAAAGCAGCAACTGACCTGAAGCCAATGGCTGATATCCCTCTCTCATGTCGGAATTTGCATACAGTCTCATCTACTCGAATATTATGCAGAATAATTTGTCCATTTTCGAGGCCTATAGCCATTACATCAACTGCAGGGGATTGCTCAAGTACTGTGATAGCCGCATCAAAACCTGAACAAACAAGTGGTATACTGAAAGCTAAACGATGGGCGCAAAAGAAAAGATTAAGAATTTTGGAGCAACAGTTTGAGCTGAAAACTGTGCTTCCACATTTGGCTCGTTCAAGTGGAATAGCAAAAAAAAACTCATGAAATTACCTTTAGAGAACTCATGGATGATACGGCCAGTGCGAAAGTTAACAATTCGCATTGTCCCAATGGAGGAACCGATTAAAATCTGAATCTCCCTGTTTTGTAGGTTCAATAGAATGCATTTTTTAGAAATTGGTTAGATAATAAATAAGGTCGCCTACAAAAAGAAAACGAGAAAGTAAAATGAAAGAGCCGCTTACTTTATACAGGTAGGTGCTTGGGTGAACCATAGCTGTGACCCGGAACTCTTTTGAACCTTCCATGTGAAGAAGTTTTTGTCCGTCAGGAATGTTGAAAACACGAATGCCATTCTCGTCATCGATGAGAACCTAATGAAACAAAAAATTCAGACGAATGGCTTTCAAACCGGCGAATCATAGGTACTGGATACCGTAGCACAATCCTCATCTTATAAGGGTATAAAATGAAATTATAGACTATTATAGACTCACTAAGTAGTCACCCAACGTCCTCATAAACTTGGTCTTTGCTCTGACTTCTATATACCGATCTATATGGCGACAAGTCTTCATTACAGCTACCACTGTTCCTGATGCCACAAAGACGCCGCTGAAGAAAAATTGGAGTTTTTTAAATGTGTTAAAGTCGAGTGTGAAAAAACGACAGAGTAAAGACCAACCTTCGATCAGCTGCAATGGCAGTTACCACATCTGGAAGGACATCCGAAATGCCTATAAGCCTGAGCTTTTCTGCTTTGTAATGGAGTATGACATTGTCGACAGGGCTTAACAATGAAGTCATTCTGTAAAGGGGTTCATGGAAATTTAGATATTGCAAGCAAACCGTTCGACTTTTCACTATAGATCAGAGTAACTTGAACGAAGTGCCTTTAAAAAAGCTGATTTCTTTTTACCTGACTTGAGATTCATTTGGACGAACTACTGGCCGTACACTAGAACATACCACTCCCATTGAACGGTACGGCGCGAACAGCGTCGAGTCTTTACGACGCATCGTGCCCGGATATAATACTGAATAAACAGTTATCAAACAGTAATAAAGAAGAAATACAATGTGGACGACCGATAGTAATGGCTCTGTTGACCGCTGGTTAATGAAAAGAAAGAGGGCAATTGGAATAAGCAACTTCAAAGTAATCTGGAATGGAAGCAAATGTGAAAACAAACAAGAAAGAAGATAGGCGCTGAAAAACAGAAGAATAAATGAAAAAAACGACTAATTCTGGCAAACAGCCAGTTCCATGAAGATTTCTGCTCTGCTGACAGGAAATGCTCTGTTGCTAAATTATGTCGCGGGCGCAAGTATTGGCAGTAGTCCATGTCGGTTTTACAGACTTTTGTGATGAATTCTGTCTTAGAGCTTTGATTTTCTGCTTGATTTTGAGTTGTCATAGGTGAGCTGGATCGCATCAGCTCAATAGATTTCTAAAATGTCATAAATAAGGGTGCGTAATGAGAGGTATTGCTAGTCAGGCTGTGAACAACTGCTTTATGTAGTGTTAGTTGGCAATGCTTTAGATCGTTTTTCTTTTCCATTTATACTAGTTCAGTTCACTTCGGCAGCTTACTTTTCTCGGTATGTGCGAAAGTCGATTTTTTTACTGTCTTCTCTATTTTATAGTGCTCTAAAACAGAACGGCTTTTGTATGTAAGCACTTTATGAGCTCATGAGCTTCATGAATAATCTTTTCTTTGAAGTTTTTAATTTTCATACTACTGGAGGATTTTGGTGAACCTATCAGTATGTCCATCCCCTGTTAGGTTCAAACTCTTGAACTACTGTCCCCTTCTTACTCTTCTCGCAGTTTACCTTCTTCTTTTTCGTTGTTCTGATTTTACAGGGCCGTATATTTACATACGATTAAATAATGTAATGTGCTAAATCTGCCCGTAATATTGCTTTTTGTGCTTTAGTTCTTCTTTCAGTTCAGTTCAGTTCTATCATATAAGGCACTTTTAGAAATTTTGGGAAACGTCAATGGCGTCAAGCTCATCGACTCGATATTCACGACTTAAGGACCATGATGATGAAGAGCCTGGCGGTAGTGCATTCGAGGAGATACTAATGAAGCAAGAGGTTAGTGAAACTTTGTACCTCTTGACTTCTCTATAAAGCATGTCATTTTGTCTTACCCTCCACTCCTGCTGATGGCTCAACCCAGCAATTTTGTACGTCCTTTTATGATCGCCTACTCTTTTCTCTCTCAAAGTACCTCATCTTTTCGAAGTATCTCATCTTTCGGAAAGAACTGCTAAATTGTTTGTCCTGCTCGTCTATTCACATAATTCTTCTTCCACTAAGTATTCTAGTCCGTCACAAGTCATAAGAATGCAACATTTGCCATAAACTTCCCTTTATTTTTAGAAAAAAAGATGAATTTGAATTATCGTATATCGCTGAAATACGTTTGCGAAGCTTCCGTACATTTGTAACTTTATTTCGGATATACAAGACCTCTGTATAGTCATTTCCCTAATTCAAGATTTTCTCTGCATCTCCTTATACAGTTTTCTGTTCCTCTATTTTACTGATCAGTTTTATTTAACGCTGCAGCTTTCCTTGATTGCAGCTGTTTTTATAGCAAATCATTCGCGAACAAGATGAAGATCTCGTACTTGTTGGAAACTCAGTAACCACTTTGAAGCATATGAGCTACAAGATTGGTGATGAGCTTGACCAACAGGCCGTGTAAGTTGTTTTACCGAGCGTTTGTAGGGGAAATTTTCATTAGTATTTCATCAGAATTATTATCCAACTTGTTGGCGACCGACTCATCAGGGGTTTTTTTCCAGAATGTTGGACGACTTAGGACAAGAAATGGACACGGTCGATACGAAATTAGATAGTGTTATGAAGAAAATTGCAAAATTAACACATATGGACGACGGTACGTGCCTTTTCTTGCATCGAGCGATTTGGATTTTTTTTTCAATTTTTCAGATAAGCGGCAATGCAAAATGATCATGATTCTCAGTGTTGTGATATTCTTTTTGTTGTTCTTGTTAATTGTACTATAGATTTTGATTGAATTTTGTGTGATGTGATTGCTTTTCTTATCATATCTTTCTTAGGTACTGGGGAATTGCTAATTATTAGCAGAGCCCCTAAACTTGCCGGTTCGAGTCATTTTTTTTGCTCTGTTTTTGACGACAGGACCGAATACTAAAATAGTTTTTCACATTTTGAAATCTCCGGTTGCGCTTCTCATTTCTTTTTGTTGTTAGGTGAGCCCTTGCTTTATCGTCATGTCTATTCGATACATATTTTTATCTTAAGGATAATGATTATTGAATAATGTAATAAAATCGACATATTAAGTGAATTGTGATAGCATAACGTGAAATGTTGAAGGATTGAATAATATTTATTCTTTGCCCTCACCGAAAAAAAAAGTTTCTGGTGTCTCTCCCGTTGCTGATGGGATTCACAAAAAATGTTGTAGAACCAGCTGCTCCGGCAAGGAGACATTGTCATGCTTACAGTAATCAGCTGTAGGACTTACTGATGCTGCTCCGGGACAACCGACTGAAACGGCTTCATACGCAGTAAGCATTTGAACTTCTCCTCAAATTCTCGGCGCTCTCGTCATTTGCTCGGAGGGAATGGTGAGAGGCTGTTCAAAAAGACGGTCTAATTTTGCGCAACGAAAAGCTTCCTTGAATAGCCTCCCCCCATCTCTTCTGAACATCCTCAATCGGACTCATGGGCTTTTGACCAAACCCCGGTGCCCTCCAACAACGTTTTCCCGGTTCTGGAACGCCTTCAATGTTGAGAATGTTGGATTGTACCTTCTACCTTGATATGATCCGCTTGCCGTTAACCAGCTTCTTCAAGGGCTTCTGATATCTTTTTTCGTGTTCTAGGAGGCCTCTGAACTGAATTATGAGTATATAACGTTCGCTTCGCCCAGCCAAAAGCTTTGCCACCTGGCTACCTGGCGACTATCTTCACCCTTTTTTCCATACTCAACTACACCACGGATTCATCAGTCTACGCTCCTACTTCACCGCTCCCAGTACATTCTATCATCATCAAAACCAATTACCAGGCTCTTGATAAAATGGGAAAAAAGAAGAAGTACCACTACTAAATTCAACCAGTAAAACGGTGTGAATCCTTCAACTGGAAAGAAGGTCTGCTTTCACTTGCACCCTCTCTGCAATTATGTGGAACCTTTTGTTATCACCCGCAGGTTCTACGGGTCGCGGCTAAATGATGTCTCTCGTTAGCAACGTGAATCCATCGAATAATTGGAGACGCTGTTTTTTTTTGACTCAGACTTCCATTCATTTTTCCACTTCCATTCAGGCACGTTATGAGGTTTACTAGTAATGGGCAATTACGAAATTTTTGAATACCCTCACAGAAGAGGGTTGCACGAGCTAAGAGTTTGAAGCAGTAGAGGTTCCGTCGGGTATCGAAGCTGGGTATATGGCCCCTCACTCATCCAATTCATTTAGTGCCCTCGGGTCCATTATTAGATCCTTGCTTCTTTTCATTCATTTTTAACATTCCTCTGTATACCTATTTATAGATTGGACAATGGGTGCTAAAATGCGTCAAAAAAAAGTGGGGACAGGGAGAAGGGGGGTATTCTGAAAAGCATAGCCCTCCGAAGATGGTAGTCCACTTAAAGGAGCATATGGGGCCTGGAAAAGCAGAAATGTCGTACACAGTGAAGGAAGGTGGTTCTGTCGAATGTTTCCTCCGGTTGAGCTCGGAATCAATGAGAGTTTCAAAACCTCTCAAGGTCTTTCGGTCATTTTTGTGGGTGCTTCTGGAAAAAAGGATTTCCATTAAGTTTTCAGGCTCTCTTTGCATGGGTCTCGCTATCATTTAGTGAATTCAACACGTTCAAAGGATTAGGAAGATCGTCTTGTTGAATTTTGTTTTGTTTGTTTGTTTTGTTTTGTGTTTGTGGTTTTGTTCTAGTACATTACTGTCCGGGAACCGGTTGAGTACATAGGTAAAATAATGTGCAGAAAGACTCTGCGGAAACCTTTACTCAGAAGGATAATCCTAGAACAGATAACTCTACTGAGCTCTGCTGTTCAAGTCTGAGAGGAGAAGAAAAGGGACACGTTCACAAAATAAAAACCCGATGCATTTATTATTTTATTTAATTCACTAATTCAAAGTGCACCCAAGTGCGTTCCACATTACACATAGGTAGAACACAATGGCAATGACTCGATTTCCAAAATCAAGGGAAAGAGAAAGGATGGGAGAGGAGGAAAGAAGGAAAATGTTTTTCAGATAAAAAGTAAACAAGGACAACCAGGAAAAAAAGAAAAGAGAAAGGAGGCGGAGCAAGTATGTCGGCTGCACTTTATAATTTTTTTCTATGAAATAATGATAATACATTCTCAAGGTCACAATACCCACATAATTCAAAACACTACAACTGCTTTATGGACAAGTATTACGATGGGTAATTCCAGATTCAGAAAAATAAGTTTTGATTCGACTCAACAACTATGAAACTAGGAAAGCTGTAGTACTGACATCATAGCTTTTTTCGCTCTTCTCGTTTGTCCTTTTCTCGTTTCCGCAAGAATCAACAGCCATTCCAGGATTGTTGGTTATATCGATAGATGGTTCTTTCATTTTACTCCTGTTGTCCATGATGCACTTGGTCGATATAATTGAACAGGTACGGGTATCTGAAATAGCACTTCGATGAAGTCTGAACGAATCTGAATTTCCATGGGAACGAATTGTTTTATTTATTTATTTATTGAGTAAGTTGCATGTCCATATTGGAAAGTTTTCATTTATGACATACTTTTACAAAGGTTTTGAACAGTATGTCGTCCGTAAAGGTTGTTCTAGGTCTTTCTCAGTAGAACTCGTTTCTACTGGGTAATCTCAGAGGAGGGCAGAAGGCACTCATTATCACAGGACTTATTAACAGAACGTTTAGCCTCGACGGGATTTGAATCCATAACTATGCACGTATTTTGTTTATTTTTTACACTATAAACACGAGTTGAAAGGTGGAGAAAGGCTTTGGCGCAGTGGATGGGCGCGATGTCTAGAATGCATAGGTGTAAGTTTGAGTCCCACCAAGTGCTAAATGCCTAGGCTTCCGTGAAAGTTTCGTCACACAGGCAACGCAGAAAAACTGCATCCCGTCGAGCGCAAGAATGAATGACCCGTCCATGTGTGTCCTTGTGTTTACTTGAGGTGACGGATTGTTTCAACTCAAGGAAAGCACTATGATCATACGTCGGTCCCCTCCTTGTACCGCCTATGTGCTCGCAAAACTTTCTTCTCTTAGACCGTTTGATCGTCCACTACTTTATCTACTTATCATGAAAAAAAAGGAATTTACCCCAAAGGTTTTTTTGAACAGTGCTGAAACTTCTTTATTGAAAAACAACAACGTCCATGGAACCACATAAGAGAGAAATCCTGACACCACCGGATGGATCAATTCAAAGATGGCTGGTGGAGGTATCTGAAAATTCTATGTTTGACCCATTTTCTTTCCCCTCAAGGAATAAACATTATACGATTACGATTGCACAAATGTGCGGTTTTCGAGCTGCCTATTCTTGTGGTGCATAAGCTCCGAATGGTTCATGGCGTACGGTAGCTCTTAGCTAGTTGCCTCGCTGTACCTTATGTGATTCTCAAGCGTCCTTAGTTGGCCCATCCGCTGACACTTTGAAAAACTTGCTAAATTGTTCGGAAACAATCTACCCAAATGTTTGCAACAGTTCAGATTTTTTTCTGGTAATTTCTGGAAGTTTTCATGGAATTACTACGTACAGGACCACCTACTTTCAGGCGCGTAGCATATTCTGCCTCCTATTCGTTGCTTATTTAACCCTACAATGAGCGAACTGTTTACCCATGAACGACACCTACTTTTTCATGAGTTCGAATCAGGCCATTCCGAATCAGGCTGTTGAATGAAGTCTATCGAATATAAGGCTTCGAAACTGCCTCTATGCAGCACTGTATGCCTTCTGCACTTCTTTCCATCGTTTCGTAGCCCGAAACAAGTAGAGCCTCGGTTTTGTGGCTCGGCTGTGGGACCAGGAATCTCCAAATCTAGAACACTGTAAAATTTCCTTCAGATAATTTCCGTACACCCCAATAGCTACGTTACATCTGATCGTCAATGCGATTTGATTTATTGATAACAAGATGGATGGGCAAGCTTTTCGAGCACCCAGTTGTGCCAGTGATTCGAAAAAGCGGAATACTGACACTTGGTAGGACGACAGACCCTCCTATGCTGTTGATGTGCAGCAGCTATGGTACAGGTAGCCTAATGTTCCTCCATCAGCTTGTGCGCTGGACACTGACTCAGTCCAGGGGCCGTTATAAAAAGGTTAATGGAATTAAAAATGTTTGAAAGCCTTATTATAAGTCGGAAATCCTGTAGGTGAACTTACAGCACAGAGTATAAGAACGCATTCGTACAGGTAAAAGACGAAAAGAATGAAGAAGGCGAAAACAAATACCGCCGCTTGGATGCATAATTGAACTTCACGTACGACTTTTTTTGAAGTGGATCTGTAAATTTTTCTATACAGCTATGTTTGGTCTCGTAGTTGTTGATAAAATAGAAGATACTAAGAGGAGCGGGCGGAGGTGGTGTAATGGCAAGGGGCGCCCAATTACATGCATAGCTCGAGGATCGAATCTCGGATCGGTGCTCGACCATGTGTCAAGCTTCCTATCGCTCCAGGAATCGTCAAATGGTGCCAGTCTCGTCTGGGGGAATAAGGCGCACCCTAGCACATCGGTTGGCCGTTGTTTAGGCCGCATACGCATTCAAAACCCCGAGCTACTAACCAACGACTCTAATTAGAACTCCTCAGAAACAACCTAAGAACCGAGACTGGTGAACACTTGATGACTGATCATAGAGATTGTAAAGCACTGTAAAATGAGGCTGTGGTTGAGGCGTCCGGTAGTTGAATGGGAAAGACGGCTCAATCTGGAGAATAATCTGGACTGGAAAAAAATCCGACGGTAATCTGACGGACAGCATTGTCGTTCAACCCTAGGAAGCAGAACACTGTAGACCTATTACGTCCGATTGTAGGCGAGGCTGTGCAATGACGGGCTTTCAGGGTCATGGAAGGTTCGAAATCAAGTGAAAAAAAACGGATTATACCTGACTGCGCTCAATTTGCAGAATATTTGCCTCAATACGGCACCATAGCAAAAAATGCATATTGCAAACGTTGAGAAGACGGAGAAATACATAACAATTGCAAGAACCTTCAAAAAAGAATTTTTGCATCGCACTTGTTATTGCCAATCCGGGATACTCGGCTCAGATCCGCTCATATTTAGGTAGAAGTTCCCTTTTTGCATGATCCCTTCACCTACATGGTGGACCACCCACCTTGTAACTGATGGCATCAAACACTAGCGCATATACACGAGTTGGTCCCAAATTTGAATTGATCACAGGTAGAATTGGAAAGACTACGACGCCGGACACAATCCATTGAATAGCAACAAAGCGTACTGGAGAACCTTTGTTGACCCACTGGAAGAACAACTTTCAGAATTTTCTGGATTTGGAACAAAAAACCAGATTTAAAAAATTTTACCGCGAATTTAGTTGATGACCACAAACACAATGCGGTATATCGTTGGAACGATATGAGCATAACGCCCATACAACGTAATGTCAAGCAGAAAGTCAATACTCTCACAACGATATTCGTCACTATTCGAGTCAGAGCTGGGTTCACTTTGGTAGAAAAGCAGATATAAGCGAATACAATAAAAGTAACATATGTGATCAGATAAAACAAGTCAGCGATACCCTGGAATTAATGTAAATTCAGCTATTTACCATAAAGGAGTCGACTGTTGGCTAGGGGGAAGAACTACGACCGTATCCATTATATCTACACCAATGCCCCTGCTTGAACTCTTCAATAAATTTGTACTGAAGTTGATTGGCTCTCCCTTTGGCAGAATACCCCTTCTAAGAACCTGACGACACCGAAGGCGGTTCATAAATACCCGACCCAATGACTACACAACCCCTTGTGAAATCAAAGGAGTCTTTCTCGTAAGGTCAGCCAAGTGGATTAAATACGAACCACATGAAAAGTAGATATACTCCAATGAGGGTCTTAGATGGTCATAGGTGTGAAAAGAAAACTGTAATTTGGATAGCTTTTACTCAATCGTCCCCCTGCCCATGCCTTGCATCAAAAGATAACCTTAAAGGCACTGTTCACGAAAAAAATGGTTCCGGAGATTTGCACATAGTTTGAATTCGTAACCCCCTCTGATACCATTTGTGCAGGAATGAGGTCGGAAAACGATCTGGATAGGGCGCAATAAGGGGCCGGAGAGTGAGCCACGGTCGCCCTCCGCCCCTCGCTAGCTGACTACGAAATCTAATTGCCGTTCACCACTTTCGCATTGGAGCGAAGTTGGTGAAAAATCGATAGAGAATAAAATAAGCTGGTCGGCAAATTGCCAGAGTCTGCCAGTCAGGTTGTCAGGCAAATTGGGTGCATTGTCTGCTGTTGCAGACATTGCGTCGCCTTCGTGCACTCGCCCAAACACTCCCTTAACCGCCGTTCTTCCAATGTGAAACTCGTCCAACCCCCCTTTCCAGCTCTTTTTTGACCCTTTCTATTTCTTTTTGTTCATTGTTTTTTGCGCTTTTTTCGTTGTTATCGCTCTATTCTAGAGTAGTTCTATCAATTCCCGTCAAAAAAGGGTACCCTAAATTTATCGTAAACGGTGCCTTTAACCTGGTCCGCAACAAAAAGATGCAATTCATTTGCCCCCTGGCGTAGCCATAATATTACAACGTGATCTCTCGGAAAAAAATGAGGCAAAAAATCAGTTTTTCTCAATCGAAAAGATCCGCGGAGCTGTTGAACAGCTCGGATCAGACTTCGTTCAAGCTGAAAACTTCGAAACTTAAACTGATCAATTCGTATTTTTTCCAGAAAGTTTAACCTAAACATCGCAGCATATAAAAGGTTGAAGCATATGGATAGCCGTATTAGTGCTTTTTATTTTATACAATATTCTGTGGCTGACGTCATATAACGGCAAGTCTATCACAAGTAGTAGCAGTGCCACACGCAGTCCGGGGATCGAATATCGACTCGATATCTGCCAAGGCAAACCAGATCTTTCATAAATTTGGGGTCGGTTAATTGACCAGACTCGTCTGGGAGGACTATAACACGACTTCCATCTTGGCTAGCCACTGTATATCATTGTACAGCCACTGAAACCTCCACTACGATTCTTATGGTTAGTGGAAGTCGGGGTAGCGAATTAAGAAGGTGCACGCAAGACAAGTTAAACTAATGCCCAATATTTTAGAACTCTGACTGTATTTTGTGGTCATGAAGATTACGTTAGCATTACCTGTGAGATTATAAGCCAATAGAATGGTATATGAAAACCTGTAGCTTTTCTATTACGAATAAGCAGAACAAGTATAGTAAAGTAGACAGGCAATGTTACCATGGAACAAACAACAAAAATCACATCTGGCGCATTCCACATCTGTAAAAGCAGAAAGTTAATCGAAGAAGTCGAAGGTCCTGGAAAGAAAAAATCTGAACCAAAAAATACGAAGTTACATACCACATGAGTCATGGGAACAGTGGCTTAGTACGAACAGAGAAGGAAGCACCAGTCAGAAGTAGGGCTCTCCTTCAAGAAAGTCCAGACAGTCTTACTGTGTCGAGTCTGAATGACTAAATTTGGAAATGTCTCAACATTTTACTCGTTCGCACAATACTGAAGGTGTTGTATTCATTTTCCTACAATCTCAAGGTGCTTCCAAGAATAGTCCCTTTTGTGTAACTTCAGAAAAAAGGCAAGCATGAATGCCTCTCAATTCACTGAAAAGAAGAAGAGCAATAAACGCTTAGTAAGAGCTTTCCGATTTTTTAAGCAAAATTTTCCTTGCGGGATATTTTCTAGGACGAAGGTGACATACCCAAGCAAAGGAGGTGGGTAGGCGTCACCTACAGAGTACTGAAGGGCTTAGTGGGCTGCAGTATCACCGGTTGGCTTCAGCACTAATTGAGAAGGGAATATGGCTCAACCATGCGAATTTCTTACTCAATCTCCTAATCACTTGCTCATGCTAACCTCGTGAGTATTACCGAATTCTATTAGGTGTGTGCATTAAGTTCCGCCGTTTTTGAGTGCGAAAAAATCATCTATTACAAAATTACAACAAAATGTACTTCAACCGATGCACTGCCCATCGTTAGCTACGACTTCCTGCCATCTTTTTGGTAGCTTGATGATTCCGAATCTGAAAAGTCTTCATTTTTCGAAGCAACCCAGTCATCCACCCATTTCCGCACTTCTTCGGCATTCCGATAGCGTATATCTACCAAAGTGAACCGACTTGCTTAGTGTTAATCAGATAAAGCAAGATGCGAAGAGCGGGCTGAACCAGCTTATCCAATCCATGGTGTGCATTTTTTTGGTGGAACAGCACCTTGTGATGTTTCTTGCGATTAACGGCCGCTTTTGGGTGAGAGCTGCAGGTTCGTTCAGATGGAGCTTATTCTCCATAAGTATCGAAAAGTATCCGGTGAGCTTCACTGGCAGTTTTCTTGAAACCAAACAGCAGAAGAAGGATCCCTCGAAAAAACGATTTATTACGTTCCATGAACAATCAGCTTGAGAGCAACGGGATTTTTAGAGATAACTGATTTGTCTGCCCTTAAATAGGTAGCCAATGCCCTATTTTACAGAATATGACAAGTTTCATAGGGTATTTTACAGAATATGACAAGTTTCACAGGGTATTTTACAGAATATGACAAGTTTCACAGGGTATTTTACAGAATATGACAAGTTTCACAGGGTATTTTAGAGAATATAACAAGTTTCACAAGGTTTCACAGGTAAATCCCTAACGTGGTTCGCGCAACAACTCTTCGAATCCGGCGGCGAAATTTAATGTACACACCTAACACACAATATACTTGTTGTTTCCATCCCGCCCTTCACAAGCCCACTCGAAAGGACCCAAAATGCGGTTTGCAGCTTCACTTCACTCTATAACATCTATCTCTCAGCTTACGGTTAGACCTATTTTGGTGCCAACAAGTGTTTTGATAAGGTCCTATTGAGTAGTGACGTGTCCTACGAGCTTAAATGATTCAAATGAAAATGATCCGTTTCCGAACCCTCATATATGCTACATAGTGATACGTCATGGAAATATCTTTCTACCCAGCTTCAAGAAGCGTCTACAATGACGGCTGATCAAATACACACGTGCAGAAGTAGAAAGGGGTATTCCGATGCTTCGAAGAAATAGTTTCAAAAAGACTTACTTCAGGTCTCAGTTTGGGCTTGCCTTCGTTTGCTGATTAGAATTCGCTTTTTATTTCTTTGGTTAGCTACTTGATTTAGCCCTCGGAAATGCTCTTTACCCTTACCCATCATCTGATGGTGATGAGATTGTGAGCCAACAGACTGACCGACAGTCACTCAACCTCATTTCTTCATCACCTAAGATAAAAATAGATCCAGTGAGGTAACGAAAAAGGCTGGACTTCAAAGAACTGAAAACCCTGATCAATCCAAGTGACGTTTCGTCCGCTCAATTTCCCGATATAAATGTCCTAGGACAGAAGGCTAATCAACCAAGTGAAAGGAAATAATCAGGGTAAAATTGAAGGGAACAGAGATTCATACCCAAGAAATCATAGTAAATCAGAAAGAAGGATATACATTTTTTCTAAAGAACAGAAGAGGGTCTGTATGTATGAAATGGGGAATTTTACTAAAAAAGTATAATCTGAGGTCATTATACATGTGCCCGTTAACTATGAAAGCGGGGATTTGCAACAAACAAGGAGCAAGCAACCCGGGAGCTGGAAGGAATACATGTCACCCAAATAAAAAGTTTTAAGGACATAACGCGGGCAACAAGGGTAATAATAGGTAACTAGATTTTTTCATTACTAATTAAGTAGAAGGTACCAATTGGCTGTGAATCAGGCACGATAAATTGGAGGCAAATTACATAATGTTACTATATTATTAGAAGGAGAGAATGATAAGGTCTCAGGGTGTTAATCGCTTCCTTCTGAGGGAGGTGCACCCACATTCGACTTCAATTCGAAATCGTAGTGGCATATCGAGTGCGTATGTGGCTCATACAATGACTTTCGATGGCTAGCCGATCTACCAGTCAATGCTTTTATCCTCCCAAGCTAGTTTGATTCTAATTAACTGACCTCGAAGAGGCTGCTTTCATAGTCCACGATTTGGCGAGCGACGTGCGACCGGTCGCGGACCCATCGAGCGAGCGACCGAGAGACCAGTCGCGCGACTTGTCGCTCGCCAAATCGTGGACTATGAAAGCAGCCAGAGACGGAACGCGCTTAGGCCTAGGCAGATATCGACACTGAATTCAAACCTGTGACCATGCGTAGTGATATTGTGCCACTTGCCACTACACCACCTTTGCCCTACCATATTATTATAGGATTAAATTAGTATCAGGAAACCGTGCAAGTCTTTTGAATGCACTCTCGGTTCAGAATACTCTGAACGTTCTTGATTACTGCTTATGGACTCTGCTTTACTGATAAGGTCCTGACGCGAAATGTCGTTTACTGAAGTATCGCGTAATCACGTGTCGATATGATTCAGCTCATTTCCATCGGAGCATGTACTACGCTAAAGCTCCGCCCACACAGTGGCCTCGAAGTACGCTTACTTGCTACCGTATCCTGAAATCTCGTACAAAACTACGGAAGGGGAGGAGTCAGGTCAGTGCTCAATGGGAACTTTACCAATTTGCATACACCAGTTAACCAGGAAAGGGGAGCGGATATGCTATGCGCAGAAAAGCAGGTAGTGCATTATATAGAAGAGCATACCTGAAAAATGGGAATTATTGGAGCGATATTCCTGGAAAACCCTAAAAGAAGAAGCAACCAGTTAAAGAGAATCATTGGACAAAGTGAAAAGGGACCTCAGGGATCTCAAACAAATTCACGAAATTTCCGAGTTGTTTAGCTCCCCAGCCTTTCCCCCTCACAATATTGAAGCACTATTGCAGGCAGCAGTACCTGTCCGAGTATACCTGCCGAGTGCATCGTGGACAACATGAATGAAATGAAAGAACCATCTATCGTTATATCGACCAGTCCTGGAATGGCTAGTTCTCGAGTAAACGAGAAAAGGACAGACGTGAAGGTTAAAAAGACTATGAAGGCAGCATTACAAGACTTCCTTGGTTCATAGCTGTTGAGTCGAATCGAAACTCATTTTTCTGAATCGTAAAGTACACATCGTGATACTTCTCCATGAAGCAGTTGTAGTATTTTATGCTAAATGGGTATTGAGACCTTAAGAATGTATAATAATTATTTCTTAGAAAAAAAAAATTACTTGCTCCGCTTCCCTCCTCTTTCCTTTCTTTCCTGGTTGTCCTTGTTTCCTTTTTTTTGAAAAGCAGTTCCTTTCTTGCCTCATATCACCCTTTACCTTTCTGATTTTGGAAATCGAGCCATTGATATTTTCTGCTTAGGATTAATGTGGAACGCACTTGGGTGTACTCAGATAATTAAATAAATCATCTAGACTCATGAACGTGTCTCTTTACTTCTCCACTCAGAAATCGAGCTGAGTGAAGAAGTAAAGAGACAAGAGCTTAGTGGAGACATCTGTCCTGGGACTTTCCCTTCAAATTCAAGTTTTCGCAGAGTTCTGCTTGCATTCACTTGACCTCCATACTCAACCGCCGTATGAGGCAATTGAAAAAAAATGAAGAGTAAACTAGCGCAAAATCCATCCATTGAGGCAGTTCTGAGCGGTCCATCACAAGGCGGTCCATCTTTTCACTTCCACCCTCTCTGTTGAGAGAGCCTCCATGTCGCCACCCGCAGATTATACGAGTCATAGCCGAATGACACGGAGTGGCCGACGTGTTTTCCAATGTGTTGAGACTCACCGAGAAAATCCCTGGCTTTTTATTAAAGGTTTCCCTTGAAAGGAGCAGTTATGAGTGCTCTGCAATTTGTGGAGTTTGCTGAAAAGAGCAGGGTGTAATTACAGGACATTATTCGGGATGAGCTCGAAGTTAGTAATAGGTAATTTCTTTCCACCGTTTTTTCAACATTTCTCTGTCCTCTCTCGCCCACAGACCGACATAACTGAACACTAATAGATACGTCGGCTACAAAGAAAATGAATCAAGGTTTGAGAAGCAAAGCGGGGCGTATCACGCTCTTTTTGGGAAAGAACAAGCATTTCGAAAGGAGAACGCTTCGTCTCGAAGATGGTTTGTTTACGGAAGCCGAAAAGGAAAGGATTCCGGCAAGATGGTCTACACTTTGCTATCACTGTGGTATTGCTCCTATTCAGTTATTCCTACAGAGCGGGATAGGAAGCAATGCTGTCAGATGACCGGCGTCACCTGGTGACTGCTCAGGAGGATCCTAGTTACCTGAGTGTACTTTCCGGCCATCAGACAACTCTTGTCATCCCAAGTGTCGCCAGCTATCGGACTGGTCGCTTAAGCGGGAATGCTTGGACACAATTCGTGTTTGGGGAGCATAGAGGGTTAGTATCTGGACCCATGTCAAGGTTGGGGACTCGGATTCGAATCTGTGTGTTTTGTTTCAAGAGTTCGAAAACGCAACACCTAGATTCCCTTTAACTGAAGATTTCCGTGCGATGGAGCACAATGGCAATGGATCGATTCCCAAAATAGAAAGAAAGAGGAAGGGTTTGAGAGGAGGAGAGGAAGTAAAGATTTCTCTAGATGAAAAAGTAAAAAAGGACAACCAGGAAAGAAAGGAAAGAGGAGAGAAGCGGAGCAAGTATCTAGCATTGACATTAGCATTGATGTCGACAATTCATTTCATTCCAGTTCTTAGATCCGTTGTAGATCACACAGGTCTGTTCTCTACTCGCTCCATCTCCGGCCGTACATTTCTCTGTCCCTTCTCATCCAGTGATTTCCATTAAGTGGACCCAGCAAAAGATACGAAACAGACAGAACAGATGGGACGACCAGTGAGCACACACTCCAAGGCACAGTTACCCATTGACAAAGTTTAAGTACCAGGATGATCGTCAGACCAGTGCTAACTTCAGATGACTGAAGGCGGTCAAATGTTTTAAGCAGAATGTTGAAGCTGATGTTTAAATTTTTTTGATTCTGAAATATGGGTGGTTTTTTCTCTTCTGCACTGTGCCGAGATCAGAAGATAGGAAGCATTCCCTTCTGAGCTGGAGGAGGATTTCTTAAGGATTGGGGATGTTGAAGCATGTAGGCTTCTAAGCTGGTCCTGCTGCTTATTGTTTACCTCAAAAGTTGAAGAAAATCTTTAAAAACACCAGAGAGCAGTCAGGCCTGAGATTCATTCCACTCTTGGACGTTGTTGCTAATCACTTATCAGTACCAAAGCCTTGAAACTATCCGCTCTTGATCGCGTTTGCTTGCTCCCTCTGAATCAATGAATTTTAAAAGTTCAACCAGGATAATATACGCTGCTGAAGGTCCGATGGGCCGGCGGACAATTCGGTTCAGCAGGGCCGAGCCCACACTCCCTCCGATGGAGGGGTGTGGGCTCGGTCCTGCTGAACCGAATTGTCCGCCGGCCCATCGGACAGCTCGGTGAAGCCGAAGTGAGGTTCAGCCGTCATAAAACTGTTTAGCAGGCTGACATACTGAGGTGCAAGTCCGATCAATGTGATCTCATAGCGTAGCGGATAAGTGTCCGGCCTCATTTCTGTGAGGTGGTGGGTTCAGTTTGACGGCGTAACGCCACGAATTTTGCGTTTTAGTCTAGGCGTGAGTGCGCATTCAAGCTGGGTCATATCTGCAAAATAGGTTAAAAAACTTCGCATAAAGCGTAGATTTCGGAACACAGCGGTTTCCCTACACCAGTCATTTAACTTGAGCATTTCAGGACTTACCACTTACAATCTCTCATGTCACAGGAATCTTAGAGGCTTCGGAAAGTTGAATTAGCAGCTTGGAACCCCCACGTAGTCTAACAGAACATGTATATTCTTCCAATTATGAAGGCAAAAGGAATTCAGTGCTGGATGACACTGTGAACAAAGGAACCAGCCATTTTTGAATCGAGCGCACGCACTTGAAAACAACTCGAAAAATGCTTCTATATCAGGTCTCCCAGGACTCCAAAGTTTCCAGGTGAATGACACTCCTCCAGTTTCATACGTCGCAAGCAGAGATGTTGATGGGAACAATTATCGTTGGGTTTCACATCGGCTCAGTAGGTGGGAAAAGGTAACACGGGCTAGTGCAAATCATTCGCCCCACTGACACTTAGTGGTACTGTAATCCTTGAGAAGCGGGGGAGGGCTGATCTTGCTAAGCTTCAGCGGACGAAGAATGATGCATTTTTCGAAACAGAGCAGAAGAGACAGAGAGGGTGCATCTGAAAGGAAGCCGCCCTAAGATGGACCGCTGAAAACCCTCTTGATGGGTGAATTTTACGCTAACCTACTCTTCATTTTTCTATTTCCTTAACCGGCGGTTGAGTATGGT
Organism: Haemonchus contortus; assembly: GCA_000469685.2. Taxonomy (NCBI): domain Eukaryota; kingdom Metazoa; phylum Nematoda; class Chromadorea; order Rhabditida; family Trichostrongylidae; genus Haemonchus; species Haemonchus contortus. Next base: position 42,183,019 of record LS997565.1, read on the forward strand.
GGTAAAGTAAGTACAAGAAGGTCTCTGCGAACCAAATCCGAAGGGAAATTTTCAGAACAAATGTCTCCACTGAGCTCATCACGTTCAAGTTTTGAAGGGAGAAGAAAAGAGACATGCTCATAAATCTCGATGCTTTATTTACTTAATTATTAATGCAAGTACACCCAAATGGTTCCACAGCATACACAAGTAGAAATACAATGGCAATGGCTAGATTCCTAAAACCCAGACAAAGAGAAAAAGTACGAGAACAGAAGGGGAAGAAATATTTTTTTTCTAGATAAAAAGAAAACAGCTACAACCAGGAAAGAAAAGAAAAAGGAAGCGGAGCAAGTTTGTAGGCTGTACTTGATAGTTTTTTTCTAAGAAATAATTATAATACATTCTCAAGGTCACAGTACTCACATAACTCAGAACACTACAACTGCTTCATAGAAAAGTATCAGGATGGGCACTTCCGGATTTAGGAAAATGAATCACGATTCGACTCGACGCCTTCATAGTTTTTTCCATCTTCTCGCTTGTCCTTTTCTCGTTCACTCGAGAACTAGCCATTCCAGGATTGGTCGCTACATCGATAGATGGACCCTTCATTTCACTCCTGTTGTCCAGGATGCACTTGGTAGATGTGCTCGAACAGGTACTGCTGTCTGAAATAGTGCTTCAATAATGTGAGGGGCAAAGGCTGGGAAGCTAAACGTTCCAGAATTTACAGAGACGAAAATCCAGAACTAGCGCTCAGCTCCTACAGTAACCCCCTGGCTTGCCCACCACCAAAACCCGGCCCTTGCCCAAAGATCTTTTTCGACGCGTCGCATCCGTGACGGGTGAAAGTTTGCGTATAAACACGTGCCAGATTACTGTAAGAGCCGAGTGCCGTACTGAATTTTCGTTTCTGTCCAGAAATTTCGTCAGAATAAACCATTTTACGTAATTATTTGTTTGTTTTCTTATTGAATGAATTGCAATTTACATTTTAGGAAATTTCCAAGCTTCATTTATTATTATTATTATTATTATTATTATTATTATTATTATTATTATTATTATTATTATTATTATTATTATTATTATTATTATTATTATTATTATTATTATTATTATTATTATTATTATTATTATTATTATTATTATTATTATTATTATTATTATTATTATTATTATTATTATTATTATTATTATTATTATTATTATTATTATTATTATTATTATTATTATTATTATTATTATTATTATTATTATTTACAAATGCTTGAAGAATGAGTCGTCTGTAAGAGCTATTCGACGGTCTTTTTCAGTACGAGCCGTTTTTGGTAGGTAATCACAACTGAGGGCAGAAAATATTGCTCATCAAATGAACTGTAAACATAACGAGCGTTCAGCCTCGACGCCCGGACGTCATCTGAACCCACTACTGTGCACACAGCGTATTTTTTATCCATTACATCCATTAAGTTTGAGTCCTATCATGACCCAAATGCTTCTGACAGTTTTGTTTCGCGAAAAGCATAGAGAACTGCGTCCCGCCCAACCGAAAAAGTGGCTGCTTTTATAGTCCACGATTTGGGGATCGATCGCGCGACTGGTCGCTCGCCAAATCGTGAACTATGAAAGCAGCCAGTGAACCCATTTTGCATTATCTCGATGTGACGGATGACTTCAACTGATCATATGTACGTAGGTCCCCTGCTTACCATTTATTCCATTGGTTGACCGTCACTGAATTTTTGTGTGGAAATCGAAAAGTGGCTTGAGCAACGATTGGCTACCTTGATTCATCTACAAGATGAACACAGACTCATTTGGCTTAATTCTCTAAAAAAGTTGTGATTCTGAGTAAAGTTTGAAAAAATGACTCCTTTTAGGCTATTTGATCATCCACTACTTTATTCATCCAACGTGGGAAAAGAGTTTACCTCGAAAATTTTTTTGAATAGTGCTGCAACTTCTTTATTGAAAAACACCAACGTCCATGGAACCACAAACGAAAGAAATCCCGACACTATCGGATGGATCAATTGCAAGATGACTGGTGGATGGATCTGAAAATTCTATGTTCAACTCGTTTTGTTCTCCATAACGGAGAAATTTGATATAGTGGCTATTGCTTGGGCTGAGGAGATAGAGCCGCCTATTGGGGTGTTGTGTGAGCAACGATTGGTTCATGGCGTACGGTAGTTCTTGGCTAGTTGCCTCGTCGCTGTACCTAGTGTAACCCTCAATTGCCAACAGTTGGCCCATCCGTTGACACTAGGCCAAACATACTAGACTGTTCGGGAAAATCTGCCCAAATATTATTCAGTCCAGATTTTTTCTGAATACTCTTTAAGTTTCCATGGAATTACTACGTAGGGGTACTATCCACCAAGATCCAAAGTAACCCTTCCGAGTACCCAGTCGCAGCAGTGATTCGAAAAAGCGGAATACTAACAATTGGTAGAGTGACAAACCCTTTTACTGTGTTGGGATATAGCAACTACGGTACAGAGAGGATAGGGTCCATCAACCACCTTGCGCCCTGAGCAATGACTTAGTTCAGGGGCTCTTAAAGGCGTGTTATTGAAGTAAAAATGTTCAAAATGGTTATGAGAGAGAAATCGTGTGGTGAACTCACGGAATTCAGTATAAGAATGCATTCATACAGGTAAAAGGCGAAGAGAAGGAAGAAGGCGAAAACAAAAGCTGCCGCTTGGATGCATAATTGAACTTCACGCACGACTTTTTTCGAAGTGGACCTGAAAAGCTTTCTTATACAGACATCGAACTTTCCATCCAAAGTCAATGGAATTCATCCTAATAAGAACCTGCAGCAAACGAGCGCCCAAAACTAGATCTGAGAGCTGCTCACCTTATACCATACGGCAAGAGGTAGTATAGTGGCAAACGGCGCACTATTGCACGCATGGTTCGAGTATAGAAGCCCGGACGATACCCGCCAAGGCAATCAAGTCTCCTATCATTTCGGGGTCGGTCATTTGGTATCGAGCTCGTCTAGAGAGTTAGAAGCACTGAGTTCTACACCACAACTTATTGAATAGGGATGTCATGACCGGTACGCATTCCAAACCCCACTACCAATCTACATGGAAGTGGAGCGCGGAGGAAACCCAATCTAGGAAACTATTTTGGACGCCAAAAGACTGTCTTCCAGACCAAGGAAGACGGTGAAATGAGGCGGTCTTGGAGGCGACTGGTATACGAAGGGAAAATGGGGAGGTGATCCAATGGACAAAACTTTCGCTTGGCCCTATTAGGCTCCAAATTACGGAACCAGATCTTCCTATGACCAAATCGACCATATGGAGGTGGAGCGTATGCAATGGAGGGTTTTTAGGGTGAATTTAGGGTGACGCCATTTAGGAGTCTAAGTTTTTTTTTCACAACCCTCTCACCAATTCTCTACGCCCATTTCATTCATGAGAAAAGGCGTGGCCATAGATGATGCTCTTGAATTTCAATTTGAAGCTAAATATAGGGCAATAATTATACCTGACTGAACGCAGTTTGCAGAATATTTCCCTCAGTACGGCACCATAACAAAAAATGCAGATTACAAAAGTTGGGAAGACGGAAACATACATAGCGATCATAAGAACCTTTAAAAATGAATTTATTTCTCCTTATGAGCTTGTTCTTTGCCATCCTAACAATTAGCTGGGCACTCTCGGCTTAGCTCTGCTCAGAGCTAAGCCTATAAGATGGAACCTTCATTTTTCATTAGGAGGAAACCATGGTTGCGTAAAATTCGATCCGGGCTTTATGGCTGGGAAAACATCACTAACCTTGAAACTTGTGGCATCAAACAATAGCGCTTTTTCCCGAGTCGGTCCCAAACTCGAATCGATCAGAGGTAAGATCGGGAAAATTACGACAGCAGACACAACCCATTGTATGGCGACAATTCGTATGGGAGAACCTTTGTTGACCCACTGAAAAGACATATTCCAGAGATGTCACAATTCAGTAAAAAACAAGATTTAGAAAATTTTACCATGAATCTTGTTGATGACCACAAACACAAAGCGGTATATCGTTGAAATGATATGAGCATAATGCCTAGGCAACGTAATGCCAAACAGAAAGTCAGTATTTTCACATCAACATTCGTCACTATTCGAGTCAGAACCGGATCCAATTCGGTGGAAAATGCGATATAAGCGAATATAATAAAAGTAACATATGTGACCAGATATAACAAATCAGCGATACCCTGAAATCCTGAAATCACTGGTAATCCAGCTCCTCACCATGAACATATCTACTTACAACTAGTTGGGGGGGGGGGGGGGGGGAAGAAACAATGACTTCAACTTAAACTTTTCCAAGACTCTACACCGATGTTCAATCCTGCAGTACAAAATAAGCTGAGGAGGTACGCAGGAGTCGTGATGGTACTCACTTCTACTCTCTCCTGTATTGGTAGTGCCCCGCTAAGAAGCTGACAGCCTTAGAACGGTGCTTGCTTACCCGACCGAAAGTCTGCACATCTCCCTCACATATTTGTAGGCACTCTTGCCGAAGTGTTTGTCAATGGGCCAAAAATCAACCTAGTAAAGTAAAGATAAACCTTATCGAATTACAGAGGTGCCCGTAAGTGTAAAATGACGACCTACGCCCACATCAACGATACCTTCCATCCCTTCAGTAACTACATACCTTCCATCCCTTTATTACATACCTACAGACCTTCCACTCCTTCAGTTCCTAACATCCTTGCATCCCTTTAGTACCGAGACCCGTTTGGGAAGATAAAAGCTCTATAGGTATTCTTGTCGGTTGGCTATTGCAATACATTGTAGTAAATGTTTAATACGCATTCAAACCGACACTAAGATTACGATGGGAAGTCGAATTGGGGAAACATTATTACAGTAGGCAAATTACCTGTGAGATTATAAGCCAGTAGAATGGTATACAAAAACTTGTAGTTTTTCTATTACGAATTAGTAGAATAAGCATAGTAAAGTAGACGGGCAGTGTGACCAATGAACAACCAACAAAAATTACATCTGCCACATTCCACATCTGTAAAATCAGTAAGGTAATCGAAGATGTCGAACGTCTTGAAAAGAAGAAACCCTGAATCAGTGAAGACTTCGAAGTGATTACTACCCGAATCATGGGTAGAATGGCTGAGTACGAAACAAAAAAGAAAATTCCGTCTACAACAGACACTGAGCGCTCTAGACAAAGGCCAGGTAGTCTTACTGCACCAAGACTGGGTGATTAGACTTGGATATTGCTCAATTTTTTACTGGTCGGCACAATAATGAAAGTCCCTTATTCATTTTCCTGCAATCCTAATGTCTACTCAGAACATTCCCTTTTTTGTAACTGAAGAAAAAGTGAAAGAGTGAGAGCTTCTCAATTTTCTGAAAACGAAAAAAAACAGTAAACGCTAGGGAAAAGCTATACTTCCCCACGGCACAATTTTTAGGAACAAGGTGGTATACATAAGCAAAGGAAACGGGATGGATCGGTGTTGCTTACCGAGCCCTAGGAGGCTTCGCTGGCTGCACCGCTTAGCTTCAGAGGGCTAGTGAAGGTGGAAATTTCGCTAAACCTCACGACTCTCCCATTTAAAATTCCAACTATTTACTGATGCCCACCTCGTAAGTTTGGATGGAATCTATATGAGTTTCCTGTTTTTTTTGGACACTCAATTATACCATTTACCCAAGCCATAACTGTTTCCATCCTGCTCTTCACAAGCTCACCCGGATGATACAAAATGCATTTTGCAACTTTTCTCGATTCCATAAATTATTTTCTTCTGAATAAGCAAGGACACCTATGCTGATGTCCACATGAGTCCTGGTAAGGTACTGATAACTATTACCACTCTCTATGGACCTGAACGAATTCCATAAAATTCATCTGTTTTATGAACATCCAGAGATGCCAATGATCTCGACCATGGAAGTATTCCTTTATGCCTACCTTAAGGTTCCAGATGCTCCCACAGTGACTACTTATTGAATACATATATGGCAAAACAAGGATGGGGCCCCCAGTGCTTTTGCTAAGCAGTTTGAAAAGAAAATTATTCAGGCGTTCCATTCAACTTGCTTGAATATACTAATCACAGCTCACTTTTTAACTCACTGGTTAGATATTTTCACATATTTTCCCCTTGATAATGTCCTTCCCCTTACTCATGATTCGATGTTGATAACATAAAGGCACAGTTCACGATGAAAATGGTTTCTGAGATTCCTCCACAATATGAATTCGAGGCTGCCCCTCATACCATACCTGTCGTTATAAGGGCGGAAAACATCATGGTTAAGGCACAATGAGTGGCCAGAGATTGCATCGTGTGACTGCCACACCCATCGTGTACGATTTCCAACAGCTTTGTAGAGGCTGCACTATTTCAGAAGGCTCCCAGTAGGAAGTTCAAATGTATTGTTATAACTCATGGCGATAGTGAAAGACAATTGCGGACTATTCTGGCTTGATTTAGTATCTTTTTGAGCAAAGGGAGCAAGTTAAATGTCGTCCAAACACCCCTCACATGCCACTACCGTCACGGAGATCTCGTACAACTTCCACTCCCACTACTCCTAAAAAGCGTTGAGAAAGGCGGATTTCCTCGCCTCCTTTGCCACCGATGTACTCCCCTACATCCGCAATCCCACTTTTCTACCTAGGAAGGTTACCTCAAAATTATCGTGAACTGTGCGTTTAAAAGCTGAACGACAGACCAGCAGGTAGCCAGCGACCTCTTCATTACCTCGGATACAAGTAGCCTCAGTGAATTAGGGGAAAAGGATGGAGGCAAAGAGGTAGTTACTCCTACAGAACCAACTAAAAATTCGTCCGCTAAACTTCCTGAGACAGATGTCAGAAAATAGAAGACTATCAGGGTGAGAGGAAATAACCAATGAAAATTGAAGGAAAAACAGATCCGCTTCCAAGCAATTATTTTCATTAAGAGAAAAAAAAGGCAATTTTTCTAAATTGGATTAGTTGAGGGCCTATAATAAACGATAATTTAAGGTTATTCTTTAGACTTTCGCTATCAAAGGCTCGCCTCAGCAGGTAATCTCCACCCGGGATAGGTTTTTTGGGAGCTATACTGAACGCTCTCGAGTTATAGTAGATGAGTTCGGTATAGCAAATATTGGCTTTTTCAGAGCAATGTTTTCATTACCAAGAAAAGCCAGTAAAGTTCACTACAGCTGATCTGGGACGGGTATACGTCACTTATGAAATCTGGGGCTGGGCAGCAAATAAGTTAACAGTTCGATTAAATGCCTTCCGGCCAAATAATAAGTTCCGAGGGCATAGTGAGGGCAAAGAAGGTAATCAAATAAAGCTCACTTCTCTTATTAGTGATTAGGTTGAAAGTAAAAATCTGCTGTGAATCCAGCGCAACAAATCGAACGAAAATTATATAATGTTACTATAGAAACAAATTTGATAAAGGAAACCGTGCAAGACTTTCGTATATATACCAGTTCGGTATACTGTAGAACGCTCTCGAGTATGAAATTGTTTATGAGTTCTGCCTCACTGCTAAGGTCCTGACGCGAAATGTTCTAAATCAAGGGCCGCTTTCATAGTCCACGATTTGGCCCGCGAGTGAGCGATCGAGCGATTGGGGCGGCGCTTCCCGCGGTATCGATCAATATTCAATTGTAAACAAGGGTCAAGCGCCTCCTCAATCGCTCGATCGCTTGCTCGCAGGCCTATGGACTATGAAAGCAGCCAGATATCGGGGATCACGTGTCGCAGCTAACTATCATCTCTAACGGAGCACGTGCCACGCAGAAGCTTCACCCACCCACAGTTTACTCGAAGTACACTTCCTCGCTACCGTATGTACTTATCCCTGAGGGTGCTAGAACCTCTAATAAATATACTGGCTCGAAATCTTGACCAGCGTACTACGTGTAAACATTTCTCAATTTAATTTTCCACTTCTTGTTGTCGGGAGGAGGAGAGGGAGGGAAGTGGATGCTGAAAAGTCTATCCATTTGCATGTACCAGTTTTTCATTTAACCAGGAAAGAGAGAGTGGATATGCTATGCGCATACAAGTAGGTAGTGCACTTTTATAGCAGTTACTTACCAGGGAGGGGTAGTCTACTTATCTTGGAACTTTGAATTCAGACCCAGATAAATCGATAGAGTTTTGAATGCTGTTTACGAAAATGGAAATCAAAACTGCAAAATGATTCTCCTTGAAAAGTTATGGGGGCCCGAATTTTGCTCCACAGTAGTATCAACTGTCTAAAGAAATGTCAGAAAAAATTTAGAGAGCCTTTGATAAAATGAAAAAACACTTTGCAAAAGTGCGGATAATGGCGGGGAGGGACCCCTCATCTTACGCCCACGAAGCGAGACCACTACCACTAGGTCACATGGGCGTCTGGTATGGAAGCGACGAGTTCGCATTTCCAATTGATACTACTGTCGAGCAATATTCGGGCCCCCATATCTTTTTAAGGAGAACCATTTTGCAGTTTTTATTTCCATTTTCGTAAACAGCATTCAGAACTCTATCGATTTATCTGGGTCTTGATTCAAAGTTCTAAGATAAGTAGACTACCCCTCCCTGGTTAGAAACTAAAAAAATCCAAAAAAATGTAAACTATTTGAGAGATATTTCTTGATAGAAGGTACGAATAATGGAAGAAAATCATGTGGACAAAGTGGAAAAGAAAGGAGAATCAAATTATCAGTCAAATTGGAATTTAAGGTTGATTCGTGTGATGTAGCCACAACATTGAGAGGAAAGAATCCATGCCAATCACTTGCTTAGGCCAACTAAGTTTCCCATCAATTCGGGGTCGACTAATCTCCACCAGATTTGTCCGGGAGGGAAAAGCACTGACTTGTACATTGGTTCGCCACTGTGGGGCGCATATACACTGTAACCACTACGGATCTAAATGGAAGTCGGAGGAGGAAACGCCTCTCGAAAACGGGAAGAATTCAAGCCATGAGACCTTATGCTCTATTTTCCTTGAAACCTAGTCACTACGGAAGTACAATAAAAACTGATGGACGAGAAATAGCAGCTGTGCTAGCCATGCCCGTAGCTGAATCGCACAGGATCAAAGCTGATGCCTCCTTATAGCACAGCTTCATGGGAGTATCTCATTAGGGGTACCTTCATATGGAAATCCAGGGAAGGAAGTTAAATCGTATACTGCTAGATAATTGGCTGAAACGTTAAAATAAACTTGCTTATTGACATGATCTGCACTCAATCAGCACTCAAAGAACATAGAGGGATTGCTGAATATTTCTGAGAACTTTTTTTTGTTCTTTTTACACCGTATGCTGGTCTTAATCGTAGTTCCAATGGGTGAAAAGTTTTTTTTTCCTAGGGAAACATTGTTTCCGATAGGACCTTGATACTTGGAAGTGGCCTACCTAACAAGTATGAAAGGCGTAACTGACGACATACCTAAAAAAGTATGTGTAGTCAAGGGCATGAGGCCTAAATTCCACGAAATAGCATATTCTAAGAAACGAGCGTCTCAAGGGGTTGTTTGCTGACAGATGATATCTTTGGATGCGACTGAATCAACACGCAAAAACTCATTTAACGTACTTTTGTGTTCATCTCACATATACCCACTTCATCAGTGCCCGAACGAGAAATTCAACCGGCCAATTCCCAGAATTGCTTCCCGTAATTTTTACAGGACTCATGCAATGACTACGCTTTTATTGTCAAGTACACATTGCTATAATATCCACGTCATCATGGGAGGACCTCTGTTCCACGACGTGGGATAGAAGTCCTCCCATGATGACGTTGGCGGGCAAATCAGAGTCAGGATAATAGTCGCTCGCCCTCCTACGCCTGAAAAATGGCCGGAAATGGGAATAACCCCGCTTCAAAAATTGGTGCCTGAAAGGCACAATTCCCGATCATTTTTGGGTATCTGGATTTGGATGAATAATGAAAGTGATAGAGCAGAATATGCAAAAGTGGGGAGAAAATGGCAGTGGGTTGGAGCGGCAGGAAAATCGGCACATTCACAAGATTCTAAGAAAATAATAAAATTCGGGTTAGGACGAGAATGTGACAGCAAGCATTGCATAGAAGGGGCTTTTGTACGAGCTGTCCAAATGTGTGTGGGCCATTGCGAATAGCTGGCTACAGAAAGCTACCTTCGTGCAACGTGTGCTCCACGGTGCAACCCCTACAGCCTTTACAACGCCGTACCAACTCGTTACTTAGGAAGTGTATGTCGGTTAGGTCGGTTTTGAAGCCCTCATTATTCCCTTTATATGTAGATCGTTTTTTGACCGAACAGATCCTCTTGTGCTACCCTGGGGGTCACAGGTTCATCCTAGGGAAAAAGGTTATCCTAGGGAAATCTTAGAAACTATTCCATCGAAAAATATCTTTAACTTTTGAGGTCACCTGTAAATAGAGATAGGTTTTAAAAATACATTGAAACAATACCAACGAGACAAGAGTACCCATCCATTCGTGGGAGGCAGGGACAGAGAAAGACGTGAATTTCACTTGGGGGAGAAAAGACACGGACAGAGTAGAGAGTTGGATAGATAGATAGATGATTATTTAGTTTGTTTATTAGTTAATTAGTTAGATATGTGTATGTATAAAAAAGTAGGCAGGCATGTAGTCCGAGAGAAAGGAAGGCAAAGGACATAAAAGGCACATACACGCGTACACATGAATATCTAATTCTAGATGCCGCCCTTATATTTTGTTACAACTTAGGCTGAAGTAGGCTCTGGCTTTTATGCTGACAGAGAACATTCAACTAGCTTCGCTCACTTAGGCGGACGCTTCGCCTACCAGGAATAATTGACGCTTTTCCTTCAAGAGCCTCTAAGCACTTTACCACTTCAGATATGTCAGCGTCTTGGAGCCTCGCTTATTTGTACATCTAATTCTTCCTCTTAAGCTTTTGTGAACTGACTTATGAATTTATGCAGCAAAAACCGGCCACTTTCAGGACAGCCCGCCCACGGCATGTGGGCTTCGTTTGTCTGATTCATTCACCCATTCCTGACCTTAACCGATTTTTTTTTCTGACCCATGAGCTCTTCTGAAATCAGAACAAGAAGTTTCGCCCTCTGCACAGCCTATTTCTGTGCTCCACCGCCCAATGGGGTAGAACCTAGCCTGACATCGTCCTGAGCCCACCCATCCTGAACATGACCCCACCAATCCAGGTTCTTCTTCTAGTGATAGCGAGCTTCGTGACAGAACTAAACGACAGGAGACAGACAGACAGTCAGACAGTCAGACAGACAGACAGACAGACAGACAGACAGACAGACAGACAGAGAGACAGACAGACAGAGAGACAGACAGACAGACAGACAGACAGACAGACAGACAGACAGACAGACAGACAGACAGACAGACAGAGAGACAGACAGACAGACAGACAGACGGACAGACAGACAGACACACAAGAGCGCAAGCTTATAATAATAAGTACATGTGGGCCATTAACTAGTGGTTGAAGATTGGCGATCCAAATATACTCAATAAAATGAAGTTGCTATAGCAGTACCTCACGATGCATTAATTATGTAGTGCATCTGAGTGCCATCCTATTTATGCCAGGGCTCAGCAAGACAACTCAAGAACATGTTTCCATTTGATGCCGGTTCACGGTAAAAATAGTCTTAGAGATTCCGTCGAGAATGAGGCTTTCAACCCGAAGGAGCACAATAGCCGCTGTCAAATCGGAAAACGACTTTAAAAGGACGGGATAAGACCTCTGAAACCACTCAGGATGAACCAGAGTCCAACAAAACTTTGGATTTCCAAAGTGGCTGGAAACCAACACACCCCAAACTTGCCAGGATTTGTTGCCTTGTAAAGGCTGAAATATTTATAGTTGGGGACATATGTTGAAAATTCGAACAGCTGATCAGAATATCGCAATACGTCATTTAACAACAGAAAACATCAACAATAAACACTATTAGGACATAATGGTAATGAATAATACGAGGATTGCAGCACCATGAAGTTTTAATTTAATGTAGTCTCAAGTCATGCTGACAGAAGAAGGCGTTTTTTGGATTTTTTTTTTTTGTTTTCTATGGATAGCTCTTTAGCAAATCCACACGACCACTCCCGCCCAGTTACCGTTGGCGCTGTTGGAACTCGTACAATCCCTTATTTTTGCTACATTTTTGAGGCTTTATGTTCCCCTTAGTGCGCCGACTCTTGCGCTTTCATTGGCATTTTTGCACTATTCTTCACTAATTCTCCCATTTTTCCCACTTAAACAAAGTACCTCAAAATTATTTTCAACTGGGGTTTCAGAATGTGGGAAGAAAAATGAGAGTTCCAGTTATGTGGGGAAAGGAAATGTTTTAGGATTTGATTGCAGCCATTTCCGAGAGATTGACCACATAGCTGTTTTTTACCAAAGTTGCGATGTGTGTAACTGACGGGATGTCAAGTTTTCGAACAAATCCCGTCTTCAAATTCCCAAAAAAAACGTCGCAAAAATCCTGAATGCTGTCACAACTACATACAGCAACATCCAATATGTCTTTTTCTAGATTGTCGAAAAAGTATCCCGCTTTCCGAAGAAAGTTCTGTTCATGTTGTCTTTTTCAAGATGATTACTTCACAGACAAAAGAATGATCCAAAATAACGGTCGCCAATATTCAAAGTGTCTCAGACATGGTCGACTGCGATAATTCGCATGCAAGAGACGGAGGATACCTGATGTTCGTAGTGGTTCTGGAAAAGACAAATGGGCAGAAAGAAAGAAAGAGAAGATGATAAAATAGCTCGATCGTGACGATTGTTCTTAAATGGTTCATCAGAAGGATTTCAACGGAATTGGACACATTAAAGTTGACAGTGTGGGACAGACAGTCAACTGGGGAGATTTCCACCCCGAAGCCAACCTCAACCTAAAAAACTATTGCGTTTCGGGTAGAGCGTAGAAAGTGCTCGTTCTGGGTAGAGGCGTAGAAAGTGCTACCTCTCACGGAAAACCGGAATAAAGGCAGCAAAATGATGCTTCATAAAGGAAGTAATGGACAATGGTAAGGCTGTTGATTTCGCCGGCATCGGCGTGACAATTGACAAAGATGTCTGCTTGAAGAACATCTGGGTGGTTATAAAAAGTCGTGATCCGTTTCCGCTTGCTCGAAAAAATAGGATACTTTGAGCAGGACGACATTCCAGTACAAAGAGCTAAGTCCGTTGAAGAAAGATGCAGATGCGAGCTCTCCGACTTCATAAGGACCGACGGCTGAGCAGCCTAGCCGCCTGATCTTGACCCAGTTGTCTTCTACGTATAGTCCTTTATGGTGGAATGCGGTCGAGTTTGCGATCCCAGCACGAAGCAAAAGCAAGACTCGAGAAAAGCTGAGAAGAAATAGCGGAAAAATAGTATCAAAAAAGACTCTGAGGCTGTGTTTATGGAGGGTACGAGCATCATTGTAGTTTGCAACATTCTCCACTGGAAGCGTCGAATATATCGCCAACGCAATTTCCGAGTTGGATACCGGCATCTAACTTGGAGCTGTTTTTTTATGATGTTGATTTTGAAGATTTGATAGCGACAGAAATAGTCGATAGTCGGTTTGTGCTAAATCCATGGGTCAGTTAAAACAACCCTTCCCAATTTTTAGCTTGGTCTTCCTCGCAATAGGTGGACAAGCCCGCCTACAGAGAGCGTAGACATTGCTCGGCTCGCCACGTAAAGTAGCAACTACTTCTTCCATTTTGGGGCAGTAGACTTTAGCTGTGGCAGTAGACTTTGTTGGTAGCAGCTCTCAGTGGATACCCTATGTAATTCCACCGATACCGAGCATCTCCCTTTCAGGATGAAATCGAGAATTTGCCGTCGGAGTGCCACTTTTCCCGCGACTAAGCCACTGGCGTCTTCGAGCATGCATCCTTCATCATTCGCAGCTGAGACCACCAATATTATAAGAGACCCATGGTCTATTTTTTCATGACTTTTTAAGGCGATGAAGATGGCCTGCTGTTATGTAATGATGCTGGCATTGAGGTTCCTCAACCAACCCACACGCGTTCTGTGGAGATTTGTTCAATCGATTCAGGAGATGCTCTCACCCACCTCAACCGGTCGACCATGTCGTAGTTTGACGCTCAAGTCAACGTTGCTGATTCTGAACTTGTGGAACAGGATTTTTGCTATGTCTCAAGGGTTAGTTGAAGCCTTCATCGCGTTGCAATATGCTTCTTGTAGCATCGCTAGCTCCGACATGTTTTCTTAATCGTAAAGCAGAAGCAGCCGAATCTGTATGGAATCAAGAGCGACCCTGAAAGAGAGCAGCAGCAGAATGCTAGGACAATTTGCTATTGCTAAGACCATCTCCCAACTTCAACTTTTCAACGCCTTCTTGAACGAAGCGAAAGTAAGGTAACGAATGAGTGAGACGTATTTATTGTGGTAAATTGTAAGAGACTTGTAAAAGTATATACATTCCACTTTCAAGTAATCTCTTATGAATACCGTTGATTTTCATGCAAAATTTAATTTTCCTAGCATAAATTTTCAAGAGTGCACGAACAAGTCGGACAAAACTTCGGCAGACTGGATATTGTGCTTCACGCGAACACAATTTAAATTCTTCACACGAACATTTCCTGGAAATGTTTGGAGTACGAGGAAGTTGGGGAGAATTGGCTTGGAACCTCTAGCTTTTGTGAAAGATGACACATCAAGTGAAGACACATGCACATAAATAATTTTCCCACAAAAACAGCTTTCACCTGAATTTGTTGAACTTAACTTTGAAGTTGAAGTTAGGTGCAGCTCCATGAGTAGGACATGAAGCAAAAACTCAGCTACGTCACTAATCACTAATTCATGAATGTCGCGCAAGTCAAGTCTCTATGTCAAGTTCTTTTGTTCCTGAATTTCCTACTTGCCGCTGCATTCTGATGCATTTCTTCGCGCGCGGCGTCATATCGTCGCGACGCGACAATTTCGTTCCTACTGCACCACACCCTACATGGAGACTTGGATGTGGTGCAGAACGAAATTGTCGCGTCGCGAGAAAGACGCCGCGCGCGAAGAAATGTATCAGAATGCAGCAGCAAGTAACAAAATCAGGAACAAAAGAACTAACAGTAGAATCATCATAAGGTATAATCGCATAGCGATCGAGCCGTATGAAGAACGCTAGAACTGTTCTAACGAGGCAAATTTTCCGCGACAGCCGCGTGCGGCGGATCGGTTACAGAAAACCGTTACTACTGCCCGTCTCCCTTCTATGTACAGTTGAACCAAATGAGATCTACCAACTATGATCATGATGTCATAGTAGTTATGTCAGTGATCAGACCGTGTAGAGGCCCGTTCCTTATCATTGCATGATAAAAGCTATTGTCATCCGTACGAGAGGAGATTATTCTCCCAACAGGAGTCATTAAGTCTTTCTCTGAAAACCCGGTTCCGAAAAATCCGGTCCCCAAAGTCATTGCAAAGGACGGAGGCTCCTTCCCCTTTTTTGCGGTGCTTTTTACTCTCCCAAACTTTTTTGATAATTTGGTTCAGATGATACGTAGGATGAAAAATGATCATATAGTTTTCGGCTTTGGGGCTTTCCATTTCCAGAATGCGTTCCCTACTTGGTTTTAATTCAGAAACGTAATGGTGTGAATGTGCTCATACAAGAACTTCTGGCGGCCACTTCATCTATAACTCAGCGCTTCTACTTTTCCGGAGCAAGTCATCGGAACCTTGGTTTTCCGAGGCGGAGTTTTCCGAGGGACATGGGACACAGACTTCGTGTGTGTGTGATAGCGCTTCAAAATACCACCTCCTTCCGATTTTACATGGATCAGATTCAATCAAACATCATCATCTGAACATAAGCAAATCGTCAAAATGAGACATGTAACCCAAAAGGTGTTTATGAGTTATAGTTTTGGATCTACTTTCCGAATTTGCAAAGTAGCTTTTGGATGGATTAGAGAAAGCGCCTCGATGACACTTTCAGGAAACCCTCAGAAGAACAGCAGCGGTGGCGCTTCGTGTTAGCCAGGGGATGCACTGGGTGATTCGGAGAAGCTCGTCACAACTTCTAAGTTCGTTCTTACGCTCTTTTCTACGGTACGATAACTTTTATTAATTTTAGAATAAATCATTATCTGATTAGACTTTTTTGATAAAAAAAACTAGCTATGCCTACTCTTCGAAGGTTTGCAAAAGCGAATTTGTTAGAAAGGTGCCTAGTTTGGCATGGAAAATTTACCAGCCCATTCCATTACCACATGCGTCACTGCGCCACAAAAACCTGACCACTCTGCATGAATGAGCGTCATAGCGGGTCCCACTTCGAAGAATTCGCCACAGAGGTGGTTTTACCAGGTATCGACGTTGGTTCATTTCCTACAGTATTACAGCTTGTCAATTCAATTCCGATACCGGCTCACTTCATATATCTGAGGGCTTATAAGTTGTGATTGAATCCCCACTAATAAAGTGGGTAGCAAAATGAGGGTCGACAGCGTGGGGAGAACGAGGAGTAAGCACATGGGACTTGAGTCTTGGACGAGTTCCGCCCATAAGTCAGCGCTCCTTAAATGGCTCAATTGACTCTTCTAGATAGTCCTAATACGCAGTAAATGAACAAGAGAGTAAATTAAAGGTAACGCAACTCTTAATGGAACAAGGATGGTCTTCTCCTCGTTGACAGTTACCTATCTTGCCGATAGAACTATCAGGTAAAATCATTTAACGTTGCTACGCACCTGCACAACGCTAAGCATCGGACCAGATCCGAAATGGCCTCTGGGCTCTCTGAACATTGGGTATTATGTTCCCACATGACTTTGACCGGGTTCGTCATCCTTAGGCTTCTTTGGGAACCTTCAGTGCTTATGTATATATGTGATGAACTGCCCACCTGATTTTTTTTATTATCACTTATTAAACTCGAAGAGCGTGCTACGAGTAAGCTTCTATACTGCAACTGGGTTATGGAATGACGAAAACAATGGCAAAAAGAAAAAGCATCCTCGCAGTCAGTTCCAAATAACCCCTGATTTGACAAAAATGGATCGGGTAAGAATCAACTGGGTGTTATTAAACAAGAATCAAACGATTGATCAACTGGTAGATGGCGAGCTCTTACAAGATCAAGTAGCTAACAAATAACCTAACATCATCACAGAGCCTCAAGCGCTCCTATAAATAAATGGCGAGGAGGAAAGGTACTGGTTTTGCAGAAGTGCTTTGATGGATTGGAGTTCCGAGAGCTCCGTTTTATCAAAGCACTCACCTCAAGGACTTCAAGGACATTCACGCCCAAACCCATGCTCGTCAACCACAAAGTCTTGAGATTCACGTCGCTCGTAGACAAGGAGAGCAGTCCGACATTTCCTTCCACCATGACAACATCAAACCTTACCCTTCGAAGTTGATGGGTTCGGAAGTCTCGAAGTCCACTATGCTTGTACGTAGGTCGCTCCCTTTCATTAAATGTTCCAACATCACCTAGATGGGAGTTCAATACAGAGAACATGGTTAGGAAGAGGCTTCGTGACTTCCTGAAAGCTAAGCGCCCAGTATTCTGAGAAAAACGTTCAACAAGCTGCCTGGAGTTACTGCTGCGTTGGTTCATACCTACGATTCCCAAGCCAATCCACTTCAAAACCTTAGACGAAGCTTTGCCAAAAAGTTACAGAAAACCTATTCAATGACTAAGTAAACATAAAAATCCTCTTGTAGCCCGCTAGCTAGTTGATCCGGCTATTCAAGAAAACTACGGGATGGATACATGAGTTGCAACCAGCATCAACTGACGAGGGTTTAAAAAAAAGCTCAACAAAGCCGCTGCCAGCCAGCCACTTTTTTCCTGGTAGCAGCTAATATGGGCATTCAACCGTGACACCACTTCGCGAGCTAACTTGAATTGGTTATAAGAACATTTGCCTAATGAAATAGGAGACGTTCCCAACTTCCTCCAGATAAGAACAACTACAAAATCACTTTAGTACCGTTCAATTATCAGAAAAAAACCCTCGCTCAAAAAAAAAAAACCCAAAAAACATGGACCCCGCTTAGCTGTTAGGAAATAAAGTAGGCAAGGTTCTGGTAAAAAAGGGATAAAGGTTCACATATGGTCAAAACCATTTATGACTGAAGACGCCTACGTAGGAGCATGAGTGTAGGGCTGCCTTCTATAGGCTGCAAAATGGGATAGGCCGTTCTGCCCACAAAGATATTTGTAGCCCCTACTCTTACGAAATTTGCCCAGATTTGAAAGGAACTTAATTGCGCCCGTCTATCACTCTGTCTGTATCAGAACCCATAAGCACTAGGACCATCGTTCATTCAGTCATGGTGATGACTGAAATAATCAGACCATTCATTAAATCGGATTGAGCAGACCCATCCACGGTTGACGGTGTTCAGTTTTAAAATTGACCGCTTAATTTTCGCCAAAGCCGTGGGACAAAAAAATTACAGGAGTGAGTAACTTCTAGGCTGTGCTCGGGGTGCCAGAATTATGCGAAGCTGCACCAATGACGGAATGGCATGTCTCTTATCGAAGATACCATGTGCGAAAATTTCTAACCTTATAAAAACGATTTTCAGTTCGCTATCGTGGTTTAAGACTAGAAAAACTTTCAGGTTTTTCTAGTGGGTACACACCGACGGTGGGCGGAGCATGCACTGAGGTGGGTGGAGCACGCACCACGAATTTCACCGCGCGGTTTGCCGCGTCCATCCAGTTCTGGGTGGATGTTCCGTCCCCCAGCTGAGATGGAAGGCACGGAAGCTGGGGAGATAGGGTAAGTGGATGTAAGATAAGGTTTAAGTAACCATTTTTTCCACTTCTTTTCGTCATTGGCGTTCTATTCAGTACCGAAACTTCCCTTTCTTTCAGTGTTTGACGATACTTCATGTCGCCATCGCTAGATGCGGAGTAAATGTCTAAATAAAAACATTCCATAACTTGAGCAACCATTGGTATTTCTACCGCATTAGACATGGTAGCATAGCAAATAGTCACATACTTCCTTTTCGCAAAAAATATAAAGAATGCAATGAATATACGACTAAATTAGGACAATCGAAGTTGTTGGCCAATCCACTTATTGTTAGAAGTCCCAGCTTCACCTTTCATAAGAAGATACTGTGATCTTCATAATTAGACAGAGACACAGTTCCTTGGTGGGCAGATATTTTTTACAATTGTTTGCGGGGATACTTTCTCAAGGAATAATCATCGTACATAGAAACTTTGTGCGTCAAAAAAGTCGACTCAAATGATCCGAGTTTTCTGCGCCATGAAACACTTCTTAACCGAAAATTGCAGCGCCCATTGAAAGTCGGCAAGTCGTGACCTCGTTAGTTAAGCCTATCGATAAGTTCTTTAGAGAAGAGCAAATAGACTTTTTTCGTGGCCACAGCAATCGTTGTATGAGTTCGAGATGGAATTTTTTCTTCGCTTATAGATTATCAAAAATGTACAGCCCCCTGTCTCCACCTCCCGGTCCCCATCTCAGACGCAACTCCTCTCTACCCTTCCCAGCATTGAAGCGGAACTGAAAAATCTGGAATTTCTAGAACTCCAGAAAGAGAAGGTCGATGAAAAAATAAATGAAGATGAGCGCGTCTGTGTGAGAACTCATCTGGAACTGAGGAGAATTCGAAGGATGGCTTACTTGTCTTGTAAATTGGTTCACAGAATCCACATGATGACTTCCGCTTTCTTTGGGAAAAGAAGCGAGCCTAGTACCAATTAGTCGAAGTGCAATGAGAAGAAAATGGAATTCTTGATTAGAAGCTTATTCGGGGATAATTCATGCAGTTGCAATTCTGCTACAAGTGCTACACGGACTTCGAGGAAGGTACTCCAGTTTTAGTTAGGCAGACCTCGAGCTCCAACGGGAGCCTCACTTGGTGTTGTGGGAGTTGGTAAGGGCAGACATTTAGCTACAGCAATTCTTTTTTTTTTGCAAAATTGTTCTTCTGTTGATAATAGCACCTTTTGAGGAGACTTTTGTAAAAATTATGGAATATTTCTGAACAATAATTTATATAATTTTATTAGATATTCTCACAAGGTTTGCGATTTGTGGGCAAAACTCCACTCTCGGACGGCACTCGAGCCCGTACTTGTCCTTTCCGGGGACCGTGCTCTTATCCCTTACACTACCGAGACCCCGCCTTTCCCTCGCTTTCATTATCTTTATTGTTAAAAAATTATAAAAATTAATATCATTTATTAGATATTAACATTTAGAATTTTTTCAAAAATAAATTTTTTGATCATTTAAGGTATTTCGTCACATTTTAAGCAAATTTGGAGCAGTCAGAATAGGAAACTGCTAAGAAGAAACTATTTCAGCATGAAAATTTGACCAAAGGGCATGCCTGACGGCGTAATTGAAGCCTTTTTCGAAAGTTGGGACGTTCACCACCCTGGTAAGGAAGTTCAATGGATTCTGAACAGAATTTTTCTTGTGTGAACCCAGTTTCCAAGAAATCACTTTTCTGGCTGCCCAACATTACTGGGAAACTGGGAAACCAATTTCAAGTTGGAAATCAGGATGAAGCAGTCTTTTGCATTCATTCGCTCGGCTGCCTCTCTCAACATCTGACAAGATCGATACGTTACCAACGTCTGCTGTCCTCACATGCTCGTGTTTTCTACTTACCCCAGTACATCCCGTCTACGACCAAGTTCAACCTCAATTCCAAGCTTTGTACTCAGAAATTCTTCGCTTTCAGTTTTCACTATGCTCTACCTTGAAGTAAATTCTCGGTACGAGTTGTCCTGACGGCTAATTGTCATTTCGTAAGTGAAGCCAGTCTAGACTAGAAATATGGCTTCCGGGATTACCAAACTCATACCAACTTGTTTCAAAGAAAAACCAAAATAAGCCTTTAATTAATAACTTTGGCTATTTTACCTCTATAAAGGCACCATTGCGAACTGACTAATTTTATTTTATGAAAATCGATTTACTTTGAGAGGAGGTGACGAGAATCACCGAAATCACCTTCCTTTTTCCCTATCTATGCCCCACCTCGGAAAGGTCCGCTCTCAGAGCTGACCTCAAAAAGTTTTAATTTTTCATCGAGATCATTGCTAATCACATGGAACGAACACTCACAACCTTGGGAAACCGTGATGCAGGGTATCTCTGATGACTCCACTACCACACATACATGGCCATATGGTTTGTAATTGAATCTATGATACAATTAGGTCCAGGTTTATGAAGCACTGCTATCTCATTGCATAGCCCAGAAACGAATTCATAAAAATCGTGGTACCAGGTCGCAAGAGCGTGGCGCATCCCAACAAATAGACTAATCAATAACGGCTTGTTTGTTTATTGATGTTTGTAAATAGAATGAAGTGTTGTAAGAAATACTATGTTATCAGCCTTCTGAATGTCTAGGCTGTGATTTGATTCTGAGCAACCCTGCATTGTTGCAGGAGGATCCGATCACAGAAAAAACCTGACCGGAAATTGGTGCCAGAGCCGAGTGCTCCCCTCATTTGTTTAACTCTAAACAAACATATCCGTCACTACGTTCCGTCATCCGGAACCTGCGATTTTTCATTTCTCGATTCTGTCCTGAATTCGTTTAGATTAATGAAGGCTGCTTCCTCTATTCAGCTTTGGCTGATAGGATCTGATTTACATTGCGTCTTAATAGTCGCTCTTACTTTATATCTATTTCTGAGATTTCCCCTTCACTTTGATAACCGTAACCAGAATATTTTAACCACTTCAGACCCGCCCCACAAGCTTTTTCAGAAAAAGAATCCAATCTTGGAAACAAATTTCAGAAGCAAATTGACTTGCGACGTCATTCAGGCGGCTAATGCTTCACGCCTGCTAGGGTTGCAAATGGACAGAAACCTTGCTCGCTATGCCCTTTCCTCATGAAAAGTTCAGCTGCCCCTCGGGTTTGAAAAAAAGTCAAAGATGACTCTACAACTTTGACGAATTTCCTAGTTTTTCTTCTGGAATTTTATTTTCCCTCCCTTCATTCGGTGCTTGAGGTGCTTGGATTTTTGGGACGAATTTGAAGCCCAACACCTTTTTTGAGAATCGGGAAGTTGTTGTAGAAATCATTGTATCACTTCTACAGTTTTCGAATGCTTTTTGTAAAGGTTTCGGAGCTCAAATTTGTTCGAAAAAGCACCTCAAACTTGTAGAAGTTACTTAGAGGAAAGAACATTTAGAATAGCTGCCGAAACTTGAGTATTTGGCAAACAGAACTAAGAATTAGTAATTATGATTATTATCAAGAATCATTTTCGGCGAGGTATTTAGGTTAGCAGTAATAAGTATTTATAATCAAACATCAAAAAGTTGTGATCCGATGTTTAGCCTTTCGATCATTTGTTTCCCACAACTCTTTTTCACCGTATCACTCACAACTAGAGAGGGGTACGGAGGGAGGGCGGTTGTGGTTTCACATAGAGGTTCGATAGTGTCAACTGGCCTAACCACACCGGTATGGTAGGATCAAAACCACCGGAGGATCAGAACCCGCTCAGGCTATCGAACCTTCCACACCTCTCGGGAACGGTAAATGGGTAGCACACACGTATGGGAGGATAGAAACTTTGGGAGTCACATCGGCCGGGTCGCATGTAAGGGGAGTACGCTGTCTAATCGTACCTCGAAAACCAATCGAATTAGAACCCCTGGATGAATCCCACGACAGGGCGAGTTCAAGTTCGCGAAATTTTGTCCCCTGTTCTCGATACAGGGATCTTTATACCCTTGCAACTGCATTTGATATTTGGACATGCACAGTTAGGAAATGCCCACGATCTTCTCTGAAAATTTCCCACGTTTTCTCTCATGAGCGACTCATCTACTGCAAGCTGTACCTCTCTGAAGTGCCCGACTCTTCTCGCTCTAATTTGCACACTTAATTGTGTCCTCCGCAGCCCGCCGAGCTAATTTATGTATTCTCCAACAACAAGAGAAAAACGAATGTAATGTCATATATCCAAGGTTGTCGGTTCCCCCCCCCCCTTTCGCTCAAATCTCTACATTCTTTTGACTGACTCCTCTCACACACACTCATCACTGATGTCGGTGACTGCTTTTTTGAAGCGTCGCCGGAACCGGTGTGAGTGGCACAATATACTGATCCTAATTAGCCGGCATTGTTGTATCATGGCAGTTCATAGTATGCGAAAGACAAAAAAAGCGTTGCCCTTCAAGCGAATCCGAGTTAGGCATTAAATCCTGCTTTTTATTCACCTAACAAAGGCCCGGAGATAGGAGACCGAGCACCGGCAAGTTTCAGGCATCTGTTAACAATCATAATTCTCCACTACCCCTACTCAGTCATCCGTAACACTACCTGGAGTGCCTAACTTCAGTCTTGGACGGGAATAGAACCACTACTTGTGCCCGAAAAGCAAAAGTACTGGTGTTCGAGTCTCGTCCGAGACTGAAGTATTGTCCATTAATCGCTAATCGTGTAAGACCACCCAGGATTTTTTATAGGAATATGTTTATAATCCTACCTGAAAGAAAGAAAATTGTGGTGGTTAGGCTAACAAGGAAAGGTCTTGAGGTCGAAGGGTCCAAGTAGAGGTGACGCGACGGCGACGTTCTCGTATAGAATAGATTAGATTAAGAACTTGCCTAGGACCCAACACAGCTGGTGCTCTTCCTCTGGTTTATCTCAATACGAGGCTCCCCTTTTAAGACTAGGACAGAAGGATCTGAACAATTAGAGTTTCTCTACCCTGATCAGACTGACATGGGCTCCGTGTACGGCGATTAACGAGATTATGGTTTGATTATAAAGATTGGGCGTCGATAGTCAAGAGATGATAGTTTGGACGCCGATAGTGTACATAATGGATGTTGCGACGGGTGATATAAACATCGAAGCCGGTTCAATATTGTCCGAAGTCAGCGTTTTTTCTCACAACAAACCATCCTCTTACTATTTACTTAAGTTTACCTTTGTGGACGGTTACTAATGAAGTCAGAAATCAATAAGGTCATCACTTCAGCTATAAATCCGGTCTTCTTATGCAAAAACCTGATAAACACACCTTCTTCCAGGAAAGGAACTTACCATAGTCCATTGGGACGAATACTGTAACCGTTGGGAGTACCGGATGATTGTTGAGGAATACTCAGAATCGTCAGAGCCCGCCTGTGTGGCGTCATTGAAGGCGCTGTCCTTGTCAAATTACGAAGTCACAAAGGGTGTCGTCCTTTTTCTATGCCCCTCATCGAGGCATCCCTTTGTCCTTCTCAGTAGACGTCAATTGTTGACTTGCAAGTTGTTGCAGTCGTCACTCAGACGAGTGTCAACTCGACGACTGGGGATATAAGTACCCCTTGTTTCACATGAACCACGCCATTTTTCTTACTTTTATCTTCCCTTTCTGCTCATTTTTCAGTGACGCTTACTCGAAATTTCACTTCCCTCCACAATTTTGTTTCTCGCAAATTTTTATGGGACTTTCCAGGAGTTCCCAGATGAATTTTCAAGGTTTCGTATAACATTCGAAGGTTTTTTATCTGCCTTGAGTACAAGTTAATATTGCGTAGAATGAACTTCGGGATTGAGCTCCCCTCTGTTGCCTCTTCGTACCATTATAAAAACTCTCACGTCCTCATCTACCCGGGTAAAACTTCAAATGTGTCCATACTATCGAATAGAAAAGCCTCCTCGTGACTTCACCCACAGACTGCTATTGAAATTTAGACATACCTGCATGATTGAATCATCCGAGTAGCCCTGGAGTTGTTCCAATTTCTTTTTTATCAACCTCAACCACCGACTTCAGTCGTCCAATTCGATACCACTTTTAGCCATAACCTAAATTTAATAGAAACGAGTTATAGAATGTCCAACGAATAGGTTAATCGGTGAAAAGTCCTGAGCTACCGTAACCCCCATGTTTATTTCATTCCCGACCCTCATTCTCAACAGAGTAATAGGAAATGTGAATCGCCATTTACCCCAACGAGAGATGAAATTGCTCTTTCATAAGGGCGATTTTAAAGTTATCCTGCCAATACTCTCGTGGAAGCCTTTTGACATCAGCGATTCGTTTGCTCGAATTTTCCCAGCACAACCCCACCCCCCACGAAAACAAGGAACTACAAAAATCAACAAAATCTATCAAATTCACTTCGGCCTTGTGAGTATAAAATTCCTTGCCACCCTCAAGTGGAACCGTTACGTCTTTTTTCTGCTTTGAGGGTGAAAAAGCTGGATGTCATCTCAAATTACACGATCTTTGTACCAATTGCTCTCTATGGTTTTGGATTTCAAGCTCTTCCCACTCAATTTTCTTCGCTGAAATTCGTATCTTGAGAGTGGTCAACAACCGCCTGCTGGAACTGGCTAATTGATCCTTCAGCTGAGATAGGACGATAAAAAGATAAAGATAAAGTCTTGGGCGACAATCAATCCCGTCTGAGGGATTCAGCCACGCATTCGACTACCATTATGGAACATAGTGGTTCATTGAATCGTATAGGACCTATGCCATGACTTGTGGTGGACAGCCAAGGTACAAGTCAGTACTTTTTATCCTTCCAGATGAGTCTGGTACCAATTAACCGACCCCGGAATGGCGCAAGGTTTGGTTAGCCTAGTCGAACACTTATCCGGGAATCGAACGCCTGTGATATAGTAGGTGAAATTCTCCCCAATCCTTGATGGACAGAGTATAGGTTATACTAGGCCAGCAAAGGAAGGCTATCGTGGGGAAAAACATTCCATTCACAAGCGATGCTTACTTTTTAATCTTTGATGCGTTGCGTTGACCGAGGTCGTTGGTCCGTTAACGACAGCCTGGCATGACAGCCTTAAGTGTTGGAATGACTGAGAACGACGTCAGTAACATTACACAGCAGGAGACTTTAGTGTAGGAAGGAACACTTAGGAATGGCAGTGGGTATTAATTGTAGGTCTGCTGTGACTAACTACTAGTTTGTTTCAGTTTGCCAATTGTAGTCATTTGAGCTTGTTCTTCTACCTACTCCTATTGTACTGCTGCAGCCACCAAGAAATAATCATTTCATTTTTCACAAAGGTTGGCTAAACAAAAGGATTACGTTTTTCATAATTGACCCCTTTGAGCGTTATGAGCCGCGTTTGAAAGCAAACGATTCAGCTGACCTATACTGAAGGAGATTATCTATGACAGTTCCGCTCCGGGAAAAAAAAACTGAAGAAATGGCTTTCCAGACTTCAGAGTCAACATTGATTCACCCGTTCCACGGCTTCACCCTCCGTGTACATTTCATCCTATTCCAGGATCTGGTCTATTCCGGAGTTTCACGGAGTTTTATCTGGTCTATTCCGTAGCTAAGGGGTAACGGAACTTCTCCCTGAATTCCCACGGCCTCAGTGGTTCCGTGGCGACTCTCCGTATCCTTCCATTGTAAATTCAAACCTTTCACTTAATAGCGCGCGATCGCGTACGGCGAGCGCGACATGCAGTTCGGGGAGAAGATGCCAGACCCGTAGTAAAGGGCGGAAGTGGTGTAATGGCAAGGGCGCACGCACTTCACCGGAGTCCCGGATTTGAGTCCCGGATTGATATCCGCCTGAGCCAACCAAGCCTTCCATTCCTCCGGGGTCGGTTGATTGGGACCAGACTGGCCCGGGAGTGTAAAAGCACTAAATTGGACATCGGCTGGCCACCGCAAGTCATTATAAAGACCACATACGCACTCATTACGCCATTACGATTCTGAATGAAAGTCGGGTGCGAGGAGCATTCCTAAGACGGTATTAACGCCGGAAGCTGTTTTCTTCATTCCGTAGCCAGAATTTCACAGTGGCAAAAACTTTCGAAAAAAAGCCGGGTTTAACGGTTCATGACGGTTCCGTCGGCTTTCTTCATATATGATGACTATAGCGTACCCATCCTCCCAGATAAACACGAATTTTACAAAGCCGGTTCTTCAGGAACCAAACTACCAGGCCTTTCGTCATTCAGGCCAGTCATCCCAAGTCTGTTCGGGATTTTACAAATTGGCTCATTCTGAAACAAGAGCAGCTGAGCTTATCCGGACTTTATGGGTATACTTCATCAGTTGTTTCCGTTGGCATGTGAATGCAGTGGGCATCTTGGGGGAGCGGTTTTCATCTAATTAAACGTTAAATTGCTGTCGGAGCTCGTAGAGGTTTCCCGAATGCCCAGAAAAAAAGACTCATAGAATCGATTCTCCCCAAAAAAACCCTTTCTTTAATGAGATCCCCTCGACTCCGCCTATGCCTTTGTGACTCAAACTTATTGCTTCAATTAGAACGAATCCGATTTGATTTCCGTTTGTTTGTGACTTCGCTCTATATATAACGCTCATCATAGCCTGCTATATTTAAACAAAAATATTCCAGAAACGTGACGTAGGCTCCTACTCTTTTTAAAGACCTATGCAGGTAGGTCCTATTCAAAAAAATGTCACTCAGTTCCCAAGTACGCCATGAAATGCCATTGTCATTCTCACGATTTCTCGATAGCGGCTTCTAGAGAGCGACGGCTTCTAGAGACGATCATTTTCCACTTTGAAGCCTTTCTTAATCCACTTCTGTGTACACGTCATTAGGCTACAATCTACTACCGTAACTCTAATTCTACTGATAATTATTATAGAAGAAGCTAGACAAAAAATAGATAATAAACCGTGCTCTTAACATTCTCTGCATTGTATAGCATGGATTCGAACCCCATTTATAGGTGCTTAATGGGCACCTCGCTTCAGTCTGGCTTGTTGAGATAATGTGTAGTTCCAGCATCTTACCATCCTATTTTGAACAATAGGGGTACTCGAAAAGTTGAGGGCTTGGCTGCGACTGCAATGCAAAACGAATTGAGAAGATAACGCAGGTGTACTCCCGCCACCCCATTAGAGGAATTGATAGTGGTTAATTAAGGAAAATTTATTAAGCTGGGCTTAGTGCAAAGCGACGCACTATTACCCTAATCCTGGATCGACATTCATTGAGGCCTTCCCTCTCTTCTGGGTCGGTTTATTGGTACTAGATTCGACTGGGAGATAGTAGCGCTGGCTTGTACCGATAGTCATCGCAAGTCTTTGTACAGGTCAATCATGAATTCAAGAACATCACCACAACTCTGAATGGAAGCCGAATGCGGGGCGCAATCCTTAGACAGGATTGATCAACGTCCAAACTTTCACAGTATCCACTGAGTGATTCATTCCGATTGCCAGTGGAGCTCTGACTTCTATCAGTCTCGCCATGATCCCTCTCTAGCGCGTACTAGTTTATGGGACAATGAAAATCATCTGGCCCCTTTAAGATCCATGCACCGCCATGTTCCATCACTTCTGAGCTGACTGAACGCAAGCATCATGGAACATAACGGAAGAGCCAAACACTAATTTTTTATCGATTGTCCTTTCACATTTTCATTCAACAGCATCGACCCTTCTGGGGGACTGTGGCACATGCGTGGCTCAAACCAAAGCCATGTATAGCGGACGCGCGGGACGGATGTTCCCCGTTCCCGAAGAGTGAAGCACAAGTCTTACCTAACCCTGCATTGTTACATTGCTATGGAGATGTTGCAAACGGTTTTCATAGACGTTCTGTGTTTACGTGTGGCTGCTTTCAATGAATCACGGACTTGCCTCGGGCTATAACTATACGCATAGTCAAACCAGTAATCAGTACCTGTTTGCAGCCATTAAGACGTCACCAGAACCGTTGAAGATAAGTCCCTTCCTCTACCGTGGCCTAACAGCCGAAGAAACCTGCCATTGATTACATCACTTTTAATTTTCCTACCATGTTTTCCTACCATGTGTTTTACACCGTAATATTAGGATGGCAGCTAAGTAATCGCTTATTTTTCTAAAGTACCCCAAACATTAAACTTAAATACTAACTAACTATCATTAAAAAGGATTCCATTCATAGACGGGGTAGCAGGGCATTTTAATTTCAATATAAAACCGAATGAATAAGTTTTTTTTTGTAAAAAAGGCTACCATACTCTCCTAAAATATACTCAATTTTTTAGATGCTAATCTAACAGTTTAATGCCTAATATATAAAACCCTACTGGAATGCCCGAAACACTGCCATCACATCCCATACGGGTCCCGATTTTGTTAGCCCAACACAGCTGAGCACAAAGCTAATTCCTAGCAGATGATTCACCATTTGTTTTCCTTTTCACTCGTACCATCGCTAAACGGAAGTATTGTAGAAGCTTTGTATTTCATAGCTTTTGTAAAGCCTATAGAACTGATACTACCCAAGTGGATCGCCTTCAATGCAGCGACTTGTAAAAAGGTTCCCATATATTAACATACAGTGACTTGTAAAAAGCAGCCGCCGTTGATTAACCTCTCTGAGACGCGCCATGCTATCGACTTATGATCAAAACACGTGATGTTTGGGGTGCTCCGCCGACATGATGACGCATGTACAGTGACTTTCCAATGATCGTGTCGCCCTTTTTAGTCCTTTGCGGTACGATATGGCCGGAAAGGCTGACCCAGGAATAGGGTCCTTTCAATTCACCAATCATGTTAATCTTAGCGACGCGGCTTGTTTGCTTCTTTCTTCCGTTGCTCAAAATTTATAACTTGAGTAGGAGAGGGTCTCCCCACGTGAGCTTGCGAAGGGTCATGGAGATCTTTCGCCTTCCAGTATCAAATAGGATCAGCCTTCCCTGGGCGTTTTTTAGGAAAATCAGAACAGCGCCATGTCCCTCCTAAGAGCCATGTTTTCTTAAATTAATTTCCAAAAAACTTCCCACATGTCTTCGTTGAAAACTCGATTGATGTTCTGTTTCCTACGAGGACAAAAGTATTTGTCTGTTAATAATCCTCCTGAGAAGGGAATCAATACCAACAAGTGTTATCTGTGGCCACCCACTCAAAGCATTTTGTCAACGAAGTACTTTTGATAGCTGCTTAGACCTTCTCCTTTCCTCTTCTCTGTTCATTACTTGACAAAGTTCATAGTTCGATTTTTCAAATCCTCCAGTGTCAACCAGGGCTTTCACCCATACAGGACCTACTGATCAGTACCAGAACGGCCTACTCAATTGGAGGTTGCAGCTGGGAGCGTTGGATATTCTCTGATGCACATTACCATATTCATTTCATAGCCATCCAGATGTCCGTATAATGTGGAGAGGGAGACAAATAGGATTTGCAGCGCATTCAGAAGGGATTGAACAGCCAACCAAGCACCTCTCAACTGCCAGTCAATAAACATTGTCAGCACGACACCTCGTTTCCCTTCAACACTCTGCCTTTCTGTAGCTACCACTTCAGTCAGCTTTCTTCCTCTTCGACTGATTTCAATCTAATTCTACCATTCTCTTCAATGCCAACGAATTGAATAAGTTTTTCCTCAAAGGAGCCATTCAGGCTGTTGATGTAGGTAGCTTGAAAGCACATTTATCGTAATGGGAATCTCCTTCCCAAGGTGCGTGACATCTCTGATTTTTGATCGAAATGGCAGCTGTAAGGGAATAGTCGACTCCGTCGATGCTATAATTCCAGATGGTGAAAGGAATCCATTATTTTCAATCTCTCTCGATACCAATGAATTAGCATTGGTAGGCTCTCGTTGGATTTATTTCAAATACATATCTTTCTAGTTATAGTAAAATATTTCGAGAAATCATTTCAGCGATAACAGCTTCTAGCCAGTTGGCGGCGAACTTTGTACCATCCACTATCTTATCACTTCTCCATACATCTCAAACATTGTGGATTGGCAAAGCCGAAAAGTCAACAGTCAAACACAGACATAGGCCTTGTTCAAAGATTATGATAGGGTTATGAGCAGCTTAAGATGCCTGAGACACCCTCAGAAAAGGAAATTCATAAGGTGAAATGATCGATCTCGACCTTTCCTTTGCATGTGTACCACTTGGGCAAAGCTAGAGTAGTGGCACATTGACACCAGAACTGCATAATTGACTAGGGCACAATGCCCCAAGCTGGATGTGGCCCAATCGAACTGAACCTCCCTCTGGTAGGTTCGGTAAATGGTGGATAACTCGTTCAAGAGTATCTGATCGGAACCTGTTGGCCTAACAATCTGCCACTGCAGGCTAAACCACTTTTGAAGAACGCCTATAAAACCTGAGAGCAAGCCAAGTGTGTGGCGTACGCCAGAGCGAATCAATAAACGTCGCATGTCTTTTGAGAACGAGGTTTTTGCACTCCAACGCCACCAACTTCCAACAAAATCTCTCAGATAAATATGGGCTGCATATGCACTCAGAAAACTTTTTCCAATAATTTGGAATAAATGTGGAGTGCATGGCGCATTCAAGAAGAGAGGCGATCGATGACAAATCCTCTTCTTTCCGAACGAAAAATATAAACAATTCTCTACTTTAGTAAGCCGCCTCAAATAGCCTCTTTCGGCTACAACTTCCAGTCCACTTCAGTTATGTTCTGTGAAGGAATGTGCCACAAATATTTCTGTATAGTCCATAAATAGTGGCAGCGAGAGAAAACAACTTGGAGTGGAACGGGTTTTGGACGTATAGAACGGAAGGCATCGAAAAAACAAACTATTTGCAAAATATCCAGGTGCATAGAAGTGAAAAAATAGTAACGATTTGGCGAGAAACCATGGAAGAACCAGTCGCCTGTTTACTGGGCCTATTTTCAGAAAAGATTTTTGAAAATTACTTTTCCAACACCAAAATCTAAATTTACTTTCGCTAAGGGGTAATTCAACCCCTCCTTGACCAATCCCAGACGTTGTAAGATAATTATTCCATGACTGCAAAAGGCCGAAATGTCGTCAATGACGACTTGGCAACCTTGCAAGAGTCTCTACTTGACAGTTTATTGTTTACTTTCTGGCCTTGATCACTCAATTGGTCTTCGTTCAACCAACTGGGAACGAACAAATCACTGTGATCAATAGTTCCCGAGCAGACTGGGTGGCCTCTCTCTCTGCCGCTCTCTGAAAGGATCACCGCCCAAATGCAAGAGAGGGCGACGACAGCTGACGGAGCTGTTTTTCCGTAATGTGTCGCCGGCGTCCCCTTCGAGCCTTTTTACTGAGGGGCGGCTGTGCGACTCTGTTCAGCGCATTTTGACAAATGATTCTCATGTAAATCCGATTTTCGCCACTTTTTCTATCAGTGATTAGGTATTGATTGCCAAAGCATTTGCGGGCACCTTCACCTTCCTCCTTCGGCTACAAGTGCAGTCACCATTCTCGCTCGAGACACAGTTTCCTGGGCTTTCGTTTTCGTCTGTCAGGACATCATCGGACTTCTAAGGGGGGATGGGCAGAAGGAGAAGCCCACGTCTAGCCTTAGTAATGTAAGCAGTACAGCTAATTGTAAGAAGCTTTTCTGACTACGTACCTTTCCTCGTAAATCCACAGATTTGAAGAGCTTCTTCGAAAGGATTTTCGGATTTTGTTTTGGATTTCGTTTCGTATTGCGTCTTCATTGATTCATCTATCGAGCTCTACTCGTTCGTTGGCTATTTCTGGCCACATTCGCTTATCATCCGACGCTTCCTGGAATTATATCCCATTAGTGTCTTCGCAGGCGCTGAATCAATCCAATGAAGTAATCTCAACTATATCCTTTAGTGGTTATACTTCCCTTAGTACCTTTGAAGGTAATAAACTAGGGAGAAATTCTGTTTCGCAGTTTTCTCGCTCCTTTTCTTTTGCACTGCCTCGCCCGTAAGTCGAGCATTTCGAGTTATTAGGTCATGGGGTTATGGTCGCTATAAAAGCTGCTTCATCAGATTCAGAAGCTAAGTCGATTTCTATCCAGTTCTCTACTGAACACTTATTCCTAAATGATGGCCCTATATGAAAGTTTGAATTTGAATGCCATCCAATCCCAAAAGAATAACCTGAATCCCAAGGGCATTGGAGTTTTTGACGATTGGAGCAAAAATGACGTGCATGGCGCACACCGATAGGGTTAATTGGCCGTTTACGACAACTTCTTGTTTTTCTTCTCATTTTTGATCCCTAATCTCAACTAATACTGTGAGATCATAATCTAGCTCTATAAACAAGGAACCAGAACTGTAATTCTAGATTTACTAAAAGTAGTTAAAACGTCAATTCTCTATCGCTATTATCAACTTATCGCTGATAACCTCTATAACACTACTGCACGACTAGTAGCACCATATCAAACCCATCTATCAGTCTTTCAAGCTCCTCACTGTCTCCGCCATCTGCTCATGAAACCCTGTCGTCCTACCTAAGTTTGACGGTTTTTCCTCAGGCTTCGACAAGCTATTGAAAGAGTAGGGAAGGTTCTTGAAGGGCGAACGGCCATTGAAAATGTTTTTATATAGTGTTCATGTATGATTGGCATATTGAATGTATTAACATAACATATTGAAGCTTTATTTGAAGTAATTAGGTTATTGATTAATTATTATTTCTGATTATATTTGGTTATTTGATCCGAATCCCTGAAGGAGGTCATGTATGTTCCGTCAAGTGCTATTTCGCTTGAATACCATTTGATACTTCTGAGTTTCCAGTCATTTCATACAGTTATAAATCCACTTGAATGTCAATCTCAGATAAACTAAGAGACAGACAACGAAAGGGAGGTCCACATGTCGTGGAATATTAATTTCCTTAATTTCCCATTCAAAAAGTATTCGTTATCAAATGTAGCACTTTGAACCTGAAGACGTAGACTATGATAAAGCTGAGACTCCACCAACCAAGTTTCGTTGGGGAAAGGGAAACCCGTTTTGGCAGCTGTTTCAATGACTCTTCGGTGAATGATCCTCACTTCATCATCCTAGAGCACTTATATGTACGTTTCGAACAACTTCGTTTGCTGCTAGCTCTGAGAACAGGTTGTCTCGTCTACCTACGATACTCCACCCTTCATCCACACTTCGCATTTAGTTGTATTCCCAAAGTCGCCGAATCGCAGTAACTTCCTTTGGTAGGCTGTTAGTAGCACTATGATTTGAGATCCCCCTGATGTGCCTTTCCTTATCGCCCACAGAAAAATCATTTCGATTTCTGCATACGATTGCATTCTCTCTTCTTCATGTTATGTAGTAGTAGATCTATCTTAGTCACTTGTTTATTTGTTTATTCATTTATTTAATTGATAATCTGTCCATCAATCAATTTAAACACCTAAAAACGATACTTCTTAAGAGATATCGATTTACATTTGAATCAATACTCTAAAAGCCAGAAATCAATCCATACTGTGCTTCATCAGATCTGTCAGGTCATTATAGTGATCTCTCAGGTATTTCAGCTATTTTAATAACCCTTTGCCCCAACTTCACCCTGTCAATGCCGCGCCCACTCACGAGACCCGCCCTCATATGAGAAATTTTACCAAAAATATTTCTATGCAGGAACTCTAATGATAAACTTTGAGGCGGCTGCACTCTGGGTCTCTCTTAGGCCAGTTTTTTTTCAGTGGCATTTACTGCTACCATAGTTTGGATTTCTTTTTTTTCTGACTCTCCGATTTCCTTACCCGTCTGTTGCGCTCCTATTAAGTCTTATGAGAAAATTTCTTAGTCTCCTATTGCCTCCGCCGTGTAAGTGCAGGTCAACAAGTGTCTTTGTTTTTCTTCCTAGTACTTGGGTCTAGGTTTTACGCCCTGGATTCGTGTTTAGATCAAAGAGGTACCTATCTTGGCCCGCCCGGGAACAGCTGCGGTTGGTTGCGTTGCCTAGACCGACCTGCACTTACTAGTAGTGACCTTCGCATTACATGATAAGCATAGCGGATGGGCACCTACTCTTCTACTCAACCTATCCCTTCATTCGATGGCTAGCTGATATTTGCTGCGCTGTTTTTTTGCCAGTCTATTTTATCAGTCCCCACTGCGTCGTCCGCCTATAGACTGAAAAATTTTTCGAGTGAGGCTACAGCAGAATTTCTTGGTTTTGTCTTAGCTATTTTTTTCATTTGTTTGCTTTTCGATCACTATATCAGTACTAACCCACTCTGTGTTGGCTTAGCGCACCAATGAGTGCAAAGATAAATAAATAAATAAGCAGTGGAACTTGTCGCTGAAGTTTGTTTAGGGCAACAAAAGAAATAATGCTTTTGAGGTCGTCCTTTGTCGGATTTCTACGTGAAAGAAACATGCGTTTACTGCCCAATTTTTGCCCAACTCTAATTTTTGGGGTGTTTGAGCAGAAACGAGTAACTTTTCATTACTGTTCAGTGTCTTTTTCTATATTATCAAAAGAAAAAATAGACAAAAATTGACTTTGATGGAAAGAATCTTTTTTCTTGGACTGCGCCTGATCATGTCACTCTGGTCACACTCCTGAGACAAGATCGACCTGAAGGGAAGGGGTGGGGGGAGCAGTGGTGTGAAGTCTCTATTCCTTTATGACCCATACGCCATTCACGCAGCTTCCTACTTAGTAGATGAACAAATGCAACCACCACGAAAGCAGCTTGACCTAGGCTAAAGCAAGCATCTCTATGACAACACCAATAACCACATCGAGCGCATAGCTATGGATTTGAGGACGACGACGGGATTTTACGGATCATAGGCCTATAACGCCACCTATGCTCTTCAGGAGAGCCTGATCGATCTAAAGCATTGACACCGACATCAACTTAATCCGAAGGAGTAGAATCATCATGTAATAGCTGGGCTAACAGAATAATATCAATTTATATCACTGGAGTACTAGTAATTCTGGTTGTTCTACATTTTTATCGATAATTTTCGATCGAGTAAACACCTTTTGTTTGGTATTTTTGCTCTGGCTCCAACCAACATCAATCACTAACCCTATAGTTCTCTATTGTTGACAACAGATACAATTGATGAATGATGTTTATATCAATAGTACTGCACCTGCATTTCCGATCTAACGATATAAAAATCAAAGTCCAACTGGAGCATCAAAGACCTTCCGATGTGCCATGCATTTAACTTTCATAGCATCATGCAATATAACATGTATACGGAAGCCTTTACAGTAAAAATTTAAGCCTCTACAGTACAAATCTGCCTTTCTCGATGAAGAAGACCTTATAAACAAATCTACAAATTCTAGGAAAATTTAAAAAAAAAAGAAGAGCTTCTGTTGAGGCGATGTTTCGCTCCCATTCTTTTTTCTTCTGTTATGCTTTTTGCTGCCGCGAACCCCTATTTCATTTCCTACTCCTAGAGGCTGAAAAAGGTGAACTATTTTTGCTGTTACTAGGGTCTTTTCAATTACTTATGCTCGTAAGTGAATGAATTTTTGCTTACCGCAGTCTGTTATTCGCACCAGGACCCACACGTACGCAGTGAGACACATTGTGTAGCTCGTCCAAACGCCCCACTGTTCTTCATTTCTCTGGTCTCATTCTCATCCAGCCCCCTTTTAACGGTTTTTCGAAGCCTTTTTTCACTTCGGAAATACCGATTCACGCAGTTTCTTCACCTTCATCGTACTATTTTCGATCTTGTCTTCCATTTTTCATCATAATCTGGATTACCCAAAATTGTCGTGAACAGTGCCTTTAAACAGAACATGGAAGACCCAGGGATTGGACATCATGCTTCGCGTAATTCGACTACGTTTCTATCTGGGATTAAGCTAAGGATAAGCAGTTCCCATCTTTTCACTCTGCCGAGTCATTCAACCCTTTAGACTTTCGGCTTTCGAAAACTAGAAGACTCAGTCAGTCAATGTATAACACAATGTTTTCCTTTGCTTCGACGCCTAATTTACTGCGCTTGACAGCTTCTGAGTTCCGCTTCATTACCAGCAATTTTGATTACTACATTTGGAGATCCTAAACAGAGTAGGAAGTTTTTCGGGGACGAGAGCAACGATAAGTATCGTCACTACCACGTGCACTGATCTGGAATCCCATTCCGGGCTGATCGGTGCTCTAAGAAACCGGGCCCGCTCAGCTCGTCCCTCGAATGTCCGTTATCGGTATCACGCCCATTCATGAAGGCAAACCCAATGGGTTGTAAATCGGCTGGTCTTTGCAGGAAGTTGTCTAGGCCACACAAATGTCAGACAACTTCAGAATGAAACCCAAATACGTGGCTCCTCCAAAAAAAAGATTTATTCAGCACGCTACGAATAATTTAATTCCATCTCTTTCTCTACCTGCGGAATGTTGCCGTTCTTGATGACACTGTGTCCGATGGACTTGTCAGATGATCATTTTGATTCCATGAGAAGTTCGCTGGACATCAATCTTTTTCGGCGTTGTAATATTACACGCTCGCTTCCTCACTCCCGTAGTCTGCGACCAAAACGTATTAGCACAGCTGCACTCGCTGGCTTTTGACCTTTGGGCAGTTCTCCCGCCGCCCAGAGCAATACAAATTTACGGCGTTCCACTCATTTCTCGTTGGGAAAAATTTACTCCAGCATTTTCAGGCTTCATACATACAGGTCCTGAAGACCTGAATCAAAGGCGCTTAGATGATTCCACGTTCCTCCACCTGCCAAACTAACCTCGGTACCGTCAAGCTCATCTGACGCTGGAAAAATTTTCTATGGAAACCCCTACAGCAACGTAAATGTGTCCAGACGGAACGGTTCGCTGAGTGGAAACCTCCCTTCACCAATCGTCTTTGAGACAGGGAGATAGAGATGGGCGGAATCAGTGGTAGGAGGTGGAGGTATGGAAAAGTTGAGATGAACAGCAAAAAATTCGGAATCTCCAACAAATTTAGTGAGCCTCGTCCGAAGTATTCCATTTCTTACCTCCCGAGTAACTGCGCCTCTGTTGTCTTGAAGCACACTTGACCCTGGGAGAGGCACTTCCCTTCGAAGCGCCTTCATGACTGATGACCCTGTGCGTACAATCGATCAACTTCAGAAGCGAAAAAAAAAACTATTTTCCTGCCGTACTATGTGATTCTTATCTATGTTCTGTGATATGCCGTACATTCAAATTGTGCCGTTTCCATTCAAAAACTTTAATCTGTATGATTAGCATACAAATACGAGAGGAATTCATACCACACCGGTCGCACTTAGGGCTTTTGAATCGCCACAATTCGTAAACTGTTCCGATTTCTATGTTGGCCTCTTTTTCCAAGTCCAACGTAAGACCGGCAAAGTTTCTTTTCCACTCGCGAATTCTTCTTCACCTTTCGTTTCACAGGCATTTACTCCGTTAAATCCG
Organism: Haemonchus contortus; assembly: GCA_000469685.2. Taxonomy (NCBI): domain Eukaryota; kingdom Metazoa; phylum Nematoda; class Chromadorea; order Rhabditida; family Trichostrongylidae; genus Haemonchus; species Haemonchus contortus. The sequence goes on from LS997565.1 coordinate 42,221,092, forward strand.
CTTTTCTATTTACGTTGACGCCACTGTTCCGGATTTGATGCTTTCTCGGAACCAGACCCAGCTAATTCCAAATTCTACTTCGGGCTATTAAGCCAGCTTTGCTTGGAGCGCTTTCTAAATCTTACTCTGTTGAATTTTCACTTTTATATTTACATCTACATGGATCAAAGGTAGTGTCACAGTGTCCAGTAGCCTCACAGAAGAGCTATATGATATCGGTAAGATTAGGCAGCTAGTAGTTCCGTGTGGCTTTTCAAGTTCAATCGAAAGTGATTAAGGACATCGAGAATGTCTTCGTAATAAGCAGTTACATATGGACTTGAATTGGGTCTCTTAGTTCTCTCAGGCCTTTCCGTATGAGTCAAAAATTCAGCCAAATCCGCCAGCGATATTAGTGAATTCAAGTTGGATTCAGAGTTCACTTTCAAAACTGGAAGAGACCATTTCTCATAATCCATTTGATTTGCGATCATAGTATCTAGCCTACATGTCAGCCCAAAACCTCTCGACATTATTTCTGATTGTAGAGCACTGGTTGAAGAGGGCGTGGTTGTAAAGTAGCTCGAGCTCGCTCCCAACGACGTTGAAAAGAATTTTTCATCGATGACCTAATTAGCTGCTTTCTGCTACCTCAGGCCTTTTTTTCGGAACTCATCTCAGCTGAGCTACCAATTTAATTGGTTCTGACTTTTAGCGTAGAAGGTGAGTCCTTGGCGCGCACCGTACAAAAATCACGTCTGTACCGCTCTCACTAACTCACTCGATCTAACACAAACCTCAAATCAACGCATAGCTAAGAGTTTCTTAGAACCGTGCATTCGAAGTATTTACGAAACTCTGACTGATACCCACAACCATCCAATCGTTTCCACAACTCTGAAAAAAATATGAGCGCAGAGCGCATCTCAGGCAGTAGTTTGGTTTCTGGTTCAAGTTGTTTTCCCATGAAGTTATCACTTATATGGAATCGTTTCGGTTCGTTCCATAGAGTGACGGTGTCCGTACGGTCGAAGTGGGAGTCAGACAACCAGAGACAACTCTGCGTCTCTAACAAATGGAGCTATTGGCTTTCAGCAGGACTTCCCGTTGAAGACAGCAGTCAAAAGTCCAAACAATCACTGTCCGTCCTATTGAGAGACTCGGGAAGAAATAGACGTACAGACGATTTTTTCAGATTTTTGATATTTTATGGTCTTCACCACTCGTCTACGAAAGCATAAACGCAGCAATCATTAGAAAAGACACAAAATTTGATTTTTCACTTTGAAAAACGGTGCTTAACGATGCTTCGCCGTCAGGTGTCAGGCAGTTGCGGGTGTCGTTTCGTTTATCGCTGCAGAATTTTAGGGTCATGTCGATGTTGCTCTACGCTCCCACCTTATCTTGGCCACTTGCGAACACTATCCTAGACATATTGCCCAGTTGTAGTTCAAACTATTTAATTGCAGCAGTCTGAATCTTTTGCCGTTTCCTGGAAGTGCTTAACTATTTCGGATTTAAATCCGCAATTCACCTCAAAAAGGGTGGGGTGCAGCTTCAATGACTGAACCCGCGTTATTTTTGATTACAACTAGAGAATGCCGAACCAATGACCCGCATTTTTGAGGGGTACATCCTAATTATTGCTATGGATTTAAGCATATACTAGAAGAGCAGCGGTAAAGAATTCCAATTAAAAAAGACTTTCTTGTTACTCCTGAAAAGCACTAGTTTTGACCTTTTTTCAAACAGTTTTTTACAATTTTTTTAAGAATTACGTCTCCTGGGTTCTAGCTCTGTCAGGCAGGGTACAGTATATATAGCCCTCACGTCCCTCTATTTCCTACTAAGGCGAATGGGAAAGACCATAGAAAGTAATGCTGTGCAGTCCAAAGACCAGTTCGCTTTCTAATGATGTGAGACCTTAAAGGCACAGTTTACGATGAAAATGGTTTCTGAGATTTCCCCATAGTATGCGTTCGAGGCTCCTCTTCATACCATATCTGCCGTTATAAGGTACAAAAACGTCCTCGATAGGGCACAATAAGGGGCTAGACATTGTATTGTATGAATGCCACACCCATAGTGGACGAGTTTCACTGGCTTTGCAGAGGCTGCACCATCATAAGATGCTCCCATGTAGGAAGTTCATAACCCATGACGACAGTGAAAAGCAGTTCGGCTTGGTGAAATGATCTCTCTGCGCAGTGGGAGCAAGATAAAACTCGTCCAAACGCCCCCTACATTCCATTACGTCACGGTGATCTCGTACAACCTCCAATTCAACTACTTTTAAAAAGCTGATGTAGGCGGATTTTCTCACTTTCTTCGCCACCGATGTACTCCTCTACGCCAATACTTCCACTTTTGAACCTTAAAAGGTTACCTCGAAATTACTGTGAGCTATGCCTTCAACTTAGAGGTTCTTACCCAGACATTGTACAAACCTAAGTAAGATATCAACAGGAGCAGAAGAGGGACTAAAATCTCCAGTGGGAACAGCAGAGGGAGACGTGTGTTCGCTGAGAGAGGCGCAGGAATTAGTATAACTGGCTAACTTCTTACTCGATGTCCTCCTGAGCAACAAGGACTATTGACACGACTTCGCCTCTTAATTGTCTGGCTAGCTACTCCTCTCTATCTCATTCTTTGTTGGAACGTACATTTCGAATACCAGAACACAATTGCATGAAAATCAGAATCTTATCAGTATTGACTTCGAAACCGCCTGTCATTTTTCGCTTTGCATAAAACGCTGCCATTGTCATGCCAAGAAAAACAATTATATGGTGACTTTATCAGCTGTTCATGCAAATGATTACTAGAAAGTTCTGTAATTTTTCACTTGCTAGTCGCAAAAGACATTTATCAGAGTAATTGTCTTAATCTAATTTTCATGTTTCCATACATTCAATTGGCACATTGAGGTTTTTTTTATCGATACTAAAATTCTTTTTTTTTCAAAGGCATTTCTTTCTTCTGTTTTCACTATAAAAAATTATTTTTCTTCATGAACAACTAATTTTCCGCTGAACCATCGAGGAATTGGAAGGGATGACTCGAAACAATTAGCTCAAGCTAACCAGTATAGGGCGGAGGTGCTACGGTGGCAAGTGGCGCACTACCATACAGGTATGGTCACAAGTTCAAATCCCGGACCGGGGTCGGCTATTTCGTACAAGATCAGTCTAGTGGATGAAACACTGAATTGTATATCGGCTCCTTGCCGCAATTCATTTTATAGGCCAGTTACGCATTCAATACGCCACTACTATCCTAAATGGACGTCGAATGCTCAGGCGCATCCCTCAGACTTAATTGATTAACGCCTAAAGAATCAATCTTATGTCCAGAAAAATCAATGGCGCCTTTACCAAAAAGAACTGCAAATGCGAAATTTATTGGGGCTGGGAATCAAACGGGGAGAACAAGAAGAGATGGCATGGCTATGAGTCGGCACATTTCCATTGAAAGACTATTGTTGTTCAGTGGTGAACTATTGTTTGTATAAGGTCAAATAGAAAGGAGACAAAACAGGGTCGAGTCATTTTTAGGGGAGTGTCTCTACCAGAAAATCAACAAATACTTCATCCTTCAAGTTGTAAGATTGTTTCAGCGCTCCTATTATTTTTCATACTCCTCACTCTCCCAAGACTCTCCTCCTCGTCACTCTTCATTTATTACAGTAGGCAGTAAATGAGTTTTATCCACAAGAAATTCATTTGATAGCGGAAGTTTTTCTCTTTCCTGCCACACTCTGAATTCATCGGAAGCTTTGATGTATTAGACTGGAAGATAAATCTTGCAACACCTTGAATTCAACTCTTTTGCAAGTTTTTGAATTTTACATTTGACACTTTCTTTGACACTTATTTTGTGATTTTGTGATTTAATATTTTTTATATTTATTTTTTATTAATTTTACATTTAAAGGGCTTTGGTTCTCCTCTGGAGGATAATGTTCGAAGTGCTGCAGGCTTATCTTCCAACCTAATACCATTTGCTTACACGATATGCAATGAGGCTGGCAGAAAAGATCGAAAGTTACTCGACCCTTGCGAGTACGAAGAGACCGCTGGGCCTTATACCGTGCGACTGACGGAATAAAATCGAATGAGTGGGGATTACAACCGCTCACCAATACCTGTATTCAAATGACTTCCCCCAAATGTTTTTTCATCTCGTCTGATGTGTGAACACCAATGTTGCTTCAATCACTTGGTTGCTACCAAATTATCGAACAATGGAAACTATTTCCGTTTGATTGACTTGGGAATTTTCTCATGGACAAAATTTGTTTACTAATTGTAAGTCAACATAATGGTTTGAGTAAAAAAGCGATTGTTTATCTGCAAACTCGAATGTACACATCACAGCTCGACTAGAACCATTTAATATTATGTACTAGGTGCCGGAGAGGTTGGGCACCCTCTATTCCACTGGATAAGAGGATAAGAGTACTGGCTTACACATATATCGGCTGGATCCCACTTTCGAACGCGGTTACGGGCTACTTAATCGGCACATTTTGGTCGATTAGAAGAAAGTTTTCTTGTACCGAATGAATTCCGTTTTGGGTGACGGGCATAACTCGAAAAAGCATGATTGCAGTACCGCGCCGAAAATAAGCTTCCGAGTTTTTCGTAAGAAATATGAACGTAGCATCGTGTATGGATTTAAAGACGGAATTTCGGGAGGAGGAGGGGGGGGGGAAGGCAAATTGCAAGGAATCGCTGCGTGTTACGGATGGATGTTACGGATCAAACACCCGACATGGCTCATCACGACCCATACATTCCTGTAACCATACTCCAGCGAACGATTGCTCGAGCTGACTTATGAAGCACTGATTACTCCGAGATCGTTTGATTACTTGCCTATTATCCAACTCTACAAGTTTTCGAACTCAACGCGATAACTTCCTTCAGAGGTGAGATTCTTACAACCCAGGATGGTGGCAAAACAGCCAAAGAAACATCGTCTCCTGAATTCCACTCTCTCTCCCTACACAGCAGACAAATGTATTTCCAGTTAATGAACTGCACCATTAGTAAAGGGTCTTATAAAATTCGGCAATATGAGGTATTGTGCATTTGAATTGAATATTTGAAATCGCAGAACTACTACTTTGACCCTCCTACGTTAAATTTTTCTCTCGTCGGACCCAGAAGGGTAATTTGGCGTATCGATTGAGAAAATTGTATCGTTATCCATGGAACACTGCTTATTCTGTGAATGGTATTTTTCATTGCTTCTCACCTATGCATCTTCTTGATTCAGCCAACTTTGTTTGGTTTCTCCGCCTTCGTCCTTAATCGCGTCCGCCTTCTAAATTACTTCTCTATTTAATCCAACCCTTGATTCTAGCTATGCTTTATTTATAGGCGACAATGCCTCGCATGTCGTGCGCTCACAAAATGAGCGCTAACAAAAAAATTGAACGGGTCGATACTTTGATAACGTTCCTCAAGGGCGCCAATGCACAACAGGTTGGTCCACATTTGGTTTGTAACAGAAAAAATAGTTGCTCGAAAAAGATTATTACGTTAAGCCCTAAAGTCATCATAGAGTATTCATAGCAGGCCTGACCGTCACAATCATTATTTTTAACTTGCAATGGTATGTTTATGGAGGAGTCAGGGCAGCCAGCCTCCCAAGCTTGATTGCGCCATTTTACCAGTCCCACAGGGGAGACGGGAGTTAGGAACGATTTTGGGTAATCGATTTGCCGCATGCGGCTGTCGCGGACCACTCATTCGCCGTTATTACAGCTCTAGCGTTCTTCATGCAGCTCAATCGATATGCGATCATTATTTTATGCATAATTCTACTTTTAGTACATTTGTTCTTGTATTTCTTACCCACTGCTGCATCCTGCTACATTCCTTCGCGCGCGACGCCACTCCCACCGCGACGCGACCATTTCGTTCCTAACGCACCACACCCGTCCCACAGAGATGGGAGGCTCGGTTAGCTCGAATGGGATGGGATCCACTGCATCCTGTGGCTACTTACTGCGATATTTACTACTGCTAAGCGAAAACAACGCTGCTCCTGCCAAGGTTCAGTGTAGGAGTTAGCAACGAGACACGACTCCAGGAAAGAACATATATAGACAACTACACTAGAAAATAAACACTAGCCTATGTTATTGAGCCGAGAAATTACCTGGGCAGAACACTTACCCATTTGTTTAAGTATTGTAAGCGCGATGGTCGAAGTAGCATGCTCCAATCCCATATAATTGATTTAGATGGCACACCCATATCGAGATCTTTTCGGGATGCCATCGTTTGTGGGTTTTTGAAAGGCAAGAGATTGTCAACGAGATAAAATCACCCGTGTGAACATCGCCTAGACCCCAGTGCTCACTGTACGAATCTGGCCCCTTCAAACACCGAAAGGAGATTCAGAATAAAGCTTATCGTAAGGAGGCAACGATCAGGGCGAAAAGAGCTCTACATAATTTGAGCGCCGGAGGCTTCACCTGACCAGGTCAACCAAAAGGGTGAAAGGGTAGACTCTAAGCCTTTGAGCACCAGCTGAGATACAGTAATCGAACGGAGTGGCGATTGATAGCGTTTGTTTAGGTGCTTGAACCAACTACATTTAGCCTCCTCTATACTTTCAAAACGGCTCGTGACCAACTTAACACCCAAAAGTACAGAATTTATCTGTACTGCCACTACTTGTTCACATAGCCATACTGGTAGCAATTTGACCTCGTAGTTCTCTTGAAATAGCTTCCTTATAGTAGCAAATATGACAGTTGATGGATGATAACGTGGGAGCTAAGCAGACAGAAGTCAGAGTATGTTTATCGGCCTTCCCGTCTTCTGTCACTCAGCGCTCTTATCTTTTTGAGGCTGCCTAAGCCTGATTACGAGGGCGTATTAGGGCTCTAATAGGCACCCTCTGTACGCAAGTCGGAAATCCTAGATAACGGGGGCTTTTGGGAAACATGATGTATGGAGAATTTTCGCATCAGAATCTGTTGGCATAGGCCGTGCACTCGGCTTCCATCCTACATGGTGGCCGAGTGCACGGCCTATGCCGACAGATTCCAAAGCGTACCCTGATCAACGTAGCCATCCAAAACAAAAACAAAAACAGAAGAAAACAAATCAAGTTCGGAATCAAAAAATCGAGTTGGAGGTCAAGTAAGACTTTTCCTTCTCCCCCTCCGAATTTGCGATAGAGGCTAAATAACTTATGGACACCGATAGACCTGCCTGACTCTGAGTTAAGGCGTATGAGGTACGAAACGACGCCCTTTTCACTATGTTATCCTTTTTGGGATCTTTGTTTTTATTAAGGAAATTGTTGTTTTTTTATGAACATTGTTTTAGATGTCGGCCAAATTGCATGACATTTGGGCAGCTCCGCAGGCGACAATCACTGAGGCGCGGTTACTGTTGACTCTAGGTGAGATCACATTCCTTGAATTTGGCAAAATGAAGGGGTTGTGGGCTCCCACTCCAGCATCACCGTGTTACTGCGAAACTCAATGCCAAAAACTAAGCAGAAGACTTTAATCTGGCCTTTATTACTTATCATGGACTTACATAGTGATTATGTAGTTCTTCTCCTCCCAGTAATTCTGACTGAATAGTTGTGAAGAGGATCAGTCACAGAGGATAGTTAGCCTAGACGTGGTTCTTCATTTGATCCTATCCTCAGGGACCCCTTTCCAATCGATATCCAACAGGTTACATTATAATAAAGGAAAAAACCAAATTGCAATATCTGGCGCTGGGCACGCGTAAGGGGTTCCTAATCCCTGCACTTTGATTGACAAATCGGAAAAGCATCTAATAGCCGACCGTTGGGCGGAGAAGCGCTATGACTGGTCGATACTTTTTTGAGAGAACCACCGGGCTATGATTGGTTGACGCCCGTTATGAGGCAACCGCAGAGCTAGGATTGGTCGAATCCCCTTACAAGGCAATGGCAGAACTATGATTGGCCGACTGCTGAGAAACGGTGAAAACAAGGGATCACTTCAGGAGCCAATCCAGAATGTCTCTATAAGGACGATTACGGCCAGAAGACGTTAATGGATCGTGTCGATAGCGGAACAGTATGCGATAAGTGTGTGGTGAAGTTCCACGATTTTCTGGAGTTTGCTGGAACAATATACGAAGAGATGTGTGAACAGGTACGACCATCAACCTGCTCTTATCGAATTACTCGATCAATATCATTCAATATTCAGACACCGATCAATATCGTGCGAGGCCGCAAATGTGCAAGCGGTCTGCTACCGATGTGTATGGACGGTGGCGGAATGCGTGGTCTTGTATCCGTCGTTTGTCTACTTTTCGCTTCAAAGCGGTTACTAGGCGATGAAACATTGGTCAACTACTTCGATTGGCTTGTAGGGACAAGGTTAGCGAAATTTCCAGTATGTCAACGGCGATGTTTGTCGGCAAACTGCTCGACTACGAAAAATCTCAAATTTCATCTATGTTTTTATAGTACGGGATCGATGCTAGCCTTGTCAACGGCCAATGGCTGGACCCTCACCGAGTGCTTCTTCCTTTATTGGAACATGAAACGACAGATATTTCTAGAAGGTTCCACTATGTCGCGATTGCTCGGCGACCAAGTGAGCATACAGCTATACTCAAATTTCTTAGATATTCCTTCACTCTCTGGAATTTGAAGGCTATGCATAAAAGTCTATTTTCCTGTTCAGTTTTTTTGAATGTCACCGGCGATGTTTGACGCTGGCGAACAAGGGGGCGCGTCATTGGCATATGACTAGACAAGACTGAATGAATAAGAGAACTATCACAAGGCATAATTCTAAATGGTTCTAAATGTGGCGCGAAGGCCCCGAAGAAATTAAGGGATGAGTACATACTTGTTTTGAGAGGGAGGCCCAGGGAGCATAAGGAAGAGGAGAGGATATTTCTGGTGGCTGAATTCGGACATACCCTAACTACGTGTTAAGATCATTCCCGTCCAAAATTCCGTAGTCAAAAGTTCCCGGCACCTCGAGAATGGAGGTACGGGAATAAATTTTCGACCGCACCTAATCAGGCTCGCCTCGCACCTTGGCGCGAAGTGACCTTAATTAGGTGCGAAGTCTAAGCAGTAATTATGCTGCCCGCTCTCGCTATTAATCGAGTTAAAACTTGTCATTTGAGGAGGATAATGACAGTTTAAAAAAAATAGAGTTTCTATCGAAAAAAAATGAGTTTTGTTTTGTAAGCAAAAGTGTCAATATCAGTTACAACGGTTTTTAGAGTTTTATTCCACGCATAATAGATAAATTCAAAATATTTTGTGACTGAAGTTCCTGTGATATGGGAGAGATTGGTTCAATCCATTAGTAATAAGAATAACTAAAATAAAACCTAAGTCCATAAGTAAAAAAATCTGATAGTTTTGTTTGTTGCGAATGTGAACTCCTTTTGATGTAGTCAAGGAACTCCAAGCATTTACTACTATCTACTGTACGCGAAATGATCATGGGGTATAGGAGGCCTGTGAAGTGCTTGAACGGGGCTTCCGGAGCAAAAGTGAAACGCGAACAATGGGGGAAATGGGCCACATGGACCGCACACTCCTAAATAGTCTGGAGCGAGAGGACACCCTGTAACAGTAGTGCGACTCTAGAATGTAATTCTTATAAAGTAAGCAGTGGTCCCTTATTAAACAGCTCTTATAAAGAAAGCAGTGGTCCTATATTAAACAGCTCTAGAGAACTCCATCGCTTCTGTAAAGGTTGTTTGATATCGCAAATAGGCGAAAATCCCGAAAAAAGAAGTGATCTGAACTGTTTTACCCATTTTCCTGGAACTTGAAATAAAATGTATTGGACTCATTCACTGTGCATGGAAATAAAGCTCTCAAAATCGTTGGAGCTGATATTGGAACTTTTTCTTCCGAAAAAAACTTTTTTTGATAGAAACTCCACTCTTCTAAATTGTCATTATCCTCCTCAAATGACAAGTTCTAACTCGATTAGTAGCAAGTGCGGGCAGCATAATTACTGCTTAGTCTTCGCACCTAATTAAGGTTCTTTGCAATATTTTTTTTAAAAGAGCTTATGAGGGCTTGTCTAGGTCACAACGCAAACGCGGAACATCGAAAAGGTGTTGGCAGACTGTTTCAAAACGCAATCATTCCAAAAATGCGATCGACGACTGACCGTTCCTGCCCTTGATATTTCGATGGCTCCTGCGAAGCTGCATATCTTTAGGTGGGTCATCGGTATTTTATTCTCGAGAAACAAGCTTCCATCAAATGAAAGTCAAGATACTGCCCACGATGAGCATGTGGGCAGAGTCCATGGGCCATCATGAGCATCTCACTATTGATGCATAGGGTCTCGAGAGGTCGATACTTGAGGAATTAGTTCAAAACTAACTGTAGTCAAGGCTGCTTAGATCGTATAAAATACTTCTTCAGGAACTACTCCTTCACCCGCCCTTTCGGCGCTCCCCTCGATGAGGAACAGGACATCATGTTCAAGGACGCCGCCCGTGCAAGCAGGTACGGTGGTTCATTTTATAATTCTTTACTCTTCAGAATGATAAATAATTTATCGTCATTGGCGAACACAACATTGAAAAAAGGTGGATAGGGCCCTAGCTGCCATGAACTACTGACATTCTCCTAAACGGCTCTGGCGCTTTCATAATAATAGTGGGCATCATCATACGCGCGCAAAATCAATACCCACTCCACAATGTGCACTATGTCAACTGTTCCAGCGTCAAAGCCTTATAAAAGCACTTTTTGACAACAAAGCTCCACACTGCTCATTTCAGTGCGGCACCGACCTACTTCGAACCGTTTTCCTACCAGGGCAAGAAGTTTGTCGACGGATCTTTTGTGGCCAATTACCCGCTTAACATTCTTTTCAAGGTGAGTTCCCAACGCATCCTAAATACAATGATCTTAACACTGCATTGCGACTATCCAGGAAGTCGACTCATTCTCAAGGCACAACAATAAAGTCAAATTGGCAGGTGTAGTCTCCATTGGCACCGGAGAACCAGCGCAGTCGGAAAGGAAGTACAAAAGCGGCACAACAATTCGATCACGAGCTAAAAATATGGCGCATCTCAGTACGCTGATACTTGAACAGGTATGTGACCTGCGTCGAAAGCCTTCATATGCGGCCGTTACTGAATTTTTGAGCCTGCATATCCTCATGGTATGCAGTGCTAATATCAAATAGTCCCTAGAACTCCGGCTGAATGCGCCCGTCAAGCCCAACATACCGCTCTCGGGGTGATGATGTTGATGTTGTAGAGCCTTTCTCCTACTCAATTCAAGTGATGGTATAGAAATAAGATAGCATTCCCTCCAACAGTGTTGAGCGATTTTGTCCTGCAGTATAAGTACCGATCAACCTTATCTTTCACACTTGTTTGACTGGAGAAGGAAGCCACAGGATACTTCATAGCCAGCTTAGGAACAAACAACTTCGCCCTGATCAGTCCCGGGTTTTGGGAATCGAGCATGTGTTCGAAGTCCTTCTAAAACCGTGGTGAAGTTTGTATGCGTTTTCGGATTCACAATGAGTCGTAGAGCCTAGCCATACTAGTACAAGCCATTGCTTTTCACCCTGTAGACCTCGTTCAAATAAAGAAATATCCAACTGGGTGCTGTCCGAGAGTTGATCACTGGACCATGCATAGCGGTAGTCTTGGTATTCACACCCTTCACCCTCGACTGTTGGTTCATTTGGAAACATAATTGTTGTAGGATCCAGAGAGGAAATACATTCGTATTCAGTTATGAGGTGACCCCTGAGGGTGTTACAAGTCATTTGTACTGTCACACAAAAAGAAGTCAAGAAATTGACGGCGTGATGCACTAGGAAAAACCTGGTGCGGAAAACCTGAGCCTTCATCCTAGCATGATCTTTCCTTTTCCCATTCGTTTCATTCCATTCCTTCTTATTCATTTTTAACAATAATATAAACATTTGACGATTGTTGTTGTAATTCGCCTCACAACTACATACAACTCGTCCTTTCTCACTGACTGTTCACCTTCAGGTAGTCGGTCAAGATCTCACAACCGTCGAAATGGCAGAGGAACGATGCCATGCTCACAACATACCATTCGTACGGATAAGCCCGAAGGTACCTTACCAATTATCGATTGTTCTGTATCGATTACATCGATCACCTTCAGGGCATCAATGTACGTATCGACCAAATTGACGACGGGAAACTTATGGATATGATCTGGACCACACAGCTATGGCTGGTACGACTACACCCTTTAAAAGCTTTTTCCACACCTCAATGTCTAAGATACGTATCGATCTGTTACAGGTGAACAACCTACGCGAAGTTGACAAACTTGGTGAGCTACTGTACAAATTGCTTTCGGATCCAGATGAAGGTAAACGACGAAGCAATACTATCCTATAGACATAGACAGCTGCGATTACGGTAGAAGTACGGTAGCTGCAGTGAATATTTACACGATTTACGGCTATTTCGTTATTTATGATTTGCTTTCTCATCTGCAATGTGTTTCACGGTTGATTATCGCCAGAGATAATGTCAACCTATTATTTAGAGTCATAGGTTCCTATAAGACACTTTGTAGGCTTGTGTTCTTCAGAAATACTGGTAAATTTCTTTGTTATAACCCTTGATTCAAGAGGAGGGAGCACCCTGACAGTAGCACAGGCTGCTATGCTGCAATTACTCGAAACGGGGCGGAACTTTCTCAGAAAAAATTGATATCACGGAAAGCTCGAAAGGGGTGGAGTTTCCCACAGTTTTGATCGGAACAAGGCAGAGAAAAAATAGCAATCTGTTACTTACCTGGGAGGAGCAGAGTTCCCATAGAAATTGTGCCACGACAGACATTTCGAGAATATTCCACTGGACACCTCTAAAATGAGGAAGCCTGTACTACCTTCCTAACTAGTCTATTAAATCTGACCTATGGTTAATATTACGACCTTATTGTGATATATAAAGAGCTCCTACTTATGTGCCACAGAGTAGCATAGCTAGGTTGGTTTCAAAAAGATTTTTGTAAATCTCAGTAATCATTTGGAAACAGAATTCATTGACTGTGTAGCATAGAGTCAAGATAAAATCGATTAATCGATTTTTTCGTTCATCTAGTCCCTGTACTCCAAGACAGGCACCTTTCATTTTAATCCCTATTCTCGGTCAGTGCATTTGTCAGAACAATCTTCTGCTCTTGTTGTCTCATACTGTTAACCGAAATTATCGATTTCCTTTAGGAGACTTTATTGATTACCTGTTCTTTAACTATATTTATACTTTCATGAACGGATTTGACATAGCGTGATTTTTGTCTCTCGGTGACTTACCAACATACAAATGTATTGTATTTATAGTTGTAAACCGAAACATGTCGGGTTTAGCATTTTGTTTCAAAAACTATGTGATAGGAGTTGAATGTTTAAGTGATAAATATCAAGACTTACTGTGTTCCCAAGTGAATCAGACGCGTAAAATCGATAAACACTAAGGCTGCTGACCACATAGTCGAGATGCTAAAAAAACTGGTTCATCGAAGAGTCAAATAACATCATCGAAAAATTGATCAAGCTCAGACAACGTTACTCATAGCGAAGGCAAGACATTCGAGAAACATTAATGGAAACTACATATACTACCAATTCTTCTTTCATTTTCGGAGCCCAAGTTGAGAATAGCTTGTAAAGTTTTGGGATAGTCTGGAATCCAGGCAAGGGACTAACGCCAATAACAAAAATTGCGAAAGGCTAAGCAGGAGGAATACAAATAATCAAGTATTTTCAGGTACTTCAATGAATAAGGGGCTAGGAAAGAGATCAAAAAAATTACAGACGGATAGGCAAAAGCTTTGAGATGAAAAAATGTTCGAGGTGGGCTGGATTTGTAGAGGAGGAAGCGAAATTTATTAAAGGAATGGATCACAGGATCTACAGTGACTCAGAGCTCTGAAAATGAAGATGGAAGATAATAGACCTGGTGGATTTGATCGATACTGATTTGGATCATAGAATTTTATAATGAATCAGTGGCTCATGGCTTGAGGTACAAAGACAGAAGCTGAGACCATTGAGAAAAAAGTTTCACAATTTTTAGGGTAAGGGCGATATTATCGTTCGTTGCCCTAGCAAACAACGAGTCGATTTCAGGCAGAGCCCTCTTCCACAACTAACGGTGAATTGGTGGTCCAAACCGCTTCCATTTTATGACATCAGAGTTTATGATTAAAGGGAACTATCTTTAATCGTTCTAATACATATTACTGGAACCGGTCTAGGAACGGTCAATGTCAAATGAACAATAACGAGTGAAACGATCACATCGAAGATCCAGAACATCATAGGCTTTGAAAAATGTCCGTAAATCCGGTTTCATACGTGTTTTCCGCACCAAATGGAAAATTGGAATAACCAAACAACGCTAAAAAAATCTTTGCAATATAATTGCTCAGAAATCATTTCAATAAGCAAATAACATGCTTGGAAATGCACTGTTCACAACAAATTAATCGCTACTCTTCCGCTGCATGCAAAATCTCTTCGAAAACTCAAAAAATACCTTACGAACATTCTCGGAATGTGCGATTACAAGATCTATTTGGATAACGGTCTAAAACAGGGTTTTTTGACGCTACGCTAGTCGATTCAATTCGTGGAATGCGCCCTAACATTCGACTCACATTCAGAATCAAAGCCGCGTTTGAGTGCGTATATGATCTAAACAATGACTCGTGGAGGGAAGCGTATGCGCGAGTCGGTACTTTTGTCCACCTGGCGAGTTTACCAACTAACCGATTCCCGGTAGAAAGAAAGTTTTGTTGGGCTGTATGGGTAAAATTTTCGAGCCATGTGGATGGAACGGCACACTCAGTACAGCTGCATCCTTATTCATATAGAAAATAAAGTAAAAAGATATTATTTGTTTTGACTTGATATTTTGTTGAAGTTAATAAAAAAATGTTTATAAATTTTATGTTTTAAATTTAAATTCAAATTTTATGTCAATAAAAAAGATCATAACATAGAAACCGCCAGCACGATAAAAATCATAGAAAAATAAATCAATTGCGAAGATCAGAAGTGTCGTGATTTTGAGTGATGCGGATCAGGGGCATCGCCTCTTAGGACTTGTTCTCGCTTTGGATAAGGCCGAGGATAATCAGAGCATATATCCGGCGGGCATCGGCTAGGCTACATCCAACTCGTCGGGTGACTATCCGACTCTGCACATAATTATACAAGGGGATAAGCCATAAATGTAACCCACTTTGAAATCTGGCTTTCAACCACGTGATTGGCCGGTCTTTGCTGAGTTTCACGAGATCGGTTGTTTATTTCGAGACTACTGACAAAAATAATAAAAATGAATGGTTTCACTTCGACAACGCCATTTACAATGGTGGTTACCGTTTCAAGGATAAAAACTTTCTCCGATTTGCAAACGACTACACTTCTCATGGCGTCGTGGTTGTTCATTACGAAATGTCTATATAGATAATCGGAACAAACACTTTTTCAAACTATTATTGCACTTACAACGAAAAGATCTTCAGCGAATTTGCGTCCGGCCCTAAAAAAACACTGCTGGGAAAGTAAACAAGCTGCAGACACTATAGAGTCGAGACTGTCAACTTCTAAATGACCTCTGAGTATTGGGTAAATAAGGCTAAATAAAGCGGTGATATGAGGGATAGCGCCAACTAGCACACGTTTGGATCAGCGGACCATCCAAACTATCGAGCCTTCCATCACTACGGGGACGGGTAAATAGCACCAGAATCAGATGTACGAAGAAAACCAATGGATTGAACGTAGGTGGGTACCCGCAATTGAGATCAGAGGTAGAATACGCGAAGATCGGCCACTTTTCTCCATTTTTAGAAGCAACGAAGTTGAACTTCGAAGTGAACGGGTCCAACTACACTTGAACGCCACCTGAACCCATTACGAGAGCCGTCTGTTTGTTTACATGGCTATTTACGGTGAGGTTATTACCATGGGGTTATTGTTCGCCGTGGTTTCATCGTGAGGTTGGTCGAGATCATTTCGTCAAGTACGAGTGAGTGCGATGGACGGTGTTGATGCAGATGTTTGCTCGTTGGCGACCATTTCCTTGGGATCAGACAGCTGGACAACGGTAGCCAGGAGGAGACGCAGACGCTACAACAATGCGGGCGTATCGCGTTGCGGTTGCGAGCAGGATGTTTTTGTGCGCGTAATGCGCGAAGGTGAATCGTCAAGACTGTTCACGACATGCAAACACAATGGCCAAAACTGATCGGTATATATTGGGGTATGACGGCCGCGATTCCATTCGTCGACAAAATGAAGGGTCTGGCGGTGGTCGTCGCCGTCATGAGCCTGGCTCTTGCTCAGCCACCGAGGATGCCCAAGGTAATCATTTCACTTCAGCTATCTGTCTTGGAATCCAAAGCTCCGAGTTACTAATTCCGCTTTTGGCTACGCCTTGCATACGATTCCTATTCCTAGGGCCCTCTGAACTGACGAGGTGACAAGCATTTTTACTCTCAATAATCTCTTACCGTCAAATGTACAGACAGAAACCTCTTGATGATTACGGTATCTAGGCGAAAGAGTCATCGTTGAAGCATCTCTTGTTTTTATGAATATGGTTGATCATTGAAATTTTTAAATAGACGCACTACCGATCACCCATTATACGACAGCCCCGAGGAGATTTGGGAACCAAACCATAGATGAACTTCAAGTTAAGCCTTATACCGAAGTGAATCGGGTTCATCTTTTAGGGTCTACCACCCGGATTTAAAGAGGCCCTTCCTGCCGATGTCGTCCGAAAACTGGAGCAAATCCATGAAAACACTTCTCTGACGCCTGAGGTGAGCAACGCTGCCCCTTTTCTGCCATTTTCGAACAGACATTTTTTCGTAAAAAAACGAATAGAAAAAAATAAGCATTCAATAATTCAAGCGAAAGACAAGTTATGATAAATTGTTATACCTCATGGTAAGTAATGATATCGTAAATAAAAAAGTAGATGTGACAAACAATTTTTTAGCTTTAAATCGAAACGATTATAACAGGAAAAAACTAGCATACAATAATTTTAAGTAAAAGATAAATCATGGTGAATTGATATACTTGGTGGTAAGTAATGATATCGTTATTAAAAATAAATATGATAATTAATTTTTTTGAAAGTATTGAATTAAACTGATTATCATAGAAATATAACTTTGAAGTCCGAATATTTGATTTAGCAACAATTCGATCAAATTGACAAGATAATGTCCGCACTACCGCCCAGCGTTCTTGCCAAACTACCACCTCCACCGTTCCTAAGTCAACTACCGGCGGACGCTCGAGCAAAAGTTGAAGCAGTTCATCGTGATACTGTAAGGAAATCACTTTTTTCCTCTGACTGACTGCACATCTGTAAGGTTACTCCAGTAAGTCAGGAAGTATATTCTAGTCATTATCTTGGAAACAGCGCCATGAAAAGATTCGTGCCATTATCGAAGCGTTGCCAGAAAACCTTCGCCCCCGCCCACCAGGCGGACCACACGGACCACACGGACCACCACCACCGGGAGGTAAGCAAATTTTAGAATCCGAAAAAACCTTTCTGAGAAAAATCAAAACATGTTCTTGATAAAATTCATTTTTGACAATAGTCGATTTCCCCAATCCAGGAATGATCAATAACTAATACGAAAAAAAAGAAACTAGATGAATTTTCGCTGAAATACCTGCTAGTTGACGACACGTAGTGTTACCGTATAGGAAACGTTTCGATTTAAAGAAAAATAATCTTCTCAGGACCTCCGAGGCGAAGAATTTGAGCGTAAAAGCCCAGCAAGACGGTTCCATCAACCACTGATTGGCTCCCTATCTCAAAAATGGCCAGAAAACTATGTTCCCGATTCTGAGTATTTACTAGTTCTTGGTGCTACTATCGTGCAAATGCTATTCAAAGATCTTCGTAATAAATTATTTGTTCTGCTGCTTTCCTTGTTATCGTTAGTAGTTCCTCCAGGGAACCCGCCTTTTTGTTTGCATGTTCTGTCTGGGAGCCCATTCCCCATGCAAGGCCAGGCGTGCAGTGGGGAATTCTTTCTTACTGAATGGGGTAGGGAAAGGGAGGATGCAAGTGGCTTAGGCAATTCGACGAAAGAGAAAGAGGGGTTTAGCTCCAATTCGAGTTTCAGACCAGACCGAGCTTCTTCTTCCCTTTCCCTACCAGCACACGGAGAAAAGGATGTAGGTGGGTATTTGGGAGGGGAATTCAGCAACACTCTCTTGCTATTCCAATTTTATTGGGTAGATCCCTCACCGCTACGCTTAAACTTATAGTTAACGGCAACTAGGCCATGATAACCTATATGTAGCTGCATGCCTTCTTTCATCCTCTTTTAACTTTCAGCTGTTCTAACAACTAACTCTGGTTTAGAAGTAAATAACTAAACAGCACAAACTCGGCTACTTCGAGGTTTCTAGTGAACCTTCGGACCTCCTTAGCTTCTTAAAGATTAAATCTCCTCAGGTTTTGTTAGACTTATTTGTTGTATCTTATGAGTAGTTCGCATGAGTGATGGCTTATATAACGCATGTATGCTTTTCTAACTTCTTTACCCAACTATCTCCACAGAACTGCCACCTGGATTCGAGGAGGTCCTACCAGAGGATGTTGTCGAGCAGTTCCACACGATTCGGGATAGCACCGCATTGACGGAAGAGGTAAGAACACTTCAATATTGCTGGGTTAAAACTGTTCGATAATTTTCCTCCTAACTCTTCTGTGTTTCAGCAAAAACGCGAGAAATCTGACAAGATATTCTCTTCGCTGCCAGCTCAAATCGTCGACAAACTTCCTTGGCCACCACACTTTGAGGATCTACCCAAAGACACGCTCGAGAAAATCAAACAAATTCGATCAGACACAGTCAGTTTCTTTGATCGATTTATAGCCTAATGATAACCGAGCAATAGTCGTTTTTAGTCGTTGCCATGGGGCGAACGTCTTCATAAGATCTTTTCGGTGATTGACGCACTGCCGGAAAATCTTCGTCCAC
The DNA here is from genome assembly GCA_000469685.2 of Haemonchus contortus. NCBI lineage: Eukaryota > Metazoa > Nematoda > Chromadorea > Rhabditida > Trichostrongylidae > Haemonchus > Haemonchus contortus. The sequence continues at coordinate 42,240,112 of LS997565.1, forward strand.
CGCCACCACCATTCCATAGAGGACCAAGAGGAGGAAGTAAGACTTCCAGCATTTTGGAGACCTATCAAATACCATTCAAATGCTGAAGGGCGGGTCTAGATGATTTTATTTACCCGACTGCAATTTCAGGATTGCCACCTGGCTTCAAAGAGGCACTACCAAAAGAGATCGTGGAGAAAGTGAACGCGATACAAGAGAACAAAGATCTAACCAACAAGGTACTGCACTGAGGCAAAGTATCGAGCTTTTTGTACAATGCGCTTTCACAGTCACGGAAAAAGCTTCCCTGTCCCCTTAGCGGGCGCAGCTTTCCCAAAAGCGGAATGAGCTTCCAATATTTTCTGTTTTTCAGCAAAAAGAAGAGAAAGTCGACGAAATTCTATCATCACTAACAGTAGAGGAAATAGACAAACTTCCACTTCCTCCATTCTTCAAAGACCTACCGAAGGATATCTATGACAAAGTCATGCAGCTACGCAGTGATACAGTAAGCTATACCGTCTAATCAATTGATAACCGTAATTTGTCTTGGTCTACCCGATATTTACCCATATTACCTTTAGAGCATGCCCTGGAAAGAACGTCATCGTAAAATCTTTGCCATTATTGATTCTTTACCGGAACATCTTCGTCCACGGCCACCATTCCATAGAGGACCGCGAGGAGGAAGTGAGTATCCTAGCATTATGGACATCTATCAAGTTCTTTTCCTTGCGTTCCACACACTCCATCTCTGACTTTCAAGAAACGAAGAATCGGGCAAAAGAGGAGCACTGACTCTGAACTGGATTCGCGGATACGTAATCTTATAAAATGAATACGGCTGTCTCTTCCTTTATGGCCCAGAAGCTTAGTCCGCCAGGGGAAGGTCAGATTCTATGACGAGCCAATACAAACAAAGACACAAACAAGGACAACTGATGAGTTTGGAGTTCAGTTTGGAGAGCTATTCGAAAGCAGAAGAAGAGAAAGGACTCCAACAACCGATACAAAGCAGACCCTTTGATATTCGAATGCTGCTAACTAATCGAGGAAACTCGTCAACCGCAGAGCCCGCCCACCCTGCAAGGGCAAGACGAACTCCTTATCTGTGTCTATCGTACGTCTATCCTTATCTGGTACTTTTTTCTGAGGGAATTCATAGAAGTTCAGAAATCAGATGATCTTTATTCATCTATTACAACATTAGAATCTACTTACCGCCAACTAAAATAGTCAACAGTCAGATCTCTTCATATTCATAAAGCTGCGAATCCTGCGCATTTCAAGTGAATGAGAGTGTTAAAGAATTTAGTTGATGCATAGAAGTTACTTTAAACTCAAATACTCTGGGTAAGATGTTGAACTAATCCCATTCAAATACGAGTAGGAAAAGGAGTTTAGGGAAGAAACGTGAATAGAACAATGAATGTATGGAATTTGTTGCTAAAGAATGTGTCTAGATGATTTTATTAACCAACTGCAATTTCAGGATTGCCACCTGGCTTCAAGGAGGCTTTGCCGAAAGACATCGCGGAGAAAGTGAACGCGATACAAGAAAACAAAGATCTATCCGACAAGGTACGACCCTGAGGCATAGTTTAGAGTTTATTGTACATTGCTTTTTTGCAATGTACAGTAAATTCTTCGCAAAGTGCTCTATGCCCTGAGTGGGCGTAGCTTCTCCCAAAAGCGGAATGAGTTTCCAATATTTTTCTGTTTCCAGCAAAAAGATGAGAAAGTCGACGAAATTCTGTCGTCATTATCAGTCGAGGAAATTGACAAACTTCCACTTCCACCATTCTTCAAAGACCTACCGAAGGATACCTATGAGAAAGTCATGAAGCTACGCAGCGATACAGTAAGCCACACCGTATAATCAATCGATAACCGTAATTTGTCTTGGTCTACCCGATAATGCCAATTTTAGAGTATGCCTTGGAAGGAACGTCATCGTAAGATCTTCGCCATAATTGATTCTTTACCAGAGGATCAACGTCCACGGTTACCATTCCATAGAGGACCACGAGGAGGAAGTGAGTATTCTAGGCATCTACCATGTTCTTTTCTTTGCGTTCCTCACCTCTCTTTCTGACTTTCAAGAAACGAAGAATTGGGCAAAGGAGGAGCACTGAACTTTGAGACTTCAGTTTGGACGGTATTCGAAAGCAAAAGAAGAGAGAGCAGCCCAACAGCTGATACATAACAGACCCTTTAATAATCAAGTGCTGCTAACTAATCGAGACAACTCGTCAATCGCAGAGCCCGCCTACCCCGGACTCCTTATCTGTGTCTACTCATCTGTTCGACCACAATTTCAGGATTGCCACCTGGCTTCAAGGAGGCTCTGCCGAAAGACATTGCCGAGAAAGTGACCGCGATACAAGAGAACAAAGATCTATCCGACAAGGTACGACCCTGAGGCATAGTTTAGAGTTTATTGTACATTGCATTTTCGCAATGTACAGTAAATCCTTCGCAAAGTGCTCCATGCCCTGAGTGAGCGTAGCTTCTCCCAAAAGCGGAATGAGTTTCCGATTTTTTTCTATTTCAGCAAAAAGATGATAAAGTCGACGAAATTCTGTCGTCACTATCAGCCGAGGAAATCGGAAAACTTCCACTTCCTCGATGTTTCAAAGACCTACCGAAGGATACCTATGACAAAGTCATGCAGCTACGTAGCGATACAGTAAGCCATACCGTCTAATCAGTCGATTACCGTAATTTGTCTTGGTTTACCCAATATTTACCCATATCACCTTTAGAGCATGTCTTGGAAGGAACGCCATCAAAAAATATTTGACATAATTGATTCTTTACCGGAGGATCAACGTCCCCGACACCGACACCGACCCCATCCTCCACCTCCACCACCGCCAACGCTCAAGCAAGGTAAAGAAACGAAAACATTCGGAAAACTGGAGGTGGGACCGTAAGATACAGATTTCTGAAAGCCAATAGTTCCGCATAACATATAGGGTTCAATTTCAGGACCAAAAATGACGGAATATTTTCACGGAATAAATATCGCCTTTGAAAACTGGTAGTGGATGATTAAGAGGTGGGGATGAAAGAAAAATCCAGATAAGTAGTGCTTCATAAGGCCGTAATCCGGCATCATTCATTACCACGGCCGTCAATTTACTCGTCTTTCACCTATTCTGGCTACTCCATCCATACAAGAAAACCAGGGTTAGTACGATTAAGGCACAGTTCGTGTTGATATGGTTCCAGAGATTTCTTCAAGGACAAAAGGATAAAGCTCCTGGCGTCAACCAATCCCTTCTGAAGGGTGCGCCCCCACACTCGACTTCCATTCAGAATCGTAGTGGCGTGTGTAATGAGTGCGGGTGTGGCTTATACAATGACTTGCGGTGGCCAGTCGATGTACAAGTCAGTGCTTTTATCCTCTCATGCGAGTCTGGCACCGATCTACCGATCCCGGAGAGATGGAAGACTTGTTCGGCCCAGGTGAATATCGATCCGGGATCCGAACCCGTGACCGTGCGTGTGAGACAGAATTTGGAGATTTCTTCTCAGCGAAAATTTTTCGTTTTCAAGAAAGCCGAAATAGCATTGTCAAATCAATGTCAAGTCGAAAAGTGGACAAGGACACTAGAGTCAAAACAACACAGCCTCAGTTCTCCCTATAAAGGGCGCGTTCATCGGCGTTGTAGGGTCTGAGAACATCCGAAATGGAGCATGTTTGTCGAAAATGCAGTCAGCTGGTATACGCTAACAGTCAACGTTTTGCTGTGGCTGTTAAATCTCGTCCAAACACCTTCATCGCCCCAACCTCGTCAAATTTTAGAGAGGAATAGTTCCAAAAAGGCCCTTTTCGGAGGGATTTTCGCCAACTTTCTGGTTTTATGTTAGATTAATATAATATTTTACATACACATGTTCATTCCGTAACCCAATTAAGTCAGATCATCGCGAACTGTGTCTTGAAAGGGAATGCTCAGAGAGTGGGGAGGGTTTAGACTCGGAGTGTGGCCTAACCCACGCCTGTGCACCGTTGAACACGTGACAAAGCTCTCATCATGCCGGAATATGGCCCCAAGCTGTTATCGATTTAAAAAGAATATCGATTCATTGTGTTATATGTAAAATGCAATTCCAGCTAGAACGTTTCGTCAGTTCGTCAATGTCCGAATCCAAAAGTAGCAGACTTCTCTGAATCGTCATAATGTCCTATTGCATGACAGTACTGATTGGAAATTAGTAATATATGTTGCATAAAGTTTACCTCATGAAATGAATGGAAGTGTGATACACTGCACACCTCGGAAACCTCAAGTATTGAATAAAATCAAAACACACATGAGCCTGTAGGTCACCCTAAAGTTCCGCGCCGTACCTAACAGAAAACCAATTCACTCTACCAAAAACAAAGTCATCTCAACCCCTTCCTGAGCCGAAGACTTCCAGGACATCAGAAAAATGATATTGTAAAAAAATATGAAAAATTTCAAAGCGTAAGAGCGTTATTCGTTTTTTATGGCGATTGATTATATTACAGTAGGCCTGACGATAAGGGCTGGTGTATATTCTTCACATAGTGAGGCGGGAGGTAAGGTTCGACTATGTTAGGGAGACCGAGCCTTCCTATTCAGGCGAACGATGGAACATGACGACTAATATATTAACATATTCTCATATCCTACATACCTACTAGTCGACCATAGCCATTCGAGATTTTAACTAAGTTAGTCATTCCCAGTTTTCCTAAAACATGCTATGAAGATCGGCCTAGCCAAGTGAGTCAGCATGCTGACCTTGTGGATGAGAATCAGATGTCTTTTAGATAAACAGAACCGGTTATGTAGCTAATGGCATAACCACGCTGCCCAGTGTACCATGATTTGCAAAAGTGATGCCGAACCTTGAATAGTTTACATGAACTGGTGAAAATCCAAATAGCAGAGCAATTACTGCCCTTCGGCTTTCCCAAGTCCCCACTTGCCTTACGCAGTAACTGATGGGAGTAGATTCTAAAAACGTCTGTCTTCCACAAGCTACACAACCCCGGAGGAATGGAAGCGGTTGCTAGTCCGACTACAATCCAGATGAATGCGCATGTCATGACAGTTCAAGTCCCTGCAGCTCCTACTTGGGCACAGTCAGATTTTCCCGTACAGTGAATCTTGCATTCGTTCTCAGACGGCCCTCACTGCCGCTGGTGGATTTAGCAAAAAACTTCACTGATTGCACCAAAATGGCCTTTTCATCACTGGTACACCTTCAAACAGATAAAACATGTGTAAAACTAGATTCATTCGACCTAATAAGTTCCCTGAGAATCTCGAGTTTAACGACGACGAGTACCATCTTCGAAGAAGATTCCTCCATCGATAGCGCAATATTTCGGGCAGATACCAGGCTCTCCTTGTGATCCACCATTTCCAGGTGGTCCTGGTGGTCCTGGGTTTCCAGCTGGTCCAGGTTGTCCGTTAGATCCAGGAGGTCCCTTAGGTCCAGGTGTTCCTGGAATGCATAAGATGGAACTCAAATTCTAGAGCTTGCAGTCATCAACTATAGCGAATATGTAATATTTTTACCTGCTCCACCGCCGTAGCCGGGCTGTCCATCAGGTCCGGGTGATCCAGGTGCTCCAGGAGGTCCTGGTGGTCCAGGTTGTCCAGGGGTAGGTGGGGTAGAGACGGCATCTTGACCAGGTTGTCCGGGTGCTCCAGGTTGACCAGGATTACCGTTGGGGCCAGGTGGTCCCTTGGGTCCGGGTGGTCCAGCATTGCTACCAGAGCCGCTGTTTCCTGGTGGTCCGTCTGTTCCGGCTCCTCCAGGTGGTCCTGGTGGGCCAGGAGGTCCAGGTGGTCCTGCTGGGCATGGTTGGCATGGTGGTGGTGTTTGTGGTCCGCAACCACCTCCTCCGCCTCTGCCTGGGTTTCCTGGCATACCATTGGCTCCAGGCTTTCCAGGTCTTCCAGGTCGTCCAGGATTTCCACCGGGTCCCGGTGGTCCAGGAAGACAGCAACCGCTGCATCCACCGCCACCGCCACCGCCGCCTCCACCGCCGCCACCGCCGCCACCTCCACCACCGCCTCCGCCGCCGCCACTGCTACCTCCGCCATTTACACCTTCACTGTATCCAGCCTGACGGGCGGTTCTGTTACCGCTTGGCAAGTTCTTGATGTGGGTGACTTCGCCCCAGATGTCGCTGGCGGAGCTCTGAAATTAGGAAGAATCAACTCCAGAATAGGAAAAGAGTAAATTGTGAACTTACCTTGCAGTGACGGATCTCGTCGTACATTGAACGTTTCACCTGGTTCACATAGTTGTAGACCATCGGAAGGGTGACACATACAGATAAGACGGCGACCACCGAAAAGGTGACAGCCGAATAGGCTACAAAACGGTAGGCCTTCAAACGATGGTCGGAATCCATCGTGAAACGGTGACACTTTCGCTGCCATCGAAGCTTATATAGCCGAACGGGGTATCGGGTTAACCTTGCCAATATCGCCCGTTCGTTATTTCGGTTTTCCTCTGCCTGCGATCATTAGGTCGCGCACTATTTCCATGCCGACGTTTTCAATGCCATTCGATCGGTTCTTAGTGAAACTTATTGCAACTAATAGTATCGATAATGATTTCGATTTTACGCTAACCATGCTGTTTTCGCTATTGCTACTAGACTCGTGGTTTTGCACGGCTCAGTGTAACCAGGAAATGTTGTTAGCGATGACAAGACTTCCAGTTCATGTGATTTAATGTTTACACAGCCTTTTATACCCTAGAATTCCCTTTTATCCATACTGTCTAACTAAATTTCCCTTTAAAACTAATTCAAATTTAAAAAAACAGATAAGCTTGACGGAGAAACTTTCACATGAAGATTTCACTATCTTTTTTCGGTGAGTTCACTTTCAACGCTGAGAAAAACCTGTCCGCTGCGCTATTTGATGCCATATTTACGAAAATTATCGAAAATTTTTGAAAATAGCAGAGGACGAATGAAGTACATATGAAAGCATGTGAGGCATGAAAGAATGATTTTGTTACGAGGAAAAATTGCTCAAAATTATATAACGGTGTAACAGGACCTCGGAAGCATCGGAAGAGGTATAGCCAAGTACACAATAGTTGGATTCGGAAATAAGGAAGAGTTTGGAGTAAAAAAATCGGAGAAATTTTACTTTTATTCGTAAGGGATGTGGAGGTGAAGCCTAAAATCACACAGTGAAATGATTTAAGCTCAAAACTAGAACCCTATATCTTCTTGACGCAAACTGCGTCGGTGTGGAAAAACTTTGGAGCACTATATACATATCAACTTTCTTTTTTAAAACGTTAAATTCAAAATTTTTGCTGCAGTATCGCCGTTTACCGAAAATCATGCGAAAGAGTTGCTAAATGAGTTGCACAGTTCCAATGAACACAACTGTTTCTGGGTTCCACGGTTGTGTAGCGATTTGAATAGCTCTCTGAGTATTAATAGAGGCTCTATGTAAAAATTCACTGATATGATGTCGTTGTAAACAAGGTACACATAGAAGTCAACTGCGCGAAAGCTACTGAAAGTCTGCCCTAACGAATAGAAAGCTATACGACACTATTCTTCATGGAAACGGCTTCGGGGTAGTACGAAAGCAATCTAAAAATAAAATGATAAAGGATAAAGTTTTTGGCGTTAATCAATCCCGTCTGTGGGATGCGCCCCCGCACTCGACTTCCATTCAGAATCGTAGTGGCGTAATGAGTGCGTATATGGCCTATACAATGACTTACGGTGGCCAGCCGATGTACAAGTCAGTGCTTTTATCCTCCCAGACGAGTCTGGTAGCAATTCACCGACCCCGGAGGGACGGAAGGCTTGGTTGGCCTAGGCGGGCATCGATCCGGGATTCGAACCCCTAACCGTGCGTGTGATATAGTGCGCCACTTGCCATTACACCACCTCCGCCCTCAATCTAAAAATAATAGGAGCTAATGGAGGACACCTACATAATCGAGGACATGAGAATCAAGGGCGGGGGGGGGGGGTCGATGCATGAAGGAGTACAGACATATGTGCTCTTAAAATAATTCCTCTGATTGAAATAACAAATGAAGTTACATTCTATCCAGAAGATGTAAGTGTTGTAAATAACAGCTGCACCTCAACTGAACCATTAAGTGGAGAAATTGTAACAGGAAATATTCTGAGAAGTCCAGATTATTTAAAATAAAAGGAGGGAACAATCGCAAGTTCGACAGACCACCCTGAGTGATCTTTTGAATTGACGATCGTTCCACTGGGCTACTCTTGAATACTGCAAAGACTTGGGCTGATTGGTCCGTTGCGGCCTACCGCGTATCGAATGAATTGGACTTGAATGAAAATTTTGACCCTGTATGAATGCTTCAAAATTTGAGTTACCTTCCTCACTGTACAGAGATCTCCCCCGACAGTTGTAAATTATTCATGACCATATTTACGCCTCGTTAGGAACGTACCTGATTCAGCTGGAAAGATGGTGTTTGACGAGTGGCATACATCCAATCGCACTCAAAACTTCACCTGCAATCATGGCTGTGAGATGAAAGGTGATTGCATCTAAAGAGTAATGGTCGTTCAATAAGGAGTACGCTCACTGACAGGTAGTTTCTTGGAGTTTTATCTGATCAAGTTATTGTTATCTCTAACTTTGAAGTACCCCAAAAATTACCATTCGAGCACAAATTCACAACGCAATGAATCTATGGTCGTCAAACCCGAAACTAAGTCAGTCCACCGTTGAGATGCTCGGCATCACAGAAATGTTTAAATTTTCCTCATATCACTGATTGCAAGTACTAATTTAATAAATAACGAGAAATGTTTACTTGCAAGAAACGCCAAATTTCAATTCTCATCAGCATTAAAATGTGAAACAGTGGGAACCTATTATATATTGTAAAGGAGTCTCAATCATGATGTATATGACCCAGACCTATGGCTGCTTCATTTAGAAAAAATCATTGGAAGCAGAATACAGCAAACAATAAAAATATTGCTTTTGCGAAGAAAATCGACAAGTTCGCGAGGCCCCTCCTGAACAAAAAACATTTTCTTTCATATTACTACCATTTATATTATCACTTGTTTGCAGAAGGCCGTGAAATTCCGACCGTCTTCATTATTCAATGGAATGGGTTCCCTACAACTCGATGGTTTCTATGAAACATACGAAAAATATTCTGTGTATTTCGAAATTCAGCGGAATACAATGATACTCTATGGCATAATTACTGATTTAGTGGCGGCTTTTACTTTATATATCATAAAAACAAATGATATTAAGCTGATTGGGCCGTTTCGACTACTCATGTACGGCAATGTCATATGCCCTGCTTTAGCATGCAATATCATTTGCCTTGTATGCGTACCGTACATTCTCGTACCGTATCCGGTGATTCTGAATTTAGGCCCATTAAGATTCGGTAGTGTTTCTACTTTGGTTTATGCAGCTATTGCTTTTTGGACTGGACTTTCCAGTTATTTCAGTGTTATGTATTCAATATTCTTAAATTACATAACTGTCTGTCATTATTGGCTTCTGAAGACGGCTGCTTTCACTATTGTGAAGTGGCTCTCCATTGCTGTCCCTTTAATGTTTTTGACCATTTCCACTATCATTATATTGTTCATGTTATTGCATGACACCTCCTCGATAGCGTTTATACTGGCAGCGGATCCAAGAAACGCAGTCATTATGACAACTTTTGCTCCTTTGGTGATAAACTTCAGATCGAACGGTAGTGATCTATGGCTTATAATAATACCTATTCTCTACGCCATATCAGCGATCCCAAGTGCTGTAATGATCATCAGGTAAGACTTTTGGCTTTGAACTAGTACACTTGAAATTGAACTTCTCCATCGCCCAATAGAAGGTAGAGGAGTAAATTTTGAATCAAAGCTACGCTCTGAAGGGGCTTTGTGACATTGAACAGAGGGACGGAACTTACGTGCGTCCGAGGATGCGCGCGGCAAATTGCGCGGCGAAATTCGTGGACTTGAACGACTTTCGCACCTATCATCGGGGCCCAAATTAGAAGTAGAGTAGATTAGTAGGATCAGCTGACCCTAATAAACTACTCTACTCCACTTGGAGTTTATGCCCCGTCAATAGGCGCCGCAGTCGTTTGAAGCGCCACAAACTTGGCCGCGCGCATGTTCGGACGCACGTATGTACCCATACCCCATTGAACAAGGCGTCATCCAGAATGCTTGGTTACTGTTAAGGTGTGTCAAGTATGTGCTTCTGAAGTAAATGTACATACAAGCATGGATCCGAATAGTCAATTGCCCTTTTCTTGTCGTCGCTCCCCCTACAATACTCCCCCAGACTTCCTCGTCTACCATCTTCCCTATCCTTGTTCTACTCTCTGTACTCGTTACTTCTATTATTATCACTACTGAAACGTTGTTGATTTTGCAAACGTAGTTTAAAATTATTGCGCATCGCTTAGCGCAGCGTAAAAATTGCGTACATCTTTTAGGTTCCATCCAAAGATGCCTGATATTCGACGTAGATCGAGTAGGGGAACGAATTCCGAGTGTTGACGGGAACTTCGTGCAAGCCTAGGCGCACTAGACGACGATAACATTCTGGTATACCCGCAGTGGAAAAGCTGAGCTGTAAGGCCCGATGGGTGTGCGTGGCAGAGTAAGCAAGCATAAGAGCATGGCGTAATTCCCGAAACAATCTAGCCGGTGTTCGTCACTTCCAGGTTGAGTACCGATGCACGGGAGTCGAAGAAAGCGGTCATAGTCAACGCGGAAGAAGAGATAGGAGATTTACAAGAATGGAAATGCATTAATCGGTCAGGAATTATTCCCTTTAGAAAAAAAACATGTATTGCAGGATTATTCTTCGTATTAAAACGAAAAAACACGAATTCTCCAGAAGAACGTACCGTCTCCATCTCAATGTGGTCACTGCTCTTTCTATGTATTGTGCGATACTACTCATTCAACTCGGTATTCCCGTGCTATTGTTCGCCATCACAATGATCTTCCAACTGGAATGGACGAGATCAGCGTAAGTCCACAAAAATAGGCTGGTCCTCAACAAATACTATACCACAGAAAGCCCTATTTGTACATGTTGAACTGCAAATATAAAGATGATATGCTACTGCGCTAGGCGTTGCTGGTGGATTCCCAATTACCACGCCCCTACCTTTCAACAGTTAATGTGCTCCGGCATGCCAGTTATGTTTTCATTTCTACAGCACATTGAACTTGCCAGCTGTTTCGACCTGACTTCTGGGAAAATGATTTTAAGGGGTTTTCGACCGTAAGAACACAACGTCTACGTCTACGTGTTTTTCGGGTTCTATCCCGAAAAATTCTCGGTAAAATGTTCAAAGACTGAGTGCTAATTTGTTCGAAGACTTGTAAGTTAGTAACAAATCTTTAGAAATTTTTTTAGAAAGCTCCAGTATTAACTGACCTCCTTTGTAATAATCGTATCTTATAGAAAACGAACATTAACATAATTTTCAGACCATATGCTCAGACTCTACTGTTCATTCCGGTCTCGTTCACCGCGATATCTACAAGCGTTATGTATATGATAGTTATTCGACCATTCCGTCAAGCTGCCATGAGATTAATCAAAAAATTACTAATATGTAAACCTATCTCTGTGCTGTGGTGTAAAAAAATCACACCGTCTGTATCCATATCGCACATTAGCTCGAATGATCAAATGTATTTTCGCCATAGAAAAGATTAGTTTGTAATACAATACAGGTTAACTACATAGGACCACTGATAATAAATTTGAAAATTTATAATTATCCTTGAACTAAAATAATTAACGGTTTTATTTAGTGTTGTTTCACCGCTCCTGTTTTGAAGCTTTCAAAAGTTACGTGCATTTTCGATTCAAAGTATTTCTACTATCCCCAAATGATATCCTCTTTACTTTGTACTGACTTGTCCCATTAATGTAAGCATGATAAAGACAGAATTATGATGTATTGCGTGCAGTTGTAAAAGATAGAAATGATAAACAAAACGAAATAACATCCATCAACCATACGACCTATAATATTATCACAACCGGGCATAACACGGTGTGCCTCACACCGCACTCAATCTCGACATAGGCCGGTTATTTCTAGTTGATGGGAAACGCTCAGGGACCTGGTTCGCCATCGAAAAAGGTACCACTTCTTGATGCATCTCTTTCACAGAACTGATCATAAGCTGTTAATTCAGACGGAGCCAGCCAACAGTGAAGTAGTGTCTACGCCCTCACGTGGTCAAGAATTGCCTAATCCTAAAGATGAAACACGGCCAACCACATCTACACCTCATCGAAAAACGGCCACTCGTGAAGATGAAGGACGGCTATTAGCCATAGCTCGTGAAAAAACGGCTACTCGTGATGATGGAGGACCGCCAGTGGTCTCACCTCGTTCGAAGACGGCAACTCTGGAAAATGAACGACGGCCAACGGTCACACCTGTAAAAACGGCAACTGGAATTAACGAAAGATTGCCTACTCCCGCACCTAAGCAAAAAATAGCAATTCCTCGTGACGAGGAATTGCCCATATCTACACCTGTTCAAAAGAACGAAACTCCCAAAGAGCCAGTGGCAGGACAGACTGAACCACCGCTCGCCCAGAACTCTGCTGATAAAAAACCAGCAGCAGAACAAACCGAAACAGCGCAGGTGAAGGAACTCGCTAATGCAGAGCCAGATCCAAGACAGGCTCAAGGTGCAGCAGTTACCCAGAATACTGCAAACGAAGAAGCAGTTGTACGACAGACTGATCCACTACTTGTAGAGAATGCTACTAATAAAGAACCAGTAGTGGCACAGACCGAATCGCAAATACGACAAAATTCTGTTCAGAGAGAACCGATGGCGGGGCAGGTCGAACCGACGCCTGTTCAGAATTTGGATAATACAGAGCCCGGAGAAGCGAAGACTGCTGAATTGCCACCAACACAGATTTCTACTAATGATGAATCAGTGGAAGGACAGAGCCAATCACAGTCTATCCAGAATTCTGAAAACTCGGAATCAGCGGATAAACAGATCAAACCGCAGCTCGAACAGAGTATCTCTGATAAAGAACCAGTTGCAGAACAGGCTGGACAACCGTCTTCCCAAGACTCATCTGTTAGAGACCGTCAAGAAAAGGAGCCGCTTCAGCGATCTAAAACGCCAAGCACTGCTGCCATAAAACCTGAGACAGCTGATGAATCCAAACCTACCGGCGAGCAAGTGAATCCATCCCTTGTTCGACCAAAAACACCCGTTTGTAAACCAAGAAAATCTCCAGGAGAAAAGCCTCAACAGAAAGTTGTCAAATCACCAGCTCAAGTTAGCTCTCCTACGAATGAGAAGGCCTCGGACAGCCAGGATCAGGACTTCTCTCGTGAACCAGCCAGTCCACCTGCACGTGCTCGAACACCGATGTGTGAAATAAGGCGATCGCCCCGTCAAAAGAAAGCGCGATCTCGTGGGAAATCCAAACCAGGGCATGAGTTCGCATCAGCAAATGCAAAGGTGGTATCACGAATCATTTGATACGAAGAATAGCTATCGATTTCGATTTTCAGAAAAAATCATTACGACATGGGATTGGGATTATGGACGAGAAGCTGGAGCGAATCTTAGCTGTGAGAACACTTTTTCCCTTGAAACTTAAATAAATCCAAAAGTTACAAAAAGTTGCAAGATCAACTAGCAGTTTGTTATGCAACTGAGAGGAAATCAAGTATATGGGTATCGATAGTGATAAGCCGAACTTTCAGTGGTGCAGAAGTGAATTCAATAAATAATTACAAAGTGTCTATAAAAGGAAACTAGCCCGCTGCCGTTTTAACCTGCCATAATGAGTGTAATTCGAATTGATATCGATTTTACGCTTGTGAAATCGCACATAAGCGCTCAGCTGACGGAGTTCGGAAGCATGTCCAAGGCTACTTCTGAGGGTATTTCACTTCTAATGGTAAGGGCAGGGTGAAAAACAGGTGAGCATTGGGCGCAGAATAATCTTCATGCCAGTATAGCGACAGGAACAACTGGACGGAATTGTACGCCCAGTTCGAGTCGCGACTTTTTCGCGCGCGACGAGTACGACACTATCCCAACAAAAAGGTTCCAAGGACAGAATGAAATTTGGCGTCCTTGTCGGCACATTCCTTCCCATTCCATATTGGGAATCGGGACGTGGATTAGAGTGCTTACCGAGTTTGTCGCTGTTCTGGTCTTGATCTATTCTGCCTCCCCTTCAACTAGAGGAGTTTGACGTTGAAATTTTTAACTCAGTCCTAATGAATGAGTTCTTATCAGGATCTGGAAAGTGAGGAGTGGTATCACGGATTTATCCCATTCGAGGACATAGTTGGGCTGCTGCACAATGATGGGGACTTTCTAGTGAGAGCTATAGATCCAGTTGGAGAAAAACCACCATTGGTGAGTGTCTTTTGTTAGGTTCAACAGAGCCAGAGATTCTCTATTCACAATCATACCAATTGTGTATCTGTCTCGTGCATAGATGACGGAAGAATTTGAAATGATGAGGAGTGTGGGGGAGGGGGGAAGAAGGACCAAAGTAGCCACTACGGTAGCTTTCTTGCAGATACACATGAAGAAATACATATTGTTCAAAGTATAGACACAATCTGAACGCGTTGGATAGTATAAACGCTACTTGCAGCCTTGCATTACCGTAAAATGGGACCAAATAATTGATCATCCAATAAAATACCGTACAAAAGGAGAAGATCGACTCTTCACATTGGATGGCACTTATCGAAATGGAGACATAACCGAGTTGTTAAGGTGAAGATAGGAAACAAAGACATAAATTCGAAGTAAATAACAGGAAAGAGTTCGTCGATTAAGGTATCACCTAGAAAATGGTGCACCGATTGACGATGGTGTCACGTTGATCAATCCTATTCCAAAACAAAAGTGGGAGCTAACAAGGGACAAGATCAGGTTCAGCGAGAAAATCGGCGTAGGACATTCCAGCGAAGTTTATGCTGGCAGACTCGAAGAAGGCTCACTTTTGCCACCAATTGATGTTGCCATTAAAAAAGTAAGCGATTGTGATTGTAAACCAAAAAAGTACGAATTAGTTAACGCTACTTTCAATTTCGCCATGCATGGTTCGACGCCTTCCGGCAGTTTGATAACAGCTCCCGAAGACCAGCTATGTTTAAGCTGTAGCGTCCATCCCCTAGACGAGTATGCCATGGGAATTTTGGACATCCTGAGTAGAACGGTACCTAATGGTCATACCAACGCTCCTTGCCATTTGGCCACATTCCCTTCATTCATCCAATGAATGGAGGTGGGTGGGGGAGTATAAGAAGAAGTGAAACTTGTTAGTGCCTTCAGAGACCAGTAACGGGTATGTGGCCCTGATAAAGGGCGCTATAGACACCTACACTATCCAGGGCCTAATGCGGTACAAGCCTGCCACTTCTTAACCGTTCTGAGGCTGGGTACTGGGAGGCCTAACCATGATTCGACCCACGATTAGTATATGAGACTAAGTTACTCTAAGAGTTTGAAATCACTCAGTTTGCCTTCGTTGTTTAATTCTTTTCGTGACTGTATAAATGCTGAACTGAGATTGATGATTGCCGAATATGGAAGGCATCACAAAAAGTCTGTCATCTATAGTTCCTGGTTATAGGTAAAAGCCAATACTTACAACCAGTTCAAAATCAATAACATGTACAAGGAGGCAAGAGTTTTGCGACAGTACAAACACAGGTGTGTTCAAGAGTTTCTTCAGAGTAGACCGCGGCAATAGTTGAAGGAAAGTGAATCAACTAGACACACTCATAAACTGCGAGCAGACTGTGAGCAGCTACACCCCCCGTCACAAATGATCCTTTCCTCTGAAGACCTTCCTGGAGATAAGGCTTGTTATTAGGTATCGCAAAGATGTAACGATTTCTGAGGGTGTGTCGTTGTGCCGAAAACTCCTAGAAAGGGCGTAGTAAAGGCATGAAATCCGTTATTACCGCCGAAAACGTCTATTCTTGAAATTGACTGAGAAGGTTTCAAAGGTGGCGTCGCTTGACGGATCGTGTGGTAGACGTAAGGATACCGTACTTTTCCTCTTATACAGTTCACATAATGTCCAACATAAAAATAGCAAGATTTCCAAGACTTCTTGCGCTTTTTCGAAGTCCCTTCCTCATTAACCTTACTATGTATTGTCGTATGTCACCGCTAGTTGAGCCCTTGTTGACCAAATTTAGGTTAGGAAGCATTCCACGGCCTATGGGTTTCTAATTCTTACATAGACGATGTTATAGAAATATCGTTGCCTTCTATGGAATCGTCGATGACAGCAGTATCGATGTATTAATTGTTACGGAGCTGGTCCATGGAGAAAGACTTTCATCTTACATAAGAAGACATCCAGAGGTACGTTATCATGCCCCTCCCAGACAATTGCCCGAGGGTGTTTGAAAACAATGACTTCAGCTGTCCACTGGAATACTGTTTCTTTACGCCAGTGATGTCGCCTACGCACTACTATATCTACATAACAAGAAAGCCTTACATAGGTAAGCAATTATTATCTGGAAGATATAGTCAAAATGTTTGGGGCAACCCATAAACCTGCTCCACTAAGAATGGAAATTGTAATTTACCATAATGAACACTGAAATTTCAGAACAATTTTAGAAAATTTTTTTTAGAACATGTAAAAAACCTCCCCGGCAGTAGTTCGTTTCTAGAGATGTTGCATGCCACAGTTGTATGCTGGATAAGGACCATAATCGAGTAAAGCTTTCGAATCTTGGATTAACAGCGAGAGGAGAATGTTACAAAATCAGTAAGGAAGAGAAAGCGCATTTACGGATACGTTGGTGAGTAATTCATTTGAAGATTAGGGCAGCATGCTGAGAACAAGGTCAGGTAAGTACAGATAGATTGGAAAATTTTCCCCATGCACTCGACATCCACACGCAGTTGGGATGTAAGTTATTACTCGAAGCCAGTGAACATAGTCCGGCTTTAAAGTCATTAGAGAAAGGTTCAAGTATGTCTAGCTGGGTATGGAAAGTAGAGAGTTAGGAAGCATTTGGTATTTCTGTGGGTTTACAGATAGGCCTGACCTCAAGAAATCAAATCGGTTTCTGCACTTTTTCTTACAAAAGGAGCTCACATCTGTGGTGACCCGTAAACTTCTGAATTGCTCTTTAATGAGAACGGTTTTGTACCAGAAATCCCACATATTTGGAGGCAAATAACCTCCCATGGGAAATAAAAACCTTCCCTGCGCGAGACTGCGCGTGGTGGCGGGCGGCGAGCGCGGTTTTCCAACAGGGTGGAAGACCTTAAAAGGCAGGCTTGAAAGTAACTGTACAGTTGACGTACTCAGACAAATGGCTTCCTATACTGAAATGAAGTCGATTTGTGGCGTATCATTAAAGATAGCCTAATCTAAATATTCTAGCCGATCAGCATAAACTTTCAGCATTTAGGCACGCACCTGAAGTGATAAAAACTGGATTGTACACTACACCATCCGATGTCTTCTCTTATGGCATCCTCGTTTGGGAAATATTCCACTATGTTCAAAGGCCGTATGGTAAAATTGAGAACCATGTCATACGAGAAAAGGTATTACTTGCAAGGTCAAAATTCATGTTTTTTCAGAATACTCCCTCCAAAATTAGGACAATTTCCGAACAAATATTCTAAGAAATGTTTCCAAAGCGGACGACCTTACTGCTGACGCTTCCCACTGATGTCGCCAAGGAATCTCTCAGACGTCTCCACATAATTTCGCGAGTTTCAGATTTCTAAACCAGATTTTCGACCTGGAGTGGATAAATCACTTCCCGAAGAAATTAAACAGATTATGGAATTCTGTTGGAAAGCAGATCCATCTAAACGACCTGTGATGGCTACTGTGGTCGGATACATCCGGAATAATGCAGGGAAAATGTGAGCCCTATTGCATGAAAGCTTAGAATTGCAGCAAAACTCGCGACGAGGGTTGACACTGAGCTTCTTCCGTGGCTCTTATTGAGGGAAGAGAGAAATACTTCACTATGAATGGCACAGCCTCAACTAGATTGTTGGAACACGGCCCGTTTTCCGATGTGGTATATAATGTCCTTAAGAGTCCTTAAAACGCCCTCTTTTGACGGCTTTTCGACCCAACAATGGCCCTTCACTATTCTCGAGAGTTAGGGTTTGTCCCATAGAAATTCTCAGTAAGTGTTTTCATCAAAGAATCTTCTTCCTTGTTTCTGAAGGTTCACTCAAGTTGAAATCGAGGAATCTTCAGGCCTATTCCCAACTTTAGAGAGAAATTCTTGAGCTACTTTTTTCAATCAATTTCCTTCATAACTTCGAGAAAATAAGTGCTTCAAAGGAAATACAAGCGATTTCAGGGTAAAGGAAGATCTGCAACAAAAAGCTAAAGCAAAGAAGGTGAGTTAAATGTAAAAGTTCGGAGTTATCTCCAAATAGTGAAAATTCGCCAAATTAACCCTCAGTCTTCGCAAATTTTAGTCCAAATCGGAGCAAATCGAAAAAATGTCATTAGATCAGAAGATTAATGATGTTACTCATTTATTAAAGGTACCATGTTTTGATTGAATATTGTTTTTTACTGCCTTCCAGACAGCAATATTTTCTTTCCCAAATTCCAGGTCTGTGAGAAAAGTTGATTGAAGTGCAGCGAGTGAAAAATGGTAGAATTCAAGAAATTGCGAATCTCAATGCTAAACTACAAGCAAAATAATTACTGGTTAATAAACCTAGTTCAATACTTCAATCAGTGAATTTTTGTTTGATGTTTTCTTATACTGACCCAGATAACGAGATAGGAACCGTTCGTTGTACTCGTTTAACAATACGAATTAATGAAACATTTGGTTAACTCTCTATACCGCTTTTAGAAGCGAAAGAATCTCAGTAGAAAAGGATTCAGCAGATGCCTTTGGTTTATGTCACGACGATGTACGTTGGTAACAAAACCTCAGACTCAGAAATGATTGAAGCAAGAATGGTGGTCTCGTCAAAATGATCAGCTGAAGAAGACAATGATGTTTAACGAAATAGTGAGCGGTGAAGCAAAGGGGTCAGCCCTTACTGAGTCATATTAAAAAAAAAGCCTGAAGAATGACTATTCAAAAAAGGAAAGACGATGTAAGGGCCAAGTCTGACCGTCAGGAGGCCATAGAATCTAATTGGTTAACCAGTGGACCCACTTGTCCAGTATATTAAGGAAGAGAATAAACATTCTACAGAAAAACGCTCACCATAAGAATGGAAGGGCTTCTATACACGGTAACGATGGCGAATCATTCAGAATTGGTTGTATTTCGCAATGATTACACCTAAGTTGAGTTTGTTATAGAAGTGATGGCAACAAGGAAAAGTGTGACACAAATAAAGTATAACGACTTTGAATTTGACATTCTTCTCTGCTAATTGTACCACGACTTGAATTTAATAGGGTTATCTGATGCAAAAATCAGCTTAATAGAAAGATCCCGAGCCACGATACCGAATTCTCAGCAATATTGAAAGGGAATCCGCAAGATTCATTTTTAGGTTACCATAACCCCAAAATTCATGACCCCAAAACTCAAGCCGCATTCTGCTGGCTTCCTTGGCTGTTTAAAAATAGAATCAATCGAGGAGCAACGTTCAAACGCTATCGAGTACGTACAAACTGATAAAACACTTTTTAAAACTAGCTACTCAGAAGAAAATAAAAATTCATAAATATTTATTCAGATCCCTGTGTTCGATGCATATATTCGACATTAAGAATCGCCAACAATATTTGAAAGATATCACGTTTCACAATTGTTTTCTTCTTAAAATCTTATTGTTATTTTCTTTGTCAATCAATATTCACACTTATTATCATCACCTGAAACGCAACACACAATGCCGCGCTTTTCAAAGACGATAAATATGATAAAAAAATATGTGAAACAAAATATGTTTTTGCTGAAAGAATGAAAATAAAAACCATATGAAAAACAGCTGTACGTAATTTAAGCGAATTCACTAAAGCACCATCAATATCCAGTCGCTTTTTATACAAGGATTTTTGAGCAGCATAACGGATACAAATCATCCACATCGTCATCATATTATGAGGCTTTTTTGAGAGAAGGAAAAGAGAAAATGAACGTGGCGAGGTTGGCATTTCGGGGGTGGCAGTTATTCACTCCACCTACCTACCTCTGCAATCAATAAACACTATAAACAACAACAAAACAAAAAAGAAATTACTAAAAGTAAATTCTTTTGATCACTGGTACGGCATGCATTACATGTACGACCCGACACTACACACATTTTTTTTACAGTATACTATAAAAATCGATGATACATCGCAAAGAAGACACAGATCACAGCCATCATCAAATCTCAAAACAATGTTCACAATGTTATCGAACATTGCGCCGATATTATAGATTTAGAATTCCCGTGTGACGCGTGTGACGCTACACCCGTGCAGACTAGCAGACGTGACCACCCTGCGTGCCGATCCTTGATCGATCTTCGAATTATCGATTGATTGGAACGCAATCAGGTTATCGTAGGAGGGGAGCCGATACTCGCCGTTGGATATCACATTCGTTCTCGAGGCATGAGCCGGCTGTTCGAATTATAGCCGATTCCAAGAGTCGAACTGTCGTAGTCCGTTCTGCTTTGATCCGACTCCATCAGCGCCAGCATATCCTGGAGAAAATATGCGATTCAAATCAAAATCAATAATCGATTTCAGAAAAGTATCATTAAAATGAGGTTACTCGACACTACTTCGCCAATGGCTTCGAAAGCTAACATAGCTTACCCTACCGTAACCCTTTGTATCGTACCGTAACCCAGAGTTTTTGATTACGGTAGGTTACGGTGGCAAGGTACGAAATCTACCTATAAGGAGATGATACCGTAATACTCTCCTTATTGGTGGATTTCATACGACCACCGTAACCTTCAGTACCCAAAGACTCTACAGTCCGTCTACCGTACACATTGCTTGTAGCGTATGCCGGGTCAAGGTGCCACCGTAATCCGACGACCCTTCCGTAGCTCGGCATACCTACAGATGGACGGTGGCATAAGTGGACTGTGAAGGCAAAGTTGGCCACCGTAATACTTTCTCCTTGTTAGTGGTTTCCTGTACCCAGCCACCATAACCTACCGTACTCGAAATTTACACGTGGGTTGCGCATCAGGGTGCACAAACAACGCCTCCACCACACTACTGGTGCGTCTAGCCTGCATCCAGGGCTACAGATTGGAACCTGGCGCTCGGCGTTTTGTCCCATATTACTTGCCCTGTACAGTCTAATATAATATTATTCGTATCTCCAGCTACCGAATTGAAGCATTATGTAAAATTCACTCAAAGATTAGAGCTCATTCACCAAAACAATTCGAAGCTTTTAAAAGAACAACGCGAAGTAAGGGATGATAAGAAATCGTTCTGAGATGATGACAACCATCAACTTCTAAGAATTGAACTGAAATATTCCAAAAGCGTAATAGTAGGCCCCGCCATGAGAAAGACTCCCACAAAGATTCGGAATGGGCATAAAACGCTTAGTACTGTACTGCATTCGAACCAATACTTTTGCCTATGAGGCACAAGCACGGGCTCAAGCACCTTCAGAGACAGGGCGTTCTGGCCCGATTTGCCATCCTGGAGAAAACTGATATGGTGGAGCCTTTAATTTATTCTGCTACCCTAGTATTTAGTAAGTTAACACTCGAAGTACCGACCTGTAACCTTCCAGGCAGTCGGCTTGCTTGAGCGTGTTCATTGTGCTCTAGAGCGTCCATAATTGGATCTTTGTATTGATCCAGGTATTTGTAGAGCTCATTCAATGCAGAGAACACATGGAATTGGCCTCGATGAATTCGGGACTCCTCGTTCAGCAACGATGCCATGTCTTGATCAGAAATCGGTGGCAAACGGGCGATATCGGAATAGTAGCTGAAAAAAAACTTCTTGTATCCGGTACGTAGCATAGGAATGGAACACATAATCAATGACAGACCTGTCCACCCAGTCTCGGTACTGATACATATCCTTTGCAAACAACAGCTTACTCGACGGTGAGTCTTTCGTTAACTGATGATCTTGCGTTGAACAGGCATCCATTAGGGTTTGGGCCACAACGGATAAACATCCCTCAACCTGGAGAGCTCGATGTCAGAAAAAAAGCGTGAAATTAATAGGAATTGCCAAGCATTAATTGGTCCCGTCTCAAGGTGAACAACAAATCCGACTCCATACTAACTGGTAATAACAATTCACAACCTTGGTAAGATTCAACTACCAGATTGAAAATTGAACCCGAATTGTTTCACGAGTTATAGTGATAGTGGCAACTACTCGCCCAATTTTCCCACAGAGGATATATGGGATCGCCCAATTCTGAACCCTTTCTCCTGTCCCTGCTTAAGATTGAATTCTCTGGTCAGCTTCAAATTTCTTTTCCAAAATCTTCTACGGTCAAATCCACAACCATCCCGTTACTCGAGCTGTGGTGATCGAGTTTATATAGCGTAAAATAAACATAAACAGTCGAAAGCATAAGCACTTCTGTACCTTGGTCGGCTTCTGAATGTCGAACACAAAATGCGGATTCTTGATCAGATTGACCCAGAACCGGAGCGGTAACGCATTGCTCTTCCACGCATGAACCACTTCCGCATCGGTGATACCGTGTTCAAGCGCCTAAGTTGACGGAAGTTGGAATTTTACTAGTATTCAAGATAAATTAGAAAGCAAATACAAAAATTGAAGGGTAAATTGTTAATCAGACAATAATCACAAAAAGAAACTCGTAAAAATCGGTACCTGCTCATCCATAAAGTCGAACATGTACTTGACTGCTGCCGGTAGTGGTGCCGGTCGTGATGCCGTAGAGAATATAGACTCTAATAAATCGTTGATAAATTTCTGCAGGGTTCCTTTCATCATTAATAACCTGCAAATAATATTAATTTACAAAAATCTCGAAAATTGTCTAGTCTATATGGATTTTACGTCTGAGACATAGGTTTCAGTTCAAGCTCCGCGCATCCCATAGCACCCCGTCCGAGGCCCATTCGTTTTTCCAAGAAAACATTCAAAGTGATCGAAAATTGAGACTTTTATTCAAACCTAGTGAGGTAGATTTCTGTGACCATTTTCTCTTGATTCTCGCTTGGACCATGTTCGGACGGCTTGACAAGATGGTAAAGTTTCTGCCCTTCAGCATCCTAAATCAAAAACTTGATAAAGTATGTAGGTATATCAGTTATGTCAATAAAAAAGAGTGAACAATATCAATAACGAGTTCGAAATTAGAAGAAAACAAGCAGCATCTATGAGACAAACCTTGGAATTACTACTGCTGTTCGTTCCAACCCATGGTCTCGATAATGTCGGACTGTTCTTCAAGCTAAGCGTTGATTTTTCACTTCGTTCAGATAACAGTGACTAAAAACATCAAACAACTATTACTAAAAATTATTATAAAACCCTAACCATAAAAAAAATAAAAACAAGGGTAGGTGTACAGTATGTGTGCGTTCTCCAATTCATACAAAATTCGCTTCAAAACCCATAGCTCTACGGCCCAGTGGACATGTCCTTGTAATTAAAATTAGGTAACTGTCATTTGTTTCAATCCCAAAATATTTCAGAAATCAAAACGAGCAAAGCCTAAATTTGAAAAGGAAAATTTACGTGATAATTAATCCCACTGGAAAAACTGCATAATCGACAGTTTTGAAAGCAAATTTAAAAATGTAGCAGGAAACTCGTCAAAAACCAAAATCACTGAAAAAAAACAGTACAGTATTAATCGAACTTACAAGATTATACAACGAGTTCTGCCTAGCCATCAGCATTAGTACGGCATTGTTCGGTACATTGTAGTGTGCCAAGGTATTCAATCGCTTCCAACCATTTGGTTCCACTCGTGACGTTGCATCGATATCCTGGACAAAAGCGAATCAGTTGTTGGAGATAAAGTACCATAGCTACCAATGGCAGAGGCAAAGTGCACACCTGCAAAACTATGCGACCATTGATACCCGCTCGCCACTCCAAATCCAAATCATTTGCATTTGGTCGATCCGAATACGGTACAGTACGGTACTTCGCGTCGAGGCATTTCTCCTTCACCTACAAAGCGAGGAAATATATTGACAAATAAATAAAACTGTAGAAAAATCATCCTCACTATCTATTTATTAGTGCTGGCTTTGATTTTTTGCTGGCGATTCAAAAGCAATAATTCCAGTGAAGTCGGAAATACCACATACTACGAACAAGCCAACCCCTGGACATTCACGTTCACGGTTATTTCAAATATTTCCTTAGATGTTATTTTTGTTCCATCCAGGGCAGTAAGGTTTTCAAAATCCCTTCAGTGGTGGCAGTTAAGTCAACTGAGTGCCGTAACACCGTTACCACAAAAAAGTACCAGAAACCTGTTCCAACACTAGTACTTCAAACTTCGAGAAATTGCTAAAGCTGCTAATTTGTTTTTCTCGCCACCCTTCTTAATCTTGCCATTCCATAAAAATTACACTTCAGATCCATACTGCAATCGATCACTGTAGCATCCCCTTTTCTCATCACTCATAAGATACATTCTTCTCTCATAAGATACATTCTTTGGAAACCCGATCAATATCAATCATATCCCGAAATTCCACTAAAAACACCTCGATCAGTAGCATTCCATCAACACATGTCACTCGCCGATCGCGGAACAATCCCAGAAACGCAACGGCCATAAATTTAGCAAACTCCCATAAGTTCGCGCTAACAGTGATCTCCGTAGAAACTCATCTGTTTCGACTCTCCAGTTGATCAATAGATCTTAACCTCAGGCCTCAAAAACTGACGTCAGGCAGATATCCCGACCGTGCATTCAGTCAAAATGTTAAGGATGAAGGATAAAGTCATTGGCTTTGATCAATCCCTTCAGCGGACTGCGCTCTCGCACTCGATTCCTATTCAGAATCGCAGGGGATGTTGAATGCGTATGATTCTATACAATGACATGCGATGGCCTGCCGATGTACAAGTCAGCGCTTTTATCCCCCATAATAATGCAGTACCGATTAACCGCCCCCGGAGGGATAAAAGGCTTGCTTGGCTTATGTGGATATCAGTCGAATCCATGACCATGCGTGTGGACAGTGTGCCAGCTGCCATTTCATCACCCCCCCCCCCCCCCTCCAAAACACTAATAAAACGTGGTAAATCTAGATCTAACATAAGTAAGAAACAACAACGTTAAACAAATACGAGGAAAATCCATACCTGGGTAATCGTATCACAGTCTAGTACTCGAACGGGCATGTCCGGTTGGGTATATGTCATCGAATCAGCAGCAATGAATATCGTCAACTCTTTGTACTCGAACGTTGCACGTAACAGCTTCTCCTCCGACAGAGAATAACTAAAATAACGTCGTCTTACCATTCCCAATAAACAACCACTACACTGGATCTAACTCTCAAATCTAAGATGTCTATGCAGATGGCAACTAAGCGTGCGGTCACAGAGCGACTGGCTCTGTGACCGCACGCTTAGTTGCCATTTGCAGATGGCTCCGTAGGTCACAATAGTGCGATCAGGCTTTGAACTTCACCAGACGGCTAACCCTAATAAAGTGGGTCATGGGCTTAAAATTGGAATATCCTAGTGCCCTAATATAAAGTCCTACCCCAAGCTGCAATGACGCAGAAATAATAAGCAAAGCCAGCGACATAGTCGAGACGAAGAACTAAGCAATCAGTTGAGCTGATTCATCGCTGAGGCCAGTCTATCAGTGCGGGCCACATAACCGTCCACTTTTTTTTATGAAGACTCTTCAGTGAATAAAATGCGCACTTTAAGAAAATGAAAAAAACCCGAATCCTGCAGCCGATTATCAGAGCATTCTTTTCGGAGTAACTAACTCATCAACATGGGCATCGTAAAAAAATTGATTTAAATAAGGAATAACTACCAATGGGTTAACCCATTGCGTACCGCGTGCTGCACATGGTGAAGCACGCCCCTCTGCCTCTGCGCGCCCGCATGTTCGTCCAAAGTCACTCTAGAGTTTTAACAAAGTTCGAACAGCCCATACTTTGCGATTCGCTCAAACACACGCTCTGTGTGGCTGCGTGCTGTACGCCGTAAACCACGTCGCCCGCGACGATTTTGAAGGAAACGCCGGGCACATGCGGCAGCTAGCGCGAAACACTGCGGTACGCAATGGGTTAAGTCAGCAGCTGATCTGAAAGTAACTAAGCAACATACCGAGCTTCAAGTGTTATCGCGTCTTGTGGTCCCTTTTCCATTTGTTGCTTTATGCCCCAATAAAGGTCGTAGAGACGCTTGCCGGCGTAATTCTGCAATGTAAATATTTTTAATCCCGACTGTGGATTTCTTTCTTGTCGAGGAATATTTAGAACGGCTTTCTGCTTACCCTCAGGTAGTCATGCATAAGAAAGGTGAACCATGCCGCCAGCATACGCTCGGCCACACTTTCACTTCGTCGGAAGAGAATTTTCGGCTGAAACTTCTTTTCCACTGTTCGATCAATCAGTTCACGTAAAAGCTGCTTCAACATCTCCGTACAATAGCCCATTTTTTCCTGGAAAGAGCAGAGTGATTATGTACAAAATAGGTATTGATTATAGAAAAAGTACCTGGAGCACCACCATCACTAAGGAACCAACGTAAACACGATCCTTCCCGAGAAAGTATTTATTCGCCTCCATCGTTCGTACCATTGTGAGAAAGAAGGTCTGAAGCACCATTCACTTGGCCATTCACTTTTGTATCAACTACCCAACTAGTCAATAAAAAAAAGTTTTCTTGAACTCGAAACGTGGTCCCACCTTATTCATCAACAACTTATGGAATTCCCGCAAACCAGCCTCGATCGCGCCAGCTTTTTGACTGTCCACTTCAAGATCACGAAGAACCGGATGATTATGCGGGTTGTTCGGGAACAACACCTGTAAATCTAAATTTTCCCAGAGAGACGAAAGAAAACAAGAGGAAATAACTTGTAAACCAATACTCACCCTTGCACAGTAATCCTTGTACTCCAGAAATGGCACTATGGGTGTTCCTAATGGCAGATCGGCTGTATACTGATTCAGAGAAGTTTGAAGCTCAGCGAATGCCTCCTTACATTCGGTGGCTACCTAAATCACGGATTGGAGCCTTTGCCAGTATAACCAGCAGATCTGGGCATTCTCCAGGTCTATAGATAGAAAATTACCTTCATTTCGATAGTATCCATTTGAGTCTTCAGATACTTCATTTGCCTTTGATGTGAATTTGTTTTCCTTCTGAAAAGTCAAATGTTCGTTGGAATCCTAGATCGGAATTCAAAGGCGGACTTGGAAAAATGCTGGGGTAGACCATCATTACAGTCTTCAGTTTCAAAATAAATGAAATAATGCTCACCTGTACATGATGGCCAGACAAACAAAGCAAACGAGCATGGCGGCGATGCATGCCAAGATGACCATCACCACACTGGACGTCAATGAGGGCGAATCATAGGATAGCTGACCAGCAGTATAGCTGAAGAACGATCTATTAATTTATTTGTCAACATCAACAACAGTCAACAGCCTTGAAACAAATACCCTAACAGTTATTCCTGGATTGCTTACCTGACATTTCCAATCCTCACAACAACTTCCGGCTGTAGCCCACTTTGCAGAGGTGGTTTTTCCGTTGGCGGCTTACAGGTCAGGACTTTTCTAGCCAAGGCTGTCAGTTGACAGTCAACACCACCCACCTAAACAATAACTTGGCGTTCTATTTCAACAGTAGAAGAAGATAAGAGGAAAGCGAAAAAACTCCGACTTACAGTAATCTTAATATCACGTTCCATTGCTCCCACATTCAGATCTTCACCGTTTATCGTGAGGTAGTTATCGCCAGGACGATAAAATCGCGTCTCCGAAAACTTATCTACTTTGGGATTTGGATATACCTCCAACTGCCGGCTTCTTAAATGAAAAAGTATATAAAAGGATGAAACTGATGAAAATTATCAATTATGATAAAACGGAAGGGTAAGTTGTCGCAAGACAGTAGTGATAGGAGTGGCATTCTGACAACTGTCTAATGATCCGAGGTAGAAACTCGAAGAAAATCAAACAAAATAATTGACTAAAAGCCCAAATAAGTAGTGAAACTCACTCAGTAATGGTCCCATCAAAATCGAAAGCAAAGTTATGATGTAGACGTCCTCCGGTGTCTCCTGATGGTAATCCAGGTGTAACACATACCATTAAACTATCGTCCTCTACATCACACACGGGTCCAGCTTGGTGTACGCCTCTGAAATTATCATAAAATAAGGTGCCTAGCATAAAACACTAAGCGATTTCATGGCTATAAATAAATACTGACCGATCATTGACAAGAACCATTCTCGGTCTCTGGAGCAACGCGAACCCTTCACCTTTTACATCTATCTGCACTCCACCGGCTGCGATACTCTTAGCCGGTAGAATCGTTGAGACGCGCGGATTCAGCCTGGAGTAAAATAATGCTTACGAGCTACTACTTTCCTCCATCAAGTCTAGATCTATGGAAAATAGGGAATCCAGAGCAAAAATAAGAAAAGAAATTCAGAGAACCAATTCAAGGGCAGAGCTACTCACGCAAAGTTGTACATTACTGGATAAGGCACACGCCCACGGGATCCATCAAAGTCGATACGGAGCTGTCTGCGACCCTGCGAGTCGCCGACGCCCATACGACATATCAGCTGGTTTTCCCTACGGGATAGGACCTAAAAACAAGTGTCAGTGAAAAACTCAGGCATCAATGAACTCGAACTTTGAACGGAGCCAGGCCGCTCGGTACTGACCTCGCAGTTCACTTCATCAAATGATACGTGAACTTCGCTTCCAGCATCCAGGTCGGTGCCATAGAGGGTTACATCTGTTCCACCAGAAACTGGTCCTAAATTATTACATTAAACTGAAATAGAAGAGGTAATGGAACCAGGGAACCATGTGAAACAGGATGAATTTATAGGAAACAGTATAATCGTTTTGAGGTCCCACCTCTGTCCGGTTTAACGGCCGATACTGCAGGTTCAACATACTCGTAGTCATACTTCGAAACTGCGGCGTAACTCGCGTCATCAGCCCGCAGTCTTACCTGAAAACCATGAAGGTTCTAACAATACCACGAGAATGCGGAAGCTAAATCCAAAAGCCGGAAACCGGGATGGATTACCCTCACAATAATGTGAAAGTCTCCCAAGGCGTAGACAGTTTTGCTCCCTCCCACACTAAATTACGGTTTGAACTTGATAAAACTGTAGGGTATCTGAGTGAGATAGAGATCAATGTATGGCCTTCAGGTCCACACCCCGCTCTCTTTCCTACAAGACCCGGCCGTCGACTTACTAATGCCTTGCTCATTTGCGGTACATAGAACGAAACACTTTTGCGTTTGACATCACTGATTACTATGAAAATAGGAAGTTGGAAACCTCGAAAAGACTTCGAAAGGAACGGCAGCCTGTATTTACCTCATCTTTGGATTGATTCAATATCGAAATTGGCTTTGAAAATACAACCCGCTCACCACAATCGGACCCTTGCTGTTTTTGACCTGTGCCTTGCCGGTCTCACAAACGATTTCTGTTGCTGGATGATATTCCGATGGGATCACTGCGCATTGTACATTAGCAACGATCACTGCACCAGATACGTCCTGATATCGGCGACCGAGGTTTGTTCCGACGATTCGTAACTGGAATCAGTTTACAATAGAAGATTAGTAATATGACTCTAAACTAGTCCAAATGTAGTACCTTAGTTTTCCCTCCGACTGGTCCTTTTCTCGGGCTAAAATCTTCAATGGTAGGATTCGAACACAGCTGGGTACTGTTCAACCAGTCCTGTGGCGACTTCGCTGAACATGCCATCGGTCGAACACATCGGGAATCCGTCACGCACCAGCCACATTCGTACTTGGTCGTGTCCAACGTCAGACATGCTCCACAGTTCGATGCCAATGCTTCGCATTTGTATACCTACAAATGGCACATTTGTGGCTAGTAACGAACTTGAGGGACTTCGGGGTAATATACTATTTCCAACCAGGGTAAACCATTTTGCGAACGCGGCGTTCAATACCTCTATGTCGAATCTTTTGTGATCATTCTATTCTGATTCGTGTCATTCAGAAGCTTATACGTGAGACTTATCTTACCGTGAACCCCTCTTCTCAACTGCTGCATAGTTGGCAGCCGCAACGCGACCGCACGCAACTCTGATGTCCCGATCACGATCCCGAAACCAGAAAGCTCCATGACCCCGTCCTTACCTCCACTGCTACTCCGCCGACATTATCCAATGTGTGCCTTTTCGTCGAACCACCAGACGACCATACAACATTGAATTCAACCGGTGACGTTCCACCTGATAGGCCAATACCATAGTGATCAAATTGCATTTCATCGCATCTGGAACGGATTTTCATCAGGGAATTGGAAAAAATGGCTGAACAGAAAAGATAAAAAAAATCAGGCGCAACCACAACTTACATGATATTATCATCAAATGTCTTCACCGCCGACTTCTCATGTTCAATGTTCCCTACACGAAACTGACATCGGAAATCTGTCATGAATATCGGGTCAAGATTTTGCATCTGAAAATTAAAAATTATGTCCGACTCTGGATGATGAGAACTGTTTAGATGGTAGACACACCTTCACCGATATATTCCGTCTTTCACCAGCAGCCACATAGAGCTTTGTCTGGGGTGCCACGATGTGGGGGCACTTTTGCGGACCTTTTCGACGTGAATGACCTTCTCGCTAAAATGATTCCATTCAACTATAAAAATTAGGCAAACAAACATTTTCAGAACTAGAAACACAATATTCCCCTCTCTTACTCCCTTTCCCACTTTTCGAGGAAGTATGTTCTAAATGAGAAATTTCTTCTTATTCGCAAAAAACTTACATTTAATCCGTTCACAATATGCTGCTTCCGACAT
Organism: Haemonchus contortus; assembly: GCA_000469685.2. Lineage (NCBI taxonomy): Eukaryota > Metazoa > Nematoda > Chromadorea > Rhabditida > Trichostrongylidae > Haemonchus > Haemonchus contortus. The sequence goes on from LS997565.1 coordinate 42,271,107, forward strand.
TTATCTTCCGTGAGTTTTCCAGCAACACATTCATTCGATTCCAAGCACCTGGATTTTTAGAGTGAGACGATTTGCGTTTGCAAAAAAAAATTGAAAAAAGAACTAAGAAAACCTTGAGACAAGCCACTTGAAACTTACCAATCACAAGGGAACTCGCTTTTGGCACACGTTGAACAGGTCGTATACCTATTACAATCGTAGAACGAAAAATTCGTGGAAGCTATCGGAGTGATACGACCTGAAAAACTGGACTACTTCCAGTGCTGTAACTTTACTTTGAGTGTTTTCTAATTGTTTCTCGGGTTAAACACTGAACTACACCAGGCAATAAAAAAGGCTTCCAGCAAAAAGAGAGATCCAAACCAGAACAATTATTGACGCTCTATGGAGCTAATCTTTTCTCGGACGAAAAAAACTTAAGTACCCACCTTCAGCAACGATGCTTAAGATAGCTCTATGGTGTGACTCGTTTGGAGGAATCATTGGCAAACGATTTATCGGTGGAGTGGCACATCGCAACGTTCTGAAAAGCATATTGTTGTGAATAAAAAACTAATCGACGTCTTCTTTCTACGCCATGCATCTTATTTCTTACTAGATTCGGTGCTGCACCGTGTGTATAATTTCCAATCAGATTACTTATAAGAGCTTGTTATTTTCAGCGAATAACTTATTTACCAAGCAATTCATAGAACAGCTATAAAATTCAAAAAAAAAATCAAAACTTAGGTTTTTTTGGGCTGCATTAGATCTCACGGACTCTACGAATAGAAAAGAATATTTCAGCCTGTTACGTCAAATTCTATACATCGATATGAGCTTGGAGCTAATGAGGAGACTTCTCAGTAATTTCAATAAAAAGAAGTCTCATAAAATTAAGCCTCACCCATCGTGTGGATCTTGCTTAGCTGGCTCACTGTTCACAACTTTCCCATCAGAAAATCGGAAAGAACACTGTAATCGTCCTTTGGTGTCACCCATGTTCTCCAGACTTACCTGAAAAAAGCCACTCATCACTTTTTTGCAGACCTAAACATAAGCTGACCCTAGCGAGACTCACATTGAGGAAGTCGGCCGTAGTAATCTGTATCTTATCCGGTACCACTCCACGGATGCTAAAATGAAGTCAACTTGAATTAATTTCTCCTCATCGAACAGGCTTGGCTTAGTTTTTCCGACAGGAACTGCGGGATTTCACAAATCCCCTCAGAAAAACATAACTCTGTAAGCCATCTGAACTATCCGGATCAGCTCACTTTGGACAGCGATTGTTTTGGAAATCCAGCCAGCCGCTGCTCGTCTTCGGCAAAACTCGCTCGCAAGTGTCCTCTTCGGTACATATGCTGTTCTTCACACACCAACCACAAAACGGGTCCCGCTTTGCCAGACATGAAACACACGTCGCCGCTCCTTCACCACAATTTGATGTCCGCATCTTGACCACCTGAAAGGAGCCCAATTTGAATGATTAGGCAACAAACACAAAGCTTCCAAAAAACTGCCCATAATGAAATAATGAGGAAAAAGCAGCTTAATCCTCATACCAGAACCAACGGTTGAATATGCCACGTCCTGGTCTTACATGGGAATTGGTCCAAGCCAGCAAAAAAATGATTATCTCTACCCCGCTTCGACAGTCTTTTTCATGGAGCGATTGGTCTCCGGATCCGGATCTCAAATGTAGTTTCATTCAGACCGATATTCTCATACCCTCTGAGTCTTTACATAAAGCACAAGTGTATAGAAAGATGAATTCGCTCATCAGCTTGTACCTGCGTACTGCTACGAAAATAGTATACTTACAAAGTCACTGAAAAAAACCTGGATAAAAATAAAATGTAGGGCGCACCCAAAACCACAAGCCGCATCTATCGAAGTTTACCATCGATAAATGCCGATTACATTTAGGAGAGGCTTGCCATTATTATAACCACGGATTAAACTCAATTTCTTGCTTTGAAATGCTTCCAAATTGCACTCGAAATCGTAATAATTTCTGCATTCTGATTTGGTTCAGCCAATGATTTCGCGATGTCCAATGGATGTCTGTTTTTACTCGCCAAAATAAGCTTGGTACCGATTTTTGCGTTGAAAAATGGAAAATTCGGTTTATCGGAGCAAGATCCAAATAGGAATTTATTTAATGGATTATGTTGGCATTCAACGTCGACGCCCCGTCAATTATCGGAGCTCTATCTTGCCCTTTACTGTATAGCACTAAAAACATTCTTCAATTGCGAGAATTGGTGATACCAAGAGGCTTGATGAAGGGATACAGTCCAAGGCACCAAATGATTGAAATCTCGCCTTTACTGGGCTCCGTCCTGCATAAATCCCCTTCCTTCGCCAGAGCTCTGGAGCACTCCACTACACTACCACTACGTTCTTCAACATGCTGTTCTAGCACCACTCAATCGCGTTTCAACTAATAAAATCGAGAAAAGCTCTTTAGCGCTCCAGAAGGACAACGACCCTCGTAATGCATTCGGTCGTCTATTGTTCGTTCATCGCCACGCGAACACCCATCGCTTCTAGTGCTTGATTTGGGAATAGCATTTCCCGTTCGCCGCTAAAATGGTGCTCGCGGGTGGCTTTCGCACTTCCGGCACCATGCCACGACAACGATGATAGCACTTCGAAAATCTCCGCGCACTTTGTTGCATGAAGGACGACGGAGCTATCAAATACATGGATTGGCCTTCATCAATGTACCCAACGCTGGAGCAAGTGACATTGAAGCAACTGTAACACCCAGACATGTGATCCCTAGAGACCAATATGATAAGTTCCGTGAGTAAAGCCAAGAGGTCGGCCACACAGGGGAATAAGCATGCTACGTACTATATGCAAAATTCTCCCAAAAACTGAAGTCAATTATGCTCTGGATGTTCACTATAGTAAGTATGTAGAGGGAAACAATAAACGTAGCCCTTGTATCAGCCGCCGACCCCTGCTTTACTCCGACAGCAGCAGACAAGAGCTCTTAACCTTCTTCAAACGCTCACGAGTAGCCATCAACTTATTCTAGGGCACCCGTCGAGGCCGAGCAAATACCTTTGTTACTTCGTTACTGGAAGAGTAATCTCTCGCTGAATATCCATCATGATCTGAGCTATCTAACCTGCAGCCAAATTGACCATGAACACAATCTTTTTCGGACTATAACTTTCGCAACCAGTATTCAGCGGGAAATAATCAACTTGTAGATGAAGTCATTTTGACTCATAAAATGTTCGCAAGCTCCAAGAAGGCTGTACCAATCAGGAAAGTATGGAAGTTCAACAGACCCCCGAAAACGAAAACTGCTATAATCTCAGTACAAATCCTGCATCACCCTTATCGCTGACGGATTCTTGTTCATTCAGCCACAAATCTTGCTTGATACAGTTCTATAAGCCGGAATTTATCCCACCGGTATGTCTTCAGACAAAGCCGGTGGGATAAACATCGTACGACAGCCGTCCGCGGCTAATGAGTACACACAGTCGACATTAAACGTCATCGAAACCGGCTAGTAAATCACTGGACAGCTGCCAAATCGGTCTTACAAATTCCTCGACTCTGTCAGAACCCTTCCAATCGTTCGTGACACATAGAAGGTCAGAAATAAAGCTTTCAAACAAACTTATTCTCAAAGAGCTACCTGTGAGACGAAAAGCTGTCCAAGAAAAAGCATAGAAACTCAGTTGGAATCACTGCTACCTACAGAACTCCCAGGATCAAATCACTTACCTTATGGAATCAAATCTGGAGAACTCGACAAAAAACAGACAGAAAATTTTCACATTTTTGCCACCAATATTCCTACCACCTCAACCCATTTACACCCTGCCCTCTTTTCTTGCCAATCCTGTGAGCTCGGGGAGAATATATAAAACTCCATTTTTCGATTGAGTCTGCGGATCTCTTCGTATTATAAACTGAACCACTACTCGGACTTATTCTGGGCCTTATTTCCTTAACTAAACCAGTTAACTTTCGAAGAAAAGAAGCATTGCATTCTTGGCTTGGTCTGAATTTCTTCAAAAGTCTCACTTTCCAAACCAATCCCTCGAACTGGAATAGCATTTCGTAGCGTTGCAGCTCATCAACAGCACGAATCGTTTAAAGATTCCGAAGAGTTAGTCTAATTAAGGCTCTAGGCGCGCTGTGCAGAAAGTGCACTCAAGTAGATATCCGATGTCTTTGAATTGCTAATTAGGAAAGCTCTACCACTGAAACACTTCTCTGGTCTAAACGGAATTCGATCCTCAACCATCGACTATATTGTCAACAGAGGCGTACCCAGTTCTCCTAATAATGGCTCCATCCGATAAATTTGATACGACAACAAAAGTAATTCCGGTACAGCACAGGAGGAAGTCCAGCACAGGACCGACAAATGCAAAAAGGCCTTGGTCATTCATGGTATCAATTAACAGAGTTCGAATGTGAGTTAGGTCTTCCTTTGAGGGCCATTTTTGACTTTTGACGATTTTCCCCGCATCGCAGTGACTCCTTTAGAGAGTTGTAAGACCACTCCGCACTATGAAAATTGTTGAAGTTGATCACTGCGTCACAGTAGCCCTTGGTAGCCAGCCTTCCCAGAATTACCAATTAGGCCTGTACAACATGCCGAAGCTAGTGGAGCCCACCCCTACTTACCAGGGAGGGGTAGTCTACTTACCGTGGTACTTTAAATGGAGACCCAGATAAATCGATAGAGTTTTGAATGCTGTTTACGAAAATGGAACTTAAAACTGCAAAATGATTCTCCTAAAAAAGTTATGGGGGCCCGAATTTTGCTCGACAATAGTATCAATTGTTTAAAGCAATATCAGAAAACGTTTAGAGAGCCTTTGATAAAATGAAAAAACACTTTGCAAAAGTGCGGACAATGGGGGGGAGGGATCCCTCATTTTACCCCCACGAAGCGAGACCACTACCACTAGATCACGTGGGCGGTAGATAAGGAAGCGACGAGTTCGCTCTCCAATTGATACTACTGTCGAGCAAAATTCGGGCCCCCATAACTTTTTAAGGAGGATCATTTTGCAGTTTTAATTCCCATTTTCGTAAACAGCATTCAAAACTCTATCGATTTATCTGGGTCTACATTCAAAGTCCCACGGTAAGTAGACTACCCCTCCCTGGTTAGAGATGTTCGTCCCTATCCACAACAGGAATACGGTTTAGATTATCTCTTGGGGAGCCAGAAGATACCTTTCAGTGGAAAGATTAAAGTCATAATGAATATTTTGACAGGAACTCACTTTGCTAGGCGTGAGCACATAAGCGTATTGACCATTTTCGCTAAAGTCCAAGTCGGCTAAAATTGGTTCACGATTCGAAGAAATCTCTTCCGTGGCGTAGATTTCGGCCGTCGTTGAGTCATGGATGGTGGCCTGAAAAACCGCATGATAATGGTAAGGTTGAGTTTATCGATACAGGTTAAACAAAGAAAACTTTTTGGCTGTCTAAAAGTTTCTATCTAATCAAAATGCTTATAGCATTTGAACCCCTTTACGCAAAGAACTTCTGAATTCGTTCACCCTAATAATGGCCAAGTAGTCAACTTCTAATCTACAACCGGTCCCCGACTGGTTGTTGCTCTCTCGGGCTGATTACTTCACGGAATGCCGCGGAAATCATGGGCATTACTAATCGATGAAGAACTCAACAATCGTCTCATGTAGTGCTGGGTTTTTCGTCTAACTTTACACCAGACCATTGTCATCCAGTAATTCAACATACTTCCACATGTCTGTAGTGTACGATGCTATTCAATGGACTGGATATCGAAAGGCTTTACAATTTCCAGATGCTTTAATCCGTTTTAGGATAGACTATTGTTTTCTGAATCTCAAAATAGGAGCTCATCAATCGATAAAAATATTTTAAATGTATTTCAGACGTACTGAAATTAACGATTTTAAGGTAAAGACTATGGGAATATAAAATATCAGTTATGCCCACATGCTCCAGAAGTTTCAAACAATCGCTGAAACGCTTGCTACCATGTCTCAATGCGAATAAATTGGCACACAGCCTAACTCTTCCAAAGAAGTATTACCTATGACTTCAGACACGTCTGATAGTCGTTCCCTTGTCACAAATGTCTGGGACCTCCCTTCTATGCACTTGCAAATTGCTGTAAAAATCTCCGCAAATCCCTCAACCACTGGAAATCACGATTGCTGTCATTAAACGAGCAAGCGCCATTATCGAATCTACGACTGCCCGCCGTTGTCGCCTCATCACACAAACTTCGTCGACATGACGTAGCCCTGACCATAGCCTAGGGCATGGGAACCGCTTAAATGGATTTACAAGGCATGCTCCCACCAAATAGCCGTCCGCTCTGCCATGCGCAACGTCACATATACAAATGTGATTATTTCTAAGCACGACTCCTTGTGAGCATGACACATGGGTTCAATTCCTTCCAGTAATCCTGTTACCAGGGCGGCTAGACCACTTAGTGTTTTGGACGGAATATGGCGAACAGGTGGTGAAAATGGAACCAAAATCATCGTCAGAACAGAAGGGATGGGTTCCATACTAATATTCCTCATCCACTGTCTCTGAAATTTTTCTAATTTCACACAGGAACATATGCTAACTACAGATCTAACTCTTTTACACTTTGCTCGTGACTATAATAGCCTTGATCCTACTTCGACACCTCATGTGAGTCCTCAGAAAGATCCCTTCTCGGGATAGAATCCCCTCCCCCTACCTTTGCCGCTTCGCCAATCCCTAAAATAGGATTACTCCACCATACGAGTCCGAGCTTCCCTCGCGTCACCACTACCAACGAAACAAGTTTGCTGCTATACGGACCAAACAAAGTAACAGGCCTATCGCATTAGGCTCTGCCACATCGCCGGACTTCATGCATAAATCAGCGCACGACCTGCAAGATTTCGAGGCAATTACGAGGCTTCTACGAAAAACATCTCCGTGGTCAGCCATACGTGATGTCATTCTTCAAACTACGGTAGAAAATCCACTTACAAATCGTACTCGTACTAGTTCTTCTCAGTCATAACAATTACAGAAGAATTAAGCTCCTATTTGTCTAGATTTCTCGTCAGAAGCCAGTCCTTTTTAGTGTCCATCGGTAGGAGGCAGCAAACAACGTAATGCCTGACTTCTAGCAATCTACACCGACAACTTTCACATTCCTCAGTACCATTACGATTCTAGGAGACTCCTTATTGTAAAAGTCGGCATATCCAGATTACTGGAATTTTTTTAGAAAAAAAAAACAATAAAGAAGCCATCAGAGGAGGAAGCGCCCTCACGAACTTCCAGTAAAGACAAAAACAAAAAAAAAGAAATTTGTATGAATAAAGAGTCAGAAGAAATCTACCTTAAATATTCTTCCATCATCAGTGCCAATGAACGCTACCGTTGACCCTCTCGTGGTATTCACTGCTATCGCCGTGAACCGTGCGTCATTCACAGTCAGCACCGGTTCAGCAGAGATTGGTTTTCCTCCACCTGAAAAAGGGCAATTTCTAACCAGTTACTCTGACAAATGTTGGGGTGGTCGATGGTATGAAATGAGCCACGCATTTAATGTCACGACCAGCCTTCATCTGATGGCTTTACACTTTCAGGTTACAGAGTTATCACTAAGATCTAGAGAGTAGAAATGGACAGGTGGAGACGGTTCAAGACAACCCTCCCAACACACTTTACATCCTTTGGAATTTCCGGACAAAATAAATCATAAACAACATAATAACTCAAACTATCCCACCTGAGCGAAGTTTCCCCTTCGCTTGACTGTTCCAGAAGGCCCCAATGAAATAATTTAAGATATACTCGTAAAGGAAAAGCATGAAGTACACCTTGGACGAGTTCACAAACTTCTTACTGACATACTTCTCTCATTTCTATGTGGGAATGTAGACCGCAGAAATCCCACATACGAACGCTTCACTCCTTTCCCATAGCGTTCTTTACGCCGCATTCAGTTGTTTCTCAAAAGAGGTCGAGTCGGCTGAGTAACCGCGCTAATTGACTACAATCGTTACGATGGCGTTCCCAGCTACAATCTTCTAACACCTTACTATAAACAAGTTCACTTCTCCGTTCCTAGAATTCAGGGCAATCAAACACATACCGACAACCTTACGTTTTCCAAACGACCGTTCGCGATCACAAACGATGTGTTCGAGAACAATGAAAAGCGGGCACACGCATTCATAAAAAGAAACCACTGTAAATAAACCAGTAAGGTGACCTGAATCAATCTACGAAAACAACTTTTTGGTTGAGTTGACGGTGTTACTCTACAGAGGCAAGCTAGGTCAGTTCGTTAACGCTCTGGGTGTCCATGCCTAGCTATCGCATAAGGTTTACGATGCTCTTTGAAGAAGAATTCACCCATCTTGGCAACCGCCTGGACCCACGGCAAAAGTGGGTGATGCTTCCATTTCTGTCAGAAAACGCTCTCCTGAACCCGATAACGACAAAAATAATTGATTACCGATATTCGTGTTTACATCTTGACCACATTCCACATCTTTCCATGACAAATGCGTTGTCTTGCATTTAGCCGTCGACTTAAACCATGGCAGTTGCTGAAACCCCAAAGACCATAAATTCATTTGCTCCATGGATACTGGATACTGTAAAAAAGAAAACAGGAAATGAGAAACAAATGTTACCTTTGTGTACAGCCCTTTATAGCAATCCATGATGTTCTCTTCAAACTTCTTTTCAATATGTTTCTGGATCGGATATATACAAACAGCGGAGCGTCGAGTGGGAAACTAAAACATCCACTTCAAACACTAGAAGGACTCATAATTTAGCACTTCAATGGTGGCCCTGTTCCAAGAAAAAAAGGATGGTACCGCTAGGTAAAATCCAAAGAGGTAGCAAACGCAATGCTCTCCAACCATTTGTTACTCTTTTCTCAGCACTGGGCATATTAGCTGCACGAAAAAGGTGGCTAGGTAGGTAGGAAATATCTATGATCCCAGTGGCTAACAGAACGAGCCTGGTCTTTATCAAAAAAAAACTACTTCTTCGCCTCATCCTACAAGTTAACTGGCGCAACTAAAAGTAAGTATATTTAAAAATTAACAAAAGGCAGTGAAACAAGAGAGAAAAAACGCACATTCCGTTGGAAAGATGTTACATCATCTGCGACAAAAACGGCGTACAATACTTCGTCTCCTTCGCTGGAATATGAAGAATAAAATTCAAAAGGATTATTAAAATCTGAAAAGAACAGAATAAGTAAAGAAAGATAAAAATAGAGACGCGAAAGCATATACAAATGTGTCACAAAAGAGAGTAAATTCTGAAAAAAGGTGCGAGTCAACAATCGTGTCTGAAATGTCCGCAAAAATTGAATTCAGATAAAAGGAAGGAGCTTGAATTTTCGAGAAGGACGATGAAATACTCAAAAGCGGCGAAACTGAGAGAATAAACGGATACAAAGTGGTCCGATGATTTTGAGCAAATACCAAGAGATAGAAGAAGAAAACGGATATGTCAGGTCTTTCTGTGAACAACCAACCTTATTCCCAACGATTTCGCAAGATTGTAACCAGCTGTCGCTACGTATACGTCTTGTATCAAGTTATAATCCGTGTCATCTTTCATACATTCCAACATTACCTACAAAACTTTGCAAATAATAACAAGCAAAAGACGCCCAATAAGAAAAAATAAATAAACAATAAGAATTAAAACGAAATGAATCAAACTTGCAAAAAAACTGGAAAATCCATGGAATGTAATGGAAACTTTCAGAACTTTAAAACTTTCTTCGAATTTGCTCATAACAAGGGCCCATATGGCAATAATGAAAGCCATTTCCGGTACCCCGAATACTTTTATTATACGTTTTTCGATTAATAATCCATATTGTCTACAAAATTAGTGATGCATATACATAAAATTGATAAATAGTTGAAAATAACTTTTTAACCAGTTTCAGTAATAAATTTACATATGTATCACTTCGGTCAATTAAAGACAAATATAACAACTGGCTACCAACCTCTGTATAACTGTAGAAATGCGAATCTCCAGTACAGACACGAACAAGACGTGACTGAATCGGTGCATCCTCCCCTAAGGTCTTACCCTGTCTGGTCGCAAAGTACGCATACTTTCCCGATTCGAATCCTCCAACGTAGTCAATCCTGTAAAAAAGCGCTATCGAGTAGTTCCTAAGACTTTTTTGGGACCTGTATTCCATGAACTAATTAAAAGTGTATGACGCCCGAGGCTGGTTCATTAACTTCATTTCCGTTTCTACTCAATCTTTTGCCTACATAAAAACGTCTGAACAGAAAACAGGATCCGTCTCATACATCAAGCATACATCATTCACCCTCATGCCGCTGAGTATTTGACTCACAATGAACTCTATAAATCATAGTCTATCAAGCAGACCTAACGAGTTTTTTGAATATTTTCTTTTTGAATGGATAAGTCTAAAATAGCAGAAAAAATCGAAAACTAATTCTTACCTGTAACTACTCCGAAACTTCCGTTCGAGGCTAATTTCCGTGCCGGTTGCAAGTCCTTTATCAGCCAGTTCGAACTCTTTCGCATCGCCATCGCGACCACGCGACAAACGAAGAGATGTCACAGCTGGGATGTCGTCACGAAACAACTTGAAAAAGCAAGAAATACAGGGAAAAAGTTCAAATACATTTTTGCTCGAGCTCTAATTAAGCAGAATAAGAAATATAAAAATAAAAAGCTTGATTGATGTAGATATAATGCAGATAGAAAACAAATAAAATAATTAAAAACCAGTAGAAAGCACTAACCGGCCCTCTGACAAATGTTGTCCCAACGTATAGTACCGGATCGCCAGACGGTCCTGTACCGACAAAAACTACTGCTGATGATGTCGCATCGTTTGCCAGCATAGGTTCGGGTGACTCAACCTGTACATCAGTGATGTTGTGGAGGTTTCGCAAACGACACCGACCCTGAAAATGCTCAAATTTTTTTTCGATGGAAGTGTTGTGAAGAAATTAAAACGAAGAGCAGTAGTTGGAGTTTTTTCGGAACCCATTCGTGTGTGCAATGGACTTACAACTCGAAACACTGCAACTTTTAAATCTCACAGATACTTTTTGAAGTAATCATTAGTAAAATTCAACCGTAGGCGTAAAATTAGAATTATCAGAATCCCAATCTGTTTATTTTTGTTTCCGATGAGATGTTATTTCAATATGAGTTATAACAACTCTTCCAGCCACTTCCTGACCCAATTCGCCTGCGATGACTGGATGTCACGAAAAGTTGACCCTATTTCTTACTCATTTTTTTATCAACGTTAAGTGGAACGATACAAATTGTCTTACTAATTGGTTTCATGCTTACGTAAAGGCTCCCGTATACCATTTCAAAAAAAAAACTAGTAGTAATCTCAAATTTCCAATACTTCGAAAAACTGGCCCACAACAGCCAGCTCACTACCAGGCCCGCACCACCCGCAGTGCCACTTCCGACTCACTTAAGTAGGACTTCAATGCCAATAAAAAAAGTCATGGTAATTACCTACGGACAAACCATTCAATTATTCACTGCTCAGGAAATAACCTCGTGAGACCTGATTCTCGACTTGGGATTGGGAGTAAGCTCCAAACAAACAAGTTCTCAGCCCCTCCCCAGTCAGCTGCTACTGTACAACAAAAAAACTATATCTATATAGCGAAAAACCAAACAATGAAAGGCATTGCGTATTGTCAGAGGATCCGAACTGACTTCAAAGCAAGATATCCGAACCGTTCCTTCCCCTGAAATCCCGTAACCAAGCATCATACCCTGATGGATTCCTCATTGTGTTCCTACTAATCCTATATTGGGAGGGCAGAACAGTATACCATTTCTACCTGCTTTCTGGGGCAAATTTCTGACCAGAAACTAATGTCCAAGCAGGATTTTTCCGATTCGAGATCGATCAAAAACAAACTGCCATTTAGCGGAGAAAATGGATTTTTGGGCACGGAAGACATCTTATTACCATATCCCCCTACCACCTCGTTACTCACTTGAAACAGACTCGTGCATTCGATCAACTGCGATGACTTGTCGTACACGGCCAGCGCTTTCGCATGCGAATTCGTCTTATGTCGAATTGCCGAACAGCTGTCATTTCGACCTGAAACACACAATCATCGTAGTCACTACATCTGTTGAAAAAACGAACTACAACCTTTTATCTCTACCGACATTTTAACAGCGGAAAGTGAGTAAAAAACGATATGATAAAATTCTAAATGGAATATTAATATCAAAACTGAACAATTTTAGGACCATTTCGGTCATTTTAACAATCCGTCTTTGCCGGTCCGCAGCCATGGCAAGCACATCAGTAGCCATAACCGGAAGAAGGAATCTATGAGCCCCATGAACAAGAAAATGTTTCACATGTGAAAAATACAACCAAAAAATTTTTAATGAGACAAAAGAAAAAGCAAAGATTGACTCAAAAAGTTCATTTCAGCTGTCTCTGACATAATAAGCTACGCGACAGCTCGAAGTTAGGATATCAATGTGAATATGAAAAATTCTGCTGATCGAGACCACTGGAAACAAGGTATCAAAGCCTACGATCTTTGATAGGATCCAAAATCGATTACTTTCCAAGCTAAGCAGACCTTGGATGATTTCGTGACTTCCTGGTTCTAATTACTTGAATTTTACTCCAAGCCGGAACCGAAGACCGTGTAAACGTGCTTTTCAACCGATTCAGAGGCAAAACGGAACGAATTCTCTTCCCAAACTGGGATGTTTTTACTTCTTTAATTCATGGTACGATTGGTGAAATTTTAGCTCAACATTTATTGTTATAGTAGTAACGTTTCCTTACGGGAATTCAGGAGTCTCGCTCCCTCGATATTTCCTTCTCTTGAACTCCAGGCTTGATACAATCGAAGAATTGTCTTCGTAATGCACCCGACACTATTCTTCGCAAATGCACTTTCTCCTTTCATTTTCCCAGCAATCCACACCACATCTCTTTATGAAAAGGCCGGCACTTCACACAGCGCTCACAAAAAACTTCGAAATTACAACCGCTGCGCTGGATGTGTCTAAGAAGAACTTCTAAAAACTTCTAATGTATCCCCTCTCTTCATGAGATTTCCCTTGGTTATCTGTGCTGTCTGTTTGATTATTTTAACAGTGTTTCCTCGTTGAGATCACTTGACATTCCCGAGACCAAGACATTTCACTCAACATCCTCATTCCACCGAACCTTTCCCCATGCCGACAAGTTTCCAACTGACAGACCAATAACCAGACCGTCTTTTCCACGAAAATCAAGACTAGGAAGCTCAAAACTGTGAAGTCCTTTTTGAAATCGGTCCCTGCGATCACGTGAATGTGTTTTTGGTACAGACATTGAGTTATGCAGACTGACCCGTGTTAAACCGCAGTTTTATTCCTTCCGACACGTCTGGCACCAATTAGCCTACTGCTTGGAAGCAGCAATTGTAAAGGGTTAGCTGCGACCTGAAAGCCGGTGTAAGAGCCAGCTGGGGTAAGTGGCGGTTCTTGTACTGGAACTAGTGACATGTAATCCCGTCTGAGAGGCAAATTCATCGAAAGGAGTCCTATTTAGAAGAATGAGATCGTCAAGATCTCAGCAGCTTCCAGCAAAAAAGATCAGTAGAAAGCTATAGTAAGCATACTCCTTTACACCTCTGCTGGGACGTAAAAGTTGGAAAAACTCTTTCAAAGCTTTTTTTTGTAACACCTAATCCGCGAGCCCTATCCTGCCGTGTTCTGATTCTCAAAACAATTACCGCTTATCCCCATCGTACAACGCCAATCCGTCCAGATCTCTTGCCCACCCTTATCCCCACTCATTCAAAACGATCAAGTGCTGCTGTCACATTTTGTCAGCACTAACCACCGGCGACTTTGTCAGTGTGCGTTGACCCATACAGTCGAGCCACTCGGTCCTCTTCAACAAATCTGCTGCTTGTGTGGCGCTGACCTCGTCACCTCTGCAGTCGGTCTCGCGTCTCGTACAAGTGGCACAGGGAGCGGTGGGCGGCTGCGATTCGAGTAATCTCAAACAAATCCCCCTTTTCGTCGCGTCCCACTAATCTTCTACTTGAGATCTTTGTGTCGGCATACACTAGCTAGCCATCGATGCTAATTGAGCGTGCGACACGCGGCGACATCAACACTCCCAACGAACAGACGGATGAATAAAAAACTCTGCGATGAATACAAATGCACAGCAATCAGTGCACACCACACCTTACGACCACCATGAGTAAGCTATTTCAAAGACAATGAAAGTTCTGCTGACGTTAATCATCATTCGCTTTTTGAGTTCTTTCCCTACCAACAAAGGTAGCAGGACAATTATAGCTACTGATTAACTAATTAATGGCCCGGAACCTAACAGTGCAAATAGCTAATTTTCCTCATAAAATACATGATTGAAGAAAATGAGCGACAAAGCAAGTGGGCTCCCATGACCCTTACCTGTTGTTCCCTGATGTATTGGTTTGTTTTGGGTTATTACCAGTAGCGCGCCATTCTACTTTAATGCGCGTTTATAAAGATGGTGAATCTAGCACCGATAAATGAGTTTATATTCTTCTGAAGTTATACCAGCCATGCCTCTCCATTGACTCGACTTTCAGAATCGATCAATAATTCCAGTGAACCAGAAAGTTGAGGTATGTCCCACTTAAACTAAACAGACAAATTTTCAACAAGCACAGTTTTATTATGTCCAATACTGCTGAGCAGAAAAGCCCGCGAAATCCGGAAACCGGAAATCGGAACCCCACAGTTAAGGGACTTCGAGAGGCGCGAAAATCAGAACGAGAGTTATATCGGATCCCTCGTGCGGTGATTGACCAGTGTTATCTCTCATGAGCTTGCCGGTAATCGGAATCGTGTCACATATGACTCCCAGGGTGTCAAAAATCGAGGTTCCCACCCTCTTTTTCTCACCAACCTCTAATCATATGTTTCACTTAGGAGAAAAAAACTCAAAAAATGGTGCTCTATCTGGTAGAAAAAGCGATCACAAGCCATCGCACTGATACTCGACTTGAAAAGTAGGCACAAAAGCAGCCAAGAACTACTCCTTCCCAACATCAACCGCCATTAGAGAGCGCTGAATCAGAATCTTCCTAATCTCCCTTCCTTGTCTAACAACCCTTTCTTTTTCCTGCTTTCTTTGTGAATCTGATCCACCTAGGTATTTCCACATAAACCATAACGATAAGTAATCAAAGAGAAAAAGATCCCATAAACACAATGACGCACCATTATTCATTACCTTTCCCTCCCGAATACACAAACCAGTTCTTCCAGAACGATGGATTCTTATCGTTCTGCATGATTTAATTAATATTCAAACTCTGCCACCACACAACCAGTTCATATTACCTCAATTCTTTCCCCACCCTAACTAATCAGAAAACACCTCGTGTTTGAGGACTGCGAAATTAGTAACTGTAGCAATAGGATCTACAGGCAAACCTGACCAGAGGAGAATTTACTCATCTATTCAGGTTTGCGCTTTGTAGTCGCTGTTTGACACCGAAAGTACGTGAGGTTGACGAAACCTTCACGCTCCAATATAAGGGGGAGGGCGATTCGAATACTAAATTTTGACTGCTGTAGCATCACAAAATGGAACGCACTTAACGCCTTTTAGGTCACCCTTTCACACATTTTTCAAAGTGTTCGCCATCAATTCGGGACATTCACACAACAACGATTTCATCGTCTAATTCGATAATCCTCAGTCGCTACAGTAACACACTTTTTACCGTAACGAGTGCATTTCTCCTGCGGATAAAGGTATGGGTCAAGTAGCACCGCTTATAAAGAGCCTTGCTTTGTGCTTGAAAACCACAACCCAGAACAACGTCATGCCTCTCCAGTTTAGCTTCGGGGAGCTCATTACTGTACCGAATAGCAGATCGTATATGTAGTGGTCAGCAGCCTCCGCCGTTCAAGCCGCTTCAAGATAACGAGAAGCTCCCTACTGCTAGCCCCTCATGGTGTCGGTGTTCTTTGAGACGTTGCCGCTCAAGGAAAAACCGACGAAGCGATATGACGGCAATAATTCATCGGAATGAAAAGCATCCACACCGTGCAATCAACGCGCAGCTAATGGGGAAATCTGTGACAAAAAAATGTTATAAATGACTATGTGAAGAGTCGAGGGATTGAAGGAGAACGTCAAGGTGACCACTGATTCCACACACTTGGTCACGCTTTCATCGAAAACCGTTCCTTTCAATGGGCTAGTCCCAGAAGGAAAAAAAACGGAATCTCATAAGCATGTGGATTAATCCAAAAATGGGACCGTGCGATCCATCACTAAGTGAGCTATGCCCACAAGCTACTACCAAACGAGGCTAACACCAGCTTTTTACATCTACGATCGTTCTTTTTGGACCAGTACGGGTCTGTTTCCTGAACATCTGGCGGAGAAAATTGATAGTGAGTTGAGAACAGCGCTTCTTCTTTGAACAAGAGGATTTTGGATGAAACAGCTGCTTCTGACCTGGTTACAGTTCAACATCTCTGCCATTGCCATGCAGATATACCCTTCTGTTCTAATCTTCACTCAACTATTGTGTTGTGCTACTTCTATCTCAAGACGTCTTTGGCACTCCATAAATGGTCTTTTTTGATACCAATCATGAATTTTATCAATTCTATCGATGCATTCGAAACTTCCTTACCATAGTGGGTGTGAACCAATGCTGAATGGAATGAGCTGAATCACAGGATCTCAGAGCGCTGATGAGACCAACCACCGAATAAACCACCAAAAGTCAAGTCCCTCGACAACTCGCTAACTAAATCAATGACAGAGAGTAATGCGCATTTCTTTGTTCTCCATCCTGAACTGAATACCGTTACCCCCTTCTGAGCGGCGACAACTTTCACTTCTTTAATCCGCCGTTTCCGGTCATATACTCCATTGTTCAGTTAAGAGTTACGGGTAACCACCCGGATACAACGGTACCACCCTCGCAGCCTCCTAGCCAGTGAATGCAGTATTACACCACAATAGAAGGCTCTCGCGTGGCCATCGTTCTGACAGAATCATCACACTATTTGCAACATTATCAGGTCTCAGCATCACACTCTGCGCACTATTCACCATCCGACGACGAGGTTACGACAGCCGATGACCAACACAACAAATTACCACCCCCGCAACGCACCAGCCGCCCTTTTCATTATCGACCCAATCCGATTCCGATGACAATCAAATATTTCCCCAATTACCTGCACAGACCAGAGCTGAATTTCTGAACTTATGAAAAATGCCGTCAATTGGACAAAAAGAAGGCATTCGTGTTCAGGACCACGAAAAAAAGAGCCTTACAAAGATGTATAAGCTCCGCTTACGAGCTCTACATTTATAAAGTTACACTACTGCTGTCCCCAAGAAGAAAACGCCGCCCACGAGATCTACACAATGGAAAAAATGGATATCGATCAAGGAGAAAGTCCAAAAAAAGCTTTTGTCAAGAGGAAGGAAATTCCTCTGGTTCACTAAATAAATTGCTTCAAATGCCCAGGTGCATCCAAGTCTTCCCAAGCTTATTGAGGATATCGATCCATAAACGATCGATCAATATTGCCGAATTCGGGGCAATCAGGCCTTTTTTTCAACTCCTGTACGAAAACTGCTTTAAAACCCCCTGTGCTCGTCAGACGCGAGTACTATTGGCTTATCAACCGACGGGATCACACTGATTAGTCATTTCCACTTCGCTCAGCGCATCGACTCGTCGGCGCCACCATCACTCCGTACGATCATCGATAACCCTTTTTGTGTCCGCAGATCTTGAAACGCTTGCCGAAAAACGTTTATGGTCGACAGAACACCAGCCATGCGCACGAGGACAAACTACGAATGGCTCAAGTGTCCTATGAAATTTAACACAGCTCACTGACTACTGCATCATTTTTCAAGATACAGAAACCCAACAGGAATGAAATATGCTCAGGCGATCTGTCCAAACGTTATGTAACAGGCAGGAACAGACAGCGAGAAGTGACTTGGAAAGCTCTCAAAAGGTGGTCACCCCAAAACTGCCGTGGAAGTTTCTAAAGTTTGAGAGCTTGGATTCAGACAGCAAAATTTGGAACGTAGCATTACTTTTTAGTCAGAAACTGGTGTAATGCTGAGGTGCTTCGAGTAAAACCTCGGAACGAAGGTAAGGCCTCAGTCGCAGAGATTCGAGTATTCGGGATACAGTTCTGCTCACTGGTGTATCCCGCCCTTCATACTTACTAAAGACCTTCATATATTATCAACTTCATTCTTGGGTTCACTCAACGGCCACGTACATATAAACCTGAACTTGAACAGTCGAAGAACCCTCGTTAAATCTTATATTACAACTATAACTTGTTACCACATTCCTCAGCAACCAGAAGATCTAGATGGCATGAAAGTCTTCATAAAAACTCTTTTCAATATCATGTGAACATTCCCCACAACCGGACGTCATCAAATTCTGCCGTAACTCTCCATTTCATGGCATTTTTCTGGCGTCGTTGTTAAATCTTTTTCTGAGAGGCAATGAAGAGAATAAGAAAACAATACGACCGCCTTTTCAAAGCTGCATTCCTCTGCCGCACACTAAACGCAATCAATAGCCTCACAATCACACATCTATAATTAGCACCAGATGTTGTTTCCTGAATGGCGTGAATAGACTCGACTCCCACCACTGGCTCTCCAATGAGCCCACCCAGTGGGCACCCGAAATGGCTTCTCGTTAAGCCTCGCTAAACATGACAAAGTGCTATACACCTGTCCAGCCATGACCGTCATTAAAGAGCTATGGGCGTTCTATAGCCACCGCCGAACAACAAATCCAGAAGCCATTTGAATATGAATAGCTAGCTATCACTCACTTTGTCACCTCATCGTTCCAAATAGAGAACATGTTCACCGGAATATCCACTCACATGCACGGTCACCTGACAAGATAAAAGGCGGAAATGAGCCAGTACTAACTGGATGGTCCGAGATAAAATCACGAATAGATACTCTCCCAGACCAAGCATGCAGGTCATTCTTTCAGAGTCGGTTAATTGATAACAGACCCATCTGGGAGGAAAAACATTGACTTTTACAAGCTCACCGTTTACATATGGACCAGACGAACTTTCAAGCGCCAGAACAACTTTATGTGGGTGTCATAAGTGTAGGAGCATATCACAGGGGAATAACCAACGCCAAAAACGTTACTCTTGAATAACTGTATTGTTATGGACCAGATGTCAAGTCGTATGAAAAGAACCAATAAACGTTGGGATTTAAGAATACATACGGGAATACACCGGGATTCTGATTGTGCGGCATATGGATATATAAGCTTCTTAACGCGCTATAATACCCCTTTAACTACTTACATTTTATGCTGATTGCACAAACCACAGTAATTTTTGCAAGAGGGCAAATCTCGATAGTATAGTTACCTAGAAGTTCAACCTTCTGTTCACCTCCAATTTTACCGGCTAATAAGATAAGCCCGATCTTCTAATGAAGTGTCACTTCGATAATTTCTGTGTTCCTCAAAATACAACGCAAAGTCGAAAATATCGGGAACGGTCATGTACTATGGGTTGATTGAAAATGGTCAATCGATGAGGATAAACGTCAAATATACTTTTTCATGGGCTTTAGTGAGCCTTTTTAAACTGACTTCCGAATCACCCACAATAGAGACACGATTACTACCTTGCTTACCAGGAGCATCCATTTTAGATAGAACTGGCTATCCCTACAAAACTCCGGTAGTCCCATTCATCCATGAACAAACCGTTCGGCGCCCAGCTACAAGCTAATTAACAAATCACATCGCCATACCCCTCCCACAAATTATTCACTCTAGGGTCAAGGTGGGTGTGCGATTGCTCCAAAACAATCCACCGTTCACCAATCACTTGTCCACCTCGTTATATATTGTCCTCGGAAGAATGGATGAACACTAATATGAGAGCGCTTGATAATTAGAGGTTCTTAAAGGGTGTGAACTGCTAGATACGTGACCCTTTCACCCTCTGACCAGTTCCTTAGCCTATTAAACGTGAATTCCCTTCCACTTTGCCCATGAATGGCCATATGTGCCATACGGAGAGGCCGAAATTTCACCTCAACACACATCGCTGCGTATTAACCTCATTCACCACCTACAACACAATAACTGAATACTCAACGGTAACCGCTTGACCTGATCGCGCCACAACTTTGGCATATCCTTAAGTGTTGAACGTTCTTTCGTTGCGCCCCTTATCTGTCACAAACCGTACGCCCGCGATTGCACCCACCTGTGTGCACAGAGTGGAAGCTCGTGATGAAAAAACGATGCGGAAGCTCCTAGAAGAATTTGCGCTGGGGAAATTGCAGATGCGATACAGGCACCTCCACTTACAGTATTAAGTCCAGCGAAATCATTAGAAAGCTGTACTAATGGTCTGCCTATCTGCCTATCAGATACAACATGCTGACTGTTTGGAACAAGATGATAGGTTTGAGAGAGCCTGGAAAATTGCCAGGGTATAAATTATGAAATCAATGGACCCTATAATCCAGCTGTCAATTCGTCACGAAACAATCATTCCTAATTTGACTTGCTGCATTACCCATGTCTCTCCTCTCGCCATTTCATGCGATAAGCAGGGTCTGATGCGCCAGATTAGATTCTGTGTAATATATGACCACACTGGCTTCCAGGCTTCGAATTCAATGCTCATTAGCGTTTTGAACACCAGTTCAGATCAGGATCTTCGTCAGAGATGTTCTCCATTTCAAGGAGACAACGTGTGGCTCAACCTCGTCCTTGCAGTCGAGTGCTATTTTTCAAAGCGGTTTAATCGGGATTGCAGGGCGCTAATCCAGTAGAGGTCGGTGGCATTGGTTGGTGTGAAAAGGGGTGTGAATTGTCTCCTTACTCAGCGGGAGGCCTACAAAACGGGCTCGCGCTCAAGGATACAAGTCGCTGGCGTGGGAGGCTTGACAGGTGGGGGATTCTGTATGAGAAGTGTCTGGATACGCTACATCACAACGAACAAAGATCATTGTCGATGATGTGAAGACGAGTCTTCACTGTGGCGCATTAAACGGATTCTGAATACCAAAAACGAGATTTTGAAGAAGTCGCGAGACGGTTTTTTCATTATAAGAGAACCCGAAACCAATTTGCAAACAAGTGCCCGATGAGAGCGAAACCAATTCGAATCAACAACTCTATCGAGTCTCACGCTCCCATTCAGTATTCAAATGACCAGTCAAAATCTCTTTCACAAGAGGAGCGTGGGAGAAAACACCTTCTTAGCAAGTGTGTGATTCAGACCACGGCGCCTGAACGGTCAAACGCTAGTCGGGCTCACAATAACTCAACAAACGGGTTATAAACATGCGACCATTTCAAAGACGAAAATAACAACAACTTCAATATGAGAATAAAAGGATTTCATTTGAAAAAAAGTAAAATATAATCAAAATGCGAGTCAAATCAATCAAAATGACGAAAATAACCGAGAAAAATGCCACATACGCACCTCCTTTGCACTGATCTGAATCATCCATCGGTCCCGTTACAGCTTCTACTCGTACGGAAAGGTCAGATGAATGCAAATCATAGAGATAATTAACTCCGGCGACATACAGGCGTGTATTTGATGGATCCACGACCTGAACAAAAAGCGATATCAGTCACAGTCACATGCGAATTCGAATTCAGAAATCTTTGAATATCACCTTTTAACCATTTATCTGATCTACTCAACGGAAATTGAAAAATAAACTGATGTATTGTTCCCTGCTACTTGTAATAATCTTGAGAGGCTAAGAACTTCCTACTGACAGTGCGCACAAGCAATTCGAAGGAGCAAATGGGATAGCTAATGGAAATTCGTTTTAAGACCATCATAGCGAGTATGTTTATTGTTCAAATTCAGCTTCGTGGATAATGTGACCTCAAAATAAGTTCGATTCTTATTCTTCTATCAGTTTAGAACCAAGATCATCATTTTTTTTGTCGAAAAAGATCCCGAATCGTTAGAATCTATGATGTGTGACCTAGGAAGATTACAACCAGCTCGACGGTTACGTCACCACCAGACGCTACACCAGGCACTACGCAATCCAATTAGCAACCATCGATTTCAAAACAAGGTACCATCAGAAATATTCTAAAAGCGCCATCATACATTATTTTTATTACACCGTCGACAAACCACGGACCCTATTATTACTAGCACCCTTTCGATTTCAATTTCAGCACCCAAATATAACCAGCTAGAGTTTGAGTAGGGGATTACCGGGTTAAGCCGCTCGGACATGTATTACACATCGAACGTTCAGCGGCGAGAGGAGTGGACACCAAATAGTAGCAAAGATCGGCAAGCAAAACTTATGCAATCAAACTCAATCAATCAATAAAACAAATAAACATCGTAAGAAACTGAAGGGCTCACCATTTTCTCAAACTCCATACCCTGATCGGCATGTTTGTTTTTGAAAACTATCCAGTCATCCGAATGATAGCCATTGTTGGACGGAATAAATAATAAAAATAATAAACATAGTAGAATATAGTTAAGAGGGCGTGATCGGCCCATGGGCGCTTGCCAGCGCCTTTGGCGCGGTGGCTCGCACAACTCTGCTCGATATAACATGTCGCAAATCACGATTACTCATCTCCTAGACATCTCCGACGACCTCAAATGCAATATGGTCCTGTAAAAAGAGGCTATTCATGGGGAAGCGACCTGTGAAGAGTAAATGTCAGCGGACGCGACCGCATGATGAGACATTCATGAGCGACCAAATGGCTAACCAAAAAACAATAAACTGTCAGTAAAACAAGGAACACACTGAGGATCGGAAGACCGATTAAGTATTGGGAACTCAATCAAAATGAAAAAGCTGACGATATTCAAGATATTTGAGCCGTGCATGTGATTTTGCTTAGCGAACAATGCCAACGAAAGGTGAGAATGTCAAGCAAAAACTCAATACAGAAATCAAAAGAAAGGCCCAAGGTAGCAAGCATTCGAAACCGACACCAAAAGTAACAGTAACCTGAGAGTAGTTTTATTTCATGCTTAGTCAGAGGAACACCTATATGGCCCGCCTCTCGGTCAAAAACGATAATATCTAGCAAGGTGAAGAGGAAAAAACTTATCAGTTTCATTGCCATGAGAAGTATTCAAAACAAATGAGCCTAGAAAATCATTCAATGGTCCTAGTGCCCCATTTGAGTCCTGCTGAAGACATAAATTTAAATAGGGCATTAAAACATTAAAAAGTTCTCAAGGGCAGCATAACCTTCTTGTAGGCCCCCACCTACCTGACCAGAGTAATATGAATGAGAATAATCAAATTTTATGAAAAGTGCTGTCAAAAAGAAATAATAGAGCAATGCCATTAAAATCGTTTTTGAGAAGTAAATTCTGCGCACTTAAATGAATGAACAAGACGAAAGATAAGTAAAAAGCATCGGTAAATTAATTTCATTGGGTAAATGCGGAGCGCAGGATTACGGTAGAATCAACATTTTGGAGTTTTTTAGTGAGGCGATAAAAACCTCCAAATGCAAATAAAATTTGGTGTACTCTACAAAATATCAATAATGATGGAATTTTACCAGCTCTGGGAGCTTCCATGCGATGATATGATTCAGATCATTACCACAACACTACTTAATAGTTAAGGAAAACTTCAAACTAAATGGAAGCAATCTAAAGGCTCTAAGACTGATTCAAACAAAGGCAAACCTTGGATGTCGTAACGGATCTTCGTATTTCGTATCGTCAAACAGCCGTATAACATTGAAGCTAAACAAACTTGTAGAAAAACTGTTGACTGGAATCCGACCAGCAACCAATGAAAGATCTATTCCAATACGAAACAAGTTTTCAAACAGCCATTATACTCCTTCATTTGGGCAACAGACGAATACTGGTATGATTATGCTACCAATAAGTTTTTGAACAATCAATTATTTTGTCGAAAGAAATCGTATACCATCCCTTTACCCCAAATGTTTGCCGATGAATTTCGCGTGAAAGAGAGCCGGTAGGTGGAAAAACGTATGCGAAGAGTAGCAACGGGTTAAGATTGATCGGTGCCTTGTCAATTAAGACGATCGAGCGCAGGTTTACCCGGCCGGAAGGGTGTCATTGCGATAAGGCGCTGATTATTCAATGTCATAGAGAACGACATTTGAACATCAGCTTTGAGAAAATCATGATTGGCTGACAGTACCATTCTGAAGCTCCAATTGGTCAGTAAATAAATCGATAAACAATAAATCAAAAAGGTAAACATAAAACCATCGCAGTTCAACGTCAATTTGAATAGTTGAATGAAACCTCTGCCGAGCTTCTGTCGGGAGAAATCACAGCACTGAACGAATGGGTAATCAGCGCCGACCTAACATCGCATGAATCAGCCCACGGTTCTCCTGCCGGGCTACCGAACAGGCACACACACACACGCTCACATAATTCTCACCCTCCATTGAAGAAAGATACCGACACCATCCATGATCAATGGTTCAGAGAATTGCACGAAATCGATATCGATCCATGATGTGGGTGGATTGATCGATTACGATTGAATGACACTGGAAACCGATCCGACGACACGATAAGCGCATGATATTACGGCATTCCGATGATATCAATGGCAACATACAACACGTAGAAGAAATTCCAAAGCAAATTGAGGGATGCTCTCTCAAATGAATGAAAAAATTTAGCGAAAAATTTCTAAGCAGTTCATAAAACTTTTACGCTACCAAGTTTATGGAAGGTTGCCAAAAAAGAGTATTTTCTAAATAAAAACCAAATCAAAGTGGTCTACAATTAGCAATAGTCGGCAAGGTAGAGGTTTACTTTTAAGTGCTCATTTCGGATTCTTTGAATATTGCTGGCTATTAAATCAAACCTTCAACAATACACAGCAATAATAACAGGTAAACATGGATCAACACAAAAATCAAGGTAAAAAAACGAATTAAGCAAAAAGTCATTGCAGATCCAAGCCTGTAAATAGTCTTCTTTCTCACTCAATTACATAAATGGTGCGAAATTACAATGTCAAGTTGTAGGAATAAATTTCTCTGGAAAAATTCCAAAAAAAGTAACAGAGCTGCACTAGCACGATGCATTAGAGATAAAGCTTATGCCTTTTTAAGATATTTTGATTTTAAAGAAACAGCTGGAAAAGAATGCGAGTAATTCAAGAAGAACCAGTTGCTTCCCCCTTGGGTTCAGCCGGTTCAACCCAATAGGGCTTAAGGAAGATTCAAGAAAAAAGGATAGACCTGCCCTCAAACCTCAAAACACTGCACCATCACTGAGACAACAGAAAAGTTCTAGACCAGTGCAGCAGTAGTGCCGGCTTCACTGCCCTAATGGATGTTTACTATAGATCCCAATCAAATCGATAAACAATAAACAGTAAGCGCGCGAAAGTCGTGATCACGTACAACGACCCAATTAGTCGTCGTAAAAACCCGACCAACTGCGCGACTTGTACCGAATAATCACCAGGTAGCAATGGCAATTGAGGGGGGTTCAGAACCATCAATTTATTTCAACAAGAAGTTTTAAACGCCAAGGCAGCGGTTCCGGATGAAGCGTAGTGATTGTGGGTGATAAGTTGTCGGGACAGGAAATACGGTATTAATGAGCATGTTCAGATGTATAAAATATGCGGTGTGAATCAAGGTCAACGACGTTTCGTAGTTTCGTCGTCGGCGGTTTCGAATGGTCACACAGCGATGTGGGCGGTCCCGATGGGCGGAGACTTGGTGGTGGTGGCGACGAGGCCATGTGGCCAGAGTGTACAAAGCGACGAGACGCAGAGCGAGGCTGCTTCTCTGGTCCTTCGTGTGTTCTGGCGACGAACACTTTCAGACAGCAACAACCTACTAACTGGACCACGATTTACAATCGCGATAACATAGCTCAACGGTACGGATCGTCGATGTAGGTTGAGGAGCGTTGACCGCGTGCCCGTCACTCATTCAACGATGGCCGTGGTCGTCGAGAAGGTCATCACTGAAGATGGACAGATCGTTCATTTTCATATCTCACCTCTCCCGAGAGGAGAACCAGCCAGGTATCCGACCCTCTCACTGCTGATTTGCCGTCCAACGGATCAAGCTGGATCGGGTCATAGCACGAAACCTGACGGCGTAAGATCGAAATTGTCATAAAAAGCTGCTGAGCGGAAGCTAACGGCTAGTCTGGTTGCCAGGGCGAGATGGAGCTGGGAAATATATCGGCCGGTATGCTTGAAGTGGTTAGGTTGCCAAAAACTTTTGTAAAGTGGCCGGAAATGCCGGTAAACTGGGCTAGTGGACAAGAGCGAAACCTCCGACAGCAGATTTCTGGTTCTCGTTGCCACTGAGTTTGAGCAAGATTGTTGAATCAACGGGCATACGGCCGTTAATTC
Organism: Haemonchus contortus; assembly: GCA_000469685.2. NCBI lineage: Eukaryota > Metazoa > Nematoda > Chromadorea > Rhabditida > Trichostrongylidae > Haemonchus > Haemonchus contortus. Next base: position 42,297,565 of record LS997565.1, read on the forward strand.
GATTACTTCCTATAGAAGACGAAAAGGAAAAATTATAAGTAGTCCCAGTAGTCTCGGTCATGGTCCGTGGGTTTAATGGTAAGGAGGGTCGAATCTAGGTCAGAGTCAACCATTCGCTTCACCTCAATTCAGTAAACCGATACTAGATTCTCACGACAGGATGAAGTCGCTGACGATTAGCTCTACCACCACATTTACTTCCATAAGCGCTTCAAAAGACATCAAATTCTGAATGGAATTTGAAGGAGAGGTTCATCACAAAATGGAGACTTATAAATTGAAGGCAGTTCAAACCATAAGTGCCAAGATTCTGGACGGTACTCATTAATACCGTATTTCCGGTCCGGACAACTTATCACCCACGATCATCAAGCTTGATCCGGAACCGATACCTTGGCACCGTGGAACCACACAGTAGCATCAACCTGACTAGTCTTCAAACTCATTGTTCTGGTTCAACCTTTCGTGTACTGGTGCTTGGTGCTTCACCCTTTCTACTCGCGTGCACTACTGCACTATCCTCTTCGGACATCGGTTTATGTAACCGCAAATGGCTCCAGATGGAAGTCCTTGGGCGAATCATCCGTCGCTCCGTTAAGTTCCAATGTTCGAGGTCCCAGTAGTCATAGAATGTTATTCCAGCGAGATAGCACACCTCAAACGGACATAAACACACCTTATATAACTATGTGACCGCTGCGCGACCGCGCGCTTAGTTGACATGCTTTGCGGACACAGCTATTGAGTCAGGACTGAAAGCGTTGTGACAAATATCACTCTGTGTTTAACATTGCAATGGGATTCGATCATGCACCAAGGGCCTCAGTAACGTGTGATGACTCAAAAAGAGGTTGATGGTTCGGGAATTAATTCACGGATTGTACCTGTCAAAGGATTTGCAAGTAATGCAAGTGATACTATAGTGGGTGTTCAATGGCCAACTACTTCAGAAGGTAATCGAAGAGGTCTTTTAATACAAGTAATGACTCTGAGGGAATCGTCTGAAACTACCAATAAATCTACATAAATTGCCGTGACTAGTTTAAGATGGCTGGTTTCCACATAATGGTGGGTGATTGACGTTTTTGCTGAGAACTCCTTTTATAATCGATTAATTAACTTCCAATATAAATAATCCTGGAACCTTGAGAAATCAATTTACCGGTTCAACCCTTGCAAATAGTAAAGAAACTTGCAGTGGCTGTATTGAACGGTGTTACTGGGCGATACAACGCTCGAAAGGTAGGGAAGAGACCTGTTCAGTGACTTTGAGAGACCCTATAGAAGAACATGTTGCCGACATTTCAATACTACAACGAAATGATCGTAACGGTTGTATCAAGTGAGCCCAACCGGTTTGTCAAGGATTTTCTGATGATATGAACGACTCAATCGGGTGATGTTAGCTGATTGCTGGGAATGTATCACAGGTATGATGCCGGTAGAGACACACACGTAGAGCTTTCGCTCACTGAGAACGAAAACCTCATCTACCCAACAACAGTAGGATTGATGGCAATAAAACGGAATTGAGTGAAAATGATCTGAAAACTTGAGTCAAACACTGAAATATGTACGGATGATTTTGTCTGACTGTGAGTAGGCGATTAGCAACGAGTGACAAGCTTCAAAGTTTTTTGAAGGTGTTCAATCCCGTTTGAGGTGCGCCACGCACTTGACTTCGATTCAGAATCATAGTGACCTTTGAATCGGTATGTGGCTTATGCATGATAGTAATCAGTCGATCAAGGAGGGATGGGAGGCTTGGTTGGACTGGCCGAGTATTAATCTGGAATCGATCTCCGGACCTTGGGTGTGGTTGTGTACTAGTTGCACTTTCGCATGGAAGAGTGGAGTTTCTTCATTAATAGCTGAATACTAGACTGCTATAACAGATGATGGCTATCTGGGCGAAACTCCTTTATCTCAACGTACAGAGCATTAATTCACTGGGCTAAATAAGATTGATCGATCTGACGATCTCAGCTGATTGGAAAGCTGATCCGGATCGTTGCCCTTTCAAATACGATCATGATAAATTGGATACCTGAACGAAACCTTCCACGATAGGATTTCTGTGAATAAAATCAATCTACCTCCCCTTCCAGAGCAACGAAAGATTATTTTCACTGCTCATTCTGGCAAGACAGTAAGACGTCGCTAGAGATTGTAGATGTCTTGAGATCCGTTACCGATTTCTTGAAGGTGGTAAAGGTCTTTTCTTTAAGTAACCTCTGTTATGGTTTGTTCCCTTTAGTTGAATTGGACATATTCAGCTTGTTAACAAGGGAATTTCAAACCATCTACGAATACCGTATCCAATTTGGGCCCCAAAAGATCAGCATCAACAGTGCATAACGATTAGTCCGAAACGCAGTCTCATCTCTTATCACCCGGTTGTGCCCATTTGAAACCATCCGATGTTATCTTTTCCCGTTGTCATAATTATGACAATGTGTCATATCGAATCCAAAGGCATTGGTTGCTAGGAAATTCCTTCATGGTAGACTCATCCCATTCAATTCGGCATTAACGGCACATCAGAGGTAAAGGCCGGGTGGTCATAAAATGCACGAGACGAAAAGAGAATGAGAAAAAAAGTACTAACTAACAAAATTCAGGTACGAAAGCTTCCTTGAGAGATACTAAAAAGAAATTTTAAAAAACGACAGATTACGGGCCTTTTTTCCAGGATAGAATGGGGTAGATAGACTTTAGGTCAGTGGCTAAAGCCGCCATATTGCTCTTAAGTCCTAATGAGATCCATTCCACTCCACGACAATTTATCCATACTCTGTAAGGGAATAGAAATTGATTTTTCATATTGAAGGATATTCACGAACTTTTGGCAAGTACGCCACTATGCACAGGATTTAGGTGCACAGGAATTCTCGAATTCCAAGGAGGTCTCAGAGAAAAACCGTATTCATGGCAACCTCATTGAATACATCTACCCTAATATACTTCAATTAACTTTTGGCGAGTTTAGAATTTCTTTTGCCAGATCAACTTCATTTCATATTATAGCAGACTCAACGAAAAGGCTTTTTCCACTTAGATTAGTTAAACACAGAATAGTGTCACCTTAAAAAGGCTCGAAGTCATGCCGAACCCGCTCCCAGTGATGGAAAGATTTTCGGAAACCGGAAATTGACTACAGCAATAAATCATAAACAAGCGTAGGGCAGATGAGTTGCCCAGCAATACGAAGACAAAAAGTTAAGAGCCAAATGTCAGGGTGAAAATTGAAAAGCATCACCGCTCACACTATCAGCTCCTCCTTTACTGTTCTAGATGAGCCTTCAATGCAGTTCTGTAGTGTTACCAAAAAGGTAGTTTCTGAGGTACAATCAATCAATCAATCAAGTCAATGAAAATACAGATTTGTGACAGCCATATCATGCTCTCCTTTTGTGAGTACTGTTGCGTCACTGATCACGTCTGAGTCATTGTGAATCAGGTGTTCCCCCGGAAGAAGAAATGCAAACTAAGATTAAAGATGGCTGACTAACTCCTTTCAAGCAGCTATAGAGGTTACGGCAAACTAGTAAGACCCATTGAATATTGCAACTCACCGAGGACCAACTACTACCAGTAAACAATTCGAAGAAGCTATCACAAGGCAATAAAGTACAGAACAAACTCTCATAAAATCGAAGTAGAGCTTAGCAAATATACTGGAAACCACTGCGTTCGGCTTTAATTTAGTTAGCACAGAGTGAAGAGAAGGGCCGTTGTTCGAGTTGTGCAAGGAGCAGGAATGGTAGCCACCCAAAGAAAAATGGCAATGAAAAAGAGAAGACGAAGGGAGGCAATCAGCAGAATGAGCTCGTCAGCAGTGGAAAGACCTCTGCTTACCACCAGTATTCAGCAGGACTCGCTTGGAACCATACACCGAATGGAAAGGTGGTCCGATATATGGAGAAATGGGTCAGAAACAATGGCCTCTTACCAAGTGGTCAGGAATTGATTACAAAAATGAAACAAGGTTATCGTGAATGGATTCATGGGAATGGAATCGAAAAAAGCCCTAATCGTGGAATACAGTTCAGTTATGGATTCTGGATCCAGGATAACTAAAACAACACTTGAGCAGATGTTTTTATATCAAAAAAGAAGATCAGATCGTACCCATTAATATGAGAAATATTGGAAACCTAAGGAATTTCGAAGTGAAACTTTAGAATTTCCAAACTAAATTGTTGCAGACGCAATGTATATTATACCTGAAGCCAGCTAGGGATTGATTTACGACAGAGTAAGGTTACTCAGTTCGTGTAGGGATAAATGTTCTGATTGAATCTGTAGGACCCTAACTACTGTAACATTTTTGTAATGTTGCAAAAACATAGATCAGCAGTATAGAAAAGTTTTAGAGCCTTGTTACCATACATGCACCCACTCTTGCCACAAATCTGGAAAAAGTCAGCTGATGAATTTGGGTGGACATTTCTTCGCTCGAAATCAAATTTGACCTTTGTTGCAACGACAACTGGTTACTGAAGTGCAAACGTAGTTTTTGAAAGGTGACACTAAACCGGGTAAAGCACCAGAAACTTTGAAGAAGAAATCACAATCAGATGCCGCTCCTATCTGGCTGTTACAGAGGCCATCTGTCGATTCTGTTCTTCCACAAGCTCACTAACCAATAAGTCAACGGTAGTCAACAATTTCCGAAAAGAATGTTACTACATTCGGATATGAATAGCAGTCAAAGGCCAAACGAGCGTCTGGTTGGCAGAAATCGGAAAAGAGCGACGGTGAGACATCTGCATGTCACTTCGAATCAAACTGTCAATCTATTCCCTTGATACAGAGACGTATACCGCATCAGACAGAATTAGAACTGGTCAACTGACTGCTTGGAAGCAGTCTCCATGGTGGAGCCAAAGATTCAGCCCCACCGTTTGGTAGTCGAACCCACTTAGAAGTACTGTTGGTTAGGGCACGGCCTCTCCATTCGAGGGCGAGAAAGTCTCGATGAAAGGAGAGGTTTTATTGAAGACAGAGCAAAACAAAGGAAAGATGAACCAAGTATATTTGAAGAACAACAGATCGAAGTTTCGCTGGCTCGGGAGATAGGATAGATTGGAAGAAATGCCGCTAGTAACCACTACGCCACGCTCCTAAAATCCTAATTATGGGTCCACAAGTGTTCTGAGGATCAAATTGCAGACCAGTATTCGTTCAAGCCAACCATGCCTGCACTTCCTTTAATTGGGTACTTATATTGACCATTCCATGGCCCCAAAATTTTGGATGTGACTAAATGTGTGACTTTTCGAGATTGATCAAGACTCTTTCACTGGACGTAATTAGTTCCAAGTTGAGCTTCATGGAACGTGTTTTTACTACCGAGATATCCCAGAGCTCCCATTTGAAAAGCTAAAGTATGAGGGAGTGCATGGCCAAAATTTGCATATAATTATGTCGATCGACACTGGGTGTGCAGCCGACTGGAGGCACTCTACTCAAGTCCGATGATTAGAATTGAAAATTCATGCAGCGCTCACAAGGCATGGACAAACAGGCTAAAAAAGCTTTTATTCATGAGAGACTCCCACTCACGTTCAGTGGCGGTCCAAGGGTAGCTAGCTAATGTTGGAAATTACTCTCGGGGAATACGACCGAGGAATTTGAATTGCCTATGAATATTAGTCAGATCAAGTCTTCCCTCTCTACTGAAACGAACAACTAGTTTAGGAGTCATTCAAGGCAGTAAGTACACTTATACGTCTACTAACTGAACCTAATCATCTAAACCATACATTCAGCTATTCATGTGCTATGACAATTTGAAATGATTGTCAAGTGCATGGCGTGTGGCAGGGACGGGCTGTTCTTTGAAGAACGCATACAAGACCATAAAATTACGCTTTCAACCTTGTTAGGCTTATGATTTCGAGGGATCAAGGAGGATATAATAACAACAGCCTTGTGCAATGTTTCTGGTAAGCGCTGTGTACTCGACCTCTAATCAGGATCGAAAATACATCTCAATAAACGTTTGTAACATCTAACGGGGCAATTTTCTCTTTGCAAACACTGTAAGGAGAATCGTTTTGAAAAAAAAACAAAAAAATTTGAATCAAAAAGTGAGCCCTAGAGGGTTTCGGGGGTTAGCTAGAAATGGTCGTTATGGGGAACATAAATGAGAGGGAAGCATGCTTGAACCTCTGCCCAGACAGTTTTGCTGCTCTGGCACCCCTACTACTTTCTGAGAGTGCTCGGGTTTTAGCCTACTTCCCTACTGCACACCCAACCTATTTCAATTCTATTTTTCTACCACTCTAAGGCTTTCCCCGACTTTTCATGGAATTCGTCAGTGGTGACACCATGCCACTCTTGGATTCATTGTCTTGGAGCTGCTTAATTGGCGGAAGAAATTTACGGCACTATAAACAACTTAATTTCGAATGTACTTTATCAGTGAGCTCCTGAATTAATTCTGGGGCCAAATGAGAACCTTCTTCGTGCCAGAACAAAAGGTTTCGAGTTGAAAATAGAAATTAAGAGAAGGATTCGGGTCTATTCAAGGTTGAATCTCAGAATTTCATGACTCACCATTGAGTATTTTGCTCCGATGCTGCACTTTAACTGTATAGTAAGGACAACTTTTTACTGTTGGGCTCTATTAGGTATAAGGAGGTGTAGATGGTGCTACATGAGACTACCATACTTGCTTTTGTTAGCTGATCGGGAATGAGCCCCAACAATACAAAAACTAGTTGTGAATAACTTTGAAACACTAAGACGAAGCACTCACACTGAAATATTGCGCCATTTACTCGATATGCATTCAGGATCTACAAGGCCTTCGAAGTTGCAAAAGGCTTGGATATAAAAGTTTTGAATCACTTCTCAAACCGAAGGACTCTATCCCAAGAATCTTAATCATCTAATTAACACACGCCCAGAAGCCATCTACTCCCATCAAAGGAATTACATCTACCATTCTTAAAGGACCAACCAACCTAGCTTGGCTTTCGAATGAAAAGGCATTCAACATAGTCGTCACCTATACACGTCAGAGAATAAAAACATGTGGGAACGGACGTAGGAAAAATGACAATGGATTTATGATTTCGGGGGGAAGATGGTGACTTGTTATTCCTTACAAATCATGCCCCAAGGGAGATAGTAGGTAGTGGATAGTAAAATTTCTCCTGACGAAGAAAGTAGACGTTCACTTAGATGATAAATTATATACACGGCCCAGTTACGTAGCTGTCGCCTGCCTGTCAGCCACACGCTGGTGTACTTTTCTGATATTCATGGCATAGGAAAAAGGGCAAAAAATCCAGAGCTAAAGGGTAAAAAGCCTGACATTCAACTATGAGCCCTGACCCCCTTCGTCATATGATTCTGATGTAACGCATGATGGAGACCTTTCGACTTTTTCCCCAAAATGGCCAGGGAAAAGCTAGTCCGCAGTACATGGACAAAACTTTCTTTCCGAGATATGGTCTGTTCCCTCGAATTCACTTGAGAATCGAGGAGCCCTGAATAGTGATGAGGACGCAGGTCAACTAACCTGACTAACCTGGGTCTTACTGTGGGGTCTGTGTGATACCACGCAAGGATCCCAGCTATGAAACCAGGAAGGAAGCTGAAGCCACCTATTACAGCTTCCTGTCCTCTGAGTTTGTCGCTTTTGCCCGAGAGATACTCCCGTATTAATCATTACTTTAGAGACCCCATCATTCGTATTACTTCATTTGCTGGTCCTCGATTTTGAAATCCCTTGCTCTAGATCCTTTAGTTATCCCCATAGGGAAACTTGACTGTCTCTTCCTAATGGCATGTTTCGCTTTGGAAAATCCCACCATTGACGAACATTCCTCGTCCACATTCTTCACCCTCGTATCGCCTCCTTGACCTTGTCCTCTAGACATCTCTTCGAAGACCCGTCCTGAGCTGCGCCATCTTAAAATTTGACGATTGACCATTACAAAGGGTCACTGTTCAGTTGGGTTCATTCGATAGAGAATCAAGATCAACATGGCCACAAGCCTTGCTCCCATGCGTGAAGAGTTGATTGATGGGTAACAACTGAAGCAAAACCATTGTGAAAGAGGTAATAGTAGGAACTCGTTGAAAAGACGAAGACGAGTCGAAGACCAAAGATGTTATATGAAGTATTTGAAGAGTGGCAGATTTGTCGGTGCAATGCAAGACGATTCAACAAAATCGTTCCGTGCGAACTACCTCAGTACTTCAGGTTTCTGGCAACTCCTATTTAGTTTTATTTACTGGTATAAAACGAATCAGAACGCCGGATTAGATTCGATCAGTTTTTGACGAGAATGAGTCACAGAGTTTTGTTGAGTGGGTTTACTTATTGACAAATTTATTGAATCTCGGAACCCTTTTTTTTTTGAAACAGTTCTTCAGAAGAGAACCCTTCCAAGCTTCAGAAGAACCTTCCGAGATAGTCTGACTCTCTGTGACCGTGCCAACAAAAACTCTCCAGTGCAAATGAAAAGTTCACCAAATTCTGAAAAAAAGATAGAGGGACAGCTAGACTTTAGGGGTAAAGGTGTACATTGCTAGCTGATTTTGGGATAATAAAGAGAATATTTGGAAAAAAAGGTTCTGAATTCTAGGGAAAATGTCCGAAAACTTTCAGAATGGTTGGTTCATTCCGAACTAAATAAGTGAGGTCGTCAATTCTACCAATTTGACTGTTTAGTAAGTGTCATATTCGCTTCAAGCAGGTATTGTCTTAACTACCCTTGATACTGAACTTTGTATGTTTTAGAAAACCGCGTAAACCAGACCCAACAACTCTGTATGGAAGTCAACTGCACGGTGCATACTGTAGACAGGGATCAGTCGATGTGATGGTTAACTAGGTTCGGTATGAACATTCGAAAAAAGAAAGACCCTCCCACAAATGGAATCACTTAATTTTAACTCAGCTAACCAGCTGGTAAGAAAGTTTCCCAGAAAGTAAGCGGTTTTGATGGAAAAGCTCAGAAGTTAGCTGACTAGCAGCGCTTCCGGGCGTTGACAGCGGAAGTCCAGAGTCGGGCCAAGCGAAGGCGGCGGCTGAATCAAGGCGGGCGGCCGCAACCCCGGTAGAGGACAATTTAATCAAAACGCCCGAGAAATCTGCGACGAAAAACGCAAATTATCGGCTAATTTTTTCGGCGTGTCCCTCCGGTCAGTTCCAGCGGCCAAACTGCTAACGAGACGTCAAATGTGCAACGATCAAAGATGCAAAACACTGAACGACAATGCTTCCACTTTGCACTGGCTGAAAGAAATGAAAAAAAAAACCTTGAACGTATTTTTCTTGCCTCCTTTCCGGCATTGTGAAATGTGTGCGTTTCCAATGGAAACCTCAGCAAAACTACTTTTTGGCATTTCAAGAGCACAAGGTTACTAGGTTACCATGAATTCAGCTTTACAGCAAAAGCCAAGTTTCAGCTACGATTTGAACGGTCTTGAACCAAGGCTCGAAAGAATATCATCTAAAAGCCGTTGAAACCTCGCCTCGTTGCAATTGGACCATCTGACTATTGTCTTGAAAGAGATGGAGATTGGATCTATGGCGCAATCTCTGAACCTCTAGGGAGCATTACATCGCTTAGCGTATGCCCGATAGTGATGTTCGAGGACAGTTAGATCAGGCGAAATCTCGACGAGTCCGGCACGGATCTATAGGTTGAACGGAAGATCATTTGGGATGCCGACATATATTTTTTCATGGACAGTAAACGTTAGGTTGTATGCGGAACTGAGTCTTTTGGTTCTGAAAGTCTAAACCCAAAAGGAAATTGAGAGGGATCCCTAATCATTCCAAGGATCTTATTGTGTCGCTCTTGAGATGTGTGGTCTCGCGCTGTTATGGCTAAAGTTCTCCAACATAAAAGCGATGGGTCAGGAACTTCTGCCTCATCAGTCATAAAGAAGTGATAGAATCCCCTATCGCCACAGATTTCTAAAAATGAGGGTAGGAAGGTCGAAAGTGTGGCCAGACGACGGGAAGATGTCATAGATGAAATTAGGAAATTGAGTGAACTTTTTTCGGCTTTCATTGCCTTGGAGAGGTTTCTAAGTAAGACAGAAACACCGCAAGCTAGTTGGTGCTTCTCTACTGAACTGGAACCCAAACAAAGATTTTTCTTTGACAAGGAAAAAACATCATGATGCAAAAAGGGGCACCAATAACTAGAAAAACTAATTACTGATTGTGAGGGTAGACAACGTGGGCTTGGGTTAGAACTCCTAACCCTCGCCTACGTCTTCCCAGGCCGCACCTACTTTTGCCTCCAATATTCGGATTTCCTTAGCGAAAACGTGATCTCAGTGTTGCTTTATTACCTTTCCAACCCATCTCAGAGAAGTTCACCTTCAAAACTTGTAAATATTTGAGTATCCTAAGAGTGCTTCTGAGGATGGGGGATAGAATTTATAAGATGAACGCCCGAATCGACCTTTGTGGGAAGATTTTCTGCGATTTCTCATCCTGTGAAATTTTGCGACTCTGTGCAACCAAGTGTGCAGCGCGATAAACAAAAACAGAAAAGGCATTTCATTGCTCAAACATCCAAAGCGAGGACATTGTGCTGAGCATTTCGTCATGTTGCTGTTGGCTGATTGGAGCCGGAAAAAGCGAAGTAATGGTGAGGAGTAGGCGAGGATTGAGGCGACATGAATTAGAGTCAATTGAGCAGCAGAAGCTAACGCAAGACGACGAAAAACGAACTGCCTCATGGGAAAAGCAGCCGCTAACGGCGCAGCCTAGCGGCCACAGAGCTAAGATGAAGACACGAAGACGGCCGCATCACAGCGCGACATTGAACCGAAGGCTGATGAGGCACAAGGGCAAAGTGCGAGAATCAGCCCTTGATGGGTGGCTGTTCAGCAGAGACGCTGAGATGTGATAATAGCGACAGTGCAACGAATTGAAATGAGCAAAAGGAAATACTGAAAGGACCACTGGCGAAATTCGCTGTTGGAATTAGTTTTGATCGATTTTTCGAGATTTTTGCCTTGATCGATCGGAAAAATCGGAAAAATGTGGGCAAGCTTAAAAGGGAGATTCAGCCAAAATTTCTCGAGCCCACATGAAGTAAGCAGGAAAAAAAGACTGAGCAACAACTTGGAAATATAAGAGTTCGGCCTGGACTGTTTACTTACGAAGACCAGAATCACGCCAAAAAATCTCGAAATCCTGAAGACATGCGCTGTTCGCTGTTTTTGTGTTCAAGGACGTAGACGAGCCAGTGCATGTGCAAATCGACCTTTTATTTTCCCAGAAAAGTGTAATATTGCTCAATCGGCCATGCGAGATGCAAAAGGCGTGGTCGGCATGTGCAGAATCCGATCAACAGGTTGGGCGCGTGGGAAAAAGGTCTTCTTTTAATTGTTCCAATCCCATGCGCTATTCAGAAACCAGTGGAAAAGAATTTTGTGGAGCTTCAAAACTGCGAATCTCTGAGATAGAGCTCAGACACGTTTCTGCGACAGATTAGATAGTTCAGTCATTTTCAGAAGGAAATGAAGTTGCCAGGTCCTACCAGCTATCAAGCATAGCATGTAGTTGGGAAAATGGAATTACAGCCAGAGGTTCATTTTAGCATTTGATTTGATTTGGTAACTAACTCAGACCCAGGGTATAAAAGCTCTTGGAAGGCTGGTAGCTCTCTAGGTCAGTTCAAATGAGCTAAAGCTTACTGTTTGATAGGGCGAACGCACTAATACAGACAACTCTCAACCTCAAATGTACGTAAAGCACTGCTGTTGAGCGGGTCCGGGAACTTCTCCCCTAACACGGCGTCGCACACGCCGCACCCGCCGCCTATCGCAGGATTGCAATGGAAGATTGGAGCGCGCAATTTGTGTGGTGGGGAGTCCTTTAAACACTTGAATTGGCCGGCAGCTCTCTTCAGTTCCAATGCGATTCTGATCGTCGTTTATATAGGAGGAGTCATTTGAATTAATCAAGTCTAATAAACATGAAAACTAAAAAGAAACAGATGAAAAAACGATAAAATCCAATGAAAAAGCAAGCCAGTCACGGAAAAATTCCGCGTCCTATCGATTGGCGGGATTACGGTAATTGCAGTGACGTTTGCCGCATGCCGCAAGGGAGAATGCCGCGATAGGGGAGAAGTTCCGTTACCCCTGTTGAGCAGCCTAGGGAAAGGCTAAAGCCGATGGTCAGGACTGAGTAGTACAGGGATACAGTTCATAAGAACTTGATATCCTAGAAGGCCTATGCTCCCTTGGAATCATTGAAAAGGAGCCGTTGACCTAGAAGATTTACAGCTACCTACTGTGAATTACCTAAGTCTTTGAATATTGAGAGTTTCTTTATTCGTTAATGAGTAGGGTTTCACTGGCTAGGGTTCCTTCCGTTTCCGTTACGCCAGGGTTCCGTCCGTTTCCGTTACGCTAGGGTTTCGTCCGTTTCCGTTACCTACGGAGGGCAGTAGACACAATCCACAAGGTGTTATACTGAAAAAAGGCTGGAGAAGTCGCACGAGGCCTTACTGTCCAGATAAGGAAGCTAATTTAAGGGCTAACAAGCCACCATGGTTTGAGGATTCATGACCGACTGCACGAGGCACGGTTTCGAGTAGGCCTCATTCGAGAGCAATGAGACTGCAGAGGCTTCGTGGGAGAATTCCGTTCGTACTTGTTTCACGGGGGCGCGATGGAGGTGGTGGTGGTGGTGGTGGCGAGTTGTGCAAAGGCAAAAACGATCTGCAAAACGAGTTCGAGGTGAGTATCGTGTGCGAAGAAAACACCAATCAAAGTAAACACAAATAAAGATGTGCTGGTGTGCAATTCCGTGAAAACCAACCACTAATTCGACTTGACCACACACACACAGCTACCACTTAGTCACAATTGAAGCCTTCTCATGCACGATGGATTTTCGAAAGCATCAAACTATGTGATATATGGCCATCCGGTTTGAAGAGTGCCATTACGGGAACGCATCTCCCGAGAAATTGCTACTCATCCCCTTACGATATTTCAAACTTCAATCAATCTCTTCTTACAAGAGGGTTCTTCAAGTAAAACGTTGCCCCATGCTAGGATTCCACTCATACCAGGATGCCTTCATAGAAGAGGAATGTGATTTTGAAGCGCTCATCTCACCTTACTAGCTTTGCCCACCTCTATACGCCATTCTTTCAAGCCTACGTAAGGAAGTACTGTGGGGACAAACTTGTTAGGAAGAGCACGTTTTTCGTAAGTTACCACAAATTACTCAGATTATTTGGAAAAACCATAATCCGGAACAAAACCGCTGTAGAGGCCGAAAAAAACCATCCAGGTAACTTTCCTTCTGATGCATCAAACGAACTTCACAAACGTGACCTCCCTTTCAGGCATAGCCCTGTTTGGATCACAGATCTTTACTCATCACATAGACGACGGATCGAAAATGGACATTGGACAAGAGCACGGGACCGGTGGTGGGATGTGGTGCGGTAGGAACGAAATTGTCGCGTCGGGGCGAGCGATTCGCCGCGCACGAAGGAAGGTAGCAGAATGCAGCAGCAAGTAAGAAATTCAGGAATAAAAGAACTAATAGTAGAATCATGTCATAGGTAATAATCGCATAGCGATTGAGCTGTATGGAGAAAGCTAGAATTATTATAACGAGACAAATGGTCCGCGACAGCCGCGTGCGGCGAATCGATTGCACAAAACCGTTCTTCGGGTGGTGAGATAGTAGAGGGTAGGCATTACATTACGCGCCAGGACCCATTGCCGGGATTACTGTAAGACTGACGTGCCGATTGAATTTTCGTTTTTGGCCTCAACAAACAAACGTAGCTGATTTCGATGAAAACTACACGGTTTAACGAGTTACTCCGTGTTTCCCGGTGCCCATCAACCGCTTCGTCAGCGATACAGTTCTGGTATAACATGAATGAACACGTAACACCGTGTTAACTACTTGTTATTACTAACGCTGTTGTGTACGCCCCACCACCCTCTCCTCCCAACTACATTTTCACCCTGAATTTTTATTTCTCAGGAAAGTATTATAGCAGGTTTTTCCCATATAAAATCTTTTCATAATATAAAATCTATTACACATTGTACCTACTTCGAATCGGAGTTGTTCAGAAATAACGGGAAAAAAGAAAGAGGAAAGAAACACGGAATGATAATAGGATATAAGGGATAAGACGGATGTTAGTTCCGAGGAGAGACGGAAGTCAATTGTTGTATTCATGAGAAAACTCGATCGGACCTGTTTAATCGTGAAACATCTGTAAACATATCGAAAACCGGAAACGACATTCTAAAGCTTTGCTGAATTTCCGGTGCTTCACTCTGTTTTAACTTGTGTTTACATGGTACAGGAACAAAAGCGATCGATATAGGATGAGACACGTATTCGGTTTCTGCATGGAATTGCAGACGGATTTGACCATGGTAATTCTGCTTATGCATTGAACTATGTTAGCCACTAGCAGCTCAGCCAAGTTGTGGTTTCTCAGGGGATCTTCCAGAGTGGAAAACGTTTTATTTGAATAGGCTCATTAGATAGGCCCAGCTTTGCTGCTAATGGTCGGGCTGAATATTCCGAATTTGGCTTAAGAGGATTAATCCTTGTCCCTTGTCTCCTCTCCCAACGATCGTCAAGAGAAAGGAATGTCATCGTGATAATCGGCAATCCAGGTCCTAAGACTCTCCCGATGGGAAGGAGAAACTCACTTATTCGTACTTGGGATCAAATTCAAAGATGTTTGGATGTAGCTAGGAAAATTTTCATTACGCTGGCTCCCACTAGCTTCAGAATAAATGTCAATCGTGATGTGTAAATGAAACTCTGAGGGAAAAACACTACCACAAGTAGTTTTCATCAACTTTCTCTACAAACTACATACATGGTGAAAAGAACTTATGTTTTGAGAACGGAGTAAAAAGTACCCAAGCATCAGCAGTAGGTTGATTCAGTGGAATTCAGTCAATAAGAAAGGGCGTCACTGCCGAATAATAGATGGTTGATTAGCTAGACAGCGCTATTGATACATAGACGGAAGGGTACTGTATAAACAGTCATGATTGATGGATAGGAACGGTCATCAAAGGGCGATTTCTATGAGAGTGCAGAAATTAGAAGTTTCTATTGAAAAATACAAAAACCTGGATGGAAAAATTTTGTTACTGTCAGACAGTCCAAACAGTCAATGCAATTTCCGAAAATTATTTGCGTTCCAAAAAGAACTTGAAAATTGATAACCTGCAACGAATGACATTCATGTGGTCAGAAAACACAAGTTTAAAAACTGGTTTTTGGATCACTCGGCCCCAAGTTTGAGTCGAGGGTGGCGCTGTGGATTGGGGCGCCGTCTCTCTGTCACCTGTACATACTTTTCGTGCTATCAGCCCCGCCGTACAAAACCGTGGGCAGCACCGCTTGGCTTTTCTGGATTGAATCGGATGGTGTTATAACTGTAAATTATTATGTGTTGATTGGTATGAAAATGAAAATTATATAAAATATGGAATTTGAATATGACTTATATTTAGTATATTTTTGAAACAGTGACTCAGCTTCAAAGGAGCCAGAATTTCTTGGAAGCAGCACTGATTTAAACATCATATTATAGTTACAATATGAATATAGAATGTACTTGAAGTTCAAATGATGTCTCGATTCTGTCGAAGAGTGAAGCACAAGGCAAATTCTGAGTAAAGGGATGAATGAAAGCGAATTATCTAACATCTACATCTTAAAATAAATTATGACTTTATCGAATAAGGTACAAAGTACAGCTAGATTGAGAAAACTTTTCATGCTGCACTTTCCTGGGGAAAAACCTTTCTGAGAGGAAACAATTAGGAATAGGCACGACTATGACCGAAAAAAAATTGAGGAACTTTGAGACATTATCCCAGTTTTTCTTCTTTTTCTAGAAACTTTTGATTTATTATCGCTGATAACTGACTGACTGACTCACCAGGTCAGAACATCCTTTTCGAATGCGTTTTGCTGGTATTAATTATCAGTGGATTCATAGGCATTAGTCAAAAGGAAGACCTTGAAAGGACAAAAAATAAAGGATGAGCTCTTCAAGAATAAGCGAGTTTGGACAAAGAAAAGTGCAAAATAAAAATAAAACAAAAAGTACGACCGAGATGAATCGAAGTATGAGGAGATAGAACTATGTAAAGCAGACAGAATGAGTGCTCTCGTCCGTCCCGTTGCTCTCCCAAGCTGTCAATGAGGAACAACGACGACACCACATTTCGAACGGGAATCGTTCCCATGGGAAACGTTGAACTCATAATCGCTAGTGGTCACTAACTACATAACTTGAAATTTCAATAATCAACTAGTCAATAGCTATCAAAGGCATTTGTCACCGAGAAAACAATGGCCCGTCGAGGACGACTCATGGACGGTTAGACGCATCGTCGGAAGAAATCAAGGACGCGAACATACACGATTTACGGTCAACAGCTATCTGCATATGACCGAGTTCGAGATCGAACACGACAACGAGAATGTTAAGAGTTGGAAGGAACGATTCTTAAAAGTTTTCAGTTGGCCAAAAAGATATTTTCCAGAGGAAAGTAGTAAAAGGTGCTCTACAAAGAGCCAATCTCACACCAACAATGCACAGTGCAATAATACGAGTAATAAAAAATTAAAAAAATCTAAAAAACTTGAGATGTATAAGGAAATTCAGCGAAATGCACTTACGGAAAAGCCCTGGGTGACTCTATATCGACGGCCTGGTCTAAGTATTTAATCTGCAAAGTTAGAAAAATGACTTTGATCTGAAAAAATCCTCTGCAACACCCCTTTCTGGAAATTTCAGAAAAATTTGCAGGAAAAACTGAGGCAGTCTGGATATCTGATTTCGAAAATGCAATATCGCATCCTGTCACCGTATTCTTAGCAAATTCTTTTCGGAATTTCCTGGGCATCATTTGAGGTTTTCAAAGGTCTTCGGTGGTGTCGAATAGTATAATTTGATAATGAGAATATGCCGAATTGAACTAGGAGGATTAGGCAGATGATTAATTCTTCATTCAGAACTGCTGAAGGGCCTGGCAACAAATTGGACAAAAATACTGCTCAAAAGGATTTGATTGCCACAATGATAATTAGATTTCTTCAGTGAACTGTGTAGTTGCTACCTGAACGAAAAAGTTTCTTCTGGCTAGCACCGCAGAAGGAAGAACGCATTGTCTTGTTGTTGCGCTCGAATTCGATTTAGGAGAAAGCATTCAGAGAAGAGGAAATCTTAGAAGGACTACTAGCAACAGTTCAGAGGTGCTAACACAAATTTTCGATGAGGTAATTACTTTCGGAACTAATTATTCTCCTTAAACATGGATGGTAAGGTTGTACACGAAGAGAAGACCGCTTTTTTCACGAGAATAAGGTAGAACTGCTTGGGTTGCTTCCCTGCAGCAGTGTAGTAGAAGTTCGTTCTATTCCAGTTTGACCCTGGAAACCCAGTTTTCTGGTCAAAAGCAGTCACAGCTCATGTAAAAGATTCGAATCAAGAGGCGACGTTCAAAACAATGCAGTTCACGATACGCCCCCTCACAACAATGCCCGAGGGAGCCATTTCCAATGAGGACAGAAACGAAGAAATGTTTTTCTAGGAGCCCCACTTATGTTAATGCAATCGAGGTATAAGAGTTACCAAAAAGCTCTTTTATGATATATCAAGAATCCTGCCTTTGGGTGACAACTGTCACCATGCTGCCCTTAGTAAGGGACAACCTCTGGAAAGTCATTCTTTCTTGTTTACAATTAGATGGCTCCAAACTTCCAGAATGAGTCAGCAGTAGAGGTTTCGCCATTGCAAGGACGTGAGCATTGAACTTGGATCATAGTCAGTTCAGTAAAGAATCCGATCTTTTTGAGGCCATACTTTTGGCGTTCTGAGCAGCCGCAGATGAGATGTCCATTGAGTAGCTATGTAATAGAAAAAAGTAAGGGAGTGAAAGATGGAAAAGGGAAATGCAGAAATTTATCGGCCTCTGCAACTTCGAACGAAACTTTAGAGAGTGGAAGATCACACTTCGTCTTCACTACATTACAAAACGGATTCTTCAGCTATAAACCTGATCTCAGGGATCTCCTTTCTCAGCTACAAAACGGTTGAGCTCTCAGGAATACAGAAACTGGTTCAAGGTGATGTGATGATCGAACAAGTGACTCGGTCGCTCTTTTCGAATAATCCTTGACATTGACATTAATGTAGTAAGACGATCGTCGCCCTTCTACCAGGTCGTTTCTTCCATTGGCCAGGTTAACTAAGATTCCGAAAACTCCCACAAATTTCTCCAGTGCAGCCACCAATAGCTGTATCTGTGGGGCTTGGGACAATTGTGTACTTACAGGTTGGATTATATTTTGTTGATAGTTCTAATAATTGTCAAGGCCTCCACGTTACTAATATCTTTCATCTTTCTAGAAGATCGTTGATTTTCTAGAATGGTTTCAGAAGGTGTCAGTATCGAATTGACCCTGGTTAGTTCAACTCCTGTGCGAGCACATCTATAACATCCGGCATCTATTCGGATCTCGTTTGAAGTTGCGGGGGTGCCTCTGGGAGGACGATGACGCTGATTTGAACACTTAAATGAGGTACTTGACTCATGAGATGACTTGCGGACGTTTATTCCAAGGATTTTTGCAGCAGAGTAAGATCAACAAGTATAATTCTCAAAAAAATGGGAAAAAAAGTTGCTCCGAACAGGAATCGGGCTCGGCGCCTACGCGAGTCCGAAGCAGCGCAACTACTCACCCAGCAAATTGCCCCCATTGAAAGAGTGAATCAATCGTGTAGATGATTTTAAGAAATCATCCCAAATATGATTAGTTCTCCAGTAATGGATACCCTAATATCTCAGCCAATCTGTCATTTTCGTATGACCCTTCCAAATCATTTTTTGCTCATAGGGTTCAAGTCCAAACTCGAAAGCATGGCTTGGTCCAAGAGTAATCCATCCTCTCCAAGTCAGACTGAAGGTTTGGGGGTCCAAAAAAGGACTTAAACCTGGTAAAGACCTTGGAAATGCCATCGTAGCGCAATCGTTCTGACGGCATAAGAAACGGGCAGTAATAGCGGATGCTTAGTGGTGGGAAAGAAATACTGAGCGCCTATTAACATGGCAGTGAAGTACGGCTATACCGGTAAGCTTGACTGGTTTCAAAGGTTGAAGTGAACAGTAAAATGGTTACAGCTATGGAAAAACTGCCACTAACCGGTCGATGAGATGGCAGCCGATCGCTTCAATGTCACTTGAGTTAACGGCAAGAATAGAGTGAGTTTACAGAGAAACAGAGATAGCTCAAAAACGATCTTCAACGGCTTGAGTAATGGCAATTTTTACCGCAAGTCGTTGATGCAATGACTCAAATTTCGATTGGGAACTGGTAAAAGAGGAAAGTGAATGTTTTGCAACCGTGATAAATGTCTACTGTACCCTTTCTAGTGATGAATGAAGGCACTTCAACCACGAAGTATAACTTGGATACGTTTATAGTCCGATATTTCGGCGTCCAGTTCTCATTTCGCTAATTTTAGGATTGAAAATAGTAAAGGTTGGAAAAACGCAGTACTAAAAATTGTAAAAAAAGGTTGAAAACAAAATAACAACAATAAAAATATGTAACCTAATTATCAAGACCTTGAATCGACGTCTTCCTAAAATAATTCATATAAATAGAAATACGAAAACAATTAAAATAATTAGTAGTATAATAATAACTCAAAAAAGTAAGATAAATGTTCAAACTCGTGCGTTCAATGAAAAAATGTTCGTGCGCGACCATCATCTTACCGACGGCGTGGCTGTGGACACATTGGGAAGATATGGATGAGTAGCTAAGATCGAAATCCAAGTTGTGAAGACCAGTTCACATAAATTGGAGATATAAGGATCCTTAAGCGAAGTCGTACTCATACTAGAACTGTTACAGTTCCAGACCCATGACTTGAGAGGGGGTGAGTGACGTGACACCGGAGGAAGGAGGGGAGGTTGGAGGGAAGAGGTGGAGTACAGATGAAGCGGGAGCTGGAAGAGAGTGGGTAGGCCGCAGTGTCATCTGCCGTGATTTGCGGCCCCCCCCCCCCCCCGCCCAGTGCTCACTTGTGGGCATGAACCTAGAAAGGCAGTTAGGATATGTGGAAATGAAATGCTCAATCGGAAAGGGTTGGATATGGCGAAGAAGGATGAAAAGCATTGGCGAAATGGCTACAGTGACTGTTTCCAACACTCAGGCGGCAGAATGAACGCAAAAGTTTCACGTTTTTAGGGTAGGCCCAGAGTAGCCTTGAACATCAATAAAATAGTAAACGACAGTGAGTACCTCAACGAGCACGAACCAATAAAATGACCAAGAAAGCATGGAAATGATGGAAAGGCCCTATCGTTCAGGAACAACGACAATTGTAATGACGCTCAGTTAATGCTGAAGCTCTAAAGACCATGGGATAGTTATCCAAGTTCGTTCAAGAATTTGGTGAATGAGAGTGAACGCTTCCCACAGAATGGCCTTCTTATCAACTGGCCCTGTAAAGAAAGCCGCATTTAAGGAATGCCAGACGAAGGCCTTTTTCTTGACCAGTTCTGATCGAGAGCAGAGGACTTCATTGAGATCTGAACATTAAATGAACGAAAGAGAGGGCGTATAAGTGGGTATGGCAGTCTCAAATGGTAATGGATAAGACCGGCATTCGGAAAGCATAGTTACAGGTTCGAGTACCAACCAGAACGAAAAACTGAACGTTGGTTTGTTAACAATACAGCTTAGTTGTAGAGAGTAGAAAATGTTCTAGGATACAGGCCAATGTGACATAAAAATATATGGTCTGGACAGTCCACTGGATTGTATCATGTACATCTGCGCATGGCTGAGAAACGGCCAGACAAGGACGGTCGGATGATGCAGCTGGCACGTCGGCGATTAGGCGGTTTTGCGACCGGTCATAAACCATGCCACTTCAGACGACATATGCATCTGAATAACGACCCTCCCGGACGGTAGTGATTGGGTGCCGTAGAGGAGCATAGCCTGATGAGGTACCGTCAACAAATCGGAGTTTAGGATGGCAGTGCTTAGGATTCGGTGAAAATCAAAATGGTAACTACACAAAGGCGAGTGGGTTGATGGGGAGGACCCATACAAGGAATAAGGTTCCAAAGAGTAAATTCGAAATGTTGAATGCCGCTTGTAGCCAGTGCCATTCCTCCAACAAGAAATCTGCATCAAAATAATGAAATTGATAATTTTAAGATTATCCTATGGCTGCCGAAGACGATAGAACATCAATGGCCAGGTGCAGTCGGGTAATTCTCATAACGATTCGTTCAATGTCGTTTTATAGCCATTACCCATTAAACAGCCATAGAATGATACGGATTACCCAGGGTTGAACTAGGAACAACCACCACCCAAAACACATTGATCTTTGGCTTTCCACGATTAACTAACTCTTTAGGGAAAAGCAAACTGTGCAGTCTGATGAAGACTGTGGCAATCATATCAGTGTGGAAAAAAATGTAAAGCTTCTGTTTTCAAATAGGAGCAGTATGCATGGCCCATCCCAAAAATATACCACACCGGCGCTACGAGTTCTACCTTCTTGCACTTGTTATCAAGCTTATCAGGGCATAGGTGGTGTAATGGAAACAGACTACCAGATATGATTTGTCAGGGGATCCGATATCGGATCTATAGTCATACATATAAGCCACTAGGTCTTCTTTCTTTGACTGGTTGGTCAACTGGTAGCAGACTTGTCTGGGAGGATGAACGCTTGACTCGTGCATCAGTTGGCCACCACAAGTCATTGCCACCAGAGGATACATACGCATTTGGAGCGCCCCTGCAGCTTCGAAAGGAAGTGGAATGAGCGCCTTTTCAAAGAAGTGAAATTGATTGAGGTCGAAAATTTCAGTCTCTATTCTTATCAAACCAGTTACCAATAGTTAATGACAAAGGCAAAGAATAGGGCTCAGGGGCATGCTAGGTTTGAAGAAAGTATAGAATATAGAAACGAGAAATAAGCCCTTTTTAGAAAAATTGACCTGAATTCTATGAACTTGAAAAAGATATATATGATAAAGTTGAATTAATGAGTAGGGAGAATATAGCTGAGTTCTCCGAATACAGTCGGCAGGTGCCTTCACTACAAAATCTGAAGGGAAAGCTAAACGTTTGAGAGAATCGACGACCCCCCTGACAAAGCCGTGCACTTGACTTTCATTCGCTATTGTAAATTTGCACTGTAGTTCTTATTCGCTTACGAAAGACGATTCGTAGAGACTGGGAAATGCATAAGTTATAACAAAGTAAACAGCATATGATACAGAGTAAACAGAATAGTAGATGACAGATATGACAACAAACAAAAGAAACGAGGCATCGTCTCCCTTTGGGAACTGACATGTTTCTTCCCTACACCGAATATTGGGTATACGTGCCTGAATTTAAAAGAAGATATATAAAAAATAGTAAAGGTAACCACATTCTAGTAAATCGAGAATATAAAAGGAAAATTCTCTGACAGGGTTTGAATAAATGAAAAGCCTAGGCTAGTTGCATATGACCCAGATATGACAACGAACATGAGAAACGACACATCGCCATCCCCTACCGTCATATTTCATACTGGCCGGTAGAAAAATGATTCATAATCACGCGATCTGTCAATTTCTCAGCCATATATTCCATTAGAATGTCTGACTGCCAAGCATCAGCGCTATAAGACTTCAATCTGATGATCCAGCTCAGTTACTGGCTCAACGGGACACAGATTCCTCCTCCACAAATACTCTTCTTATCCGGCTCCCTCAAATGCCGCTGCTCGTTCGCCTGGAATAAAAACGCCCTCTCATCGGCGGGACATCAAAGAGCTCATGATCTGAAAGTGTGTTCGCTCGAAAACCCGTTGACAACCGGTAGTGGGAAAATCGACTGAAAACCGGGAAGGAAACGTTTTATGTGCCCTTTCCCAGCAGTACGGAAAAGAGGATTCTTTAGTATCCGAGGCAACTAGAAATGTCGAGATCATCGTTTATAGAAGGCATGTGAATAAAGAAGTGCTGACGACAACAGCGACGATGACGACGACCGCGATGACAACCCGCCCACAAAATGGCGACAGGCCGTCTCCTCGTGTGTCCGGGATTTGATTTGTCGTCCCTTTGTACGCTGAAAAACAAGCCTTCTCGTTTTTCCAGTAGTTATTACTAGAAGTAATAAGTACAAAACTCAAAGGGATATTTAAACGTCGACGCCGATCATATGTAGTGAGCTTCAGTCGGGCGAAATTCGGCAGAACAGCGAGGTTTCCTATAACGTTTTCCACTGAACCCACTTTGAGGGAAGGTCTACCGCAGCGTCTAAGAAATGAAGTTTGGCTCCGCCCTCAGACCCCCTCGTCAACAGCGAAACAAACTTTGCATCAAACTTTCTTCGAAAACAACTTGCGATGCGTTCAATTGAAATTCTGGGATGGAACCACTTATTTTTAAGTAAATAAGTTAGCAAATGGAGAGATTTGTTTCTGTGTGAGGTCGTACTGAAAGCAAGTTCAAAGGTGTTCTCGCCGAAAGGAAATCTAGCCACGCCCATCCGAACATATTGCCTACTGGAATCCAGATTTTCCTGAATCCCAGTAGGTAACTGGAGCTTCTTTTTCAACTAGAACTCTCCAACAATGAATACATCACCAGAAAATCGTATTTCGAAGCTTCGCGAAATGGTAGGGACGGTAGAAATCTTCCAGACGCTGTACTGATGTCAGCTTGTCAGAAGTACGGAATGCAGTGAGTTCACGTCACTGCATGTCTCACCTATAGAGGATCAGGAATCATCAAACGAGTGGAAGGGACCAGGTTGCCAACTTCCTGGTCCTATCTCTCGGCTCACCTCTACCATCTTCAGGTGTCGCTGACCCCATCATCTAGGAAATGCTCAAACAATACGTCCACTTGACATCACACAGCAAACTTCGTGCTTTGTTGTCGTACGTTGCTATACGCTAACGATATCTACCAGTGCACCTTTTTGAACTTTTATCAGAAAGAAAAAAGAGTCATAAGGGGTTTTTTTCTCCGAAGTGCTCCGTAATGAACGAACTATCATAGCCATCGAGGAGTCTAAACGCGTAATTGATCCAGGTCAGACTAAGAAATCGGAAAACATTATTCCTGGACAATAAGTCGATGAGAATTAACTGACATTTCAGCGTAACCAAAACGATTCCTGGGAAGCACGAGTACGGGTTCGAATCCCGTCCGAGACCGAAGTTTTGTCCACAAATCGCAAACCGTGTGTGAGTGAAAGGGTAATAATCTAGATGAAAAAGGAAGTTGAACAGCTTGAAAGGGCTCGAGAGTGCCTAATTTTCATAATATTCATCTGGAAGGAAATAGGAGGTGGTTTATTGGCCAGTGGCGCAATATCACACACGCAAGTTCACGGGTTCTTTACCGCTTAGACCAACAAACCCTTTCATACCTCGGTGATTGGGAGCAGATTCGTTTGGGTGGATGTTTAGGCCACATTCCCACTCGAAGCGCTCCCACAATTTAGAATGGAACTCGAATGTAGGGCCACATCCCAAAACGGAATCAATACTGCCAAAGACTCTATCGTTTATCTTTTTCCCCGCTGGTGTCAAGATACTCATGTAGGATAATCAGAGGAATTCGGGCTACACCAATCGCTTATCGTTGGTTCACTCTTAACCCTCTCTGAAGAGCCTTCAAACAAAGGTGTACCTAGATTGGTTGCCTAAAACTAGTTCGCGCCAGTTCAACTTTGTCTGGAAGGGGTAGGGTCCCCCAACGATGCAAAGTCAAGCGCACAAGCTCGGGTAGAAAGAAATTCTGAGCGGAATATGATATGAATTGTGACATGCACAACAGACAACTTAGGAGGCATTTACCGTAAGCACCGATCAATAACTGGTAAAGGTGTCACGGCTACGAAATAGGCTGACAGGACCAAAATTAGCTGAGCAAAAGGAACAAACTGGCAGAGCATGAGTCACTTGCCCTTCACCCCCACCCATCGAACGCACTCACCACAGCATTCGAATGCCACGAACACAATAGACCATGCAACGGGAGGAAAGTTCGAAATACAGTAACCAAAGTGTGTTTAATTGAATAAACGACCGGAAGCGAAATTGCATGGGAGCGAACATCTTGGACGGAAAAACCACGTCTCCGGTTCCTTCGAAAGCACAATTTGCGATGTAACGTTTTCCGAAGATTTCTCAGAAGTAGGGCTTCAAGAAGGCTACACGGGGATCGCGGTGGCGAAAAATGTCCAGAGCGGGGTGCAACAAGCCCTCAAAAGTCAGTCCTTATGCCTGCTCTCTCTCAACAAATATTCCCCAGAAGGGCATGTTTATCGGCGTTCTTAATCAGATTTCATTCAAAATAGAGCACCTCTGTGGTAATGCAGTCAACTGATGTATCCTGACAGCTCAACACAGCAGCAGCAGCACCGACCTCAGCAGCGACCGATATCTCGTCCGCACATTCCACAATATTGAAATCTCGTCCAAAAAAAGTGGTGATCGCTTCTAGCGTGACCTATTTTGAGATTTTTGCGGATTTTTCAATGTTTTCTCCCGCCACCTGTTCTGAATGAACGTTTCCGTCCTGCAAGTCCTGCAATACAGGGAAGGTAGAAAAGGAGTATTGAATAATCGCGAATTATGACTTCAGAATGGCGAGCGAATGCATCAAGCCAAGTTCTGATAACAAGCCGTTTACATACCAGCTACACCAGAATGTCTTCGTCGGCAAATATGACAACGAACATCACCCGACCAAGTGCACTTAAGTGAAATCTCGAAGAGGCTGATGACGGCGAAAAGACAAGTACGTACTATGGTGTGGAAACTGCGAACGGCCATTGACCACACACTAGTGTTTGCTTATGAAAAACGACCCCTATTGTGGCCAGTATCGGCCGTCAACTAAGTGCTTTCTATAGGTCCCACTGCGTGTTTATCATGACGAAACATCCGAAATCCTCGAATTATCTTAAAAGATAAGTCTCCAGTTAGAACTCAAAGATCCCTTTCCTCCTACTTACATTTTATTTTAACACTTTCAGGAGCTTACAAGGAAAAAATATCGTGATAGCGGAGGAGCGGGTAGCAAATTTGTACATTATCTGTAGGCTTTATACTTTCCTCGGAGATAGAACGAGCAGGTTCAAGTACTGGTGTGGATCAATCGGCCTGGCCAGGGTCAATGCCCGGATTTCGATTTCTCTGGCTGGTTGTTTCAAGGTTCTCCTTCCATTTCCTGGTGTCTCCTTTCCACTTATGGTACTTCTCAAAGTGCAGTTGAACTCATTTCGTTGAAGTTGTGTACATGGCGCATCCGATATTGAACCCCGAAGAAATAGCAGCGAAATCCGACCAAGCCCACCACCCTTCCCGAGTGAATAGTTGATGCTATACCTCATCTCGGTTTATGGATTGACCTAGCATTTCTCAGAAACAAAGCAAAAAATTCGGTAAGGTACGAATGAATAGCAAACAGATCTGCCCATTTTCCTGTGACAAACTGGTATGTCATGTCGAATGATGCTAACACGCTATCATTCGAGTGTCAGTCGTCTGATCGGTGTGAAAATCGTATCATCGATTGTAATTGAAGGTGATGAAGAACGAGGAGTTTTTCTGGTTGCGACGTCGTGTCACCGTAGTCATCGTCGTCGCAGAACTGTTTACTGCTTCATCGAATTGAAGAACGTATGAAGGATTACAACGCGAAGGCTAAATGAGAACTCAGACTAGCTAAGGAACATAAAATTGTGATTAAAGGTTAAAGCTATGGCAGTACTGGTCTGGTTGGCTCTTGAAAAGTAAGACAAGAGGGCAGAGTTCTTGCAGTAGATGGTTCCTGTTTTGCGATGCGCCATACATTCGCCACACATTTGTACTTACCATAAGAAACCTAATGACGATTGAAAGCATAGTAGGTCTGTGTAAAACCTAGTATCATCAACCTGATACGAAGAAATAGAAGTACTGGTTAGCTTGGGCGAGTATTGATCCATGGTTTGCCCCACTAACTTTCTATACTTAGCACAGATACATTTTTGCATTTTGGGACAGAATAGAGCAGCAATCGTCAGCAATAGAGATTTTCAATTTAAGTTCCAAAAAAGTGACCGAATCTTTAATCTAAAAATTTATATCTAATCAAAATCTGGCCAAAAATACGAGATTAATAGGATCCAAACTTAATACTCTCATGGGAGCTCAGGTGGATATTGATCAATTTTTTCAAAATTCATGCTGGCCAACCTCTCTACTAAAATTGAGCTGAAGGAATCAAGACGTGGGAGCGATTCTGGATGGCAAAATTCAAGTCAGAAGTCAAGAATTAATTATAGTTTCGTAACCAGAACCAGAAAAGGTAGAAGAAATACGGTAGAGCAGATTTTCCCTCATTCCAGAAGATTGTTCTATGCAATTTCTTTGTTTTTTGTTACTCACGGCATTGTATCTCAGAGGACAATAACATATGAATTGCTCAATCTTGCTGGATCACTGAAAGCGTTGTGGAAGAAGAGTGATGCACGTTACAAATTAAATACAGCCAAAACTTCATAAAAAATCAACTAAAAACTCTATGAAGGCGAAAGGGAACAAGTAAGAAGAGAAACAGAAAACCGTTATGCATCAAACGAAAGATTCTTGAGAGCTATGCTGCCATGTAGGTTCAGGTCTGTTCCCTAAAACCTTTTATCTTGAATCACAGAGGATGAGACCCTTCAAAAAAGAACAGCTTGGGAGCGGATCAGGTTGTGAGAATAAAAGGAACCTAAGCGATCCACTTCACATCCTTTTAAGGCCTCTCTAAAGACAGCACAAATCATCTATGCATGAGTTTTTTTTAGGCACGATTCCATGTGAACGAAGGGATTATGTGACACCAATGAAGAAAGTGAAATTTTAGTGAATTTCAATCAAAGAAGGCACCAATGTGCTCTGAATGAGATATGGGGTCGTGACACAGAAGAAGAGAACCTTTTGACCATAGAAAACGGCTTACTCCTCGAAACTTTTGTGAAGCAGCGGACATGCGCAGGATGAAGAATAAGTGGGCATGAAATGAGTTTGTAAAATATGGAAAAATCTCGGACCTTTGGCAAGTTATTCCCTCAACTTTGGGTCTTTAATGAATTTTCGAGCGATTGCCTGAGAAATGCGAGTCCATGTCCCATCAGAGGCCAACGTTTTGCCCATAACTTGCCAATTTTGCGGAAAATCCCTTTTCTGTTGTGACAACTGAGGAACATGATAAGTATGTAGGTAAAATGTGGTAGCGATACAGGCAACGCAGAACTTTAAAAAGGCCACAACTATTCTTCTATTATTCAACCATTACTAAGTATTGACTGCTCGATCAATTATTGATCCGGTAATTTAATCTGTTGCTTGGGAATATAAAAAGTCCAGACTGGCTCTCAGAACTTGCATCGTCCTGAGTTGGTTGCTCGATGTTAGGCCCTTCTGAGAAGGGGCCTATGCCTAGCCTAGCATAACAGTTTGCTTTTTTCTCCTTCACAGAGTAAAAGCCCTCATAGAATTTTTTGATAGGCACTCAAGTTAACTGCTCAAGCCAAATGTGAGGGAATCACATAAATCACAAATCCCCGAGGTTACAACAGTCATCTTCCCTCTCACCCTTTCTCCAACCCTACACCTTCCTTCCTCCCGATCCCGTCCACAAGCTGTTGCACAATTTCCTTCCTTTATTTCCAAGGGTTTTGTGGGTGATATTACCATATGCAAAGCTATTGTACTCGAGAGTGCCAGTATTTTCCCTGAACAAATCGATTTTGTTTCCTGAATTTCCAGATAACAGGACAGTAGGTCTTCTCCTAGATTGGACCACGCAACTCTGGTAGGATATCCAGCCTGTCCCGTTTTCAAGCTCACAAAGACCAACGGTGAGAATCCCCCGCTGGTTCTCAGGCCAGCGAAGCATCTACAGACACAGCAGGAAACCATTCAACTTCTACTCGAGACTTTCTAGGTTGCGCAAATAAAACTTGTCGACAGAGTACGAAAAACATGAATGTGTTGACCTTACGTCCTAAAACAAAGCACCTTCGTCGTTCTCTATTAAGGTAACGACAATGACCTATCTCTGTCGGCAGCTCTGAAAACTGAAAAGAGCACCCTTCAAAGTGACCGATTATGTGTCGCGCAACACTTCCGCGTTTAATTACCCTGAACATCCCTACGATTCTTTGCGCCGAAACGTTCCTCTGTGAGCGT
Source organism: Haemonchus contortus (assembly GCA_000469685.2). Taxonomy (NCBI): domain Eukaryota; kingdom Metazoa; phylum Nematoda; class Chromadorea; order Rhabditida; family Trichostrongylidae; genus Haemonchus; species Haemonchus contortus. Next base: position 42,326,847 of record LS997565.1, read on the forward strand.
GGGAGATGTCCTCGGTGTGATGGTTTTTATGAGAGCCGTCGCTATTCAGTTTTTATCCACATATTGAGAAGGTTTTTTGCGGATTCTGAGAAATGATTGCCTACGGCGCCTTGAAATAAAAGGTCGTGGCCAACGATTTCTCGAAATAGACGATGATTGAACGTGCGCGAGACAAAGCAGAGCGTACCCCTCGATTTTTTTCGTTTTTTTTTTGTGCTTTCCTCACAGAATTCATAGTTTCCCTCACATAAAAAGAAACGTAGGGCTGGATATGCCCCTGAAAATAGCGCTCATAAAATGTTTTTCTGCTAGAATCCCGTGATTGGGCTTTTTCAGTATTCGTAATTACATTCTCTTGGTGAGCTGATGGGAATCATCCTTCTGGGCTGGATCATTTGGGACCACTCACAATCCTTTCTATTGGGCACCTACACCGAGCTTGATGTTTGTTTATCTTCTACAGCTGTAGGGATGGGTTTAGCACTATGCAAAGTGATCGGTAAACACAGATTTGCTTCTGCACTGCCCAGTGATTGTGAAAATAATATGGTAATACCTGGGACAAGTTAGAGCTGAGGCAGGCCGAACAATCAGAGCCTTTCTGATTGCCTAGGTAAATGGCTTTTGTGACTTGCTCAACACCATTTGCACCTTGATTCAGAAGAAAACTTTTTTAGAGACTTTAGCCCATGTGCAAGTTTCAGATAATGACCGGCTGTAGGACTGGAACTGTTCTCACAGTGCCCTGAAAACTTGGGATTCATGAAGCTTGGTTATAGGAACGGCCATTATCTGTATAGAATCCTTTGCAGGATGAACCGAATGACCACGGTTGCCAGCACGAACCTTGAACACTATAGTGCCCCTTCTATCTGATTTTTCTTTACTTCTTTACTTACTTTATCTATCGATAATCAACAATTATCGGATAAACGCCGCAAAATCGGAGATAACTTCGAAGGAAAATTAGTTGAGACATTTTGAAAGAGTTATTCGAAGACTAAATAGAATGGTGTGGGAGAAGAGCCATGAAATACAGTTAGATAATCAACCAGTAGACTTCACTGTACTAATGGGACAGTAAAAGAAATGGGTCAGGCAGAGAGCCGATGTCGAGCCGCCGGAAGCTGTCAGACGGCGGCTGCGCCAAATCCGGTCCGCCACACCCGTCCCGCTCAGTCTGCGCTACCCGCCTTTGCTGGGGCGCCGGTCTCGAACCGAATCCGTTCGGTGTTAACTTACACAATATCAAATGACCTCTCCAAAGACGAGTTCTCATGAATAAAGAGGAGCTTGCGGCAATGCTTTCGTTACACAAACGAACAACATCAGTCGCGATTGACGACTCTGATCTCCATAGTGAGAGTGGTCGAGGAGGTGGCCATCCGAGGGCATAAAAACACACTCCACGGCTGCGCAGCCGTTATGGAAACTAGAGGAGCCGGAGAAGTTTGGAAAATGTCCTGCCTAGAGATCGACCGTTCCAAGACTTGCTCGAACGACATTTCTTCCATCTTACGCTTGATAGTCCAATCCAAGTGGTGATGTCCATTCTCGTTCCTGTCCATCTATCAAAACCCAGCTTAATTTTACTAGCTTACCAATCCCTTTAATAAAATGAGAAAGTGGTACCGCTGAGTGGCGTCTAAAGGACTGAAATGGTTGCTCCGAGCCAAAGCAGTATTCGAGATGGAATTCCACCAAACTACAAGGACATTTTGCCATCCCCTTGCTCACCCTGTTTCATTTTCTTTACTGAAAGCTAAAAACAATGCTGCATTATTGTCTGACCATCATTATTTAGTTCATCGGTCACCTGAGTGACACCATCCAAATTCAAATGGAAGGCGAAGGCATGGCTTATCCAAGAATAAATCGAAATCGCTGGCTATGTGATCCACCACTATGAGTTTATCGAGCGATATCATGTACCATCGCTCAAATTCTCTGACAGGAATAAGCAGTCAACTAATAAAGGGTCTGGGAATAGGGAGGAAAGTGAAGAATGAAAGGGGTCTGGAGAGACATAGCAGAATATAATTGGGAAATCAACGATGTAAAACTGTCTTTCGAGATCCCCAATTAGCGTCTTGAAAAAATAGGAGCTGTAGAGACAGGATTTTGTTTTGCTCTCACATCGGGTGTCAATGGAAGTGAAATAAAAATATTTGCTGTCGTCGTTTAGCACAGCAGCAGCGATGGTGGTGTCACTGAGCCGAATCGCAAACCAAATCAACGCGGCTCCCACCACCGGTTATAGACTCAATTCGGAAACGATTTCGAAGAAAAGGGGTAGAAAGTATGGAGGGCAGCTGAAAAGAGATCTGAGAAGGACAAAGGTTTCAAAGTTTCCTGAAATCTTCCCAAGGGGTTACCAGAGCTCTGCAAAGAGCGACCACCGAGGCATGTTCATTAGCCAAATCGGGCTTCGCTTCATTTACAGCTATATATTAGGTTGGAAGGAAAGTCCTGCAACAAAAAATTTGAAGCCTCAGCAATTTGTATCAACAGTGTGAACACGGTAGCAGGAGTGATGATCTTTTAGGACATTCCTCAGGTAATCAACACATGAGTAAACAAGGGCACGCGTGTGAGGTTTAGCAGCATTACGGTCAATGAATGGACAACACCAACTTTGTACCATCACCTTCTACTTAGCACGCCAAAGGAAAAACGCGGGTGTATCGGCTAAAATTATCAGCAACCTATTCAATGCTGGCACTGCTCACCGATCGACGGTCAACAATCGGTTGGATCGCTTCACTGCGGGAGATACTAGCCTTCGAAGTTACGCAAGCATCGTCCCTCAATTCGATGGAGGTTATAGGGATCCATCCACTATGAGTTGCTAAACGCAGACAAGATGGACACAGCTATCGGTTACCCCTATGAACCCTGAAATTCGGCCAATGGGGTTAGAGATGGACGATCAAAACCGTAAATCAGGTCCCTGCAGAGGGACAGCGCACGTCGAAATTTCGCTTTGAACACGCGTCAAAAATTCTACGATTCCAATTGGTTCCAGGTTGTTCATCAGTCGTACTCCCCAGGTGTTGCCCCTTTTACCTACCACGCGCTCCGCCTTCTTGAGCATCCCGTTGTTGAAAAAAAATTCGTAACTTAATGTGATCTGAAAACGGCCGTCAATTACTTCTTTGAGTCACAGCTTCCTTACTAATGGATAAAAGGCATCAGTGATTTACTCAAATAATAATGGAAAGTTGATGACCCCTTTGGTAAATATATTTCCGAAAATTGATTGGCCTGGAAAATTTCAGAAATGATTTGAAGAAGACCTTCATTGTGTTGCAGGACTTTCCTTCCAACCTAATACATATGGCTTGACCAACAAACTTGGAAATCATTATCTGAACTACTGAAGTTGAAGATGCTGGCTCTCAGAGCCTCTACTTAATTACTTAGTGGGCTCAAAAGCTGATTCAAGAAGTAACGGTGAGGTACAGCAGTAGCTCATTTCTTCTCATGTTCGTATATACAGTACTAGCTTCACAGCTTAAGGAAGTCTCGTTATTTACATAACAATTGTAATAAACAGCGATGAACATTGTTTTCGATCATCAGTTATTACATTAATCAAATAGGGGCTATCGGCGTTTTAGAATACTGAAAAGAAATAAGAAGCGAACTTTCTCACAGAAGGACGAAGGTGGGAATAGGGTCAAGGGGCGTACTACCGAAAGCCAGCTGATCGAATCACGGGATGATACTGATTCTGAGGTACTAACCAGTAAGTCTTCCGTTTCGTCCTACGGAGTCGGTCAACTTATCGAATTTACGGGACTATTCTTAAAAATTATCAAACTTTGAGCGATTGATTTTCAGAGCGGTTGATTCCCCAATAAAATTACCAGCGATTGTTTCGTTCCAGAAAGGGTCCATGGTTTTCCGAGCTCCACGATTTAATTTGATTGAAACCATCCATCGAACTGTTAGGATTGCCAAGAGAATGTATAAAATCGTGATACCCCTCAATACAATACCTTTTCAGATCAGTGGCCAAGCAAAATGAGATTAAAGTGTTCCTTGTGTAGGTTATGTGCCGGCATTCATCAGGACACCTAGCAGATTCCCGGTTCAACCTCGAGTGATTACAATTCACTTAGCCGTCACCGTATTGTTACAGATTTTCCCAACTTTTTCTGGTTCGATACGAATTCACTCCGCAAGTGATCAGAGGGATTTCCAAGGCCCAAGAGACAGGTGATTTAATCTACAGAGAGGCCATGGCAATGGCTCGACTCGGTGTGCATGCACGCGTAATAATTGCCGGCAGGAGAGCGGACAAAGCTTCGAACCGGAAATCGCTCCTCCTTTTCATCAAGGCGGGTGAGAAATCGCCGACGTTCGATTTCCGGCTGCTTGTGTATGGACACTAATGGACGTCGATGAACTTTGTAGGGACAGGAAACGTTTCAGACAAAAAGTAAAGGAACCACGAAATTCGTACTAGATCGTTCGATTCAGAATTCAAAAGGCAGCCTTCTGAAAATGCGTCGTGAATCTGGCAACCTTCCAAAGGGAACTTCGCTGTTCAGAAGCCTATCAGCGTTACTACTAGAGGCATTGGGCCGAACAATCAATGGTGTTAGCGAAAAACTCCGTAGTAGCTCGTCACCTCAGAAATCTCAGATATCTGAGGCTAGGTTGGCCTATGCCGTCTTCCTCGTGAAACCTAGAAGCCTCACAAGGCATCAGGTGGATTATTTCAGAGTCTCTTCAGCTCAAAGTTTGATTGGATAGGGTAAGAACATTACAAAATAGGGTCGTTAGGAGCCTAAAGAACTGAATTTTTTCTTTTATGTTCATTGAAGAAACGTCCAGCCTGGGTTAATCGACGGCTCAACTTTTCGGACTCTTTCATCCTATTGTGAGGTCCAATTTCTCCATAGTCGTGCAGTCCTAGGATCCGATTCAGCCCTCGTCATTTGAAGTTCCCATTTGTTCTCAGATGGTGGCGTTAGTCTACTTCTAGAAAAGCCTCTCCTCACTCTATCATGTGTTTGTATACTTGAGAACGTAATAAAATCCTAACACGAATTCTGGTGAGATCCGATGCTCGGCGCATCATGAGAGGTCTGGTCGAGGTCCAACGGTCAAGGCCTCGTGTTTACTCGTCGCGCCATTAAAATAGTCTTTTGACAGAAATCTTTGATAAAACCCAAGACAAGAACATAAAAATTGATCGTTTAAACATTTTATCAAAGCTTGTATGATTTCGCGATCAATTAATGCCACTCTCCTATGCTTAGAACTCGGTGATCTTAGAGTCGGTAATCCACGAACACACTGTGTTCCTATTGATCAGCGCTATAAAGTACAATACAGCTACTATCCAAAATATCACATAAAAGAACCATCGAATAGACTTCCATCGCGATCTTTGACGCTGCATACGACGACGATGGCGAGGCTTCAATTGTGCCATCGCTAAAGACTCCATCGACGTTGTCAGATCGATCTAGAATGCCATTGAAAGGATTTTAATGTTTGAGATAGTAGTCGGACTCCTCGAAAGTGGGAGCCTTGTTGGAGTAAGCGGGTATCAGATATCCAGCTTCAGATTGATAAGAAAGTGTACTCATAGAGGAAGACAACCAGAAGTAGCGGATATCGAAGGAAAGGCCTGATCGCAGTACATTATGCTGATGATTGACTCATTCAGATGCCCTACCAAGCTCTACCACTCTCTCTGTCTCCGATAGACGATTTTTCGCTCATACCACCACTCTGTAACTGCTCATTCAGCTGCGCGATGGTTAAAGGCACAGTTCACGATAATTCAATGGGCGGGAACGTCAATGGCTTCCCCGCCTCTCGATCGATGTCACGCCATCACGTTAGACGAGTGTCGAGACAATACAGATTGCAACTATTCAATCTAAGACCCACACACAATCAGCTGATCCCCAAGTGATGAGGCGATGGCTTTCTCCCATTCTTCTTTTCCTCTGTTATCCTTTTTGCTGCCTTGATCCCTTATTTAATTTCCTACTCCTAGAGGCTGAAAAAGGTGAGCTACTTTAGCTGCTACTAGGGTTTTTTAGATTACTTATGCCTATAAGTGAATGACTTTTTGCTTACCATAGTCTGGTATTCGCACCAGGACTCATACGTACGCAGTGAGATACATTGTATAGCTCGTCCAAACGCCCCATTCTTCTTCATTTTTCTGGTCTCGTTCTCGTCCAGCCCCCTTTCTAACAGTTTTTCGAAGCATTTTTCACTTTAGAAACACCGATTCACGCAGTTTCTCCACCTTATTCGCACTATTATCGACCTTATCTTCCCTTTTTCATCATAATCTGGATTACCCAAGATTGTAGTGGACTGTGCCTTCAAGACATCCAGTACTGTTTATACTTCCACTTGCAAATTCCAGTGGTGGTGCTCTAAGGAAATATGCCACCTAGAAATCAAAAGGTTGCATAGAGCATGCAAGGAGCGTAGGATAATGTGGCTAGAAGGATTCCCTTTCTCTTATTCCCTTTTCAGATCGGAGCTCTTCAACCATCCGGCAGTCACAGCAAGCACAGCCACATTACTTTCGTCGTCGTCATAGCCTGCCTCTTCACCCAGAATCACCTCGTCAGCAAATATGTATAGAGAAAAGAAGGCCAACCTACACCGTAAATTCGATATCCATTGTTGAGCTCAGTAGAAAAGGGACTAGGATAAAGGGACCAGCGTGTAGTCGAAGTTAGAAAACCGAAAAAGTTTCGAGCCGAATCCTTGAAAGAATAATGCAAAATGTCATACATTTTTCTCTTTAGCTCTTCTCACCACCCTCAACGCCTTCATAAGCTCCGTTACGTCAACATTGCTACTTGATACCGGAGTGTTCTAAATTATTTTTTATTTACTTTATTCATATGGTAGTAAACCACTCAGACACTTTTACACTTTTCGATAAGCGATCGGTTGCAATCAAAACTTTTATCATGTCCCTATACTTTACACCGAAACTGAAGTAGAAGTTCCAGCAAAACTTGTATGGGTAATTAAATCAGATCGCTATGATCTGATGCCATTTTTGCACACTGGTCGTTCTAAACGGGCTTACCAACCATATGCCCCCCCCCCCCCCCACTATGGAGAGGTAAAAAGGCGTGAATAGCAATTGGAAACCTTGTTCCCATTAGAAGCTCGAACAGGGTACGAAGACTCCTTCACTAAGTGCACTGCCTCTTCTACAAATGAAGAATTTCATACTGGTCAATAGTTCTTACTACTACAGTAGAATACCCCACGAGGCCTAACACATTCTTTTGAATAACTTTCCAATTCATCTCTGTCGTAAAACTTTTTCCCACCGATCCTGACGTGATCTTCTTTTTAGCAATGCTGTGTTTCTCCTAAAATATGACGCTGAGAATGTGATCCTAACCTTTCAGGAGAAATTTTGCGTCCCACCTGGAAACCCTCACCACTCGGTTTCGATTTGTCCGAGGGAACAGATGGCGACTTCGAAGATGAACTCATTCCATCAAAATCTAAAAGCATTCCACAACCTAACAAAGCACTGGGTAAGGTTGGATACTAAGTTTGGCTCTTGGCCCGTTGCTCTGCGGAGGAACCGATCTGCCTGTGTATGTGACGCGTTGGGATGGCTTCGTAGTTTTCTCAACCACAAGAATGAAGACTGGGCCTACTATATACCATTTTGGGCCACAAGTCCATCGAAAGGGGGAAGAACATACGGGGTTAGAAGCACCTCTTCGGTAAGGGGTTAAGAACACGTCGGTGCGAAACGATACCTGCTTTTTCATTTAGTGGCAGTTCACACAATCCGCAACATGTTTTTCCTCCCTCACCCCATCTAGCTTCAGGAAAACTACCCATTCCTATGGCTCACAATTGTTTCTTCTTACGCTCCCATCATGATTACCGTGGGGCTTTCTATCCATCCTTCCCCGCCTGCGCCTCGATGCTTCGGAATCGTTGAGGAGGGTTTTTTTACCGGATCACCGTGACGCTCCGTGCCATCTACCCACGCACGGCAAGGATTTCTGTAACTTTCTCTCCCTGATTTTATTCTGTCATGTTGCTTGTCAGCCAGCCTTGTTTGCTAGTCCCTATCGAATCATTAAGCTGGCTATGACGAAACTAGAAAAACCTCCCAGTTTCACATTCGAGTTGCAATTGAGCCTTAAACTCAAAGTCAGGTTAAGAAAGTGGCTAGGAGGGCGATGGTCGTGTTAACGCTCACCAAGCTTCCAGACAATTTACCCAGTGGGACTCACAGTTGAAAGCTAAACGACTAACCTCTAGTAGAACTGTAACAATAATGCCGCTCACCCGATACTTGCGTAATTGGTTCTTTATCATCCTTTTTTTGATACTGGTTTCAAACCATTATCATTATAGAATATGAGAGCGGTGGTTCAGCGCTAAAGTCGCGATGAATCTCGTTCGAAATGCTGCACCCCCACTCAACCAATAGATGGCTCCGCCCATCTCCGAACCCCAACAGATAGCTCCGCCCATCTCCGAACCATTCGCTTTAGTATTGCAAAAGCCAAATCCCTAGGAACAGATTGGTACATCGATGGGCAGTTTCACGGTAATCTATGAGGCCATACCTTCAGGTGGCTACGCCCGAACGAATTGGTCTCTCAACCGAGTGTAAGTTTAGGTTCGATTCAGGAATACTACTACCACAAATGCTGTAAAGATCCACCAAAATAAAGAATTGCGCAAATTTATTTAAATGAAAAACAGTGTCTAACACATTCAAACAACTCGACAAAACAAAATGAGAATGAAAAATATGAAAGTATGAGTGACATTAGCATCTAAGTGATTACAAGAGGTACAATACAAAAAAGAAATGTTAAAAAAATAACCGTCAATATGGCGACTGATGTTTAGTGACAAAAATAAATAAGTACGAAGCGAATCTACACAGTCACTCACTCAGGGTTCACACACACAGGGAAGAAATTGGTGCTAATACAGGAATCGGGATTTACTCGCACGGTAAGTCAAGTCGCTGGTTATATGATGGCAAGGCTAAAGGGACGGGATGGCTAACCGAAGACAATCTTGGGATAAAACCTACGCCTAAGTAGCGGTTCTGGGTCAATATTGGCTAAAACTATCGGTTTTCAGATGTGATGTAAGGTCTCTGGAGTTGAAAGCCTGCGGGCAATGGGCATTTTGGGTGTAAAGGCGCACGGACTAGGAGATATCATCGCGATATATTGAAATCAAGCTCATTTTTCGATGACGTTTAAATCACGTTTATACTCGGAAAAAGCTGCCGGCCTTACTGAATACAATTATTCTTATCGGTCCTAGAATCCCGACGGAGGTGCTATAGCGAACGCCGCGCCGTGTATGGCCGCAGCCTGCGACTGCAGGGGAGCCATGTCGACACTCCTCCTCACTCTGATCCTTGGACAATAACCAGCATAGCGATTTTTTCTATTGATGAATTTCGCACTGCTCCGTATTTAAATATAGCAAAAATCGATGTGAGAAGATAATTTATTGATGGATCGGTTGCTTAACAGAACTCCCACACAATCGTCTAAGGTTGCAGCGTAAAGCAATCCGGTTTTAACGTAGAGACATGATGACGCCTTATGATCTTCACTCGATTCTAACACTGAATTCACCGCCAGTTGAGACATTTTCTAGGTGGGAAACGATGCCACTTCAACTTTTCCGAGTATAGATGAAGTTTCGGTTGGTAAAACACCTGCTAAGTATTGCTTTGAAAGAGAAAATTATTTAATAGAGAATTATCGAAATAGAATTATTGTATTTGAAAAAACGTCAGCCTATAAGTCACTATTATAGATTCAAATCCATCTAAAAATAGCTAGTGCAGTAACTCTTCCTTATACTACGACATAGTGACTGCACCTACAAAATTTTATCCTGATGGATGTAGAAGTCACTCAAACCCGTCTTCCCCTTTAACCTGACTATATTCCAGGTTTCTATCCTACCAAATAAATATGACTGTCAAAGGCACTAAACTAGCACTGGCTCTTTTTCTACTTTCAGGCACCTCTTACAACCACTTTGACAGGCAACTTTTCGCCTAAATTTTGCTTGGCATTTTATATGTGAGAGTGAGGCGCAAGAGGCACACTTATGAACTTTTTCCATTTGGAAGGAAAAAAGTAGCTCATTGTCATCTCCACAATAGACGCAAGTTGCAGCGAACTGGCGGCAGTGCTGAAAAAGTCCCCATGTCTTTACAACTTCACAAGGAAAACGTAAAACAGCTGAAGAAGAAAAAAAAACAGTACCTCACAGGTCTCAATGTGGCATTTAGCGTAGTGGGCTATTGGTTCAAGATGTGAACTCATATCCTTATTATGTACACGTACAAGATCCGACAGAGAAAATAGGTCCTGCGAATGCAGTAAGTGCTGTTCCATAGAAGTGAACAGTGTCCGGAGACTGCAACAGACATAAAGATGTCTATTAATATCGAATAGTACTGCATATATTATTCTGCAAAACAAAACGAGAGAAGAAAGTTGGGGAAAGACCGAAGAGGTAAATGAATAGATCAAAAAGTGTGTATGAGCTCAATATACAGACATCCTCCCCTTTATTCCAACCCTTTCAACAACACCCTTCACCTCCGCGACCAGACAAAATTCATAAAATTTCGATAAAAGGGTACTCTCAAATTTGTTGTTGATTCTTATTCGGAGCTAATGTCAGATTGAATCGATACTCGATTGAAAAGAAAAATCCAGCAATGAAATAAATGAAAACGAAATCGACTGCAGTGAAAAGTAAATACTCACTGCCCTATCTTAGTCTCCGTATTCTCAGCATCAGGGCATTCTTTCACAAAATCCCACATATATGAAAGCTTCTCTCGTAATACAATCACATGTTTCAGAACCCGTATTTTTTCAACCTGAAACTTTTCAACAATCGTTGGACTGAGCAATAGGTCTAGCGACCTGTACCAACTTACCATTTGTGGAGCTACGACGTTTACATGAATTGAAGGCACATCGCGAACTTCTAGTAAAAAATGTAAGGCAAGATCACAAACAGGGAATTCACTGAAAACAATACTCCTCACATACCTACGCAAAAGAGTGAGCAACAACATCAAAATTAAACGTTATAGATTGGAGTAAAGCCACAAAAAAACCCTTAACATTTATCTGGAATTACTATGAATGTGATAGTAACTTACTTAAAGTTCCACGTATGTAATATTCTAGCTGGGATTATTGATTTTGAACCTTGGTGACAGCACTGACAGAAAACCTTCCCATAATAATCACAGTATCTGAATCAATACCACTACAGCGAACACTTCAGGCGGGGCACTGCTCAGTGGTTTCCGAATTAAGGAAACAATTGGAATATAAGAAGAAGATCTAGTGAAATACTGACTAGAAACTGGTTCAACTCACTTGACCCGTTTTATATACTCTTTTTCCACTCTGATTCCGCATCCAAAACATCGATAATTCTGAGCTTCAAGTAGTACCTTTACGCTGGAAAACATGCTGTAAAGAGTGTCATTCCGACTGTGCTTCAAAATGAAAAATAAGAATCAGTATGTGCAAGTGCATTCCAATCTTGCCTGTAGTCATAAGGTAAATATTTAGTCGAACCTTTCGCCCTTCCAGAGCGTATATATCCAAGATTCTTGAGGAGGAGTCCATTCCGGTTCAGCAGTGGATCGTGACGAACTGCGTCCGTGCTCCTCCTCGCTGATACTCTGTGAGGTAGTGGGTAACGATAGAAGCTGAAATGACTAGAATTATAATATACGCTATCAAAATCTTAGCCGAAATTCGAGGTGAATACGATGGTGGAGTTCATCGCACGGCTTAATCTTTGTGTTTTAACCTCTAAGTATTCAACAATAAAGAAAAAATAGGGGTGATATCAGTATCGGATAAACGACACGAACTCATTTTCATTTTGACAGGTGACCTGCTAAAAAATCTACATCGAAGAACGCAATTTTTGAAGTGAGATATATGGCACGAACATATTACGTCTTAAGGTAACTTCTCAGCGATGATAGAAACAGTAAAAACGAAAAGGTTAGTAAGAAAAACTTGCCCTGTCCGTGTTTCGAACAAGGTCATCCATCCAATGAGAAACTCGCTCATCACGTAAAGTTTCTCTACTTGTGAAGCTGAAAAAAATGGCCTGATTTCTTATTCCGAGTCTTTGCTTCGTAGGACCTTTCGTCAACCAAATGGAACCATTTCTTTTGGAAGATGTTAACGTAAGATGATTTGTATTGCCTTCAGAAACAATTGAAAATTCGAAAACAACTAAGCCTAGTAACGATGGAGGTAAAATATTGCAACATACATACCTCTCCAGAACTGCAGAAGCTACTTCGCTCCACGTAACCTCCGGTTTCCTGGAGGGCGAACCAGCGACCGTACCGCGAGTAAGCCGATGACGTCTGTTTGGCCTGCAGTTAGAGCTTTGGAAAAAGAGAGGAATAAGTGAACGGACAGCCTAACCGGATAATAGAATCAATGTACCTTCTCATACTCCTGAAGATTGATGGTCTAACAGTATCATCGTCCTTGATCTCAAACGGCGGGCAGAATCTATCAGGAGAACAATCACCACTCGCTTCCTTCACGTTCTCAGCAGAAGATCGATCGGTACTTATGCTTTTGGGAATACGATGCACAGCAAGGGGGAATTTCGAATCAGTCTAGTTGAGAAAAAGTAATTATGTTGAGGAAATGCATAGAGTTCTCATTCTGAAGTACCTCATGAACTAAACGAGATAACTCAGGATCTTCCGATACGTCGTTCAACCATCGCGCCTCCTCTATTGCGGCCAGTGAAAGGCGAAGTGAATACATGTACATATTCGACTAAAAAAATCCAATGAAGTATTTGAAATACTGGAATAAAAAAAAAGGAAAAGGAACCTCTTCCAGATCTTTCGATATGTTCGCATCCCGCTGACGAAGAGCAATAAACTCCTGTTCCATTTCCTTCCAATACGGCTCTTGAGGAACAATTTCCATCGATGGCGGCAATTCGTTGGTCACATAGAGATTGTTTATCCACCCGTGCTGTAAAAACGACACCATTCACAGTTCAGTATCGGACTGGTTACAACAATTTGAAGGGTAAACCGATCACGTTAAATTATAGAGCTTCGTTATCACACAGATTACTATAGATATATATTATATTAGAGAGATTATTATAGATTACAATACTGACATACAAAACAATGATAAAATTATCTTGAATTAAACATCAATAAGAATTCTGAATGGAAAATGTTTGATCTCGCATATTTTACAAGCCGAATACTCACATCTATGCAGAATGACGACGGAGTTGGAAACGTTTTTGGCAGCGATCCAGATATGATGTCTTGATTCACGGTAGAGGAAGAGGGTGTTGGAATCGGACAAGACGTATCGACTCTTGAGCAAGATGGGCTGTTGGTCGTTAATTCACTTTCCGAACTGGACCTAGACCTAAACAGATGGTTTTTGAAAAAGGCATAACGCACGCGGGACAATCGACACCTGATTACATTTCATAAACCAATCGACATACAGTCGACATAAAATTATCGATCTCAAAGCTAGTTCACATGGATGAACAAAAAAGTGAAGTTATTACCAATAAGACAAACAAAAAACGAGTCAAACATCAAAGGAAATAGCAAACCTGTGTTTGCAGTGAAGAGAAAGCTCGGAAGCCGTTTTGAAGTCGGAGAAGGTAGATGGTATTGGGCTTTGTTGGACAGACATTCGAAGGTCGCCATCGTCAGAGCTTGCGAAACTGAAGGCGCAAAAAACCTACACTAGATAATACCAGAATCAATACCCACCTTAGTACTTAGATGAAAAGCTTAACAATGAACTCACCTTGTGAACGAAATTTTGTCCACTTCAACCATATCATCAATCTGATCATCCAACTCCTGTTTGCGGGATAGTATTCGTTCCATCCATGCAAGCGTGGTCTAAAGAAAAGTGTGATCATTTTGACCTTTTGTTTCCAAACATGTAATTGTTTTCGCGGATTTGGTTAGTCGATGGCAGTTGCATTCAATAAACTATGCACGATTCATTGAACATGTAGTACTTGGAAAACTAAGAATTATGTCAGCTTTCGAGCCTGAAGGAATACAAAAGAAAAAGGGAGGATGAACGTTTTGAAAACCTCAAGTTTTTCTAGAGAGAATCTTGGAAATTAATCTCGGTTGACAACTTAAGCGAAGTACTAAGTTTCACACAGAACTTATCAGGGCATCATAGATATTCATGACAAAAGGTCGCGAACATCAACTGATAAGTGGCCCTCAACTAGGAAAAAATAGCACAAAAGCAATAGAAGACAAAGCAGCCTGATAGTCGAGGTTCGATCGGATAAGTGATGGTACCACTTTGCGGAGGCTAAAAGTACACCTCATTCAAGTGGATCGTACAAAAAAACGTTAAACTAGTAACAGTACAGTCCAAATGCTTCGAGCTAGCCAAAACGTGATTCACCACACCGAAACGCTGTAAGCGTATTGTATGAATCATTTCGTGTGAAGGCCGTAGAGCTCACGATGTGCTCCCAACAAATAAACAATTTCAAGCATTTTACAATTACGAAAATGCTTCTAAGCTGTAAGATCACATGATGTAATAATTTATATAGAAATTGATCGTCTACAGACTGCTAAAAATGTAATAGCCGAATATTCCAATCCACCGTCACAATTACTACATAGAACTGCCGTGTATCGTGTGAACAAAGTCCACTGCTCTACGCTGACAATCATTTGTAAGAGATTTTCAAAAACACAGTAGAACAGAACCCTACGTTGGAGAAAGACCCTTAAAACTTGAAAAAAAGAAACTTATCAAAGGAATGAGCGCATGATGAAAGAACGGTAAAGATCACAAAGACAACCGGAAATAGAAACAGAGGCGAGCATAGCAGAAGAAAATTGAGAAGACGTCTCGAATGTATTGGACGTAATGCACTCGCTGTTACAGGAAGGGCGTCTTATGGAAGCATTTTTCTGATCTTTCTTCTAGTCTTGAATAAAACTGCTTAGAAGGCAAGTAATCAACGAACCAGCATAGTTATACGCAAGGAAGCCGGAATATGTATCTGCAATTCACTCACTTTGCACATTTGAAGTGCTCAGGTAGACTTATTGAGTTATTCATTTCCCTTCCTGTAAAAAAATTTCTGGGTATCCACTCAAGTGATCGAGCGAGGAAACAAATTCATCTTACAGCAACGTAACCAATAGACGGCTTGCAAAAACTTTTGTGAGTGGAACTGGAGAAAATGGCTTAAGTCGCCTTCGCTTGCTAGAGAAAGTGAGCGTTTCTGAGTGAAATAAAGTGGGATGCGCTCCCTGTTCATTTGATTCCGTTCCGCCTGCCATTGCCTTCATATGGAAGCAGAACAGTCCGTGACTTGTGTGAGCCTTTGGTTACAATCATGCTGCCATGAAGTATTGGAAATCGATACTAAAATCAATGACCGCTCATCATAATGCCGATAATCTAAGCCTATTATTCGAGCAGAAAAACGATAGTATGTGTACAGGAACTGAAATGTTATGGGAAACATTGCCTTGTAACGTAAAAGGGTCTGCCTCCCTTTTAGGACGTGCTTCTCTGTGTACGATACTTGTCCTTCATTAACAACTCTAAGCTTCCATGGCTCAAATTATCGTGCTTTGATGCTCTTGCTTCTTGACAATTTACTACATTACTATGTAAGCAATTTTCTCATCTCGGTATCATTTTTTGCTATCTTTTTCCCCTGTTTCAATAAGACTAATTTCTACATATTTTCTTCACAATATTTCCACAATTCCCATGAATTTTGAGAACGATGTCGACTTTCCTTTCGTGGTGTCTTTATGTGTCTTCCAGGCCACCATGGTGACCCGCTCTAGTCCCATTGATTTCACAAATTTACGAGCTTCGGCTTTTCGGAAGGAGGGGCTCGGCTAGAAAATGTTCTTCGACCTTTTATACAACGCGGTCATACTTGCTCGTTGAATGGAATTTCAATTACTTCTTGATTGAGCTTATTGCTTAAGATATTTATGACCGTCCTTAAAAAATATGCTCAAGAGTAAATAGCTCAGGAGGGTCCTTCTCCTACGGTATTCCCAGAGGAAATATTTGGCACACTTCGATGCTCCATTGATTGCACTACACCTCACTTAGGCTTCTTCATCTCCTGTCCGTTCAGGTTTCCCACTTCATGTCCTGTCCGTTTGGGTTTCCCACTTCATGTCCTCTCCGTTCGGGTTTCCCACTTCATCTCCTGCCCGCTCGTGTTTCTTTCTTGTAATAACGTGTCTCTGGTTCATATCCTGCCCTTTCGAGTTTCTTGCTTGCAGGTTTAAGACAAATCCTGTCCGTTCAGGTTTCCCACTTCATGTCCTGTCCGTTTGGGTTTCCCACTTAACCTCCTGACCGCTTGTGTTCCTTACTTGTGATAACGTGTTTCCAGTCCATATCCTGTCCTTTCGGGTTACTTGCTTGTCGGTTCAGTTTAAATCCTGTCTGTTCGGGTTCCTTACTCGTAGCAATGTGTTCAAACGTGAAAGCCTATTGTCATTCTGTCAGCTTGCCAGCGATCATTTTCATCAGTTTCAGGTTTATGGCTGGTGAGTGAAGGCGTACCGGTATGAATTCTAGTCATGACCATATTTTTGATCAGATCAAATTCAGGCTTGATGATGAGACAATCGATCCTGAAAAGGTAAGCTTCACATTCATATTTGAAACATATATACACGATTTTATAATGTCCTAACTCTTTTTTTTAGAGATCATTTTGGGTTTTATTATCTTCATTAGTGCTATTTGTAGTATGGATAGTTTTTCTTACATATTATTTATCCCGTGTCGTCGGACCAATCGTTTCGTTCATATTGAACAGGTAGGTCTAACCATGATCTCTGCTTGTATTGTATTAAACTCCCTTCCCACTCCATGAGATGGATGTAGCGAATCACTATTTTTCTTTCTAGATACCTACGCCTCACAAAAACCCCTGGACATATCAAACTCACGAGCTTCTCTCTCAGTCTGCTCGGTGGCAAGCTTATGTTCAAAGACGTATGTGACTTATCAATATTAGTTTTTTTTCATTCAGTAGCACGGTATATAGAAATGTGGGTTACAGTTTTTGTTTGCAAACGATGACTACTCTCTTCGAATAAATGACGGATGGATAGTGTTTTCGTATTGGAACTATGTTCCTGGTCGAAAAGTGGACTTCAAAAGGTATCCTGGATATTTTTCCTTGTTGTAATAGTCTTTTCGAGAGTGATAACATAAGTCAAACCCTTAAAACTACGACTCTTCATTCGAGCTGATGTTTTTGTGAAGCTCCTTACTTCGTTGCCATTCGCTCTTGGTTGTTCCAACCCAGTTTAGCCTGCCGCGGTACACTAGACAACAAATTTGCAGCAATTCATCTCGACTACACCTTTCCTTGAATGGCTTACAAATTCACATCTACAATCGTGTTCAGCGATACAAAGAGATTGCCAAGCTATTCCGTATGGAAAAGATTTTCGGAGATGATGTCGAGGTTAAGAGAGCAGTTCCAATAGACAGGTTGAGCTGTTTCCATGTTTTTTTTCCTTTTATTATCTCGTATCCCTTACAGCCAGTAGCTATTCTTTGTCACTCAAAAGAGTTTCTCTCAGAATCGCTTCTCTCAAAGAGAATTTCTTAATTCCTTACCAACTCTCATTTTATTTACGCTGTTTTTTGAAAATTTCCGGACACCTTTCTACTTCACTTGAGTAATAGTCTGTTGGCCTGTGCAACTTTGAGCTCCTTCAGTGCGACGCTATGCTACTTTGCAAGTACATTGCCCTAGAGTCGGCTTTACTTAAATTGAAATTATTATTTGTGTCATCATTTTTCATTTGCTTGCATAATCCTAAATCATCTTAGAAGAGCCTTCGCAAATCCTTATGCATGATTGCAAAAATTTATCTTCAACGATTCCTGAGCACATACTTTGAAATTTCTTCGTATTTATCACTTTCGAATCGCTCTCTTTCAGCGCAGCACCATCCGCCTATTGGGATCGTATCTGGTCCTTAGTTGGTGTTATTAAACTGGACATCTGGTCTGGCCGTGTAGTCGTCGGAAACAGACTTCTACCCTACATGCTGGTTGTTTCAATGGAAAATATGAACAGTAAATTTTTGCGGTTTTATGGCACATAGGATCTTTCTCTGAGTGGAGATATTTTGAGGCAAGGTCCGTTTACGTGAATCAGCTGCCGACCGAGCGTTGCTTTCTGTTGAAGGCCAAGCAGAGAGTGTTCGTGCTTCATTTCTAAAACATCCTGATTATAAGGGAGTGCCTTACAAGGTTAGATGGTTTCCATTGATGTGCTATCTTCTATCAATCTTATTCGTTGAAGGATCCACCTCGCACAATGGGAGACGGTTTTGCTATACTTCAAAGTGCCCTTTTACACTTTTTCTATCATCAGGATATACTAGGTATTTGCAGGCTTCTACTACTTTTTTTTGAAGTTCTACTGTCCCTAGCAGATTCTTTGAATAAGTATCACTTGTCTTTTGATTAGATTATAAATTTGGAATTGGTTTGATGTTGATGCTTTGAAGGTTACGTAACCGTCGACGAGCAGTCATTGACCACACAGAGGCCAATTTGGGAGTCCATATGGCGTTTTGATCACAATACCGTGGTCTCTTATGGCCCATGGGCTGATTTTCAACGCGCTCTGCTTTACAGTTTCTTCTTTCCATCAGACTATCAGGTAAATTTTGTTCTTTACCCTTTTTTCACAGGTTATTATTTGAATCGAAAACATAGTTCTCCTGATGATCGCTTCTAATGCTTGTTTAATGCCGTATCGCTTACATCTTGAAGAAGCGGTTCCTGCCACCAATATTAGATTTTGATGGGACTTCTCGATCTTTTCTATCTCTTCGCTCTCATATTCTCTCGATGCATGGCTTCAAAGCGTAACATGGTTGCCTACCTTCACCTATCTCTTGCGTGATGATATTGTCCTAGTAACTTCACGAAACTCACGCATTTGGAGCTTCAGCAAATAGGTAAGGTAAAAAGTGCGCTGCTCGAATCTTACGGATGATTGTTGGATTGACCTTCTCACCTCCACCATAACACTGTTGACGGCTTTATGTGCATTTCCCAAGAGAAACAAAGCATTCTATTTATCACGCATCTTCGTTGCAGACAGTAGTGCCAGATGAACTTCCGAAGCGTGGGAAGAGACGAATTCATATCATGCACGACGTTCGAATTTCTCTCTTGAAGGAGACTTCTATCGATGTGTGGTTTATGCGTGGTGATCAACTGGAAAGTGTGCACAGTCGATGTCAGCCAGGAAGTACAATTGATGTGAGTTACATCAAGTTTCTTTGATGACTAGTTTTTCAGTTCTTTTATAATTTTTCCCAATTTTGTCTTTTACACTTTTCTAGGAATTTTTGTTTTTTCAACTATTATACTGCTTTGTCACAGCTTGTTTTACTAGCTTTGTTACATTCTTTGTTTTCGACGTCATAGTTTCCTCTTCACTTCCTTTCATTTTATCTGCTATGCTTCCTACATCATTTACTCCCACCTGTCGGTTGCTGAAAACCGGCAAAGGTCTGCAATTTGTCGTCGCTTTTCCTGCAGTTGAAGTGTGTGGCTAATTACCCATCCCTGAATACCACTTCAATAGGACATTTGCCGTCAAAAAGGGTCATCAAGCATTCAATACACTTTGAATGATAAGCAGTTTATCATTACACTATGGACTATGAATTAGTCATTGGATTGATGGGCACTGGTTGTGTTAAAACTGTCGCGGCCCGGTTAGCTCAGTCGGTAGAGCACCAGACTCTTAATCTGGCTGTCGCGGGTTCGAGCCCCGCATCGGGCTTACCTTTTGCATTCCTGTTTTTTGTCCGCTATACAGATATGATTCCGTATTTATGTGTGTGTCTTCCATTTATTCGAGTTTTATGTCGTTTTTTCACTCAATCGATTTATGTTTTTGAGAGCTACTATCGTCGACCGTTTAGATGTCGATTTGGTGGATAACAAAGGAAGACGGGTTCAGTTGGAGTATGCATACTTCTCTTCTTCGATTGGAAAGCACATCTTCTTTACCGTATCGTAAACTTTTGGAGGCAGAGACATTCAGCGTTGATGCTGAATTCAAATATCCAAGGGTATGTCCTGAACAATGGTTTTAAAGGATTTACTTGCAAATTTCTAATACTTTTGTAACGAATCACATGTCTCATATGTGATTTGTCCCATTAGAATCTGTATTCTCACCCTTTACTTCCTTGTAGTTTTAAAATTTTCCAAACCTGTGAACTATTTGATTCTGTTAGGTTTCGTTAGGCAACTGCAGATGGAACAGGGCACAGTGATTCTAGGTATTCAATGCGAAGCAAATTTGGGATTTCAAGTTCCGTCTTACAAAATGTTGCTGCTGGCTTGTGTGGGATCATCAGCGATTTGTATCGGTGAGCAGCGACATCACTTCTTCTGAAGACAGCAGAATAGCGAGGCGTAATCCAGTATTTCGCTCTTTTAGGATCTAATAAATGAGTTCCTGGGTGACACTCCAGCAGATCTTGTTACGTTTGTACCATATACTGTCAGCATCGACTTTGATGTTTCGGATAGCTTTGAGGTAACAGCTCAGGTTAACTTTGGCTTGTTACCAGTCTTATTCCATTTGTTATCCAACCGGCACCAACTGCCAACATGTGGCGCGTAGAACAAAATGACTAAAGTTTCACTACTAGCCTTCTCATAGTAGCAAATGTAACGAATATCTTCCGTGTTTAGGCCATTCTACTGCTGAATGAATCGAACTGGGTGGATCCATCTGAGAAGAATCCAGAAAATGTGGAGGCTTCGATTGTTGGAAGCCATTTTAACATTTGTAAGCACTTATTTTCTCATGGAACGTTTGCTGTTTCGACGTTTGCAAACCCAGGAAATTTTGCTTCTTTGCCATCGCTCAAACTAACACTGTCGTTACCCGTAGAGTTGTCGTGAGCCTTTGCAGCTTTCACGATGCCATTCGAGGATTTCTTACCGGAATTGGTCTCAACGACGTATACACTCCGTCTGGAGAATGCGTTAGCGTTGCGATTGCGCTATCCACCAGGCAGCGCCACAGCCCCCGTGATGGCAGCCTTGTCTTGTGCGGCTTACACCAATATGTACAGTTCCCCATCGCCTCATGGAATTCATTCGAATAATACGGTAGGCGAATGTGTAGTTGCCATGCAAAAAATGAACACTGTACGACAGAGTCCTTTATTATTATAGGAAAGAAGAAATTTCGAGATGAACTTTCGCAAATGATTCGAGGGGGACGGGACGAACGTGCGTCCGGGATGCGCACGGCAACATGCGCGCCGAAGTTCGTGACGATTTGTACGACTCTGGTGCAAATTTTCGGGGCACAAACTCGAAGTAGAGTAGTTTAATAGGGTCAGGTTATCCTTCTAATCTTATCTGTTCAAATTTGGGCCCCATTGATAAACGCTGAAGCCGTTCAAATCGTTACGAACTTCGCCGCGCGCGTCCTCGGACGCACGTTCGTCCACATACCCATGATGCTATGCTCGTCTTAAGCCTCTAATGTGGTCATTTAGGAGGAGTGGCATGAAATTTGGCGCACAGAAAGTATAACATGCACTATTGACTTCACTTATCATCCTACGGTATCGAAAATTGCCTCAGATTTGCCACTACATGTGCTGCAGGAATTTTTGCCGAAGCCGGTAGAGCATCCTAAGGATGTGAGTTGAAAGAAGCGGTAGCGCTATGAATAAACTGCGCACAATTCTTGTGTTCTTGTACAACTTGCTTTTTCATAGATGTCAATTGAAGATCTTTTCAGCTTCCGCCCGATAAAATGATTGTGAAGTTAGAAATTGGTGGCTCAGAAGTGAGACTCACTGGCTCACTGATAAAATGTGTGATTGAACTAAAGAACAACTACTTTGGGTTGTACGATTCGGTTAGTTAGTATCGAGCTTTTTTTCGCTTTTTAAACGGTGAGAATGAAGAAACATAGTTGTTAGTGGTGATAGCCGCATCAAGTCTTCGGTTTTTTGAAAACACTTCATGAAACCAGAAAATCGCCATTGCACCTACTCTAAAGCGAACGAATAAAAGCGTGCTGGGGAAGACAACGCTCGGTGTTGATTAACCTCTTTGAGCTCTGCTTCTCCTTCTCTGATACTCGCGACGTCATTTGAAACTACTCTTGTCGTATCCAATGACAAGGTAATTCTTTCGAGACAACCTATCAGTGTTCTCGCTCTCATAGAGAGGATGACTCAAGAGAGAAGGGAGAATTTGATGACGAGAGCCAGCCTTATTGCAGATATATCCATTTTGAAGGATAAAATAATATGTAAATCCCGGATCGATATCCGCCTAGACCAACCGAGCCTTCCATCCATCGGAGAACTGGTACCAGACTCGTCTGGGAAGATAAAAGCACTGACTTGTACATCGGATAGCCACCGCAAGTTGTTTTATGGGCCACATACGCATTCAGTACGCCACTACAATTCTGAATGGAAGTCGAATGCGTGGGCGCAACCCCTCAGCCGGGATTGATTAACGCCCCAAGACTATCCTTTATCCTTTTATCCATATTTTTATAATATGGCTGTGGCTGATTTGGCAATCATTTTCACTTTCTGCTGCAGTTGATAATGCAAATAAGGATTAGAGTTGAATATGAGGAAAGTGCAATGACTCCTGTCGGCAGAATCGGCTGGTAATAAGGGATCCGCCGCTATACTTATGATTATATGTGAACTCGCTAATCGGGTTTCAATTACAGTTTACTTCTTAAGGGGACCTTTTCCGACTACAAAATCCAAATTTAACAATCAAGCACTTCTGTTGAACATGATTTAGAAAATAATTTAGTGCTTTCCATCATGCTCATGAATCTAACCTAAGGAATCATCCAACCTAAGGGATCATCTAAGGAGACCTCTAAATTGCAAACTCAACCTCAGCTCCTCAGTGACTGGTTACCTTGCATGGTTTACTAAAGCAAAGATTGAATATTCCAAGTTTGAAACTAGTAGAAAAACTGAATTGCAATAATTAGATAAATTTCAGATGACCGATGTTACTCAACCGGAAGCAATTGCAATGACACGATCCATTTACAATCGTGTACCTCCAAATGCTCCAGTAGAGGCTTATAGGCCAATGGAAGTAATAGTGGATCTTAGAATGTTCAATATCAGAGCTCACTGTCTCACATATGCGGCATTTTCAGAGGAGAAAAGTTAGTCAATTTTGAGTTAATTAACCTAATTGAGGCATAACGATGGCATCGATCGTTCTTTGAGCCACTTTTTTGGTCACTTTTTTATTTCTATCATAAATTGAATTTTCTACTATGTCCGCATCCCAAAATATTGGAATCCTAATTCATCTATTAAAAAGAGACACTTTACATTTAAACAGGCTAGTTTTCAAGGTTTTTGTCCGGTGTTGTGTACGGAGGAGATTGCTGTCGTAATAAAGAAGGGTTTCAAGGAGACCATAATACAGGTTGGTTATCTGAAATCTATTTTTGAAGTTTATTTCAAAGATACCCCATCAAAAGGCGAAGTTCCAGTCGTTGATGAGGATGAAATGCGCGTTACAAATGTATCGCCCTCATCTTGGGCTTAACCTCTGTCTCGGAAAGTGCTTTTTTAATTGTGATGTTTTTCGGCTGGTGTTGGCCCTTGTGCAGCTTATTTCGAACGCTCAGCATCAACACAGAACGACGGGTATTTGACTCTGTCTGGATTCCAGTTCAGGTAATGCTGATAAATAGATTTACGCATCTCTATTTCATGGATGTTGTGAACATATTGTTTAGTTAAACTTACCTTCCAGGGGACATGCAATGTTCTCATCAGTTGATTGCCCATGGGATATGGCTGTTGTCGAGTACTGTTGGCTGACAGAGCTTCTGATTGGAGATCTTGACGGGTCATTTAGTAGTCCATCACAAGTTCGTGCTGGTTTTTGAAAACTTTTTTTTAATCCAGAGGTAGAGCGTTTCTGACCTAATATGTTCCCATCTCTCTATTTAGTTCTGTGATCATAGCGACATTATGAAGTTAAGGTCTTACAGTTGGATATCGACTGAAATTTTAGATCATTACACTGATAAACTTTCTCGACACGCTACTGTTGCTTGTCATTGCGAAGGATGACGCGAAAATCGTCCCGGAGAGGTTCAAATTTTGTCAACATGGACAAACATGTACAGTATGCACAATAGGATCACAACCAGGGCGCCCATGTGAACCAGAGGAACGGTGTGTGTATCGTTTTTGCGTCGATTACCGGGAAATTGGCTCCCTACAAAAGCCAGAGGCGAATCGGAATGTTTCAGACTGAAGTATCGACAAATGCGTCTTGCTGTAGATGGCGTACAGTTGGCGTTGACGGACGAGAACACTGCTATCACTGTAAGTCGCCACTTTATTATGATTGTTAATTTTATGAGATATTGCCAGTTTTTAGTTAGCTGTCGATCCGATACGCTTTACTCTCTGCAATGCTCATGAGAAACGATGTACTGAACATATCTGCGTTCGGATACCGCAAGTGACCGCTCTGCAATGTATGGCGTTTTCAGTGGAAATTCCTGTTCTTGGGAATAAGATGTTTCGCCACTTTCAGTGTTTCATCCGTCCAACAGCCCTACATGGCTAGAGTGTGCGCGCGCGAGTATCTCAGGAGTATCGCTTGATGTTGAGGTATGTTCTCAGATTTTAAATGTTCTCATAAAGAGATAAACTTGAGGAAGGCTAGGACAGCGTTGTAATTTTTTAGTTGAGTGATCTGATTTATCGTGGCAGGTCTCATAAGTCCGGAAAAGTCATGGCGTGGTTTTCTAATAGGGATTGGAGAACTGGCTGTTAATGATGAATCTTCAACTTCTGATTACTTCTTTTTTATTGGTATCAATTTTATATTTGGTATAGTGAATTAGCAGCACAGTTGTTTGTCTCTCGTTCTCGGCTTTTTTTGTTATCTTCACTCACCCGTTTCCCGATTCCCGGGAACAACATAATTTTCATGTTCGTCGTAGATTGTGTTAGCCTTCGAGGTTTTTAAAAAACAACAGTCAGCAATGATAATTTTCATGGTTCTTGAGACCTGAAAATATGCTTCATTGGCTGGATTCTTTTTTTTGAAGGAATGTTCCATTAACAATGATCATCCTCATTTGAACGCTTCTCAGTTACCGAATCCACCTGCATCGGGTCATTTGGATCAGCTAAGACAGGCGTTCCTCCAGAAGCACGACAGGGAAAGTAAGCGTCTTCATTTCCTATGGGATCGCACCACAACGGCGTGGAGCTGTGCGTGCTATGGCGATACAGCTTTTATAACGAAAGACGATCCACTGTGAGTTTTTTTCGGAGTGTTGCTGCCACAGGTACCATGATGATCCGTGCTGTCAACGATTGTTTGCTCAATAATCCTTCTTTTTTTAAACGAAGGAGAAAGAGGCACTCATAAAGAGATAAAAGGTGCAGAAGGGGATGAAATATTGGGGAAATGCCCTAGCGATCCCATTCTAATTTTTGATCGTTCGATAAATAACTGCTGGTTGGTTGTTGCGCAGAATCCCAGAAGTTTGAGATGCTTCATAACTGTGGTAGCAAACTATCCACTCGAGTTGATTTATGGCTACCTTGAGCAGTGGATTAGCTTTGTTCAATTTCAGCGGACAGTATTTTTTAATTCATCTGGATCAAAAATTGTGTGTACACTCAATGAACCAGACACCCGGTGGACAGCCTGGTGTATTTCAAAACATAGTATATCCCGAAAAGAAGTGAGTCAATCGTATTTTTACTTTCTCCTTGATGTTATCTCAGCAGCATAAACCTGCGTGACTCAAATATTTTTTCAGGCTTTTCCGAGAAGAACTCCGGCAATACTTTTCGCCATCGCGTAAGCCCAGTACTCAAACTACGAGTGAGGTGCCATCCATGGAAACCGCCTCCTTCCATTCGGCGATGTCGAAAACTATTCCGGTGCGTGAACCCTTAAGCGGTTTCTGTAACTAGCTTCCATCAACAAAACCGATTTTAAAAACTAGCGTTAAAGCCGACATTCATAAATTATATTAGAAATAGACGGAGTATCCCTATAGCTCTTTTTTTTGGCTTACTAGTTTATTCAATCACCAGCCAAACAATCGTATAAACGATAGAGCTCAGAGCCTTAGCCTGATATTTTAGATAGAGAAGTGCTTGGTATCTGTACGTCCCCTGACTGATGCTTATGGCGAGTACCTTACTCATTACAATGTCACCAGCAGGACAAGTAGGTTTCTTTATATTTTCTTTTCCTCCCCTATTTTCCCAATGATTGCCTCCTTTTGAAGAATCTGAAGCGCCACAATTCGGAGCGCCCGGAGAGATTGCGCAGTGGGTCGATGCGCGAACGTTCAAAGTGTTTGAGGTTTGTTCTGAAAACATTTCGTGAATTAATAATTCGTAAAATGATTTTGATAACAAACTTTTTTTTTACATATTTTGGTGACCTTCTCAATTGTTCAACCAATTAGATCGTATCTTCATTTATACACTTACCTATTGAAACTTTGTAGGTCTTTAAAGACAGCAGTAAAGCGGGAGGATTGAATGATTTCAGGTTGAAAAAGGCATATCTTCTGTCCATCTTACATTGCTAACGCCCTCTATGAAAAGCGGTTCCTCAAAGGTCCAACCAGCTCCAGAGATGCAGTCCGGTGAAACGGTGTTTGAGCCTCAGGCGCTGGATACTCGCCCGGCAACGCATGATGGTAGATTTGTAATCAACGGCTCAGTAGGCAAAACGCTAGAGGTGAGTTTTTCTCAACAGTTACTGTGTCATCTACTTTGAAGTCAGTTTCTATCAGAAGCGTTGAGCTAACACCCCTCCGTTGGCGAAGCATTGTGCTCTCAAACATTCGTCTTTCAGATCTTTTTCACGCCTCTTGCCATTGAATTACTCGATCGTCTGCTGGTTGATGTATCGCGATGTGTGGCGTTAATTCATCCGTCAATGTTAGTCCAAATGAGTTACCGCGAGTGTGTCAATAAGCAACACCGTCAGCCGTTAACGGAACCACTTTTTACTACAAGTTAGTTTTTTTTAAGGAAGGATACAATCCAAATTTTCCTAATAGAAGCGGCCTAAAGAATAATGTACGCTGGCGGAAACCGGCTGTTGCGAAGGGAGAAATTATTAGTCGGTGTTGTGAATGCGTTGCTCTTGTTCTTTGTGGAAGAAAGTTATGTATAAGCAGAGGAAAATTAGATCGGGTTTATATGCAGTAGTCTGAGGTGTGCCCATCCTCTTATAGTGAATCATCATTTTTACTGCAACTAAAGTATTCAATCAAGAATATGAAAGTGAAGGGAGTTACATCGTATTGGCAAAAATCGTCAAGACTTCAAGACAAGGCTTTTGATCGAGGGAGTATCAAGCTGTCGTAGCTATATGGACGATAACATAAAATGCTTATTGCTTAATGCCTAAAATTCTGGGAGAGTTTTTTCTTCAAGGCTCTCAAGCGTCAGGAACTCCTATAGAACAAGCTGTGATTTATAGCGATACCTGGATATGAGGGGATCCCATAGCATAGGAAGGGCAAGAAAGAGAGAGTGTCCACCTGTACCTCCCACCTTTTGCAGATCTCTGATGATTTTCCAAGTGTTGCTATATTATGAGTCAAGTTAACCTTTCAGCTGAATCCTCGCCACTGCTCAGCGTTTCGTTGGATCTCCCGCTTGCTCATGTAGCCATGTTTGAGTGTAGTATAGTTCACAGTGAAGGCACTGAAGTAAAAACAGCTGCGAACATGGCGGCAGTGCTTCTGCAGAGAGCTTCAGTAACCTCCGGTACAACGAAAGACTTCGTGAGTTATATCATATTTTTATAGTATTCTCAAGGTGGATAAAGTCATTTACAAATCATTTAGGTAGAAAAAACTTTGAGTTGTTTGTACACTTAGACCCGTATAACATGTGTATATGACCCCCCCCCCCCCTTCCCTTACGAAGTGCAGATTTTGGGCTGCAAATTGGTAGAAGACTGCTTGTAACTGAGAATACTTGTAATTAAAAGTCATACGTAAAAATGCACGAATTCTCTAATCATAATCTGTCAGCTACTCTAAGCGAAGAAGAAGCACAATCTAACGATATTATAGTTTTATTTTATCTTCAAAATTTCAAATGATCTCCTTTAGAAGCTGAACGTTCGACATAAATGAGGGTCCCTTTTATGCGTTTTAAACTCTCAAAATAGGACGAAGCAAAGCTGGTGTTTGGATTTTGTTGCGTTCTAATTCCCCTAGCTGTTGCCCTTATAACATGGCAACAAACTTGCCTCCTAAACTGATACCTTTTCTAATGATAATTTGCGTCTTTTTCGCAGATTGAAGGACAAGTTACAATCAATCTAAACTCATCGGTACTGTCTGCCCAGTTTTTACATTTCACCTCGCGATTGTTGACGGATTTTGCTGGGAATCGAGTCAATTTTAAAGCATCGGTAAGCATTTCTTCAATTTGACCATTTCCCTGTCTCAACTTTCGTTGTCGCTACTAGGTGGCTTGGGACAAATCTCCGCTAGCGGAGCGAATGCTAGATATTGAACCTCGTGTCGTCGTTGATTTCCAAGTGCCGGACGTCGAAATCTCACTCGAAGGTCGTGACGCGAACGTCAAATCAGCGTGGGTGATGTGTTATGGGTTTGATGCTGGCATTTTCCTACTCCAAACTTAATTTAAAGGGTTCTGTATAACCGCGGTCCGTGAGATGGAGAAAAGGGTATGAGAATGAAGTCTCCAGGGAAAATTCTGGTGTAATAGGTAGTCGGCTTCACCTTATCTAGGATTCTGGTTAATAGTTTCATGCATTGAAAGAGCGATAATGGAGTCACACAACTGCTTTTGAATATTTGTAGGTATTGGCTTCCTGACAACCGAGTGGATGAATTCATGCGCTATGTACGGCAGTGATTCTGTTAGTTTAATACAACCTAGGCCTCTTCACCAAGATTTCTTGTTTTCATGCTAAGTAGGACTCGGTTTTTCGGTAGATTCTCCTTGTTGGAACACTGAGCTTTTTTTTGTCCGTTAATCCTTTTTTTCAGTCAGTTAGTTTCAAGGGATTTCGGTGAAGGATAAGTGCGTTCAATCGAACGATCCAAGATTTCAAATTGTGAATAAATAGGCGCAATTTGCTGGGGTATCCATCATCATATCACTGCGGAGCTGCATGCCTTCTTCTTCTTATTATTTGATAAACTGCCACATTTTTCCGAATCTACCACTCTTTTTTGTGCCTTCGTGGACTCATAAGTTCAATGTTTGGTTGCAGCACTGAAGCTGTAAATCGCGAGTCGGCAGAAAAATTAACGCCTCCGCTCCATTCAGCGAAGATTCTCCACCTATACAAAATGAAGGTATTTGAGAATAAGGACTTCTAGCTTGGTCGTTGTTTTCGATTAACAAGGTGACGGTTTACAAAATCACATTTGTTTAGGTTGAAATCGGTGCCGTGAATACGCTTATTGTTATGCCACGACCTCTGGAGATGACTGGAAGGAATGAGTTTCCGTTATACGACGTGCTGTCACCATGTCTGACCACATGGCTGCATGTATCGAAGCAGCTGACCAATACTATCGAGGAGGTTACTTTGTTTCAGTTTCTCTCGTTCTAGTTAACTTATAGAATCTGAATCTCAAGATAAAAAGTAATAGGGCCTTTGTAGGCCGTCAACTACCAAAACATGCTTAATCCTATCTTAATGTGTAAGTTATTGGTTTGTTTTCAGCTGCAAGAGAATTGGGGTGCGACAGTGGACATGACATTCGCTCAAGTGCTTAAACTAGCCTTAGACTCCACGGATGATCGTATTTTCAAAGCCAAAAGTGGACGCTGTGTGATGCAGAAAGTGACCGAATTGGGTGCACATCAAGCTAGCTGTCCGTCCTGTTTACTTTTACATACTGTGCTCAGGTGAGTACAGAGCCGATTCTGTTACCAATTTGAGAGGCCGAGTTTGTTATATTGGGTTGTCCGAAAAGTTTCCGCCGATTTTTGACACCCCGGATTTATCAACCGTTGTACAAAAGATCAAGGACCCAACCTAATAAAGTTATATGTTTTCTGAAAAAGTAGATTCTCCTCTATATCCCTGTCAAGATTCTGTCTACATTTGTCGAACTTTTTCTGTACAGGACTTGTGTGAAATGTGGAACCACTGCGCGCATTTTCGGCATCTGAAGTATTTCTTCTGCCGCAAGGCCTAGAGTGCGGCTCAAGCAGCATAAAAGATATACGACGTTTGAGTAGACCATGCCCTAGAGGAACGTACAGTGCATGACTAGTTTGTGGAATCCAAACAGAGTGAATTTGCCTTCGAAGACCGGAAACCCCTAGGGGACTATCATCAGCTTAAACGACCAACTCAAAATGTTAACCGAAGCAAATCGGCACATCACTGCTCGTGGAGTAGGAAAAGGGCTTAGTGTTTCGTGATTAACCATCCATGGTCATCTGCAGACACTTGGTTTTGTAAAGCGCCTTGATGTTTGGATATCTCGCAAAAGGTGCGAGCGCATTGCGACGGACCGCGCCTCCATGTGCGACTCGTTGCTCGAACGAAATAAAAATGAGCCGTTTCTGAAACGCATGGGTACGAGGGACGAAAGTCGGACTGTGTACAGCAATGAGAAGCGGAAGCGATCGTGGAGCCCCCCTAGTGAACCGTCACATACCGCTGCAAAAGTCAAAATCCAGGCGCGGATGACTATGCCGAGTTGCTTATGGGATTTCAGGGAAATCACTTACCATGAGCTGTTGTCGCACAATCAAAAGATGACTTAGGAAAGGTACTATAGTTAGCTAGAAACTATGGAGGCAGCGATGGATCAGAAGCGCTCCCAAGTGGCCACTTGTGAGGGCGTAATCTTCCAACAGGGTACCTCCAGACCACACGTATTTTTGGGCACTCTTCAAAAGTTGCTAAAGCTCGGGTGGGAGGTCTTATCACACTCCCCCCCCCCCATATAGTCGAGACATAGCACCATCAGAATACCACTTGTTTGGGTTTCTGCAAAATCCCTTAAATGGAAAATCGTCCAATTCGCTGGTGGACTCCAAAAAGCACCTGAGTGGGTTTTTCGATTTTAAGTCTGGAACCTTCTATGGAAGAGGGGGACTGGAATCTACAGGGAGATGGCGAATCCTTACTGATCAGAATGGAGGATATATTGTTCAATCAATGGACTTCTTCTTCTAGGAATTTTCATTCAAAAATGAATCAAAAATCGGCGAGAACTTTTCGGACAACCCAATATAACACCTAGCCGTTTGCGTGCGGTTTGGAACGTTCACCGGAGTGACTCTGTTGAGGTGGTGTGCCTTACCGGAATCTGCAGAGAAACTAGCTCAGCAACCACCTTCTACGTTGGCGTTTATTCCTGAATTCTCGGATCGAACAAAGAGAAAAACGGCATTGATGGCGTTGCTCAGCCACTGGCATCCGGACATATGCCAACAAGTCAAAGTACGCTGATGTTTGCTCAATATGAAAGCCATTTAGTTTTACTACTCGGTTTGTCCTTCTGTAGTCTCTGAATATAAGCTTTAAGTTGGTCTCAAATGCCGAGGCACGTAAGTTCCGCGTTGATCCGACATCGTTGACACGAGAAGTTCGTATACCCATGGACGAACCTGAAAAGAAGTCAGATCTGAAGCTCCGCCAAAATCTGAGCAAGAGTAGTCAGGCCACTACGGTGAGCAGATGAATTTTCGGTGTGCTCTAGGCTTCTTTAGTTATCATTTATGCTTTATAATAGGAATGTTGGGGCGGAGGTGGTGTAATGGCAAGTGGCGCACTATATCACACGGACGGTAAGGGGTTCGAATCTCGTATCGATGCCAGCCTAGGTCAACCAAGCCTTCCATCCCTCCGGGGTCGGTGAATTGGTACTAGACTCGTCTGGGAGGATAAAAGCACTGACTTGTACATCGGCTAGCCCCCGCAAGTCATTGTATAGGCCACATACGCACTCATTACGCCACTACGATTCTGAATGGAAGTCGAGTGCGGGGGCGCATCCCTCAGACGGGACTGATTAACGCCAAAACTATATCCTATATATAATAGGAATGTTGGGCTCACTGGAATTTAATAAGAGAACCTGATAGGCTCCAACTCTCATCTGACAGGACAGTCTAACCCGATTCGTGAGAAATTTGCCGTTCTTATCGGATTCTCACCACTAGTCTCAGTATTATCGTAGCGATTTCCTTGAAAATAAGGGATATCGGCGGTAGAAGGCCGACTTCGATAAAGATGAAGATTCCCATTAAATCTCGATGTCAAAAAATGGGAAGACCTTGTCTGCAAGAAAATAGTCTGAATAATCTTAATTAGGATCGAGGAGGTTCGTTTGACTGTAACCAAGTTGATTAGAGTGTAAATTTCAAATGCGACTGTTTTCAGAACGTCGCAAGTAATGTAGGAGCAACCAAGAGACGATCGTCGACCCACGAACAAAAAGGTGAGTCTTTGGAGTCTCCTCCTGCTTGTCCATTGTCAGCTTTTCTGATAGCTGCTTGTTCAAAATGATCTTTCCAGTTGATCTCTATCACTGGTTGTTGTCGGTACATCGCGAGCCCAAAGATAGGAAATTGACTGATGCAGGTGGTAGAGATTACCTGAATCCTATGGATATAATGTCGCAAGCGTTCTTCTTTAGCTTTTACAGGGTAAGCGCTTAGTTTTAAATGTAGTTGTGCCTCGTTGAAACGGTTAGAACGGTTCTAGCCTTTGTAGAGTCATTGCCTTGAGTGGACAAATCTTGATGATATGCCCTTGAATCAGCTGTCATTGGCCTACATGTTCGTTATCAACAACGTGGTTACCGCAATGGTCGAACAGAGGTAAGTTTTTTCATCCGACTGATGGCTGCTCTTTCGAGCTTCTCTATTTTTAAATTCGAAAACCTCTTTGGTATTTCAGAGTAGTTTCTTCGGCAGCTGATATCTCTCGAAAGTTCATCACACCGCATTTACATCAACTTGTACATGTGAAAAGAATTGCTATCGACGGGAAACTGTCTTGGCATATTGTCATGGACGAGAAAGGTCTTCTACCAGAAAAAGGGATTGTGAGTAACGTATTTTAACGGCTATATTTGGAAACAGATTAACGGTTGGAAAAGGCGTTCAATTTTTTCGTTCTGCTCGGCCGATGTGGTTTTGATAAGCCTGGAAGTTTGTGTTAACCACGCGTGGTGATGCCACTTGCTCTGTTCCATCTACGCCCTTGCTGATTTCGATAGATGTCTCTGGCTGTGAGATTTACGAATTCATGGGAACCAGGACAATCTGGGAAAGATGCGCTATGCACCTGCCGCTCCGCACTCTCCTCTTACCAGGGAGGGGTAGTCTACTTATCTTGGAACTTTGAATTCAGACCCAGATAAATCGATAGAGTTTTGAATGCTGTCTACGAAAATGGAAATTAAAACTGCAAAATGATTCTCCTTAGAAAGTTATGGGGGCCCGAATTTTGCTCGACAGTAGTAACAATTGTCAAAAGAAATGTCAGAAAACGTTTAGAGAGCCTTTGATAAAATGAAAAAACACTTTGCAAAAGTGCCGACAATGACGGGGAGGGACCCCTCATTTTACGCCCATGAAGCGAGACCACTACCATAAGGTCACGTGGGCGTTTGATATAGAAGCGACGAGTTCGCATTTCCAATTGATACCACTGTCGAGCAGAATTCGGGCCCCCATAACTTTTTAAGGAGAACCATTTTGCAGTTTTAATTTCCATTTTCGTAAACATCATTCAGAACTCTATCGATTTATCTGGGTCTGAATTCAAACTTCCAAGATAAGTAGACTACCCCTCCCTGGTTAGATATCTTCACGAAGCGATTCGATCGCTGGAGCGGATCGCTTTGATAGCATGAGAATTTGAACGGAAAGCCTCCTCACGGAAAGCTCTTTTTTAACGTCCGCAAATTTTCAGGCCGATATAACGTACAATGGGACAGTTGAGAATGTCCGTTTTGTTGTGGCGTTATGCTCAGTGTGTCTAATCAAAGAAATCGCTTTGGTGTCAAAAACTCTAAGCGCACCTGGCGATCACAAGAAACGTGGTAGTGCACCTCACTCTTCTGTGAGTTTCACCTTGTTGAGATTCCTAGTTAGTAAATTATAAGTGCATTGGAGTGAATGGCATTCAGGCGGAGCAGTTATCCCCAATGAACTCGCCGATGGTCGCGCAAACACGTGCATCAGTGTCGTGGGATGTCCGTGTACTAGATATGATGCGTGATTTTGAGAAGAATCGCAGTCGAACCGCTACTAAGAAGAGAGGCGGCGTGAGACTGAATTTCTCATCTTAGACCTTTGCTCTTAAAAAATCTGAACCGTCACACTCATTGACCCCATACATACATAGCTATAAATCTGCTAAAAACCTTTCTGATAACCGAAAATGTTCTCTTAGTCCTTGTTATGAAGAATCATTCTTATTGATGTCCTGCAACTTCAAAGTCCAAAGTTTCTCAGCTGGACCTCTCTAACCTACTTAGGACGGGACTAAAAATGAGAACCGTTGCGCAGGTTACCTGCTAGAACGAATCCTGGGGACTGGAACAAGTGAGTTGTGCAGAAGTCAGGTTTTGTGAACCTCCCAGCGCCGCAAAGACAGCCATTCGATGGGTTTGTCAAACAGGCTCCTGTAGGAGGAGCAGTAGACTGCTGTAAGCGTGGGTATACTGTACTCATTGCCCTGGACAACTGTAACTCGATCAGCGGAGGCGATCTTTTTGTTCGGGCGTTCATTTGTGTTGGTCATCTTTGAGCTGGAAACTAAGCTTGATTTTCGGAGCTCCTACGTTTGTTAGATTTTTGCTATTGGCATCAAGCATGTTCATCATAAGTGCTTTCATCTCTTCATTATTTAATAATACTACCATGTCATCGCCTCTTGGGCCATTACATCGTTTTGATCACTGACTCATATGTTAGCCTATAGCAAGTGTAGCGCTCTAATCTTCAAGCAACAACCACCCCCCAGAGCTTATGGCCCATTGAATCATGTGCGGAGCTCGTAAGGTCATGCTGTGAAAAGTTCTATCTGCTTCAATGGTCTGAACCGATTTAGACGGTTCAAGCTTGGAATTTTCTCCCGGAAGACTTTTGCACTACACGAATGTTGCGATTTCAGGTAGAAAAGAAGATTCGCGGAGAGCTCGAAATTGATTCTGTTCGTTTGGAATCGATTCTCACAGATCTCTATGTGTCGATGATGGTGCAGCTGATTGGAGTTAAGCAATACCATGATTCTGATCGTAACCATGGCAGCAAGTCGAAGAAGAATATCAAGACGCTTCTGTCAAAGCGCCATGCGACAATGTTTGACATAAGTTTAAGGTGAGTTGTCGTCTATTGCGAAAGGTAAAAAAAAGAATAACGAAGGGAAAGTTTGGATGGGTGAGCTACTGTTGACTCCTTTTGGTATTTTCAACGGTAAATTGAACTCCACTTCAGCAGTAGAACTTTTTAATTGGATTTGGCAGCAACCATGTTCAACTGTTGATTTTCAGAAAGGCAAGCCTTGCGCTCATGGAATCGGACAATGCGAAACAGAATATGCACATAGTGAACTGTACGCTTCACGAGAGTAGCGCAAGATTATCGAGGTAATTTGCTCGGAACGCTCGAGCGGTACTATATCTTGAATGGTACATTCGGAGATCATTGGCTTGCAATCGAGCCTTATCTTTGATTGATTCGGTCCTGGGTTCCTTAAGTTTCCTCAACATTGATAGTTCTTCTCGTTCTTTGGCTGTTTTCCACCTTCATTCCATCATCATCTCAATTATTTATCTTTTGTTGGAACCTTCGATCTTTCCGGTTTCTGAGCCTTCGTCTGAGGTCACGCTACCTCGAAAAATCCTGTCCTGTGCTTTTAGCTGTTCAGATCGAAATGCTTGTTTAGTTAAATGAATAGTAATGCAGACTAGCTGTTAGTTTGACCTGTTCGTTCAGTGACTTCAAAATTCCAGTGGT
Source organism: Haemonchus contortus (assembly GCA_000469685.2). Classification (NCBI taxonomy): domain Eukaryota; kingdom Metazoa; phylum Nematoda; class Chromadorea; order Rhabditida; family Trichostrongylidae; genus Haemonchus; species Haemonchus contortus. The sequence goes on from LS997565.1 coordinate 42,363,007, forward strand.
GTGGCTGAGGGCGAAAAGGACGAACCTTTGACTTCCTTACGGGTTTCGCTCGGAGCTATCGAAGGAGAGCTTCCAGTGGCTGCGCACTCGCTTCATGACGTCGTAATGAGACATGGCCCTCAGGTTGGTCGAGGGAATGGTAATTATGAAAAGATTTGGATTCGTAAGAGTATCTGAGCATAAATTCGTCATGAGTGTGCATGTTGCAGTTGGAACAACAGTTCAATCGGCTCAGTGCACAACCAGCACAACCAGCGCCGAGCAACCAGAAACCAGAAGCAGAACAACAAACGGACTCTTTACAGGTCGTTGAGGGTTATATCATCCAAGGATTCTAAGGGGAATAAACTTTTACCTATAATTTTCAGCAGGTCGAAGTTGTTGGGCCGGCACAAGTCGCTGCTTGGGAACAGAATCATGGGAAATATGGCGATGCGACAAAGAAGCCGGTCCGACCACGTGCACCCATAATGAAAATCAAATTCGATTTTGAAACCTCGAACATTGAACTACGTGCACGTCTTCTGCCCAGTCTCTTGGCTCGATATAAACTGAATAGGGCCTTCAGCAGTGGAGTAACTGGTAAGCAGGTTCCTCAGAAAGGGGGCAGTGTGGAGGAAACTGCCTGCTAATCTTCGGTTGTGGATTTCTGGAGTGGGAGCCGCACGTACTCCACGCAACCACCCCTATTTACTTCATATTTTTTGATCCGATACTGATTTACCTTTAATTATGTTCAGGAGATGAAGCGAAATGGACTGCCAGTATCCAAACACATTATGCAGAGTTTTGTGTGTCTTCGGCTGGGAAGCCCATGGACACCTTTACTCTAGCATTGCCTGCTGTTGGAGTCAATGGAGAGTACACTGTAGACAAGGAGGGAACTGCGCCGGCAACAAATAAGACTCTTCTATATCGCGAGGGAGGCTATCTGAAAGTGACCGTCACACTAGGTAGACTGACTTTCTGTTAGAATTACTCTTTTACAATTGCTACGTAGTTATTTCCTTTAGCAGCAGGTCATTCTAGTCCACTGAATGTAGCTCATTTCAGGTCAAGTGAATCACTCATTCACTACCGATCTTCTGAATCAAATTCTATTTGCCGAGCAATCCTTCCGTAGTGAACTGTCAGCACTGATCACTCGTCTTAGGGCAGAACGATCTGGTTGGTCACCTGCTGCGAACAATGCTCCGCAAATCTCAAACAGAGAACCGATGTTGCTGTTCTCTCTCAAGGTGCGGACTTGAGATGTTATAGTTGCTGTCCCACGGCTTGTTTCATCATGGGACGCTTTAGGTGAAAGGGCAAGGCGTACCGTGGCTACAACTTACAGCAGCTACTCCCACTGCGACCGCTGTTCGTTTTACGATCGAAAGCTTGGATGCAGAGTTGACCAATCGTTGGGTATGTGTACGTTTTATGGTATAGCAAAAGCTGAAAAGGAGCGTAGTTAGTCATTGGAACGGTATGTCATAGAGATGTTTGTTGATCAGGGAAATCGATTCTTTTCTAATGTGGCTTGAAAGAGAAGTAATGTCCACTTTCACTTGGCCGGAGGTTGACAGTAATTTTTAATAATTGTTGAGGATTGAGAAAAAGAGTAGTAGCTGTTGATCGTTCCTGCAGGTCGAGGTCCAGGGGTAGTACATATGATTACTAGTGTGTTCGAATTTATTGTATTATTGTACTTTATTATTGATTATTATTTAATAAGGTATTCATCAGGTACTGAAAAATATCATCTACAGACCAATCAGAATCGAGCTTTCAGGTTATGAAGGAACTAGGTTCAGCCAAGGAACGCCTTTTTGGCGCAGCAGCTATACAGTTCAACGCCAAGTTAGGTCAATTGGTCAAGGTAGCGGAATATGCAGAGCTTCAAGCGGAGCTGCAAGAATATGCAACTTTTATGACCCAGGTTCGACTTTTGCTGTCATCCAAGAATCTGATCAATAACTACTCTGTTTAGGTTCGTGTAGAGAACAAGGAAAGCTCATCACATCAGTCCTATTCTTACCATATATCGTTGAATCGGCCCATACTCCTAATTAAGTCAAGCGCCATAGACAAGGTATGGGTCAACGGAACGTTCGTAGGATGAATCTACTAGGAGGGCTTATATCAGAGTGTTATTCCACCTGTAGTTTCTGAAGTTCAGAAACTGTTTTTAAGGCGATTCTCCTCTGGCTCAACTACAAAAACACTTACGATTATTGGAGAGCTGAACGAAGTAAAGTGGTAAGAGCGGCAACTGCAGCAGTCAAGCAGAGAAGCAACAGTATACAACACGCGATGTTCTCACCTCCTCAAACTCAGGTAGATTCCTTCCCGAAAAGCAGTTAATCATAATTATAACTTTGCTCCACTTTGGTCTTCTGTTTAACACTTCTTCTTGCCTCAGAAATTCCACCTACCTACCGTAGATCCGTTGAGTTTATTATAGACATACCTTAATTATTAATTTTTGGATGTTGCAGGGGCTTGAAGTTCTCGGAGCAAGGAGAAGTTGAAAATGCCGAAGAGTATAAAATGAGTGTCAATTGTAATAATCATCTGATTAGTTTTTTTCAGAACTTTGATGTTAATCTCTCGTTGGCCATAAACAATGGAATGTATGTGTGCATGCCACTCTACAGTCAAGATCTCACAGATGGTATGCCTGCATTGGTTTTGTCCTTGCAGGTGAGGGCACTGAGAGTTTCTTAGGTCATTCCTTGAAGAAAGCTTCGTTTTATGTTCTCTAACATCTTTTATTGAATGGAAATCAAATTGAATTTTTCAAATATAAACCCCTTTTCGACATTTTTAGCAAAATTTTATGGGTTTAATGAAGCTCTCAAGGGGTCGCTGTTTCAGAAAAGTGATGTGACCGTCTGTATTATGAAAGAGCTGGCTTGTCAGGCATCATTCCATGGGTTCAAGTTGAACTTCATCGACAATTTTGATGAACTTGTATGTCTAACTTATTCTGTTCCTATAAAGTTGCTCGAGACTTCGAATTTCAGTCACTATCGGAGAGTGTGAAAGAAGCAACTGGAAACACCCAGACAAACTATTTGTTCTTCCCTCAAGGAACGTACCAGCTGTGCTCGCAGGTAGGGAATTTGATGCCAATATATTATATTTTAGAGTCGAATATGAAGGGATTGATGGCTACGACCACTTCCTTTATGGAAGAGGTAGTAGAGAGGATTAGGAAAGACGTCTCCAGGGGTTGAACTACTACGGGGTTTCTAACGAGCGTCGAACCACTTTTCTGTTGAGGGACACAGGGACTACCTCGTGCTTCTAATCCCTCACCACTGCTATTCGAGTATACAAGTTGTGAGACTAGGGTAGAAAAGGGCGAGGGTTGTGGCAATTGTTCTTTTGTCTCAGAACTGGGTAAAAAGACTAACGTAAGAAGTACATGTGCTCGGATCGTGCCAGTGCGGGTTCGAGTCTCGTTCCAGGCCGAAGTTTGTCCATAACTAACCAACCTTTTGAGTAAGAAGAGTTAATTGGAAGCATCAAAGGTAAGATTGTGATATATTCAGGCGTCATCTGATGAACAGGGCGCAAAATGGGTGCTAAGTGTACGATCACAGATGCGTGGAATGGTCATCGATTTGGATCAGAGAATAGGTGAATCTTCTTACATAAAATTTTGATTTCCATAAGAAATTGACCTTCATTCACCTCGGACGAGATATTCAATTCCCATAGAAATACATTCACAACTATTTGAAGGGAAATTTGCGAAATTGGTTATCAATACGTTTTCATCCCTTGGCGAAAACGAGGACGATATGGATGATAGGCGGTCTAATGTTTCCGAAGACGACGATCCCAAGGTCGGTGTTTCACGATGGGAAAAATTAATAAGTACTTGCTTTATGAGTGAATTGTCCTCTGTCAAATTCATGTTGTCCTCTGTCAATATAGCTTTATCTGTGTTCGGTTTCAGATTGAAGGTGCTGGTGAACTGAAGAATCTTCGACCGGAGGAGAGAGTGCCGTGGATGGAAAGGAAGGTATGGTTACCAATCGTGTCCGCTAATCCAGGGATTTTAGAATTTGATGTATTGTTTGAAAAAAATGCAAAGCAGTTGTAGTGGAGATGGAAATTTCTGTGCGCAGAGAACATTGAGGGTAAAAAAAACTCCGTTTAGATGCATGAACAGTCAACGCTGGTATCAGATCTGATCGCTTGTAAAGCATCCGAGAAACGTATCGAAGCTGAACGAAGTAAACTTCGTCAGTACGAGCTGATGCGATTCAAAGAGTTCAGACGTAGTATGATTGAGAAGATTCGTCGTCGAAGGAATACTGGCAATAAAGGAGATAAGGCGCTCAGTGTAAGCATATACCATCACTTATTATTCAGAAAACTATCGAGGCCTTGTTTGAGGTGCTCCTCTAGGTTTATGGTGGTACAAGTTGTGTAGGTGAGCGAGTTCCCGGTAAGAGCGCTCTTTCAGGCGGTTTCGAGTGAAAATCTCAGGCCATCGAAAACAGTTTCTGATCAACGGGCATCTGAAGTTGAAGAGAAAAGTCATGCAGAAAATGTCCGAATGAATATCGATGTTCAGGTGAGATCAGTTTAGCACATTAATCTAAGAAAGTAAGGATGGGATGGAATAGAGAGGACAGGATAGGGAAGGATAGGATAGGTTGGTTGAAGTTGTTAGACTACCTTTCTCTTGAAAATGCCAAGTCACTTTGCACAAGAGGTGCTAGTTGTTAGGCTCACTAGATTATTCTGGCTGAGGAACTGCACGAATTTGTACCCTCTTGTAGGTGAGCATCGAATCAGGCCGATGTACGTTGCGAACAGCATTGAAACAGGAAATGTCGTTAATGATGGTTCCCGCTATGGTGAAAAAACCGTCAACGAAAGATCTACGTGCAAAAGCATTTGCCTCTGCTCAGCCAACGAATTTAACGAGGTTTAGTATTCCGAGGTTGGTTGCTTTTGAGGGGTGGCAACATATGAGAACTGAGTCCACGATTGGTGCTCGAGTTTCCAAGAAATTCTTCATTTGGAGCTTTCCAATCTAGGGTGAGCCCGTTTAATACTCAGGATTAATTAGTTATTTTGAAAAGTAGGACTCCTCTAATCGAATGTCCTGTTTCTCGTCTCTACATCCTTATTGATTTCGAATTTGCAGGTGAAACAGAAAAAAAGAAATGAAGAGATATCGAAATACTGAAAAGCTTTGGAATCCCAAGAAAAAAGGTGCTACAGCTTCTTGGTGAAATTTCAACCATCCTTAACCTTCTGAAAAAATTACTGTCCGTTTCTTCGCTTTCCGTTCTGGAAACTTTTTGCATATTCTAAACTTTTTTCCTTTCTTTTTGTAGGTTTTGACTAATGCTGGCTAATATAGGGGAAGGACACAACTCATTGGTAGTCTCTTATTAGATTAGGAAGGTTATGTCTGTATTTGACGTAGTAATCAGCAAAGATCTGAGATTCTGTAACCGTACGATTTGAACATTTCAGCCTCGATATGAAAGGCTACTACATATCAGCAGATAGTGGTTCTCTGCCAGCTTCAGTGGCTGCCTCATTTTCTAATGGACCCTCTGCCCAGCCATCTCTGGCGAAGCTGGAAGCTGTTCGAGTTCCTTCCCAGCTTGATCTCATGGTCAGTTTTGTTTCCCAATGCTTGGTATTGCAAATATGGACATGGCGATTTTTGAAGAACGTTTGAATCCCTCTTCACTTCGTAGCGATTATTCTGCGGATGTTGATTCAGTTCTGATAACCCCCCAAATCGGAGACTACACTGCATGTGCAGTCAGTTTGGGGAAGAGAAGCAGTTGTGGGTGATCCTTGACTAATAGGCTAAAAGTCATGCAACCAAGCTTGGGCGGGGATTCATAAAAGAATCCGCCAATTTCTCATTGTTTGAGTATGATTTTCTAATATTTTTATGCTGCCATTCTTACGGTAATTCTCTTCAGCCAGATTTCGCTTCAAAAAATATGCATGCAATTCTTAGACTCGGGCTGTAATCGTACTAAGTCAAGAAATAGAAAATAAGACGTACTTAGGGGGATAATAGAAATTCAACGGGATACTCGTGAAGAGCGCCAAAAAGAGAGGGAAAAGGGTCCCTGAACTCTGAAATGGACTATGTCGATGTTTTTGAGGAACTGTGTCGTTCCACGGATTCGTTCTCTTCTAGCACCTGTTCCTGTCGAAATGGAGCATAGATCGCTGACCTGGAGCTCAGTCTTTGCTTTTCATTATTGCTTTCCCGTATTTCCAAGCTGTATTTATTTCTAGACCGTTCGAAATCGTGGATGCTTCTACTTGTCGGCGGCACTGGCATCTATGCCAACGGAGACGGTTGTCACACCACATCTAGCAGATTATTTGGAACAAGTGAGTGGAAAAATGGTGGCAGTTCCAGATAGTCACGGATCATACTGTAATCGCTATGCCTGTAGTGAAGCCCAAAAGATTCGCAATAAACTGGAGTTCAGATGCTGGAACCGCTTCCGATTTCGTCAGGCGCCACAGTGACCTCCGTACCATCAACAGGGGAACAGCAAGAGGGCGTCGCCCATATTGTCGGTATGGATACCAGTGCGCTACCAATTGATGTCCTGTTCTTCCTCACGGTTCAAAGTAGTACGATTCGATTTGATGGTCAACAACAGGTAACTTGTGGTCTAGGTCTAAAAAGTTTTAGCCGTAAACTCTCCAATTGTATACTTCAGAGAAGTTCGGCTGCCGATTGCCTTCTGAAACTGCCATGTTTATCGTTGATGGCGACCACGAGAAGAACGGTTGAAGATTCATATGTGGGCGGTATAGATGTATCAGCGACTCTGAGCGCGTTTTCGTTGAGCATATACAGCCCGCATCAGGTAGGTAGGGGCGCCTGTCATCATTTAGAGTTTTCATCTATCTATGCCCGCCTTTACGCATGAGAATTTGGCATCTGACCTGAAACTTTCTTGTGTCTGGGATTCAGTATGATTTCGTACTGGACTCTTCCTGGGCTGATGAGCTTTACTTGTTTGTGCTTTGATTCCTTTCAAAGTAATTGTTTCCAGCAATCTACAGCTCATGATGCCTTATCACTGACTCTCGACCATCTATCGTTTGTGATTTCTCGAAGTAAGAACTCGAGCGTGGAGGCTGACAACCGAGTAAAGGTATTATAAATTTTTCTGGTTTTCCCCATTTCCTTCATTATTGGCGACTCGATTCCTGTTCTGAACCAGTCTCTAGCAGCGTCGTTTTTACCTTTTCTCTTTCTAGAAATGTTGGAGCTTCCAGTTTAGTTTGTTCTCACTTCAAACATCGGTGCGGCGAATTTCAACTATGATATGCGACGCCTGAGCGAGCTGATGGCATTTCCTAAGCCATGGTATCGTGCAGCGATCGCTCGTCGGGTCTTCTTCGGTGATCAGGCAGCAGCACACGACACAACGAGCCAGCGGCCTAGCACTATTGCCAGTCATCAGCTAGTGGCCTCCAGGTAGGAATAGATGGATCGCTTCATTGCTCAGTGTGGGTTTCCTAAGAAAAGCCCATATGGTTCGTTCCTACCGGTGGAATATTTGCTTAATCTGAAGTTTAATTTTGAAATCCGCCAATCTGCTTGGGGAACGTGCATTAAGAGATACGACCAGAAGTGAAAATACAGTTTCTGCGTTTGATAAGTCCTTTATAGTGACGACATACTCCTATCATTCCCCCTCAGTCAAAAAACCAAAACTTTCCCATCGTCTGTTTTTTTTGTGTTGAGTTGCATTTGTCATCACTGTTCTATTCCTCATCCCATCCGTTGCAGGCCAGTGAGTGTGAGGCCTGAAAAGGCTTGGTCAGCAACGGTGCTGTTAGCAGTGCAATGGAAAGAGCTGAATGTGAACGCCCAAATGTCCAACACAATGGGTAATACGTCATGGAAAGCACGTCGTGGGTTGTTGCGTGCAATCGCTAAGGTTGGCATGCTTCAGATCCATCAACAGCTCTCAGATTGTTAATTAGCTTGTTTAAATATGAGAGTGATTTTGCAGTTGAACTCGCGGTCTGAACGGAATGTTACCCTCACGTTCAAACTTGATTCAAGTGAACTGACTGCTCATGGAGGAGCAATCAGTGGAGAAATAGCACTCAGTCGGCTACTCCTGTCGGCATCGCATAAAAGGAAAGTCAACGTGAGTGGAAAAGGATAAAGACAAAACTTCAATTTAAAGTGTTGTTTTTAAGCGGCCTCCGAAGAATGGAGCCAAGGTCCAGCTTCGCTGGTTGGCAGCGCGTGTGGAATGGATGAGCCGGGCAGTACTCATTGGTCGATGCGAGAAGCCTGCCATTTCTCTTGGAGATGAGTTCTCCAGGGACAGAAACGACGAAGGAGAGGTGAGAAGATTTTTTACGATGTTGCTAGGCATATGGTATGGTAGAGAAGACACGACTATTACCCACTGCAAAAATATTGGCTTGTTCATAGATTATCAACCCACCACTCCCTATCCCCCCCCCCCCCCCCCCGAAATAAGCAAACCAGACAGTTTGGCCCTTCTGCTGGATGCATTTGCATTCTCTGTGTTTGTTTTTAACTTTACTTTAATGCATACTTCATGCTTCTTCTTGACCGCGACTTCATCCTTATAGTTGTGGGAGTGAAATTAGAACGAACAGAGGGAATGCAAATGCATCCAGCAGAAGGGCCAAACTGTCTGATTTGCTTATCTCCCCCTCCCCTCACCCTCTTCCTACAACCTTGACTGTCAATGAGCATCTAAAATCTACACACTTCTAAAAAAGGTCGAATGTCATGCTAAATCCGCCACCTTACCCATTAGGATTAGTGCATTATTAAGATGTGGATACACGTTAACCAAGGCTTTGTTGCACTTCCAACTTTTGCTTCCATCATCGGCTCTTTTTCAAGTGTTCATGATTTGTAGTATACTCGTGCATGTGTGCGGTTGAATGTGAAAGGATCGTGGGAGGATCTGCAACTGGTGATCACTCGGTGTACTGTAGATGACATCCAAAAGATAATCAACAAACTGAAGACTTTCTTCGAGGTGGGTTGTGTCTGTTTACTCAACAGAATTCAACTTCCAGAGTAACAACCATGGGATAATCAGGTTTTACTCTATTTAGGAACAACTCAAGAGCTCAAAGATGGTATGGGGTATACAGGAGGAAAGCGCCGCGACGCCTAGCAATTCCAAAGAACGACAGGAAACAACGGAGGTGCCAACAATGGCGACAGCTATTTGGCAGAAGGTGGGTGGTTTTCGTGGAAGGCATGTAGCTTGATTATTAGATCTATTTGAATGTTCAGGTACTGGATACGATTACGCAGATTCAATTCAAACAAAAAATTTTGCCAATTCCGCAACATGGTGAAACAGTAGTTGGAGGGTTTGTTGGTCTGGAAGCTGGTCGTTTGTCGTTGGCATGTATGCATGGAGAGATGAATGCTCACAGGTGAACAGAAATTTTTTAATAATGAACAGTTGTTACTCATCAGTCTTCTGAGCTTGCATCGTTTTGAATATTGTTTGATTCATAGAAAAATACATAGCACGGCTTTTATTGCATAATGAGTATAATTGAATCATGTTCTAGTTGGGCTCTTTTCCACCTGCGATACCCAGGAATCATCTTTACACCCGAGGCCAAATTCTCTTACATAGACAAGGACGACGATGTAATAGGTTGGTTATATGGACTTTCTGAGCAAGGCCTCCCGTCAGAAGAGTGTAACATATCTATTGGTTCAGGAATAGCCTTGCGACAGAAGCTAGTAATCCGTCTGGGACCACAGGATGCAAAGCGAACGGCTTCAAATAACCCGGTAGAAATCCCGAATATGAGTGCTGAAAATATGGCAACCGTCTGCCGAGTACAGGTAAGGTTCTATGTCAATACCCGCCTATGGTTCTTACTTTTCTAGGTAACAATTTAAAGGGTCAAAAATTGGGGCGGCCTTAGTGGATAGGTTAACCAGCTGACTTTTCTTAGGCGAATCGGATTTAGTAGCTTCTCAGTTTTTTCAGCAAAATCGGAATACTGTAATGCGACAGAATGCCTCGATTTCTACCAGTCTAGAGTATTTGATAGGAGATGTTCTGAAACAGATCGGTCTTGCTTCGGGCAAAGAGGTCCTCTTTTTCTGAGTGATCAGTAGCTGTTATTTTTGAGTTCTAACAATTATGAGTTCAATGAAAGGATCTTAAGGGAACTGTGACGTCATCAAGAGGGCAGCACAGCGTGCTGGAACTGTTCCAGTTTCCGGCATTGGAAGCCATACTTATTTCCGACCAAATGAATGAATGCGATGTGGTCGAATTTGACGAGGATGATCGACCAGAGGTGGGATTTGTTCAGGAATTGTTTTTCCCTTTTGAATTTGATGAGTACATGCTCTTAGGTATCAGGTCATCAGCCATCTTGGGTGACTCATCGAAGTTGCAGTCGACCGTAGCCATTACCTTTTGAGAAATCATGTTTGTCCTAACTTTTTTTCAGGTCCATTCGACGTTCGTATGTGACTTTTTGGATGCAGTTTGTGTTCAAACGGATTTCAATGCTCAAGTCAGCTTTCTGCCGGAGTTGTTGAAAAGCTACATGCAGGTCTCGGTGGGTAATACTGCTCCTTTTTTATTTATCTCACGTCTAGCAACATCCTATGTTTCGATTGTCATTTTATGAAACCTGTTTTTGTTTTCATTTTCGATTTTATGTATTGTTGATCACTGTGGATGGAATTAATTCGATCACATCGCAGAATGGATCCATGTTGATCTTTTATGGGCTAAATTGAACGTCGATAGCACTAGATTTGTGCGACCCTTCTGCTTCCATTACACCTCAGCTGGCCTGAACATTTCCCGTTTTGTTTGTTTGTTTGTTTATTACATGTCAAGCATGTGTGAAGCCAGTAGGCCACATTAAATAAGTAAAGGTATAAAACGAGTTAGAAAACGACACAACAGGCTACATAAAACATAACTGGAAAGATACAATCGGCGATACATACTGTGCATAGAACAAAACGGGAAAGGACTAGCTCACCGCCGGAGAGTACGGCTGAGATAAGATTTGAGAACTTTTGTGGATCTAGGAAGCGAGCTTTGCTTAGTGAGCTGATTGTAAATTGATCCAGCACGATTAACAAAAAAGCGATGCCTGAGGCTTGAACGCGCTGCATTGAAGTGCAGCTTGCGAAGACCTCCTCTTGTGACCGAGGGTAGAAGCTGATAGAAATCGGAGCTCCGAAGCTCAACTTGGCCATTCAGAACTTTGCTGACCATGATAACATCGTTAATTTTTCTTCTTAGCGAGAGAGATTCAAGCCCGAGTGCTCGATTACGGGACGCGGAGTCAGGCACTGATAAGTAAGAGAACCCAAAGCAGCGTAGGAATAGTTTGCGCGTGAAGCTGTTCTGGACTGATTCTAGTCGCTTTATGCAGAGCTGTTTTGAGGGGTTGAACACTGTCGTTCCGTACTCTAACAAAGGTCTGACATAGGTTTTATAGGCGGTTAGAAGAACTTTGGGGTTCGATGACGAAAGAGCTTTAAACAAGTTATAAATCCTTCGCTGGGCTGCGAGCGCAATTTTTTCGCAATGTTTTGTAAAGTCAAGCTTATCATTAACGAGAAAACCTAGATCCATAGTTGACGATACGGCCGTAAGTGTGAAATCGTTTAGGACATAGGGGAAACGTCGATTATTTGCGCCAAGATGTTTTCTGTCGAGATTCAGTTAGATGGAAAGATTCTAACCGATTCCAGGTAGACCAGACTTCGTAATTGTTCGGTGGGCTCAGTAGACCCGCTGTCCGGGTTTCTCCACGACACGACAGACACGGAGCGAGTTATACCTTCTTCGAAAGCATCTCAGCAAGCATTCGTTGTTTGCACCTTCTCAACTTCTCTTTTTTTTCTAGAGACTAGGTTGAGTTTGGGAAGCCTATTGCATATCGCCTCTGCTTTCCTTACGGCCGAACACCTTGTCAGTAGGTGTCTGCAAAGCTTGGACTTAACGCGGAATGTGTCTCAAAGCTGAATGGTCGTGCCGTCTTGCTCTTTTTGTCAAATATCGGTTCCATCTCAGCGCTTTTGTTTCAGGATTCTCCACTCCCAGTTGAGAACCCAGTAAAAACGGACAAGCGACGATATCTCTGCGAGAAGTGGGCAGTAGATCCGAAGATCAGGTTCATTGATCGGTTCCGGTGGAATCCACCTGTCATCGATGAGGTGTTAAGGAAGTTGCAGGTCCATTAATTGTGTATTGTTTGTTTCTCCTACTTGTTGAGTTGTTTGTAACTTTTTGGTTTTGTAGATTTTCGATCATCGTACAACGATTCCGAAGGCTTTGCAAAGGGCGTTGCTAGATCCACTGGATAAGGCTGTAGCAGTAGCCCTATACGAACTTCTTCGTCTTGTGGATCAGCGACAATCTTTCGAACGAAGCAGTAGAACGTAGAAATAGTTAAATTTACCAACTTCTTATTTATGTGACTCTAAGTGATGATTAAATTTAGTAATTTTCTATTACCAAAAATTCCTTTGTAATTCTGGTCTCAAGCACAGCTACTAAAATGTGATACGGTGCGTAGTTTTGAATAATTTATTGAATTAGGAAATGTGCAATCAGGTGGCTTGCAACGAAATATCGATTAGTTGGTTTCTTTATCTTATCAGATTGCAGGTAGACCTTATTTAGAGCTTTCATTGTAGGGTGCTTTTCTAGGTATGTAATTATTCAGTGTCTGCTTTGCCCTTGAGCATAGTCACATAGATGCTGGTCATTTGGTTACCACTCCTTTTTTGTTTGCTGCCTTCTGCTGCTTTGATCAAATTTATGCAATTTGTAAGTATGTATGATAAATACTGTAATTTAATACCTGTAATTAAAGAATCTTACGGCTGTGAAATGTGCAGGAAAGTGTTGATGAATGGCACAACTCGATAAATGGAGGCTATCTGTCATTGGCGCTTCAATAATTAATGTAAATAATCAATTCTTTTATATCGATCAGCCCCTATGCGCTTGGCATCTGACATCCACTCGGTTTAAGAGCGTTTTGAGTACTTATTCGCCCTTCTTAATTGAGCGTAGACAGTCGACGTGAATCTTCTTGAATTTTCAGAAGTTCGACACCAATGAACTATGGGAATGGATAACTGCAGGAGCTTCCATGCGTCTCGTACTTTGTTGATTTGTAGTCTTTCTTAAAAGGAAAGCATCGGGAGGGGTGCTCGAATCGTGGACATTCGGGCAAAAGACGTCGAAAGCGGAGACTGCTGACCGGTATGGATTCTTCTGTAGCTGTCATGATAGCCTTCGATTACGATGTTGACAAAACTGGTTTATAATAACTTCGTATCCGATTTCCTGTAAATTTTTAGAAAATTTTGGAGGAAGTAGCTTTTTCTTTCTACTCTGCCCGCTCCCACTTCCCCCTCCGAACCCCTCAGTTCCATTAGCCGTCCGTTGGTCACCTGCGAGAATCTTGCAATCAGAACGGTGATTCGGACATTGCGCATCGTTCGTTAATGGAACGAGATTGACTAGGCTTGGTGATGATGAGTGCATTTTTTCACGAATTGAAACGTGACGTGTTCCGATGCGGTTCGTCCAGGATGTGGAAATGTTCGATTATCGTGGCCCCGCCCATTTACGCTTTTGTTCTAAATCACCTGTAAAAGAAAAGCATCAGAAAATCTAGGTATGAAACAGTGTCATTTACATATGATGCCGGTCCAGTAGGTCAAGGAACACTACATACTGAAGATTTCTGATTTTGATGAAGAGTTTAGCCTTGAGATGACCTTTTGAGTTCCGGTGAATGGACGATGCGCTCTATTTTCATAACCAATCTTGACGTTTTTTGGTAGGGGGTAACTCTGATGCATATTGTTCACTGTTCTCCTGTAGTTTTGGAGGTGGTTAGCCAAGTGCCCAGTCGATTCTCGGGAATACTGGGCCCTTCTTCTACTATTCATGACTCGAAAAGCAAACTGGTCCCTTCAGAGGTCGGAGGCAATGTGTCTATGAACAGAAATTCGTCCAAGTCCAACAAGTATTCAATCTTTTCAAGATTTTTGGTATGAGTCAGGGATGGCCCTATTTTTCGCTAGTAAGTCGACTCCTGTGAGTTTCCTTGTCAGTGCTTATGTAGCATTATTACAAATTGCTCGATCTATACTCGACTTTCTGAACGAGTGTTAAATGCAAGGCACATTCTGAAAAGAGCTGATCGTTGCAGTTTAGTCGATCATTTGATTATACTGGTATATGAAATTATGTTGGTATCAGTAAGAAGCTTACTTCCAAGTGTTCTAGACCCTGAGAAAAGCTTCTAGTTGTCCTAGAAGCTATCCCAAAGTCAGTTCTAAACTCTGTCTCTTTTTTTTTGCGTTGAGATTGGGGCTGGAGGCGAGACGCTAAGATTGCGCTACACGGTACGCTCTTGCCTGCAGCTATATAAAGGTAGCCGGCTAATCTGGCTTGTGTTGCGCGTCGGCGAATGGACGTAATCGACCACCGCATTAAGGCCTATCGCTTTGTCGCCTATGCTGCTGTGGGATTCTCAGTGGTAGCTGTGCTGTCGGTCTGCGTCACCCTACCGATCGTCTACAACTATGTCCATTATGTGAGAAAGTCTCTACATAAGGAGGCATCCTTGTGCAAGGTAATATCCTCGACAATTTAGATTTCTCTTTCACGTATTGTACTAAGTACGTTTCAGATCTCGACTAACTCCGTCTGGGATGACGTGACAGTGTTGAGGCTGGCCCATTTCGGTAACAGGACAGCACGTCAAGCAATAACGAGCTCTGAAGAGAACGGAGGATGTGAATCGTGCTGTCGGCCGGGACCGCCTGGTCCTCCAGGTCCACCAGGAAGACCGGGAAGACCGGGCCGCCCAGGTGCACCTGGACTTCCTGGGGTTCCTGGTCTACCGCCTCCAGATGGCAGTTGTGAACCTGTCTCGATACCACCATGTGCAGAATGTCCAGCAGGACCACCTGGTCCACCTGGAAAACCGGGTGCTCCAGGAGACGCAGGAGAGGATGGTCAGCCTGGGCCACCCGGCCAAGATGGTATACCAGGCCAGCAAGGAACTAAAGGCCCACCAGGTCCACCAGGAATACCAGGAAAACCAGGCGAATCAGGAGAGGTTGGTGAAGATGCTGAATGTGAACCTGTTGCTCCCGGTGATCAAGGTCCACCCGGAGAACCAGGACCAGAAGGACCTCCAGGGGAACCCGGCCTGCAAGGACCTGTCGGAATGCCAGGTATTTGCCTAACATTATATAAAGGTGTTACTTTAGAAAGAGGTGAGTGTGATTTCAGGCCAAGTGGGTCAAAAAGGAGAAAGCGGAAGTGATGGACAACCTGGACTCGATGGCAGCCCCGGGCGTCCTGGTCCTCCTGGTCCTCCTGGGCGACCAGGCGAGCCTGGAATTTGTCCGAAATATTGCGCCATTGATGGAGGGATTTTCTTTGAAGACGGAACTCGTCGTTAAAATTCAAAGGAACGCTGTACAATAAATAATTAATTACCATTTGATAATTTTCGAGATCTGTGCTGTGAATAAAGATGGTGTGAGGATGGAAAAGCGAGTAAAAGTGGTGTAAGGATGGAAAAATCGGATCCTTCAAGGGAACATTTCGCGTTGCGATATAGCATTGAAGATGGCTTACGTTCGCTCTTAGCATGTCTCGTTCACACGAATATCAAGCTGGTTGGAAGCAGGTAGCATTCAGAGAGAGGAGATGGTCCAGTTTCCAGGGATTACTGCGTCACTCGCGAAACTTTTCTTGGTATGATAGCGCCGCATATTATCTCTACTGCTACCTGGAAATCTTTCAGTGGTAGCGGAGAAAAGATCCCCGATCTATTCACATTTCTCCAAAAATAGTTTTTCGTTTCCCTAAAATAAAATCCGCCTAGGGCAACCAACCCATCGAACCCTCATAGATCATCGGTAACAGGCTCGTTTGCTAAAACAGAAGCAGTGAATTATACATCGACTGCCTACCGTAATCGTCCTCCGTAATAGGCCACATACGCCTTTAAAACGCGACCATGATTCGAAAAGGAGTTGAATTCGGGAGCCTCCCTACGAGTGGAAGGGATTAACACCAAAAAACTATCTTTCTGTCCTTCTTGTTATGCTATTATTCGGGCAGGATTGCCAAAATCAGTTCCACGTAGCAAAAAAATGTCGGGATAATTTTTATTACTGTAGTATCATTCCGAGAAAAAACTACATACAGCTACAAAAACACCCAGCTGCCTTCAATGAAATGGGTAGGTAACGATGCGTGAAAAATGAGTGTGCTCATTGCAGTAAGCTAATTTAATTATTTCGCAGCATACTATTTAGAATAAGGAAATACAAAAAACAAATGTGTCGTAGGCATTCTGAAACAAATGTGTCGTAGGCGTTCTGCTAAACAGCCTTTTGTTACGGTCTGTCTCTTTTTGACTATCCTCTAACAAAGATATCCTAGACTCTATCAAAAAATACTCGAAAAGCTGCTAAACGAGTGACAAGGATTTGTTGCAATTACTTAAATCCGAAGGTTGTTCGTCTGCTCTTACTGCCATTATAAATTCTTCCTTGAGGTGGTACACTGTGGACTAGCTCCCATGTGTGACTCTCAATAAATCTCGGCGTAATTATTGATATCACTGAATTGCTTAAGCCCTATCCGAAGTTTAAAAAAATCTCAATGGACGGATTTGCCGGACGTAAGTCGTCAGGTGTTTTTCTTAGCCTCTGATAGAATTCCACCAATTGAGTGATATTACCTTCCTTGAGGGATCAGTAGATTAGTAGAGCGCTTGCTACATACTCCACTTCCATTGGATATTTGAATACTTCGTATAATAAGCAGTAAATATTAGGTTGTTCGGAAAGGAATGCGCGTTTGAGTTCAAAAAATTTTTTATTATAAAAGCAAAACTAAACAAGATCAATTCAAAAGATATTTTCCTTCACTATCGATGACTTGTTGTCTACGTTTACGCAAAGAATGGATTCTTCTTCTGAAGAACTCGGCCGGCTGCAACTCAAAGTAGTTGGACACCCTGAGTTGGACTTTTTCGCGGTTTTTGAATTTTCACCCGGCCAAGGAGTGCTGCATTGGCCGGAACAGATGGTCATCGGATGGAGTCAGGTCTGGGCTGTAAGGCGGATGAGGCAGGAATTCCCTACCCCTATTTCTCAATTTTTTTCCAAGGTGGTTTTCGCAACATGTTGACGAGCGTTGTCGAGGAGGAATTTTGTCGACGTCGTTTTGACACCTCAACGACGCAGGGCTTGATCCACGCAGTTCAACTGATCTTCGTAAATGTCCGACGTAACCGTTTGACCCGAATTCAGGACTTCAAACTACACTCAATCTTTGCTGTTCCTCCAAACCCAGGGCATCACCTTTCTGCCGTGTGTATCCGGTTTAGTAGTGGGTTTTGGAGTGTCATCGGCGTCTAACCACTGTCCTTTTCGTGTTGTGTTGTCGAAGCAGATCCACTTCCCGTCTGATGTAATAATAGAGTTGAAAAAACCGCTGTTCTTGGAGTGATGGAAAAGAATTTCGGCCACCGCCACTTGTGTTGCCTGGTTTGGGTCGCCCAGCTGGTGCGGTACCCATTTTCCGCACCTGTTCTTCTTGCCAATTGCCAGCAAATGCTCATGGATGATAGAGTTTGAGCAGCCAACATGTGTTGCCAGTTCTCGGGTGGTTTGGTGTGGATCCAATTTGATGACGGTCTTCAACACTTGGTTATCGACGAACTGAGGCCGACTTCCATGTTCTTCATCCTCCAAGCTTTCATTACCGTTTTGGAAACGCTGGCACCATCGTCGACACTGGCTTTCTAACAGGGCTTTTTCGCCTTATACTTCAGATGTGGCACGATGAGATTCAGCAGCCGATATTTCTTGCTTGAAGTTGTACTACATGCAAGCCCGCAAAAGACGTTTTTGGTCAAGTACTTTTAAATATTTTTTCCTTAGAAAAAAACAAAGTAGACATAGCCAAAAATATATCAAAAGATGCGCAATAAAAATCTCTTCCTAATAGACAAAACCGTTTTACAAAATCCTTTATAGTAGGGGAGAAATGAATGGACAAAGTTAGCGCGCATTCCTTTCCGAACAACCTAATATTTCGATTTCCACTTCATTGACGTATGCCAAAACAAAAACATTCCTTTCTTTCATCAACTTGAGTGATGCTCTAGCTATTTTCGCTATCTAAAAAGGTGCGTTAGAGGATGCAGCTTAATCTCAATTATATAGCTCAGAAACCTTTGCGAGTTAAATTCCTCCAAGAATTAGAAAATCGAAAGTGTATCACTCTGTTCAATTTGTTGGTTTCAGGTCCGATGCATGTAGAAGAATTGGTTTCCTATGGTTCTGTGGGAATATTCGCTTTGGGAACAACATTGAATATTATCTTTATCTATATGATAAGACATGGAACGAGGAATGGTGTCAGTGATGCCTACAAAAATTTAATGACCTGTTTTGCAATTTGCAATATCGCTTTCTCAACGACAGGATTCATTGCGAAGCCTGTAAGTTTTCTCTACAGCTTTCGCTACCGTTTTGGGCATGAGATGTAGGCAAGTCTATCTGACAGAGTACCTACTATTCTGAACTTTCTAGCAGAAGTTGCAATAAAATGGCTCTTTAAATATGTAGAAAAAGAGGATCGGCGATATGGTAAGGCCAGGGTTTGTCTGGAACGCCTGCCTTTCTTCGGTTGAAAAGAATGATCAAAGGCGAAAGACTTTTTAGTATTGAACAATTTTTTTCGAGGGATGCACCTCCGCATTCACCTTCCGTTCAGAATCGTAGTCGCGTATTGAATGCGTTCTACAAGTCGGCACTTTCACAGTCTTAGGCAAGTCTTGTACCGACTGAATGGCCCCGGAAGAACCGAAGGCTCAGTTGGCCAAGGTGATACTCACCTGCGATTCATTCCGGGACGATGGGCGTATGGTAGACACAACACGTCACTCAGCCCTTGAAAAGAAAATTACTGGCGAAAACTTTCTCAGTATTTAATTGTGTTTGTTTGATTCAGAGTAATCACATACATGGTACAGCTCAAATGACATTCTGCCAAGGAATTTTTCATCGGATGAAACCATGGGGTTTTCTATGGTTGTGCTTATTCATAGGAGTATATGGTCTCAATACGGCTCTTTTAGCACTCCATTTCGTTTATAGATACATTGTCGTGTGCAGGTTTGTTTGTGTTCAAGTAATGCTCTTAAAGAGATTTGTTATGGGAACAAATGATGTAAGAAGCTTTACAATAGGACGCCAATAGGAAGGAAAACCAAGTTTTTATGCTGTGCAAAAAACTGTTGTACTTTTGAGTTTATGAGTTTTTTTTCTTCAGACAACAGCTCTCGCACATTTTTCAAGAAACTTCCTCCGTCGTGATAGTGATTTTATCGGTGATTTCATGGGGTTTTATTTATTCCTTGATCACTTTCGTCTGCTTCGCTGCAAACGAAGACTGCTACGAATATATCAACCCTAGTTTCGCTGAGAAATTTGGAGAGGATCTTCACAATCTGTCCTTCGTCTGTGTATTCACCCACGTATGGTTTTAAAAAAGATTCTAGATTAGTCTACTGATCGGCAGCCGTACAAAAAAATTTTCAGAAAGTGGAACCAAACACTACAACAATTTATTGGTTGCCATCAATAGGCATGGGCCTGAACTTCATTATGATGATAGTCACGTTTGCACTGATGTTCTTCTGTGGCTTCAAAATATATCGAGCATTGAAGAATCCATCGATGAGCAAAAAAACAAAACATCTTCAAACTCAGCTTCTGAAAGCAGTGGCCATTCAGGTGCAATTAATTTTGAGGACCTTGACTCTGATAAGAGAATTTTTCGTACTCAATTTCTTTAATGGTATGGTTTGAGGCTATTATTCCATTTTTCACTACATATTTATCTCGAGCTGTTATGTATACTAATGTTATTGTGGGACTACCGCCATTATCGTAAGTGACATCAGTTGTTCATGTGGTCTAACTGTTCTATTGGTTTGGAGAAAAACCTCTGCCACAACTTTCAGTTCATTTTTTTCGCCTTGTCCATTCAACGCAAACCAACCTATCACGAATATAATCACTGTTTTTAGCCTGTGATATTAATATTTTTTCTATTTATTATTTTATCCTATCCTATTTATTATTTATTTCTATTTCTATTTATTACTTTATTTTATTTTTATTATTAGCTGTTCGAATTTCTCTGCAGCACGAGTTGAGAAAGTGTCACAAGGTTAGTGAGTCAGGGGCAAAGCTTTGGCTTCGGGTAAGACTCGAGCCTATACTTTCGTAGTTACCAATAAGGTTCTTAGTTTGTACAGAGGTCCATCTACTAGGCAGCCATCTGTCCCTTGCCTCAGATCAAATGAGGATGGAAGTCGAAAATTTCGACGAACGGCACACCTGGTGAAAGTTTTTTTCCTGCCAGGAAAGCTTTAAGGAGGCGAAGAGAGGGCTGACCAGTAGGGCTATGTTAGAGAAATATGGGGTAGAACATGGTATGCAGCCCCATGGCAGAGATGTATGCGATCACTCGAAGCTGCTTTTTTGAAGGCGTTTTCGGAATAGAACTCAAAGGAAAAGACATACTTTTTTTAGTATACCATTTGCAGAGGGACTTCGAGTTACAACCCTCACATGAGTATCGAGAAAATCTCGAAATTTTTGATTTTGTCAAAAAGTGGCGACAAAACTTTTTTTCGTTACCTTAATATTTTATGCCTCTTACCTATCTGATCATATCCGCGTGGATCGCCCTCACTGAGGGCTGAGGATTTCTGATGGAACTCAAGCAAAATCCCCTTGATGGTATTGCTTTTCTAGGCACTTCAGGCATCACAGACTCGATCTTGATTATTAACATTTATTGGCAATTTGTAAAATGATTATTCGGGCGGAGGTGGTGTAATGACAAGTTGCGCACTATATCACACGCACGGTCAGGTATTCGAATCCCGGGTCGATGTCCGCCTAGGCCAACCAGGCCTTCCATCCCTCCGGGGTCGGTGAATTGGTACCAGACTCGTCTGGGAGGATAAAAGCACTGAGTTGTACATCGGCTGGCCACCGCATGTCATTGTATAGGCCACATACGCACTCATTACGCCACTACGATTCTGAATGGAAGTCGAGTGCGGGGGCGCATCCCTCAGACGGGATTGATTAACGCCAAAAACTTTATCCTTTTACCCTTTAAAATGATTTTTTCATGTAGAAATGGAGGTCAGTAAGACAAAAATACGAGGGTTGCCATCTACTGATGTATTGAATACCTTTTCAGAGTTTACGCATTTACCCCACTGGTTATATCCATCTACACGGTGATCGATCCAGTTGCTATTATGTTCTTCGTATGCGACCTTCGGCTGATCGTCAACAACCTGAAAAGAATTACGCATACCATTTTGTGTCTCTGATAAATTTTCGTGAATAGTTGAAATGGTGAAATGTCAACTGGTGCAAGGCCTCTGGATGGTATCGTGAAAAACAATATCGTCACTACCTGATATTTTTGTCGTTTTTTTTGTCAGAATAATGTTGCTTGTTGAAGCAGTACAGTCTGTAATTGTACAGCCGCCAACTAATTACTAGGCCTCATCTGATGATGTACGTTTTTTCATATAATTTTGTCTGAAGAGCAATCTTGAATAAAGGCATATGCATGTCTTCACGTCCGGAATTTTAAGTAACTTTTTTAAATTCATCAAAAATAAAGAAGCATCGAAACTTCACCCTCTACTAAAGCTAGGGGCTCATGTTGTAGCTCTTTGAATTTTGAAAAAAGGCTTTCGAGAAATTTCTAATGATTTTCTGTGTAAACATGTGATAGCAGAAGCATCGGCAAGACTTACAACCTACTTACTTACTTACTTACTTACTTACTTACTTACTTACTTACTTACTTACTTACTTACCAGACTTACTTGTTAGGAAAAGAGCCAATTTAATTATCTTCCGGAATAGATCGGTATTACATTCGTCAGGTGGAATCGAACCACTGACTTGTACAATACATAGGCTGCCTACCGTAATCATGCTCTGTAATAGGCCACATACGCATTAAAAACGGGGCTATGATTCTGAAAGGAAGTTGTTTACGGGAGTGCTTTCCATGAATGGAAGTGATTAATGCCAGAAACATACACCCTAACCATGGTGTTATGGTGTTCTTCGTATTAGATTTCTAATCGCAATTTCATGGCGAACTAATTTTGACATAAATTTCTTCATTGAAGCGATATTTCGAGACAAAACAGAAACTGCGTCCACAAAAACTCAGCTTCTCTAAGCAAGAGACGTGAATAATGAGTGTGCTCATTGTAGTAAGCTAATTTAATTATCTTTCGGCATACTGTTTAGAATAAGAAAGTACAATAGACAAATGTGTTGTAGCCATCCTGCCAAACAACATTTGTTACGTTGTGCCCCTCTTATTTTCTAGATTCTATCGAAGATTATCTAGAGAAACTGCTAACAGAATGACAAGGATCCGATCGGGTTTCGTGACTTGGAAGATTATTCGACTGCCCTTATTGCCATCATAATTTTTTCCTTGCAAGGGGCACAATGCAGATCAATCTCCATGTGCGGCTCTCATTAAACCTCGGCATGAATACATATTCATAATCGCTAAAATGATCAAACACTAAAGTGATCTAGCTGTTAAAGTTGTTGGTTTCAGGTCCGATGACTGTGGAAGAACTGGTCTCCTATGGTTCAATGGGAATATTTGCTTTGGGAACAACATTAAATATTATCTTTATCTATATAATAAGAAATGGAACGAGGAATGGTGTCAGTCATGTCTACAAAAATATAATGACCTGTTTTGCGATTTGCAATATCGCTTTCTCAACGACAGGATTTATCACGAAGCCTGTAAGACACTTATCGACAACACTTATCGAAATGGTTTGTGCATGTGTAGGTGCGGGCTAAGGGCTTCGATCGAGGGCTAATTGAGCGCTTCAAACAAGTCTAACTAGCCAAGTATGATATGAGTATGATGGACTCCTTTTCTTCGATTGGGGACAGGAAATCAGGAAGACAAACAAAATTCGGCGTCGATCAGTCGTCTCTGAGAAGTGCTTCTCAACTTCTGGGCAGTTGATGTAAAACCCAGTACGTTCAGCTTCCCAGACAAGTCTGATACCATCAAACCTCCCTCTCTAGAAGGCTTGTTCGGCTTGGGTGAGTACCTATCCGGGATCCTTTCTCCGGATGTGTACTCGTGAGTTATCAGTAGAAATGTTTTCAGTCGTTAATCTCACTTGTTGAATAACTTGATTCAGGGTAACCACACATATGGTACTTCTCAAATCACATTCTGCAAAGGAGTTTTCCATCGGATGAAGCCGTGGGGTTTTTTATGGTTATGTCTATTTATAGGAGTATATGGTCTCAATACGGCTCTTTTGGCACTTCATTTCGTTTACAGATACATTATCGTGTGCAGGTTCGTCTTGTTCGGATAATGCTCTTAAAACGTTTTTTAAAGAGAAGAATGAGACACGATCTATAAAGCAAGCCAGTGGGAAAAATCCAATGCGATGCTCTTCTAATCGCGCATGAGTTTTCCAGACAACAGCTCTCGCACATTTTTCAAGAAACTTCCTCCGTCGTCGTCGTGATTTTATCTGTACTTTTATGGGGTTTTATTTATTCCTTGATCACTTTCGTCTGTTTTGCTGCCAACGAAGGCTGCTACGAATATGTCAACCCCAGTTTTTATGCGAGATTCGGAGAAGACCTTCACAATCTGTCCTTCATCTGTGTGTTCACCCACGTACGATTTCAAAGAAAATTCTACAACAGCCTACTGATGGGAAGCCGTATAAAAATTTTCAGAAAGTGGAACCAAACACTACAACAATTTATTGGTTGCCAACAATAGGCATGGGCCTGAACTTCACCATGATGATAGTCACATTTGCTCTGATGTTCTTCTGTGGCTTCGAAATATATCGAGCATTGAAGAATCCATCGATGAGCAAAAAAACAAAACATCTTCAAACTCAGCTTCTGAAAGCAGTGGCCATTCAGGTGCACTCAGTTTTTAAGACCTTGACTTTAATGAGGGAATTTTTTCGTACATAGATTCTTTAATAACATAGTTTAAGGCTATTATTCCATTCTTCACTACATATTTATCTCGAGCCGTTATGTATACTAACGTTATTGTGGGACTACCACCACTATCGTAAGTAACATCAGTTGTATATGTGTTCTAATTGTTGTGTTGCACTGAGAAGCCTCTGACACATTTTTCATAATTTCACTTTCTCTTTTTGCCTTTGCCTATTCTTATTAACTGGAGTGTGACAAAGTTGGTGAGTCATAGGCAAAGCTTTGGCTTCGGGCAAGACTCGAACCCATACTTTTTCTGTTGTCTGGATTACTGTAGTGAGTAATGAGATTTTTTACGGGCACCGTTTTCAGTTCGCACCGCAGTCCATCTACTAGGCAGTCAACGGTTCCCTTGTCTTAGACCTAACTTGTCCAATGAGGTTGGAAGTCGAAAATGTCGACGGGCGGCAAATTTTTTGAAAAGTTCTTTTCCTATCAGGAGAGCTTGAAGGAGGCGAATTCAGTGCTGATCAGTAGGGCTATGCCAGAGAAATATGGGATAGGACATGATATGCAGTCCCATGTTGCAGATTTTTTTTGGAGAAGGAATGACTGGCGATAGGTATTCTGGTATATTGCAAAATTTTACTCGAGACATCAAGTCTCGATACCTGAGAGCCGAGATCCCCATCTCCGGGATTGACAAAGGCGAGAATGGCATACTCTAGTATGCTAGCCGGACTTTCTGTCCAAGGTTTAGCTTGTGGGGAGGTGGGGTGGGGAAGGGATTCGGAAATTCGGAAGGGAGGGGGACAAAGAATAGCAGTGATGTATGCGATGAGTCAAAGCTGCTTTTCTGGAGGCGTATGATGGTCGACGGTACTGCTCTTAGGCACTTCAGAAAACAAATTCGATCTTGATTGTTAATACTTATTCGCTCGTAAAATGACATTTCAGCTAGGTTCGTTGCTTTTACTTCCCATGTAGAGGTGTAGGTCAAGGAGACAAAACGAGGGCTGCCATCTATATACTGAAAAACTTTTCAGAGCTTACGCATTCACGCCACTAGTTATATCCATCTACACGGTGATCGATCCAATTGCTATCATGTTCTTCGTATGCGACCTCCGGCTGATAGTCAACAACCTTAAAAGAATTATGCAAACAATTTTTTGTCTCTGATAAAATCGCATGAAAAGTTGAAATGGTGAGAAGTCACTGTGCGCAAGGCTTTTGGATGGTGTCGTCAAAACAGCCAGGACACTGCCTGATATTTCGATCGTTTTTTATAATATACGTTGAAGCAGTACAAACCGTAATTTTCGTAACAGTCACCGATACTACACTTCATCTGATGGTGTTTCTCTATTTCTCTTAACTTGTTTTAAACACTCACAAGTACGATATCGAGATCGCTTTGCTGTCTCATCCCTTGATTTTTTGAAATCTTATAATGTTTTTGAGAATTTTAGATGAAATTTACGATTTTATCCACAGCATACTCTTTTCCCTTATCAACTCTTCTGTGACATTCTTATAGAAGTCAACTTTTTCTATTTAAAAGGTAGAGCAATGAATATTGAATGGCAAATTAAACCTCGGAACTGAACTAATTTTGTTCGTATCAGCAAGAATGAGGAGCCTTCGAGAGATTATTCTTCTTAAGTTCAACAGCTCACGTTGTGCCTGCTCTAATTCTCGAGAAATGACACTTGAGGGGTTTCCAATGATTTTCTATATAAATTTGGGACAAAAAAGGCATCGCCAAGACCTAGAAAGTAGTAAAATTAGGCAATGAGAAGAAAAGTCAGCTCAATTTTAGCTGATATGAGTTTCTGCTCCCTTCCTAACATATGTAACTTTTTGCTTGATTTTTTTCGGCAATTTAAGTCACAACCCAATCGGATTATCTGTTAGGCACCCTGCCTTGATGAGTTAATCAACAGAAATAGAGAAAGGAGTAATGACGTGTGTGACCAAAGCGAGAACGCAACGTATAGCTAGTCATTTCGTCAAATTTTTGGATTGAATGCATTTTTTTATCTTTCAAATGCTGTTGGAAAGAAGGAATAAGGTCAGATGGGGCAGCTATGTACAGAACGCATGGTTTGAGGGAGGGGTCCAAACCCGAGCAGCCGAGCTTAGTGAACGGGAAGTTTTGAGTTCTAGTGGATGGTTACGGTAGTTGTTGCCAAACCACTGACGTTTGTTGTGGCAATGGTTGCAACAACTCTCATTGAAACTCTGATTTCTGCGTCATTCACCTTCTGCAAATCATCTGACGTCTTGAAACCCATTCGATGTGCCAATAGGAGAGCATAATCTGCATTAATTTTTAAAGCCAGGTAGCTTTTAATTGCTAGAAGCTAATTATTTTTTGGAGTAGTCATCACGTGGTGCTGTGCGAGTGTTGTATTCGAGATCCCACAATTTTACCTATTTACTGTAGGCCGTCTCTGAATGTTACAGTAATTTTGTAGGTACAAAACTGCATAGTCGCTCATTTTGTTTATAAAACATTTGTGTAAGCAATAACGTCTCATAACAACGTAATATGATTAACTCGAAAATGTATCCATCTTCAGACATGTTTTTCATGATTCAAGGTTACTCACTGTGTTATGGTTTTTCAGTAATCTATCAGCCTATGTGAATTGACCAAAATCGGCTCGTGAGGTCCTCGTTACCACGAACTAATACTTCACCGCCCACACACACACAAAATTACTTCTGCAAGGCTTGATAACTGTAGAATTGAATGTTAGTGCTTCAGGAAAAGCCTTCCCTTGTTATCTAAAAGTCACGCACTTGCCTGAAGAGATATAAAAGTTCACGCACCAGCATACACCTCAAAATCCTCTAACCGAATAATCAAGGCTTTCTGACTCTGACTCCTAAAATCGGACGAAAGGTAAAATCTGTGATTCTCCATCTGGACCCCAATGAAGACGGATTTCTCGAAGCAGTCCTCGATCAATCTTCTGTGGTAAGGAAGTTCTTGAAGAGTTTCGAGACAAAAGTAACTCGTTCGGCTGGGACGTCCTACTTTGCTTGCCATAGGGTTTTGAAATTACTCACTCAAGCTCACGCGATTCGAACTCGAAACTCGTGATTTCGAGGTGGCGCTACACTACATATTTCCGAGCTGCAGGTAAAGTAAATGATTTGAATTAGTCCCTGACCTTCTAGAAGGTCATTCAGTATTATAAAGTTTTGAGCGCAGTATATGTATAGTATGCTATGTATGCTGGTACTTACAATACCCCAACACTCAACCTTTTTTGTGATACATCATCTGTTTTTTCCAAAACGATTTATCTCTTTTTTGAGATATCGAGAAATCAGGGGAAACGTTGTACAGCGTTGAAAGTGAATGTGCACTGGCGTAGCACATTCACTTTCAACGCTGTACAACATGCGAAACAGTTCTCCTTATTACCATCAGTCCTACTTGGTTCTTCAGTGATTCGTCTTCGAAGACGTATAATTACTTGTGTTGTACCAGTCTGTATATACATGTGTATATATTATACTTAGGTATGAATATACTTGACCTAAAGAAATACATCTGCCACAGTTGCTCCGTCACTCAGCCTAAAATCATCGTTTCTAAACCATTGTTTTTTGATGTTCCTTGTCTTACACTATTTTCTAGCAAACCTGAAACATGCGTAAGAGTTACCATTATCCCCGTTTCTCGCTAATGGGCGTCTTTAGTGTTAGGTTTTTGTTTTTGTCTTGAAAGTAACACTCACTTCCTATATAGTAATTCACAGCGACTCACTTTTCTCGTTCTAGGAATACTGAGTTGATCCTTGAAGTTTATTCTTCTATACGGAGAATCCGACCTTCTTGAGTGGCCATCAACTTCTCTTATGAGCAAGCTGAATCAACAGCAGTAAATACATATTCTAAAAACCTTATTCGCAATCACAGCTGAGTTGATCACGAGCCTACAGTCATATCTCTTTTTGGAAGGAGTCATTCCGTCGCTGATCTGGTACCCCTAGAAAAATTTCAACGAATTATCGCTGATCTAATTTTCTTAGAGAATTTCTACAGAGCTATATGTTAGAAAGCAGTATGTAGTTGTTGTAAGAAATATAGCCCAAAAACCTCCCCAACAAATCTTTTCTCTAAAGCCTTTTCATTTATTCTCTTTATAGGAACCATAAATTGTTCTCCAATTTCATCACAGAATCATCTTTTGATTTCTCTCTTTAATGACTAAACTCCTTACTCACTTCCTTCATAAATCTGCAAATTTAGTTTAGGGGCAGGTTATAGAGTAAGTAGTCAAATCCTACTTACTTTCAATTTCATGACTTCCATGTTGGTAAAGCTCGTTAGCTCGTAAAGTCCAACTTCGCGGTTTGAGACTCTACGCTTAGAAACAGACAAGTGGCAAGAAAGAGATCAACAGTATTATTCACTGGGATCTCAAGCGCACCATAACCTCTATTCCTAGACATGAAACATTGTTTTCGATGTTACTGCTACTGTAAACAAATTACTGCTGATATGTGGAATGAATACAAAAGGTATTTTGTAGGAGTCTATGACAAAACATTTGAAACCCATTCGCAAACCGAACCTGCAACCAGACCTGCTACTCACTTCATTTTCGCTCTTTGTTACGCGCCGTGAACCTTTCTGTCACTAGTCCTGTTTGCAGAAGGAGTTAAGCTTTTAACGTGGAGATATTTTGCCTTAATTAGCAGTTGCTGGGTGTGCTCGTGTGGATGGAAGACTGTAACTTGATTGTAAAATATTCTCAAATCTATTGATGGAATAAACTTTTTCAGGTTCAATGAGTGTACAAGAGATTGTCGCCATTGCTTCTACGTGCATATTCGTTTCTGGAACAATTTTGAACATTATTTTTATTTACGTGATAAGAAATGGAACGAGAAGTGCTGTTGGTCCAGTCTACAAAAATATAATGACCAGCTTTGCAGTGTGCAATATCGGCTTTGCATCGATGGAATTCATAGCCAAGCCTGTGAGTATAGTTTGCTTACTATAAAAACACGAGCTTCTGACTCATAGAAGATGCTCATCAAAGGATTCGAGCCTGTGAAGCAGAAAAGATGTGTATGGATGTGCATTTCTGACGTATTTTACCAGGGATAGCAGCAAAAAGGCGTCAGAAAAAGTTACAGACGTAAATTAGGTCAACTAACCATAAATTCCCGAAAAAATTTGGAGTAAATGAAATTTTAATGATACACTTCGCTAACCGCCTTTCATCAGATAGGAAGTAAGTAGAACCGTCCGATCTGCCGTTCATTAATGATTTCAAATTGATTCAGGGTATCTTCATATACGGTACATCACTGATGACATTCAGCCACGGTATTCTCCAGTCAGTGAAACCATGGGGTTTCCTGTCGCTCTGTGCTTTTATAGGGATGTATGGCGTCAACACTGCTCTCTTGACACTTCATTTTGCATACAGATACATTGCTTTGTGCAGGTCAGTATAGTTTTTAAATATTAGGTTGAGTCATAAGTCCTCGGACAAAGTGGATATTGATGATTTCTAGAGGTCATAACTCGGGAAAGAGAAGACGAAAATGGACGCGCGTGACATTGTTAGATAGGAAATGAGAAGCTCTATGAAATAGTACGTACTAACGAACACATCTGTCTGTTTCATTTCCTGCAACCATGCCCCATGATTTCAAGCCGTCGCAACTCAACCTCCGCACACCATCCTATTTCTTTTTTTATCTGGCCAAGAACTCGCGGAGATCGTTAGACGTGTGGAGGGAGTTTACAAGAAGGTTGCTTCTGCTAGATGCACAATTTCCCAGTGACACAAGAAGTTCACGTCGGACGACTATTGAATCGAAGATGAAGAACGTCCGGGATTTGGAGTTATATTTGGACGAGCTGGGGAGCCAGGTGGAAGCCGATTTGTATCAAACTTCTCGTGTACTGCCAGTCACCCTTGGGGAGTCAGTTCACAATTACTCGTGAATTGAAGTCAATCGGCAAGGTGCGAAAATCTCGGTCGATGGGTGCCTCATGCTTTAAAGCAGTATGACATGGACTACCGCGCCGACATGGCACTTTCTCTCCACACGCTCAAGCCCAGGAAACGGTCAGGTGTATTCACTAGTAGCTATTCGGAATTGCTTTTTATACTCTATCTATATCGGCTTGAAATCATGGGGCGTTGTTGCAGGTTATGAAACAGACAGGTGTGTTTGTTAGTATGTACGAGTTATGATCTCTAGAAATCATCACTATCACATTGTCCGAAGGCTTATGACTGAACCTAATAGTTTCTCTTTGAACTCCAAGAGTTATTTACCAGTCATTATATGAATTATTTCAGGCGACATTCTCTGCGCATCTTCCACGAAACCACTTCTGTAACCATCATTATTTCAACTGTTCTTTCGTGGGGTTTCGTTTATGGTTTCATAACTATCTACTGTTTTGCCGCTAACGACAATTATTATGAATATGCTAATCCATCGGTCTATGCAAAGTTTGGAGTGGATGCTCACAGTCTGTCCTTCTTCTGCATCTTTACCCATGTATGTTTTGAGCAGCTAAGGTGAAATGGAACACTGATCGGGAAATAATTGTACATTCTCTTCAGAAAGTGGTTGGAGGCGTTACGACTATCTACTGGTCATCAACTCTAGGTCTAGGCCTAATTTTTCTCATGATGATTATAACATTTGCCCTCATGCTATTCTGTGGCATCCAAATGTATCGAACACTGAAGAAAACTTCCATGAGTCCAAAGGCAAAAGCGCTGCAGACTCAGCTGCTGAAAGCTTTGGCAGTGCAGGTACGATCATATCAAGTGACGTCAAGTCCCACGTGGATCTTTTGAAGAAATTAGTTCGTTTCAGGCAACAATACCATTTTTCACATCATATCTGTCCAGGGTTCTCATGTACACGAGTGTCATAATGGGACTCCCACCACTATCGTGAGTTACTTTAGCTATGTTTATGTTCTCAGCCTTGTGTTTTGTTCCTAAGCTCCCTTATCTCTGCCAAGGCTACGTTCGGCCTTGACTGGCTCACTCTGAAAAATTGGGAAGATTCTTTTCGTTTAAAAGTTAATCCAGTAATGGAATCCCACTGGGGGGGGGCACGATTATTTTTTTTGAACGAAAGAGTTGGTGTGCATCCATGAGTTGGATCAGTTGACCAGACATTTTTTTTCAGAGTGTACTCATTTACTCCATTGGTTGTATCAATCTACACGGTGATTGATCCGATCGCCATTATGTTCTTCGTGTGTGATTTTCGACAAACTGTCAACAACCTAAAAAAGAATGTAAATACCATTTTATGTCTCGGTCCAAAATCTATCGAAGTAGCTACAACGGTTAAAAGTCAATCGTCTACAGCACGGATGGAACGTACCGGGTCCAAAACTATAAGAGTGCTCCCTACAGTATCCTGATCATACGTATTATCGATGTACAGACGTTTGATGTTCTCTGTGTAGAATTTATTCTATAAAATTTTATGGTCACTATGTTAACTTTTCATCATTCAAATCATTATTTTCGTTATGAGAATTATTGTGTGTACATTCCACAGTCAACATTTGTGTTTGTGATCTCGTCATTGTAAATACAAAATGCTTTACTTTCGTGTAAACACAGAATGAGTTTCGGATCTCATTTAAATGGTAAAGGCGCTTACTGAAGTCTTGTAACGATTGGATCTTCGGAAAACTCCGGAAAGGTGGTTTTTGTTGGTTTTTTGCACAATTTCCCACCTTCAACTGCAAATAATTCTCTAGCTGTATGACTTCTGTAGGACTTTTTTGCTCTATCAAGCGGCTCTCCAAAAAAAAATAGTTTACCCATAACGTTCTCAACGTTCTCAAATATTGGAGTCTGAAATTCCCCAATAAAATCCGTTCACTAACGGAGCCTTGTCGATAGGGTGTTGTGTTCAAAAGCTTCTCGAATGAAGATTGAAAATCGTGCGCTCAAAAGTGACGCTACTTTTTGATCCACCTGCTCTTATTAGACCTGAAGTTTTCTGTCTTTGCCCTTAGCACCTTTTTGCCCACAAATTTCAGATATCGAGATTGCTTGTGTTCTAATCATAAAACAGGGATTGTGGTCGATGTAGAATGAGGAAACATCTGTGTATATATCTAAGTGATCTATACGTATCTTGGAAATAGGCTTTAAAGCAAGCAAATTGTCCCACTAGCTCGCAACATGGGTTGCATTTGGCACTTTCCCTTCAATTCCTAGTTTTTCCAAAGTTTCCGATACGTATGCAAGTCTCGCTCACAGTTGCTTTTCCCAAGTATAATCAATGAGCAATCATCTTAACATCATTTCACAGTTTGAAACCTCAACTAATTTCCTATACAGTATCTCACTTCATTGAGTCGCCGTTCTTTCACATCTACTGTGGTTCCATTGTGGATCAACAGTAAACCCCCATTTCACGAATTCAGCTATCACAACTTTGCCTGCTGCTCTACCTTAAACCTGGTACGAATTTCCTGTCATTGTTCATAAGGTAAAACTTAGGTTGAAAACATATTCATCTGCACGATGGTGTCACAGTGGTGGTGAAGGGATGAGGAATTTGGTAAAAATGTGCTGATGATTAAAATATGGTTCTTGCAGATTGGCGGCAACGCCTACTTGAACGGAAATATCAAGCTGGCAACTATCCTTGCTATCAATCAGTAGATGGACCAACTTTATTATAAGAACTTGACTTTTCCCAGTTGAGAAAAATTATAGAATTAACACGAGAGGAATTATCAAAGTTCGACAACAAAAAAAGAACAAACGAAGAATTACCGATTTCTCAGAGAATGTTTGTTTATTGTTCCTCACTAAAACAACTGGGGGTCAGAGATACTCCTATTTTTCTGTGGAGAAACATTGGTGCTCACAAAAAACATCTGGAGATGGGAAAACTGTGGTGAACCAATAAACATATCATGTTCAGCAGAAACAAAGAAGTTGGGAAGGCCACAAAAAAGATTTTACAACGAACTGGTCACATCACACTCACCAATTATTACATGACTCATGACTTACAATGTACCGCAGTAACTTTTGTTATTCCTCTGATAATTTATTATAGCGACAGAAGGTTATTCAGAACTGCGAATGAAGTATCCTTGTCGCTCTCGACGCGCCAACATCCGACATCACTGAGGAGTGCAGCTTTTGTACCGTAGTAACTTTTGTTGGAGGACTCGGCCCAAGGCAGCATATGATGATTAGACCTCTCTGCAGCTTAGTGGCAACCAGACGGAAGTCACATATGAAGAGCATTATAATGATCGGATCGATTACTGTATAAATAGATACAACCAATGGCGTGAAAGTGAAAACTCTGAAAGTTTGCGTGTTAATGGCAAATATATTCTACAACTTTAATTAGGCACCAGTTTCAGTCACTCAATTAAAGGCACAGGTTACAATGATTCAAAGATAGTCCTTCTCATCCAAGAAGCGGAAGTGCAGGTAGGGAATAGTTCATCTGTAGTGAAGAAAGCGAGAGATCTCGACTCCGAGAAAAATATGGCTCCTTAAAACTAGGGAAAATAGAGGTTGGGCGAGATTATCATGAAATAACATAGAAGGGTCCATTCGGACGAGATTTCAATCGCCGCAATTGCGAAAAGAGCTGAGACGCGCTTCACTGTCACTAAGGGCCATGACAAAATTGTAGAAGGTGTAGCCTCTACAATGCCGGAGAAACACGTCCGAGGTACAATCTTTGAGTATTTATAATGACCTAACTAGGCCGTTTTCCGACGTAATAGCGCCAGATATGGTATACAAGGGGGTCTCAAACTCATCTTATGGGGAAAGCTCAGAAACCATTTTCATAATGAACTCTACCTTTAAGTAGGATAAGTAATTGCATTATGTTGTCGGAGTAGTATAGTAAAAAATTTCTCCCAAAAAGAGAAGTCCAGCAAACGCTTGGATACGTATTGATGTGTCCCAAAAACTTTTAGAACTTTTTTTGGGTCTTTGCTGGCGTGATTCCTTGTGGTATTTCATCTAAACATCACAACTTAAAGACTCAGAACAAGTTTAGAGACAGTACTGTGCTGAAATTCTAAAATTTTTTAAAGACACTGTAATAAAAGCATGCTTGAAATTTCATATGTCTAAAGTCGCTTACGGCAGTGGCGGCATCCCCATGATAACACTGGTATACATGAGAACTCGGGAAACATATGATGTGAAAAATGGTACAACAGCCTGAAACGATATATTTTATTCTGGAAAAACATATCAGAATGGGCCAGATCATATCGAAAATATACTCGACGTCTCACTATTGTACCTGCACTGCCAAAGCTTTCAGTAATTGTGTTTGCAGCACTTTCGACTTTTGACTCATTGTACTTTTCCTCAATGTTCGATACATTTGGACACCACAGAACAGCATAACCCCAAAAGTGATTATCATCATCAGAAGAATTAGACCAAGACCAAGAGTTGGTGACCAGTAGATAGTCGTAACGCTTCCAATCACTTTCTGAAAGAAGGTGAAGTCAGTTTGTTATCGGTGTTCCGTCTCATCACATTTGTTCAAAAATACATGGGTAAAGATGCAGAAGAAGGACAGGCTGTGAGCATCCACTCCGAACTTTGCATAGACCGATGCATTAGCATATTCATAATAATTGTCGTTAGCGGCAAAACAGTAGTAGACTATTAAGCCATAAACGGAACCCCATGAAACCACCAATAGGGTAACGGCAGCGACTGAAGCAATTTCTTCAAAAATATGCAGTAACTTATGCCTGAAATACCCCCATAAATAGTGAGGTTCTAGTTTCCCTGCAAGAACAATTCTTTCAACCTATTTTCACTAGAAATCCGCATATTTTGCTTTTTCGTGCGAAGAGCTGTCATCCGAAGTAAACCAACCTGCATAGGGCAATGTATCTGTATACGAAATGAAGGGCCAGAAGAGCCGTATTGACGCCATACATTGTCATGAAAAAGCAGAGCGAAATGAAACCCCATGGTTTCACTGACTTGAAAAATCCGCAGCTGAATGTCATCAGAGATGTGCCGTATATGAAGATGCCCTAAATTATTAGGAACTCGTGGATGGGACAGGAGAAATCAGTGGAACTAAAAAGGCATCTCCTACTGTAGCCTTTCTGTCAATCATCATTATTTCGCATTCTAAATCAGAAAAGTCCGAGCTCTGTTGAGAAGCCGAATGACATCAATTATGTCTAAATAACGCTCCTTTCACACTTGCGTGTAACCCACTCTATTGTATGGTTGTGAAACGTGGGCCTTATCCAAGGCAGAGGAAGATCACATTAGAAAATATCAGCGACGAATGGAGCGCCAAATGCTGGGTCTCCGTCTTCGTGACAGGGTATCAAATGCAGTACTACGAGCAAGGACGAAACTTAAGACGCTGTCGTCGAAGCCAGAAAGCGCAAGTAGATCTATGCGAATAGATTAATGACAAAAGACCAGACAAGGTGGGAAGTAAGGTTGATGAAATGGAAGCCCTATGGTATTAGACCAGTGGGACGACCACGTATACGATGGGAAGATGATTTCAAAATATTCGCGGCAAAATATTTCTCTGTTTATGTCAGATGAATAACGGAAATATGAAAATGTGATGTAAAATGTAAATATGTTCTAATTGTGATCCATTTTAGTTTATAAAGAGTTTGAATGAATTTTTACAGGACTAGTTACGGTTTCTAGATGATAATAGCAAATGTCATTTAGCGTAGTCAACATACACTGCTTGTCAGCTATTTCCTCAATTTAAGTGACCTCATAAACCTTCCTGAACAGTCTTCAACTGTGGCGATTTCGGAAGAGAAAAACTTACTGGTTTTGCAATGAATTCCATTGATGCGAAAATGATATTGCATAATGCAAAAGAAATCAAGATTTGTTTGTAGGTGTGACCAACGGCACTTCTTGTTCCATTTCTAATCATATAAATGAAGATGATGTTCAATACCGTTGCTGATACGAATATGCTTGTAGAAGCAATAGCAACAATTTTTTCCACTTCTTTCATTTTATCTGAAAGCGACTTTGAAAAAAATGTAAAGAAATTTAGACCACTTCAGCATCCGTTTCACTAGCTTTTTTTTCTTCTTATTTGATCTCGAAAACCCCTAATCTTGTCACTTTTCGTTTCCATTGTGGAGTTCTGAGTGGGTACGTGATCCGCACAATGACTTACAGTGGCCAGATATGAAGAACACAAACAGTACTCTTTGGCTTCCAAACGGGTTTGGTACCAATAATATGGGGAGGTTGGGACGTTTGGCAGGATCTTTATCAACCGGGGTTTCGATCCTTGGGTCATGTAGGTGATAACACGTTACTTGTTCTTTCTTCACTTCATAACCTTCCAATTAAGGATGCAGGAATAGGTCTCCAGAGAGCCGTATGGCGCGATAAACCTGAAAATTAGATAGACCACTCGGCTGAACTCCTTCGCTGGCATTATAAACAGATGTTACAAACAGCAAGCAAGGCAAGGGGCTCTTGTAAACTAAGGGAGTGGCTGTTTTTGGAGAAAGGCGGGGCTCATCACCGCTGCTAATTCTCACACATTTTCATTGCACACAGCTATTTTGCAAGGCTCATTCAGCTAGTAACTCATCATTTTTACAAATGGATGCAAAAAACAAATTGCATGTTAGATTCTGCAAGCACAGCAAACAATATTACTCTTCTAAGTCGTAGCAGCTCACGAGGAACAGTTCTGCAATCGGTTCCGCATGCCTCACTTTCTTACGGTAAAAACAACATTTACAAAAAATTTATAACATGTCCAAGAGCCACTACGTAGGTTGCCTTTTATATTTTGAGATTTGAGAACAGAAACAAATACTATTCATTGAAGATCGCCTGACTGCCTTTCAAAATTTTCCACATCAAGATCTATACACTTTTGTATGGGCTCGAACCAATTTTCGAAGCACTTTTGCCACTATGGTGTAGTGTAGGTAAGTCTAAAACATGTATTCTGAACGCATCAACGAACCCAACTGGCAAACAAATGGTGGCATACCACTCAGAATTGACTGTTCTGCTTGTCCTAGTGGTACGGTTGCAACATGTCCAGTTTTTCCAAAAAACAGGAGATCAATTGCTCGGAAGTGTTTGGTGCGTGGACAGCTTTTCTTGGATTTGGCTCATCTTGGAATACCCAGACGGTTTTCCATGCTGTTTCCTTTCGGGCTCCTACGCATAAATCCCTGATCCACCACATGTCTCGATGTAATAGACGTGCTTCGAAGCACCGCGACCGTAGTTTTTGAGCATTTCTTTCGATCAATCGACGCGAGTCCCTTTTTTGGGGGATTGACAAATTTTTCAAAAACAATTTTTACAGTCGAATGTTCATGCAATATTGAATGTATGCTGGTCCCACTAATGCCTAAGGTTGTCTCAATCTCACGATAGGTCACACGACGGTCTTGCAATATTAATTGTGCACAGCATCAACGGTTTCCGGAACGACAACTGATTTTGGACGACCTCCACGAATTTCTTCTTGGAGTGAACTACGACCTCGGATGAACTCACTGTACCATCAATAAACACTGGCCCAGGGTAGAGCTTCATCACCAAAAATTGAACTAAGTTCATCATGCATTGCTGTTGAGTTAGTCCACGTCGAAAATTGTAGAAAATAATCGCGCGAAAATGCTCACGATTCAACCCCATAAGTTGTCCAAAACAAAACCTCATAACCTAGTGTAAACAACACAAATAGAGCTCAAATTTTGCAACGTAACCTCAAAATAGTCAAACTTTACGAAAGTGGTGTTATTCGAACTATTCTTGTCGACTATTCTTGTCACCATGAGTATCCCGGATATCGAAAAGGAAGACTTCGAGGAAAGTTTTGACAACTGGCTGCTCGACAGCGACGATGATGTTGCAGGTGGTTCGGATAGCGACGATATGGCTCCTGCGGTTGTTCATGATACTGATGGTTCTGATACTGAAATCTCGATGATGACTACGATGAAGGAGCAGAGAACATATGGGTTAACGATGCTCAAAGGTACGATGGATGGAGCTTTTCGGAGCCCGTTGGAACCGATCTAGAGGTGGATAACTGCAAGGCGCCTCTCCAATTCTATGAGCTGTTTTTCTCTGGAGAACTGCTTGATATGGTATCTTATCAGACCAACGTCTACGGACAACAAAGTCATAATTGGACACCCACCGACACACGTAAACTGAGAAGATTCTTTGGCCTCTGCTTACAGATGTCCCGCTGTCCATTTGATAATCAACGTAACTACTGGTCGCTGAAACCTAGGAACTTGGCCAGAAATGGGCATTCGATCGCCGGAGGTTTTACGACCAGAGATCGATTTGAAGAGATCCAAAAGCACCTCCACTTCATCTACAACACTGACGCCGACAGCACGAATAAGCTTTACAAGCTGCAGCCTGTTCTCGATTACTTGAAAAACCGTTTTTAGGCTTTGTATAGACCTGGAAGAGAACTGTGTATTGACGAGTCGATGGTGCCATTCAGAGTCGCGTTTCATTTTGACAGTACAATGGAACAAAGCGTCACCGATTTGGAATCAAACTCTTCAAGCTCTGCTCTCGTGCTGGCTATATTCAGAAGGTAAAGGTTTACGCCGGAAAGGATCCAAAACAGACAACAAGTGTGGCAGAAGCTGTAGTATTGGAATCGATGGATGGTTTTCTTACGCAAGGACGTCGCCTCTGTACTGATAACTGGTACAGCAGTTTACCGTTTGCACACAATCTACTCAAGAAGAAGAATGACATTGTTGGAACCCTCCAAAGAAATCTCAGAGGCATCTCTCAAATCATCCAAGACAAAAAAACTGCAGAGAGGAGAGTTTATTTTTTAGCAGAACATGAAAGAAGTACTAATCTTGAAGTGGAAAGACAAAACAGACATCCCTATGATTTCTACGACACGCGACGCCAGCTTTCACCCGAACGGCAAACCTTCGGTTGTGGTCGATTATAACATGATAAGGGATTCGTTGACCTCAGCGACGAGATCGCTGCCTATACTCCGTTCGTGAGAAAAACACCGAAATGGTATATTCGACTATTTTTTCATCTCGTAACCCATAGAGCCTTAGTCAAAGCTTGGTTTTTATAATGCGAGAAGACAAAGAAAATCAAGATGAACTACTTAAAAAAGCTAATTGTGGACGACTTGCTGTACAAAAACTTCAACGACACGCCGACAAGCAGTTCGAGAACACGCAGGCGGAAGCTGGTGGCTGATCCAAATGCGAAGGCTAAGGACAGCCGGTTTTGCTCCGACTGCTATAGTTCAATCTCTGCAACATCAGGCAGGTCGACTGCGAGGAGCCTGGCCAAGAGGACTAAGTCAAAATGCAGTAAAAGTAATGAAATTTGTTGCCTAGATTGTTTCCAAACAATTCATGATTGTTAGTTGCTAATAAAAATGAAATATTGGTCTTGGAATCAATTAATTAGGTAGCCGGTGCTATTTCAGGCATTTATAAGCCTAACTGAAAATATGCACAAAAAACAGAACGGGCAAATACATCTTGATTGAAGAATGCACCGTCGCGCAGCATTGCGCGACATCGTATTATGAGACAGACTGGCTGTCTCGCACCATTGCGCGACATTGTCGTCAACGTCTTAATGTCACTTTATGACTGTGCCGATGAGGCGATTTTTTCTCCCATTCTTTTTTCCTCCGCTATTCTTCTTGCTGCCGCGATCAATTAATTAATTTCCTACTCCTAGAGGCTGAAAAAGGTGAGCTACTTCTACTGTTACTAAGGTTTTTTGTTTACCTATGCGTATAAGTGAATGAATTTTCGCTTACCATGTCTTTATTGATGTCGTTACCAATGTCTTTTATTCGCACCAGGACCCACACGTACGCAGTGAGACGCATTGTATAGCTCGTCCAAACGCCCCACTCTTCTTCTTTTTTCTGGCCTCATTCTCGTCCAGCCCCTTTTTTAACAGTTTTTCGAAGCCTTCTTTAGTTTGGAAACACCGATTCATGTAGTTTTTCCACATTCATCGCACTATTTTCGATCTTGTCAACCATTTATCATCATAATCTGGAGTACCCAAAATTATCGTGAAGTGCGCCTTTAAATCTCGAATTCAATATTCGCATTGTATCGAGAGGAAAGAAGACGCGAAGAAACCCTCAATAATTATGCATCAATCTATTACTATGCTGATGATTTTACGATATGGTTTTGCAAGACAGTCAAAACTGGCAACTACACAGGGAAAAAAGATGCAGTCTCAGTTTACAACTGCTGTGAAAGCTCTATGAAGTAGCTATTTAACTAATAACCAAAACGACTACATATCAATGGAAGACACTGAGAACGCCACACAGAAGCGTCTAGTTCATCCAAAGAGGAAGCGTTTACGGGTACGCACTAGCTACTTAGGTAGAACCTTAGTTCAAGGGAAACTTGAGATGGGTCAGTTTTATTACAGAACTTCGCGAACACCGACTTTTCCCAGTACATATACGCGTTGAGAGAAGTTACACAGGTAATATGAAAGGAATCAGCAAAACTCGAGAACAGAAAAAGAATAAGCGGTGAGTTTCTAATGACTTAGATAACGTTTGTTCACTGTTACTCACTAAAGTAATGGGAGTCCAGAGATTCTTTCACTTTCACTGGAGAAAAACTGGTACACTGGTACACACGACGAAGAAGAACCGGAAAACGAAAAATCGAGAGAAGACGGTAAACAGGTACTATGTTCATGAGGAACAAAAAAATTCTGCGGGCCACAAAAGATTGCCTGAAGTGCTGATCACATTACAATTGCCAATCATACTACTCTAATGGATTGGTAAAGCGTAGAGATTAATCAGAATAGTGAAGGGTTTGTCCTTGTTGTTCTCGTTGCTACAACATCCGACGTCGCTGCAGACTGTACACTTGGTATCGCCGTAATTTTCGTCTGAGAGTTTGGCCCAAGGCAGCAAACGATGAGTGAATATCTCTTCAACTTTGCAGCGATCAGCCGGAAGTCACATATGAAGAACATTATTGCTATCGGATCGATTACTGTGTAGATAGATACAACCAATGGCGTGAAAGAGTAAACTCTGAAATTATGCGTATTAGTGGCATCCTTACTCTGCAACTATGCTTAGGTATCACTTTTAGTCAGGGTCTCAATCAAGGAAGATAAGCAAATGCAACATCTCACGCGAAATTGCCAGAGAAGTTTTGTAGCAGATTCCTTTTGAAAGAGGAGGTTTAGCAAGCAGTTGGGTATGTGTGGGGGCTTTTCAAGAGATTTTATGACTTTCTCTGGGAGATAGCTGACATCACCATCTGTGGTAAATTATCATCCATAACAAGTTATGCAACAGCAATGCACATCCTACTGCACTTCCAGCCAAGACCCAAGAAAGTTGCGAAAAATGTACGAAAATTCTGGGATGAAAATTTTTCTTCGTCTAGAACATCTTCTAGAACAACCTAATAAAAGTGGAATCAAAATTTCATATGTCTGAAGTCGCTTACGATAGTGGCGGCATCCCCAAAATAACACTTGTATACATGAGAACTCGGGAGACATATGAAGTAAAAAATGGTACAACTGCCTGAAACGATATAATTTTTAGAAGAACATAGCAGAATGGACCAAATCACATCCAAAATGTACTCGACGTCATTCATATCGTACCTGGACTGCTAAAGCTTTCAGCAACTGAGTCTGCAGTGCTTTCGACTTCTGACTCATGGAAGTTCTCTTCAATGTTCGATACATTTCGACTCCACAGAATAGCATAAGGCCAAAGGTGATTATCATCATCAGAAAAATCAGACCTAGACCTAGGGTTGATAACCAATAGATAGTTGTAACGCCTCCAACCACTTTCTGAAAAGAAAATGAAGTCAGTTTTGCGTTTTTCGTCCATCCACTACAGACATTTGAAACATACATGGGTGAAGATGCAGAAAAAGGAGAGACTGTGAGCATCTACTCCAAACCTTGTGTAGACCGATGGATTAGCATATTCGTAATAATCGTCGGTGGCAGCAAAACAGTAGAAAGTTATAAAGCCATAAATGAAACCCCATGAAAGTACCGATAAGGTAACAGCAGCGATAGAAGCACTTTCTTCGAAGATATGCAGTAAGTTATGCCTAAAATATCTCCACACATACGCATATTCTGCCCTTTATTTAAAAAAACTGTCATTCTGAAGCAGTACCAACCTGCATAAGACAATGTATCTGTATACGAAATGGAGCGTTAAAAGAGCCGTATTGATGCCATACATTGTTATAAAAATACAGAGTGACAGGAAACCCCATGGTTTCACTGACTGGAAAAATCCGTGGCTGAAGGTCATCAGAGAGGTGCCGTATATGAAGATGCCCTAAATCACTGTTAGCAATCATGGAAAGGCAAAATGCAGATCATACTGTAGCGCACCTTTTGAGCCATCATTATTTCTAATCTAGTTTTGATATCCATTCTAATACTGATCCATCCCAGTCTATGAGGAGTTTGGGTGGACTTTTGCTCATACTAGTTACAATTGCTTAGATATTAATCGCAAATGTCATTGAATGTTGTCAGTATAACTGGTGGCGGATATTTCTTCAGTTTAAGAGCCTTATGGACCTTCCCGGACAGTCTTCATCTGTAGTGGTCTCGAATGAAAAAATCTTACCGGTTTTGCAATGAATTCCATTGATGCGAAAATGATATTGCATATTGCAAAAGAAATCAAGATATGTTTGTAGGCTTGACCGACGGCGCTCCTTGTTCCATTTATAATCACATAAATGAAGATAATGTTCAATACCGTTCCCGATACGAATATGGTAA
This sequence comes from Haemonchus contortus, assembly GCA_000469685.2. NCBI lineage: Eukaryota > Metazoa > Nematoda > Chromadorea > Rhabditida > Trichostrongylidae > Haemonchus > Haemonchus contortus. The sequence continues at coordinate 42,405,993 of LS997565.1, forward strand.
AATAAGAGGCAATAGCAACAAAGTCTTCCACACTCATCATATCTGAAAGCAAATTTTTATAAAAAGTGAGAAACTTCCGACTACCCGAGCATTCGTATCACAAGCCTTTTCTCTTATTATGTGGCCTTAAAAACTTTTAATCTTCTGCTCCCAACTTCCACTCAGAACCGTAGTAAAGTTCTGAGTGCATATGCGATCTCGCGATGGCCAGACTGTGCACAAATCAAAGCTTTTGCCCTTTCGAACAAGTTTGGTACCATTAGTACTGGAGACTGAGACAGAACTTTGGCAGGTTTTTTTATCAACTGGGGATCCGATCCCTGGATCATGTGAGTGATAGTATGCTACTCTTCCTCCTGAAAACGTATGGTGCTATAAGATTGAAATTGAGATGGACCCTTGAACTCGCTCCTTGGTTGACATTGTGAACATATGCTACAAACAGCGTGCAGGATAAGATTCTCTTGTAAACTGAGAAAGCGATTGTTCCGCGGAAAGGCGGGGCTCATTACCGTCACCAAATCTCAGGCATTTTCATTACACACAGCTCTTTTCCCGAGCTCCTTCAGCTAGTATCTCATGATTTTTTACAAACGTATGCACAAAGCATGTTGGATTGTAGGAGCGTAACAAATAACATTACTTTTCTTAGTCATCGCGCCTCATGTGGTACAGTTCTGTAGTCGGTTTCACATGCCCCACTTTCTTACAGAAAACCAAGGTATCCAAAGAATTTCTAACATATAGGGTCGCTTTCCAAACTAATCAGAATATTTGTTAGTCATTACTCTGTTAGCCATTCAAGAATTATGGCTATCATAAGTAGGTCTTATTGAAAATGATCATTACATTAGGGCCGTCATTTTCAAAGTCATAACTATTGTATCAACCAGGTAATGGTCCGCATAAGGCAAATATCGAATTAATATCCTAAATTGGAAAGAAATTGTAAAAGTAAGTTTAGTGCTTGCTGTCGCTTGATTCTCCTCTATAGATGTGTTAGTCAAAAGAAGAGAGCACTACATATTATACAGTTATACAGTACAGTATTATACAGTCTTTTGATCCTTTTACTTTGGCCTGACAGGAATTGCAAGCATTTCCAGTACTAATATCAACTTATTACCTAAAACTAATGTAAAGTAATACAAAAGCAAAATAGGACCTAAGATCCTTGGATGCTTTCGAGTTGAAACAAGCCATCTGACATCTGATAGGAAAAATTGGAAATGCGAGGGTGTGTAGACCGCATTTACTTCCTTCTTATTTGCAGCTGCTCAAAGCAGGTTGTTCACAGTTTTTATGTATTATACAATCATCGAATTTCCTAGAGCAAGAGGTATGTGTGTGAATGCAAAAGCCACAATTCATACCATCAGGTTTATGGGTAAACTTAGGATGGGTGTTTTCGAAAATCAAAGTGTTTTTATCTGATTATATGAGCGATTCAAAATTATCTAAATCAGCCGGTTTGTTCAGAAGGATCATCTTTCATATGTTGGAAAGAGAATAAAGAGAATTCAATGAATTCACCAGACAGGAATGCTGGCACAAAAGGTGTCAAGTTGCACAGAATTGTAGACATTGTGGTAGTTGAAAGCAAAACCGTGAGAAAGAAGTCATCGAAAACAAATTAATGACAACTTTGTCTGATCTCCTCAGCTAGACAAACAACAGTAAACAACCTACAGCAGCGGATGATTTGGAGACGTCACAATAGGTTACGGTAGTGTTAATTCGAACCGTAAAAAATAGCTACTGCTGACGTATACAGTGAAGTCGGATAGCCGCTGGTACAAAATTGTTGATTTCTACTTCTCCGTCCCTACAATAATACCTGAAATCGAAAAATATACCGCAATGTTGCCGGCATACGCGGTGATTCGAATGGATTTCAACAAACACGAGCCAGGCTAGACTTTTGGTCTTCGACACAGCCAAGATAATAGGTTGTAAGCCTTAATAGAGGAAAACTTTCAATATACAGAGCAGAATTAGGCTCAGCTGGGGTAGCGAACTCTCAAAATTCAGGCCATGCTGTGGATCCCGATATCCGACGAGGAAGTGATGGATGTTGCAAGCTAAGGGGATGGTTGTGCCGAACAAAACTTGTTATTTCTGTCACTATTGATGAAAGGTATGCGCTCCCAAATCAACTGACATTATTAGCTGTAGACCACCAACTAGTGAGTAAAACTGATGGTGCTGGTGCTGAAGATAATTCCTTGCTTCTCTGGACGAATCAAGCGCTAATTCTATTCAACCTCTCTATGAGTCATATACAGCAGCAAATATTAGGAGAGCTTGCCAAATTATTTACCAATATTAGTCGCTTGCATAATTTTTTTAGGTGGAAGCATCGTGGGAGTGAATGGCGCACCGTCATATGGCCTTGGGCTCAAATTTCGCATCTGCTCAGGCATCAGGCCTCCTATCAAACTGAGGTCGACTAATTGGTACCAGACTCTTCTGCGAGGATAAAAGTACCGTATTGAAGACTAGCTGATCATCTCAAACACTCATCCAATCTCACGCGTGTTTAAAACGCGACTACGAATCTGAACGAAGGTTGGATGAGATGATGAAATCTGAAGACTTTATACCCTAATATTACAGTTTTCCTCCTCAGTTCTCTCTGGTATGCTCGGTTTTGTTACAAGTCTCAAGCTCCAATCAGTATGGAAACATCGCCCGTCACCTTGAAACAATGACATGTCACAGGAACCTGCCTCCTTCACATAGCCACATTACTCAGCTTTTTTTTCTTCACCAAATGCAAAAATAATTACACACCATATTCAAAAAAAGTTGCATCCATCCATTGCATACAAGCAAACATTGCAGCGTTAACGTGGTCGTGGGTATGCTTCATTTCCATAGACATAATTTAAAATTATGGAGTCGAGTTTTCAAGGTTTAGAATTTGATGGAATACAAATTCCATAGCAGTTTGTCTTAAGGCGTGTGTAGGGCATAGTAAGGAATATTACAATGACTTTTCTTGTGAAATGTATAGTTTATTTCGAAACAATTTCCGTAGTTCAAATTGCTTGCTACAAGCACTTTAGACTCGTTTTGTAGTTCAGTGCGATCACTGAAGGGATACTTCACTGAGATGGTCAGAGATGGAGGAAGCAATCATAGTCATTTGTCTCCCATCGCTCAGGTTTAAGCACCATCATTCCAATGAGCATTTATCAAATTTTTGAATCAATGAGCAATACATTTGTTAGGAAGCCAGAAGCTCCTAAACCGCTTGATCCATGAGTACCGGATTTTCTTTCTCTTCCCCTTTCGTTTTTTCTTTCTTTATTTTTGTTAAGATCACACTCAGAGGGCTCCATGGAGTAATTTTCCGGACTAACTACTACTATAAACTACGATAAACTTCAAGCCACGACGTACTTACTGAGCAACTTTATAAATACATTTTATAGCTAAGCAATTGGGCTAACGCGTGCATCACAGTCCACAGCTCCTTATCTACGATCTCACTCAAGAAGAACATAGACACATTTTTCAGGTTCCGTTTGCATGACACTGCTTCATCCGGAATTCCGCTTAGTATTATTTTGGAGAAAAGCTCGTGGCTTATATTTTACATTGTGGTAATGAATTAACTGTGAAGATTTGACATATGTCTCCAGAAAGAGGGTCAAAACTCTGGAACTTGAAACATTCACCCAAATTTCTTCTTCATGGCACGAGTTAATTTCGCTAGATGCTGAAAAATGGATAAAGATGGAACAAGTTGATCAAGGCTCAAATTCTGAAGGTCGGATTTTGTGAAGTGCTGAACATTTTGTACGGTCTCTATGCGGTTTTGACCCAAGAATATCCCGTATTTGTCAGATTCCTGTAGCCCTAGCATACTGTAGTAGTGTCACTCAGAGAAGCTTGTTAATATTTGCAATGTAGCAGTTTCCGGCTGTAATAGCACTTTCTGCCAAAATATTTATTTACAATGTATTAGAATAGAGCTCAGGTTTTTTCCTAATTCATTCACTCATTACCTTTTCTCGTGTTACATCAGCAATCCCAATGCGCAACAAGTCATTGGAAATACTCGAATACAACCATTTCATGTATAACATGGAATCGGGCAAACTTATATATTTGATAGAGCGAAGCTCTTTGCGTGAAATAGTTTTTCACTTTCACTCTTACTTTATTACTGCGCACTAACCATCATAAGGCTTTTTTCGAGACTAAGTCAAGCTATCAACTGCAGTGTCAAATGGAGAGGAAGAACATGAGTGCCAAGTAATTCGAAAGAAAAGGTGAGAGAAGCAGTTAAGTGTGCAAAGCTATGCATGGGGTGAACAGAACTCCCGTCCGATCGATAGCGATCGATGATTCTTCAGCAGGTTTTTGAAGCTCTTCTCAACAATATCGGGCTCGCTAGCGGTGCAACAACGTTGTTGGCTTATTGTCTGGCTTAAAATAAACATTGCAATAGATAGAATTTGACATAAACTCACTGACTCACCTTGGCGAGCACCCTTAGTGTTGGCGTCCCATGGCCTTTTAGAGCAAATGGAGATGGTCGAACGATTGCGATCGTGATTCGATCGTGTGATTTCGTCCCAGTGCAGAAAAGTATGGCAATATTTTTTCTCAAATTCGAAAGTGTCCTCCGAAAATCACATAAGAAAAACATCAATACAATTGGATCAATCACTGTGTAACTAGTTACAGCTATTTGAGTGAACGAGTATATCCTGAAAGAACGATGGATTATATTAGATTACTGATCTGACGGCTTCAATTTTTACGTTTTTGATATTCAGCTGATATGTTTCAGGTGATAATCAGGTGAAATTATTGGGTTAGTCATGAAGGAAGTGTTGACGCTCAGAATACATTTCTGCGTTTTTCGAGATGAATTTAGGAACATTTCTTCTTTCTGTAGCCCTACTGATGACCAAATGAGCAGTACAGACCATTGGCATAACAATACATCCACTTTCAGTGAGACTTTTTCGATCTGTAAGCATCACAAGCACAAATCATGAGCACATAGTAGTTGAAAGCGTGATTCCGTGTCAAGGAAGTGTGTTGGTGGTGTTCTTCATCTCCAGAGCTTCTGTTCAGCTGTTCAGTTCAAATGAACTCTAATATGTTTTGATCCGGTACTGTACCACTTCTGCTAGTAGACTTGGTTGTGCTAAGTATAACGTAACGCTGCTTGCGAAATCTTGTCAAAAATCCAATTCAAATTCAGAAACAATTGCCCTTGAAAATTTCCGTTACGGCTGTTATGAGCGGTGCATTTTAGTTAGGACACATTCTCTCATGTTTTTAGCTTACTTTTGCTTCCTTTTCTTAAACTCTACAATTCTAGGTGGTCACATTATCGTTTTTTTACGAGCAGCACGGTTCACGATAAAAAAAGGTTACTGAGTTCTTCCTTGAGGAATACTCAGCGCCCCCCACGGGTGGTAGGAGGGACTCTCTCGCTATCACAATCTCGGCGCTTAGGGCATAGTGGAAGTCCCGTTGCTGGTTAGACGAGTGTCGAGACAATACAGATTGCTACTATTCGTTCTAGGACCCACACACAAACAGCTGTCGCCGAGTGATGAGGCGATGTTTTTCTCCCATTCTTTTTCCCCCTGTTTTTCTTTTTGTTGCTGCAATCCCTTATTTAATTTCCTACTCCTAGAGGCTGAAAAAGGTGAGCTACTTTTGCTGTTACTAGGGTTTTTTTGTTTATTTATGCTTATAATTGAATGAATTTTTGCTTACCATTGTCTGTTATTCGCACCAGGACCCACACGCGCCCAGTGAAACACACTGTTTAGCTCGTCTGGAGGACCCACTCTTCTTCATTTTTCTGGTTTCATTTTCGTTGAGCCCCTTTTTTTGACGGTTTTTCGAAGCCTTTTTCCATTTTGGAAACACCGATACACGCCGTTTCTTTACCTCAGTCGCACTAGTTTCGATTTTGTCTTCAGTTTTTTATCATAACCTGGATTATCCAGAATTATCGTGAGCTGTGCCTTTAAACTCTGGGTCGTAGACCTCTGAGAAATTTTCGTTCAGTCTGAGGGATAGAAAATGAGGCCATCTGCATTATTATACAGCAACTGGACTTCGCACGCTAACGCATGCATCATGCCCACAACCGCTTATTTAAGATTTGTTAGGGGATAAAGATGAACAGTATCAGTAGACTTCCTATTTCATAACTGCTTCCTCACTGCGTCCATGTGATATTTCGCTCTCTTCATCGCGCGTACGTGACTTTTCGCGGACAGAAGTGCAAAACGACATATGAACAGGCCCACAAAGTTAGCACTTCATATGTAGAGAGATAGCTAGCTACTAAAACTTACGATAGAGGAGGAATTCCCACGATAATTGTTGTATACATTGCAGCTCGAGATAGATATGTTGCGAAAAATGGAATTGTCGCCTAAAACGTTATTTTTCAGCGAAGAACAGGTATCAAAGGATGATTGCACCTTGCTTGAATCTATGCACCTGCACAACCAATGCTCTGAGCAGTTGAGTCTGCAGAATTTTCGAGTGGCGGCTCATAGAGGACCTCTTCAAGAAACGATAAAGCTTTGCTCCACAAAATAACATGAGGGTAAATGTGAATATCATCATAGCAAACATTAGCCCTATACCGAGTGTAGGCGACCAATATATAATTGTTTCGTTCCCTTTCTTTTCCTTAATAGCAGAGAATTTGGCACTGATTATTACCAAAATTTCATAACTACTGTTTCAATTCGTTCGCACGAAGCATCCTACGTGGGTGAATATGCAGAAGAAGGAAAGGTTGTGGATGTCGTCTCCAAATTTCTCGTGAAGCAACAAATTCGCATATCTGTAGTAATTTTCGTTGGCTGCAAAGCAGTAGAACGTAATAAAGCCATATATAACACCCCATGAAAATACTGACGAAATCACTATAGTAATGGAAGTGGGCTTTCGAAAAATATGCAACAAATCATGCCTGAAATAAGGGAGAGTGATGTGGTGATCATTTCAGTAACGGTCCAGTTATTCTTTCTGTCTATATGTCTGTCTTCGTGCCAATTTTTTTCTTTATTTTTCCAAAGATTTTTCTATATTGTGTTTTTGGTCACGTCATTGTGTCACTGAAGCCCGCACTGCAAAATCCTGCCATGACATCGATTACGTCTGTCTAAACCGTCCTTTAGATATCCTTTAAGAAATCTTGTATGAAGCACTTAACATTTTCACGTTATGCTGTATGACTTCCAGTTGAGCCTCAACGCAGTCGGATCCACTCTCAATATCTTCCCTGCTTTAGGTCCTGGTGTTGTCTCCACGGTAGGGAAAAAGTATGATAGGCTGCTTTCACAGTCCGCCGGCCGGCGTGCCGGCGGAGGCAGTGCTGGGGGGAGGAGGGAGGCAGACAGTCGGCCAGTCCCTTCAAAGGGCTGTAAACAAGAGACAAGATCAAAAACCATTTGTTCAAGCGCTTGGTTGTTTGGATGATCCCGTCTCTCGTTGCTTACAGCCCTTCGAAGGGGCTGGCCGACCGTCTGCCTCGCTCCTCCCTCTGCCTCCGCCGGCACGCCGGCCGGCGAACTATGAAAGCAGCCAATTGATACGCCTCACGCAGGAAGGCCATCTGCCCTAAATTTGGATTTCTTCGCTCTTCGGTGCTCTTTGATCGAAGTCAAGCCTTGCAAAACGACCCGCTCTCATTCAATGGCTTTCAAATGCTTCCAGGACTCGGTGAACAAAGGTTTTTGCTCGTTCGGAGAGGTCAGTAGTTTGTTCAGTGGATTACTCAAGAGTTGAAAAGTTATCAAGAGAACGCTGCATGAAGTACTACTTACACGCTGCATGAAGTACTACCTACAAGTTATCCCTCTCCCTCAGAACGGACTGGTTGAACAATGTTTTTACTGGAGGTTAGAGAAGATGCTTCTGCACAAGCAGTGGTATCAGATCTCTCCTGTAAGAAAGTCGTACTCTGCTTCTTATGGACTAATTTCTCCAGTCGCCAGGGTTACTGTAGGCAGCTGCGAGCGAAAGAACTCCAGTAAATATTCCCGGAACTGGGCGAAGTTCATGTGCGAGACCACATGTCTCGACGACGACGCAGCTCGAAATCCTGAAAATCTCTGTAATTTTACGCCACACATCCCCAAAATGATCTTCCGACCCATATATTTTCGTCCCTCAGCAGTCGTCTTACGGACAAGAAATATTCTACGGATTATCTCTAAAATGACCTTTATTTATTTTTAACCGCAAGATTTATTGAAGCTAGGCATCCACTCCCTGGTCTTGGGAACACGTTGTCATTAGTGATGGTACATACGTTGCACATTGTTAATTGCATTTTTTGAATAAAGTCGTGTTAAAAAGGTTCGAAATTGGCATGAATTTTTGAGGCATCCTAATATTACAACCTAATATTTAGCGGTGAATCTCTTTTAATCTGAACGAATTCAGCCTTATCACTTATTTACTCGTGCTTTCAGACAGACACTGCTTTCACAGGATTTAGTAGTTACCAATTAATAGAGCACTGACCTGCACACGGCAATGTACCTATAGACGAAGTGAAGCGATAGAAGAGCTGTGTTAACGCCATACATCCCCATGAATAGGCACAAGGAAAGAAGACCCCATGGCTTTGCTCGTTCAAAAAGACCGTGACTGAATGTCATCAGAGAGAAGCCATATATGTAGATAATCTGAATTGTCATTGAGCAGTGGCTCAGATGTTGAAAGTACGTTCATTGCCTCGGACTTATCTGCCCCTGTTGATCGATTATCAAGGAGGTAAAAATTCATCTTACAGGTTTGGCAATGAATTCTGTCAATACGAAAGCGATATTGCATATCGCGAAGCAAGTCATCATATGTTTGTAGATTTGACCAACAGCATGTCGTGTTCCATTCCTTATCACATAGATGAAAATTATATTCAGGACTGTTCCCATAATGAGCTCAACAGTAGAGGCGACGGAAATAATTTCGTGTTCATCCATTATCCTCGGATCTAGAGCGAAAAACTAAGCCGACTTCAATTGTGCGATAATTCCTCTTCCCTACCGGATCTTGAAGGTCTAGTACATAATGATTTTGAGAAGCCCCTCTATAGTTTGAAAGGAGGTATTAATGGAAAATAATGCGCCGGAAGAGGAGAAAGCGAGTGCTCAGTAGCGTTCAATTGCAAGAAGAGCCCGCCACAGTAAGCATAATGCTCAAATTTGCCTTTCGTTCTATCTAGGAATTTAGTTGAATTTCCAACATATGCGCTCCACTATGAATGGTGCACCCTCTAAAACGTCCTCTTATGAAATGCATCGAAGTGAGGGGTTGAGTATCATGAAGGATCTAAGCGATAAACCATGAAGAACTACACTTCGAAACTAACTAAGAGAAACAATTAGTAAAGCTGCATTAGAAAATGCTACCTACATATCTTGGTTCTTTTCGCCTTCTAGTCATACGACCAAGGTCTGTCATCACCCGAGGCTCGTCAGTGACTAAGTGATGACAAAACGGAATGGGTAAAAGTTGGCCTGTTGTGCAAGGCAGAGTGGAATAATAAAAAAACGAATATATCAAGTAGCTGAGCAAACATGAAGACAAGGAGGAATACAGAACAACAAAACATAAATGTGTTCGTCTAAAACCTTTAAAGAAAAATATCAAGGCATTTATAAAAAGGATATTCAGCAAAGAATGAGGTCGCTTACGATGTTATCATTTCGAATTGTCGATTTGTTTACAGCAATCGTTTGGCTACGTTTGTACAAGATCCCCACAATTAATCATTTGTGGTGGATTTTATAATATACGCTGAAACTATAAACTCGGACTTCCGTGTTAGTAGTTAAATCATAGTTGTCATGGAGCGTGTAGTTGGTAGTTTGCTGGGGATTCGGTCGCAGTCTTATGGATACTCTGACTGGCTTGAACAAAACACTCTATATCCTCACAACTGAGAAATAGTTTTCAACAATAAAACGTTTGAGAACCACAGCAGCAGCTATCGAATTTGGGAAGAGAAGTCGTGAAGGTGTATAATAGCAATTCTGAACTGACGCCCTTCCTAGGAGGCAGCTACTAAGACAGAAGTAGGGTTGTGGCAGCTCAAAAGCCGAGCTTCATCTTCTGGATTTGTAGAGCAATTTTGGTTTGCTTATCACCACCAAGCCCTGTATACGCAAACTTTCACCCATCATATGTACGACTCGTCGAGAAGGGGCCCTGGGCAAGGACACGGGTGGGGAAGCCAGGGGGTTACTGTAAGAGCCGAAATTCCGTTTCTGTGTGGAATCCGTTCCTGAAAAGTTAGAGATGAGAGTTGGCAGGCGAAATTGGCGTGACGCATGCAGTGATCTTGCTGGAAGGTACCATGATGGGCAAGGAAGGGAAGGATGCCACATTTTCGTCTTCGCCCTGCCGATTGACGTCTCCTCTCACGCAATTCCACTTCCACACTCCCAATACTTAATATCCAATAATGTTCCGTACTGATTAGACGGCAAGCAGCTTCATTGACTCAAGGAGCAGCCGCTGGGGATGGAACTGGACACCAAGGTGCAGCAGGAGATTGGATTCATCGGTTTAGGCTAGCACTAATAGGTTTTGCAAGGACCGTAGCGGTCCGTAGGTACGGTTTTCTTTTGTGTATTAATGCATATTTGTTGCCGCAGTATTTTCGTAGCACTTCACTTGTTGACACAAATCTGATCACTTTCTTTTCTCGCTTTCACAATAGCCATATGAACTTATATATGTTACTACTTCCTAAGTTAACATATCGGAAGTGTGCTTGTATTTCAACAGCTGTTTGTTCTTCCTTTATTGGCGAGTGGCATGAATTTCTACCCGAAGCCACACCGGCTGACAAGAGGTGGCTTCGAAGAAAGCATACTCAAAAGCTAGATGAAGGAGGGTTTTGTGGAGATTATTGAGATAGATTAGAGAACAGCATTGCTTCAGAGCAACTTTCCCTCTAAGGTCTCCGAAATGTGCTGCTTCAAAGGGAACAAATTTTTCTTTTTCAACAGAACAAAGTCACTCCTTTTACTGCCATTGTATTAAAAGCACAGTTCACTGTAATTTGAGGTATTTATCTCAAGTGAAATAATGACCATGGTGCAGAAAAGTGCGAGGGTGGTGAACAAAGAGCGAAAATCGGCGTATTTTGAATAATACAAAACTTCAGAAAAGTAGCAAAAAGAGTTTGTTCAAGATGACCGTCTGGATGTCTCTCACATAAGCGTACTATTTTTATCGTCATGTGAATAGTGCAGTCATAAGAAGGCCGGCAAACACGGCCACCTACATACAGTGTGCGCGTCGGTCGAACCGATTTTGAAACCCTTATTGCTTTTGTTTGGAGCGTTTCTCGGCCCAGCAACATCCCATGAACTGTGTTCGTCAATGCTTCTGTGCCATACAGTTTTTTTTTAATGGTGGAATACTTTTATTCGTCTGACGTTTCGACAATCTCGTCTTTATCAAAGGCCTGAAAGCGTATCGTAACTTTAGAGTGTTACCTATCACGCTTGACGTAGACCAGCTCTTAACTATTTGCAACTCAGACCGATGAACTAGCAACTAAGGAGAAATCCCAACAAGCCACTAACGTCAATTCCACCAACATCAAAAGTAGCTCAAATTTAGGAACAGTAGAGCAATTGAGATAGCCCGGTCAACCACGACCCTTTTTTTTTATCCCATGAACTATTTTTTGGGGCTACAGATTCATTTTAGCGGGTAATCTCGGAAACTTTTTTATGGTGAACTGTGCCTTTGAACATCGCCATACTTTGGCAGATGTACTGGATGCTCTTTAATCGTTACTCATAACTCCACTATAAATATACTGATCCACTCGTTGAGCTATCCTCTAATAAAAGACCTTCTCCTTGCCTCTTTTGACTTTTTGAAGCAAGGTGGTGTTTTGTTGAAAACATTGTTCGTTAGGGAAACTTATTTATATACAATTAGAAGAAATGAGGAGTGTATCAACAAGTATAAAATAATTTGGAAAATCTAATTTATACTCAGAAACGAAGGGTGATTCAATTACAAATGTCTTCAGATTAAGGAAACAAAACTGGCGGTTGAAAGAGACTTCTGCAGGAGTTACGGTTCCACCTGCAACAGTTGATGAAAAACTCCTAGTAATATCGCAGTGAAACGCAGTTTCTTAACCCTCATGTCGTTGACGGCTCCAGAGGACGACACACATTCCCACTGCTACGAAGAGGATAATCATCTCCTGTCAATTTCATTAAGCTTTCTGATGTTGTAACTATTACGTACCTTCCAGTTTGTGCGACCTTTCCCAGAACACCCAATCCGGTGTTGAGAAAAAACCGCTCATTTCTTCTGAGACTCTTGAGTGTTTTTCTATAGTCACATAAGAAAAGCAAAAAGAAACAACAACTGGATTTAGTACCGTATACATCGTCACTACTAGTGTGGTAAATGAGTACAATCTGAAATTGAACGACATTATGCATCGTACGCTGTTGTTATATGAAAAGTCGACAAAAGAAATAGTCTGAGCCGAATTGCTTGTTTTGTGAGTTGATTTGCAAACGGTAGATATTCTTCAGCAGGTGCTCAGCCATATCCATCGGAAATCGGCTACGAGACGGGAACAGGGAAGAAAAGCCAAAAAAGCGAAAACGGTTGAAGTAATCATTTAGCAGCTTACTCGAGAGGAGCATATCCCATTATCGTAGAGATGTACATTACTGCTCGAGGAAAGTACAAAATGATAAAAGGTATAGTCGTCTTTAATGAGAAGAGTCTGAACTCACTTTTTTGATATATTGTTATTCGCTTTTCGATACTAATTGCTTCGTGGAATGTCGAATGATTACCTGTACTGTCAGTGCTTTTAGTAGGCGTGTCTACACCGACTTGGTACTGAGGCTTAGGGTGGATTCCTTTGACTTTCTATACGTAGCGATACCGCATAGTAACATAAATGCAAATGTGATTACCATCATGGCCAGCGTTAGGAATATACCAATTGTATTCGACCAATAAATGATTATAACATCTTCGACCTTCTGCTGTACGAATAAATGTCCTCATGAACTACAGGCATTGTAATGATGAGCACTTTTCAAACTTACGTGAGTAAAAATACAAAAGAAGGGCATCTTGTGAACATCAACTCCTAGATTCGCCCATACAGATGCTTCAGCGTATTTGTAATAGTTTTCAGTAGGAGTCAAGCAGTAGAACGTGATAAAACCGTACAATAAACCCCATAAAATCACTGAGGCAGCTATAACAGCGGCGCAGATATCTTTTCCGAAAAGAAGATGAAGTTTTGGCCTGAAATGTCATATAAAGAAAAATCGTGATGTAGCCATGTTCACAATTTACCTCCCCGATTGTCATGAATCTTTGTCTAGAAGTACTTTCTATTGTTTTGCAGTGCTAAGCTGGCCAAGTAAAGTAAAGTAAAGTTTCTAATAGTGGGGTGAATGAGTAATAGTACAATGGTAGATACAATAGTAATAGTGCAATAGTAATAGTAATAGTACAAAGTAAAGGGTTCTCAGATGAGTTTAAATGGTTTCAAACGTAAAGTACATATTGAATCCACGATAACACTCAGTTTGACTAGCTATTTCATTGCTATTTTTCTCAATGCCATCTAAAAAACTAAGCCCTCGTTATCAAATAGAAGTGGATGGACTTTTTGGAAAAACGAATTGAGGCTTTGAAGTATGTTTTTGAGATTTTTTTGATCAGACAACCATTTCGAACGGTTCCTCAGCGTAAGAGGCTATTCATTTCAGCCGCGTGTACCCTTTTTTATTTTACCTATACTTCTATTTTTGCTTGCGCGTCGGAGGCGTCTGAGGGAATGCATATCCCTCGGGAATGTATCCAACTCCCTTTGCAAGAATAGACTAAGCGTTTTCCTCTTCTGTGAATCGCTCAAAGGAACCAATTCTCTGTAATGTTAAGGTCTTCAGAGACTCAATTCCTCAAGTTACCGAGTTTAGCCCTGAGGAGAAAGGGAAGGGGACGTAAAAGAATTCCAGAGTTGACTAGTGTTGCCGGTTCTTAGCCGATTCATATCACTAACCACGAAAATATAAGAATTTACACACCTGCAAACGGCAACATATCTGTACACGAAATGAAGAGTCAAAAGAGCCGTGTTTCTCCCATACATTCCGATAAAAGCACTGAGTAATACTCGTCCCCATGGCTTTATAAACTCAAAGATTCCTTGGCTATAGGTCATAAGAGAATTTCTATAAATGTGGTTACTCTGAAACAAAACAAAGCAAATACTTTATCAAAAAATTCATTTTCTTGCTACTATTAATTCCTTGTTATGAAGTTTAAAATGAGTTGCCATCGAGATTGTCTATATGTTCGTTTCAATGGAATTTGTATTCTGATAGACTTTTTGAAGGATTAGGCGAATATCGCGATTTTTCATAATAAGAAACTTTCAATTTTTCTTATTATGAAAAATCGCGATATTCGCCTAATCCTTCAAAAAGTCTATCAGAATACAAATTCCATTGAAACGAACATATAGACAATCTCGATGGCAACTCATTTTAAACTTCATAACAAGGAATTAATAGTAGCAAGAAAATGAATTTTTTGATAAAGTATTTGCTTTGTTTTGTTTCAGAGTAACCACATTTATAGAAATTCTCTTATGACCTATAGCCAAGGAATCTTTGAGTTTATAAAGCCATGGGGACGAGTATTACTCAGTGCTTTTATCGGAATGTATGGGAGAAACACGGCTCTTTTGACTCTTCATTTCGTGTACAGATATGTTGCCGTTTGCAGGTGTGTAAATTCTTATATTTTCGTGGTTAGTGATATGAATCGGCTAAGAACCGGCAACACTAGTCAACTCTGGAATTCTTTTACGTCCCCTTCCCTTTCTCCTCAGGGCTAAACTCGGTAACTTGAGGAATTGAGTCTCTGAAGACCTTAACATTACAGAGAATTGGTTCCTTTGAGCGATTCACAGAAGAGGAAAACGCTTAGTCTATTCTTGCAAAGGGAGTTGGATACATTCCCGAGGGATATGCATTCCCTCAGACGCCTCCGACGCGCAAGCAAAAATAGAAGTATAGGTAAAATAAAAAAGGGTACACGCGGCTGAAATGAATAGCCTCTTACGCTGAGGAACCGTTCGAAATGGTTGTCTGATCAAAAAAATCTCAAAAACATACTTCAAAAGCCTCAATTCGTTTTTCCAAAAAGTCCATCCACTTCTATTTGATAACGAGGGCTTAGTTTTTTAGATGGCATTGAGAAAAATAGCAATGAAATAGCTAGTCAAACTGAGTGTTATCGTGGATTCAATATGTACTTTACGTTTGAAACCATTTAAACTCATCTGAGAACCCTTTACTTTGTACTATTACTATTACTATTGCACTATTACTATTGTATCTACCATTGTACTATTACTCATTCACCCCACTATTAGAAACTTTACTTTACTTTACTTGGCCAGCTTAGCACTGCAAAACAATAGAAAGTACTTCTAGACAAAGATTCATGACAATCGGGGAGGTAAATTGTGAACATGGCTACATCACGATTTTTCTTTATATGACATTTCAGGCCAAAACTTCATCTTCTTTTCGGAAAAGATATCTGCGCCGTTGTTATAGCTGCCTCAGTGATTTCATGGGGTTTATTGTACGGTTTTATCACGTTCTACTGCTTGACTCCTACTGAAAACTATTACAAATACGCTGAAGCATCTGTATGGGCGAATCTAGGAGTTGATGTTCACAAGATGCCCTTCTTTTGTATTTTTACTCACGTAAGTTTGAAAAGTGCTCATCATTACAATGCCTGTGACTTATGAGGACATTTATTTGCACAGGAAGGAGTCGGAGATGTTATAATCATTTATTGGTCGAATACAATTGGTATATTCCTAACGCTGGCCATGATGGTAATCACATTTGCATTTATGTTACTATGCGGTATCGCTACGTATAGAAACTTGAAGAAATCCACACTGAGCTCCAATACCAAGGCACTGCAGACACGTTTACTAAAAGCACTGACAGTACAGGTAATCATTCGACTTTCCACGAAGCAATTAGTATCGAAAAGCGAATAACAATATATCAAAAAAGTGAGTTCAGACTCTTCTCATTAAAGACGACTATACCTTTTATCATTTTGTACTTTCCTCGAGCAGTAATGTACATTTTAACGATAATGGGATATCCTCTCGAGTAAGCTTCCAAATGATTACTTCAGGTGTTTTCACTTTTTTACTTTTTCTTGCCTGTTCTCGACTCGTAGCCGATTTCCGATGGATATGGCTGAGCACCTGCTGAAGAATATCTACCGTTTGCAAATCAACTCACAAAACAAGCAATTCGGCTCAGACTATTTCTTTTGTCGACTTTTCATATAACAACAGCGTACGATGCATAATGTCGTTCAATTTCAGATTGTACTCATTTACCACACTAGTAGTGACGATGTATACGGTACTAAATCCAGTTGTTGTTTCTTTTTGCTTTTCTTATGTGACTATAGAAAAACACTCAAGAGTCTCAGAAGAAATGGGCGGTTCTTTCTCAACACCGGATTGGGTGTTCTGGGAAAGGTTGCACCAATTGGAAGGTACGTAGTAGTTCCAACATCAGAAAGTTTAGTAAAATTGACAGGAGATGATTATCCTCTTCGTAGCAGTGGGAATGTGTGTCGTCCTCTGGAGCCGTCAACGACATGAGGGTTAAGAAACTGCGTTTCACTGCGATATTACTAGGAGTTTTTCATCAACTGTTGCAGGTGGAACCGTAACTCCTGCAGAAGTCTCTTTCAACCGCCAGTTTTGTTTCCTTAATCTGAAGACATTTGTAATTGAATCACCCTTCGTTTCTGAGTATAAATTAGATTTTCCAAATTATTTTATACTTGTTGATACACTCCTCATTTCTTTTAATTGTGTATAATTAAATTTGCCTGACGAACACTGTTTTCAACAAAACACCACCTTGCTTCAAAAAGTCAAAAGAGGCAAGGAGAAGGTCTTTTATTAGAGGATAGCTCAACGAGTGGATCAGTATATTTATAGTGGAGTTATGAGTAACGATTAAAGAGCATCCAGTACATCTGCCAAAGTATGGCGATGTTCAAAGGCACAGTTCACCATAAAAAAGTTTCCGAGATTACCCGCTAAAATGAATCTGTAGCCCCAAAAAATAGTTCATGGGATAAAAAAAAGGGTCGTGGTTGACCGGGCTATCTCAATTGCTCTACTGTTCCTAAATTTGAGCTACTTTTGATGTTGGTGGAATTGACGTTAGTGGCTTGTTGGGATTTCTCCTTAGTTGCTAGTTCATCGGTCTGAGTTGCAAATAGTTAAGAGCTGGTCTACGTCAAGCGTGATAGGTAACACTCTAAAGTTACGATACGCTTTCAGGCCTTTGATAAAGACGAGATTGTCGAAACGTCAGACGAATAAAAGTATTCCACCATTAAAAAAAACTGTATGGCACAGAAGCATTGACGAACACAGTTCATGGGATGTTGCTGGGCCGAGAAACGCTCCAAACAAAAGCAATAAGGGTTTCAAAATCGGTTCGACCGACGCGCACACTGTATGTAGGTGGCCGTGTTTGCCGGCCTTCTTATGACTGCACTATTCACATGACGATAAAAATAGTACGCTTATGTGAGAGACATCCAGACGGTCATCTTGAACAAACTCTTTTTGCTACTTTTCTGAAGTTTTGTATTATTCAAAATACGCCGATTTTCGCTCTTTGTTCACCACCCTCGCACTTTTCTGCACCATGGTCATTATTTCACTTGAGATAAATACCTCAAATTACAGTGAACTGTGCTTTTAATACAATGGCAGTAAAAGGAGTGACTTTGTTCTGTTGAAAAAGAAAAATTTGTTCCCTTTGAAGCAGCACATTTCGGAGACCTTAGAGGGAAAGTTGCTCTGAAGCAATGCTGTTCAATAATCTCCACAAAACCCTCCTTCATCTAGCTTTTGAGTATGCTTTCTTCGAAGCCACCTCTTGTCAGCCGGTGTGGCCTCGGGTAGAAATTCATGCCACTCGCCAATAAAGGAAGAACAAACAGCTGTTGAAATACAAGCACACTTCCGATATGTTAACTTAAGAAGTAGTAACATATACATATAAGTTCATATGGCTATTGTGAAAGCGAGAAAAGAAAGTGATCAGATTTGTGTCAACAAGTGAAGTGCTACGAAAATACTGCGGCAACAAATATGCATTAATACACAAAAGAAAACCGTACCTACGGACCGCTACGGTCCTTGCTAAACCTATTAGTGCTAGCCTAAACCGATGAATCCAATCTCCTGCTGCACCTTGGTGTCCAGTTCCATCCCCAGCGGCTGCTCCTTGAGTCAATGAAGCTGCTTGCCGTCTAATCAGTACGGAACATTATTGGATATTAAGTATTGGAAGTGTGGAAGTGGAATTGCGTGCGAAAATGTGGCATCCTTCCCTTCCTTGCCCATCATGGTACCTTCCAGCAAGATCACTGCATGCGTCACGCCAATTTCGCCTGCCAACTCTCATCTCTAACTTTTCAGGAACGGATTCCACACAGAAACGGAATTTCGGGCTCTTACAGTAACCCCCTGGCTTCCCCACCCGTGTCCTTGCCCAGGGCCCCTTTTCGACGAGTCGTACATATGATGGGTGAAAGTTTGCGTATACAGGGCTTGGTGGTGATAAGCAAACCAAAATTGCTCTACAAATCCAGAAGATGAAGCTCGGCTTTTGAGCTGCCACAACCCTACTTCTGTCTTAGTAGCTGCCTCCTAGGAAGGGCGTCAGTTCAGAATTGCTATTATACACCTTCACGACTTCTCTTCCCAAATTCGATAGCTGCTGCTGTGGTTCTCAAACGTTTTATTGTTGAAAACTATTTCTCAGTTGTGAGGACATAGAGTGTTTTGTTCAAGCCAGTCAGAGTATCCATAAGACTGCGACCGAATCCCCAGCAAACTACCAACTACTCGCTCCATGACAACTATAATTTAACTACTAACACGGAAGCCCGAGTTTATAGTTTCAGCGTATATTAGAAAATCCACCACAAATGATTAATTGTGGGGATCTTGTACAAACGTAGCCAAACGGTTGCTGTAAACAAATCGACAATTCGAAATGATAACATCGTAAGCGACCTCATTCTTTGCTGAATATCCTTTTTATAAATGCCTTGATATTTTTCTTTAAAGGTTTTAGACGAACACATTTATGTTTTGTTGTTCTGTATTCCTCCTTGTCTTCATGTTTGCTCAGCTACTTGATATATTCGTTTTTTTATTATTCCACTCTGCCTTGCACAACAGGCCAACTTTTACCCATTCCGTTTTGTCATCACTTAGTCACTGACGAGCCTCGGGTGATGACAGACCTTGGTCGTATGACTAGAAGGCGAAAAGAACCAAGATATGTAGGTAGCATTTTCCAATGCAGCTTTACTAATTGTTTCTCTTAGTTAGTTTCGAAGTGTAGTTCTTCATGGTTTATCGCTTAGATCCTTCATGATACTCAACCCCTCACTTCGATGCATTTCATAAGAGGACGTTTTAGAGGGTGCACCATTCATAGTGGAGCGCATATGTTGGAAATTCAACTAAATTCCTAGATAGAACGAAAGGCAAATTTGAGCATTATGCTTACTGTGGCGGGCTCTTCTTGCAATTGAACGCTACTGAGCACTCGCTTTCTCCTCTTCCGGCGCATTATTTTCCATTAATACCCCCTTTCAAACTATAGAGGGGCTTCTCAAAATCATTATGTACTAGACCTTCAAGATCAGGTAGGGAAGAGGAATTATCGCACAATTGAAGTCGGCTTAGTTTTTCGCTCTAGATCCGAGGATAATGGATGAACACGAAATTATTTCCGTCGCCTCTACTGTTGAGCTCATTATGGGAACAGTCCTGAATATAATTGTTTGAGGAAGATTTTGCATTGTATTACGTAAAATCACGGGCTACATTAGCTTCTTACGACGGGTTGATGATCGCTTCGTGCCTTATAGGTGATCTCGCGATTTCATGGTACTCTGTGCTTGCGACAAAGGCTCCATGCACCTTTTAGAATTGTAATTGCTCATATGAGCACAAATGTTTAGAGTATAACAGCAAGTAATCTCGTACAGCTTCAGATTGTATTCGTTCACACCACTGATAGTTACGATGTATACGGTGCTGGATCCGATCGCAATTATGTTTTTCATTGGCGACTTCAGAAAAACAATCAACAATTTGAGAAGAACTGCTCAATCTTTTCTTTATGCAGGATTGGACTTTCTGGGAAAGATTGGACCGACAAGAAGGCAAGTATAACTTTAACACCTGAAGCTTCATCATCATCTATCAGCTAAAAATACCCTTTCATTACAGCCCAAGTGCGAGTAATCGTGTGGAATCAGCAACTCGATGAATATGAATAATCTTGAACTACTGTACATATACATCACCAATGATTACAGCTGGGACTAAATTTTTTAGGAATGGCAGCTCAAAAATATTACATGGCCTACTTATCTTTATCCCATTTTGCCAGTTCTCTTCAGTCAGCGGTTTTTCGATAATATCGTATATTCTGTTCTACGCTAAAAATTGGTTTATAACAGCAGAATCACTTACATTTTATTTTAGTTTCTTTGTTTGTAATCGAAGTAATTTTTTTTGAAATGCGCAAATGCGCAACTGAAATTGCGGAAACCTTCGATTTAATTCAGACAAATATGAGGGGCATAGAAAAACAGTTCATGTCAATTTCGTTTTCACAGCGCCTCAACGGGAGTGTCTAAAGTTATGGTCAAAGAATGACAGTGGCAAAGCAGAAGCTTGTAATCAGCTTATAATCTCCAACAACAACATTGGCGATAAGTATGGCTCTTGCCGTCAAATCCAAGTGTTCCGTGAATGGACGCACCAGACCTAGTGATTCATCAGGTGTCGAATGATAGTACAGTAGTTGGAAGACATTCCACTTGTTAGGAAGGGAGTCAGTAAGCCAATAATTTGATCAACAATTATCAATGATCTAGTGCAGAGTTCGCGCGGGAAGAGAGTGCCTAGCGGAACCGACGCACCAATATTTTCAGCAGCTGTTTCTTAATTCCATCTGGGAGCTCGCTGTTGCTCCAGCAAAATCCCACCGCTGTCCCCTAGGAACCCAGCAAGGATTTGCAACCCCACGCCCACTCGAGTCACCCCCCAGATACCCCCTCACCACCTCACATTATTCGCACTTAGCTTTTGCTGCCGCTCATTTTTGTTATCTTGTCTTTCCTACACTTTTATTTGTCTCTCTGCAGATCGCTCCAGGAGAACTGTGTAGCCTTAGCTCAAACCCAAGCATTTCTCTTACTGACTGTCGCTATCATTTGTTTTGTTGGCATTTCAGACATTATGTATCCCTTTGTGACGTTGTTCTCATTTGAGCCTCGTCATATCATCGCTGCACTCTTACCTCCGTCATCATTTTCTTTCGGTGTTTTTTTTACATCCTCATCTTATTTCTAACTCGCGAGATCGCTGTTCGCTGTTGTTTTGTTTCGTTCGTCTTAATCTCTTTTACGTCGTTTGTTGCAACATGCATAAAAATTGCGTTCGAAAGCTTGATTGTGGCCGTTCGAATCGGTGCATACCACGAGAATTATGTGGTCGTACCTCCTAACAGGACTAGGTGTCAGTCGTACCGACTTACCATGCACGAACCTGAGACTACTGGAGTTCCAAAGTTTTTCCTATTTTTTACACCGTTCTATGAGAAGCGAATGCGACGACATAAGCATACCATGATATATTTAAGGTGACATTTTCTTCAGTTAATGTCTGAAACTGGTTGATACGTTTATGTGTTGTATATATGCATCCACTGCGACATCGAATAAAGTGATATTTTGGTTTTCTATACGGTTCGAGTAGTAAGCAACAGAAAACGAAGGAATCAAAATAAAATCGTCTAGATTTCTTGGGGAACGACCCATTCCATCTATAATTTCCTCATATTCTAGCTAACAGACGTGAGCGATATCGTGCTGAATCGAACACCGTACCCTGGCAGCAGCTCGGAAGAGAGAGCGGGAAAGAGAGGAGACGCCACGTAGGAAGGTGACACGTTGTCCACTCTGGCATAGCCATAAGTCTACCAAATTCTCCTTCTTTCTTTCATTCTTCCTTTCCAACCTTTTTCCTGTTATCCGCTGTCGCTCTCTAGCATTCATCGACTTCACGGATCAGTGCGATCGAAGGGCTAGTATCACGAGAGTTTACGCGCAACTGTTTACAGAGCAGTGCTGTCTTATTTGGCATTCAGCGAATATAATGGTGATTAGGGTGAGAGGCGTTTTGAACTCAGAGGAGAAAAGGCAGGTTATTTTCGGCAATGAAGTCCAGCGACTAGTTAGGCAGAAGAAAGCCGTATGCAAGCGCTGGCAAAAGATGCGAAAAAATGAAAAAAATGAAGCTTCTGCTTCAGAGGTGCTCCATAAGGCTCAAAGGAAACTTGTATAACCAGCGACGAGACCTATGATGCTCTACGGCAGTGCTGGCTTGTAGGTAAGAATCATTAAAGCAACTTTACTCAGTGAAAATGAGGATGTTGAGATTGGCATGCGGTTGAGCTCTTCTGGACGGATGAGAAACGGGGACTGCCGTACAAGTAATCTCTGTCCAGCTGAATGCGAGAGAGCTTCATCCTCGATGGTACCGGACACGTATTGAGACGACCGTTCCGAATCATCCAATAAGGAAGGCAGAGGAGTTCGAGTATAGTCCCACATGGAGCCCCGAAGAAGAGGTAGCGGGACGTATCGAGAAAGCATTGTGGAAACAAAAGTCAAACGCAACGATGCCTCAGGTAGAAAGAAATGGAAATTACAAATAAGAACAGAGGACCCTGGGACAGCGTGGGACTAATGCTAGGGTGAAGAGACGAATATGCATCAGTTGTCGACCCAACCATGATCATTTTGTTCCAGTGAGTGATATTTCCGAGGATTCCCCATCCGAGGCAAATTACTTTCGTTTTCAACGTTTTTTGATATTATCAGAAGTCAATTTGCTTTTACCCATACAAAAAATATGAACTTTGGCTATAATTCAGAGGCAGACACGTATTGCGGCGACAGTTCCGTCACTTGTGAAAGTCGGCTACCCTAGGTTCACCTTGAAAATGCGTAAAACGCCCTGCTGATACCTACAGAACTAGGTTTTAGTTTTCTTTCGACCACTCTGAGTTTCTGTTTTATTTATTTGGTCTTTCTAAGAGAAACTGAGTTAATGCCTTACGTTAGTGTTAAGGTCATTTTCCACCTCCTCGTTTCTGACGTTAAGAATGGCATGGGAGGGTTGGAAAACCAGCAAATGAAGGCAATTGAACTGCATCAGTTGTATTGCCCCTTTCGCGTCTTCTAAATTTATCTCCCAATAAAGAATCCATGTGCTTCTGACGGTGTCTATTCAATTGGCTTTTATTCAACTTGGTTTATGTCATTAGTTCTCCTTCAGCTTCATCAGAAATCCATTTTGTGCGGAGTATCAAGAACAGCTTTTTGGGTTTCCCAAAAGCTTTAATTAGATTTGGGATTACTAGAAAGTAAGGGTTCAAGCATCTGAAAGCGAGCCATTCTCTCGAACTGCACAAAAGGGAAAAGTGCTTTTTACCTACCCTACCTCCTGTTCGAGCTCGAAGTTGCACGACAAATACCACATTGTGAGCAGCATGATCCAAAAAGTAGCCATCGCCAGTGTCGCACAAGGTTGCTGCCCTTTGTAAAAGCTTAGAAGTTTTGTCTTGTGACGTTCGTGGACCTATTTGATGCTATGTCCATTAAAATTAATGAGATAATTTGCCGTCAGCGCCCATTAAGAAGTTAAGAATTTCCCCTCAGACGGGAATCAAGGCCCAATCGGAGTATGTTCGAGTACGAGTGTACGGGTGGAACACTATGACCAAATATGAACAGGCTTCAGAATTTCACTGAATACCAACATCCCAGAAACTTATTAATTATTCCCAGAAAATCTTCAGAAAAAAAAAAATGTCTTTATAGGCTTGTTTCCAGCATTGCCCATTCTATGTAGACACCTGCACCTGCAGTTTCGCGGTACTCATGTAGCATGTAGTACCGGTCAGTGAAGTATGCGTTTTTACTTTTTCAAACGTAACTTCTTCGAATGTCCATCTTTTTCACCTGGTGTTTTTATAATTGATGTCTATCAACGAATGTGATCAGCGAGCAAGTTCTCATCTGTTTAAGTGAATTTTGAAATATTTCAAAAGAATTTACATCATTTTGTGGCCATGCACCATCGTACCTGTAAAATCTTTAATCTGTCTGGATTTCCAATTTCTCAACGGAACAACTTGTATGATATCAATATAACAACTACTACATTAATACTTTGTCGCATAACACCTGGCGTCAATGACCGCTTGACATCAGCGTGGCATGGACTCGATAAGTTTGTCGATTTCCTCCTGTGGGATGTTCTCCCATGCTGTCTTCAGCTGAAGGAACTTTTCGTGCTAATTTCGAGCTCTGAGACCTTTTACTTGATGCTCAAGTCTTCCCCATAAATGTTTCATGGGATTCAGATCGGGAGACTGCGACGGCCACGTCAGCAGAGGGACGTTGTTGTAGCGGAACCATTTGGCAACCAGCTTCGATTAGTGTTTCGGGTCGTTGACCTGTTGGAAAATGAAGCCGCTGCGAGCAATACTGCGAACAAACGGCCAGATAGCAGTCTCCATGATATTAAGGCACATCTTCGCATCCATCTTACCCTCAATCAGATGAAGGGGACCGACTCCTTTGCCACAGAAGCTACCGTGGACCATCACCGAACCTCCACCACCCTTCACGGTCGGCAGCTGGTAACTCGGATGGTATCTGGTACCTACAGGACGTCGCACAAACTTGATTTCATCCGTCTCGAACAACGAAAGTTTCGATTCACCACGCTTACGCCACAGCCGAACGGTCCAGCTCTTGTGAGCTTGAGCCCAGCCGAGACGCGCTTTACGATTCTTGGCGGAAATCAGTGGTTTCTTTGCTGGATGTCGTCCAAACAAACCGGCCTCTCTCAGACGACGTCGTACAGTGCTCAAAGATGAGTTCGGTCCTTCGGGCGTCGATATTTCGCGCAGAATCTCGGCTGCAGTGAGACGCGGATCGTTCCTTGCGAGCCGAACAATGTTCCTGTCGACAAGACGAGACGTCGTTCTCGCTGCTCCTGGATGTTTTTGACTTTACCGACCCTGTGTCCTTATATTTCTTCCAAATCCTTTGAACACATCTAATTGACACTCCTTGAATTTCCGAAACTTGCCCAGATGTTAAGCCTTCGTGGAAGCTCCGAATTATGGCATTAACTTGGTCTTGCCGCAAGTTACGGATTCCGGAATGCCTTGTCATAGCCTTAATAACGTAGTAGGTGCATGACGGGACTCAAAACATCAAGAACCACCCGAAATTTTCAATATAAAAACCAACCAGTTATAGAAGGTGAAAATGTGTGTCGGCGGGCGATTTGAAAATAAAGCGCCAGTTTTGCTTGGAAGTATGCTGCTGGGCCATTACAGCAGTATAATATTACTAACTACCTAAGTTTTCTACTGTTTGAGTTTCAAGCAGAAACTTTGAGTTTTGAGAAGTTATGTTTGAAAAAGTGAAAATGCATACTTCACTGACCGGTACGTAGCTACTGTAACATTCTGATAGGGTGTTAAATGAATCAAAGATTGCATCGGCTGTATGCCGCATGGAGGAGGGAGTTTTAGTGGCGTAGTATAGGCTGCACCATTCACTAGGGCCACCCATCTCGGAACCTTAAACAGCTAGTCATGGTCCATGGAGACAGTAGAAGGTTTCGAAAGTTTTAAGCCTAATGTAGTCGCTCTTCAGAGAATTGCAGGAATAGAAGTCCTTTCCGAATACTCTTCCCACGCCATTTCCTTCATGGGAATCTCGTGCTGCTTTTATTTCCACTTTTTTTGAGAAGGCTCGTTATAAAGAACTGATCGATTTTCTCGCTTCTTTTCGTCACCGATGCTGCCTAAATGTCCAAATTGAGCGCGAGCAACTGTCATATGATGTTCACCGTGTATTTTAGCCGTGAAGGTTCCACAACAACTGACTGCAACCTTCCAGTGGGCGATTCCGAAAGTTCATCATTCCTATCGTAACATATGATGAAAAGGTTCTGAAGAAAATCTTCTGAAAGCTCGAGAACTTTGAATTCGTACAGTCGTTAATCACTCTGAACCTCCACGTAGTAGGTGTGCTTACCTAACTAGGTAGCCGAGCTGCTTTCCTCCTGAAGTCATGATGCCATTGCAACTCTGAAATATCAATTCTATGAATGGCAGAAGGATGACAACTGGTGCCAAAATTAGCAACCCTACGAGGTCAGCATATCTATCGTCGCTCTCAAACACTGATTCGCCTACTTCATCGCTTACTTCATAAAAAGAGACGTAGACTTCGAAGGCAAGACTCGGTCGGAATGCTATACACATTGAACATTCTTTGCTTTCTCAACTCTTATGAAGAAATCCGAAGCCCATAGTTGAAAGCCCATAGTTTTGTGATAAAATCCTGTTGCATCGATCGAACAGCTCTTGCAGAAGACCACTGTCTTTGTAAATCTCGTATCTGTCGTGCAGTGTATTGACCGCTAGCCAATTCACCTAAATGTTCATTCGCGGCAGTTGAGCTATTAGGTTGGAAGGAAAGTCTTGCAACAAAAATTTGAAGCGTAAGCAATTTGTATCAACAGTGTGAACACGGTACAAATTGAAAGAGTGATAACCTTGTAGGGCATTCCTCAGGTAACCAACGCATGAGTAAATAAGGGCACGCGTGTGGGGTCTAGCAGCAATCCGGTTCCGGCCAATGAATTGACAACACCCAATTCTTACCATCACCTTCTACTAAGCACGCCAATGAAAAAACGTGGGTTAGAGAAGGACGATCGAAACCGTAAATCAGGTCCCTTACAGAGGGATAACGCACGTCGAAATTTTGCTTTAAACACGCGTCAAAATCCTACGATTCCATTTGGTTCCAGGTTGCATCAGTCATACTCCCTAAGTGCTGCGCCTTTTACCTACCATGCACATCGCCTTCTTGAGCATACCGTTATGGAAAAAAAATCGTAACTTAATGTGATCTGAAGACGGCAGTCAATTACTTCTTTGAGTCACAGCTTCCTCACTCCTCGATAAAAGGCATCATTGATTTACCCAAAGGATAACAGAAGGTTGTTGACCTCTTTGGTCAGATATTTCCGAAAATTGATTGGCCTGGGAAATTTTAGATATGATTTGAAAAAGACCTTCATTGTGTTGCAGGACTTTCCTTTCAACCTATTAGAACACTGCTCTCCACTTACCCTATCCGTGACCACCGCTCCCTCTTATTGACCCCGATTTCGTTTCTTTAATGTTAAACACTCCCAGCTAGCAAAATTTTTCATATCTAGAGTTGATTATAGGGCTTTTATCTTTCCCGCTCATTTGATGTGACATTGTAGCCACTAGGGATAAATGTATTGATCATATCATTGGACCAATTCCGTTGTATACTGAACTGACTTGCGAGAAAAAGAAAAAGACAAAGGGTTTAACTCTTACTCACCAGCTTTTAAAAAAAATTGCGGAAGTAGGGCTAACCTCTACCATTTTTTTAACTGTTTTTTGTTTTGTTGAGGCATACTTTTTTCTGATATCGCAATGCGAATGCTGCAAGAAAGATGGTGGTCTCAAAGCCAAATGGCTAAACTCGTTCGAAGCTCAAACCGCGTGTGCTTTTCTTATGCCTACTTATTCAACAGTTGGTCAGAAACATAATTGAAAGTATAAGTTTTTCGGAAGTTAGCCCTACTTCCGCAATTTTTTTTAAAAGCTGGTGAGTAAGAGTTAAACCCTTTGTCTTTTTCTTTTTCTCGCAAGTCAGTTCAGTATACAACGGAATTGGTCCAATGATATGATCAATACATTTATCCCTAGTGGCTACAATGTCACATCAAATGAGCGGGAAAGATAAAAGCCCTATAATCAACTCTAGATATGAAAAATTTTGCTAGCTGGGAGTGTTTAACATTAAAGAAACGAAATCGGGGTCAATAAGAGGGAGCGGTGGTCACGGATAGGGTAAGTGGAGAGCAGTGTTCTAATAGGTTGAAAGGAAAGTCCTGCAACACAATGAAGGTCTTTTTCAAATCATATCTAAAATTTCCCAGGCCAATCAATTTTCGGAAATATCTGACCAAAGAGGTCAACAACCTTCTGTTATCCTTTGGGTAAATCAATGATGCCTTTTATCGAGGAGTGAGGAAGCTGTGACTCAAAGAAGTAATTGACTGCCGTCTTCAGATCACATTAAGTTACGATTTTTTTTCCATAACGGTATGCTCAAGAAGGCGATGTGCATGGTAGGTAAAAGGCGCAGCACTTAGGGAGTATGACTGATGCAACCTGGAACCAAATGGAATCGTAGGATTTTGACGCGTGTTTAAAGCAAAATTTCGACGTGCGTTATCCCTCTGTAAGGGACCTGATTTACGGTTTCGATCGTCCTTCTCTAACCCACGTTTTTTCATTGGCGTGCTTAGTAGAAGGTGATGGTAAGAATTGGGTGTTGTCAATTCATTGGCCGGAACCGGATTGCTGCTATACCCCACACGCGTGCCCTTATTTACTCATGCGTTGGTTACCTGAGGAATGCCCTACAAGGTTATCACTCTTTCAATTTGTACCGTGTTCACACTGTTGATACAAATTGCTTACGCTTCAAATTTTTGTTGCAAGACTTTCCTTCCAACCTAATAGCTCAACTGCCGCGAATGAACATTTAGGTGAATTGGCTAGCGGTCAATACACTGCACGACAGATACGAGATTTACAAAGACAGTGGTCTTCTGCAAGAGCTGTTCGATCGATGCAACAGGATTTTATCACAAAACTATGGGCTTTCAACTATGGGCTTCGGATTTCTTCATAAGAGTTGAGAAAGCAAAGAATGTTCAATGTGTAGAGCATTTCGACCGAGTCTTGCTTTCCAAATCTACGTCTCCTTTATGAAGTAAGCGATGAAGTAGGCGAATCAGTGTTTGAGAGCGACGATAGATATGCTGACCTCGTAGGGTTGCTAATTTTGGCACCAGTTGTCATCCTTCTGCCATTCATAGAATTGATATTTCAGAGTTGCAATGGCATCATGACTTCAGGAGGAAAGCAGCTCGGCTACCTAGTTAGGTAAGCACACCTACTACGTGGAGGTTCAGAGTGATTAACGACTGTACGAATTCAAAGTTCTCGAGCTTTCAGAAGATTTTCTTCAGAACCTTTTCATCATATGTTACGATAGGAATGATGAACTTTCGGAATCGCCCACTGGAAGGTTGCAGTCAGTTGCGGAACCTTCACTGCTAATACACGGCGAACATAATTTGACAGCTGCTCGCGCTCAATTTGGACATTTAGGCAGCATCGGTGACGAAAAGAAGCGAGAAAATCGATCAGTTCTTTATAACGAGCCTTCTCAAAAAAAGTGGAAATAAAAGCAGCACGAGATTCCCATGAAGGAAATGGCGTGGGAAGAGTATTCGGAAAGGACTTCTATTCCTGCAATTCTCTGAAGAGCGACTACATTAGGCCAAAAACTTTCGAAACCTTCTACTGTCTCCATGGACCATGACTAGCTGTTTGAGGTTTCAAGATGGTTGGCGATTGTGAATGGTGCAGCCTCTACGACGCCAGTAAAACTCCCTCCTCCATGCGGCATACAGCCGGTGCAATCTTTTAACCATTATAACGCCCTATAGAATGTTACAGTAGCTACGTACCGGTCAGTGAAGTATGCATTTTCACTTTTTCAAACATAACTTCTCAAAACTCAAAGTTTCTGCTTGAAACTCAAACAGTAGAAAACTTAGGTAGTTAGTAATATTATACTGCTGTAATGGCCCAGCAGCATACTTCCAAGCAAAACTGGCGCTTTATTTTCAAATCGCCCGCCGACACACATTTTCACCTTCTATAACTGGTTGGTTTTTATATTGAAAATTTCGGGTGGTTCTTGATGTTTTGAGTCCCGTCATGCACCTACTACGTTATTAAGGCTATGACAAGGCATTCCGGAATCCGTAACTTGCGGCAAGACCAAGTTAATGCCATAATTCGGAGCTTCCACGAAGGCTTAACATCTGGGCAAGTTTCGGAAATTCAAGGAGTGTCAATTAGATGTGTTCAAAGGATTTGGAAGAAATATAAGGACACAGGGTCGGTAAAGTCAAAAACATCCAGGAGCAGCGAGAACGACGTCTCGTCTTGTCGACAGGAACATTGTTCGGCTCGCAAGGAACGATCCGCGTCTCACTGCAGCCGAGATTCTGCGCGAAATATCGACGCCCGAAGGACCGAACTCATCTTTGAGCACTGTACGACGTCGTCTGAGAGAGGCCGGTTTGTTTGGACGACATCCAGCAAAGAAACCACTGATTTCCGCCAAGAATCGTAAAGCGCGTCTCGGCTGGGCTCAAGCTCACAAGAGCTGGACCGTTCGGCTGTGGCGTAAGCGTGGTGAATCGAAACTTTCGTTGTTCGAGACGGATGAAATCAAGTTTGTGCGACGTCCTGTAGGTACCAGATACCATCCGAGTTACCAGCTGCCGACCGTGAAGGGTGGTGGAGGTTCGGTGATGGTCCACGGTAGCTTCTGTGGCAAAGGAGTCGGTCCCCTTCATCTGATTGAGGGTAAGATGGATGCGAAGATGTGCCTTAATATCATGGAGACTGCTATCTGGCCGTTTGTTCGCAGTATTGCTCGCAGCGGCTTCATTTTCCAACAGGTCAACGACCCGAAACACTAATCGAAGCTGGTTGCCAAATGGTTCCGCTACAACAACGTCCCTCTGCTGACGTGGCCGTCGCAGTCTCCCGATCTGAATCCCATGAAACATTTATGGGGAAGACTTGAGCATCAAGTAAAAGGTCTCAGAGCTCGAAATTAGCACGAAAAGTTCCTTCAGCTGAAGACAGCATGGGAGAACATCCCACAGGAGGAAATCGACAAACTTATCGAGTCCATGCCACGCTGATGTCAAGCGGTCATTGACGCCAGGTGTTATGCGACAAAGTATTAATGTAGTAGTTGTTATATTGATATCATACAAGTTGTTCCGTTGAGAAATTGGAAATCCAGACAGATTAAAGATTTTACAGGTACGATGGTGCATGGCCACAAAATGATGTAAATTCTTTTGAAATATTTCAAAATTCACTTAAACAGATGAGAACTTGCTCGCTGATCACATTCGTTGATAGACATCAATTATAAAAACACCAGGTGAAAAGATGGACATTCGAAGAAGTTACGTTTGAAAAAGTAAAAACGCATACTTCACTGACCGGTACTACATGCTACATGAGTACCGCGAAACTGCAGGTGCAGGTGTCTACATAGAATGGGCAATGCTGGAAACAAGCCTATAAAGACATTATTTTTTTTTTCTGAAGATTTTCTGGGAATAATTAATAAGTTTCTGGGATGTTGGTATTCAGTGAAATTCTGAAGCCTGTTCATATTTGGTCATAGTGTTCCACCCGTACACTCGTACTCGAACATACTCCGATTGGGCCTTGATTCCCGTCTGAGGGGAAATTCTTAACTTCTTAATGGGCGCTGACGGCAAATTATCTCATTAATTTTAATGGACATAGCATCAAATAGGTCCACGAACGTCACAAGACAAAACTTCTAAGCTTTTACAAAGGGCAGCAACCTTGTGCGACACTGGCGATGGCTACTTTTTGGATCATGCTGCTCACAATGTGGTATTTGTCGTGCAACTTCGAGCTCGAACAGGAGGTAGGGTAGGTAAAAAGCACTTTTGCCTTTTGTGCAGTTCGAGAGAATGGCTCGCTTTCAGATGCTTGAACCCTTACTTTCTAGTAATCCCAAATCTAATTAAAGCTTTTGGGAAACCCAAAAAGCTGTTCTTGATACTCCGCACAAAATGGATTTCTGATGAAGCTGAAGGAGAACTAATGACATAAACCAAGTTGAATAAAAGCCAATTGAATAGATACTGTCGGAAGCGGGTTATTTTTGGGAGATAAATTTAGAAGACGCGAAAGGGGCAATACAACTGATGCAGTTCAATTGCCTTCATTTGCTGGTTTTCCAACCCTCCCATGCCATTCTTAACGTCAGAAACGAGGAGGTGGAAAATGACCTTAACACTAACGTAAGGCATTAACTCAGTTTCTCTTAGAAAGACCAAATAAATAAAACAGAAACTCAGAGTGGTCGAAAGAAAACTAAAACCTAGTTCTGTAGGTATCAGCAGGGCGTTTTACGCATTTTCAAGGTGAACCTAGGGTAGCCGACTTTCACAAGTGACGGAACTGTCGCCGCAATACGTGTCTGCCTCTGAATTATAGCCAAAGTTCATATTTTTTGTATGGGTAAAAGCAAATTGACTTCTGATAATATCAAAAAACGTTGAAAACGAAAGTAATTTGCCTCGGATGGGGAATCCTCGGAAATATCACTCACTGGAACAAAAAATGATCATGGTTAAGTCGACAACTGTTGCATATTCGTTTCTTCACCCTAGCGTTAGTTTAACGCTGTCGCAGGGTCCCCTGTTCTTATTTGTAATTTCCATTTCTTTCTACCTGAGGCATCGTTGCGTTTGACTTTTGTTTCCACAATGCTTTCTCGATACGTCCCGCTACCTCTTCTTCGGGGCTCCATGTGGGACTATACTCGAACTCCTCTGCCTTCCTTATTGGATGATTCGGAACGGTCGTCTCAATACGTGTCCGGTACCATCGAGGATGAAGCTCTCTCGCATTCAGCTGGACAGAGATTACTTGTACGGCAGTCCCCGTTTCTCATCCGTCCAGAAGAGCTCAACCGCATGCCAATCTCAACATCCTCATTTTCACTGAGTAAAGTTGCTTTAATGATTCTTACCTACAAGCCAGCACTGCCGTAGAGCATCATAGGTCTCGTCGCTGGTTATACAAGTTTCCTTTGAGCCTTATGGAGCACCTCTGAAGCAGAAGCTTCATTTTTTTCATTTTTTCGCATCTTTTGCCAGCGCTTGCATACGGCTTTCTTCTGCCTAACTAGTCGCTGGACTTCATTGCCGAAAATAACCTGCCTTTTCTCCTCTGAGTTCAAAACGCCTCTCACCCTAATCACCATTATATTCGCTGAATGCCAAATAAGACAGCACTGCTCTGTAAACAGTTGCGCGTAAACTCTCGTGATACTAGCCCTTCGATCGCACTGATCCGTGAAGTCGATGAATGCTAGAGAGCGACAGCGGATAACAGGAAAAAGGTTGGAAAGGAAGAATGAAAGAAAGAAGGAGAATTTGGTAGACTTATGGCTATGCCAGAGTGGACAACGTGTCACCTTCCTACGTGGCGTCTCCTCTCTTTCCCGCTCTCTCTTCCGAGCTGCTGCCAGGGTACGGTGTTCGATTCAGCACGATATCGCTCACGTCTGTTAGCTAGAATATGAGGAAATTATAGATGGAATGGGTCGTTCCCCAAGAAATCTAGACGATTTTATTTTGATTCCTTCGTTTTCTGTTGCTTACTACTCGAACCGTATAGAAAACCAAAATATCACTTTATTCGATGTCGCAGTGGATGCATATATACAACACATAAACGTATCAACCAGTTTCAGACATTAACTGAAGAAAATGTCACCTTAAATATATCATGGTATGCTTATGTCGTCGCATTCGCTTCTCATAGAACGGTGTAAAAAATAGGAAAAACTTTGGAACTCCAGTAGTCTCAGGTTCGTGCATGGTAAGTCGGTACGACTGACACCTAGTCCTGTTAGGAGGTACGACCACATAATTCTCGTGGTATGCACCGATTCGAACGGCCACAATCAAGCTTTCGAACGCAATTTTTATGCATGTTGCAACAAACGACGTAAAAGAGATTAAGACGAACGAAACAAAACAACAGCGAACAGCGATCTCGCGAGTTAGAAATAAGATGAGGATGTAAAAAAAACACCGAAAGAAAATGATGACGGAGGTAAGAGTGCAGCGATGATATGACGAGGCTCAAATGAGAACAACGTCACAAAGGGATACATAATGTCTGAAATGCCAACAAAACAAATGATAGCGACAGTCAGTAAGAGAAATGCTTGGGTTTGAGCTAAGGCTACACAGTTCTCCTGGAGCGATCTGCAGAGAGACAAATAAAAGTGTAGGAAAGACAAGATAACAAAAATGAGCGGCAGCAAAAGCTAAGTGCGAATAATGTGAGGTGGTGAGGGGGTATCTGGGGGGTGACTCGAGTGGGCGTGGGGTTGCAAATCCTTGCTGGGTTCCTAGGGGACAGCGGTGGGATTTTGCTGGAGCAACAGCGAGCTCCCAGATGGAATTAAGAAACAGCTGCTGAAAATATTGGTGCGTCGGTTCCGCTAGGCACTCTCTTCCCGCGCGAACTCTGCACTAGATCATTGATAATTGTTGATCAAATTATTGGCTTACTGACTCCCTTCCTAACAAGTGGAATGTCTTCCAACTACTGTACTATCATTCGACACCTGATGAATCACTAGGTCTGGTGCGTCCATTCACGGAACACTTGGATTTGACGGCAAGAGCCATACTTATCGCCAATGTTGTTGTTGGAGATTATAAGCTGATTACAAGCTTCTGCTTTGCCACTGTCATTCTTTGACCATAACTTTAGACACTCCCGTTGAGGCGCTGTGAAAACGAAATTGACATGAACTGTTTTTCTATGCCCCTCATATTTGTCTGAATTAAATCGAAGGTTTCCGCAATTTCAGTTGCGCATTTGCGCATTTCAAAAAAAATTACTTCGATTACAAACAAAGAAACTAAAATAAAATGTAAGTGATTCTGCTGTTATAAACCAATTTTTAGCGTAGAACAGAATATACGATATTATCGAAAAACCGCTGACTGAAGAGAACTGGCAAAATGGGATAAAGATAAGTAGGCCATGTAATATTTTTGAGCTGCCATTCCTAAAAAATTTAGTCCCAGCTGTAATCATTGGTGATGTATATGTACAGTAGTTCAAGATTATTCATATTCATCGAGTTGCTGATTCCACACGATTACTCGCACTTGGGCTGTAATGAAAGGGTATTTTTAGCTGATAGATGATGATGAAGCTTCAGGTGTTAAAGTTATACTTGCCTTCTTGTCGGTCCAATCTTTCCCAGAAAGTCCAATCCTGCATAAAGAAAAGATTGAGCAGTTCTTCTCAAATTGTTGATTGTTTTTCTGAAGTCGCCAATGAAAAACATAATTGCGATCGGATCCAGCACCGTATACATCGTAACTATCAGTGGTGTGAACGAATACAATCTGAAGCTGTACGAGATTACTTGCTGTTATACTCTAAACATTTGTGCTCATATGAGCAATTACAATTCTAAAAGGTGCATGGAGCCTTTGTCGCAAGCACAGAGTACCATGAAATCGCGAGATCACCTATAAGGCACGAAGCGATCATCAACCCGTCGTAAGAAGCTAATGTAGCCCGTGATTTTACGTAATACAATGCAAAATCTTCCTCAAACCCTTAAAACTGGAGGAGTTATTAATACAGAGAATTGCCAGGTCATTTCTTTTCCAAGGTTTGGCAAGGTTCTAAGGGTGTGTGCCGATTCGTGCGATTTCGGGAGCGCGCGGCGAAATTCGGTGGGATTCGAACGACTCTGACAAGTATTATTGGGAGGCAAACTTGAAGTAGAATAGTCGGGTATGGTTGGGATGATCCTACTAATCTGCTCTACTTCGAGTTTGTACTCCAATAGTAGGCGTCAGGATCGTTCGAATCATCACGAATTCCGCCGCGCAATTAGCCGCGCGTACCCAGAATCGTACGAATTGTGCGTCACCCAGGCTCTAGGGACAAAGTGGAGCTCGGACGAGATGCAGTCGCGAAACATTATGGGATATTAAAAGGGTATATCAGCTGGGTGCATTTAAAAAGAAGAAACGGTGCTCGATTTGAAATGATATCTGCTCAACAGGGTCGAGAAACACTTCCTTCCCAGGGAGTACCAAGAGCGCAAATTTTGAGACTATCTCTTGTGCGCTATCCATCCCTTTTCTCTTCCGTCAAGGTTGAGATAATAGCGAGATGCTTCAGTGCCACAAACTTTTGTGAATGAGAATCCTCCGAAACTATCACCAAGACATGGATTAGGCGCAAAGATGGAAAACAAGGAAAAACGATAAGAGTGATCGATAAGCAACTTACTTGACAGGAGGAAGTCCCATTATAGTAGAGCAATACATAACTGTGCGAGATAGGTATGAAGTGAAGAAAGGAATCAGCGCCTATAATTGGGGCACCTCCAATACTCCAATCCTTTTTCTCCAGTAATTTCCTCATACACTCTTCTCGAATAGAGATTGATAATAAGCTTTTGCAAAGCTATTACCTGTACTGTGAGAGCTTTTAATAGTTGAGTCTGTAGCGCCTTTGATTTGGGGCTCAGAGTGGATTTCTTCAGCATTCTATATGTGGCGATTCCACATACTAGCATGAATGTAAACGTAATCATCATTAACACCATTGTGAGAAATATACCAATTGCCGATGGCCAATAAATAGTTGTAGAGTCTTCAGTTTTTTCCTACAAAATATTCCAACTTCCCATTCGGATCACTGAGCTCAAAATGCATTTCCATACTTACATGAGTGAAAATACAAAAGCAGGAGATGTCTCGAGCATCCCTTCCAAGGTCTGCATACACAGATGTTTGGGCGTATTTATAATAGTTTTCAGTAGGAGCGAAGCAGTAGAAAGTGATAAAGCCGTAAACTGAACCCCATGAAAGCACGGCTGCAGAGATAACAGCAACGTAGGCACCATCTTGGAAAAGGCGGCAGAGTTTAGGTCTAAAATGTCATGTGAAGAACCAATCTTACTTTGCGACACGACCAGTAACAATGTTATGTTGTAAGTCTACAAGTGACGACTGCCCAAAAGTTTTCTCAACCCCTTTTGAAAGGAACGAATAGGCAAACTCCAAAATAGCAATAATTTATTAGATGATGATGTCATGCAGTTTAGTTATTTGTGCCAACTTTTTTAGAATATATTCCAAAAAGGAACTCGACATCTCTGATTAGGGAGGTATTGGCTATTTTTTTATTTTTATCAATGGTTGACTGAGAAAAAGGAAAGAATTTCGCATCATAAATTATAAATGAAAAAATTAGTTCATGAGCCTATAGTGGGTTTGTGAACAACGCAACTATTATGCTTCCAAGCAGCTCATAAGCGTCAGTGTGTTTCATAAACCCTTTTGTACCTTGTTTTCATTTCTGAACAGATCACATTCGAAAAGCCAAATTTGATGTAAATCGAGAGGTTTACTACAACCATCTTGAGGTTAATGAAAAGGTAGTTCTTTCACAGGTCAAAAGTCCAACCTCAACCTGATAGAGCTAGGTGATCGAAGGTTTATCGATATTGTTCTCATCAAAGTTAGGGTTAATAAGGTGGTCTGTTTATTATGAATCCCTGTTACTCAAATTTTAATGAATCTCAATGGTCACACATCGGAGTATAAATCACAGACCTGCAAACGACAACATATCTGTACACGAAATGAAGAGTCAAAAGAGCCGTGTTTGTGCCGTACATTCCAATAAAAACACTCAGTAATACATGTCCCCAGGGTTTTATTTGCTGAAACGTTCCGTGACTATATCCCATTAGGGAAGTTCCATAAATGTGAATACCCTAAAAAGTATAATCACGAATGAATACTGTATTAGTGAGAAATTCTCATTTTTTGGCTGTTGTTATCACTCACCTAAATCATCAAAAAATTGCATCAACAGAAATACTGAGAGGTTTTTTTCCAAAGAAAAGAGGTCTAATTTCACAAAGA
Source organism: Haemonchus contortus (assembly GCA_000469685.2). Taxonomy (NCBI): domain Eukaryota; kingdom Metazoa; phylum Nematoda; class Chromadorea; order Rhabditida; family Trichostrongylidae; genus Haemonchus; species Haemonchus contortus. The sequence goes on from LS997565.1 coordinate 42,443,950, forward strand.
CGTCTTCAAATTTTTATTTTGCATTTTTAGGTTCGGCGAAACTAAGCGAGTACTCCTATCAACAGAAGCCACTAAATTTTTTGGTACGGTCTAAAACCCCTTACTGGCTTTATGATGAATTCCGTCGCTGCGAATATAATGTTGAAGACAGCGAAGCACGTCATTATATTTTTGTAGACGTCACTGACTGTACTTCGGGTACCATTTCTTATTGTATAGATGAATATCAGGTTCAGCACTGTCCCCAGAACCAGTATAAGTGTTGATGCATCAGACACAATCTGTTGTACATCCATCAAGTTATTTCTGAAAGAAAAGCTACAAATGAATGCCCTTCATTGAGTGAGCCTTCAAGTTTGTGATTGCGGACTGTGAGAAAAACTATTTGAAGTTAAAATAGAGAAAAAACTATCGCGACGATGTTGATTACAGGCAAAATATTCAGCTTCGGACGGGTGTTGTGCGTAGCCTCATGCTTCCCTTCGATGTTGATCTCCTACTGGTGCGATGAATAAATCGTTGGTCGAATACCAATGATGGGTTTGAGTCTTGTTCGAGAATAGACATTTGGCTTTTGAAGAGCCAGCATCGTCAAAGCCTTCAGACATGATACGTGAAGAAAAACAGCGATTAACGAAACAACAACTCGGAACAGCCAACAATCTGAGTTATTTTCTCACTTCCTAGTGTAATTAACCGATGACACATGTAACAATGTGTTTCACAACTTTGAAAGCAAGTAGTGATAGACAGCTCTGCAAAAGCGACATGAGTATTTTATTTATCATTCAGTGATCAGAATCAGAAGGAGAACGCGACTGGAGGATGAAGGAGGCAGTCATTGTTCACACGGCTGATTTACAATCTAGTAAGTCGACTGGTTGATGGAAGTGACGAAAGAATATTATACCACTTGTTTCGACGTCAATGTAAGGGTAGGTGCTCTACAGAACCCCTGGAGCAGGCACAGGTGGTTCAGTGGCAACGGACTCACTGCCGCACACACCCCGGTACCCGAAAATCATAGCGCGGAAATCGAATCCCGAACATTCCCTTTTACCTACCAAACTCTCAATCCCGCATCCTTCTAACCGTAGGAATATACATATAGCCTAGTGAAACAAAATCACTGAATCGCAGAAGAAAGAAGGGGAGTAGTCTACGATTATTAGCGAGGAACAAAGGGAAAAGGGAGAAATGTTTATGTAGCAACCTAGTCTGAACAGATTCAGTATTCTGCATGTGAGAGCATGACAACAGTATGCTGTAGATATGCACATACATAGCTCCTCCTAGCGGTAATGCAGCAAAGTGACAACGATTCGCAAAATGTTGTCATGGTGAAAACGGGCAAGTAATGGAAAAGGTAAACTCTTATCTAGGATACATCTCAAAAATCACCTTACTAGACGGAAAATGGTACTCGTGTGAAATCACTGAATAATAATGAACACCAGCTCAAGGCTGTAATTTTATTACTCGAACTCATATGATCTAACAGCATTGTAGATTAGATACTCTTGATCAAAAACCTGGAAAAACATACGTATAAATGACTTCTCGTCTTTCAAACCTTATTGCATGAGCAGCGCACATGAATGAAACAAATTAAATAACCATTGGAACAACAAAGAGCAACCGGTAACGTGAACACTAATGGAAACTAAAGAGCGGCTACTAAAAACTATTAAAAAGAACGATATCGAGATGGTAAAAATGAATAAACAGATGAACTAAGTAATCAGATTATATTCCTAGGCTTTACTATTTTATTTAACATAACGAATCTGTTCGAATTGAACCGCACTTCCAGGTAAAACAGCTTTATTAGAAAATTCAAGAAAATTAGCCAAAGACCAAACCGGGATAAACCTAGCCTTGATACAGCTTCGTTGTCAAGGAAGTGATAACTTAAATGTATTTCCTCAAGTACTGGAACATCAAATTTGGAAGAGTTTGCGATGTTGACCATTCTTCTTCTTTCTCGGGAAACACCGAGTTCTTCGATAGCTGATTGCAATCATTTCTGAGGGAGGAAACTAATTAAGGTTTTGGAGAGTAGTTAATTTTGTGTAACGAGAAGTTTTTTGTTTCACTTCGAATTGCACAGTTTTTTCTTTGCGCAACCTTACACGATGCTTACACTTACATGGTGTGAGTGGAATCGCTTTAAAAAGGCGAGAGTAATTAGCTTTACTTTACAAGTTCAAATGCAACGTCGAACCTCAGAGTTTTTGAATGAGCAACGACTGATTCAACATCCTGAGCTAAGGCTTGTTCAATCATGCGCCATACATAACTAAGCTGTAGCTTATCGAGTGCCGATTTTTCAAATGCCGGAACTATTTCTCATAAAGAACAAGTTAGGACACATAAGATATAGGCCGCAGAGTTTTTGCAGCTCCGTTGATTAGTGGAATGAAGAGCTTATAAAGTTCGGTACCAATGCGTTGTTGGAAAACTAGCAAAGTAGTTTCCGAACGTATTGTTTGAACATAACCTGCTTTGTCTTTCGGGACTGCCTCGATTAATTCGATTCAATATAACCGGCATTTTTCTGTAAGTTTATTTATTAGGTTGGGAGATAAATCCTGCGACACTTTGGACAAATTTTTGAATTTTATATTTCTTTATTAAACGAAAACTTCAATCTACAATATAATCACCATTATTATCTATAACTTCCCATCTTACGGGTAGCTTCTCGATCCCTCTCTTCCAGGATTCCGGTGGCTGCGACGAGAAAAAGTGGTCGATTTCATTTCCAAGTTGACGACGTTCATCAAATTTTCTGCCGCTTAGATGGTTCTTCAGTGCTATAATAGGTGATAATCAGAAGGAGCTAGGTCTGGTGAGTAGGCCGGATGCGGCAGCACTTCCCATCCTAGATCCATAATTTTTTACGCGCTTCGTTGGCCACGTTATCGCGAAGTAGGAAGACGTTGAGCTTTTTCGAGCGTACAGTACTCGCCGTAAGAACTCAAAAATTCACGAGAAAAATTCCAATTCGCGGTCTTCATCGTCTTTTCTTTATAAATCGCTTCAAAATAAAGTAATCGAGGAGAAAAAAATACCATTGAACTCAGCTCATTGAGCTCTACAAGCTGATACCTTAAAATGTCCAATATGCTTCGTTTTGACTTGCGCCATGCACTTGAGCTCCATCCGAAAAGTGATTGCATGCACATGGGGTGCACGCTTCAGAGCTTGAAGTGGGTCATTGGTCCTTGAAGATGGTCTGTTCAGAATTTGCTTTGGATTGCGCCACGTACTCGACTTTACTCAGTACAATGTGAAAATGATTGTTGGTTTTGTTTAGTCTCCACTGTTCCATTTTTGGGCTGGAGGCTGTAGATAATTGTATCTACGGCCTCTGCACTCAACACTTTTCTTTACAGGTTCCATAGAGAATATGACATCAGTTTACGGCGAAATAAGGAGTCGATTTTTTTGGCATTTAACCTGAGGAGGCGACAGCGAGGCAATCCACTATTGTTGACTACTCTTTGTGCTCTGCGAGGCTGTTATGGTACACCTTATCAAAGATCAACAGTTCTCTCCTGGTATGGCTCCAAACTTCAAACTTCGTCAAGCCTGAAGCATAAAACGCCGTTTTTTCCCTTCCCGCTGGGGAAAAACAATCACTAGATAGCACTTTTTACGGATAATCTAGCAGTATACAATTTAGTTGCGAAAATTCGAGCGGCAAGGGGAAAAACATAATTTTGTGACGACAAAAAAAGCAAAATTCGAGCGTGACGATAAGCGAAGTTTGGAGCCATACCAAGAGAACTGTTGATCTATGATAAGGTGAACCATAACAGCCTCGCATAGCACAAAGAGCAGCCAACAATAGTGGATTGCCTCGCTGTCGCCTTCTCAGGATCCAGAGAAAAATTCATCCGAAAACTGAAAAATGCCGAAAAAAATCGACTCCTTATTTTGCCGTAAACTGATGTCATATTCTCAATGGTACTTGTAAAGAGGAGTGTTGAGTGCAGGACCGTAGATGCAGTTATGTGCAGCCTCCACATTATAAATGAACGATGGAAACCGCTGATTCAGACCGTCTCAAAACTTTGATTCAAACTGCCTCACATTCTCGCCATTACCCGCCATTACAGTAACCCGCCTCCTGCAGATCTTGCTCTCACTCAAACAACTACCTAACCCCCCCCCCCCACCTTCTCATCACCGCCCCTTCAGACTGCCTCGGAACTCCCATTCAAACTGCCCCACTTTCCCGCCACCACAGTACTTCGTCCCCTGCAGATCTGACCCCCCACTAAAATAATCATTAATCTATCCAACACCCCTTCTCGCCACTTCAGTACCCCGCCACCAGCAGATCTAATCACTCATTGGAATAACTAACATTTGAAAGCTTCCAAATTCCCGCCACTACAGTACCCGGCCGCATGCGTATCCAAGCACGCCCTGCAGGAAACCGCTCAGAGACAGGCCTACTGCAGGAAGTGGTTGTGGAGGGAGATTTTCATTACGAGTTGACCTATATATCATTCAATAGGATTTCCCACGGGGAATCTAACAGTGTGCAACGCAGCTACAAAAAGGCCAACGGAAAGGGAAAAAACATTGTTTTATAACGTTGTTTTATAACGCTCGACGAAGTTCGAAGTTTGGGGCCATACCAAGTAAGAAATTTTGACCTATGACAGGGTGTGCTGTTACGGACTCGCAGACAACAAAGAGTTGCCTACGACAGTGGAGTGCCTCAACACCATCTCTTCAGATTCCGTAGAAAAATTCCTTCAAAAATGGAAACATGCCGAAAAAATCGACTCCGTTATTTTGCCGCAAATTGATGTCATATTCCCTATGGAACCTGTAAAGAAAAGTGTTGAGTGCAGTGGCCGTAGATACAGTTATCTACAGCCTCCAGACCAAAAAAGGAACGATGGAGACTAAACAAAACCAACAATCATTCTCACATTGTACTGAGTAAAGTCGAGTACGTGGCGCCATCCAAAGCAAATTCTGAACAGATCATCTTCAGGAACCAATGACCCCCTTCAAGCTCTGAAGCGTCCACCCCATGTGCATGCAATCACTTTTCGGATGGAGCTCAAGTGCATGGCGCAAGTCAAAACGAAGCATATTGGACATTTCAAGGTATCAGCTTGTAGAGCTCAATGAGCTAAGTTCAACGGTATTTTTTTCTCCTCAATTACTTCATTTTGAAGCGATTTATAAAAAAAAGACAAAAAAAACCGCGAATCGGAATTTTTCTCGTGAATTTTTGAGTTCTTACGGCTAGTACTGTACCTCTCGCATTACTTCGGCCACTTTTTGCAGCTGGTTAGCGTAGACTGTGGCCGTCACTGTAGTGCCACTGTCAAGCAGCTCCCAGTGGATCATTCCACCACAGTCCCACCAGCAACACAACAAAACCTTCTCATGCAGGTCTGCTTTAGGCTCCGTAGGTGGCTTCTCTTCTCGCGCAGTCCAGTGGCGCTTACGCGTATGGTTCATGTAAAGCACGCAGCTTTCATCTCCGGTCACTATGTCTTGCAACAAGTCCTTTCGATGGGGATGAAGCAGAAGATACTCAGCGACGTGGATCCTGTTCGTCTTGTCAGGTAGGCGTAATTCATGAGGAACAAGACGTGAGAATATTGACCTGTAGCCAAGCTCGTGAAGATGCTTAATATAATAGCTGTTGTATTAGTGCATCCTAATGTTGTCGCCAATTCACGGCTGGTCGTTTAGGCTGCATCTGAAGGGCGCTGAGTGAACGCTCATCATTCCACTCCGATGGGCGACCACTACATTGTCTGTCCTCGAACAAAATTTCTCCCACAGCAAAACGCTTGTACCATCAGGACACTGTCGAATGGTGAACAACGCCCTACTTAAAGGCAGCGCAGATGTTAGCCGCAGCGGTTCTCGCAGAGTGTCCCTGCAGGAATTCGTAGTAGACAATTGGACGGATGATAGCTTGATCCATTATAGAGTGTAATGGCTCAAGATTCCTCGCGAAACCCTTCTATGTCCATTTTCGAAATATTTCAGGAACACTCTACAGTAATCTGCGGGAAAACAATTGAAAAGGGCTTTGGTTTTTTCGTGGAGGAACATGTAGAGTCGCGGGACTTATCTTCAAACCTAATAGTTCAAGCTTATTCAATTCTCTTACCTGATATTACCCAACAATCGTTGACACTGTCTTGAGCAAAAATTGTAAGTTGGTTGCAAACTTCCGCTTTGCCCCGAGTTCCACGTACTGCAGTAATTCTAGACAGTGTCATGCCTCGACCGTAATGTAACTTCACATGTTTCCGTTGAAGTATTGAGAAAACGCGAAGCTTCGGTGGGCCGTTTTTTAATGAGAAGAGATGATGACAGATGGACAAGAAATACTATCGAGTGGGCTCCCGTAGGATCTTCATGATCTAAGGACAAGCCTGCTGCGAGATAGGGGATGTGCTTGTCGATCACGTGAGACAGTTACGACAGCAGCTAAACGACTCCTCACATCGTCATCTTCATCGAATTCTGAGTCTACCGTGGATGGCGATCGCGAAAGACAGAAGCGAATGTTTTGTTGCTGGTGCTCGCATGAGTGAAGACGAGCCGTATAAGCATAAGTATAAGTATAAGTAAGAGTAGATTGTTTGTGAAGTGTATTCCATGTCCCTTATGACTGCTTGAAATAGATAGAATGTTTTTCGCGAGCATCTCTCGAGAGACGACTTTAGTTATATACAAAGAAAAGAAAATGAAGTGTAGAATGTGAGTCAGACTGTTGTTTTGAACGAATGATACCGTAGAACATAATAGACGATTTTATTGAGGAGCCGCTTTGGTATGAAGAAAACTGGCATATTATGAAAAGATAACTTGGTTATGTAATGTTCGTCTGCTGCCATTCCAGTAGTGCACGATTACTCGCATTCATCGAGTTGTTGATTCCATATGTTTACCCGTACTCGGGCTGTAATGATAAGAAAAAGTACTACTACCTAATACTACCTCGCTTTCGGTGCTCAAATTTTACTTGCCTTATTGTTGGTCCAACCTTTCCCAGTAAGCCCAATCCAGCATGAAGAAGGAAATGGGCATTCATTCTGAGACTGTTGACTGTCTTTCTAAAGTCACATATGAAAAACATAATCGCGATTGGATCTAGCACCGTATACATCGTCACTATCAGTGGTGTGAACGAATATAATCTGAAGTTATACGAGATTACTTATAGCCATAGTCTGAGCTGTTTTCCTCATATGAGCAATTAGCAGTTTCAAAGATGCAATAAAGTATGGAATCTTGGTCGCAAACACGGAATACCACAAACTCTTCTCCCGATAAATGAACTCCATCACAATGGAGGACAATTTGTCACCTTTGGAAGTGCTGCTGATACTGTTGTTATGAAATCAGCTATGCCAGACAAGACAAGAAGTGATCATCAGCTTGTACGAGTCTATTTTAGCCCATGATTCTACGTAACACAATTCAAAACCTTCTACGATTCTACAAAACTGTAGCTGTTCTAGAATGTAAGCTCTCCTTCGGAACCTTTTCATTCTAAAGTTGAGCGAGTTACTCAAGACTGGGAGGAGCTCGTCCGAGATTTGGTCGCGGAGCAACGTGTGTTAGTCAAAAGCATATATCAGCTGACTGCAGTTACATGAAAACGTGTTCAATTTTCAAGGATATTTGACTGACAAGATCGCAAAACTCGTTCTTTTTAGAGAGTATGATGCAGCAGGACCAGCTTTTTTCGACACACTTTCTTAAGCCTTATTCAAGCCTTTCTTTCTGTCTGTTGATGCTCCGGGGCCACGAATTTTCATATCTAAAAATCTAGCCGCCACAAACTTTGGAATAAGAGCAAAGGGGAGAAAGAAGAAAGAATGATAAGGGCAATAGATAAATGACTTACTTGAGAGGAGGAAATCCCATTATAGTAGAGCAATACATAACTGTTCGAGATAAGTACGAAGTAAAGAAAGGTATCAGCGCCTATAATGGAGAACTGCCGAAGGTCTTTGGAATCCTCTTTTTGCCCTAATTTATTTATGCACTATTTTCAAAGCGATTACCTGTACTGTCAGTGCTTTTAATAATTGAGTCTGCAGTGCCTTTGATTTGGGGCTTAGGGTGGATTTCTTTAACGTTCTATACATAGCTATGCCACATACTAACATAAACGTAAATGTGATCATCATTAGGACCATTATGAGGAATATGCCGATTGCTGATGTCCAATAAATGGTTGTAGCATCTTCAACTTTTTCCTATAAAACTATTTCAATTCGTACAGGTCAATGTGCTCAGAATGCATTTGTTGTTCTTACATGAGTGAAAATACAAAAGAATGAGATGTCGTGAATATTCTTTCCAAGTCCTGCATATACTGATGCTTCTGCGTATTTGTAATAGTTTTCAGTAGGAGCAAAGCAGTAGAATGTGATAAAGCCATAAACTGAACCCCATGAAAGCACTGATGTAGCGATGACAACAACGTAGACATTTTCTTGGAAGATTCGAGAAAGTTTCGGTCTAAAATGTCATGTGAAATACCAATCATACTTTGCAAAACAAAACAGTAACAACGTTATTTTGTAACTCCGCAAATGGACGGGGACCTTTGCCCAGAGACTTTCCCGACACATTTAAAGGAAACATATGGGCGGATCCCAACATAACGACAACCTATCAGACAATGATGTCATTAATTAATTAATTCATGACTGACCCTCCCATGGACTGTGATCAAGACGAGTTCAATTATCGCGTCTTGTGGTGGACCAGCAGACGGGTTAAGCTGGCTCCTAGTTCGTTTGCTCTCGCCACTTATGCGTAACGTGGGAGCACACATGTGAATGTGGAAGAATTCACTTTGGCGCTTCACCAATGCCCAGTACCGACGGGGCCAGTTTGATGTAGTATCCTTATACACGAAGGTGAATAACGAGTGAGCAGTGCAAGCTGTCCTATCTCTCATCGAGGATAACAAAGACCATATCACGATGACTCAGCGAACTTAAGGATTTCATCGAAGCAGCACTGGAATGCAACATCTTTTGCTTCGACAATAAGTTCTACAAGCAAAAACGAGGCCTTGCCATGGGTAGCCGCATAGCACCTGTGTTAGTCATCTTCTTGGACGACATCGAAAAGTCATCATTAACTAGTGGAATTTTGTTCTACAAACGTTGTATTGATGACATATTCATTATTGGAACAACGGAAGAAGACCATGTGAAACACTGAAGAGACTGAACTCTCACGATGCTAACATAAATTTCACCAGGGAAGATCCGAGGAGGGACGGATTCCTTCCATTCCTCAATGCGAAGACACGAATAAGTGAAGGTCATAAGGTACACCTATGGTACAGAAAAAGTGCCTCGTTGAACATCTTGTTGCATTCTAGAAACGCACTTCCTGCTTGTATGAAGGCAAACGTCGTGCGGAATTTTTTGAAAACGAAGGAAAAGCTGGGACGCGAAAGGATTCAGTTGTCGATACCAAAATGGAAAGTATCCTTGAAAGCAGCGGATACTACGAGGGCAATACAAGGACCAGGGTCCCTCACAGGATGGCTGATGGTGTTAGCCTCATTGTGCCTTTTGTCAACGACAAAATGGCACGGGAGGTAAACCGCATCGTCAAGAACTCTCAGCTTCCCACTCGACTTGTTTTCCGACCTCCCCCTACACTGAAAGATCTCCTAACATCGTCCCGAATCTAGGAAAAAGGGTGCCACGAACAGTCGTGTCGATACTGCGCCTTTGAGAAGATCTGTGAACTCCAGGGCACTGTCTATTTGATTCAATGTGGAGGATGTGGAGAAAAGTACGTGGGGAGACCGAGAGACCCTGAAGATCCGTCTGGATGAACATAGAAGAGCGTTGGCCAATCCCGTGCCTATCAACACAGCAGTTTTTCCAGGCACCTTACACTCAGGCATAAGGAAGAAAGCGCTCCATCCTTTAATGTGAGAGTTTTGCATCGATATTTGGTACGGCCACTGGAAAGGAAAACCATGGAGGCGCGGGAAATATACCGCATGAAGCCGGAAATCAATGCGAAAGAGGAGATGCGTGACCTAACTGAGACTGATTTAGTGATAACACTTAGTCGCCTCAGGACAAGAGTGGTGTCCATTTTCCCTCTGAGTTCCCCGCCGACAGGAGTTCCTTTTTTCCCCAACATTTCCGGTTGACTTGGTATGATTCGATGTGTTTTGAATTGTAACTGATAGTGACTGATTGTATGCAGCAATGTATTGTAAATAATTAAGGTCTAAGGGCATTATATGCCGAAAGCTTACCAATAAAAGTGAAGAGCAAAGAGCTTCAAAAAGTACACAAAACTACAATAAGTTTAAATGAAGCTCAGAGATAGCGGTATTTTGAAATACTTAATTTTTGTAAAAAATTTTTCAGAACATATGTAATTCAGGAGCTAAAAGAATTGTGAAGTTTTGGTTATTTTTCAGCAGGAAAATGGAAAAGAATGTTTACCATCAACAGAAAATGAACACTTGTTTATGAGCTTGGAGTCGGCTTCAAAACAAGTTAAGTAACTTCGAGCAGCTCAATCTGGGTCTATGCATTTCATGGGCTCCGTTTATACTTCTATTTCCGCCCATGCATTACATTCAAAAAGTCGAAAAACTCAGGTGAATTCGGAGTAAATCGATATTGACCACCCACATCGAGCGAGTTGTTCCAACCATCTGTGGTTGAGAGGGAGAATACGCTTTTTCAGGGCAAAACCCTACCGTATTCAGATTTTCATCGCGGAATTGAGCCATACTCTTCCATCATTCTCTATCCGTTGACACTACGTGATGGACAATATTAAAGGAAATCGTTTTCATCTATGTCGAGATTAATAGGGAGGTCTGTCTCTTTTGAAATCCTATTACACATTTTTGATTGGATCTCAGTGACCATACATCAGATTATAAGAGCCCACAAACCTGCAAACGGCAACGTATCTGTACACGAAATGAAGAGTCAAAAGAGCTGTGTTTGTGCCGTACATTCCGATGAAAATACTTAGTAATATATGCCCCCAGGGTTTTACTTGCTGAAATGCTCTGTGACTAAACGCCATTAGGGAATTTCCATAAATGTGAATACCCTGAAATAGAATAATTTCAAATGATTACCAGCCAAGAAAATGTACTCCAAAAAAGGTGGTAGCAAGATAAATCCCTCAGGGCTTTCTTCTTTTTCTCGCACTAAAAGAAGCCCGATTCACTGGAGGGGTCTTAAAATTCTCATTTTGCGTTCTATTTCATGTCTTGCAAATATGCGAGTATTCCTATGGCTTAACAGGAAACAACTGTGTTTTTGATACAAAAGTAAAACAACTCACTGGCCTAATGATGAATTCCGCAGCTGCAAAAATTATGTTGAAGACAGCAAAGCACGTCATTATATTTTTGTAGACATTGCTGACCGTACTTCGGGTACCATTTCTTATTGTATAGATAAATATTAGGTTCAGCATTGTCCCCAGAACCAATATGACTGTTGATACATCAGACACAATCTGTTGTACATCCATTAGGTTACGTCCTGAAGAAAAGCTGCAAATAAATGAATTACATTCTGTTTAGCCTTCAAGCTTATGATTGTAAGCTTTGCGAAAAAAAACTATTTCAAAACAAAATAGAGAAAAACCTATCGGGAAGGGCCGGTAAAGGGCCAATAATTACCCTTAGGTGGTTTTGAACCCAGTTCCTATTCATATTGACATCCTAATGGTGAAGTGAGCATATAGTTGTTCATAAGGCAAAGATGGGTTTGAGTCCCGTTGGAGGATAGAAGTTTTGGATTGAAAACGCCAAGATCATCAAAGTGACGTGTTGTGCGAAGAAAAACGGTAGTTAACGAAACACAAACCTAACAATCTAAATTGTTTTCTGAGTTCCCTAGTGTAATTAACCGATGACACAGGTAGTATTTTGTTCTACATCTTTGAAAACAAGTAAAGATAGTAGACAACTCTGAAAAAAAAAACAGTATGAGTAAGGCTTCAGTCCATCATTCAATGATCAGAATGGAGAAGCGTAATGCGAGTGAAGGCTGTTTTACAATTCGGTTATCCGAATGATGAAAGGATGTGAAAAAAGAATATTATCCAGGAATAGAATCCAGGACATCCCCCCCCCCCTGGCCTACCGATCCCTCCATCCGTGCATGCTTTTATCCTTTGGAAAATGTAGTCTCGTAGAGCAGAGTTGATAAATGTCGAAAGAAAATGGGTAATGGTGTAATATTATCTGAAAGGATTAGGGAAAAAAAAGAGGAATGCTTCTGTATCAACCTAGTCTGAGCAGATACGGTACTTCTGCGCAGGGAAGCATGACGACGTTGCGCCGTAAATATGCTTATAACCCTTCCCAGCGGTGATGCAGCAAAGTGACAACAATTCGTTCTGATGTTTCCATGGCGAAGGTTAGAAGGATGAGCCCTAATCTAGGATATATCTAAAAAATGTCACCAGGCAAGATAGAAAATGGTACTGGCGTGAAGTTACTATATAACAATGGGTACGAGCTCAAGGCGAGAATTTTATCACTCCAGCTCATATAAACTGAGGATATGGTCCCTTTTAATCAAAAACTTGGAGAAACATACAAATAAATCCTTCCCACCTAATTCTCCTTTCTTGTAGAACACCCGGTCGAGTTCTTCGATAGCTAACTGCAATCGTTTCCAAGGAAGGAAACCAATCAAGGGGTTTTGGATAGGAAGTGATGTTTTCTGATGAAAAGTTGTCTATTTCGTATCAGTTGCACAGTTTTTTCTTACAGAAACCTTATGCAATACTCACAGTTACTCGGTGTGAATGGTCGGCTGAAAAAAGGTCAGAAGGAATAGCTTGTTCACAAGTTCGGAGACATTGTAGAACCTCAGAATTTCTGACTGAGCAAGACGTAATTGAACAGTATGAGCTAAGGTTCTTTCATACATTCCCGTTACCGAAACTATGTACTTGTCATTGGGGACAAGTTCGGTTTCACATGCAGTCTGGAAGAGTTTACTGCTCCGATGGGGTAATGAAATGAAGAATTCAAAAAGTTCAATACCAATTCGTTGTTGTATAATAGGCTGGGAAATGTCGGAGTGCGCAGTTTAGAAATACTTTAATTTGTGTTTTGAGACTGTTTGGAAAGATTCGATCAGCAGAACTCGACATTTTTGTCTGTGAGCGAGTTAAGTAATTTTCTTGCCTAACGGTGGTGCTTATGACTGATCACATGCTGATTGATTTTCGAAGAAAAAACAAAAACGTCCGCTATGTTTGAAGTGTCGAAAATTAGAAACAGATTATGGGCTTGTAGGACCCACAATTCAGGTGTGTAGGAGGGATGCTTATGGTGTTACGCAGGCATTAATTAGAAATTCCTGTATCCTGAACCCTGAAGTGGGAAAAATCCAATGCAATTCTGGCTACCCCAATACCCTTTCACTTGTTTCTCGATTTGGATAGAGTAAGGGTAAGCTGTTGTAAACCGATCAACGAACTTGTAGCAGTGCCAACAACTGGCTTTAGAATTGTGCAAGGATTGGAAATACATGTTGTGAACAGTATTCAGAGAAATCAGTAATAGATGGTAATACAAGTTCTCTGGGTTGATTGGTTTTAATTCTATTTGACTGTGGTAGTGTAGGTCTATACAAAGGTGTTTGGTCATTGAAGAAATCTTGTAAACAACGGCAGATAAGGTTATGACATAATAAGATAATCTAGCAATTATCTAAGATACTACATGGTTATTTTGACTTTGCTGATGCAGGAGATGTCTAGACCGAGCCTGTCTAGCGCTAGCACCTTTTCATACATCATGCTGATAGCTTACGAGCCATTAGAGAAGTTGCTAGCTCTTTAACTTATGAAGAGGGTTCCTAACAAACTTTATAGTCCCCCCATTCGTCTCACAATCAGTACTATTATTACGTCATCACTATACATACTTCAAATTGAATTTTTTTTCAGTCCATTTGAGGAATTCTCGACTCTGTGAACCATGCAACAGCTATTAATTGTATTAATTCCAATAAATGGTAGCTTCAAGTAGGTAAAACAAAGTTTGGAATTGAAAACGTTATAGTCTAGTAAAGTGGTGGAACACAGTACAGAGATAAGGAAGTTACAGTTACACTCCTTGATTTTTGATTGTTTACAATTTAGTTCTTACTCCGGAGTATACATTTTCGCTCGAAAAACTGATTGGATCAAATCTCACCGTAGCTTTCAAGGACCTCTACCTCCCAACACCTCTATATCTTTCGATACAAGACCTAAGGAGATCTTTGAAAAGCTACTTTATACATGTCTGGCTCATGTCTGTCGTAAAGAGCTGAAAGGAAATCGTTAATATTAGAGGCTTTGAATAGAAGATGATGACGTTTAAATGAGCCTAATTAGAAGCTCTCAGACTAAGCATTGATAGAGGAACTAATGATGAGAGTGAACTGAAAAGAAAACTAGACAGCAGCAGATCAACTTCTATCCCATACAGCCAAATCCTAGTAAAGTCAGCATAAGTAGGCTAACACGCCCACGACTTCGTGCGGATGCACTTCAGGGCGGGGCAAATGTCTTCAGATGGCGTCTTCTTCCTTTTCACACCGTTCTATTAAGTGGAAAACGTAAAGAAGGGTATGAACACTCGCATGGCGCGATAGATTATATACAGGGTGGGCCAAAATTATGATTACAGCGCGCGCTGACGTTCATTGCAAATTTTTTCTGTGTTTATAACAATTCATAGAATTTCTTCCATTCCACAAGGTAGCTTACATTGTTACCTTTCTAATGATACTAAACTTTTGGTAGATTCTTAATATAATATAAGCGTAACTAGTCCGTGAATTAAAAGTCGCTTTGCATTTACAAACACTTTTGGCACGGTGCATCTATAGACGAACTAGCGAAACAAGGCAGGTATTGCATCCAACCATAAGTCGCTCTCGAGAGTTGGGAACAATTGCAGATAGGAGTGGTGAACCCAAGAGAGCTGTGGTTATATTTAGGGGAAGTGTTAAGGAAGCAGGGCAAAGGTCTACGTAGGAGCAAAGTTCATTCTGAGTCCAAAAAGACCAAATGACTGGATATGTTACGAAATTTTCTGCGTGAAATCGTGAAGCATCACCTGCACAACGAGACTCTTATACGATCAGAAAGCGATTTCACCAGAAAGCAGGTTAAAGAGAAGAGAATGGTTGGCTAACAAAAGCTGCCCTGTCGCATCCGAAAAAGTTGTCGTACGGAATTCCTGTTCGCCGACGAAAAGATATTCACAGTGAAGAAGGTGCTCAATGAGTAGAGCGATAAGATTTATATGAAGCTTAAAGGAATGAAAGTTATACAGCGCCTGGCTCACTGACTTTCTGTAGTGGCCTGTGCTAGCGTCACCGCCGAGGCAAAGACATCGATTATTCTTGTAAATTATGGAGTGAAAGTTGGTTTGGAGGCCTGTTAGATCTCTTCGTGCGCAATAGGATACTTTGGTGATTCGAACAGGTCATATTGTCAAGATGAAGCTCCTGACCGCAGAACCGAAATTGTCTAGAAATTTCGTGAAAGGGGTTCTTTGACTTCATAACCTTCGATCAGTGACCACTCTGGAGCCCTGACCCAAATCCCATGAATGTCTCAATGTGGTCAGCTTCTGAGATGAAAGCATCCTTTAGCACAAACAAGAGAAGAAATAATCTCGAAAATGCTTAGCAAAAAGCCGGGACCATTTCGATGACCCTAGCTGCGTGCCACCGTCAATGCCGCCCATCGTCGTCTTTTGGGTTGGGTGAAAACAGAAAGCAACAGATCCCAGTTTCAATGTACAGTTTTGATAAGAAATTTGTGATAAACCCTTTGATGAAATTGGTTTGCTCTTTCTGTGTAATCATAATTTTGGCCCACCCTGTAAATTCTGTATAAGTAAATGTGGCTTTTTGATCCTTTTTGAAATATTCTTTGAGCAACGGACTTTCAAACTGATGGGCAGTGTCTGCCCCTGAATTAATTCAAGAGTTAGAACTCATATTTGTATAGGCAAATTCAATTTCGGAAAAGAAACCTGTCCTGGTCTAAATGAGAATTCCTTTGAAAAGTGCCGTCCATAGTCAAAAAGGTAGGTTATGATGTTTTCGTCCAGTCTACTACCGATACACACTCTCTAGAACATGTTCGTAAGCCCTCTAATATGAAGTAGTTTAGTTTCGAAATTTTAAGGTAAGTGGTGCTAGCAAATAACGGCCACTCAGTCAAATGGCATGTCTTTGAAACCGGTACGAAGAGGGTTAGTTGAATTGGCCACGGAAACAAAAGAAAACTGCAAATAGCTGAAGGATTTTATGTAATAGACACTGAAATTTATGGGTAGAAAGCTAATTGAAACAATCCAGTTTCAGGAACCGATTGATTGGGTATGATGCCTAATGTTTGAGGAATTTCGCCATATTGTTACGAAATCATGACAGAGAAAAATTCAATTTGCAACTCTTTGTACCGACGAAATTAGCTCTCCTTCTTTCCATCAGAAACTCAAAGGGCAACATCGGAAGCATGTTGATCTCTCAGCGACCTCATACCTCATTAGAGACTTGAACAGTGACGACCCCTTGCTGAACCTATCCACTGAGCCACGTTGGACAGGCGATGCCGACACGCACAATTTCAGAGGGGAATTGACTTTAGGCTCACATTTATTTACTTCAAACATCATCCCGTGGCAGCAGACGAAGCACAGATTTTTATCCCAACTTCGTGAATAAGTCTTACTAGCGGACTTGGCAAATGCTCTTCTGCTCCATCTTCTTCTTCTCCTTAGCGTTGATCCCGCATCATCGCAGGGTCCGCTACACCTGCCAGTAGTCTCCACTTTCTTCTATCTACGTCACCTTCTAACGTTTCTCTAGCTTCGACGAGGTCCTTCTTGATCACGTCCGGCCAATTCTTCTTGGGTTTTTCGTCGTCGTTTGCTTTGAACTTCGAACTCCATCGCCTCCGTTACTCGATGATGTTCAGGCTTTTACAATCTGTTCTACTCTACCGCCTAGCGTCTAGGTCACTTCCCAAGGATCGGAAGTCGTGTCCCCTTTCATTGACTTCCCCAAGACCGTCTACGATTGACTCGAAACTGAGCAACTTCTTCATGTTCAGACGGATCCTCTATCCTCCAGCACTTTCTGTCTTTTCTGCAGCTTGTTCTGGAGTTCTTCCCTGCTCTCCTTTATCAGAGCTATGTCATCAGTGTAGAGAATGATCTTCATTGGTCCAGTTGCTCTCTTGGCAAAGGTAAAGGACGCTTCAGACCCTTCTCCAAATGCCACCAACTTGCGATTGACTGAAACCATTCCAAAGCAGAGAACTATCCTTTACGGTCATTGTAACTCGAGAAAATCGGCGAGTACGTTGGCTTACTAGAATTCCCATGAAATATTTATCGTGTTAGTCATCGCAATGTGAATAACGCAATTTGAGCTCAACTTTTTTGGGCTGCTCAACTGACCCCTTGTGTAGAAATACCAGTCAGTAGCTCCTAGACAAGGTTCTATCGTCCTCAGCTTTCGTTTCAACGGAAAAAAACAGTTGCACTCAATTCTATGAGGAGTAACCTGTTTGCGTTTGCTGTTACAATGACATTCGAACGAGTAAAACTTGATGTCCTAGTGAGTTATTCAGTTCCTCAACGAGCATCACACTCTGAACTTCCACTACTGAAAAAAAAGAATGTGTCGATTAAGGTGAATGTGTTCTTTTCACATTGATGTGACGTTTTTCTCTCTTCTAAAGGTGGTATGAACCTTTCTCAGAGAAGGTGTACATCGAACTGCCTGGCCAGTGGAGCCTTGTTTTGTTCAAATGTTTATGAAATTAAAGCAAACAGAACCTCTCACCTCCTAAAGCTCCACATTTATTGCTAGATCACACCTATCTCATTTATGAACCCAAAAGAGTCTTCAAAAGATATATGCACTAAGTTAAGTTACAGCTGAGATCAGACTTACCTAGGCACCAAGCCGAAGATCGAACCGGAAGAAGCTTACCTTTGGAAAGAATCGAAAAAACAGAATTTTTCAAGTTGGACACGGTAGGCTCAAAGGTGAGGCAGATACCCATATCCAGCAGGACAATGGTGCTTTTTAGGAGATTCTTGGACAACGAGAACGTCATTGCGAAAAACAAGTCGAACTCATAATACGGAAAGATTACCTCCAATGTTCCAGTATTTTGCTTAAATTCTTGAAAATTATCTACAACCTTGTTTATCTACTAATGTATAAATTCATTGAAGACTTGAATTCTTAGCACTTCCAGGATTTATTGAGTTGCTAAAAAACTAAACAATGGGGAACGAGTATTGAGGTCATGTCTGTAAAGCTTGCATTGTGTCATCTTGTCCAATCCGATCACTTAGCAATAAGCAATCAGTTGCTCCAACCACTCCTAGCGTTTCAGGTGATTCCGTTTGATCAAGGATCGATTTCAGCTATGGGCTATACGAGGGTTTTCCTTTAGCCCGATTACTCTCGAGAAAAAAAGGATATGGGATTGTCAGTATCGAAAGAGATAGGTACTCAAATTTAGAGAGAATCGATCATCTCCTTCAACCCCAGTATCACCATAAGAGGCATCCTGTCCTGTTAGTGGGTCAGCCATGGACATGGCTCAATTGCCTTTTTTTGTTCTCACTGAACAAGAAGGTCACTTTGAAAAAAGATATGGTCGATTTGAGCTTCCATCTTTCTGCTATACTTGATGTAATCGAATTAAGCAAGTTAACATGAAAGGGTTTTTTGAAGTTCAGTAGTAGAAATTCGATTACGTTCGATGGAGACGACCTGCTCCCAGTTTTCCGTGGGAAGGTCGCCCGACACGTCACACGAACAGTAAAATTGGTTGAAGTATCACTTCTGCACCACTTTTGGCCTAACAACGAGTAACAACACATAGATGGATCAATATTATTTGTGAACGAATCCTCAAATGGGACAGTGTCAGAGGGTGCCGCTATCACACGCATGACAAGGGTACAATATCCAGGATCGAATCTTTTTGGACTTAGTGCATGTTTCAATCATCCTAGGAATCATTTAAAAGTCCTGATTAGGAGGAAATAAACACATGCGAATCAAATTTCGCTAGCAGTACAGGTATCCAAATGGTACAAGACTGAATGGAATTAATATCCATGGGCGCATACGAGAAGGAAATCGATGCCTAAAATTTTAATGTTCTCTTTATGACTTGCACATCCGTGGGACTCGACACACTTTTGGTTTTTTCGTCGCCACTCGAGACACTCTCAAACTGAAGTGGTAGTAAATCATAGTGTTGATCAGAACGAATGAATATCACCCATGTGGTGGTCGTGCATCTCCATCAGCAAACCGGGTATGGCTGGAAGCTTAGGGTGATTGTAAGAGAGTAGATTACATGGTACATATAGGAAAAATCTCGAAAAAAGGAAGAAAAAACAAATGATTAAAAGGGAGTGTTCAAAAAATAAAGTATAAAGGATAAAGTCTTTTGTCGTTGATCAATTCCATCTGAGGAATGCACCCACGCATTCGACTTCCATTCAAAAACGTAGTGGCGTAGTGAGTGCGTATGTGGCCTATACACTCACTTGCGGTCACTTGCGGTGGCCATCCGATGGACGAGTCAGTGCTTTTATCCTCCCCGACGAGTCTGGTAATGATTAACCGACCCCGAAGGGATGGAAGGCTTGGTTAGCCTAGCCTATCAATCAGGAAAAAGCCATGGCCGTGCGTGGACATAGCGGGCCACTTGCCACTACACCAGATGATGATGCGGCTTTTTTCCATGCCCTTTCAATAAAGCTCTCTTAGACAATCGAATATGCCGCTTTTTTTGAAAAAAAAACGGCTGTGAGTGAAATACCTCAAAACTCTTTAGCAAATCCATTTGTTTATGATGTTTGTTCGCGTTACATCTTTCAAATGCAGCTGATCAAATGCTGAACTTCTGACTATAGACTGACTGGGCTTGCTTGAAGCCAGCAAAAACCGGTACGCCGCTGAAATTGCTTCGAGATTCCTGCACTTCTCAGTTATTTCGCAAGCATTCCTATTAGAAAAAGACCAACAGCAACAGCACTGGCTTTGTCCCTGTGGGAGCTCATCGGACGAATATTTTTGCTGGCTAGCAGTCTGATGAAGATTACTCGAGCGGGAGCTCTAAAAACCGGTCCCGTTTGTCAGATGAATTCGGTTTTGTCTTCAACAAAGTGAATCAACTTTTTTTCCAAGTTGAAATAGGGGCAGAGTAATCATATGAGTTTATGGGTTCAAGTTGATCTGGGGATAGCGCGCTTGCAAAATGGGTTGATTCCATTCGACTGGGACATATTGTCGAGGTTTACACTTTTCACACTATACTGCTTGAAATCGTCGGCAATATAGTCTTCAAGAGCAGTCCGATGCAGTAATACCTGACAACCCGGAAAAGAAGTTGTAATGAGGAGGGGAGGGGAAGTTCATAATTCGACACTGGTGGGGTTATCTTATGGGCAACAGCCCCATAATCACCCACATGGTTTGGCAAGGAAATCCCTGTCACCCCGTTTGAGACCATTAACACGCCCGTACTTCCAAAGTCGACATGTTAGACGAATCCGTTCGATAGGAATATCCCTCCAGTTAGCAGCATTCTTACTAAGCCCCCTCGATTGTACAGAATAGGCCAATTCTGCCCTCAAACTGCAAACAGAACGCCCAAAAGATAGCTCTGATTGGGAATGTAACTCGTGGCGAATCCGAAATCGAACTGGTTAGTGCGGAGAGCTTTCTGAGCATGACTGCGTGGCATCATTAAGGGCACTTAACACTGCCGAACGTTTCAGTCTTTTTTAACTGTTTAATGTTTTAATTTACTGTGACCGTAGTTATCCGATAAATTCGCGGTTGTTGATGACTCTTTTCGACTGAAACGCTGAAGAAACAAAAAAAGGTTTCTCTCTAACAAATTCTATTAGGTTCACCCAAAGCATTTCCCTTCTCCAATTTCCACTTGGTTTCTGATTGGAAGGAAGCTAATTTTGTAATGCTCTAACAACGCGAGAAAACAACCCCGTGTACTTTCTGTTTCTAAAGTTGGACATTTACAGGCACGTCAGTGTTTTCTTTGAAATGTCAACAAAGTTTGCACCGGTCGGTTGCACTTTTGAAGGACGACCGACAGCTTGGCTGTCGGCTGCCACCAAGGTATGCAGTGATTAGGGGTGATCGTTTGAATTGGTATTGCCGGAATTGTGTTATCGGTAATCCCTCCGTTCCTTGCCCGGGAAGGTCTTCGTACCCCTCTTGACCTATTGAGTGCAAATACAGGAACGTTAGAGGAATGCGTTTTATTCACGTACGTCAGAAGCGATTTTTCGTCTATTTCCGAAATGCTTAAAACACTTAATGAATGACGTAAAGAGCGACAAATGATCCGTCTACTTCTTGCGACGACGACGAGTTCCATCTTCGAAGAATACTCCACCGTCGATGGCACAGTACTTTGGACAGATTCCCCGTTCACCGGCTGCTCCAGATTGACCAGCCATTCCTGGCGATCCCGGCTGTCCTGGTGCTCCAGGCATTCCGTTTGGACCAGGTGGTCCTTTAGGTCCTGGCGCTCCTGAAAAACGAATGTCTCATTTTCAATGATTCTTGTACAGAACTGCGAGAAAAAAAATTTAGCTAACCCATTCGTCCTGCCATTCCAGGTTGTCCTGGAGGTCCTGGTGGTCCCATAGGTCCAGGTGGTCCCATAGGACCAGGACCTGCTGCCATTACTGGTGACCCAACTGCGTTCTCTCCAGGAGGTCCTGGCATTCCAGGCCCTCCAGGTTTTCCTGGCGGTCCTGGTGGTCCTCTGGGTCCTGGTGGTCCAGGTGGAGCAGCAGCGCCGACCATACCAGCTGCTCCAGCCGCTCCAGGTGGTCCTGGAGGTCCAACTGGTCCAGGAGGACCGGGAGGTCCTGCTGGGCATGGACGGCATGGCGGAGGAGTCATAGGCTCACATGGCTGCATCGGTGGGCGTCCGGGAGCTCCTGGCATTCCCGGAGATCCAGGGGCGCCTGGTCGACCAGGTCTACCCGGAGCCCCTTGAGGTCCTGGAGGACCTGGCATGCAACAGGCATCACACGAGCCACCAACTTGACGAGTAGTTCTGTTGGCTATGGGATTGCTTCTCATGTGGGCCACTTCACCCCAGATTTCCTTGGCGGAACCCTGGAATACGGGAAAGTGAAGAGGGAGTTCCAAACCGTCTGTTCAAGACCATACCTTACAGAATTTGATGTCCAGACGCATCGATCGCTTCACATGGTGGATATAGTTATAAACCATTGGAAGTGTGACGCAAACGGAGAGCACCGCCACCACGGAGAATGTGACCGCGGCATAGGCGACGAAACGATATGCCGCCACACGGTGTCCTGTGTCCATTACGTGTGGAGCAGGCTAGGCGACGGCTAATGAGAATGAACGGATGGAAATTTGGTGGTGACGATGGGTTGTCGTTGATCATTGAACACCTTTTATACTACTAGTCGACGTTGGTGGCCACGCCTTCTGCGATATGCCACTGTCACCAACGTAGCTCTTTTTCAACATTCACTGAAGTACAATGGCGAACCCGGTCACACTGAAACGGATCACTCACACAATCATTCGATTGCTGTAAACTTGGTAAAGGAAGTTCTTCACTCCAGTAAAAAGAAGGAGTTGCAACTGGAGTTATGAGCACTACGTTACTCTCTTCCCTTCACTACTGCTTCTGCCAAATCTGATTAATTACTCTTGCGACAGATTATTCCCTTTGATTACCAGCCGGTACTATGAGTCTTCGGGGCTCCTACATTTTCTGAGTTGTCGAGGATTTGGCGATGTTCTAGGCTAACTTTTTTCCTGACATTTTCATACCTTCGAAGCTTTTGATGAATCTAATCACTAAAGTTATAAAATGTAATCAAAAAGAAGTGGTCCCGTCCCACTCCCATTTAAGGTGTACTAGTAGGTAAGTACCAGAATGGTGACACTAGGACAAAGGAGAGGGCCCTTGGCATCGACCTGACTCGGCGATTCATTCCCGATCTGCCGTGGCCTACCCATTTCAACTTTCCACATATATTCGAGGTTGATTAGCTAGCTAGTTCCAGGCTCAATCTGCTATCTTGTTGCTTCATCTCAATAATCACAAGCTAACTGAAGAATGACCTGGTAGACACTCGATCGCGGTTTCGGATTAGACGTCGAATACATTGAGCTAACCAGCACGATTTTCCCCTTGTTATTTCCAACTGCCTGTTCTCTTTAATGGCTGGAAACGTTCGTTTCAACGGATCAAATGTCATAGCAGAACGAGCTCTCCTAAGCTGTAGACAGACTCTCACGTTTTTGGAAAGACACATTGTCTCTTCGATGCCGTCCGGCTGAGCACACGTCTTAGACAGACGTTAATGAGATTTTATGGGCCATTAATTTCTATGGATAGACAACCTGACCTATGGTAAGTAGGTAACAGAGAAAGACTACAACATTTTGACTGCGAACCCGTTGGACCTACTTTACTTGTGCATGAATCTAAATGTCCCAAGGATATCTGGGAGCCGAGGTGAGTCGGTGACTTACGACGTTCAAGCCATATTTACAGGTCCATTAGGACCTGTAAATATGGCTTAGGCTGAACCATTTCTATCCCTCGACAAAACTTACAAAGGAGAGCATAAAATCATAAAAAGCGTCCCACCAACAGGCTCCATATGTAGGCTATTAATTTAACTTCCTTCACAAATGTGGCAGCTTCAAAGAGGACTTGATTGACTGATTTATGTCTTTACGGCTTTGAATGTCAATGTACTTCGTAGCACAGTTTCAGGGGATCAAACCGGTATCGTATCGTTGTCTGAACATCATTAATGTTGGTGCAGCGTGAACGTTAATTTCTGATGTAAGTTGTATGATGTTGTTAATGAATCCAAAGAAAAATCCTATCATCACAGAATAATATATCAAAAGTTTAATAAAGGCATCTCGTCTCACGTCGATTAGTCCCCCATTATTTCTGTTCCCTTCTTTTTTTCTTCTTTCCGATTGCTAGGCTTATACAAGGGGAAGAACACCAGTTGAGTGATCTGTAATTCGATGAAATCGTGTACGTTTTTATACGGAAGCACAGAAATTGGGGAATGTCTTTTTGTGGCCTCGAATTACCACTTCTGAACCTTTTCAACTGTTCTCGTGCCTAGGTTTTACCCTTCGATGACGAGTAGGTATGTGACGAGTATTACCCTACCAAAAAAGGTACTCAATCTCTCTGGTACAATGGAATAGCAGGCTAGGGACTGTCTAAGCAATTAAGATCGTTGATGAATAAGAAAATAAAATTAGCCCCAAAAATCAAGGTACTGCTGCAGAGTTGCACATTGTCGATCTGCATAGAAAAGACGGAGTTGCAAAGTCACCGCAGTATGAACACGGCTTAAACAGTCCCTATCCTTCCGAAGATGATAGAGCAGCGTCTACAATGGTATGGGCACCACTGGGGAGACCACCGAACCATCCACTAAGTGATATAGTGAAGTTTGAGGGTCCAGGGAAGCAACCTCGAGGAGCCCCAAAAGCAGATGTGGCACGACTTAATCAAGATGGACCTCGCCGGAGCTGAAGTAACGGCAGAAGATACCGTAGATACAAAGAAGTAAAGTTGCTGTCGAAACTGGCAAGAACAACAGACCGTTCGACCGCACTGGATAGACGCTAGGGACATGGAAGAGAAAAAGAACATTTGCCAACCCCTTCTACTACATACTTGTAATAACCAAGTTTTTTTGGATTACGAGTCGTTAAACGTAGTCAATTCCATTTGATTTCCTTTCAATGTCGACCATCTGTCGTCATACCTAACAGTTGTGGCATCCAGAATGACCCAGAGCTCCTCGTTGTTCTTCCAAGCCTCCCATGTCCTCAGGCTGATATAGTTGTAAGTGCACATGCTAACTGAAGTTCAGTTTCTAGCAAAAGTTTTGATGCCAGCGCTAATGTCTACGTCGGCGATAAAAGAACTAGCCGAGCAAACATCTCCAAAATGGTTCAAGGCTCATTGACTTGGGCACATTTATGGATATCGACCTTGGTTTGAACTGTCGAATGCCAATAATTCATTACAAAAAGTGAACTGGATTTATATTCGAGATAACTGCCGTCTCAATGTCAAGCCCATCGCTAAATTCGCTCCCCATCACAGAATTTAATAGTGGCTGATTAACCTGTTTTGGAATACTGAAATGGGAAATTGCAATTCAAGTGCAGCCAGTGCGAATGGAACCGGTCAGTCGAGCTCTTTGATCAAATCACTGTTCTGTTGTAGACATAAACGGAAACTTTCGTTCAACATGCCGAAATGGAGGCTGTGCAATGGAAAACATGGCTGAAATTGAGTTAGTCGAGAAGCCCTGCCAACCCTGCATAGGTTCTTCGTGAAGAGGAACTGAGTTTTTTTTGAACTTTTGAGATCCTGATTCCTTACATTGGGTCCGAATTCTGACTTGAAAAAAGCCACAACTGCTAACAGCACTGATATTTTCGAACAGATTCGTCTACCAAATGGTAATGACCCGTTAAAATCGGAATTTTACAAATGCAGATGTTCTGTTAGGAGGTACAGAACGTCCTGTCGGCCTTGGAGGAGGAACGACGACCGCTTCTTCGACGTCCTTCAAGCTCTTCCTTATATAATCAGCAGTAACTCAACAGCAATATGTATTATATTGACTCTTACTGGAAACTCTTGAATTTCTTGCCGATCTCGCGATTCTCGTGAAGGATGCCTCATAAAATGCGCTGACGATAAACGATGAATTGGTTTTCGTGTATGGGTTTCTTGTACAGCATAGTGACCAACGACAAGGCGTGGGTGTCTTATGTAAGATTCAGAAAAAAATGATGTTGGAGCCGTACATTTTTATAGGGTTTGCGTACTGATGGGTTGCTGCACAAAGATCTGCTGAGAAGGAATACTGGTTTAGTGTTAATGCCCACGTGTCCACTGTAATGTCATCCAGACTCAAAAAGTGACCGACGATAGCCGTAATCTTAACTAGAAAAAGTGAACTGCCCTAGTACTTCGAGAATACAAATTAGGTTGGCACGTGATTTTCGGACCACCACTCTGAGGATCTTTTGTTATTTAACGTTTTTCTTGGACATAGTTCGAGTTCCAACGCTCGAGTAGTAGTAGTAGTATTCGATACGTCTCACGAAGAGCTTCATTACCTTCTGGTCAAGGAAAGGTATGATGTTGATATTAACTTCATTACTGTCTGCGTAAATTTTCCTATTTAGAAAGGTCTAGAAACTGAAAAGTATGGCAAGCAGTCGATGTAAGGTCAGCGCTACAGGGTCAAGAAACAGCTAAGGGCCTAGGGTTTCTATGACCTTCCTTAGGGTCACGTGTTGTCATGCAGAAAGTGAACTTGATTTGTATCCATATAACTTCAACTTGCTGGCTCCGTGGTCGAGTTCGCACAGTAAAATTCTGTACTGTATTAGGTGCCATTTACCAGTTTCCAAAGAGCCCCCTCCCTCATATTTCACAGAACAGAACATACAGAAGGGCCTCATTTGGGTGAATCTCGTTCGTTGCAAGCGCAGTATTGGGGGCTGAGCTGCTGTGAATTGTAGGACTATTGGGAAAACAGCGCTCAACAAAACCAATAGTCACCATCAATGTTGGATAGCTAGTCGAGGATACGGTGAAAAGTTAAAAGAATTATTTTTCCATAAATATAGGGAAACATAAAAGTGGTAAACACATTTTTCCAACGAAGCGATTAGAAGTCTGGAGGAGAGGGTGGGGGATACAGAAGAACCTCTTTTGAGTGAGGCTCGTCTGTTGCAAGCGCAGTATTGGGGGCTGATCTGCTGTGAACTGTAGGCTAGGGGGAGAATTTCTTAAGCGCCTAATGGTGATTATTCGGTTTTGAAGGAGAAGCCTCTTCTATAAGATAAGATATATAGAAGAGAACTATAGGCACCGAAATGTTGTTCCAAGGAAATGTTGTTTTCCTACTGACACAGTGTTTTCACAGCTCAGGTTATAAAACATGCTCATGTGAACAAAGGTTCTTATCAATAAGACCGGTTAGACGGTTTATAATTCGTTCACAAGAACTGAACATCAAACTAGGCATTGTGCAACTCACAGAAGTGCTTTATGGCTAAACCAGAATGCCTGAAAGTGTGCGGATTGGAGACGAACTTGAAAGTCAGATCAAGGGATTCAAACAGTTACACCCATTACCTTGGTATCAGGGAAACCATACTGTTCATGCTGCTCTGTATTGCAAATCGAGTGAGAAGGACTTTGTAAAGGCTTAGAGCTGCTGTAGATAAATCGATCAGCGATTCCGCCACGCACAAGTATGATTCATTACAGGGTAGTGCATACCACTGGAATGAATCCTCACTCCTACTCTCAAGAACTTCACTCTGTATGCGTGTAAGAGTAAGGGGTATAGTGTCTACAGGGCATGAAGAACGTTTCTGTTTCCTTTAAATTTAAATAATACTGCAGATAAGAGGCCGAGTACATGTGATGCAGCGGTAGCGAGCGTGGCTTCATTGAAGAAAGTGCCACGTCTTGGTTGAGGCTGCACAGGTTGCTTAAATGTACATTGTTGTACTAAGTGTATTCGCCGTGTGAGGATTCATCGAGAGTCGATCATGGTCGCTTCCAAAAAGCCACGCGATTTAGCACAGTATTCCGTCGCGATCATCTGATTTCTGCAGAAATGACTAGACATTCTGCGAAAGGCTATACTTTTTTTGGGAACAACTTTGTTCATTAAGGATGAAGTCGTTTTGTTAGCTAAAGGCATTTACGTTCTCCGGCGGAACATGCGATTGAAGCTCTGTAACCCTATGAGGGGTTTGAGAATATTGAAGGTGTATCCTGTAATTGCAGCTCAGCTGCAAACCTTTCTGATTCATTTCGTAATTCAGTTGCAGATGCAATCGGTGACTGCTCAGTAGATTACATTCTGAAGAGCAGTGCAGTCCTTCATCCTAGTACACCAACAATGGTGAGACGTTCATCCACCCATCCACTTTTACTGCTTCACAAAGTATAACAGGAGGAAGGATTTCCGAGAAGTTTATTTCCTTACACAGGAAAAATAGGGTATCATTCACAAAGACCACACGACTTAGCACAGTATTCCTTCGCAATCGCGTGATAGTTAGGGGTTATGCATGGAGGCTCATTGTCTTCTTTTTGAGGTGTTTGCATGAATAGACAGAACCTTTCGCCTGCTCTCGTCTCCGCCGCTTTATCCACGCACGGCTGAAAATAAGAAATGGCACGGGAACGAAGTACATCCTGATATTGCTTGTTACAGCCTCTACGAAAACGGGTCGGCTGTATTTCCTATAGAATAAGATCCAGAATCCAGGACAGGGCTCCTTTAGTACTGTTAATCGCTACTGGGTAAGATAACTTACTTCCGCTCTACTTGTGAAGGCGTTGAGTAGAACAAGGGTGCAAATAAGGTAGAAGAACATTTCGGATGGCGCTAGATTTGTGACGAGTTCTATGACCTGAAGCAATTTATACTGATATTCACAAAATATTGCACTTCCCCATTGCATAATATCATTTTCTGACATAAATGGTAGAACAATGGCAAACTGTGCAGGATTTTGTGCATTTGCAATGGAGCAATTTTTTTCCAACAGGGCAGATCACGGTGAGCGAATTCGGCCAAGCAGATGAGAGTTCCCGCAAATACTGCACAATTTGCCATTGTTCTACCTTTTTGTGTCAGCAAATGATATTATACAATGGGAAAGTGCAATATTTTGTGAATTGTGGGCTTCTATTATATTACCTTCACAGAACGATTAGCAATTGACGGCCTCTATGATCGAAACCGCTCTAACCATCTGCGACGAAGAAGCTTTAACTTCAATAATACATTTGTAAAACTTACTTGAATGGTATGAACTGCTCTGAGAAAATTCTACTTCTTATCTTAAAGAGGCAAAATCATTCCGAGGCTCAATCATACGGTTATGCAGCCAATATTGCAGGGCGATTATATTAGTGATGACAGTATAATGAGACTAAATGATCACCAAATGCCTCTCTTTAAAGGTATTCTACCGTCTTTGTCTACTAAGCATAGAAATGGCGCTCCAGCAGGTGGAAGCGTCCTAAAGAGAGCTACCATTACAAGTTTGGTCTTTTATTTTCACTGGGATAGACTCTATGGGACCTTTGGAGGCTTTAGTGATAACATTGATAAGCCTTTGATTTAGAAACAAGCAAATTTCAGCTTCTACAGAAGTGGTCGGATTCCGCAGGATCAGTATGATTTCTGGTTTGCGCAGTTATCTTTTTTCAGAAGTATCCGATAGGACCGTAATAGACTCGAAAATATTTGCAAAGAGTTTCATCAGCACTTCGGAGTTCGTTTACACAGTTCCAACCCTGATCAAAAGATCGCTCATGGTTCAATATAAATGATGTAGGATTACCGCAGTCCATCACTTTTCCAGCAACATCCAAAATGTTCTTCTACTTTGTCTGCGCTCTTGTCCTACTCAACGCCTTCACAAGTGTAGCGGAAGTGAGTTATCATATACAGCAGCGATTAGCAATACTAAAGGAGGCTTGTCTTGTATTCTGTACTTTTATTCTGTAGGAAATACAGCCGAACCGCTTTCGTTGAGGTTGTAACAAACAGCGTATAAACATTGAATGTAGTTCATTCCCGTCTCACTTGATCTTTTCAGCCGTGCGTGGATAAAGCGGCGGAGACGAGAGCAGGCGAAAGGTTCTGTTTATTCATGCAAACACCTCTAGCAGAAGACGGTGAGCCTCCATGCATAACCTCTAACTATAACGCGATTGCGAAGGAATACTGTGCTAAGTCGTGTGGTCTTTGTGACTAAAAGGTGTCGGGTGTCAACCTGTGTTGCATTGAAATAAATACTTCTCAACAATCTGTCTTTGATTTCCCTGCGAATCATTCTCTTTAACGAAACCCGAAAGAACATTTATTTTGATCCGCTTCTGCGAAGGTATCAGTAGCTGAAGAGAAGCTAAGTAATTTAGTTTGCAGTACTTGCATTAGGCTGCTACGAAATTACAACAAAAAAATTCGAAACGACATGTCAGCCCTCCATCAATTTGGAAGCTCCTCAGCATTAGTAGGAGGAGTCACGACTTCTCGGTTGAGTAATTCTTCGAAACGTCTCTCGATGTATTTAGTTGGAGTAAATTCGAAGATAAACTGAGCCTCCAATACACATTGTAATCGGAGACGACCATTTCTGGGTGAAGGCTGAAGATCTAAACGCAACAAAATATGTGTACAGGATTTTCAAAGTCACTTGCTCACATAGATAGTCCCAAGCAACTAAGAGAGGAATTCATGAACTCAGCCCTTTTTTCAGCAGTGACCAAGGTTTGAGGACCTGCAGTGGGGCACTTTGGCTGTGGAACAAGTCAGTAGCATGTCAACTCAGAACCTCCCACCAACTTTCGCTTCCTCTGCGTTTCTTTGTAGGGCTAAAAAGATGGATTGACATGGAATGAGTTTCGTACTCTAGAAATAATTCGTCGGAAATTCTATTGGAAATTGGCAGTCTTCGATATCAGGCTTACCAAGAATCATTTTCATGTGAACATTCAAATTTATTTACAAGCGTTGTCTTCCCAACTATGAATCCATCCGAAGGTATTCCAAAAGTGGCGTGCCATTTTGTGGAAATTCAGTCTTTTTCTCCAATGTGCCATCAATAAGAAGCAGTTTGAGCAGTTCTGAAGCCAGACTGGTATATAATCGTGATTGGGTGGAGATTCGCGCGGCAACTCGATCATCTTTTAATTTCATAATCAACAGTCAGAGGCAAATCACGTCTTATGCCTCTCCCTGCAGGATGGAGAAGCAGCTGTCCATAGTCTGCCCGAATTGGGCAGACTATGGACAGCTGCTACCAGTCTGGCTTCAGTTGCCAAGCAAGGAAAGTTCGTTGCTCTTCGTATGTTTTCTGTTGAGTATCTGAACTTGCCTCTTTCTCTGCTTTTCCTTTAACCTACCCATGTTCTACCGGGAGTAGGTCTGAACTGGGACGACCTATTCAATAATATTCGCGAACGAGGACACACTCAGGAAGCACTCGTGTTTGAAGCCTACAAAATTCGTTCCCTCTTTTGGCTTGGGATAGTACAAAGTGTTCCCACCTTAAAACAACTATTTCACCTCAGGGTGAGAAATTATTATCGAAGCCTATGATACTTCTCATTTCCACCAAAGACGATCAAAAACAATCAAAATACCAGAGACTGATATGGATGTATATTTATTTCTTCCTGTAAAAACTATAGTAATCTATATCACTCACAAGGACCACATGACTTGGCGCGGTACTCCTTTGCAAGTCCCTAATAGTCTGCAGCCTTGCAGAGGAGCTCCGTGTTCGGGGTTCAAGAAGCTCGCATGTGTTCGCAGAACTTCTCTCCTACTTTCGTTTTCATCGTTTTATCTGCTAGAAAGAGAGAATGACACATAAATGAGATCCGTTTAGAATTCTTACGTCGCAAAGACTCTATTGGAGTGATTGCTTAGTATTTCCACAAAACTAGAATTTTTTCATATAAAGAGTAACGTTATCATAAAAACCAGAGAGATCGTTCAAAAGAACTAAACATCAAAGTGGACATTGTACAACTCTCAGAAGTGACTTTATGGCCAAGTCTGATTGTGAGTGCTTGAAACAGATCAAGGAGCCAGCCACACACCCATTGCCTGAGTTTTCAAGGAAACTACGCCAGTTCACGGTATGCTCAATCCTGTAGGTTCAGGGAAGAGAATTTTATCAACGCTCAGTGCCGGTGTAGATAAAGCGATCTGCGTTCTGCCACATACAAGTACGATTCATGTCAGAATATTTACACACCACCCGAAAAGCCTCTACTCTCAAGTACTTCAGTCTAGATGATTATTTTAGTAGTTGAAACATAGACGGATTTCCGGGTAGAGTGGTATCGTGTGTATGGGGTATGACAGATGTTTCTATGTTGTTTTTTAGTAAGACCGTAGATAGGGTTGTGGATATGTGATACAGCGTAGCGAGCCCGGCAGTGGGTGTGTCACATCTTGGCTGAGGCTACACAGCATTACCTAATATGCGCATCTATGTATATGTATATGCCGTGTCCGTCGAACATGTGATTGAATCTCTGTAGCCCTATAAGGGGTTTGGGAATATCGAAGGTGTATCCTCTCATTGTAGCTTAGATGCGAACCTTTCTGACTCATTTCGTATTTCAGTTGCAGATGCAATCGGAGACTGCTCAGTAGATTACATTCTGAAGAACATGGGAACGATTTTGAGTTAGGCTGGGATTCAGGATGCAGGACAACACAGTGCGGTCCTTATTCGTCCTAGTGCAACAACAATGGTGAGGCGTTCATCAACCCATTTAGTTATACTATTTTCATGCAGTTTTTTTACTTTATGAAAATATAACTTGTGCATATCAACCTCCGTGAATCGACAACGTAGTGAGATGCAGTCTCGGTTCTTTAAGTAACGGATCGCAAAATATTCCGGTGAACTGTAAGTATTCAAAAAGTACAACGCGAGGGAGGATTTCTGAGAAGTTTATTTCCTTACTTAGAAAAAAAGTATCATTCACAAAGACCACACGACTTAGCACAGTATTCCTTCGCAATCGCGTGATAGTTAGGGGTTATGCATGGAGGCTCATTGTCTTCTGCTTGAGGTGTTTGCATGAATAAACAGAACCTTTCGCCTGCTCTCGTCTCCGCCGCTTTATCCACGCACGGCTGAAAAGATCAAGTGACACGGGAATGAACTACATTCAATGTTTATACGTTGTTTGTTACAACCTCTACGAAAGCGGGTCGGCTGTATTTCCTACAGAATAAATATCCAGAATACAGACAAGCCTTCTTTACTATTGCTAATCGCTACTGGATATGATAACTTACTTCGGCTTTACTTGTGAAGGTGTTGAGTAGAACAAGGGTGCAAATAAGGTAGAAGAACATTTTGGATGCCGCCAGGTCTGTGATGAGTTCTATGACCGGAAACAATTTATACTGAATGGGGAGCGTTTTTTTCAACAGGGCAGTTCACGGTGAGCGAATCCAGTCAAGCAGATGAGGGTTATCGCAAATACTGCACAATTTGCCATTGTTCTACTTTTTTGTGTCAGCAAATGATATTATACAATGGGAAAGTGCAATATTTTGTGAATTGTGGGCTTCTATATTACCTTCCCCCAATGATAAGCAATTGACGGCTTCTACAATCGAAACCGCTCTAACCATCTGAGACGAAGAAGCTTTAACTCCAGTAACACATTTGTAAAATTTACTCGAATGGTATGAACTACTCTAGGAGGATTCTACTTTTTATCCAAAAAGGCAAAACCATTCCCAGATTCAATCATTCGGTTATGCAGCCAATATTGCAGTGCGATCATATTAGTAAGGACAGTATCTTCTTCTTCTCCCCAGCGTTAGTCCCGCGCCGTCGCAGGGTCCGCTGTTCTTGCCAACTGTCTCCATTTCATTCTATCTACGGCATCTCTGCCGTCTCCTTGCCTTTGGCGAGGCCCTTCTTGATCACGTCCCGCCATCTCTTCCTTGGGGCTCCTCGTGGTCGCTTACCTTGAGCCTCAAACTCCGTTGCTTCCCTTATCGGATGGCTCTGTGGTATTCTTAGTACATGCCCGAACCATCGCAGGCGCTGCTCTCACATCATCAGTTGAACTCGGGCTGTTTGCACAGCCGTCCTGACGTCTTCATTTCTGACCCGATCCAGCCGCGTCCAGCCGCAGGCCCATCTGAGCATTCTCATTTCAGCGGAGTGGAGCTGCCCTTCATGGGATTTACTCACGGGCCAACACTCGCTGGTCTTTATTCGATTCCTTTTATTCATTGTATGAGAAACTCGACAGTCGAGAAGGAAAGAAGTTCGTCTTCCGTCTGGCGAGAGCGCATCACCGCGCTACTCAGGACATCGGGGTAGTGAAGTCCGTCAGGAGCAGGCGTAGGTGAAAGGAATACTTCGACGGGCTTCTCAACGAAGAATTCGCCCGTAAGAACAGCTAGAGGCAACGGCTGGCCTCGCCAATCGCTAGACAGAGAATGAGGTGCGTAGAGCAATGGGAAAGATGAATGTAGGGAAGGCAACTGGTCCGAATGGAGTACCGATCGATGCATGGAAAGAGCTCGGAGAGCACGGGATAAAGGTGCTCACCCGATTCCTGAATACCGTCACCGCTAAAGGAAGAATCCCACATGCGTGGAGGAGGACCACTATCGTTCCAATCTTCAAGCAAAAGGAGGACGTGTTCCATCTACCGGGAATCAGCTTGACTGCTCACACGATGAAAATGTACGAGCGGCTGGTCGACTCAAGACTGAAAGAACTGGTCCCAATCTCACAGAAGCAATTCTACTTCATGTCTGAAAGGTCTACAATGGACGCCATCTTCATAGCTAGATAAGTTATGGAGAAGTATCGAGAAAAGCGTCGACCCTGCTACCTAGCTTTCCTCGAACTGGAGAGAAGGCTTTCGACCGTCTCCTGCGACAAGTCCTTTGGAGAGCGCTCCGGAAACGAAAGATTCCAAACCGGAGCAATAGATGTCACGGTTGCGGCACACCAGAGATCAGCTCTGAGCCCGTTCCTCTTCCTGCCCACGATGGACGTCATCACAGAAACACTCACGGATGGACCACTGAAGACCATCCTCTACGCTGATGACACCTGATAGCGGAGAGCAAGGAAGAACTCCAAGACAAACTCCGGAATTGGCAGAGGGTATTGGCGGAGAATGGACTCCGGCTGAATGTGAAGAAGACGAAGTTCTTCAGTTCCGAGGAGGGCACGGAGTCAACCGTCGACTGTCGCGGGGAAGCCATCGAAAAGGTCCAGGAATTCCGCATTCTGGGGAGTGATCTAGCCGACGATGGTAGCGTGGACCAGGCCAAAAATCCCGAATAAATGCGGCATGGATGAAGTGGAGGGAGTCCACCGGTATCCTCTGCGACCGTCGGTGCTCCGGACATCGGACAGCGGTAAGGCCCACGATGCTCTACGGCACAGAGGGTTGGCCCTCGAGTAAATCCCACGAGGGACAGCTCCACTCCGCTGGAATGAGAATGCTCAGATGGGTCACCGAAGATGAGAGAGCAGCGCCTGCGATGGTTCGGGCATGTACTAAGAATACCACAGAGCCATCCGATAAGGGAAGCAACGGAGTTTGAGGCTCAAGGTAAGCGACCACGAGGAGCCCCAAGGAAGAGATGGCGGGACGTGATCAAGAAGGGCCTCGCCAAAGGCAAGGAGACGGCAGAGATGCCGTAGATAGAATGAAATGGAGACAGTTGGCAAGAACAGCGGACCCTGCGACGGCGCGGGACTAACGCTGGGGAGAAGAAGAAGATACTGTCCTTACTAATATGATCGCACTGCAATATTGGCTGCATAACCGAATGATTGAATCTGGGAATGGTTTTGCCTTTTTGGATAAAAAGTAGAATCCTCCTAGAGTAGTTCATACCATTCGAGTAAATTTTACAAATGTGTTACTGGAGTTAAAGCTTCTTCGTCTCAGATGGTTAGAGCGGTTTCGATTGTAGAAGCCGTCAATTGCTTATCATTGGGGGAAGGTAATATAGAAGCCCACAATTCACAAAATATTGCACTTTCCCATTGTATAATATCATTTGCTGACACAAAAAAGTAGAACAATGGCAAATTGTGCAGTATTTGCGAGAACCCTCATTTGCTTGACTGGATTCGCTCACCGTGAACTGCCCTGTTGAAAAAAACGCTCCCCATTTAGTATAAATTGTTCCAGGTCATAGAACTCATCACAGACCTGGCGGCATCCAAAATGTTCTTCTACCTTATTTGCACCCTTGTTCTACTCAACACCTTCACAAGTAAAGCCGAAGTAAGTTATCATATCCAGTAGCGATTAGCAATAGTAAAAAAGGCTTGTCTGTATTCTGGATATTTATTCTGTAGGAAATACAGCCGACCCGCTTTCGTAGAGGTTGTAACAAACAACGTATAAACATTGAATGTAGTTCATTCCCGTGTCACTTGATCTTTTCAGCCGTGCGTGGATAAAGCGGCGGAGACGAGAGCAGGCGAAAGGTTCTGTTTATTCATGCAAACACCTCAAGCAGAAGACAATGAGCCTCCATGCATAACCCCTAACTATAACGCGATTGCGAAGGAATACTGTGCTAAGTCGTGTGGTCTTTGTGAATGATACTTTTTTTCTAAGTAAGGAAATAAACTTCTCAGAAATCCTCCCTCGCGTTGTACTTTTTGAATACTTACAGTTCACCGGAATATTTTGCGATCCGTTACTTAAAGAACCGAGACTGCATCTCACTACGTTGTCGATTCACGGAGGTTGATATGCACAAGTTATATTTTCATAAAGTAAAAAAACTGCATGAAAATAGTATAACCAAATGGGTTGATGAACGCCTCACCATTGTTGTTGCACTAGGACGAATAAGGACCGCACTGTGTTGTCCTGCATCCTGAATCCCAGCCTAACTCAAAATCGTTCCCATGTTCTTCAGAATGTAATCTACTGAGCAGTCTCCGATTGCATCTGCAACTGAAATACGAAATGAGTCAGAAAGGTTCGCATCTAAGCTACAATGAGAGGATACACCTTCGATATTCCCAAACCCCTTATAGGGCTACAGAGATTCAATCACATGTTCGACGGACACGGCATATACATATACATAGATGCGCATATTAGGTAATGCTGTGTAGCCTCAGCCAAGATGTGACACACCCACTGCCGGGCTCGCTACGCTGTATCACATATCCACAACCCTGTCTACGGTCTTACTAAAAAACAACATAGAAAACATCTGTCATACCCCATACACACGATACCACTCTACCCGGAAATCCGTCTATGTTTCAACTACTAAAATAATCATCTAGACTGAAGTACTTGAGAGTAGAGGCTTTTCGGGTGGTGTGTAAATATTCTGACATGAATCGTACTTGTATGTGGCAGAACGCAGATCGCTTTATCTACACCGGCACTGAGCGTTGATAAAATTCTCTTCCCTGAACCTACAGGATTGAGCATACCGTGAACTAGCGTAGTTTCCTTGAAAACTCAGGCAATGGGTGTGTGGCTGGCTCCTTGATCTGTTTCAAGCACTCACAATCAGATTTGGTCATAAAGTCACTTCTGAGAGTTGTACAATGTCCACTTTGATGTTTAGTTCTTTTGAACGATCTCTCTGGTTTTTATGATAACGTTACTCTTTATATGAAAAAAAATTCTAGTTTTGTGGAAATACCAAGCAATCACTCCAATAGAGTCTTTGCGACGTAAGAATTCTAAACGGATCTCATTTATGTGTCATTCTCTCTTTCTATCAGATAAAACGATGAAAACGAAAGTAGGAGAGAAGTTCATGAGAGCTTCTCGAACCCCGAACACGGAGCTCCTCTGCAAGGCTGCAGACTATTAGGAACTCGCAAAGGAGTACTGCGCCAAGTCATGTGGTCCTTGTGAGTGATATAGATTACTATAGTTTTTACAGGAAGAAATAAATATACATCCATATCAGTCTCTGGTATTTTGATTGTTTTTGATCGTCTTCGGTGGAAATGAGAAGTATCATAAGCTTCGATAATAATTTCTCACCCTGAGGTGAAATAGTTGTTTTAAGGTGGGAACACTTTGTACTATCCCAAGCCAAAAGAGGGAACGAATTTTGTAGGCTTCAAACACGAGTGCTTCCTGAGTGTGTCCTCGTTCGCGAATATTATTGAATAGGTCGTCCCAGTTCAGACCTACTCCCGGTAGAACATGGGTAGGTTAAAGGAAAAGCAGAGAAAGAGGCAAGTTC
Source organism: Haemonchus contortus (assembly GCA_000469685.2). Taxonomy (NCBI): domain Eukaryota; kingdom Metazoa; phylum Nematoda; class Chromadorea; order Rhabditida; family Trichostrongylidae; genus Haemonchus; species Haemonchus contortus. Next base: position 42,481,910 of record LS997565.1, read on the forward strand.
AGATACTCAACAGAAAACATACGAAGAGCAACGAACTTTCCTTGCTTGGCAACTGAAGCCAGGTAGGCCAAGGCCTCGGGGTATGGCAGCTGCTTCTCCATCCTGCAGGGAGAGGCATAAGACGTGATTTGCCTCTGACTGTTGATTATGAAATTAAAAGATGATCGAGTTGCCGCGCGAATCTCCACCCAATCACGATTATATACCAGTCTGGCTTCAGAACTGCTCAAACTGCTTTCTATTGATGGCACATTGGAGAAAAAGACTGAATTTCCACAAAATGGCACGCCACTTTTGGAATACCTTCGGATGGATTCATAGTTGGGAAGACAACGCTTGTAAATAAATTTGAATGTTCACATGAAAATGATTCTTGGTAAGCCTGATATCGAAGACTGCCAATTTCCAATAGAATTTCCGACGAATTATTTCTAGAGTACGAAACTCATTCCATGTCAATCCATCTTTTTAGCCCTACAAAGAAACGCAGAGGAAGCGAAAGTTGGTGGGAGGTTCTGAGTTGACATGCTACTGACTTGTTCCACAGCCAAAGTGCCCCACTGCAGGTCCTCAAACCTTGGTCACTGCTGAAAAAAAGGGCTGAGTTCATGAATTCCTCTCTTAGTTGCTTGGGACTATCTATGTGAGCAAGTGACTTTGAAAATCCTGTACACATATTTTGTTGCGTTTAGATCTTCAGCCTTCACCCAGAAATGGTCGTCTCCGATTACAATCTGTATTGGAGGCTCAGTTTATCTTCGAATTTACTCCAATTAAATACATCGAGAGACGTTTCGAAGAATTACTCAACCGAGAAGTCGTGACTCCTCCTACTAATGCTGAGGAGCTTCCAAATTGATGGAGGGCTGACATGTCGTTTCGAATTTTGTTGCAATTTCGTAGCAGCCTAATGCAAGTACTGCAAACTAAATTACTTAGCTTCTCTTCAGCTACTGATACCTTCGCAGAAGCGGATTAAAATAAATGTTCTTTCGGGTTTCGTTAAAGAGAATGATTCGCAGGGAAATCAAAGACAGATTGTTGAGAAGTATTTATTTCAATGCAACACAGGTTGACACCCGACACCTTTTAGTCACAAAGACCACACGACTTAGCACAGTATTCCTTCGCAATCGCGTTATAGTTAGAGGTTATGCATGGAGGCTCACCGTCTTCTGCTAGAGGTGTTTGCATGAATAAACAGAACCTTTCGCCTGCTCTCGTCTCCGCCGCTTTATCCACGCACGGCTGAAAAGATCAAGTGAGACGGGAATGAACTACATTCAATGTTTATACGCTGTTTGTTACAACCTCAACGAAAGCGGTTCGGCTGTATTTCCTACAGAATAAAAGTACAGAATACAAGACAAGCCTCCTTTAGTATTGCTAATCGCTGCTGTATATGATAACTCACTTCCGCTACACTTGTGAAGGCGTTGAGTAGGGCAAGAGCGCAGACAAAGTAGAAGAACATTTTGGATGTTGCTGGAAAAGTGATGGACTGCGGTAATCCTACATCATTTATATTGAACCATGAGCGATCTTTTGATCAGGGTTGGAACTGTGTAAACGAACTCCGAAGTGCTGATGAAACTCTTTGTAAATATTTTCGAGTCTATTACGGTCCTATCGGATACTTCTGAAAAAACGATAACTGCGCAAACCAGAAATCATACTGATCCTGCGGAATCCGACCACTTCTGTAGAAGCTGAAACTTGCTTGTTTCTAAATCAAAGGCTTATCAATGTTATCACTAAAGCCTCCAAAGGTCCCATAGAGTCTATCCCAGTGAAAATAAAAGACCAAACTTGTAATGGTAGCTCTCTTTAGGACGCTGCCACCTGCTGGAGCGCCATTTCTGTGCTTAGTAGACGAAGACGGTAGAATACCTTTGAAGAGAAGCATTTGGTGATCATTTAGTCTCATTATACTGTCATCACTAATATAATCACCCTGCAATATTGGCTGCATAACCGTATGATTGAGCCTCGGAATGATTTTGCCTCTTTAAGATAAGAAGTAGAATTTTCTCAGAGCAGTTCATACCATTCAAGTAAGTTTTACAAATGTATTATTGAAGTTAAAGCTTCTTCGTCGCAGATGGTTAGAGCGGTTTCGATCATAGAGGCCGTCAATTGCTAATCGTTCTGTGAAGGTAATATAATAGAAGCCCACAATTCACAAAATATTGCACTTTCCCATTGTATATCATTTGCTGGCACAAAAAGGTAGAACAATGGCAAATTGTGCAGTATTTGCGAGAACCCTCATCTGCTTGACTGGATTCGCTCACCGTGATCTGCCCTGTTGGAAAAAAATTGCTCCATTGCAAATGCACAAAATCCTGCACAGTTTGCCATTGTTCTACCATTTATGTCAGAAAATGATATTATGCAATGGGGAAGTGCAATATTTTGTGAATATCAGTATAAATTGCTTCAGGTCATAGAACTCGTCACAAATCTAGCGCCATCCGAAATGTTCTTCTACCTTATTTGCACCCTTGTTCTACTCAACGCCTTCACAAGTAGAGCGGAAGTAAGTTATCTTACCCAGTAGCGATTAACAGTACTAAAGGAGCCCTGTCCTAGATTCTGGATATTATTCTATAGGAAATACAGCCGACCCGTTTTCGTAGAGGCTGTAACAAGCAATATCAGGATGTACTTCGTTCCCGTGCCATTTCTTATTTTCAGCCGTGCGTGGATAAAGCGGCGGAGACGAAAGCAGGCGAAAGGTTCTGTGAATACATGCAAACACCTCAAGCAGAAGACAATGAGCCTCCATGCATAACCCCTAACTATCACGCGATTGCGAAGGAATACTGTGCTAAGTCGTGTGGTTTTTGTGAGTGATAACGCAAATAAGAAATAAACGTCGTTTTGAAATGTGCATCTGCTCCCCGGAACATAACTGATTGTTAAGCTTCAATACAAGGAGTCAGTTGTTATAGTTGGTCAAAATGTGGTTTTTGGATTATAGTCTGCTGAACAATCACAAATTGCCAACGAAGTATGAAAAATAGTTGGTTGAAGGGCAATGATTTGATGCTCCTTGTATTATTTCCATACTCCTGATTCAATCACGAATCATCTGCAAACACACATGCCCTTTTCCAACAACGCGGCCTATTCTACAATGTGCAATATTATTCTTCAAAAAGCAGCAGCCTTAGCATAACGTTTACGAACTTAGAGATTTGGGGTTATTTCTTACAAACAATCTGTGAGATCGAAGAAATTCTGACGGAATGTTAGTGATTTTAGGCATATACCTCCTGCCGTTCCAATGCAAGATGAGTTTCTCCGAAGAAGCGTGGATTTGTCTATACCTCTTATTCAATTTTGGTGAAGAAGAAGGGCCAAAACAGTCTCTTCTGGACATTCCTGTAAATTGTCTTAAACGATCGTTACTATATATCAAGCGCTCGCATCTGTATGTTTGTTTGTTTGTTCGTACGGACAATCGATATAACCTCAAGGAACACCTGGAGAAGTCGGTTCAAGTTGAAAGTGGGTTCAGCATAGGGTAAGAGCAACAGAGCACATGCGGCCCAAAGGGCGCGGTATGCGCCGGAATTGGGCAGGGTCATGGGTAAATTCTTGTCATTCGGTTTCGTAACAGTCTATACGCCGAGAAAAAATGTGCAAATTAGCGATGGGTCGAAAATTAAAATAAGGGAAAGTTGCTGGCGGTGGGCGGAGCGTTCTTGCAGCGGACGGCACTTTCCACAGAGATTCATAACTCTATTCAGCGGAGGCATCGAGGCCAGGAAAATAATAAAGAGGGTGAGCAAGGCCTTGTGCGTACTGGGCACGTGTAAGCTCAGCGAAGCCCCGCCCACTATGGGCGAGACGTGCGTTGAGACGAAAGCTACGTCTCGACAATGAGTGTAACTTCGTTCGGAAACTTTTCAGAAAAAAGCGGTTAGAGGTAATGGAACAAATGTGGTCAAATGCTCGAAGTGTGCGGGGTTGGCACCAATGTGGGCAGAGCTTAGATCAAAATTCCATGACTCTGTTCAAAAAAGTTCTAGACATTTAACAGAACACAGCTCATAGACATGGTTGATCTTCGAAGTTCGCTCGACTCTTCGAATATGTGCATACACGCCAAATTTTATACGAACTCTGTAAACAAAAAGTGCACAGGCTCTTATCGCCTCCTTCGGCTGCTTTCGTAATCGCTTTATGTCAAAAATCATTTCGAGATCGTCAACAACGGGCTGACTGTTCCTACTCACTGTTCCTTTTCTGTCCAGCAGCCTGCTTACTTCTCATTCCTTTACAAACGCATCTTCCAAATCTCGGAGCTGCAAGGAGAACCACTGGCTAGAACTTGATCGCGTTTTTTGAGAAGGACGTGAACACTCCTGAGTGCCTTCACGTTTGAAGCTTCCACGTCCTTCACTCTCCTTATAGACATTGTATTCTATTGGCATCATTTGATTACCAGGTAGACCGCAATCAAAGCGCCTCAAATGGCCTACCCACAATTGACTCCCTCTCAATTTCAGAAATCAGGGAATGAGGATTATCAATCGATCTGGTTTCGGCTAAGGCGATTGGATACAATAAAAAAGTCTGAGGCAGATTTCAGAACGATTTTTATTTCTCCACATTGAAACAGCTATTATACACGTCATAATCAACAAAGGCCACATGATTTAGCACAGTATTCCTTCGCAATCGCGTGGTAGTTAGGGGTTATGCATGGAGGCTCATTGTCGGCTGCTTGAGGTGTTTGCATGTATTCACAAAACCTTTCACCTGCTTTCGTCTCCGCCGCCTTATCCATGCACGGCTGCAAAGAAGAAATGGCATGGGACTGAAAATATATTCAGTATTTATACGTTGCTTGTTGAACGAAAGTGGATTAGATCTAGTTCGTACGGGCTGAACATTCCTAAATCTTCAAAGACGGAGTTTGCCTTACTTCTACTGTCCATTTCGAAGTGATTTTGTTAACTTACTTCCGCTTCACTTCTGAAGGCGTTGATCAGTACAAGAGCGCAGACAATGTAGAAGAACATGTTGAATGTCGCTGGAATTGTGATAACTTTTCGTACATCGAAACTATTTATACTGTGGCAAGACCGAGTTTCATGAATTCAAGACCCTGCAATCGGATTTGGTTGAACAGATGGAGTTTTTCACAAATACTGCATAAACGGCAATTGTTCCACTGGGTATTATCGAAAAAGATGCTATACAAACGAAATATTCGCGAAATTCGTTATTGTGGGCTCCTTTACTTACAGTATCTGCGCAGACCTCTCTTATCGGAGGATATGGGGCAGAAGCTAATGTTGGCCATATCTGCCTAAGCAGCACGGTCCATTCAAGCAGATTCTTCCCAATCTGTTGTCGGAATCTAAATCGTAGGCAAGAAGCAGCTCGTTACGTACCTGCATTTGTATTGACTTCGGCGATTTGTAGGATTGAGTGATCTAAATCAGTGAAGTTTCCGTGATAGTTATATTGTCTCTGTGAAAGCTTCATTCATTGTGTTTTACTTTCCGTAGGGACCCTTTTTTGGTGGTTAAGTAACATTGTAGACCATGAAACATTTGCAATGAGCACGTCCATATTTACAGAAGCCCTGCGCTGATTAAAGAAAGCAGCATTGTTTGGGTATAAATTATTTGCGGTTACCGCAATTCATCATAATTTGAGCAACACCCAAGATGTTCTTCTACATTGCCTGCGCCCTTATCCTACTTAATGCCTTCACGAGTGAAGCGGAAGTAGGTCACCAATTACAGTACCGAGTAACTAACAGTACTGAATTTAACCCTTCTTCCAACATGAACAAGCGATGTATTGATTCTGAACGAATTTTACTTCTGCGCCATTTTATTTCTTTAGCTGTGCATGAATAAAGCGACGGAAACGAAAGTGGGCGAAAAGTTCTGTGTGTATATGCGAACTTCTCAAACTTCAAACAAGGAGCTCCTTTGCAAGGCCGCAGACGATTAAGAAATTGCAAAGGAATACTGTGCTAAGTCCTGTGGTCTCTGCGCATGATACAGTTTTTTCTCTTGTGAGGAAAAGAACTTCACGGAAATCCTTACCACTTTTTGAACGCTTACAGTTTACCGGAATATTTCGCGTTCCATTATTGGAGGAAACGAGATTGCGGGTTGAAGGGAACATGTTTCTCACTGAGTTTTCTATTCAGGCAGGTCGATAAATACAGATTATATCTTCTCAAGGCAATAAAAAATGTGAGAAAGTCGTATATAAAATAGGTAACTCGACGCTTCGGCGCGGTGGTTCACTGGAAAGTGGCGCAGTATCAAACACGCATGGACAGGGGTTCCAATCCCGGAACGGTTTCCACCTAGGCCACCAAGCTTTATCCCTCCGGGGTCGGTTAATCGGTACCAGACTCGTCTGGTAGGATAAAAGCACTGGCTTGTTCATCGGCTGCCCACCGCAAGCCATTGTATAGGCCACATACGCATTCCAATACTACGATTCTGAATGGAAGTCGAATGCAGGGAGTGCATCCCTCAGGAAGGATTCATTGACCCCCGAAGGCTTTATCCTTGCATCCTTTGAATCAATATCTCGCCTTGCTGTTGGTCGATGAAGAATGAGCACCACCTTGTATGGTAGTCCAACCCCTAACCCAGTATTACATGAAAGCGTTCCCGACTCGTAATCAAAATGTCGCGCAAGACAGTGAGAGCGACGAGTAGATCGCCAGCTGAACGACGATGTTCTTCAATTACTTAGCATCCAACCTCCCTTAATTTCTCTATGAAGTGTTTTACTTTGTTTTCCACCCTTTTTTAACTGCAACTTGACTTCATTTCACTTACCTTCCTTTGTTTTTTTTTAATGATCGTCGTAGTTCTCGCTTATGGGGCATCAGCCCTATAGGTTGGTCTGTAGTGATGAACTTATGGACCTTGATGCCCTGTCGCCCTTCAACATTGATCAAATCAAGGGTTTAGGCTCAAAAGGGCTGGGCAAAAGGGCTAGATCTTCTAGATTTTCGAACCGCATGGTTCTCAAAGCTGAACTTGTACAACCTCAGTGGGGTCGATATTGATTAGAATTGATTAGTTGAACTGTTGGCTTTGTGAGTATGCTCTTAAAAGTTAGAACCTAACAAAGATGACCTATTGACCGACATTGTCTTCAATCAAATTTCTTGCTTGTACGATCAGCTTGCTAGGGAAAACGCTGAGTGTGGTCAGAAAATTAATAGTGATTAATGGCCAGAATCAACGCCTTTTGTGACGAATACACAATTTCCAGTTTCTTCTGTAATTTTGTGTCGCAAGAGAATTTCCCTTTTAGAAAAAAAATCATGAATTTATCTTACAGATCTTTCTTGAACAATAGAGCTCGCCGCAAACGGCTCAACTATATTTCGTCTTTTTTGAAGCTTTTTTGATGGCCTCCACGATGTGCACTGCAAGGACGGTGGGTGAAAGGTTTTCATTTCTCAAAGCCGGTTTCTTTGTCACCATGTAATGCCCTTCAATTTCGAATGCAAGTTCTTGTATTCTAGGTGGGCCTACATAAATCAACAAAGTAATGCAAGTTGTAGATCTTCAAGAAACCCTCACTCATAACTCCTTTTTGGCTGCGAATATTTCATCTGCAGACTAAGTTGTTGGCGGATTGCGCCCCAATCTTGAAATCGGGTGACTGGCCATGTCAGCAGACGGCTCACTGTCTCGAATAAGTCTTACATGGTGCAAATGATCATCCAGCGATTGGAAAATGAAAGAAATCTAGCGTGGTGATAGACTTTACTTTACTAATCAACAAGGAATTTGAAAGTGGGGATCTTGTCCGAGCTCTCGGCAAGAAGACTTGCACATTTACATAGATTCATCGGCTTACCCCTGAAAGCAGCTCTACTTTGATCCCGACGTCAGCGGCATTTTGTGATTCTGACGGGACACTCACCGCTTCCCAGTACAGACTGCCAAACCTTGTGCAGTTTTCTGCCGAGTGCTCTCTGAGCCTTATTGTGGGGAATGGCCTTTCTGTGTCTTAGGAAAGTTGGCTCGAATAAAACTGGCGAAGGAATTTTGGAGAAAATTTTACTCTCGAAGAGATAGTGAAAGGATAAAGCGACATTATCGGGTTCGCATCAGTAAAATATTTGTGCATCTCCCAACTAGTGATTAAGTTTTTCATATAACCTTGGCGGTGGGAATCTTCGTCTCTCCCGAGCAAGTCCCCTGGCAAGTACCGAATCGTAAGATAGCTATGATCGGTGCTTGCCTCAAATGGAATTCCTTTGCACATGTTGTCTGCATGAATCTCGTTTTTAATCGCCTTCTAACCATCGGTGAGGAATGATCCAACAAAGAGACATTCCGCTACTTACGCCGACAACTTTTTCAGGGGAAGGAATCTCATCTCAAAGTCAGCTCTGAATGGCAAAAGTTACTTTCGGAGAGTAATACTGGTCGTAGATTGCTTCGTTTCACTGATGCAAACCTGATGCCTCGTGAGTGAAAGTGATTACAAGCGAATCTAACCTAAGCCGAAATCGAACAAGTTTTTCTTTCGCATAATTTAAGGGACAGGTCTGCTCCGAAAGCTCCTAATTGGGGTGGTCAGAGAGCAGTTTTTGTGCTGGGAGACGCACCTTCACCGACCTCTAATTGGAAGAAATTATAGAAGTAGCTATGGCATTTCCTTATTTCCTTCGCTCTTCTTCCTTTTTTTAGCTGGAGTGTCTTCTGGAAAGTGAATAAGTCAAGTTATGGGGCTGAACGCCAGGAGCTGTGAACCGGCAATTTGCCGATTGCTCGAAATCGTCAGTAAAGCAGCCAGAGTGGCTGCTTTTGAAATGGTTCCAGTTCATTTTGAATGCATTCTCGCTACTACATTTATTACTAAAGCATAAAAGCCGTAATAAACCCAACAATTATTCAAAACGATAGCGGATCTAAGCCTCTTCTTAACAACACATCTATTTCGCCTTTTAACGACGGCGAAGTGTACCATCTTCGAAGAACACACCTCCGTCGATGGCGCAGTACTTCGGACAAATACCACGTTCACCAGGATGTCCAGAAACTCCAGGCTCACCCGGTGCGCCAGGGTTACCAGCAGGTCCAGGTAGACCGGGTTGTCCTGGTGGTCCTCTTGGTCCTTGCTCACCTGGAAAATGAGTTCTTCACTCTGTTTCAAGTGCACTGATTGGTATTGTTAAGAACTTACCCAATAGTCCGACAAATCCAGGCACTCCATTTGGTCCAGGTAATCCAGGGAGGCCAGGAGGTCCTGGTGGACCTGGAGGTCCAGCGACACCCATGGAAGATGTTGCATCGATACCAGGCTCACCAGGAGCTCCTGGTGCTCCGGGATTGCCCTGGATTCCAGGCGGTCCTTTTGGTCCAGGAGGTCCCATTTTCGGTTCGCCATAGCTGACTGCTGGACGACCTGGCTCGCCTTGTGGTCCAGGTGGTCCTGGATTTCCTCGCATGCCAGGGGGCCCTTGAGGGCATGGTTGACATGGTGGCGGTGTAACCGGTGTGCAGGGAACCATCGGTGGTCGTCCTGGAGCACCGGGCAATCCGGGAATACCTGGGAGACCTGGGCGACCAGGTTTGCCGGGCAGGCCTTGTGGTCCGGACGGTCCCTGGAGGCAGCATCCCTCACAATTGGGTTCCACTTGACGTGCAGTACGATTTGACGGCTGAGCAGTGTTGATGTAGTTCACTTCACCCCAGATGTCTTTGACCGATTTCTGAAGAGTCGCTGTTTAAATGGGGGCTGACTAGTGCAGCATATTTCAGTGAAATGTAAAAACGTTTTCAAAATGAGCTTACCCTACAGAAGTTGATCTCATGATGCATAGATCGCTTCACACTATGGATGTAATTGTAGACCATCGGTAAAGTAATACAGATGGATAGAACAGCAATCACCGAGAAGGTGACCGCCGAATAGGCGACGAAGCGATAGGCTGTCAAACGTTGGCACTGCAATGTATCCATTGCAAGGTGAGCAGAGGTAATGTCCTCAGCTAGCTAGCAGGCTCACAGCCGCTACGACTGGTTTCCTTTGCAGCCGGCCAGCCTTATATAGCCGGGCGGCGAAGAGGTTGCACTGCACTAACAGTGGCGCCCATTCCTTTGTGACTTTTTTCCTTGCTCGTACTCAAAACCTTTTTCCAGTGATAGAAACTGTTACACTTGATACAGAGACGGTTTTTTTGCCCAAAAACATAAACTAAAGCAAAGTTTACCTGAAGATTCGGCTATAAAATGTGTAGCTGCACCCATACAGATACCGTTAATGATTGGTGACAGGAAGTAAAATGCTTGAGATTGAAGGATTCTACTACATAGTTAGCAGTGATCTCGATTGAAAGGAAAATTGCCATTGAACACTACGAGTTACGGTACATGTAGATTGGGATGGCAGATATAAGTGCCGCCAGCGGTGAAGTCTATCAGATGTATCAAACGAACCCAGATAAGATCAACATTAAACGAAGAGGGGAATCCATCTTGGGAGGTCTTAATCTGAGGAACCTGAAGAGAAGCCTGAAATAGTAGGTTATCCAATCGCTATTCATGGCTTTGCCCTTCTGAGGGCCAATGCGCACGGCCTGCCCTCATCGGAATAGACCCATTTCGTCTTTCAGGAATTTTTCGTATTTCCTATGCCATTTGAGCAACTTCACTTCGTCAGGTTGCATTCATTAAGCCTATATAAGCGAATTTTACTGAGTAGGAGCCATATTCTCTTTATTCATTTTATATTTTGTTGGGAGGAGTCGTGTATGTATGATGTTCCTGTGCAATTGTTTTTGTAAGGCTTCTATCAAGCCTCAGGAACCATTGCCGTTAAATGACCCATGTGTGCAGCTTGTTAGAAGACAAAGTGATGATGGAACTATATATGTACAGATTCAAAAGTTTCGCAACAGCCTCTCTGTTGTTACAGTACTGACGGTCTAGCAGTACTGGAGTACTGTACTAATGCACACTACGGTTGACAGTACTGTAATGGAGACCAATGTCCTTAACGGTGCGATAATCGAGATCGATTTTTTGGCATTACGGTAGTTGAGACCATTATGTTGTGTTGCACTAACGGAAGTAAATGTTGCCGTTTATCATGCCTTTATTGCAGCAGTAATTATAAGCGATGCCATGTTATTTAATGGGCTTGAATGATTATTCCTTAGTGTTTCCATTGTCGGAATGATACACATTAACCATTAAATGAAAAACCCGTTGATACTACTCGTTCTGTCACCATCCGCTCTTTGCCCTGTGTAAACGAAGAGCAAACAACCTCCAAATAAAAACCCGATAGAGGTGGTTATCGATCAAAGCATTTAAACCAGTAACATTCGACTGAGCATAAACAATCTCCCTTATCTCGCTCTTATCTTAGTCATTGTTCGATCCAGAACTTCCGAAAATTGAGACCTTGAAATGAATTTCCTGGAACATTCAAAACAAGTATAGGTGCCTTTGGAAAAAACTATTTCAACGGTCGTACAAGACGACTTCCGATGAACGACTTGTATGGGAAGAAAGATTGAATTGAACTATTCAAAGTTTTGAAGAGCTTTGCCGAAACGATTTTTTCCTAAGAAACTATTGGCTCATTTCGTGAATCATAGTGGAACCGAAGTATATTAATCTTCGTCTACAACCAAAAGAAACTAGGCAATTAGTTCCAATTGAGAAACTGCTGTCAGGCTCTTCTACAAAAGCAAGATACATTTTGTCGAAAGTATGAGGTGGACTGGCCTCCAATATCTTGCTGATTCACCGGGAGTATGGTCGTCTCCATGTCGACGTTTTTAGAAGCCACCTCATCGAGCAATTCCCTTTGTGAATCCAATCCCTCCTGTGATAGCCCACCTTCCGCTGCCTACAGAGGATCAGCTGTAAACTGACCGGAGAGAGTGGAGATTCGATAAACAGTCATATACTTGTGTCGCTTCGGTTGGAACTAAAGAACATTGTATTCTCTATGCTCGGTACTATCTTAAGCAGGGGTTTTGCAAGAGCTTCATCACACTAATCCACCGTTTTTCTTCGAAACAAACTCTTTGGAAGGGATGAGGGTGGACTCAATACAGAAAATGAACAGGAGCAGAGTTACTAGGGAAAGTTACTAGGGAAAGTTACTAGGGAAAGTTACCTTTAAGGCGCTATATCTGGTAACAGCAGTTAGCTTCAGGATACCTTAAAAACATGATCGTTCAGCTATTTTTACTTCCTTTTCTCTCTTCAATGACTCTCCCCATTTACTGTATGACCAGCAGAAATACCGAAGCTCCTAATCATTTGATTTAATTTATTAATAATTTGTCAACTGGAGGAATAACAGATTCAGAAAGTGTGATGCAGAAGGCTGATAAGCGTCCTAGAGAAATATCGTAATTGAAACCTCCAATTTAAGGTGTTCGATCGGAAAGTCGTCAAGAAATTGTAAAAAAAAAAGGTTAAGGTGGCAGCGGTCGTTCATCCCAACTCTAGCAGTCCACTTACAAAACAGAATTTTTACCCTTATGCGGAGTAGTCTAGACTTTACTGTCCAGTCTACACACGATTCATTGATACCTTTTTGCCCTGATATGACGAGAGAAGCCAGATTACGGGTTGGGTTTTTCTAATGTCGCCATCAATGGGACAGGTAATAGTATCTATAAAAGTGGCGAAGTTTTTATGTAACCAATCACACTTGTACAACAAAGTGCCATTTGCGACATAAAAAGAGGTTTCTGAGAAATTTCTGATAGGATAGCTCTAATCGTCCAAACAGAAAGGGGCTCAGCCAAAACAGGAGTTTTATGCGAAGAAAAACATGCTCATTTCTTATCTGCGCTCAACTTCTAGTCAGAATCGTAAAATATAATAGTAAGATTGAAATACGGGGAGATAAGGAGCCTCAAAGGATCGCCTGGGAACTCGTGTGTTCTCGAAATGGTGCATATTGGTCAATCCACTAGGGATTAGATTCATAATTTATGCATATTGAACGTGACACTCAAAGTCAGCTCTATTATCTTTCGGATATGTACGAATACTGTTCAAGTTGCATTTAGTGAGGAAAGCTTCAGGAGATCCCTTCCTCTGCTATCCAGATAGTGGGTAGAAAAGGTGGGTCAGAGCTTCAACAAGTTTTTTGTTACACATAAATCATTCAACTAGTATAAAACTCTTATGAGTTCACGGCTACAATACCGACTGTAGGTTTCATGGATGGGCCAGATGTAGTGGCACTCAGTCCTATATACCCAAACATTCCCATGTCAGCCTTATGCCCAGCGTCATCGCTTTCAGAGTGGAGTTCTTATGGGTGGGCCGAAATCAGTCGCAGTCAAAAAGTTTACAACGTTCATCGAGTCTGTTTAATCATATTTATTGGGGTTGATTAGCATTAAACAGACTTCATTAAATTAAATTAAATTAAAAGATCGAACCAACAACTATTAGATTGAATGAAAACTTCTGGAAATGTTTTTTCTAATACACCTTTGAAAGGTTTCATTTGGAAAGATCCTAGAGTGCTTGGCTTTCAGAAGAAGCTTTTTGCTTTTGTAGGAGTTGCCCATGGATCCTGGACAGTCGCCCGATGCACTTGTCGCTGGCTATTTGGGAAAGTTGGGTTTTTTTTTCCAAAGGGTTTTGCTACACCAGCCTAATGAGCTGGGATGTTTAGTCAGCTAAACCTCAAATTAGTCCTCAAAGCCAGTTCTAAGTCCTTGAACACGACGATTTGCTCTGAGCGTTGTATAATTGAGTGGTTCCATCGACAGAAATTTTTTCCTATTCGGTTGATTATGGCCGGCAGGCGGATTTGCATGCACAGGTTTCGGGAAAGTCATAATTTTAATTATTTTGCTACAAACTATTTATGGAAATTTTTATCCGCCGTCTCACTACTACCATTTCATATGGAAATGACTTCGTTCCAGATAAAAAGCTGTATGAAATTTCCACTGGAATTGCTTTCTACTTCACGTATGGAAACATGTAATCACTTTCGAAGAAAAAATGATTACATCTTGAAATCGAAATCGGGAAAATGGAACCGCAAACAGTCATTATTCTTCCCAAATCACGTCTCTGACATACCAATCTGTTTACCAAGAATATATAATGGGGCTTTTGTAAAACACGATTGAACTCTCTACAACTAATGAGTCATATGGTGAAAGCTTGAGTTTCCAGTGTCATTCAATCCAATGTCGAGACACCCACCTGGCAATTGGGAAGGGATGCAGAAGCTCAATTAACTTGCATGGGTTTAGGCTGGGATCCCCTCTACCTATTAGGCTGTCCGGGGAGCAACTATCGGCAATTTTGCTGCAGTACAGATATCTTCGAAGATTTTCTTGAAGCTTCCCTAGGGTTCATATATAATGGCACTACCTATCGAATACGGCTTCTCTGTTGTTTGAATTCATTGAAATTTCAGTCAAGCATTCGACCTCGAATCACTTTTTAAGCGGTTCTGTGCAAATCTCATTTCAACGCTTTATAGCTTGAAACAACAAAGCCCGAACCTCGATCCGGCCAACCGATTCATGAAACCCTCTGATGTATCATGATATACAACCAGGTCCTTTTACAGTAGTCCTAGTGTAGCTTCCTGAAAAGTCCACGAAAAAATCTGGAATTTTGCGAAATTTCGGCATATATACTTTCCAAACATCCTATTATGTACGCATGGTAACGACCTTCCACCATCGCACCCCGTCCAGATTCTCAAATAAAGTATTATCTAGTGCTTTGATGAATAATACTTGAATTTGAAGTGGACTCTAAAGAGCCAAGTACCTTGTAATATACCAGAATTAAAAGCAATAGTCGAAACATTCTAGACGAGATACTTGCGGTCCAATCAACCTTACTCAGAGGCTGGAAAAAACCTCACTTGACTCCGATACCAGTTTTTCTTACTTTCCCTTCACCTTTTCATGTGCCGCCGACATGATATCACTGTACATCGTTTTACATCTCCGAGTGGAAGTTTTTCCGAAACTCTTAATGATTGCTTTGGGAGTCTTGCCTTATGAGAGGAGCTTGACATTACTTTTTCAGCTTTGTTCAGATTATGTTTGAATTTGTTGAATAATCTATTACGGTCTATTGTGGATATGATTAATAAGGAGCTTGCTATGACATTCATCGTTGTACGATAGGCACAAAGCCAAAAAATCATTGATTTGTAAAAGGCACAGACATTCCTACATAGTGCGTGGAATTCTCAAGATATTTTACCTTTTAATCGTTTTATTTCACTTTTTAATCGTATTTACTCTTGATTATTGATGATTGTATGCCGATTTCTATAATTTACGAAATGACGACCGACTTACAAGAGTAGCGGAGCCTGTTACGACGAGAGATTAACGATAGGGAGAAAAAGAAGAAGGGCCATCATACGGTATTCCTAAGAGTAATTAAGTAAAAAAAATAGTAATTAGCCATTAAGAAGGCGAGGATAAGCGGGTCTCGATGCTGTAAAAGATAGGGGGCCCCCGTGCCGATAAGAAGCAAGCACAGGTACGAATTCTGTCCATAGCCCAAATTTTGCCCACACTTTCGCAACGCATACTGCTGAGAAATAACATCATATCAAGGAGCTGACTATCGCTTTCAGCTCGGGATAACTTATGGAAACAATTCTATTTCATTCGATGACTGAATTTCCGGGAAATCCGTCTTTTCAGATCTTGGAAGTATGGAAGTGCAGGGTATGTTCTAACCGTAGCTGCAAAATAGCTGGCACGAAAAAGTTCTTGTGGATGTAGTCAGGAAGATCTACTGCTCCCATTCATGAGAATACCCAAGTGGAATGCTCAAATGCATAATGACATAGGTGAGTCTCCTTAAGAATGACCACTTCAACCTTGGGTCTACTTCCTGTTGCTTGATGATTCATCTAACCTTCAAACTTTTTGCTCTAAATCGTAGGTAATAACTGGTTCAGAGGCAGCCAGCACTGATTGCTGGTCATTATTCTAGTGAAATAAGTGAATGTGATCCCACTCCGAAGGAATCGAGTGCATGGCTTTTCGTGGAAACTTCATTTAAACAAAACTAAATATCGAAAAATACCATTATGTCAGGCATTCCAGACCTCTATGTAGTATGTCCTGGCTGTTAAGACTCGTCTACACCACCTTAGTAAATCCCAGGGCCACTAATGGATGCTTATAAGTCATCATTGGGTGAGCTCATGTAACTGGTTTGGTTTGAAAGTCTTAATGGATACTTCAGAAGGAAATTTTTCATTGCTTTAAAAGCTATAAATATGCCAATCCCACCAATTCGTGTCAGTTGCTTTACTCAAATTGCTTCTTGTACGGAAAAACTGGGAAGTATGTGTGCTAGCCGGAACACTTATGAGATCGACGTATGTGAGTTCTTACGTGACAGCTCCATTAAGTCGACTCCTTTACATTCATAAGTTCAGAAAAGGTAATACTGGAGTTTTACCGAGTTTATGTACTTTTTACAAGGTTTTAAAGGTGTTTTATATGTTGCAGGGTAGTTTCAGACGTTCAGTGATGAGTATTCTCTGAACACAGTTCTAAGGTTG
Organism: Haemonchus contortus; assembly: GCA_000469685.2. Taxonomy (NCBI): domain Eukaryota; kingdom Metazoa; phylum Nematoda; class Chromadorea; order Rhabditida; family Trichostrongylidae; genus Haemonchus; species Haemonchus contortus. Next base: position 42,498,470 of record LS997565.1, read on the forward strand.
CGTAGAAAACATCGGAACAAGGAGCTCTTCAGATGGTCTGAGAGGCCGCTACGATACATTTTGTATATGAACTTCTGTGAAGGCTATAATTTTCTCAAAATTTCCAGGTGGGGGTGTGGTGCCAAATTTGTAGGATACGATAAAACCATTTAAGAAAAACTTGGTTGCGTTTCAGTTATTGCACAGACAGATTAGGCGTTCCGATAGCTCCAAATTTCGTAAGGATGTTGAATGCACGGCTTAGCACAGGCATAGCATATCATGGTTGACCTCTTCAAATTCACAGATCTTCAATTCCACGAAAAATCTGGTTTGCACATTCGAATTTAAACACGTACTACAGTACGTAATATGAGTTTTCGCTTCTTTCCAAGAAGTCAAATTTGATTTCCAGTTTGCGAGAGATTACAACTTTCGTTGTCCTCGTGACGAAGTAGTAAGCGAGGCAATAGCACGTTTGAGATGACATTTCTTTACTGACCCGACGTCTCGCCATTTCAAAGCCAGTAACATTCATTCAACTAGTCAACGCTGACAGTTGGAATGATATCAGAAAAATTGCTCAAAAACTTAAATATCCACCAAAAGCATATCCTACTTATACTCTACTTACTTACGCTAGCATTACTGCTGGGTGTAACTTAATACTTTTGGCTAGATGCCTCCTCTGTACTTCTCAAACTGACTCGGATCGTCCAGAGATGGCCCGCTCAGAGATACTTATGTCTGAGGAAGCTACATGATGGAGGGCAAAATATTTGTAAACTACAATCTCTCGCGCTCCTCATCCGATTATGTAAATCAGCTTTCTGCTTTGCCTATACAAGTGTCGAACCCAATTAATCGATTCCAGAGAGATAACCTCGTTGAGTTTGGCTGAGGTCTCCATCAGCCTAAAGCTCAACTCTTGGACCACACGAGTTTGATGCCTACTCGGCGATAACCCTCTCTCGCTATGGAGGAAGAAAGAATTCGTAGGAGTGGATTCCGGAAGAACGACTGAAAGTTACGAGCTGTTGAGATTCCCCTATAGTTCAAGCTTTCTCTTCCATTTTCAATCCAAAGCTTACGAACAGTACATACTGGTATAATAACAGTTAACTGGAATCTCCTTCAACCGAGGTTCAGAACCTCGCGTATTGAATGTAAGGTCTAGATTGATGATATATTTTATGAACCATTCCTCCTCAAGATTGATAGACAGTTATTTTAGTTCTGTAAGACAGCTCAAATGACCCATGCCTTTCGACATTCAAACAAACCTCTTGATCGGTGTGGCTACCAGTTTTAAAGGCGAAAAAAGTGGTTTCACATTTGTGAACGTTTGTAGAGCCTTCATTGTAAGGCGTGTTTTTAATCGTCGACATTGGTCTGTCACCACCAGACGAATTGCGTCCAGTTCGGGCTCCAAGGTCAACGATGTATGGCAGCTTGATGTTCACTCTGGCAATGCATCCATCGTACGCTGAGACAGACAGGCGGCCGGTCCTTCACCGGTCAATCCCATTCAATTGGTCGAATAGGCTTTCTGAAGAAAAACGTTTTCCACTCTTGAAATCTTTATCGAAGGTCGCCAACTGTACGCGGTAACATCAACGGCCATAGAGGCCGACGCGAAGTTTTTAGCTGAACGTCGGCGTTTTTTGATAGACGAGATGCCCGTTGGATGGTTTTTCAGGAAAAACTCCGATCGTCTGTTAGATAGACGATGATTGTATGGCTTAGGTTGGAAGTGATTTCTGAGAAAATTCCGTTCACGTAGGGAAACCTGTCAGGCCGCTTCTGTACTTTTTCCACGATACAATAGGCAATCGTAAGGACTTCGCCATCCCGCTTTGGAGAAGCAGTAGACAATAGCTACATTCAAAAGGATCGATCAACAGCGAGTAATTTTTGGATTTTCCGAAGATGACAACACTTATCAAATCTTGATATATGAATTTAGTTCTTTGCTACGTCCTTTTGTTCCTCATAGGACGAGAAAAGTCTATGATAAGCCTTGGTAGCCTGAGGGATGAAGAACACGATGCCTGTAAACCTCAGCTATCTCAAAAGTAATTTGTGGATCCTGTTCCTTTTGATATCAGAAGGCTAAAGATGGGAAACAGGTCTGACTTTGATGTGGGCATCAGCTGCTTAATGACCCGTTCGAGAATTTTCGATCATTTTGGGTCCCAAAGGAAATTTTGGGTGGGAGTTTATGGCTCCATTTTTATGAGCAGCTTACTTTGCGAAGACCGTAGCTGCAGTTACGGTCCGCAATTGCAGGCACATCATTTATGTGCTTACCGTTTCCAAGATGCTTTTTCATCTATGTGGGGGAATTAGCTTTAGCTCTCTCCCCAGTCAGCTGTCCGTCACACATGTATGGAAGACGGGTGTGGTGCAGTAGGATCGAGATTGTCGCATTGCGGCGATAGAGACGTCGCGCGCGAAGGAATATAACAGAATGCGGCAACAGGTAGGAAATACAGGAACAAATGAGGCAACAGTAGAATTATTCTTAACTAGTGATTGCATATCGATTGAACTGTATGAAGAACGCTAGAGCTGAAATAACGGCGAAGCGAATGGTCCGCGACAGCCGCGTGCGGCGAATCGATTACACGAAACCGATCCTACTTACCGTCTCCTGGGAAGGCTCCAAATACTGTGACCCCCGCAGCGCACGGATCCAGTCCAGATTTCCCGATGTTTCCACAATCAGAATTCTGCTCTCGTTTATCTTCATCTCTTCTCACCCCGTTTTTTCGTCTTGAACGAATCAAATTGCAAGATTTGCATAGTTTTTCTCGAGTTCACTGAACAAATTCTCCAAATGAGAATGGGAATGAAAAGGATCGTAATTTTGCCTTAATGAGGCTTTCAATTGTAGCATACTGGTTCTGCCACGACATTGGATTGCCGAATACAGCACCCAAACAAAAAGTACTTCGATTTGCAGGAAACACCATTCATTTATGTTTTGTACACAAAATGATGGTTTTCATTTGCATATTCTATTGCACGATGGAATTGCAATCTGGTGGTTAGACTTAAGGGGGTTTCTTTCTTTTATGTGATTACTAGTCGACGCCACTTTTGTAGCAAGTTGAAAGGCCACTCTTCGCCGTTAGGTAACGTTAGTAACATTATGTAAAGAATTCCCATCGAATACTGTCAAAGGAATGCAAGACCGTTAAGGCAGTAATATAAGTAAAAAGTTGTCCAGTAGTTTTTCCCAGGCTCATCACTTGTCCAGGAAGTTGTTGGTAAAGCAAGCTGGGTTCAACTCGTATAAGTGACACATAGAACTTTTGACTAGGGTCATTCACGAAAAAAAGGGAGAAAAATGCCCGAGGAAAACTTGTCCGTACGTCCCACTATCTACTATTACCTCTACAGCTCTCGAGAGAAACCTAGGGTGCGCATTGGAGGAGAAAACGAGAGTTTGGCCGGGAATGGGGGGATCAAAAGGGAGGGATTGCCTACATCAATCAAAGGGGAACGTGCTATTCTATCGCCGAGATAATGAGGACATGCCATAAAATAAGTGGCTCAACGAACTGAGAGGCAAGAGTTAAGCCAAACTTCGTAGCTCTTCGTCCTGATCGTTGGAAAATGATGAGTGATTTTGAGTAATAAAAAGGAACGAAACTTGTATGAAGTCTATTGCGAATCGAAAGGATCGTAACTTTGCCTAAATGAGGCTTTCATTTCTTCTTCTTTTTCTTCTTTTTCCTCCTAGCGTTAATCCCGCACCGTCGCAGGGTCCGCTGTTCTTGTCAGCCGTCTTCATTTCATTCTATTAACAGCATCTTCTGCCGTCCGTCACCTTGACTTCGGCGAGGTCCTTCTTGGTCACCTCCCGCCATCTCTTCTTTGGAGCTCCTCGTGGTCGCTTACCCTAAGCCTTGAACTCCATTGCTTCCCTTATTGCATGGCTCTGTGGTCTTCTTACTACATGCCCAAACCATCGCAGGCACTGCTCTCTCATCTTCAGTTGAACTGAGGCTGTTTGCATAGCCGTCCTGACGTCTTCATTTCTGACCTGATCCAGCCGCGTCCAGCCGCAGGTCTATCTGAGCATTCTCATTTCAGCGGAGTGGAGCTGTCCTTCATAGGATTTACTCATGGGCCAACACCGCTGCCGTAGAGCCGTATCGTGGGCCTTACCATGGTCCAATACACCTTTCCTTGGGGAGTCCTGGAGCACCGACGGTCGCAAAGGATACCGGTGGACTCCTTCTACTTCATCCATGCCGCCTTTATTCGAGGCTTTCATTTGTAGCCTGCATATAAAAAAGAATAGCCAAACTTCCTTCTTGAAGTCCCACAACGATGGTGCCGTTGCATATGGGATAAAGTCTTTGTTTTTGAACACTGGGAATGTCGAAAAGGATGAATATGGTTAATAAAATAATGTGATGTGAGCGATATAACCTACTTGATGAATGGGGACTTGTGAAAGAGTTGTGTGTTGAGTTTTGTAATCTTTGATCTCTCAAAAATCTCCTATCAATTTTTCGTCATCCTTATTACCTTTTTGTTCATTTCTTTTTTCCTAATGCCTGTCACGTAAAGGTTAAGCAACAGGTCCCCAAAATCATTTAATTTTCTGCAAAATTCCAGAATGTGGCCCTTTCGCTCTATTTGGTATGAAGTCACTTCAGCTGCCATACAAGTGACTCTATTTGCAAATATGGGAAGCAGTATGGGCTAGATCAGCAATGAGGACTCAGCTGCCTTCTTTGTTAACGCGTAGACTCACGCCACAAGTGCATTTCAATAATTATACAAAAACGATGCGTGGTTAGAGGATCAAGGATATCCAGTCCTCAGGAAGCCAAAAACTTACGTGGGGAAGTGGGAGACTGCTATGACCAGATCGAATTACTTGGGAAGATTCTCATCGTTCACCCAAACGTAGTAAAGTGAAAATCGCATGAAAGGGCTTCGTTAAACATCCTACTATTTCAAAGGATCGTGAGAGTACGTGAGTAGTTTTTTCACAAGAGCTCAACTCAAAGTGTTTGTTCTCTATCGAGTCGATAGAATAGGAACAGGTTTCACAATATTTGCCAAAAGTTTCATTCATTTACCCATATTTGTTTCCATTGTCCTTGCATGATTGACGCACCAATCATTCCCTATAAATAGTACCCGCTTGTAAGCAATCATCAGAAGCTCATCAGCTTTTAATATGTTCTTCTACTTCCTTTGCGCTCTTCTACTGCTCAACGCCTTCTCAACTGAGGCACAGGTCGGTGATGAATTCACTTGTATACAGCATATAAGAACTTGACTAACAAAAAGCTATCCAAAGATCCTACGTTTACAAAATATCTTATGAGCTCCATCTAGTTCTCAATGAATCACATTTCCCCAACCTTCTATTTCAGGAATGCTCGGACAAGGCGGTTAATACTAGAGCAGGCGGGAAATTCTGCGATTTCATGACATCTAAGGACCCAAAAGGGCAGGTACTCTGCACAGCAGATGGCTATGAAGAACTTGCTAAAGAGTACTGTGCGAAAACATGCGGCTTTTGTTAACCATAACATGACAAAAGCTTCGATTTAAATGAATAAATATCTTGAGAGAACTGCTTTTATTCTTTTTTCTCATGTCTTCTCAGTTCCTCTTATTTCTTTTCAACCAATAAGTGAAACAGAATGTTAACGAAAATCGGCGGCATTCTGGTAGAAACTAGGGTCAGTATAGTTTCATATCAGTTAAGAGAAAGGAGTACAATATATGTATTTGCCTCATTATGAACGGTTCACCTCAGAAGATGTATTAGGTTGATGCATAATTATTGCGGATTTTTTTGCGGCTTTTTTTCTCTCTATAGAATTTGAATATTGAGTCCGGGTTATTTCTAGAAACGATCTACTTGATTTCCTCTACAAGAACATACTCAAAAAATCATCCGCATATTCGCGAAATTAGGCTTAACTACTTCGAGAAAGATTGGAAGGTGGCGCAGTCATTCCGCGATCTCAGTAACTTTTCGACGATCAAATCGGCGATCGAACAATCAGCCAGAGCCAACCAAGAAATGGAATCTGCCTCTAAATCTGCCATATTCGCCAGCAGAACTTTTATGGATTATCTCGCCAACCGTTCATCGAAATAATGGCTAGAGAATAGAAGTTACGTCGATTTGGATGACTCGATGGCTGATGTCAAGGCGTGGATGGCCCCCAAGGATCAAAACTTCTTCGCTTTTGGAATCCGACTAACTAATCAATGGGAAGCCGTGCTTGACGTAGATGGTGAGTAAGTTCCGGAGTAATTATTTGAATGTGTCTTTGCTTAGTATTTCTATAATTTCTCAGGTAAAATTTAAGTAAAATTTGCTGGAAAAAATCCGTAATATTTATGCATCAACCTAATCTATAGAGGCAGGTAAAATGCAAGGGAAATAGAAAATATCAAAATAATCGTGTTTTGACCGTCAGGAAGTCATGTATACTTTCACTAGATCACCTAATGAACGATTGCCGAAAAGTTACTGAGATCGCGGATTGACTGTGCCACCTTTCAATCTTTCTCGAAGTAGTAAAGCCTAATTTCGCAAACATGCGGATGGTTTTTTGAGTATATTCTTGTAGAGGAAATCAAGTAGATCATGTCTAGAAAAAACCCGAACTCAATATTCAAATTCTATTGAGAGAAAAAAAGCCGCGAAAAAATCCGCAATAATTATGCATCAACCTAATAATTTGAACAGTGCCGAGCTCAACGCAACTCTTTGAATGCACAGTCCACGATAAAACTGGTTTCTGATACTCCTTCAAGGGGTGAATTCGAGGCCTCCTCGCATACCATATCTGGTGTTATCATTCCAAAGAACGGCTCATTTAGGGAACAATGAAGGTTCAATGATTGGCCTGTGTTATGCGTGGACGAGTTTCACCGGCATTGTTGAGGCTGTATCGATCACAAACGAACCCATGTAGGAAGTTCAAACAACTTGTCATGACCCAAAGCGACAGTGAAAGGCAACTCTGCACAGTTCTTGTTTGATGTAAACAGCTCTTTGCACAATCGCAATAACTGGAATCTCGTCCGAACACCCCTTCCATATTATTTCCGGCACGGCAATCTCGGCCAATCTCTATTTCCCGGAGAACGTCCGTTGCGCGTGTCCGTCGAAAGTAGGTCACCCCGCCCACTTCGCGCGCTGCGCATCACACTGAGGTCTCGAGATGACATTCCAGTACAACCAAGTGTCATTGGAGCAAATGATTTGCATTTGTCTGTGTTATCCTCTTCTTGAACTGACCACCGTGGACAAAACGCAAAGCGTATGCCCCAGTGACAATTGCGACGTCTGTCAAATATCGCGGGCCGACTCACCGCGTGCGACGGCTGCGGCGTGACCTAGTTTCGACGGACACGCGCAACGAAGCGCACCCCTATTTCCCTTACATTAGAGGAGCCTTATTTTTCTCGAAATGGACGAATTTTCTCGCTTTTTTCACTACCGATGAACTATTCCCGACCTATACTCCCGCTTTTCGACCAAAAAGAGATACCTCAAAATTACCGTGAACTGTGCCTTGAAGCTACTTATTTCCTTTCCTTATGAACCACGCATTTTACTCGCTCTAATCGAATCGCCGTTATATTCAGATGAGCACTCACCTTTTACAAATGCCTTGAGAGATTCAATACTATTAACACGAGTGAGCATTGAGTAAGATACCCTCAAGCTGATGGCATTAAAACAGTACATTAACACTTATACAGATATATATCCATCGATGAAACTAAATAACTCTCAAGTAAAAAAACCTGGCTGTGTTATGGCTCTGTAGAAGGACTGGGAAACGAGTGGAATGATCCGAGGTAACAGAGGGTGTTTGTATCTCAAAGGGTTCCAGATTATACAAAGAAATATGATTTTAGATGACAGCTTTGTATCCTATTTTAAAAAAATCGCCTGTCCCACAGAGGATCTTCTCTTATTGCAAGGGCTACAGCTAAAAGCTACCAAGGTTGAAAAAGCCAAATGATATAATGTAATGATATAATTAATGTTAATAAAATGATAATTTGTAGAATGGAATGTTTGATGAGCGATCAGAATAATGGTCATGAATATGTGCACTGTGAAATACCAGGGTCCTATCAATTGTGGAATCCTAAAAATGAGAGACTAAGAAATCGTATCCACATCGATGCAGAACTGTTTTGTAAGGTTTTAATGGAGCGACGCTTCTATTTGCCCAATTTATTCTGATATTGGCTGGTACAATGGCGATTAGTTATATTTATAGCAAAGACAAGCTCATATAAAGCTCATTAACTTTTACAGTATTTGAGCCTTTTTTCTCATACCAAATATTCTCAAAAAAACATTTTTCTAATAACATCCCATCGATATAGACCGATAAGCAGGTGCAATTAAGTGTGCAATTGAAGCCTTACTTGTCGATGTAGCCTACTACATACAATCGAGTTTTCCTGTACAATTTTCATTGACGTATTACTTACTCGTTTCCATCTGTTTGTGTATAAGCTATAAAAGATAGTTAACGATATGTTTTAGATGTTGAGCACCGGCCTCTTCGGTTGCCTACCACAATATTTATAACTAGAAAAAAAAAAACGTGATAAAATTTTATGGATGAAATACCGTAAAGGACTGTTTGTGAATGTTTGGGACTGTAAAATCAAGGTTCACATCCTATAATACAAAAACTTTACGAAATCAGTTTTTTGTTAGTAGTACCACTTCGTCGAGAAGAAAAGCATTTTTAGCTTCATTGACAATACATGGTTGACTGACTGAGAAAATGGAAGTGTTTAACACCCTTGGAGATGAAACCCAAATGTTACCACAAAGGGATCTCGGGAGGCTCCCACCTCTGTAATGGTGATCACCTTGCTAACCTTGCTCTTCATTCAAAGTTTTAAGGTAAATTTGCCGCTTCCCACAGAAGCGACTTTTCGAGCCAACAGCGTCCTCCGAACAAATACCGTTTTTTACCAGTTTTAGGAGTTTTGGGCAGCGGATTTTGATTAAAATTCGAAAATCTGTAAACTAGTGAAAGTGTTCGTGAAGAAATCATAGAATCGGACATCCTTCTTTGCTTGATAACTCATTCCTAGCAGATTCCTCAGATTCAGTTTTGTCAAAGTAAGGGTTCTGTGCTCTTCTGAGAATTCATGCCTTTTTTAGCCATGACAAAAATTGCTGATATTAGCTACATTATTTAGCATTGACTTGTTCGATAAGCAGCACTGTATCTTTCCTTGTTTTGGAATGGGTTAAGAATGTTTTCAGAGGTACGTCACTGATTGCTAGTCCCTGTGCTGATGAAAGCCTTCCATAAGGTGACACTTAGAGTTTTTCAAAGGGGACATAATTAGGTTTATCGCTAGAAGGTAATGATCTATTATTTCCATATTGAGGTTCTAACAACAAAACAACAAATTCACCCGTCCAAGTTGCTGTAAAAAAACAGCCCATAAACAAATCATATGGATATCTGTTGACGTTACAAGTACAAGTGGTAATGATAACTGATAATACCACGTGGTACCCGAGAACTTTATCAAAACAATTGCACTCATTGAATACCAAAAAGAACTGAACGAGTTTTACGCTGTAGGGTTCTTCTCGGGTAGCAAATCTACTTTTCGAACTGGCCGCCTCTTGTTTGTGCCAGATCATTACAGACAAGAAGTCTCCTTCACCGAAAGAATATGTCGTAGTACGGTAGACACTAAGAGTACGGTAGTCGATGTTTTGCTCCATGCAATGAACAGTTCCTCCTCGAGGTACTCCCACACAGGAAATCGTTCATAAGGACTGGGAAAAAACAGCATAATTACTGCCATTGCTTTTGGAGAATTGCTGAGTAATTTATCCATCCGGGTGCACCGACAGTGTTTATCTGTAAAAATAATAGCGCACTAAGGCTCAAACATGGAGAAAAACATCTACTGAATTAAAATTTGCAAATTACTCACATTTATATTTTCTCTGATGTTTTTAAGTCGTTGGCTCTTCACTTTCCTCATGTAAAACATTGATAGTATAGGCAACACCAATGTATAGTAATTGAACAACTTAAAAATGCATAATTAAGGAAAATTCGAAAATGATAAAACACAGGCAGAAAGGCAACTCTTTCTCTGATTTTTTCTGGTCTTTATCATCGCCTGCGACCTCATCTGGTGGGGGCGGACCGCCAGGGCTTTGGGGACAAGCCCAACACACTCTTGACATTTTACCTTGCTCGTATAAATCGCACTCTGAATAAATATCCTCCGATTGCTCTCGTCTTGCTCTCACAACACTATAAGTCCACTGAACCACCGCGAGGTGCTTCTAAAAGGGTCCACCAAAACCCTAGTCTCAGCGCCCGCAACAGCTTGGTGCATCGGCCTAAAGTAGCCACTATACTCCCGTGTCAAAGCGTCGCAACTTTGAGGCCTGGAGTCGAGACTAGCTCTTTGAGCACAATCATATAAGGTCAAATCTAAGACCTTGAATCAATTGATTCACAAGTCTCCCGTCAAAGTACCTGGAGCAACCTCTCTGCAAATTAAGCAGACCAAATCTCCCGTACACAGTACCTGGAGTTAGCTTGAGTTTTGATAACCAAGTAAGTATTTCAAATAAGTAATACTACAACAAGTAAAACAAATATGGCACTCTTATTCCACAAGACGCCCATTATCCTGAGTGCTCAGACACTCAAAAATCTAGTACTCCGTTACAAGGAGTATACCTCAAAAACAGACTTTACTGTAATAGATGACGAGAACTATGAGAAATGCAGGTCCACAATAGCACTATTGCAAAGTGGCCTGCAGCAACTTAAGTGTGGTCAGGAAAAATTAGAAAAAAGACACACAGAAATTAAAGAAGAATATAAAAACTGCAAGTCAAAGTCAGAAAGAAAAGAATTAGCAACGGAGATAGAGCAGATAGAAGAGGAATCGGGCTTAAACATTGTAATGGCCGAATCTGAGGATCTGTGCTTCATGTTAACGGCACGTCTCGATGAGGCGAAGTGTGCCAGAGACAAAATGAATGTCAAACTGGGCTACGTCACTCAGAAGGCGCAAATTGAAAATACTGAAACAGATAATCAGGAAGTCCATATTATTCCTGACGAAGATAGAGTCAGCACGGAGAGTGCAGAAAACAGTGCCTCATCAAGCAGGCCCAATTCGGAGCGAGTCCAACGTGAAGACTGCACCATTAAAACTTCTACTAGGTCCATAAAACCTCCACAAGCATCTCTGCCGAAATTTTACGGCAATTCAGAAGACTTTCCCGAATTTTGGGCGGTATTTGAGACACTTGTCCATAAAAGTACCGAACTAGATGTTATGGAGAAAATTCTTCTGCTCAAAGAAAGCCTTAAAGGTAGAGCTCAGAACTCAATCAAAGGAATACAACTTATTCCAGATAACTATGAATGGCTCATACAAACTTTGCAGGAAAATTACTGTAACCAGCCCGTAAATCGGTCACAGATAATTCAAACGCTGGTTAATTTGAAACCAGCCGTCAATTCAGCAGACGATTGCTCGGCCGTCTTTGATAAAATTCAGGTCCTAATTAACCAAATGATATCCGCAGGGTACGACGTGCGGAATACTTGCGAGCCAATATGGAGCGAAATCATCTTGGCCAAATTTCCTCAAGATATTGTCAGGCCCGTTTTGATATCAGGGCAATCTCAAACTAACCAAACAACGGCAGACTTAATGGGTCATCTTAAAAAAGAGATCGCCGCTAAGCTGTTCATTGAGAAAAGACTTAGTCACGCAATCGAAAACAGATCTGGCCAGGTACTTAAAAACAAAGGCACCCTGCCGCGAGAAAAATACACTCCGCGACCTCAATCTGGCGAAGAGTGTGTATTTTGCGGCAGAAACAATCACAGCTCAATGGCATGTCGAACAGTGACGGACCAGAACAGTCGCCGTAAATCATTAAAAGAGGGCAACAGATGCTGGAAGTGTGGCTCAAGCAAACACAATAGCTACGATTGTTAAAAATCAGACTGTAACCTTTGCGGACAAAAACATCATCCTAGTTTGTGCTTTAAAAAAGAGAGAGCCTCTTCTGGGCATAATTACCCTCCCAGAAACGCTGATCAGAGGAATACAGATGCGGAACAAACCTCATCTAAGCCATATTTTACCCAAAACAGAGATCAAAGACCAAATTACGGTACCCAGCGAAGGAGATTCAACAATAACCTACATGCGGAATCAGAGGTAACTCAACGCTCCATATCGGAGCAAAATCACATTTCATCACAACTCGTTCTGATGACAGCCGAGGGTTACCTTTGGAGCTTTAAAAAGCAGGAATACGTCAAGGCGTTATTCTCTTTCGATTGCGGAGCACAAAAACGGTAAATGAAGAACTAGCCAACGAACTAAGGATACCGAAATACTCTTCGGAGATTTACACTATGTTCGGCATCGGAGGCCATATTGAAAACTTTAAAAGTGACATAGTGCTAACAAGAATAAATACAGCTTTCGGGGAAGAAATTGAGCTCAAGATTCAGACAAAACCTGTTTTAACGAATGGGTTCCCAAGTGTGAAACTAACCACAGCTGATGTCACATTTTTGAAAGAAAACAACATCTATCTAGCCAATTCGAAACTCCGTGGTGAGCATCAAAAGCCTCACATCCTTGTTGGTTTAGATTATTATCACGACCTTGTATCCGGTCAAAATCATACACAAAAAACACCGTCAGGCCTGCATATCACAAAAACCGTGTTCGGACCAACCGTATACGGCAAAGGACTTCTGACAGCAGAGAATCTAGTCAATAGTACCTATCACGGACTTACGGCCGTAATTGAGCCAAGCGAGCAGGAAATGCTGCAAAAAATGTTTGAACTAGATGGTCTTGGCATCACAGAAGATGAATGCCATAAGGATGACAAGATTTATAACTATTTGGACCAGTATTCTAAGTTAGTATCTTTCAAAAACGGTCACATAACTGCACCTTTCCCTCTGAAAGAGAGCATCTCAGAATTAGAGGACAACTACAGTGTAGCAGTTCGGCGACTCGAATCCCTTCAAAAAACTCTGCAGCAAAACCCCGAACAACGAGGCTGGTACTGCAAAATCCTTCAAAAATACGTTGAAGAAAATACAATTGAACCCTTCTTGACAGCCGAGAAGGGGGCGCTCTGAATGTACTACATTCCACATTCAGGAGTGGAAATCAAGCAAACAAGTACGCCCGTGGATAGCTTTCGATGCATCATCGAAGAGGAGAAACAAACCTTCCCTCAATGACGTAATTCACAAAGGTGAATCGTTTATCAACAAAATCCATGATATTCTACTCGCTTCGAGAACAAAAAAGATCATCCTAATGTGTGATATCGAGGCCGCGTTCACACTAATTCGTCTCGTAGACTCTCATAGAGAGCTCTGCAGATTTTTATGGGTCAAAAATATCAACCTACCACCTACTAGAGAAAATCTAATCCACTATAGGTTTAAAAGGCTTCCATTCGGTGTGACTGCCTCACCAAGCATACTTAATATGACGCTCACTTCGTTTCTAATCAACGAGGGTTCTACGCTAGCAAACGAAATTGTGAGCAACCTGTATGTGGACAACATCATGATGCAGGCAGAGACTCCAGAAGAAGCCATACAGAAATACAGAGAATCCAAAAAACTGTTCGAAAAAATCGGCATGAACTTGAGGGAATATTTCTCAAATTCACATGAGGTCAACTCTCGAATACCAGAAATCGACAAGCTCCAGGGCACCTTGAAAATTCTTGGGGTGAACTACAATACAGAACAAGTTCGTTCTCTATCGTAACGAATTTTCGAACGATGAAGGAAATAACCAAAAAAGACATCGTCAGTGAAATTAACTCTGTTTACGACCCTATTGGGATCGCAAGTCCACTTCTCGTTGAACTGAAATCACTAATGAGAGAAGTCTTCACTTACAAAAGAGAATGGAAGTCTAGACTCGACCGAGAAATTTGTGTCGCATGGAACAAACTAACGATACAAGTATATAATGCATGTATCGTTGTCCCTCGTATCATCTCGGGTCAAATCTCCAGTGCGAAAAATCGCTTGTGGGTATTTGCCGATGCCAGCAATTCAGCCATGTCGAATTGCGTTTGTCTACAATGTAAGTTGACAAGCGAGCTCACGCCATTGAATAGTGAAAATAACAAAGCTAGCATCTAAAAAGATCAAGCAAACTATTCCGCGTCTCGAATTGGTTGCGATTTTGATGGCAACCAGACTATGCAACAACATCAGATTAAAGTACGATATACACGAGATCTCGATTGCATCCGATAGTGAAATCGCACTTTGTTGGATAAAAAGTTGCAAAAAATTACCGGTTTTTGTTGAGAATCAACGCAAAAAAATCGTCGAAATTAAGAACAAACTGGAATCCAATGGCATTTCCATCAATTTCTTCCACGTAGCCACTGCCTACAACCCAGCAGATGCAGGAACCAGAGGACTGAATTCAACGGAAATAAACGACAGTGACTGGGTTAAGGGTCCGCGTTGGCTGAGAAAGCATCCCAAAACTTGGCCAATAACCAAAATGGAATCAATCGAGATTACTACTGAAGAACCCGAATCGGTTACACTTCCGAACATTGAAATTATAGCTAAAACCGAAAGCAAAGAAACACTCTTCGATCTACGTCGATTTTCCAGCCTAAGTAAGGCTTTACGAGTAGTTTCTCGAGTTTGCAAAACAGCAAAACACTGGACCCGCTTGACAAACAAAACTCGCAATCTCAAAATAGAGCCTGAAGCCATTTCAAAATTTTCCTCTGAGAAGGAAATACTAAGTGCCGATATCGAATTATCCGAACGCATAATCTTTGTTCAGGAACAGCGTCACGAGAGCTTTGAAAGTCTACAAAAACTTTTCTCAGACAAGAAATTAATAAGAGATGAAAATGGAATAATTAGACATGAATCTCGCCTTCAAAATGCCGCTATACCTCATGACACTAAATCGCCAATATATGTACCTCCAAGGTCTGAACTTGCTCGATTGATTTTGCAGCAAATTCACTGTGATAATGCTCACTGCGGCAAAGAGCATACCCTAACTATCGCACGCCAAAGATTCTGGATTCCGCGGGCTTCAAGTATATCCAAAAAATATTTGAAGAACTGTGTCACTTGCAAAAAGATTCAAGGGCTACCACTAGGGGCACCTACAATGCCTGCTCTCCCCACAGACAGAGTAATCGCAACAACACCATTCCAAAACACTGGATGCGATTTCATGGGACCGTTTAATTCGAAAGCACAGGAAAAAATGTATATAGCTTTATATACCTGTCTGACAACTAGAGCGGTCCATCTCGAAGTTGTGGAGAATATGTCAACGGGCGCATTTTTAAACAGTTTTGTACGATTCGTCTCAAGAAGAGGTGTCCCAAAATTAATGCGCACCGATTGCGGAACTAATTTTAAGCAAGGTGAGCAAATAATAGCCACGATGTTCGAGAATGACGAAACATCAGGGAACTCTTTGATGTCCTATTGTGCAACCAAAGGTATTAAATGGATTTTCAATCCACCAGCCTCCCCTTGGATGGGTGGCGTTTGGGAAAGGCTCGTGGCATCTGTGAAAAAGGCACTGAATAAATCAGTGGGACGTAAAAAGCTGAGTTTTACTGAAATGTCCACGACAATGGCAAGAATAGAGGCGATTCTGAACACGAGACCGCTAACAAAACTCAATCCGGATGAAGTCACAACAATACCTTTACGTCCAATAGATTTTCTTCAAACAAATCTCAAGTTTTCTATTCCAGAAGGAGGAAATTTTGAGAAAATTAATGATCCATCCTATGATCCTGAGCTCATTCAATCAAGGGAACAGGCTGTTGAAGCAATGCGATTTTCAGAAAGAATTTCAGACAAGTTCTGGGAATGTTGGAGGCATGAATACCTCACACTACTGAGAGAAGTGCAAAAACAGCATCTAAAGCAACCTCGCCATCTAACAAGATCTTGCCCCGAGCCTGGAGAGGTCGTATTAATAGAGCAAGACCTCATACCCAGAGGCAACTGGCCTTATGGCAGAATAACTGAGATAATTACTTCAGCTGACGGTCTCGTGAGATCAGCAAAAATACTGATGCCTAATCACAGGCTCATTCAAAGACCATTAAACAAGATTTACCCTCTTGAGATTCGTAGTGTATCCGAGAAACCCTGCGCTGACGGAGAAATATCGAAAATAGCGGGTGAAAAACCACCCACGGAGTGCAAAGGAAGCGAACCAGAACAAACGATTACGCAAAAAAATAGACCAGTCCTTCCCAGAGCATCAAAAACGCGTGTCCATGATATTTTTCGGAACATGGGTGTCGATTCGAATCAGGCAACTTTCGCGATTTCCACGCCTTCATCCTTCATATTTCTAATGTTGTGCGCAATGATGAGTCCAGCCGTTGCGATCAATAACGTAACTGTCATATCCTGCTCAAAGGGAATAATGCGCCAGTGGCGCCATCGAAGGTCTCATTTGAGTTATGCATCGATAACGATTGTAAATTAATGAACAATACATCAGGTTATACCAAATATTTCCTGCCCATATCGCCAACTGAAAAAAGAGCAAAAGTGCGCCTGCGTACCCTCAACAGTAGTGGGGTACAAGAACTACAATGGCTCTGCGAAAGACCAAAATTCTGCGAACATCAATATTTTCTTTCAAAAAGTTTGTTAGGAAACCCCCATTGCTGGCCCGTCGGAGCCTTTGCATCTTCAGCTGTGCTGGGCTGTATTATCATAGCCGCAATCATGGGTGCAATATGGACAGTAGTTAAAATCACTAAGAAACTGAAGCCTCATAAAAAAGCCGCCAAACCAGAGAAAAATGAGACAGAAATTCCAGCAGCACCTGTCTGCAGTTTTGAGTTGACACCGCTTCCAAGTACACTAATTGCATTGTGTACCCTAATATGCCTCATATCTTCCACAGGCGCATGTCAACATGGTTACATGCGGCACTCGGCTGACCTCGTGTGCAACGAGAATAATCAATGTCATCTCGGATACAACAGGGAACTTCTGTTCAACAGGCTCCAGTCGGAGCTCTGCGTTGAAATTATGCACGGTAATAAAACCGTTGGGTCAGCTAAGTTCACTAAGAAGTATATAGACTTCGAGTGTTCGAAAGCCACAGAATTTTTTACAAGACCTGTCGGTTTACCATGCTAAACGCTGTGCCACAGCAGGATCATGCAAGAATAACAAGTGTGAAACGATCGGACAGAATGAAACAGTTGATGAATTAAGACACGCTTCTAAATATCCTGGCTACTCCGGTTGCATTAATAGTTGCGGAGGACTTTTCTGCGGATGTGGCCTACCGCTTCCTAGCTGCTGGTTCTATAAAATCGCTCACAGACCAGTATCAAATCGAATATTCGAAATCGTACAGTGTCCCCACTGGACTACTACTGTTAGATTAGAAATTGAGGTAACGATAGCCAATCGAACAGAAAGAGTTGAGCGTTCATTAACTCCATATTTGGTCAATACCATCGATAACTTCAATATTACGATCATATCAATTCAAAGACCATTATATTCACTAGAAAACAAGCGCTTTGCAATTGCAAAAGATGAATCGTTTCTCTTGCCTCCTAATTTCCAAGTTGCAGTAGCATGCAATACACCTACTCAAGCATTGAGAAGGTTCTCTACCTGTTCGAGTAGGATTCAGTGCAGTTGCGGAAACTCGCCGCGTAACTGCCAGTGTCCGGACGACTCTTTTCAAAAACTTTGTGATAATCCACAAAGCATACTGCCTCTTAAAACACCCCATGCAAACATAAAGTTTCGTGAGGGAAACATCGTTGCTACGTCCAACGAGGAGGAAATGGTCCTAAGGATTGAATCAAAGATGCTGCAAGATGTGGTAGCAGAACTTATTGCCAACCAAGAGTGTGACTTTAAAATATCAGAGCTAACAGGATGCTATGATTGCACACTGGGGGCTCATTTCATAGCAATCTGCAAGTCACCAACAAAAGCCACAGTAACGGTGACTTGTCAATCTCAACAATTTTTGGTCACCTGTGGACCATTAGAAGAGAAAAATGATGTCATTCTCAATTTCAACCACCCCATAGTGAACGAACAATGCAACGTTCATTGTTCTGATAGACCCACTAAATTTCTTCTGAATGGTACTCTATATTACTACATCACAGAGCCTCAAGCAATTTTTGTTTTCGAAATGAAGGCTCATGGAGTGCCCCTAAAACACCAATGGTTCAGTGACATTAGCCTACCTAATATCGATCCCTTTCCAAACATGTTAATGACTCACTGAAAACTGACTTTAGCAGCGCTAAGCACAACCCTTGTCTTTGCCGCTCTCACTTACATAGGTGGTCCCATTGTTTGTACCTACATAATTTCATTTGCTAAGGCAGCCATTTGCACTGTTTGCAAAAGAATATGACGCTTATTAGGCTGCTGCGTTAATGGTCTCAAATCTAAGGATGCAAATGCCTTAACAACAACTGCTTAGCCTACAATACCTCCCGGGCACTTTCGCACCGACGCTCCAAAAGAGATGTCATTGTAATCGGAGGACATCTCGAACTCCATTTTGTGCCAGGGAGATTCACTGACGCTGCCTAATTAACCTTTCAGTATTCAGCGCGGATTTACAAACGGCGTCAACACGGCTGTGTAATCGATATTTTCATTGTTTCGATCTCACCGGTACATACCTGCATATAGCCTCAATATCATTTATGAACACGTATAATCTTGTAACTAGTAAGCATTCTACAGTTCTGCGGCTACAGTGCTCCCAAAACACACATTGCTCACTCACGGCCCAATCCATCTGCCAACGGCAGTAAACGCCGCCACATCTCAAGGGCTCTCCAACAGACGGTCTGCAGAAGCACTCTTGGAGGGAGAAAATAACCATAAAGTAGCTCGAAAAGGGACTTTATGACAATGCACAATTTTTTATATACCCCTAAAGTGAGTTTTGGGAGGCGTGTCGTGAATACATGCAGAAAAATCGCGTATGTGAGGAGGATGGAATTAAGCTGGGCACCATCAACATGTCGTTCGCCTCTGATATGCAAGAAGCCATCACCGATCTCGATCGCTGCGACATGGCGACACTGCTACACAACATCCTGCCTCGACTACAAGCGGCATCGATGCGGCAATGTCAAGACTGGGAGCGATAGAAACTGCATGTCAGACAATCTTGGAGCGCACCACTCCCAAGTCGACATGCAGTTTTTGTTCATTGGATGAGAATCGGGATTCTCATTACACCAGCAGGTGTAGTAGATATCCCGATCCCGTGTCACGAACAGCCCAAGCTGCGAAATTGCAGCTTTGTCTGAAATGCCTGAAACCAGGGCATGAAGACGCCTGCGAGGTGAAGTGCAGCAGCTGTGGTCTCGACCACAACTTGCTGCTCTGTCACCAACGCAGGCAAGCCTCATAAGCGACACCGCTTCTGAGGCTGGATCGTCACCAGCTGTCTACACCACCCAACGAGCAGTCATCCATTTCAACCAGCCTCCACAACTCAACAAGCAGTCTACATTTTCAACGTGCAGCTCACCAAGCAGTCTCCAAAATTCAACAAGCAGTCACACTTCAAGCCGCCCCGCCGGAGTATCATCGCCTGCGTATCGCAGGCGATGATCCCCTCACGACCTCATCTGGCGGGGGCGGACCGCCAGGGCTTTGGGGACAAGCCCAACACACTCTTGACTTTTACCTTGCTCGTATAAATCGCACTCTGAATAAATATCCTCCGATTGCTCTCGTCTTGCTCTCACAACACTATAAGTCCACTGAACCACCGCGAGGTGCTTCTAAAAGGGTCCACCAAAGCCCTAGCCTCAGCGCCCGCAACAGTCTTGTCTTTGTTTTTCCAAAAGTAGCAGGCTCACATTTTCATCCCAAACACTATGATATTATAGTATTTTTGCGATGTTGAGCTGGTTCTAGTTATGCATGGAAGTGGAAATAGAAAGGGCTGGGCATTACATAATCATATTCCTCTGTTCGTATCAAACTCCGGATCGATACCCGCCTAGGTCAAGCAGGCCTACCATTATGTCCACACATTATAATGGGGTTCATTAGGACGTGAAGATTATTCATTTCTATTTTTCAATTCACAGTAAAGGCCACCGAATTTTCACCCTTATTCAGTGAATGCTTTTCGGAGGATTGCTAGGAAGGCATTGCAGCTTTGAATTAGTTAACTTACATCCAAATTCTCCTTGTAAGCCGTTACCGAAGGATTTTCTGATTCATACATTCTCAGATATAAAATCAAAGCATGAGAAAGTAATAGTGCTGCAAATTGGCAAGAGGATATCATGAAAAGATAGGTCGATACAATCGTGTTCTCCATGGCTTGAAACTTTGACGATAACGACATACTGCAAGAACATTAAATAAAATTTATATTACAAAATTTCAATCAACTAGAGACACAGCAAGCAGCCGTGGGATACTGTACTGGACTAGGTCACTTATTAGAGACAAAGGTCAGCTCGATTGTCATGACCAAGTGGCTTCTACATACATGGAAATCAAATTCATAAAGTCTCAATAGCATGGCAACGTTCGATAGACACCGGAGAGAAGTGGGATATGACGGCCTCAAAAGAACATTTGAAGTTCGATCCGTGGACAAAAGCACGGAAGGCTCTCCGTTTGTCAAGCCCCCAGACCTACGCCGCGTGAGTGGCGGTATTCAGAATGTCCACGGCAACATTCACTGTAATTCTCCACTACAAATTTAAATGTCCCCCAAACTGTAGCGAGCGCCTCATGTCGTTTGGGTGAAAAACCCCATACCCACGCCCTCCACTCTGTAACACACTTAGACAATCATGTAATGAATTTTTCGAATTTTTCTGCTCATAATGAAGCGACTCACCTTATTTTCCGCTTTGGTCCCAAATAACGCAGGGCTAAGGTCATGACGAGACCAACGAGATTCATCGCAACCAAAAACAACAGCACTGTATTTGTTCGGACTATATCTTTGATAGAAAACCATCGGGCATTCAAATGAGGTCCGTTGAAGTTTTCGCCGTAATACATTACAAGTAGGATACAGGTAGTAGCAATTATCTTAAATAGATATGCCATAAAATTGCTCACAATACTCATAAAATTTGAAGGCACATTTTACGATAGTTCTGGGGTACCTAGTCTCGAACAAATGATGGAAGGATATTTTATGACCAAAAAATTGCGGAGAAACCTCGAGCATCGGAGGATTTTTGAGAAGAATTCACAAAAATAGCAAATTAAGGGAAAGGACGAGAATGTGACAACAAAAGTTGCAGGGAACGGCGTATTCGGACGAGTAATGCAAATGTGTGTGATATTGCGTACGACTGGCTACAGTAAGCCGCCTGCGTGAAGCGTATGCGTCCCTGGCGAATAACGCAATCGCAACACTATAGCCTCTACAACGCCGTGTGATCTCGTCCGATTGGGGTGTAAGTTGGTTAAGCCTGAGTTGACATCTATCTAAGCAGTTTTTCGGCCGACAGCGCCCCTCGTTCTGCCCTTGAAGGTTCGTCCTAGGAAGAAATCCCAAAACCATTTCTACTGTGATCGATCATCAAAGAGCCGCCTCTTCGTTAAAAACAGACAACTTAGCGTGTTTTTGTTGGATTTTTGGGCGAAGGCTGCAATAACAAAAGATAATGGTGATAAAATGGGAAATGGATTTCCTTTGCTTGGACATTGACTTATTTCCTTTCGAAAACTGCTTACCGCTGCTGTAATTAATGCTGGCCCAAGTCGGCGACAGCTTGACTCTTGGTAGTCGGCAGATAAGATAGCGATCCATCTTTCAGTAGCTATAGACAGTTGCATACACTGGGAAGCAACGAGTACGAAAATTGTAGGTAAATTTAAGGCAATGTAGAGTGCCTTAGGTAGGAATATGTCGCATGGATCTTGATAGAGGAATGACCATGCAAAATGATGTGTCTGAAAAGATTAGCTCATATGAGAACTACTGGCCCCATAAAACGCTTTGCAGATGGAGAATAGCTGTCCAAATCCGTCTACTGCAGAACATCACTCTTTCACATCAGACTGCCCTTCACTTCTTAGTAGTAGCAAATCCCTTCATGGGGAGCCGGGCAGTAGGAACGGCTCTGTGTAGTCGGTTTTCCTGCGCGGCTGTCGCTGACGATTTACCTAGTTATAACAGTTCTAGCGTTCTTCATACAGCTCAATCGCTATGCGATTATTATTAGGTTGGCAAATAAGTCCTGCGACAAAAAATTTGAAGCGTTGAAAATTTGCATCAACAGGGTGAACACGGTAGCAAGGATGATAAACTTGTAATACGTTCCCCGGGCAACCAACACATGAGTGAATAAGGGCACGCGAGTGGGCTTTCACACTATTACGGTCAATGAATGGACAACACCCGATTTGTATCATCACCTTCTACCAAGCACGCCAAGGAAAAAACGCGGGTGTAGCGGCTCGAAATATCAGCAATCTATTCGATGCCAGCACTGCTCACCGATCGACGGTCAACATTAGGTTGGATCGCTTTATTGCAGGAAATACTAGCCTTTGGAGTAAAGCAAACATCGTCCTTCAATTTGATGGAAGTTGAAGGAATCCATCCACTGTGAGTTGCTAAACGTGGAGTAGTTGGACACAGCTATCGCTTGTAACTATGATCCCCTTTATTTGGCCAACCGGTTTAGAGAAGGACGATCAGACCGTAAATCAGGTCCCCACAGAGGGAGAACGCACGTCGAAAATTCGCTTTAGGTCCACGTCAAAAGTTCACCGATCCCGCTTGGTTCCAGGTTACTCATCAGTCCTACTCCCGGAGTGTTCCCCTTTTTTCTACCTTGTGCTCCGCCTTTTTGAGCAACCCGTTGTGGAAAAGAAATTCGTAACTCAGTGTGATCCAAAAACGGCAGTCAATTACTTCTTTCAGTCACAGCTCTCCCACTCCTGAAGAGGTGGCATAAATGATTGGCTCAAAGGATAAAAGAAGGTTGTTGACTTCTACGGTAAATATTTTTCCGAAAATTGATTGGTATGAAAAAATTTAGAAATGATTTGAAAAAGGCCTCCATTTTGTCGCAGGACTTATTTGCCAACTTTAAGGCACCATTCACAAAAAGTTAGGGTACCCTTTTTTGACGGGAATTGATAGAACTACTCTAGAATGAAGCGATAACAACGAAAAAAGCGCAAAAAACGATGAACAAAAAGAATTACAAAGGGCCAAAAAAAGAGCTGGAAAGGGGGCTGGACGAGTTTCACATTGAAAGAGCGTCGGTTAGAGACGATCGGTGTCACGTTAGACGAGTGTCGAGACGACACAGTGTCATGTAATCGCGTCAGGACCCATACTGAATTGCAAATTGGCAAATTGCCAGAGACGCAATGCAATAGCAGACAACACATTGCGTCTCTGGCAATTTGCCAATTTGCAATTCAGGGTGGGTCCTGACGCGATTACATGACACTGTGTCGTCTCGACACTCGTCTAAGGTGACGTCGGTCGAGGGGCGGAGATGCGAATTACGACAACAACTGGCCCGCCACTATGCCCTCGACGTCGAAATTGCGGAAGTGAGAAGGACCCTTCTACAACCCATGGGGGCCGCTGAGTATTAATAAGGTAAGAACTCAATAACTTTTTTTATCGTGAACCGTGCCTTTAATACTTCTGGTATGACTCTTGTGTCAGTTCTTTTGTTCCTGAATTTCTTTCTTACTGCTGCATTCTGCTACATTCCTTCGCGTGCGGCGTCTCTCTCGCCCCGATGTAGGTATTACGGTATAGTGTTGCTCTACTGCAGCAATTCAAAACAATTAACATATGCTGAAGAAAAAACAATCAGCGTTTATAGTTGAGTTCCAAGTTATCCTACCCTCAATTACGCCACCCTACCAACATCATTCGAATTCAACTTCTCGCCTTAACCATCAAAATCTATTCGGTTGAAATTTATCCGTGGTACACGTGAATTGCTTCAAGCGGGGAGCATTGCGCATTCCTAAGCTCCTTAGTGGTTCTTCTAGCATCCCTCTGAGGCTAAACAAGTTAGGGGAGCTACCAGTACCCGTGGTTTTCAAGATTTATACTGCACAGTCGTCTCCTTCAAATAAGCCACAAAATCGAAATGATTCTATCAAATTTTCTGTACCTTCATAATGATGTTCATAAAGTCATACATGGTACAACAAAGGCACATTGAGTAGAAGAGCATCTGAAACACGGAATCTGAACAGTATTGCTCATTCTGACAGTTTTTTTTTGGAATTCCAAAAAAAAAACTCTAAACGAAGATCGATCCCTGAGTTGGAAAAGTTTGCGAGAATCATTAACCAACTGCAAAGTGTCAGTTATAAGTGTAAACAACAAACATCCAAACAAGAATCAAAAGCAGACCCTCAAATTGGGATGGAAGAAAGCATTGTAACGGGAACGATTCAGAAGAAAATATAGCATATGGATCACAGATATCAATGATGTGATCAGCGAAAATAGTAGTGAGAAACGGTAATACCATCCAGTTGCAGCAACGACACCATACTGAAGTAAAAGAAAGTTTCATCACTGTCATATAACCTCAGACTATGATAATATAATACATAGATGACATGACATCTGTATTAGGAATGGAAGGTAAATGTTGGCAACCCCTTTTCCCTTTTTTTGGGATGAGCCCCGAGAATTTTTTTGGGCTCAAAAAATTGATCACCTCCACACAAAACTGGAATGGAAACTCTTCGTCTTGTGATCCACTGGATGCCATTCTTCTTAAAAAACCTGGAAAAGCCTTTGTCATCAATTTTAATAGTTCGAACCGAAAAAGAAATCGAAATATCGGAACGACTTGTCATGTACGCTACGCCTAGTACGCCAGGCTTTGTTATGAGGAGAAATATTCGGTCAAAAGTACCACGTCTTTGATTATGTGAGTAACGTGACAATTCCAGCAAGAGTTCAGATATCTCCCGTAA
The DNA here is from genome assembly GCA_000469685.2 of Haemonchus contortus. Lineage (NCBI taxonomy): Eukaryota > Metazoa > Nematoda > Chromadorea > Rhabditida > Trichostrongylidae > Haemonchus > Haemonchus contortus. The sequence goes on from LS997565.1 coordinate 42,523,510, forward strand.
AATTCTAGAAGCTTCCATGAGATTTTTATGTTAGGACTACCTATCTACTCACTGTACATATACCAATAACACATCCAACATCCTGGTCCCTACCTTAACTGACCATATGAAGGCCGTACGTCAATAATTATTTAACCGATACTTCATGCCTAGTCCGAATCCGACTCCCGCGCTAGAACCCCCTGAGATTTGTGCCAAGAATTTATTTTTCAAACTCCATCTAGATGATTCTGTGCACGCCTCGTTCCATAGCTTTAATGCCGAAAACAGGAAGGTCGATAGATGAACTTCGATGTGGTGATCTGACTGCGGCATCATACCAATTCCAAATAGATTATGCGCATACATCCCAAGAGTTTCATGGTACGGATGTGAAAGCAGCCAAATAAACTCATTAGAAATCAAGACTCTTGGGAAGTTTTCGATTGAGTTGAGCTTCTTGAGCGACCTTACAAAGTATACAGTGTTGATGTGCAATGCAAGAGAAGCGATTAAATCAAAGAAAAGGATTTTTAGGATAAAAAATCGCTATAACCACAAACGGTCCCTTTATTGTTCAGTTATTAGATACCAGGAAAAAAAACGTATAGCAGTGATCCGCCTGCTATGGATAGTGTGAAGGTGGGAGGAATTTGATGGTATTATGTTTAGTCCTTCGGAGCTAAAGGAAATTACAGCTTTCCTCATGAAAAAAGTCTGTTATAGTTGTTGTTCAGGGCCGCCACTTTTTCAGAAGGCAAACAATGAGTAATTAAAGGAATGCGGAAATACGAGGTATGATGTCATGAGAGCTTTCCACGCAAGCTACATATTGAGGTTTTTTTTGAGAAGGGAAGGCATGTGTGTACATATGTTTCAGCCGGTCGTCTTGCATTCTACAGCTTGTTTCAGGATTACCGGATCTGATGCAAGCCTTGTCATAGCAAGTCTTTCTAGCTATCTGTTGGGAGCCTGATTAGGGCCGAAGCTATGTGGTTCGAAAACATGTACGTGTAGGATGATTATTTACCAGATATCGAGGAATTTTTCCTACAGTCATGACCACTTTGTGATTTGGTTTTGGAACGATGGATAGCGAGGAGTTCGATTCTTTGGCCTCATTTCATTCTTGCTGAGATATAAGGGCGCATTCAACTTCCACACAGAATCGTAGTGGCGTGTTGAGGTACTGAATGCGCATGCAACCAATACAATGACTTGCGGTAGCCAGCCGATTTGCAAGACAGTGTTATACTACCTCCCAGACGATGCTGGCACAAATCAACCAACCCGGGAGGATTGGAAGACTTTATTGGTCTAAGTACATATTGATCCATTACCTGCTTTCAGAAGCAGGCATGTACGATGGGCGTCACCTGCCACTACACCACCCTTCCTCCTAAGTAATGAAAATGGCAAGTAATCGCTCTAACAGTTGATACGATCTAAACAAAGTCATGTTTGAAAAGATAGTGGTGTCTGAAAATAGATAATATCCTCTTGAAGCACATTTTCAGTCGGCTGCTCATTATTTAACGTTTCTTTCTTGGGGATTTTTTCAGATGGATATCAGTTCCAAGGACAAGATTGATGCTTGAAATTCTGAGTGCACATGGATGTGGAAATTAGTTTCTTTTCTCATTAGCGTAGCCGTCCCTAGTATCTGCATATTATGTTCACCCAATTTCAGTTCTGTGACAGCTTATATTTATCAAGTGTTGCAGTAACCTGATTTTTGAGCTGTGCTCTCTAAGCAGCATGAAAAACTGATTATTGAATTCGTGGCAACATCTGATTTCACAAACTTCCGGTTGACTGTCACTGCTGCATATGCTGTTCACGATTTTCCGAGTTTTGATTTTCTATGTAACAAATATGCAAATTTCGTTAACGAAAATTCCAAATTCTATGAACGTGGTACTTTAGTTGTGCAACGAGGGAGAAAATTAGCGCTACTCTTTGTGGACATTGCTTATTTTTTCAGTTCCGAATGAACAGGGGTAATGTAGTGGTATACTATGCATTATAACTCTCATGGTCCGAGTATCGTATCTCAGATCGACATTGCCAACCTGCCTTCCATGGCTCGGCCGCGGTCGATAGAATCTGCAGGCTTGCATACGTCCCACCTGTTCTTGTAATCCTGATACAGATTACTGGTGACGTGCCAAGAAAAATAGAGAATCGCTATGAGTAATTCCAATCCCACCCTTCTTCTCCAAGATGAGGTATGTAGTTGACTCTGAAAGTTCCAGATGAGAACCGTTTCGGTATCTCAAAAAAGGATTTAGTAAGAAAAAATTGTGGGCCTGCCGGAAAGTGTGGACGACACCCATCTCGGATTTGGTGGGATGGTGTGATGGAATAGACCAATCATCACAAGAATTCTGGTCTTGAAGTTTGACTGAACGTTTGTTTTGGAAAGCTGTTTTCAGGCACAGTGACTGAATCTATCGTTAAGGATACTTCTGGATCGCAAACCACTTTACAAATAAATGATACGAGCAAAATGGAGAAATTTCAATTCCATTGTTTTTCAATGACTGCTGAGTAGTTTGCCCATCCGTCAGTGCCGATTGTTTTTATCTGTAATAATGAATTGTTGCATTTTATTACAATAAACAGGAAACTTGACGAAAAATGGCACTCCTTACGCAAATGAACAATAAACCTACATTTATGTGATTTCTTATATCCATGTTTCGCTTATTTTTCACTTTCCTGATGTAAAGCATTGACAGCACCGGTAGCGCCAGCGTGTAATAATTGAAGAGCTTGAAGGAAGAGCGTTTTTGAGCACATAGAATATAGCAATACAACTTCAAAACCTAGTAGGAGATAAAGTCTTCAGCGATGATCAACCCCCATTTTTGAGATGCGCCTCAGCATGCGACTTTCATTCAGAGCCGTAGTGGCGTTTTGAATGCGTATGGTGCATACCCAAGGTCTTGCGGTGGCTAGCTGATGCGCCTTACCTTCCCAGGTTAGTGTCGTTTTGTTTGAACCACCCCACTGGATGGAAGGCTCCGTTGTTTCAGGCGGGTGTCAATTCGGGATCCGATCCAGCACCATGTGGGATTATACCGCGCTTAACCAGGTTTATGCTTAGAGTGTGTAACGTCATGGTAATATGGGTCTCGATCCGGCATTCAATCCCCTGACCTTGCGCGGATAGTAGCATCCCATGGCTAAATACCAGATTCACTCTTAAGGGACACAGTTTATTACTCTAAAACAGTAGGCATGAAATCTAAATTAATTAGTTCTCAGTTGAAGTAGGAAGTGTCGGTGGCTGCTTTTTGGGAACCAAAAAAGGACAACAAGCACGTTTATAGATGCTCTGAAAGCTAGCTCTTAGTATTGCTTACATCAGCGTTCTCCTTGTAAGCAGTTACCAGAGGATTCTCTGATTCGTAAATCCTCAAATATAAAATTATAGTCATGGTAATATGGGTCTCGATCCGGCATTCAATCCCCTGACCTTGCGCGGATAGTAGCATCCCATGGCTAAATACCAGATTCACTCTTAAGGGACACAGTTTATTACTCTAGAACAGTAGGCATGAAATCTAAATTAATTAGTTCTCAGTTGAAGTAGGAAGTGTCGGTGGCTGCTTTTTGGGAACCAAAAAAGGACAACAAGCACGTTTATAGATGCTCTGAAAGCTAGCTCTTAGTATTGCTTACATCGGCGTTTTCCTTATAAGCAGTTACCAGAGGATTTTCTGATTCGTAAATCCTCAAATATAAAATAATAGCTTGTGAGAAGAATAATGCCGTAAACTGACAAGAGGATATCATGAAAAGATAGTTTGATACAATCGAATTCTCCATAGCTTGAAACTTTGTTGACAATGACATGCTGCAAACACGTTGAGCAATGCAATAATGAACAATTGTGCAAGAAATGAAAAATTAAAGGTTGAGTTTTCAAAATTGACGCGAGAAAACTGAAAGCATAACAGTTTTTCCCCGTACTGAGGTAACATACCTTATTCGTCGTTTGGGTCTGAGATAATGCAGTGCCACAGTCAATACAAGGCCAATAAAGTTCACAATCAACTGTGACATCAGCACTATATTAGTTCTGACAACATCTCTTAATGACATCCATCGACCGTTCAGATGTGGTAAGTCGAAGGATTCGCCATGGTATATAATCCAGAGAATGAGAGCAGTGACAGCTACCTTAATCAAATGACATTATCAACAATTTCAAGTCGAAATCCTGCGGGCAATCCGTCTACGGACGAGAAGCAAAGTCAACGTCTCATTGCAGGGCACCTCTGTCGAATCCCCAGAAATCAAAGCGTTTTTCGACAATCCTCAATGTCGCATGGGTTCATTTCCATGCTCCGCATAGAGTGGCGCTGCGGAGACGCCAGCCCAAGAAGACATTCTCAACAGTGTGAGATGGGTGGTTTCATTAGGAAGTAAAAGGTAATGAATAGGACATTCAGGCAATTGAAAACATTAAACTCATTGAGTAAATAAATAAATAAACTCGAACAGGCTTTGGGAACAGTATAAGTTTATGAAACTCTCACTGCTGCTGTAAATAGTATTGGTCCAACTTTCCGGTAATTAGACTCGTAGTTTCCAACGAAAATAATCGCAGTCCATCGTTCAATCACAATAGCAAACTGTATATATTGAGACATAATAAGCACGAAAACTGTAGGCAAATTCATTGCAATGTAGAGCGGATTTGATAGAAACAGATCGCATGGCTTTGTATATAGAAAGGACAGGACAAAGTGATGCGTCTGAAATTGAACATATGTATATATTATACATTGAGGAAAAAATTCCGTATTATTTGGTACAGACAGCGGTGTGGTTTTCTCATTTACCACTGAGAATCCACACGCCATCGGTTCACTAAGGTGTCTATTCACAGCTCCGTGGGAACTTTATGTATCTCTTGAAATATGTTCCGTCGCCCTGGGATGGACATGTTGCAGTGGCAGGCCATGCGTGGTCCGAGGATTGAATGCCGAATTGCCAACGAACCTCTAATCCCTTTACGTTTTGTTAGTCAGTATCAACCTCGATTGTGATGATAAAACGACTGATTAGTACATTGGCTGAACACCGTTGGTAAGCGTGTAGGACAAATACACATTTAACATGTAACTACATACAATTCTGGATAAAAGTCGAATGCGAAACCCCATCCAAGAAAACGGGGTTATTGCCACATAAAACTTTAGATAGAATCTGAACGGGGTTATTGCCACATAAAACTTTAGATAGGATCTATCTGCCTGACCTTTATGACGAAGTTGAAAATGTCGTATGCTAGGCAAGACAGACACATTGAGAAGAAGAGCATCTGAATTGTGAGAGTATTTTGTTCCCTTTCTAGTAAACTCACCCACTTTTAATCTTAAAAACCATGAACGGACAGAAAAGCCGTCTAAACTTAACGATGGAACCACTAATACAATGAAACGGGCACTGATGCCTCAGTATTACCCTTAGATTAATATGAAAGAATGTACTGTAGCCATAGCATTTGTAAAAGAAGTACAGCGTAAGTATAGTCGATAAGAATGAAGTGGTGAATGATATAGCCAGTGAGAATTGGTAATACCATGCAGTTGCAACATTAACAGCATACTGAAGTGAAAAAGCTAAGGGACTTCAAGTAGGCATGAGTAAAATGAGGCGTTTGGCTCCCATTTCGCCCTGAAATGTCGAAAAAAATGACCCACCTCGATACAGTATTCATCTGTCAATTCGTCTTGAATCGCAGTGGTTGAAGACATATTTCAGAATGTAAGCAAATGAAAACAATAAAGCGCCAGCAGTAAGCTGGAGAAAATGAACAATTCCCGTTGAGCGATCAAAAAACGGCCTAGAAAGAACAGAATTGGGGTTCAACGATTATTTCACTTGTGTTTTGAACATCTTCTGACGAAGCTGCATCAATCAATATGTTGAAAATTCAAACGGCTCTGACGACGGAAAAAAGGAGCTAGGAGGCAACCTTTGGAACTTCGTCCAGAGGCCTGTCACAGACGTGACAAAGTTTATTTAGGTTAGTTATTTCTACTCTGAAGATATTCTGTCAGCCGACATGATCACAAGTGTGATCTCTATTGATCAGAGATCGCGCGAGAAACCGCGTACGCATGCCAAACGCCATTACGTGAGTTGCGCGAGTGCATTTTTATATTTTTTTCTGTTTTTCTAGAGCATTGTACGTGTTTTGTTTAATTGATCATTGGAGAGTTTATTCATGTTTTGGTCCTTCAGAGCACTTTAACATTTAACCCTTTTTGGCCGTTATGCCTCAATTGTATTGCGCTTTACTTCACTTATGTATGCTCATAGTGTGCTTTAATCACCTGTGCCTTGGATTCGTTATTGTTGCACTGTTTTTATTAGTTTAATGCAGTTTGATTACCTATGTTCGAGGTTCGAGCTCGAGAGTGCGACAACGCCAACTCTGCACGCACACACTCCTATGTCACTTCTGTATTCGCAATCCCGTACATCCCTCTTTTTTTTTACTTATTTCTCCCTCAGAATGCTTTCTCCGTCGTTCTTGCACTAACCTCTTCTTAGCTAATCGCTCCAAGAAGGTCGAACATGAAATATACTTCCAATATCTCACTTAACTTAGCTAAGCAAAATTCTCGTGAACTCTCAATTGTTTGGAAACGAAGTCATCTTCACTAGTATAGTGAGGCCGATGGTTTCTTCCGATAGGAGGATAGATGTCATACATGAGTGCTCGACGAATTATCCCTGAACCCATCATTACTATGTCATGGAATAAAATATCACGTAACTCAGTCTGCTAGGTACATATTTCATCGAAATAGGGGGTGGTGTAGAGGCCGGTAACGTATTATCATGCTCATGTGGCCCGAACCAAGCCTCCCGTATTGTGTTTGATATATTGGTACCAACCTTGTCCGAGAGGATAGATGCACCAGAAATTTTTCAGTACCACAAAAAGCCGGCAGTACATGAAGCAATTCGTTTGGCTTCCGCTAACTGCTGACGTTTCTTTGGAGGATCTTACAGCTTTTGAAAGTATTGCGAGCAGGTTTTCGAGCAATAAATTTTAAAAGCACTCTACATGTAATAATGTTCGTAAATTGTGTGATGTTACTTATTCAGTATTTGAGTAAGTGATACTGAAGTTCGGCTAATCTTAGGGAAATTATCGAGAAAGATGGGACAAAATAATTGAGGAAGATGGGACAATTCGGTACACAATCATTGTCACCTAAGGCGTTGAGTTCTTGGCTGAAGGCCAAAAAATGGCACAAACAGTCACGAGATTCTAGGAAGTTCTATAGCCTGAATTATGAAATTTCATAGAACAGCGACAGATTCGACGCAACGGAATAACAGCTACTGCGGATGTTTAGAAAAACAAATGCAAACTATCCTACGAAATTGACAGATACCCTCATAAAATGTTCACAGAAGATTTGTTGCCGAACCAATTATGGTTGGGATAAGACCAAACATTAGTGTAAATAATGAATAAAGTCAGAAACTCTTGTTTTTACACAGAAGTCCACTGTCAGTCGTATTTCATGGACATACAGTAATTATAGAAAACATCGTATAACTCCAGTGATGTATAGGAACGCACAATATGACTACAATTATCAGTTTGATGACTAGGTGACTGCGTATATCTGGGTATACTATACAATCATCTTTGATGCATGGTCTACAACCTGAAAAAGGTTTAACCTTTTAAGATGAAGGTTGAAGTATACTTAGAAAGTCACTTGATTATTTAGCTGCTAACTTTAAACTTCAAGACAACTAAAGCGACAATTCCATTGAAAAATCAACACGCTTTATAGGCAAGCACAAATAACAAATGGTCTTGCTTCCTTCACTACATGCTTTTCTTTCAAAGGTTCCACTTACTTCTGCAATTGTGCTTATCTAGTGGAGGAGCAGATGGTTTCGAGAATTCTCAAAGATTGTGAATGTAGGAAATGATGGATGTTGACCTGGCTTTGGGAAATCACTGTGACGTGCATCTTGATCTCCAGTTGCGGAATCAATGAACGAAACAAATCTATCAGCTGATCAAAGAAATGTATTCTGGCTGCTAAGCGTGTGAGTGGACTGACAAGGAAGGTCTTTCAGGGCGTGGGACGCTTTTTGAAAATGGTTTTTTGCATGGTATAGGGGCATGAGCACTGAGTATAAAACTATGGTTCATTTCCGCTAAATGGCCTTCTGAATGCCAAAAAACGACTGAAAACGATTTTGTCAGAAATCGCCGTTTTAACCCACTCAGCGTCGTTTGTTTCATTCATGGCGTCGACTCTCCGTACAGTAGAAGGCGCCAGTTGACTGCGCATCGAAAATAACGTGAAAGGTAGCCAAAAAAGGGGGCCACATGTTGAAAAGTGCGGGGAAGTTTCATATAAGCTCTCCACGGTTAAGCTGCCGGCAGCGTCGGATGGTGTGGCGGATAGCGATGTGGACTTCGAGGAACGACGACTAGGATGGGTTGATGGTTCGGAAACTCCGGGCTTCTCCGTTTTTGCATTTTATGCTGCCACCTCCAGATTGGCTCCATATTGCACCAGGACCAAAGCAAGTGCCTGACTGGTCATGGTCGTGACCAGGACCACCCAGGCACATAACCTCTACAAGCCGTTGGAATTTCTTGTGTGACGCACTATCAGTGATCAGTGAAGGAGCTTCCAGGCTCAACACTCCCAGTCCTCCGTTCCTACCTCCGGGTCCTCCTTTCCTACCCCCCCCCCCCTTCCTCAACATCCTCACGCAGTTTGTAGTCAAAAAACTCGATATCACATCATCTGGTCTTCGGACATTGTAGGGACATTGCACAGTCCATACAATTCTTTGAATGGTATGGACAGTGATGGTTTGATTGTTGTTCTATTTCGACGGAATTTCTTCAAAACTGATGAAAGGCGCATCTAATTTCGATGATTTCACCGTTTTTTACCCTAGCGTTGATCTCGCGCCGTTGAAGGGTTTTTGTCCACTATTCTGGTTGGTCATCTCCATTTCCTTCTCTCCTCACGATCAGTCACTCATCTTCTGTAGTCACCTCGACTTCAGCGATGTCCTTCTTGTTCGTGTCCTGCCAGCCCTTCACACGGACGCGAAGTTAGGGGATCGTAGGTTGGGAACGAGTATCGCCGAAACCCTTCATCTAGTATTCATCTAGTGATCCGGCGCTAGAATGATTTCCTTCAGGGCTGACAGCTTTTCATATGAAGCCTAATGCTCATGGATGCTTCAGCAAGTAGACGAATTGAAATAGAGTCTGATTGGTTCTCCCACAGGAGCCCGCGGTGGACGCCCAGAAGAAGGTTGGAATCGGGAATCCTGTTGTCTTTGCATTGACGAACGGGACGAGGACAGCTTCCATCAAATAGGAACCATATTATAGGGTTCGGACCCCCCCCCCCCATTACAACACTTATTAAGTGTGAATTTAAGAGGCACCTTTATACTCCTGGGAGTGTGAAGCCTGGAAGCCCCTCCACTGATAGCGCTCCACACAACAAATTCTGACGGTTTGTGGAGGTGTGCCTGGCTGGTCCTGGGCACGACCACGACCAGTCAGGCACTTGCTTTGGCCCTGGTGCAATATGGAGCCAATCTGGAGGTGGCAGCATAAAATGCAAAAACGGAGAAGCCCGGAGTTTCCGAACCACCAACCCATCCTAGTCGTCGTTCCTCGAAGTCCACATCGCTATCCGCCACACCATCCGACGCTGCTGGCAGCTCAACCGTGGAGAGCCTATATGAAACTTCCCCGCACTTTTCAACTTGTGGCCCCTTTTTTGGCTACCTTTCACGTTATTTTCGATGCGCAGTCAACTGGCGCCTTTTACTGTACGGACAGTCGGCGCCATGAATGAAACAAACGACGCTGAGTGGGTTAAAACGGCTATTTTTGACAAAATAGTTTTCAGTCGTTTTTTGGCATTCAAAAGGCCATTTAGCGGAAATGGACCATAGTTTTACACTCAGTGCTCATGCCCCTATACCATGCAAAAAAACCATTTTCAAAAAGCGTCCCACGCCCTGAAAGACCTTCCTTGTGAGGGAGAAAAGTCTATCTCATTTAGATGGCCCGAAGGCACCTTTTTTGGAAGTGAGCTCGACGAAACTGTCATCAAAGCTGTGTCTTTTTCTAGAGTTGAATATGATATTTAATGATCCTCATTGAGGATGAAAGTTCAAGTTGCACCCTAGTCAAGGAGTCTCGGTTTTTCTTCAAGGTCGTGGCAGCGCTTTGAATGAAGCCATGCGTTTGATCCTACAATGACTAATGTGGTTAGCCGATGTACAAGAGAGTGCTTTCACCCTAGCTCAACAGTTAGTCACCACAAAGAAGAGAGGTTTGGCGCTTACCGAATTTGGACCGATTTCCGAACCCATACGGGATCCGGATCAGCCCGACGCTCCTGCGTCACTGGCGCTCTTAGCTCAGCTGGCGGCCTGGGAACGATGAACGTCCCGACTAAGATAAGAGCGCCAAGTGCACGATTTAAGGCCGTCGAACGTTACATGGCGTTTTCTAAAGGTGAACGTGAGCCACTGCATCACATCAACTCTGGCTCCGGTATCTTCTCCCCGAACACTGCGTCGTGCTACCCGTCGCGTATCGCAGGAAGGCGATGGAAGATTGCGCGCACAATTTATGAGTTAAGAAGTCCTTTAATTATTTGAATTTGCTGGTCGCTGCCTTCAATTTTGATGCAGTCTTGATCGTCGATAATGTAGAAGAAGCCGTTCTAAACAATCAAGTCTAATAAACATCAAAACGAAAAAGAAACATGAAAACAACCCAACAATCAAAAAAGAAACAATCAACGAAAAGTATGGCGCCCTATCGATTGGCGGGGAACCGGGTTGAGTACGGTAGTTACAATTCAAAACCGCGAGACAACTAAAAAAGATTTGCTGCATGACGCGAACGAACGTGGGAGATCGGGGAGAAGTTCAGTCACCCCTTCAACCCTTCGATTTCATACACAAAAAAATAATTTCGTGCCTTGCATATAGAAAAATCTCTGAATATGAGTGCGTACCACTTAGCTTTATAAGTGAATGCTACAACTTTATTGAGTCTTGAAAAAGGGTTTTAGTCACACATCAGATATAATAAGCAAGACAACTAATCTTAAGAATTATAATACAAAGAATTTCCACAATATTCGAGCAGAAGCGTATGCTGAAAAGGACGAAACAAACAATTATTGGCAAATGATTTTATTTTCGATTACACGCTGGTGCAGCATACATCATTCCTGGATTATACATTATCCTGGTGATGATTAGTCGCCGGCAGCGAGGTATTGTTAGGTATAAACGACATAAGATTATTTCCATTGCTTCTGGATTACTGTCAAATAGTTGGCCCAACCTTCATTTCCTACAGCTTTCATCTGTAAAGAGGAATTATCCGCACTAAACATGGTCTGACGAAATCTGAATAAATAAGAAGAAAACGTGGAAGTACGAAGTCTTTACATTCATATTTTTCTTTATATGTGTAATCCGTTGTTGTTTCGCTTTCCTGATGTAAAGCATAGATAGTATTGGTAGCGCTAAGGTATAATAGTTGAAGAGCTTAAATCAAATCAATCGTTTCTTCGGATTATTTTCGTAACACCGCAACTTTCAAAGAGGAAACTTTAAAGCGTTTTATTGAATTTCCTCTTAGATGGGTAACGTACATCGGCATTCTCCTTGTAAGCAGTCACCAACGGGTTTATCGATTGATAAATCCTTAGGTATAACAGGGCTGCTTCGGATAGGAATAGCATTGCAAATTGAAAAACCGAAATCCAGAAAAGGAAGTTTGACACGGTCGTGTTTTCATTTGCTTGCAGCTTCGATGACAACGACATACTGGAAATAGAATTTTCCAAAGTACCGTAATTGTTGAAGTTCAGCTTATATTTCAGGTCATGTCATTCAGAAGTACGTAGACATTAAAAGGGGTTGGAAGTTGAAAAGGAAAAGGGAGGGATTGAAAAAAGGGGTTGTCCTGATCAAAGTAAAGTCAAAGTCAAAGTACAACTGGTAATCGTCCTATTCCATCAGCACGGGTGTAATAGTGAAGAAAATGAAGGGTCGATGGAAGTCGCCGCTCAAATTTGTCATGCATGATGCAGAGGGGTAAGTGTTTATGTTAAAAGAATGAAGAACGAAAAAAAAGAAGGGTCGATGTGGTGCTTATAGTTTCAGTGCAACCCACGAGGGGATAAAGAATGATGAAATAGAGCGTCAAATGGGACTGTTTCTCGCTAACAAATCGCAACTCACCCTATTTTTCGTTTTGGGCCGAAATAACGCAACGCCAAGGTTAGGACGAGACCGACAAAATTCATTATAAGTAATGACATCAACACCATATTCGTCCGAACTATATCTTTGACTGAAAACCATCGGCCATTCAGATGGGGTCCGTTGAATTTTTCGCCATAGTATGTGACGAGAAGGATGCAAGCAGTTGTGGTTATCTGAATAAGGAAAATCCTGTATAAGCCTTGGTTTAGTCCGATCCAGTGATCACTTACTGCTGCAGCAATCAATGCTGGCCCAAGTTTCCGAAAGCATGACTCGTAACTAATCCTGTAGAAGTTTGCAATCCACCTTTCGGTAATTACAGCAAGTTGCATGCATTGCGAAGCAACGAGTACAAAAATTGTAGGTAAATGCATAGCTATGTAGACTGTTTTGGGCAAAAATATGTTGCACGGTTCCGCATACAAAAACGTTAAACCGAGATGATGTATCTGAAATGGTGAACTTATATGATACACAGAGTATATAGTATTTAAACACTGATCGATTCTGCTCTCAGGGTGGTCCGTCCGCTCCTTCCCCTCAAAATCAGTTCCCACTTGTAGTGGCGTTTTGGCTGGGGCCTATAAAATGTATTATAGATGGGGCCAGTACAGTGACTTTCGGTGGTTCGCCGGTGAACACCTCTCCCTCCCTCCCCCGCGAGTCTGATACTCCTAAACCGATCTCGGATGAATGGAACTTTGTTGTCCTGGGTGAGTATCGATTCGGTTTCAGCCTTGGGCCGTGTTTGTGCGATAGTGCGGCACTTATAACAGAATATGGCCCAGAAAAGACCGGGTAAAGGATCCGCTGAGTTTTGGCAGACCTCATTCAATGCAATATTGAAGCCCAAGCATAAAATTAAGAAGGATTCAAGAGCCATCAACTTTACCTTCATAATAATATTCATGAAGTCATACATAAGGCAACAAAGACACATCGAGAAGAAGAGCATCTGGAAATCATGCATATAGCGATACGATTCTACGGTTTTTCCCATACTGAATGATAAACAGCCACTGGAAACCACTGAAATAATCAATTTCGCGAACCCTTAAGTTGTGTTGGAAGAATGCACTGTAGGTAGAGCAATTATGAAGAAAATATAGCATATAGCCTACAGATACTGAAGACGTGATGAGCGAAAACAGTAATGAGGCCCGGTAATACCATGCAGTTGCAGGGACAACACCATTCTGGAACGAACGAACAAGTACTCTTCACTATCTCCAAGATAATAGAAGAGTTTTATACTGTAATTCTACGGTCTACGGTTGTAAGTATATTTTGCAATAATTTGACACAAAATGTAAATATTATTTATTATTATTCACCTTTGCACAAGGAGTACATGAAAGAAACTCGGACAGTAGTTCCTAGAACAACCATGTGAAAAAAAACAAAACAACTTGGAACTCAACCCAATATGTCTATTGAAAGAAGTGCAAATCGAAAATGAGACTAGAAGGACATTCAATCTAAGGCCTAAAAGATCATTACCTCAATGCAGTACTCCAATGATAAATCCTGTTTAATTGATCCGCTCGATTGCATACTCCAACAGACCTGAAGAAATGTTTTTGTTAGTTTACTCATTACATATCAAGCATGAGTACTTCCCTGCAGCAACAGAAGCAAAACACAGCAAGAACTACACAATTGCAAATAACGGATGCATAATTAAGATTAAAATGCGCTGAAGCTTCTTCAGAGCATTCATAAAGATGGGCTTTGAGGCTGAGTTATCAGCGTTTTGAGGAGAAGGATGTCCGGATTTCGATCATTCGATAGCCAGAAAAAACTTTTAAGCGAGTCATACCAAAAATTCAATGAAACCATATCGAGTTGGGCTGATGGGCTATGGTTTATTAGTGGTTGGCTTGTATCCATTGGTGCACGGTTGCGTAGGAATCCTTAGTCAATTAAATCTTGTGTGGGAGGCTATTCTAAATTTACGACTAGCCTCCGACTCTAAGAAAGAAGCTCAGGGCTGATTAGTCCCGTTGGTACAACCAGCTATAATAGAAGCTGTGAAGGCAATGTCAGAACCAAGAGGTTTTGTGTGCTCTCATTAGAGGGAAAATTCAAAATGACTATTAATGCTTGCTTTAGCGAACTATGATCTCCGCTGATAAATCATCACGGTTGGTTCAGTTGGAAAGAAAATTTTTGTGAGAATGATTAACTTTCCCACAACTAAGGGCTATTGCTCTTGCAGAAATAGAGACATGAGAAGAGAGAGAAGGGTGAATGGCAGTGGAACCATAGCCTTTTTCTTTGAAATGTTATAAGATACAAGAAATCTTAAGCAGTTGTTGAGGTTCACAGAGCAAGAAGTTTCTCTTTGAGAGCTTTATGTAAACTACGTAGAATAATTGCGCAATCGCCACGTAGTAAACTAGGAGGTCAGGTGGAAAAGATTCTATGGCAGCTATTCATATTCAGCTGCCTTTCTCAGAGGCTCGTCAGAAAAAGAAACGAAAAACAACACGAACTTTTCAAAATTCACTGGCTGATTTTCTATAGATGAATGATCGCTGATTACTCCGGCCTGATGTCTCACAATAATCTTCGAAGAATTGTAAAGACCATTCGGTTCTATGAACCGATATAGAGAGTAAAAGTTCCGAAGGATATCAAAAAACATAAAGGTAAGAGGGAAAAAAGGGACCAATAGGAAGGGATAAAACGGCACTGACAAATAAAGTTCAATGAGATTTGGAAAAGGCGAAAACTCCTGCCATCTGTCAAGCCAGTGTAGAAAAGTTTCGAAATCGACAGAGAAATTTTTGAAACTAGTAATTTGGAAGTTATAGAACTTATATTAAGATAATATGAAGCTGGATGAACAGGTCTAGAGAGCTCGCTCTCGCTTTGCAGTGCATACTATTTATCACCAATGGATAATAAAGAATAAAGAAAAAGTCTTTGGGCGTTCAGTAATTCCGCCTGAGGAATGCGTCAATGCATTCGACTTCCATTCAAATCGTAATGGCTTATTGAATGCGTAAGTGGCCTACACAATGGTAGCCAGACAATATCTACGAGTCAGTGCTCTCATTATTAGTTGATAATGGGTGGTAATTCTTGACAATACCATGCATGTAGTGGACTACTAATCGAAAATCATATAAATGTTGTTCATAAATTACATAAACTACTTTTCCTCTAATTACTTTCGGTATGTCAGCTGATTTTTATGTAATGGTTCGGTAAACAGTGTTTTGGAATGTCTTCTAAAGGGAACAGTGTACATGGCAAATGTGTAGCCGTGTGTATTTTATTCTGTCATGGGTCTGCGTAATTAATGTGAGTACGGTTAACAATGTAGCAATGATCAAGCAAAACATATTTATGCCATACTTTTTCCAATGAAAAAACATCATTAGGCAGAAAACGGCAATTTATGGCACTCACGTGCCATCTCTGATTCATGAATTGTCCCACTTAAAACTTTCAGTCACAGCGGAGTTATCGGAGAAACACTCTGGAATTGCGACATTTTCTAGAACAAGAACTGCACTGAGGGTGATATATTTATCACATTTGGATTTGGAGGCGAAAAACCACGCCAGGGCCGAGGACCTTGTTCAAGCTCCAGTGATAGGCAAATGGGAAGAGAGCCAAAAAGGGTAGAGGACAATCGGTTTGTCAGGATGTCCGTTCATACAGGGCGTCCGTAGTTCCATCAAATAGAAACTTTTTGGGAGATCCCAGAAATTGCAGCATAAGTCCTGACTTCTGCGAAATTTCCGGCAGATTCTTTCAGCACAAGATAGTAATTGAGGTATCGGACGGTATTCCTATGTGATTGTTAGCTGGGTTTAAGTCAGATTAGGTTAGGAAGCGTCATTCTCCTTCTTCTGAAACCATGTGGGATTCAAAAAAAACTAAACGAAGCAACACGACCATGACACACCTTGCAAACTCTCTATGAATGAATTGTCGTTAATTGCATGGGCTGAGTTGTAGCAGGAAACGGGTAAAACGAACTCGGGCAGACAAACAATCCAATTGGATTTGTTTTTATCCCAAGCTATCACCATTTGTTATCATTTGTTATTTGTTTTGTATTGTTTGTTATGGTAGTAATTTACGGTACAAATTCGAATGTTATCACAAATACGCTCCGCCAGAAGCTGAACGTTCCTCCTCTACCGGGAATCGAGCAGAAATTTGAGCTTCCCGGTGTTCAACATGCTGTGGAAAAGTTGAGAATCTGTGGTCTAAATCTCGTCAGTTCGGAAAGAGAGTGGTGCTCGGAGAGCCAAAGGTCGGGTTTGAGTTTCGCCCGATTCTGAAGACTTTGCCTGGGGAAAAAACTTTTCCCGGAACGGAAATACGTTCCAGTCATGTCCTTCCAATTTTCCCATCAGTCCTTTTTTTTTTCTCAGAAAGAAGTTGAGAAGGTTGCGCTACAAAGAAGTCTGTGAATTTGAATTGTCTTTCTATACTACTGTAAGCATTCCGCTGCCTTGGTTGATGTTAACTATGTGACTTCTCTTCATAGATTCCAACCACTCTAAAATTAATTATCATTAGTCCCCTTCCACCTGTAATTCTTCTCAGGTCGTCACTTCGGCTAACAGTGGGGAAATTGGTCCATAATGAAAATGATGCACTGAAGTTTTGTGATGAGGCTTTTTTGTCAATCGCGCTTCTTTTCCTTCTCACTCTCGCAGGCGCTTCAGTTTCCTAGACCTTTCTACACCGGACAGGCCGGATTTTCCAGACGATAACAACAATCTGTAAACAACTGTGGTTTTCTATAAATCATTCACATTGTTCTGTTCTCTGACATAGTTTCTCTTACAATTTGTAATCCTATGGCAAACTGTAAACAAGTTGTATCTGTCGGCAGTGAGGTGACTAGAGCGATGTTTATATTGGTTGACATACAGGGATCGCTCTTCTTTACAGAATTAATTAGCAACGTCTCTCTATATCCGAAAATACCTGGAACAGGCTATCTACAAATACTCATCCATTCTGCTACCTTCTTCATCTTCTTCCTAGCATCAATCCTACGCAGTCGCAAGGTCCACTGTTCTTGTCAGCCGCCTCTACTTCTTTCTATCCATGGCATCTACTGCCGAAACTTTACCATCAGTGAAGTCCTCACCATCTCGCCATTTGATAACATTTCGCCAAATCTTCTTTGGGATTCCTCATGGTCGCTTACCCCAAACCCCAGCCTGTGTGCTTGACTGACTGACTGACTATCTGTCTGTCTGTCTGTCTCTGTCTGTTCTGTCTGTTCTGTCTGTCTGTCTGTCTGTTCTGTCTGTCTGTCTGTCTGTCTGTCTGTTCTGTCTGTCTGTCTGGTCTGTCTGTCTGTCTGTCTGTCTGTCTGTCTGTCTGTGTCTGTCTGTCTGTCTGTCTGTCTGTCTGTCTGTCTGTCTGTTCTGTCGTCTGTCTGTCTGTCTGTCTGTCTGTCTGTCTGCTCTGTCTGTCTGTCTGTCTGTCTGTCTGTCTGTCTGTCTGTCTGGCCTGTCGGTCTGTCTGTCTGTCTGTTTCTGTCTGTCCTGTCTGTCTGTCCGTCTGTCTGTCTCTGTGACTGTCTGTCCCTATGCCTGTCTGCCTTCTGTCTATATGTCTGGTTCTGTGACCGTCTGTCTCGGTGTCCGTCTGCCTTCCTGTCTGTCTGCCTGTCTGTTTGTTTCCAGAGTACAATGATAAACAACGAACAAGGGGCAAACAAATATGGCCGGTAATCACAAGTGATAACCAATGATTAGTGCTGATAGTATTTACCACTAGAAAAAGTCAAAAAGTAAAATTAAGTGTGTTTGTGACGTCTTCTGCTTCAATGAAGCCCGCTTGCTTCCTGTTGTGATACCTAGCTAATTATTTGTAGCCTATTTTGTACAACCCCCTGTTCTTTGTATAAATAGAATCCAATATGCCATTGTAGTTCATTCGTGCTGGTAAACAAGCAATGATAGTAAACAAGTACAATTGAAAACTTTTTTTATTTTCATTTACAACAAAACAAGTATACATTTGCAGGCTTGAATTTGGTTTGCATTTTCCAGTACGTAACACAGTATCGACATGAGAGACTATCATTCCTCACTGTCGATAATAAGTCGAATCGCTGAAAAGAACGATTGATCGGAAATTTCCAGTAGAAGTCACT
Source organism: Haemonchus contortus (assembly GCA_000469685.2). NCBI lineage: Eukaryota > Metazoa > Nematoda > Chromadorea > Rhabditida > Trichostrongylidae > Haemonchus > Haemonchus contortus. The sequence goes on from LS997565.1 coordinate 42,541,958, forward strand.
ATGCTCACGAAAGCTTATCTGTACAATAACGATAAACAATCCCTCAGCAAATAAATGGAAAACGCTACTTCTTCATCGAAGCGGTATCTCCCAGTATGGACCCCATGCGATTTGGACATCTCCCCTTTCCTCTCCCTCTCCATTCTCTTCTCCCCTCTTGCTTCCGGAAGAGGTGATTCATTCCACACCTACTTCAAATCTCATGAGTTCCATTGAGGGGAATGAGAGCAATCTAATGAGGAACCACACTCGTCATTTGATGCAGAACAGTCCACGTTATTTTGGGATACCCAGCTACATAGAGCGAAATAATGGAAGTTGTGGTGCAGAACAGTACAGCATAACTACATCAACCATAAGGGGTTTTGGACGAATGGGTCCACACGTTGAATTCGAACTGTCCACACTGTCAGCTGACGAGCTGTCACTGGTGTGCTATAGCGTAGGTTGGCTACAGTCAGCCAAAAACTTTGTTCCACCGACAGTCTGGACACATTGTATTCAACGTATGGACCCATTGTGGATAGTGCAGCCGCTTCGAGGTCTTCGAAATAAAATCTTTCCCGCAGCAGATACATTCTTTGAGCCTATCCAAACCATTTTCCGACCTGATGGTGCTATATATAGAAGTTATACATGTAGCTACAGAATCTTCGTAGAAGGATTTCACAGAAACAATTTTTCATTATGAATTGTGTCTATATGTAAAGGGCATGGAGTAATTGGAAACTACAAAGTTCCCAAAGTAGAAAGGATTTGCCATCAAGGAAGTCTGGCTCCCACATTGAAGTTAGGGGGCGTTCTTCCTTCAGAGTAACTCGGCGTCGGTAGGTGCTCAGTTGACACAAATGATGAATAATGAATTTCTGATAAAGCATGCGAAATGAGTGAAAATTCATGTTAAGCTAGAAATGTAGCCCTACGTATTACATTATAAGACGTCCTTCTAGGCATCTGCCTCATCTCCATCTGCCTCAGCTCAGGGGAAACTCAAAATTCGAGCCATGATACCTTATGTGTTGTTTTTGTTTTTTATATTTGTTGTCAGGGCAGTACAGCTCTAACAGCTTACCTTGATTGACCATACATCTGTACGTTGATCGATTATTGATCGATCTAAAACATCAAGAGTGTGTACAGCAGGATTATTAGGAAAGACTTTCCTAAAGGTAACCTACTTCTCTGAGAGTAGCTTCCAGTCACGAATGCCACACTGCTCCCCAGATACTTGTCCACTTTCAATGGATGTGGGAACTCAACAATCGACATGTTTCTTGGTCCATATGGGTATCCTCCACCAACCCGCTTCACTTTTCTTATCTGAATAAATTGGTTACTCCATCTTCATGTTACTATGTCCTCACTATCAGTATAAAATAAAAGCGACGAGAAGGGTCGGCGTGAGTGAATTTTAGACTCGAAGTAAGAGCGGATTCAAAAGTATTCGCCCGTTAAAAAAATAAAATAAAAAAATCAAAAGCAAAATAAAAATAGAATAAAAATAAAAAAATGAAAGTAAAAGAAATCAAGATTAGCCCTTCATTTACATCCTCCCCCATCCTTCTTAGATAATTATTTGAGAGGGCACAGAATGTTATAGAAGAAGCTCGACTTATCCGAAAGAATGAAGTGAGCAATCGACCCTTTACCCACTGCGCTTTCCCTGGTGACAAAGCTGCTCCATCACCGTAGAGTCCTAATAGAAGAACGCTCACCTCTACCAACTGAACAGCAACGCTTGAACTTCTTATGTCTTCATCACCACGAACAACGATAGCTGGTGAAACGGCTCTTAGAGGAGGAAAATTCCGAGATGTCCTTCCAATAGGAACAGGAGCCGCATTAGGATAAAAGGCATTCTTCAGCAGCTCTTCAACTGTGGAGTTTCGCTCTCCAGAGATTGTTTGGCTGTCGATATCTGCGGTGTTGTAGTGGTTTCTCTTGGTTGCACCAATTGTGTGAATCAGCGGAAATGGAACGACCTCTCGTCTGGATAAAGTCGATTTAATACCGTAGATGTTACTTAAGCCGTATTGTTGGAATCGTCTTAGCGCATCTTGACCTGAAGGATCCTCGATTAATTATATTTCTAATAAAGTCAAGTAAATGAAGCTAGCTCGAACCGTTAATAATATTGGTTTTTCGAACCAGTTTATAATAGAAAAGCTATAAAATTTGTAGGCTGTGAGTCTTTAAAGAGGCATCGTATTTGGTGAACAACCATCGTGTCTGATCAGTTACGTAGGAGCGACAACGAGTCCATCATGACACAAATGTTATGTTTGTATCGGTATCCCAGAGAAATGATGAAAGCATTCAGCCATTCTTGACATGTGGGACTTTGTAAGACTCTTTTTCTTTTTCACCTAAGGGAACAACAGATTTCCTTTGCAATGACAATTTATCGTAAATCTGTCAATTCCGTCAATAATTGGTCGACTGGGAAATCGGTTCGGATTGCTGAACATTGGGAAACCCATATGGACATCGTATTTCACGCATGAGCAAACGTATGACAATCTTGGTACTATATATCAACAGGAGCTATTCTTGAGCTATTATGACGGGTAGTCGCATACCTCTCAAAGTGTAGAGAATATCACTAGAGCACGAGATCACTTGTAGGAGAGCAGATAGACGAAGCATGGTCATGTTCCATCAGTGTAATCCCGATGGAATCACCCTCCGTAAGAGGAGTCAGGGAGGTCTAGGGAAGCCGTGATTTTTCAGGATGTCGGTGAACGAAGTGAGTGAGAGTGGCTGAGGTAAGTGAGCGACGTGAGGAGTCATTAGCGAAGTCGGTCAGTTGTAAGGGGGCGCTCGTACAACCCTCGCCGAATGCAATGTATGCAACAATTAACTCGAAATGACGGATTCTTCTAGCCGTTACTCGGTGAAATCATCGCTGGTTGACTGAAAGGAGACATTGTTATTGTCCAATTACAGGTAGCCTTTTGGATTGAGCCATGCCCCTGATTTACATCAAAAAACCATGAAAAAGTTTTTTTTTAAAATCCCTCCCCATGAAAGTTCACGCTCTTATCAGACAACATCCAGAACGATCCCCTTCCTCCATTCAGGTCCCATCTGAGGTCGAAATTTTGCCCACAATTCGCCAACCTTGTGAGACGTTCGGCAGATACTTCGCTCACAACCCTATAAAAGAGATTGAAATATGTTATTGTCGAGTTCCCTCAATGACTTCCAGTTGCACTTGGGGAGAAGGCCACCTCAGTGAACTAGAGCGTGAGTGCCTTGTCCCCGTTCGTCGTAGGAAACAATCTTCTCAAAATTCTATTCGTTCAAAAGAGAAATTGGCACATTTTTTCTCGCACTGCTCCTACGTACACAAGCTTCATGATTCGGAAGACCTTTGACTTCGACCTTGATCAGGCGGAAATGGTTCCATCAGGGAAATCTGTTATGTTGACTGAAGCTCTCCAATCCATAGGTGTTTCTCTGCTGATCTTTTCTTTCCTTTCGAATTGGTAATTACTCATACAGTTTGAGGGAAAACAGTAGGAACAAGTTTCAATGGTAACCAGATGCGTGAAAAGTCAACCGCTTTGAAATGGGTAGGGACAGGGGTAAGTTGAATTTTCATGCACCCACCAATCACTCTCTTTTTCAAGAAGAAGCAGCTGAAATACGGGAACATTGGCAATGATAATTTGAAAGCTTTACAAATCTTTATTGATAAAAAGGAAATCGGCAGGTATAACGAGGTAAATGGATGTAAAAAAATGGTCTGCGGCACGAATATCTTATATGTAGGTGGTCACATAAGTCAGGGCTTTACTCCAAGGTGAAATTTTTTATAAGATCCTATGATCTTTAGCCATATCACAAATATTCGAAAACTACTCGAATGCACTACAGACTAGTCTATATATTTTGCTCCTCTTTATATGGTCAATGTTTAGGTTTAGTTCCAGCCTCGCGAAAGGTTAAGTGGACGAGAGTAAGCCAAACTTGAAACTGTTTAGTTGAAAAGAAAGTATCTACCAATGACGCCAATGCGATCCAGATTTCTCCGGAAATTTTCGGGAGCTTTCGTGGGGATATTACACAAGGACGCTACTCCGTTGTGTGTTTATAGTTAGAGGGATTTAACGTCCCGTGAATGTGGGACACCGTAACCCCCTACTAGCCCAACACCCACCCAGTAGGCTTCACCCAAGGTACCTTTCCTTTGCGTCGGATGTAAAGACCATATCTGTGGGTGGAAACCCTATGAAAGCATCCATAAAATCCTGGAGGAAAAATCTGCATTGCTGTGGAACTTGCAGCAGATACTTTTTGCACAATCTAATAGTACAAACATACCTTAAGCTCTACTTTCCATACCAAGCAATCAGCCAATTAAAAAGGTTGAAGTAAGCGAATGTAAATTTTGTACTACATCATACAATCTTATCCCAAAATTTCAATTTGAGCAGAAATGATATTACTTATGTGACATCTTAATAGAAGGGCATAGTGTTCCAAAGATGGGAGAGCTTTTAGCTGTCGGCTCTGATCGTTTCTGATTCCACTGTTCCATCAAATAATTACTGTAATGTTGTGCTTCATCTTTGACGTTCAAAGCAAGTTTTATACGTTCACGACGATTTGAAGCTGTAGACTTCATGGTGTATTCGATCATGGCAGCAACGAAGAATGCAAATAAAGGTAAGACCTGAATTTCAGATGAAAAAGTCGATAAAATAACAAAAACCGATCGATGAGATTCTTACTTGAACACCCAATTTAGTTGCTTTCATCAAAGGAACGTGCTGAAACATGGATACATCCAAGTGCAAATCCAAGAATCTTATCAAAAGAGTGCCGAAAGATTGCGCCACGAACGCGAGAAGTTGAATAAAAGAAAGTTTAGCTATCATTCCAGTTGTTTCAATATTTTCCACAGTTTGAAAATGCCAAGCAACTACGCCGATAGTCCTGGAAAGACCAGAAAAGTACGCTTTAATCCTGCTTGATCATAAATTTTTGTAGATTGACATCCAACCTGCTTTCGCGTTTTTTATTCATAATAATCAGTATAATCATTACAGATGTCGTGGCTATGCTGCATAGTGTATTAAATATCAAAACAGCATCGATTTTGGTGTTGAGCGGAGTAGGTGAACTCAAAAAACTTAGCCGTGGTTGCGAGAATGTTCCTCCGTAGTACAGATAAAATTCCACTGCCGCTGAGACGATTACCTGAAATTTTGTGATAGTAAGATGAAGTTGTACTGCATCCCTTGTCCACTTTTCTAGGAAATTTTGCCGATAGTTCCTTTCAGTATATCAGTCAGGGAGAAGGTGGTGTAGTGACAATGACGCGCTATCACAGATTTCATATCCTAGGAATCGGATCTTTAAGCGAAGTTCGCTTAGGCTAACCAAGCTTTCCACGGGGTTGGTTTAATTTCGACACCATATGGAAGGATAGAACCATGGATTTGAACATAGGCCCATCACCGGTAAAGGTGTTCTTTTTGAAGGAGTACATTACCTTTGTGAATTTTTCGTCCTCACTTCAAAAAAAAAAGATATTTTGAAAAGACGGTCGTCATCAGCATTTTTGCGCTTATCGACCAAATGCAAAGCTCGTAAAAATTCCCCAAAACGATTTCTGGTAATAATCAATCCATTGGCGACCGCGCCTTTTACATTGTCCTTACATTAACCTTCAATTTCTCTTATAACTGTAGTTGGAAGTGAATGACTCCTGGACCACGATGCCTCAAATTCTCTAGAAGGTTGTGAACTCAGCTGATACTCGAAAACATAAAAAAATTAAAAGAATACTTGATAAATAATATAAATGCTACAGGAGCACGATATGGTGAAGCCCGTCGGCGGGCCAAGTGGTCGTCAATGGGTTAAACTTGGTGTTCCGACTAGGGCCCACGCTTCATTACAAAATATATTTGTTGTAAAATACCTACCGATATTACAATCCCCAACAATGCTGGATATGGTTTGGTGTGTTCATAGGATTTTGCTAATATTGTCGCTATAACTCTTTCCACTGCCATTGATGCATCAGTTAGAAGAGCTAGTTCCAGAGAGAATCCATAAGTGATATTCATACACGAATAGAAGAGTACCGATATGAAAACATCACAGGGATGAGCAAATGTGATAGATAATAGAAGTTGATAGCTCTGAAAATATTGTATTAAATCAGATTCGAAAAAATGTCAGTTTACTAATGTTGAACAGAGGGTCGCCCCTCTCGGCAGAATACAGGCAAAAGTGGAAAAAGTATGGGAGGTAACCATGCGCTGCATATATCAAAACTCTATAGTAAATATAAAGAGATCAAAACGAAATGGAAGGTGCCTGATGTCTTGACTATTGAAAATGACTTTTGCTTTTATTACCTTTAATTTTTGAGAAGAGTAAAAGAGATGACATAGTGGCAAGTATCGCACTGTCACACACACGCACACAGAGCGATTGAAATTCGGAGTGGTCTTCAACTTCTCCAGGTTTGTTTGAAGATAGAAAATTGACTTGTGCATCGGCATGTCATTGTAAAGACTGCATACGCATTCAAAACTCTCACTACAATTTTAAATGGGAGTTGAACGTACGGCGACCTTTCCCAAAAATGCGATTTATTGTTGTTCAGGAATCTATCCTTTCAATAAGTGGAATTCCAATGAAGAAGGGAGTACGATGGGCAAGCGATGTATAAAATATATAGAAGGCTGTCATTTTGGCAGTCTCGTGTCCACGTTACTCCTCCGTACGGATTGAAAGTCCTTCTAAGAATGTCCTACCATCAGAATACCCAAGAAAAGCTTTTCTAAGTTCAACTCCCCCTCCCCATCTTCTACCTCGAAGCTGCTTCACCGCCTTCAGATGAGCTCTTGAAATTTCGTGTGAGAGTAAAAACACCATCTCTCCTCGAACCCAAACTTAAAATTTAATTCTGAAATGTCACTCAGCCAGAAATTACCAGTTAAAATATTCGAGGGTTTTATTTGCTCAGATGATGAATGATGAAGTTCCTAATCCCCCCCCCCCCTCTCCAATAGGAAACTTTTTAAAGCAATTTCACACACCTGACAAATTGCGAAAGTGAGATTGACCGCAATAAAGCTCAAATGCAGAACCAAAAGTAGAATCTGAAAAGCCACACGTTTATTGGGTATTCTGTATATTTCTTTTTTTGTTCTGATAGAGATTGTGTCTACGTCATAGAGGTTACATTAAAATAGGTAGGGAGATCTTGTCTAGGCATAGTTTTTTCGAGGGGAGATCTTGTTTACACGACATTTTTTAGTGGCTTATAAGGGGTCTAGACTCATGCGATCAGTGTTGCGGAGACCTGGTCTCTGTGGAGACAAAAGTCGTCCCTGGCTCACCCTACCCGGAACGCGATTTCTCCAGTATGGGGATCAGCCTTAAAGGCTAATTGGCTTCATATTTCCGAATTTGCAATAGTTCTGTACACCCCCGCTGATCCTGTTCTGTTGATTGAAATAGCCCTTAAACGAATATTTTTAAATAGCTTTTGCCTTTCTAGGCTTGAAAAGGGAGAAAGTGCTGAAATGTAAGCCGAATAAAGTGCTATCAGAAAACTCGGTTGCACAGCCTGAGAAGTAAAAAGTCACAGTCAGTTCACTTCGCCTCACCTTGATATTTCGATGCAATTTTGAGCCTTTTATATATATCCAATAAACTCTTATTACATATGGTAAGGAAGTAACAGAAACGATAATCCATAAAACTTGGAATGCATGATACAGAGGGTAGGTAACTATTTCTGTGCCTTGCTGAAAGATTGATTCGATATATGATGTATAGAGGACATAAAACAGCAAAACACCAGTCCTACTGAAAAAAAAGTACGTACATAGATGGTCCATGCATTCCGCAAACATTGTAATAGGGTAGGCTAAAGTTGAAGGCACAGTTCACGGGTCACTCAGATTATGACGAAAATTGGAAGATAAGATGGAAAATAGTGCAATGGAGGCGAAGGAACTTTGTCGATAGGTATTTCCAAAGTGAAAAAATGCTACGAAAAACCGTTAAAAAGGGGGCTGGACGAGAATGAGACCAGAAGAATGAAGAGAATTGGGCGTTTGGACGAGCTACGCACAGTGCGTCATTGCGTACGTGTGGGTCATGGTGCAAAAACTGACTACGGTACGCTAAAATTCATTCACTTATAAGCGTAAGTAAACAAAAAACCCCGTTACAACAAAAATAGCTCTTTTTTTTTGAGCCTCTTGGGGTAGGAAGTTAAGAAAATGATCGCGGCAGCAAAAAGTATAGCAGGGAAAAAATAATGAAAGAAAAACATCGCCTCATCACTGAGTATTCCTGAGGGGAGAACTAAGTAACTATTTTTATCGTGAACCGTGCCTTCAAGGGGATTCTTTTCCCTGATTTTTAGGCAGATCTTTGTGCGCGGTGTGAACCTCCAATATCAGTGGAAGATAGTCTCTTCACACTTATATAATAGGTGGGAAAGTGAGAAGAAATACAATTGAAGACGACAGGGCGGACTCATCGCGGCCCCGATGTTCGGACGCCCGTCAATGCGGTACTGAAGCCTTTCCTTTTTTTAAAACGAATGTTCGTTAATTCTTGCTGTTGGTATCCGTAGAACATTTCTTCAGGCATAACTATTGAAGTGTATGAGGGAGAATTTCGCTGGCTTTTGTTTCATATACTTGGCTGCTACAAAACAAAAAACTTCTGAAATAAAACACGCTTGACATTGAGGCAGTGCGGTTGGGGCGGCACGAATTTCTTTCTTCCACTCTCCCACCCCCCCCCCTCCCCTCCCTTCCTACAGGAATATGTTTTTGTCAAAGTCGTGATAGCCTGCAAGGGCGGCGGACGGAAAACCATCGGCGTTCTTATCGAGTGTGTAGGTCTTTCTCGTCGGTTGCCTCGAATCTGCACACCTTGCTTCATGAGAAAAGGATCAAAGATGACGGATTAAAGCTACTGAAGCATGAGTGCAATTGAAAAGTAATCATGAACGGAGATGCAATTTTCTATATTCTAATTAAATCTGTTTTCATTTCCCATAGCCGCTTTGAATTGCTTTCTCAGAGTAAAATTACCACTATAGGCCGTACTCTGAGAAATGCTCCAGTTCTTCAGCCAAGTTCTATGGTGGTAATGTTGAGGTTCACACATCATTCGGCCGATTATCGTATCTTCCATTATCTCAGCATTAAAAAGCTATACCGGACCAGTGGAATAGGCTCAAATACGGTGAAGTGATTGGCCCTGGCCCTGATGCATTGCCCCCCCCCTCCTCCGGGTACAGGAACTTCTCCCCGAATTTCCGCGGCCTGCGGCAGTGGTTCCGCGGCGACTCCCCGTATCCTTCCATTGGGAATTCAAGTCTTTCTCCTTCATGGTGCGCGATCGCATACGGCGAGCGCGGGGAGAAGATGCCGAAACCCCCCCCCCCCTTCCCCCTTCCCTCCTTATGTCTTACAATCACTGATGAGGAAGTGAATAGGTAAATTAGCAGCTTCGACATTTACGCATAATTTTATTTATAGGCTTGCTCACCTCTATACAGTAATCTTTATAGTCATCCCGAATCGATGAATTTTTTAAATCCTCAGCAGATACAGAAATACTATCCGTCTGGTCCATGTTCATAGCCCTTCCCAGCAATACTGGAAAGAATAGGTTCTGAAAAGAAAGCGTCTGTTAGAATTCACAAAAATTGGTGCGTCCGAACCAAAGGAATATACTCAGAGAAAAAGAGCTTAATTTCTCATATATTAACAGTCCCCCTCCTTCCGAATAGAGAAAAAAGAAAATATGATTTCATCCGGTCACTACGGTGATAAGATGATGAAATTTTTGACCCTGATCAGTCCCGTATTGGGATGCGCTCCTCAGTCGACTTTCATTAGGAATCCTGGTGCCATTTCGGATGCGTATGTGGCCGAGGGCTTGGGATGGCCAGCAAATGTGCAAAACAGTGCTCTTATCCTCCTAGGCAAGTCTGGTAATGATCAACCCCGAAGGAAAGGAAGGCTTGGTCAGCCTGGGCAGGCATCGCTAACGGATTTGAATTTGCTTCCCCATCACAATGACATCCTGAGAGTTTCCCACATCTCAGATTCGAATTCAATCATTTGCTGGGCTGCTTCTCCTAGGGTTTGCTGATTCCCTGGTTTAGTGGTAGAACGATGCCAGAATGGGTGCTCACTTCCAAGAAAATCGTATGGAGAGATCTGACCTTCGCGTCTGAATTCTTTTTTTTTGCAGAAATCAGAAAGATCCACAGATATGTATACAAGCAGTATTCAGTACGAGTAGAATACAGAACAGTATAAGCGAAACGAGCAGCACCTTCTCGAATTGTATAAGAGGAGTCACGAAGACACGGTACGACTCATTACTTCTTCAGTCGACAAGTACAACAATGCAATGAGAGCTTCGATAACTGGGGCTTCTGCTCGAATAGTTTCAAAGCAAATCAAGCACGGCCTTTCCGGTTCTTTCTAGAATGAACATTTATCATCACACATTAAATTCTTCGTCTTCAAAAGAGCTGGGAAACAATAAACTCGTCGCCATGTCAAAGTGAGAAAATCATTGGAAATGACGACAGACCAGATTCAGGCGGATAACGGCTTAGTAGGCTTAAATAGGCTGTTGGAAATGGGACGAAATTTTGTTTACGATACTGTTGAATAAGATTGTTTCAAGATTTGTTGCTCATTTAGTTGAAATCTGATAAATGTAGCTTAGACACAATGGAGAACAATTGGAATGAACAATACTGAAAGCAAAAACCAAAAAAAAAGCGAAAAATTTCTATTCACCTGCTTCGTCGAGATTTCCACTGAAACCAAAACCAATTATTGAATAAAAAGAAAAATTCAACGCACGCAATGCCTCATCTCAATGGGATGCTCTTTTCGAATAGGATCTTGAAAAACAGATTAGGGAAGATGAGACAAAAGATGTCAGCTGATCAAAGGACAGCATTAATAGCAGGGGTTGTACCTAGGCTATACTAAAGTACTCATTGCCTTTCTCAAAGAGTGTTTTTACGAGGTAATAGTTTACCTTCAAGATCATTGGTATGGAAAAATGTCTTATACGCTAATCCTGCGCCCTTATCCGATCCGGCGCCTCCTTAGCGACTCATCACTTACGTATTGGGTACAAAAGACAGCAGGGGGATTACCTCGAGAGTAATTCGTGTGGGTGAGATTCGAACATTGCCAACGGCAGGAAATGAGTATAAGAAGTTTAATGACATATAGAATTGTTTCAACGAAAGTATTGGCGAAAGTAAAGGGACAGAACGGATTGGTACTTAAACTTCTAATAGGCGTTTTTGGCCTACGTAGCAACTACGTTTTCAGACTAATAGGTAGCCTCCTACTGTAATATGAATATGTATGAATTAAGTCAACACAGGTATGAGATTAGCCATATTATGCTCATGTTTTTCTTGTTTCAGAACAGCTGGCCTGGATGGACTTTCTTTGTGAAACTAATTATAAAGTTTTTGTATAGAAGTAGAAAACTTTGCTCAACCGACATTCTCTACAGCGACATCAACAAACTGTAGACATCCGTTGTTTCAAAAAAAAAGCATTGAAAAGTAAATCAAAAATCACAAATTTTTATTTTCTGAACTGTTCTGGAAACTTCCGCGGAAATGCCGTAAAAGGGCACCACTCAATTCCATGCATATAACATACCACGAAACTTCATACATACAGCAGTGCTCAAAAGTATTCGGCCAACTTTAACTTGCCGTAACTTTTTTCCCAGTGGAGCAAATCACACGAAATTTTGTATGTTTGACTGAAGCATATTTTACACTGTCCAACACTACTTGACTGCAAAACAGCCATATCCACATACTAAAAGGGTAGGAGTTTGTAGACTGTGTTGAAAGCAAGTTTGTGACGGATGCAGTTATCCCGACCGTGAGTACGTTTTTCTTCTCTTCTGGGTTTGACATTAGTGCTCGTACACTTAAGACATGGCAGAAAAGGAAAGAACTCCTAGAAGGACCACCATTCGTATTTCTAGTTGATTTTTTGTTCAAGCCTTTTTGCATAATATGGAACATGATCATATTGCAGGTTAATAGTGGTAAATATTATCACTACACCATTGCTACACATATTGAAAGTTCGCTTGATTTGATCCAGTAGGAAAGGAGTTATGACTGAAAATTATAACTGAAAAAGCATTTCACCGAATACTTTTGAGCGCTACTGTATAAATTTTCGGCATATACGTTATGCAAACCTATACTACAAATTTGTCTATGTGAAAGTAAAACATTTATTAATCAAAAATTTATTGCATCACGTCTAACAACTGTATATGAATAACTTCACAAAAGCGAATAAGACCATTCTAGTTAATAAGCTCTTTGAATCGCAGCTACTATGGTTTTCCCCATGGAAACGGATAAGAGTGAATCTGGTTGTTAAAGAGGACTAGAAAGATGAATTGGATTGGTTCTTGATCAGCCAATTTTGAGGTTCGATTCCTTAGAATTCTAGGCGGATCTTGCCTGACCCATGCTCCCTGACACCTTCCTTCGACCATTACATGGGATAAGCCTAACCTCAGTGGTTCATAATCTGAGAACTCGACAAGAAATTAAAATATTCTAGTAGCCATGTTATAAAGCTTCTAGTACAAACAGTTTGAAGAAGAAGAAGGGAGCATTCGATTTCTTAGATTCCTAAGCTGATCTATTCTGACCCAAATTCCCGGCAACTTCACCTTTACATGTCGGCTGGCTTTTTTGTTGCAGACTGTGAAGAGCTGGCACGAAGGCCTGCCAAGAACTGCTTGGAAGGGGCTTCTATGACAAATGCTTGGCACGAATTTCAGCGGGTATCAGCAGCCGAGTTGAGAGAAGAGGTTTCGGATCGTAAGGAAATAATTGTTGGACATGGATAGACAGCTCGATTATTATATTTATGGTTAAATAAGCTAGGGAAAGGTAAACGGATATGTGATGCGTATATGTGTGGGTAGTTTCCTTACGTAGCAACCTCCTGGCAACTTCCGAAAAACATCAAGAGATATCTGGGCTACAGCCAGGATTCCGGCAGATATATTCTACAGACGAGCTCTAGAGAAACTGAAAGAATAAGTGGTCTTCTCACGAATTCCTTGTCTTCGTAAATCTATCTGAGTCATTCGTTACTACCATTACTTGTTCATACGTAAGTCGTTGTAATGAAATATATATGAAGATAATTCGGTTTTATTGACTCCATCAATTCATTTAACCTTTTCGAGTATCATATAATAATAATCGCCTTGATAATCTGATCTTCCAATCAAACCAAGTTTTGCTTTTACTTGGAAGAGCCTTAGTTTATCAAAGCTTTCCACAGTCCGCAGGCTTACGATCTCCTCAGCTGAATACGAATAACTATTATACAAACTCTTCCGGTAGTAGCAATACCATAGCAACATGTCAAGCACCATCTTCTAGCAGTATGTGTCTCATGGACGGGTAGAAATATGAGTTAACGAACACCAGTATCAGCCTCGGGCGGATATCGGGCCGAAATTGGTCACGGATTCCAATTCCGGCCCGATATTCGATCCGATCCAGCTTTCCGTCCCTCCGGGGTTCATTAATTGGTACTAGACCTCTGGGAGGACAAGAGCACCGACTTGTACAGCGGCGGACCACCGTAACCGATTATAAAGGCCAAATACGTATTCATTACGCCATTACTGATTCTGAATTCAAGTCGAATGCGTGGGTGCATCTTCCGGACGGAAGTGATTGACGCCCAAGACTTTGCCCTCTGTTCTCTATGGTCATTCCCTTATCCAAAACTCAGAAGTATAGCAGATGTGCTGAGTTCATAATTAGTTTGATAGGTGATTCTTCGAGAAACTCATTCTGCGAACTTCCAACCTTATGTTTAAGTTCTAAACTGAGCATTAGTGACTCACACTGTAATTAAGCTCGAAAAAACCGAATGTCTACGAACATTAGTTCGTCTGGATATAAGAGGCGAAACGAGCCACCAATTTAGTTTTTTTATTTTTTAATGTGTTTTAATGTTATTGACCTTTTTTAAAATTACTCGCCGTCGGGCTAAAGAAAGAAGAAATTATGGAAGTAGTCATACAGAGGTGACCGATATTATGTTCTTCTTAACGCTATCTGAGGGCAATGGTTATGTAATCACTCAAGATAACTCTAAATTAATTGTACATTGTAAAGGAAGTTGGCTTCGACACAAATTGCCTATTGAATTCCATGAATGATGGATAATACTCTTAATTTCCCATTAAAATTGGAGTAGTGCTGGTCCAAAGAGCAAAAAGTCACGTCGGTTCACATTACTGCACTGTTCTTGATTAACTTCCTATTAATTTCCCAGAACTCTATAATATTCTCTTTTTGGGGCAAGTACAAAATGAAGGAAAGTTAATTCCATGAACAAGTAGTAATTACAATGTAGGTGATGTAATACATGACTAGAGCCATAGCCTATGAGCAAAGACGTGGGCATTTTGGATAGAAGGGGGTATAGGTAGGATAAGCTGAGAGCTACTACCTACTGACTCGGAAAAAACTCGGTAAAGAAGAGGAAGATGTTTCAACGTCAGTAAATGTGATTACAGCCTTTTAGGGTGTGATTACCACTTTCATATTAGAAGTAATGCAATAGGCAAGTCCCCTGTGGATTCTGGGAAACAGGGAAGGGCCGGGAGCAACCATTATGCCTTAGCCGGAATCTTTTTACAGCAAAAGGGAAGTTTATCTAACTAGGGTAGAAAGAAAAGCAGTATCTGTACACCACCTCCGCTCAAAGTAAAAAATATAAATAGTTTTAATAATTGTGTGACATCTTATGACTTCTGCGATCTGGGGACCGGTGAGTACTAAAGGAGCACTACCTGATGGAAGCCAGCTCCGCAGCTCAATCCCTCAGGAGAGATTTCAAAAGACTGTTTGGGGCCATGTTACCTTAGCATCTCAGATGGATGAACAGAGGGTTTCAACACTGATGTAATTAGAACTTTTCGAATTTTTTCGATCTAATTTCCTCGAACTAATGCCCTAATGAGCTCCAATGGGAATGAAAGAAATTCTTGAGATCGATCCTGTAATACAAATGCATGGTATGCCATCAGGAATATTAATCTAAACATCAAATGGGTATGAAGATTTGATAAAACTTGCAAAAGTGTTACCGCCATACAGTGTCACGAAAGAATAAGTCCAACTTTGGTAAACCCAACAGAATTGTGAAAGATCTTCGGTTGAAATGAGAGCAACGTGTAATTCTTTTACATAATGATTTTCCATCAGACTTTTACATTCACTGAGGAATGAAATGTGGAAGTATAGACTTTTCACGGCGAAGGCATCCACTCATTCACCTATCAACAACTTTTTCTCAGAAGGAGCGCAAGTGTATGGGCAAGATTGTGTACGTAATGCAGAATTACCGAAGAAACGTTAAAAACTCTTATGAAAGAGGCGCCAGTGTTCTCTGAAAAGAGATTTTCCAATTCCGATAACCGAAAAATGCTCTATATATTGTCGTTTTTAACTAAAAGTTATGGCAGGTAGGCGAGATGTGTTGGGATGTACCCGATTGTGCGGGGAATATCTGCTGGAAATGTTAGTTCATGAAGTCGCAATCTGTTGACCACATCAGGGTCAACCTTCGACTTTTTGTAAGGTTGTGAAGCGTTGGAATGAGGGGTGCATAGAACCTGTCTGAATGGAGTTCACGGTCAGACGCTCCACAACCCAATGGGTTTCAGCAGCAGAGTAGTCGGACTCCCCCTAATGAAGTATCTGTTGAGCACGGGTAGACAGCTAGGTATATGGATGAATGAACGAAAAAGAGATATTCCGATATGGTATGCATATACATAAGGGTATTGCTCTTACATAGAAACTCCTCAGAATCCTTCAGAAGATCCCGGATTACTACGAAATTTCCGGCAGATACGTTATGCAAACCTATGCAATAGATAAGTCTGTGAAGGAGTAAAACATTTATCAATCAAAAATTTACTGCATTACGTCTTACAACTGTATATGAATACATTCACAAAAGTAAATTACTCCATGCTAGTTAATAAGCTCTTTGAATCATAGCTACTACGGTTTGCCTCATGGAAACGGATAAGGGTGAATATGGTTGTAAAAGATTACTACAAGTATAATTCATATTGATTTTTGACCAACCGATTTTGAAGTTCCAGTTTAACAAGAAATTAAAATATTTTTTGTAGCCATGATATAAAGCTTCTAGTGTAAATAGCTTAGAAAAAATCAATCAACAAAAATTGGGTGCCAGGCGGTGGGCCCAAAAAAGGGCGTGGCTTTGCAATGTGGTCTATCAGAAGCTAACCCCCGCCTCATGGGAACGGCTGAGAACCCCTTAGGAATTCTTAGGAACTCATTCAAAATTATATGCCTAGACAGTTGACTTTGTGTAACTATCAATCACTATATTGAAGGTGCTCCACAGAGTGCCATTTGGTTATTTAGCAATCGAACCAGCACTTTTGAAATACATGATTACTTAGAGTCTAAATTTTGTCATGAAACGCTCCATCCATCCTCAATCAAAGGTCCTAATCAATTATTGCCTAATTACTTAAATAGGTTCAGATATTGATATTGGCAAAAGTCTCATGAATTTTCGCTCTCATAGCATTTTCATTGAGAACGAAGTCTGTGGCGAGCTCAATAAAACCGTCGCGAGTCGTCAGTTGAGGATCAACAAATGTGATCGAATCCTGGAATATTTTGAAATACTACGGAACCTGCTTTCTTTATTTGCAAGAAGAGAAAAAACTATTCTAAGAACCTTGAGTGGGAATGGTATGCCTTTCTTGAGAGCCTGGCTGAGCTGTGGTCCGATAAATGTCTTCGCCAATGGTGCCAGTTGCTCTATTGAGGAAGGATCCATTCCAGCCAGAGATGTACGGTGAAGGCGCACGGATAACCTTAGGATTTTAAGAAATAGCATGAAAATATAAAAAATCTGAATGAAATGAAATTCAGCGGCAGACACAGGGCACATTCTTCTTCGTAAACAGGCTCAGCCCCGTAGGCCAAGAGTCCGACTTTTACACGAGTCATTGCGATTGTTAAATGCTTCCAAACCTATTCAAGTTCACCCGGTCTGGAGCAGGCCCAATGGTAAGTGAAAAGTCAAAACTATGCCTATCCACTTGGCTATACTTAACCATATCTAGCCGTAGACATTATGACTACCAGAGGCTTGCCCGGCGGTTTCTCTCACTTTCTTTGAATTCATTCGTTTCGTTCATATCAAGCTAGTGACGTTATGGCAGTCATACCAGTTGAGACATCGATTACCTCCACATCTCCATGATTCGTAGCCGTATGTTGGAAGTTTCTTACCGATTCAATTTTAGATCTCCTCCAAGGTGTCCATTCTGTGCTGTAAGTAAGACGTCAGCTTGTCCGTCTGCTGAAGACACCATTATCTGCTTTTCCTGCCCGTGATCATCAACATACGTAAGAATCCGGGCTGGAAATACAATATTCGAAATTCTGCTCTCATAGCCATGTACCTAAACCCGAGTCTATTAGGACGAATCTTGACGACGTATTCCGGTAAAGTTATTCGTCCTCGTACTAAATGCTGAATGGGTCAAAAGTCGAGAAGTCGAGGGAAAACTAAAGAGTGTTTTCGCAAAGACGGCAGCGGCGTGTCTCTCAGCTCGGGAATGCTACTATGTAGGTATTCCCGACCACCGTTTACAATCTGCATTTTTAATCTTGGCAATACAAGCGATTCAGTCAATCGAGCAGAACGATACGCTTCCGTCCTGACTTACCTCCCCACTACACTCCCCCCTCTCACTTCTCCCCCTTTCGAGTTGGCCGTCGAACTTTGAGTGGCTACTATTCCACAGCGCCGTATAAGCCAGCTACTGCCTTCTCAATCAAAATATCTCATTAAGTGACTTGACTAGGCACAATCTTGTGTATAGACGAGAAAATGGGAGCTCTTCTTGAAGCACCGACAGCGACTAGCGGAAATTTTTTGCGGATCATAGAAGACCAGAGATAACGCGATTAATTGGGGAAGGTAATCCATTTACTGTATCTTACAGTTATCCAGGAATTTCCCTAAAGTAATCTACAATATCACTGTCACATTATGTATTCTGTTGAAGCAAACGTACTCGATAGCATGATAGCACCAGCATCACCGTTAAACTGAAAATCTGGCAGGCCATGAGGTAATAGTACGAATGATGTCGTTGTATTTGGGTACTCCTAGAAAAATCGGATAACATCCCAAGAAGAAAATGTTCATCGATGGGCGAATCACGATGGGAAAGGATGGCTGATTTTTCGGAGAAGCAGTAATCTTTTGCTTCACGGAAAAATCAAATTTTTCAGGTCATTAGTGATCGTACAAGAACCGACCTGTGCTATAGGCGGAATCAACTTCCCAACGCATATGGACGAAGTGAAATCATCAGAACCTCCATTCTCTCCACAGCTTGTTACCAAGAAGCCTCGATATTTTTTCGAAATATTATTTCTGTTCAACTGAAAATATCAATTGACCTGATCTGAAGTTTTTTTTAGGCTAAGTTGATGACCTCGGGAACGGTAGAGGTAAGGGCCTCCACCGCCTAGGAGACCACCAGCCAACTCCTCCTTTTGTGGTCTACACCGTTTTGCGTTCGTAATCTATCAACAGGTAGGAGGGGCTTGGATTCACTCAATGGAAGCATACTCAGCTATTTTTCAAAGGAACTCCGTGCAATTTAGGCTCTTTCAGCTCTTTAAGACCAAAGCAAGTTCTGGAGGCCATATGGTCTTACCCTAGGCTTTTCTTCGAACTACGTGAGTATTGCATCCACATTCCCCGAACAAGTGAATCGAGAGAGGTTGTTATCCCTTGTAGGCCCGGGTATCCTGACCTGATCTTGGCAATATCCCAGAACAGATAATTGCCTTTCGTGACTTTTTCTGGCTGAGACACTCACCTACATACGTAATAGGGCACGTTTTTCATTTGAAAAGGATTTACGTTTTCTGCTTCAGACGCGAACTCCTCAGTGGTAGAAAAAGTCTTGATATCATTGAATTATCTAGGAATTTCAGGAGTGATTTCGAGGTGTAGGACGAGAAAGGAGGGGAGTGGGAGCCAGTGAGAATGGTCATACGTTGTTGTTGTTTTCTTCGAATTGTAATAATTGTTAACCTCACAGGGCAAAAAGTGCATTGAGTGGGAATAATGTTTTTTTCAGAATAAAAAAACTTCAAACTGACCTTTATTGATAGTTTATTCGTTTGATAAGCATGATAGAGAAGTGAATTGAATATGTAATCAGATCCATAGAAATAGAGCATCCGATTTGACTCGTTGTCAGTATACATTGGCCTGAAAACGAATTTTAATCAGGTACAAATTGAACTTATACATGAATTACCCGTGGGGTATGTGAAAATATTAAGTAAGGTCATCTAATTGGAGAGAAAAGTCTCTGTCAAAATTATGAGATGATTACATTTCCAGTGGGTGCTTTCATTGTCAGATGCCTCCTATGTATATCTCACTGCCCTGAGTAATTCAGAGGACTGGAGTCGAAGAAGCTCAATTATGTAGTTTCACGATACAGACGAAAGGTGTTTTTTAATTGCACAAAAAAGAAAACCAAAGTTAATGAGTAGTTATAAACTGTCATAAGAGAAAGGCATAAAAGAAAAAGGGCTAAGCGTATTCATAGCGTAATTCACTCTATGGCTACAGTACCAACAAACTAAGAAAGTTCAAAAAATTTAAATATTGATGGCCGGGACCGAGCAGAAGAGCTTCCTCGATGATGTTTTTACTTCTCAATGCCGAAGTTTCATTGTGCTCGAATTGGGATAAGTCTTACCTTGGATAGAAAGGCGTATTTTCTTCATTACTAGTATAGCGAATTTCTCCTGAAATTAGAAATTAAGAAAACAAATACCAAACTTACAAGGTAAACAAGAAATGTCCACAGGCGCAAGAATACGTTTTCAAGCCCTATGGATAAATATGATGATTGCAGCTAATGGTGCTAATGTCAATCATGATGCTAGGTTGAATATCCGCTTCAACTCGGGTGATCCTCCCATGCTGGCTAACAAAAGCCTCTTGGTTCATTAGTATGGCTACACTCTGGTTCGCAAAAATGATATTCTCAAAAATTCACAGAAAAAGAGTTCACAGAAGATTTTGCATACATATTTGCTTGGATTTTGCCCCTGTAGAATGATTTTTGTACAGCCGTGTTTATCTTCAAAGTTCCTCTTCTGATCATGAAACTATTGCTTCTACCACATAAGACTTATAAGGTGATACATTATACGTTGTTTGACCAAGGCACATTATGCGATGCATGGCAGCACTGATTTCGATGTTTGAATCACGGGAGTTCTAGAATATCACTATGTAGGAAAAGTATAGACTCAAATGACACAGCGATTGCGAACGAAGACCGAATGCATGGCGAATTCTCAGAGACACCAAGCATTTCCTAGTGTTTCGCCTCTGTCATATACTACGTTACCTAATACTTAATGTTGGCTGAGTCAAAAAGCAATAAGCAAGAAATAAATGAACCATAATCAGATCGATACTATCAAATTATCAGTGATATTTAGTGATAACTGGAATAAATCTAACGGATTTGCAATATGACTAACCTCTTTGTTGGGTTTCGAAGTATTCATTAGTGACGATTGGATCGCTTATATGCAAGTTGTTGATGTACATACCTCTTACGAAGTCACTAACAAATCTAAAATGAAGTTAGTCATTCATTTGATTTTTTATTTTTACCATAGATGTCAATCTCATTTAGGAGGATAGAGAGTTGGATAGAGTAGGGCAGCGGCTAGAGGAGTGAGGTCTTATTCATTCGCTCTCGAAAATCTATTTAAGAGCAGGCTGACAGTATTCTTAGGCTTGGTATTTAGTACAGGATCGCCCTTTGAGAGGAGAAGCTAGCAAGAGTAAAGGTCACATCAAGAGAATGACAATCAAAACGATTTTGAACCGGAAACAGTTGGATGACCCATTTCCAGACTCGACACATTACCTTTTTATTTATCCCTTACACCTCTTTTTTCCCAGATTGCTTGTGTATGTGGGATCTCTGAATCTAAAGAATTAACCGGTCTGATTTCTCGCCGTACCCGTGGGAACATCCAGTTACCGTTTCCGGACTACACATACAATGAGCGCGTATCATTGAAAAAAAAGAGCCTTAGCAAAAATAAAGTGTAACTGCTGATGAAGAACTAAGTGACAAATATAAAATATGGGAAAAATATATAAAAAATTTAAAATAAAAGTTCTAGGCTTTCTCATCTTTGAACATCTTTAATTTCTTTCTTTCAGGCCTTTGAAGGCGACGAGTCCGTCGAAACGTCGGTCAGCATAAATAATTCCACCTACCAACTTCGAGGCAGAAGCAAAGTTAACGATAAAATAAAAAAATAAAAAATATGGAAGGAGAACTGAAATCGTGTACCCCACAGAAAACCAACCCTTCTTCTCGAAAGATTCGTGCAAACAAAGATTAAGAGTGAGAGACCAACAAAGAGTGAGAGGAACTTGGCTTTGATCGGGTAGACTTACTTTTTTATCACTGGACTGTCGACAAGTCGAAAATCCTTGAAATGCTCTTGAAAATCGGTACGAACAAGTTTTTGGAAAAGCCGTGGTGAATTGTCTTCGATAAGGTGCTTCAACTTTTTGCAGAACATTCCGGGTATTCGATTTCGAATGCCTTCGTTGATGAGGCCATAAAAATTTCATGTTAGAGGTAGTTTTCTCAGAAGTTTTGCCTAAAAAAATGCTTGATGAAAAAATCATAACGCTGTAGGTACCTCTAACGTTTTCACGAGAGGTCCCATAGGTCCTTGTGGGTCAATGTTGAAATGACTATGGGTAATCACTGTCGAACAGTTTGGAACCTGAAAATTGGGAATCTTCCAAAATTCCATTCATTACAGAGATTGCCGGTCTTTGGATCGTCAATAGCCCTGAAGGATCGTTCACCTGAACGCCCATTGTACCGTCTACACTGGTAGCAAATTCCGCGGTAAGGGCTACCGTCATTCCAGTGATACTTCCATCGACAAATCCCTCCACTTGAAATGGACCGCCCGTACCATAAAATGCCCCAGCGAGGCTGAAAAGGTGCACCCAATCACCTCCATACTGAATGTGGAAGGTAAATATAGGTCACTGAATCGGATTAGGGCGAATTTGATTGAAACTCACGAAATGTCCATGTTCTCTAGACCGAGGATCATATAACGAGGAGGAAGGAAATTGACCACAGAAATCTGTGAAAAGTTTTTTGAGACTGAGCTAAATACTCCAAAAAAAAAAACTGCGGGTACTAAAGAAAAGCTAGAAAAGTCTCTGAGCTGTTCTCATTTTACCTGCGGCGGATTGTAATGGAGCACCCGCACATCCCTAAGAAAGACCTGCCCTTCGAGACCAGGCTGTGAGATGGCGAATTGGGTGGAATAGCCGGAGAGCGTTGAGATTTGCTCGTTCAGCAATCGAACACCGACCGTTTTTAAGTGATTAATGCCTTTCTTTGTCAATCGAATTTTCACACCGGGATTTCCTGAAAAATCAGTTTTGCATTATTTCTCGAGAACTTGCTTTCAATCTACCCATGTTGTGATGGAATAAGGTTCGGATTCTCTAACGAAAACCGCCTGCGATCCGATTGCAATGAAAACACATTAGATCCGAAGGCTTCCATGATCATTTCTGGGCACAACTGGATCGAATTTTCCCCAAAGATAGGAAAAGTAGCTTCGATTCGAGAGTTAAGAGGGTAAGCTGCGATTGAGTAGATTCAAAACTTTTTTCAGAGCCTTTTAGTTGCACTTTCTTCCGACCGCTTAGTCCATATTGGGAATACTTGTTTGAACAGATAACGAATATAAAGAAAAGCTGAATTTCCCAGGTTTCTTCACTCTGAAGAGTTCTCGTCTCTCCCTTACAGTCTCCATGGCAAAGTATTGACCATCTGTGCGACACTTTCCAAATTCAAGCTACCCTCCCCTGATCTGCCAGCGCGTAATCAAAAATTTGGCCAAGGAACAGGGCGTCGACCCTAACGGTTGCATCTCATCATCTCAGTTACACTGGTGGAGTTTGTATGAAGAAGCCTTCTAGCGTTGACCGGTCCCTTTTTCGCGGCCACTACTACTTCCATTTTAAACCGTTAAGGCGTCTTGAATGCGTATGTGGCTCTTACAATGAATTGCAGAGGATAACCATGCCTTTACATAGTGCTTTTACCCTTCCCATATGTACCAACTAACTGACCCTAGAAGTATGGGAAGGTGGAGTGAGAGTATATTGATCCTGGATTTGATCCTGCGACCGTGCGTTTATAGTGCCTCATTTGGCACTACACTACTTCCGCCCAACTATGATGACATTGTTTATGAATAGCATCGTGCTTTTCATGCAAGCTGTACGTCACTAACAAGCAATGGCCAGATCGAAATCGGGAATTTGACGATGTGATAGCTTTGAGCCTGTCATCTGGCTAACTTTGATGGACTTGAATTCGCTAGAATCGACATCTGATGAGCATATAGGAAACGTCACTGGGGTTTGATTGATTTCAATCATAACATCGATTGACCAACACTCTGGAGAGCTTCTCGATACTTAATCTTCGAGAAAGACGAGTCTATTGGCTAATCACAATCTCGAAGTTTTGAGTTACTTCTGAATCCTGTTCTGCGCCTAAGCCTACCAAAATTACCCATTGCGTAAGCAGTTATGCAGAAAAGACTAGCAGTCTACCGAGTTCCTCATTTTGTAGAGGAGGAATGCAAGGCAGTTTTCTTTGGAAAAAGCGAAAAAGGGGGTCAAAAAGTTGAAAACTGAAATGAGAGATGAGACGTTGAACTCTCGGCAAATAATTACTAAGTGAATCGGTAACAGACAATTTTTTTATCAGTCTTTTGCTTTACTTCTTGCACAAATAACGATGATAGCGTTCATCGTTGACTAGTGACATGGGAGAGTCGATGGATGACATGACATACTAATGCACCTCTACCACTTCCACTCGATGACGTTTCTCTGATTTGGAACCAACCATGCTTGCTGCCATCAGGGATCTTCAAAGCTGGAGGGAGGCCTCGAGTGCAATGCCCCGTTTCCAGCTTTGAAGACTCTTGATGGGGGCGAGCTAATGTACTAGGCAATCCTTTTACTCACGCTGGCAAGTTTGGTATCATTTTATCCACCCCGGACGATTGGAGGGCTTGATTGGCAGGGTAGGGTATCGAGCCAGGGTCTGATACCCAGACCATGTGTGTGATAGTGTGCTACCTACCACTCACCATACCTGCTCCTACCACTTGATCTGGTAAATAGTGAAAGTGGCTCATTCCCTATTAAATGTTATGGGTCCCAGCACAGAAGAAGTTTGCAAGAACCGCACATTTTGAAGTCACACGCCATCGAGTGCCAATTTCAGGGAATGAAAAAAATACCTCAGCACCACCAGATTGGAACGTAAGCGCTAAAAATTGAATAGTTATTTCAACAAGTTTCGACCGATTCCCTTATATTTCTAAAAAGGATCTTATTAAGATTGAGAGCAATCTCAGCAAGTCCAACTTAGATTTAATTGTCACCGTTCTAGAAGGGAACGAGGGACCAGTATCCGAATCGAGTGGGGTAAAACGGTTTATGAGTTCAGCCAATTGGATCTCGGCTAATTAGGACTGGTGGCGTTTGGACTACTGTACCGTATTCGAGCAGACTAAATCCGGTTATGAGTAGAAGATCGGTCAGAGTTGATTGATTCTTTCTGTCACCAACCACAAAAATTACTTTCACGTAAAATCGTAAAGGCAATTTAAGGGGAATCAAGTCTACTTATTTTCACAGGAATCCAATCATACATATTGAGCTTCTTTGAATTCAGTAATTCCTTAAACTCTCGCTAGCTGCCACTTTAGCACTATTGAGACGAAAGGTCCTGAAAAGACACATACAGCCTTATCGGCTAGGGTAATGATTTTTGGAATCACAGAAGGAACGGGTTGTCCGAGGCTATCCATACCCGTTAGCGATCACTAATCGAAAGCTTCTCTCATTCAATCTCGTTTTCATTCGTCACCCATGAACTGGACAATTGATTCACCGACAGCAACCCACCGACCGTTCGTCAAAGCTAGTTCTGTAGCGAACTGGCGGAGTCGTCGAACCAGACCCAGCCAACTAGCTGACCCTCGGTCTCGTCTGTTTCAATTCTGGAAGACCAGGTGTCGGAACTGATTGGTTTGTGCAGAAGCAATTCCGGAAGACCAACTGTCGGAACTGGTTGGTCTGTGCAGAAGCAAGATCAAGAAGTTTGAAAAGTTTTTCATTCACAACTTAACAAATGATGTCCTGAGAAGAAACCCAATTTGGGCTGCTATGGAGCAATCGTCAGGGAAAGGCAGTAGCAAAATCAGGAGCGAGTAGTTAATGTGGTGTCCAATAAGAGAAAGGTGGTGAATGAAATCATAAAGAAAGAGTAGTCGAGAAATCGAAATCTCCCCGTAAATGAATCGTCGAGAGCGAAAAGATTGACGAAATGACTCTTGAACCATTGTTGAACCAACCTGGCGTTTTATACCATTCAGCATGTTGATAGATTTGTCGAGTGTCGATCAGTTCACCGGTCACAAGTACGAAAAAGACTATCGTTAGCCATCGGTCAAAAGTTTGCATTGTAGCACGTTTTAGAGTGCGATTGAATGCAACAGGATGGATCTCAGACAGACGCGAACTGGATCTCGAATGTAAGACGTCTCTCGAAAAGGAGTGGTGGCGCTCGGATGCGATGAATGCGAACCCCGCCACGACAGGGGGTCAATACCGCTGCTTTCCGTCCATGGTTCCGCTACTCTACTGGGTTATACAGAGGAAGTAATGTGAAATGGAAGTTGTAAGAGTAGGACTTTGTAGTTCTGGAGGGGAGCCTTTGGTGAGTGAAAGTCGCCCAAGTTTTTGAGAGCAAATAGCCCAAATAGTTCTTGGGCGCTCCTCATGTTGACGGCATTCCAAAACATTCCCTATTTCAAGGTGAGCTTGGGCCCTGTTTATGAAAAGAGAAAATTCATCCAGGGAATCAGCACCAAAGTGAACGCATTTTACACTAGCAGGGAGAAATCGCTTAATGGCCAGCATGAGCTGGCTCCCCTTCCCGCATGGACATTAATCTCTTTCTAATGACTACCATGAAACATGAGGCGGGGACAGAGAGACTCCTCAAATCCGTCTACATCCGTCTCCTACCTTCTTCACATAAACTGGCCAACTATAAAAACCATCTTGGATGCTCCAACAAAGCCAGGTAGGCCTATGAATGCCCCAGAAAGTGAGGACTGCATGGGTCATTCAGATTCAGACGTTTTCCATGAAATGGGACCTTTTAAGGACTGACCAATTGACATAGACCCTCCATGCATGAAAAAAGGAGGACATATGTAGGATAGCGCTAAATTGGGTTGCTAATGTTGCTTCCACGGTCCGGGGATCAAATCCGAAACAGTTCAGCTGATACCAGCCCTGCTTTTTGTCATTCCGGATCTCTCCCGACTAAATCGTTAAACGATTTTTGGTGCTTGTAGAATATACCTTTTTGCCTATTTTTCGTGCCGTTTCTGGCACACTTTTGGTGTTTAACTTAGTCTAAAGGTAATAGTAACTGGCAATGAAGTATGCCTTGAGGTTAGTATCGGCCCATCTTGAAGCAGATCTAATGATTTTCTATGCTAGAAAACAAAAACATCAACAAAACAGTTTTATACAAGCAATGCAATTCATATGAAATGATACAACTTTTATAAATGACTATTGCCTTGATCGTTGGCTTTGCTCCTCGTCTTTTAGAGATGAAGAGGAGGTGAAAAGAGATTCTCGCTTAGCGTTGATGACTTTAGTCGAAGTCTTCTTCAAAAACGACCGGAATCGTTTGATAGCCCTTATGAGTAAAACTTCAAATGACGATTACTAGTTGGTAGCAGTGATACTTGAAAAAAAAAGGTAAAGGGGGTGAAAATACTGTCAAAATGTAAGTGTTTCATCACCTATAATAACATTGAAAATCAAAGTGGAGACGATGGATTAAGAGGAAGTTCTTTTAAAAGTTATAAGGCATACAAAAAATTCAAAAATGAAATGAAAAATTCGGGAATGTTGTTCGAGTAGATGAAAAGGGAAACATACACAAAAAAATGGAATCAGGAAATGACTAGAATAACTGTGGATACTTTACTACACAATCCGACACTACGGTATCGTAAATTCGAGGCCTACAACACTACAAATCGATTATAATTGATGAAAATCTTGCAGTTCTGTATCGTCATGTAGTTCGTGATTTGTCTTTTCGATTTCGATATCAGGACGGAAAAGAATTTTGCACTTCTAAACAAAAAATTCACGTTTTTCCCATCTCTAGAACACCATTCTAAGACGCACAGCACACGCATCAAGTATATATCGATTTTTTCGAAGAAGCCGTCTCGCGACCGCGCGCACTAGTCAGTTTGAACTTCGTCACCTGCACCGCTTTTTACGAATACAAAAGGAAATCATAGAGATCTTCACAACAGCTATTTGCCTTCCAATTCAGAAATATAAAAGCAGTTTTCAACTCATTCTTTTTTGAGAACTTTGGGAACGAATTCATTGAGGGGAACTAGATGCAAGCGTGGAAAGAGGGAATCAGCAACTCATTTCACCTCATATCAGTCATTAGAAGAAGTTGAACTACAAACCTCGGAAAAAGTGCCATCAGTAGTACACCATGCATAAATTGCATAGCCAGGAATGCAAAGCATTGACGATAATGACAGGAACCAGCCGAATACATGGCCCCAAAATGGGTAATCATAGTTGTAAGCAGCAATCCTCAGTGGTTGGTATTTGACCAAACCGAAAATCATTACACCCTGAAACAGTCACTTGATTCAAAAACGTCAGAAGGATTGAATTTAGGAACGCTCGCAAAGCGGTTCGTTGGCGTCTAGCCGGGAAATTTATGAATTAGTTCTTTCCCGTATGACTTGCGGAATAATTTCGGGTTCCACCTAGACAAAACACTGCAGGTATTCTATGCGCATCTATGTAGGAAAAGGATTCAGCAAGGGTCCCAAACCTTGTTCTCATGATTGCCCTGGACCCCCGAATAATACTCATATAGCTGATTGTCAAAAAGTGATTTTAAATTACCTAATTGCCTATCTTATCTATGAAGGAGTCCAACTGAAACCAGCATTTATCCTGTCCGGTTTGTTCAATTTTAAGTGGGAATTCCCAGTTCATTGAATGTCTCATTCCCTCGCCTCATACGAATGCTCCCCCCATCGCAGCACACCTATGACAAATTAATTTCACCAGCTGTGGTAGCCTTCAAGATCTGTCAATGACAACTGTTCCTATTGGAAGGCGCCAGCCGCTGTCGGAATTGCTGGTGAAAGTGTGAGGTCAGCCAGTGTGAGATCACACACCATTTATCATGCTCATGGACTTATATCCGTGGGGTCCGGAAGGATCATTAAAAAGAGATCGTTAAGAAAAGTATACTTCCCAGATTAATGAGGTGATATTTTGATCTGGTATTTTTACACGCCGCCTAGTCTACCTCAATATCCAACCATGGAGTAGTTTTGGGTACGATTCTTCCCACTGTTTGCCAATCTGCTTGAGGTGGCTTGTTTGGCTCAGTACGATCCGACAGGAGGCGCAATCCTTGGACCCTCGGTGGACTGGTAGCACCATTTTGCGCTATGCTAGCTTTATCGTTCAACTGCATGGGAGAGAAGAGCGAGTACTGGAAAGCCATGCGAGTCCCATGAAGCTCTTTTTAAATTTCAAATACAAAAGAAGTGCGTGCGATTACTCGGAAACGTTGGACTTTGATTAGCCGCTCAACCTCTTACACTTCTCGTAGGAAGAGTTTGAGTAATGTGGATCTTACGATAAGGAAGGGTGATGGGGTGAGGGAGAAGGAATGCCCATTACATATTTCATTCTGTACGTTGTATAGGTATGACGGATAACGGGTTTTTCCTGATCGCTTACTGTCACTCCAACCTTTCCATGAGTGGCATGTACGGCTATCTCTAAACCTCGGCATAGTGCAAACGTTGTTATCTTTGCTTGAACTCGAACGAGGTTGATAAGAAAACTTCATTCTGGCTAACGTTTCGGTTTGCTAACGTTAACATTAAAAAGGCGATCCACGTCGAAACGTTAGCCGGAGTAAAGTTTTCTTATCGACCTCGTACAAATTCAAGCAAAGAAAACAACTTTTTATGAGTGTTCACTGTATCCCGGAAGACGCTGGCTGCGAGATGTACCTTGTTTGGATTGAGCTCCGTTTTTCAGCAGCATGAACACTATTGAAATTGGAAAGCAGGTATAAAAAATAATCTGTAAGCAAAATTCGTACATACCATACAAACGGCGGGTGTTGCGAAAACCCAACAAAACTTCCACCATCGATTTGGATAGTAGCCAATCATACTTTTCATATGTTCGTACCATCGATCGATACCTGTAGGAGGCGTGGCTAGCCGTATGGGATAGCAGAGGGGCGTGATTTCCCAAAGGAAAGAAGCACTTACCAACACTCCATGATATTGCGATACATTCGAAAAATAGCAGCCATAATAGTGCCCAACCAGAGGCGGCATAGAAATCGAACAGTTGAAACACATAGAAACCACCCTTGAATATCTCAAGTTTAGAAGTGATAAATAAGAAGGGATTAGGTTAATATTGATTGATTTTGTCTAGGTATGCGCCGCATACTCTGACCTCATCCGGAATCGTGCTAGCATTTGAATGAGTATCTGACTTTCGGGCGGTTTTGAGACACGCGTTTGGAAAGTACTTGCCTGTTATTTTGCAATAGGCTCTTTCTGGAATATTCCGGAAGTTCTCATAGGATTACTGTATAGGTTTTTTTGCTTATGACACATCGAGGTCCATCTCTTCGCTTATTTATGTAGTCGCATATTGAACTGTCTCTGCATAGCCGATACGTACATACGCCGTCACGCACAGCTCTTTCCAACGCTTCGAAGTCAGAAACTCGATGGATCAAACGACGATCATGGAATATCCATGTATGTTATGCCCATATGTGCACACGTCCTTCCAGAGTATTTCCATGAAAACTTTCGGAACATTCCATTTCAAAAGCTCTAGTTAACTGAATTTTCTCACTAGATACCTTCGGTATACCCTAATACTGCAGCCACATTGCTTCATACACCTTGAACTTTTCCCACTTCAAACATTACAATAGTCACAGCTGTTACACTTGGAATATATGAGTGATTATCAATCATTCATCAGCTCGGCTTCATCTGTCCTCAGCTGTCTTGAGTTATGCTGAGTTTATTGCTGGAAGATGAAGGCGTGTGACCGACATAAATGCCACCTTTCACATGTCAGTTGCTTGGTTTCAAATTCGCCTATGTACCTGCAGCCTACTTTTTTTAAACTCAGGCACACAAGAGATACAGAGGAGGAAACCGTGATTACAAAAACCAAAAAGATCATTTTGTATCGTTCACAGTACGGTAACGGGGATAATGCGACTGTTCGCTACCGTGCCTTCTTTCAGAAGTCTTTCAGAGGAGCACTCAATCTTCCTGCAGGATCTCATAGCCTTGTCTTTGACAGTGTTTGTGGTAAAGCAATAGGTGAAAAACGTTTGGGGCAGAGAGGCAAGCAGCAAAGCATGAAGATAAAAAGCTTGTTCGCTTCTTGTGGACTATAAACACAAAGGACTACAGCGATTTTATCCTTTTCTCTTTTTTCCACACTATCTAATTAAAATAAGGTCAAATTTCGTTGCCCGGTTTAAATTATGGCTTTCCTTATCGGAATAGAAAATTTCGTCCCGATACGCCTTCGGGTTATTTGTAGGACGCCATTACTACGGGAACAAGCAAGCATTTTTCAAGAACCATAAGAACTTGATTCGCCCTTTATTTCAGTTCAGCCAGCTCCTCTATTTCTGACGCAGGCCTTCCATCTTACACGGATCACAACAGCTTTCAATTCATTGAATATTTGTGAAGCAAAAGCCGAAATGATCAATCAGACCAAAGGTCCTAGAAAACTCACTCTGGTCACAGTGCTTAGTCCAATTATGTACGAAATAAGGCAGATGACTCCGACAAAAAGTTCTCGTCCATATTTACTAGCCCGAAGCATTATTGGAAATTCGTCGATAATTGCTGTGAAAAAGCCTTCCATTGTGCAGAACTGAAATGGCAGAATTCATGGGAATCTCTTCATTATAAAGATATTAACAGAGTTTCCATTAATTTTCTTAGGTCAGGGAAACGGAAATTTACATCTGGTTGTAACGATCGCCGTAGGGACTTCAAATTAGCCCGAAGAAAAAACAAAGTTGGCTTGGACCAAACGTCGCTTCGGATAGGAGCCTTTAGAACCTGCCGGTGATTTTGAAATATCGGCACGTGGGTATGCCAAAGAGTACACCCAGACATGTATCCAGGACACGAGTAACAGCAATATCACAAAGGCAGACTTATTTCGAATTGGTTCAAAAGCTAGCTTCTAAAGACACATTCAATTACCTGCGAATCAATCCCTAAGAAGAGGACCATGGAAAAGAATAGCAACGACCAAACATTCGTGTATGGCAATTGAAGAATTCCCGATGGGTAGGCCAGAAATAGCAATCCAGGTCCAGCTTGGGCAACCTGAAAACAGTGGTTCACAATTCACTAATAAATACTTTTTTTCCATTTTCCAACTTTAATTGAACATTTCTTGTTATCTGCCATTTCATTGTACCTGACTGACTTTTGACTAGATTTTTCATGTAACGAAAAATGAAAAAAAATGTTGAAAATGAAAAAGTAGTGAGAGAAGTAAGAAAATAGATAAGAAATGAGTGAAAAGTTCCTTGAACATCGAAAATTCACCTCAGCGACACTTTTTTCCTGTTGGGTAGCCATGAAACCGATGAAGGAGAAGATTACAAAGCCGGCAAATACACTCGTACCACTGTTCACGAAACAAACGGTCAACGCTTGTCTGTAATTATTCCTAATGATTATTATAAAGATGGCTCAGCGAATGTCTATTGGCTACATCTCTACAGTCGATAACCAGGAGTTCTTGTTATCGTGGAGGCAAAACATGGGAAAAGAAGATGTCATCCATTCTGAGAACCGTAGCTATCTCTTATAGCACTTCTTCCCCCAACTTACCCCCTCTCCGCCCCCTTCCCCGTTCCTACCTCAGTCCCACTTCTCCCTGGTTCAGAGGCCGCATTCGCTAGCAAGAATTTCAACCCCGAAACGAAACTGATAACGTTTTTTCCATAATAGCGATCTAACTGCTAAGTAGCTCTCAACCCCTTCCTTCACTACGGGAGGCCTCTTAACGGAATCGGGAATTCCAAACAGAGTGACATTGCTTGGGTGTGGGTGTTATCAGTTGTTGATACTTGAGGCTTTTACTTATTATTTCAGGCAGTAGTTACGACTCACTTGTAAACGTTGTTGTGGAACTTATTGTAGCTTCCGAGAGCGACCAAGGCACCAAGGCCAAGACCGTAAGAGAAGAATACCTGTGTAACGGCATCTACCCATACCTGGAATGAGAAAAAAGGTAGCTACAGTTTTGAATCGATGTTTTTGTTCTCAATCCGAATTCGATTTCGCGATCCGAAATTCTCACAAGGTTGGCGATTTATGGGCAAAATTTCAGCCTCGGACGGGACTCGAACCAGTACTTGTCCTTTACGGAGACCGTGCTCTTCTCCTTTACACTACTGAGACCCTGCTTGGCCTCGCCATATAAGCCATTAAGAAGGCAAGAGCAAGCAGGGTCTCGGCAGCTTAAGGGATAAGAGCACGGTCTCCGGAAAGACAAGTACGGCTTCGAATTTCGTCCGAGACCGAAGTTTTGTCCATAAATCGCCAGCATTGTGAGGCTACATAGCTACAGTTTCAACATAATATGAGAGCTTCAAAAACCCATGCTTACCTTCGACTCGAGTAGTTTTGAGAAGTCTGGTTTCAAATAGAATTCCAATCCAAGAGAAGCTCCCGGTAAAGTGAGACCACGTACGAGTAAGAAGAACAGCATGATATAAGGGAAGGAAGCAGTAAGGTAGACTACCTGACAGTAGAACGAATTGTGAAACTTTCGCTATTCGCAAAAAAGAGGTTTCCATCAAGTAGTTGACTCTAATAACCAAGCTCCCGGTACCGCTCCCCTTTCGGATACCACATTCAGGTAAATATGGCTGTACATGGGTTCATAACCAATGCTTTTGAATAAGTGCATGGAATTACTGAAGAGACTGAGGCTCTTGTTGTGCCAAGTCTCACTCTGTTCCCCGCTCTTTCCATCTGATTTCGGTAGGAAGAAAGTCCAATAGCTCAGAAATAAAAGCAGCTGAACTACCAGAAATCAGACATGTAAAGGAACACCAGTTGAAAGTTGTGAACACTATGAAAGAGAACCATCCCCGCTTCTGTTTCAAACAGTGGGCCTAATACGCGTGCGGCTGCGGCGCGGTATGTTCAAAAGATCAGTGGCCAGTAGATGGATCGGGACTTTTCAAGCATGATCGTTCATACATCAAAAAATTTGCAGTCTGCTTTCATTGCCACAAATGCGAAAGAAAGTAGAAAACACTTAAAATAAGAGTGAATCATAGAGAAAACAAAAAACTAATCAGTAAAACAGATAGAAAAGTGTGTGCGCGTCACCCCCTAACACGGGCCTATTGTTGCGGAATCGGTCGTAATACCAGAAGGTTAGATCTAGAAGTACTGGAGGTAACGATTTCATTCTGATCAATCTTTGTCTGCTTACCTTTCCTGTCCATCGAACTCCTTTGAAGATACATAAATAACAGACCACCCAAGCAATAAATAAGTACAGTGCGAGATCATATCGTAGACCACCTGGATGATCGATACCTTCCGAAATACCCAGTACTTTGTAGCTGAAATCCGAACATCATCTATTTTCAGCGGTAATTGAACAAATTAATTCCTCTCCTCAATCGATTTTCTATTTTTGCGCCCAGTTTTTTGATTGAATCCTCTCTCCCTCATTCAGAGAGCCCCTTCTTTCGATCAAATTTCTCCGAAGACTAATAATGTCTTTGAATAATGACAAGAAAGAGGTTTCTGTTGATTGCTTAAAATTGCAGGAGATGAATGAATCAAAAAGGAGGGAAAAAAGAGCAAAATGAATCAAAAAATACTACTATTTTTCTTGCTCAAAAGACACTTTAGAGAAGTAGAGATAGTTACTAATGCTCACTTCCAGAACTCCTTCACAGGCGATTGAACACTGAGATCCTTTGCAGTACAGACCGTGAAATTTGCTTTAGGTCCAACGAAGAACTGTTTTTTGTACTCAAGTAAATGATCAGCAGTCAAAACCTATAAATAAATTCCACAATTTTGTACAGGGAACAAAACAGTCTTGCACTTTCATTGCAATGATTTTTTAGAAGTGCGTTCATACTTACGACATCACATCTGACATTGAGAATCAGCCGAAGTGTGATTTGCTTGGTGCGAGCGCATAAGTCCCAGACGTTCAGCCTATTTTCCTATCCTCATTTTTCTCACACGGTCAGTGAGTATACTGCTGAGACAACTAGCTAGTGAACTTCAAGGCACAGTTCACGATAAAAAATGGTCTGTGGCATTCCCCCATAGGAAGGATTCGAGGCCCCCTCTTATACCACATCTAGCACCAACATGTCGGAAAACGGCGTAGTTAATAAAGGCTCAAAGATTGACTCGTGGGTATCCTCGGACGAGTTTCACCGATATTGTAGACTCTGCACCGACCACAAGGGAGCCCATGTAGGAAGTTCAAAAAACTTGTCATGACCCATAGCGACAGTGAAAGGCAATCCTGAACAGTTTTGGTTTGATGTAGCCAGCTTCTTGCGCAATCGCAACAACTGAAGTCTGGTCCGAATACCCCTTCCATGTTATTTCCGTCATGGTAATCTCGTCCAAACTCTATTTTTCCTACTTTTCGCGAGCCCTATTTTTCTCAAAATCGGCGAGTTTTCTCGCTTTCTTCACTACCAATGAACTATTTCTAGCCTATACTTCCGCTTTTCGACTAAAGAGGATTACCTCAAAATTATCGTGAACTGTGCCTTTGAGAATTTTCTCGCAAGGCATTCCTGCAGTGCCATTTCCGTCACATCGCACTCCCTCGATCTTGACTCCTCCCAGATTTGAAACTGACCTTGACATTGAAAAACTCAGCAATTGTTCGATTACTGTCGCATGGCAATTTTTCGTACTCTGATCGACATCTTGGAGTATTCCATCTGAATGAGCACACCGAATACAAGCAAACGAAAAAAATAGCAGAAAATCACTCCATTGAATCACTACTGAGCCCCATTACTGATAAAATTCTTACTAATGATAGATGTTTAATTGGACGATTGCACTCAATCAGATTTCAGTTACTTCTGGGAAGTCTCCGGCCCCAGCAGGGACGTTGAGTTCCTGAAAACGGCTCCTCATCAACACTGCTGTCAATGATTTTTTAGTCTCACTTACAACTTTTACACTTTTGTGTCAGGACACCGCCACCTCAAAGGAGTCCAAATGCTGCTGCTCTTAGACATGAATGATACCGTGAGGTGAACCAGCTTCTTGTAGCGACCGCAAGACCTCCTGTCTTGCACAGGGCTGACTTCGAAATACCGTAAGCTCCTCATAAACCGTTTGAACAGGGGCGATATGCTATCTGTGAGCCCATCATTGGACAGAAAGATTTGCTTTTACTTTTTTTCTACTATCCTTTATTCTTTCATTCATCGAATTGTGAAGGAACCCATGGGCAAGGAAAAGTGAGAAAATCAGGCCTCCTGATGGACCTGTTCGATGATATTAATTTTTTAAATTGTTAAGTAATAAAAGTAAAGTAAAGTTTTTGGCGTTAGTCAATCCCGTCTGATGGATGCGCCCCCGCACTCGACTTCCTCTCAAAATCGTAGTGGCGTAATGGGTGCGTATGGGGTCTATACAATGAATTGCGGTGGTCAGCCGATGTACAAGTCAGTGCTTTTATCCTCCCAGACTAATCTGGTACCAATTCACCAACCCCGGACGGATGGAAGGCTTGGTTGACCTAGGCGGGATCGATTCAGTATTCGAACCCCTGACCGTGCGTGCGCCACTTGCCACTACACTACCTTCGCCTTGTTTAGTAATACTACTGAAAAAAGTTTTCATCTAAATTGGATACGTACTCGTTGTTGCAACTTCTCCATGGCACGTTCACATCAAGGCGAATAGAATTCCAGAGATAACAAAGTGCCCAACTGAGTACCACTATATAGTAGATATTCAACCAGAACGCCATTACAGCTGCAGCAATTCCTACTCCTTAAATGGAATACTCATAACGACATTGAACAAAGAACTCAACCTAATTTTCTACTTGTTTAATTATTTGCTGTTTACGTTCGCTGTTGAGCTATGCTTCTCGAACTGAAAGTTCCCCAATCAATCCCAACTAGTTCGAAAGTTATAGAAAAGATTTCATAACGGCAAGTATCTTGAGCATCTCCCTTTAACCTATTTAACTTACTGCATATCGTACTCTTCACCATAGGCAATCCAGTACTGTTCTTGCCAAGTACATTTGTTGTATCCCCGTAAGGGCATCAAAGAAATCCGAGAATTCCACTCATAGGGCTTTGAAACCGCGGTTATACTTCCGTCTTGAAGCAGATGGCTCCTTTTTGCGTGGGATTCATGACATTATCAGATTTCGCTTCCCTAGTTTCCAGAATGTTTTCCGCATTCTTTTGGATTCACTATGGCAGCGATCCAAAGTAAAAACGACGAAATGTGGTTCTCATTCGCCCTTAGTCGACAAAAAGCTGCATAAATCGTGAGTGTAACTTAAAACAATAAAATCAACTGGCACGAAATTGAAGAACGTTCACTAGAGGCCCAGAGGTTGTACGACAAGTCCCAAGCTTTTAGAAAAGCTACATCTTGAAAAAAAGGTTTTTCGGGAGTTTTACAGAACATGGTCGTTCTTACCTTTGAAGATAGGACAAATCTTGAACATTCCAAGACCACCAACAGACAATAGTTGACCCCATGTAGTTTCGAGAATAAACAACGGTGCACCACAAAATACCAATGAGATCACGTATGGAATAAGAAATGCTCCTAAAATAGTTGAGTACCTGTGTAATAGTAAATAAATTGCTCTATATTGTTCAATAAATAAACAGTGCAAAGGTGAGGGTGATTTGATGACAGGTGACGCACATTATTGCATGCAGACAGGGGATCGAGTCTTTGATCGGTCCAAGGCCATGCCACGGACCTCTACCGAGCCTTTCGTTCAACTGGGGGAGGGGTTGTTTACTGGTAACAGACTAGTGTGGAAAGCTGAAAGCACTGGCTTCTACAACTGGCCAGACACTCTACAGACCACACACTCTGACAAAATGCCCGTATGATTTTCAATGAAATTTGAACGCGGGGCGCATCCAAAAAATGCGTCGTCTAACGTCGGAAGACTTTCAAAACTTTGCTACTGAGTAGTGAAAATTTCAAGAGAATTTTTCAAAGGCTAATACAGTAACCTCTAGGAATGCGGAATCTGGAACGACTCCTGCCAACGCCCTCAATCTTTAGAGCTGATCGACGCCAATCACATCATCAGTTTCAATTTCCTGTATGTTCAGTAAGATTTGGATGAATCCACGTTTCAATAGGGGGACAATCCGACCAAATGTCCCGTGGTTTTTTCAGCTGATCTGGTTGTCTACGGATACGTCAGCTGCGATTTTTTTTGCTTAACGTTTTGACATATGACACCCATGTAATCTGTTTGTGCCATCCCGAACTCTTCTTTTTTTTATTAGCTGCCGATCGCCAATTGAATGCTCAACCGACCCAACGTTGAAGACAGTGTGTGGGATGCTTCACTTACTGAGTGATTGACAGCACCTACGCAATAAAATTAAGCAGCAAGCTTATCTGTCCGGATCCTCTTGCCTCAATGCACGTAATTGTTTTCCAAGGCTGGGAGAACGAGACAAAGTCATTAGGTCCGGTTTCTGATTTTGATACAGATTGCCCCCCACCCTTTAGGATTTTTTTCGGTACTTTACGCAGAATTCTTCATGGTCTGACTGATTTGCTGATCCAGTGACTCCTCCGCTTCCTCTCGTTTGAGGCCCTCCATTGGCAATACTCCATCTTCAACCACCCATCCTATGGTGCGAATAGCGTCGGCTATAGCAGTTTTCATGAAAGTTTGCTGAGAACCCTAGTGTCATGCCTTTATTTTTCAAGAATAAAGTGCTTTTTCAAGGCGAGGGCTGCTACTGATGCCTCGACATTCAGGGACTCGGAATCCTGTTTTCAGCCTTTTCCAACCTCCTCAGAGGGATGTGAGAGGTTAGGAATCTGCCCATGGGCATCGTTCAGCAGCACATCGATCAATGAATCAGCAATTCAATGAATCAAACGGGTCAGATAATTTATTGAAACTTCACATGCCTCGTGTCGACTTTCTGTTTCTCTGGCACTCTTCAATGAAGTATCGTGCGAGC
The DNA here is from genome assembly GCA_000469685.2 of Haemonchus contortus. Taxonomy (NCBI): domain Eukaryota; kingdom Metazoa; phylum Nematoda; class Chromadorea; order Rhabditida; family Trichostrongylidae; genus Haemonchus; species Haemonchus contortus. The sequence continues at coordinate 42,580,628 of LS997565.1, forward strand.
CGTTACAACGAGCAGCCTTTTCTCGGTCTTACACTCTGAGAACAGCCGACGTCCGACTGCCAGCAGGTTAGGGTCACGCCTTTAGCAGGATTTAAACAAATGATACCTATTTCTCTCCATTACTGTGAAGTCATCTGAAGCCCGGGTAGATGAGAGTAGCTGCATTGAAAAGGCATAGTAAAGATCGTGCCTTATGCAATCTGAAGGAAAGCGCCACACTATAGAAAACTCTTCAAGTCTTAGGCATGGAGCTCTTCACGAAAATCACCAAGAAGCAGCAGAAGAAGAATTAAAGCACAAAATGACAAACTTAGCGTTTCTTCTACGTTGGACCTACATAGCTATCGAATAGCTTTTACGAATGCAGGTAGGAGCAAGCAGAGGAGATCGGCTTACTCGAGAAATCAACTCAGAGGCGAAGGTGCTGCTCGAAACAGACACTTTCCAGAACCTAGTAAGTCTTTTGTTGTCCAACCTACTGAATTTGTCTCACATCCATTTTAGGGCATTCTTATGATCTTTCTGTTGGAGGCTATGGTGGCTACGGGATCTATCTCTCCATATAAAAACTGATCAGAACTCAGAAATCAATTCTTATAAGAAGGAGCCACATGAAAACGACGCTGTTACTCGACTGGCCTGCTTCTTTTCAAAGTCATCATGGTTTCAGAGCTTAGAAATTTTTTTGCGTCCGCATAGTCCATTTTGGGAGAGCACAGGGGCCGCAGGGCCTTTCTCGCCACCTCACCGTGGGCAGCAGTCACAATATTGTGGGCCCATCCTTACGCAATATGAGTAGCTACGAGAAAACAACAAAGACCATCTGTCGCTGCCGAATAACTGGCAATAAGCCAAGAAAGCCTCTTTGATAGCATGCGATCAGAGAAAAATATGGTCGTACGATGGCAAAAACCCATTTATAGCGGGCAGATTAGCCGTGGAGCAGAATGAAAAGTAGGGGCATGTACGGTTTTGATAGTTAAGTGAGTGAGCATAATGTCTGCAAAACGCGTTTCCAGGTTCAATTCCCATAAGAGCCAAAGCCGTTTTCATGACCATAATGTGAATTCTGTGAACACGCCACTTTTCAGATCAGTCCTTGGCTTGGTGACTGTACTGAGGGTAAAGAAAGGGACGCATTACCCCATTAGCAATACTGTCAATCAGAGGAAAACTTCAAAGCTCCCTATCGTGCAGCGAAAATCCGTCCCATTATTGCTTTCAGTCTTACCTCCACCATTCTGGTAACAGAGATACGGAAATCGCCACACATTTCCGAGCCCAATAGCATAGCCAATACAACTCATAATAAAGTCAGCCCATGAACTCCATTGCTCACGCGGTGGTGTTGTCCGCGTCTCCATTCCGGTACGCCTAGAAATCGATTTAGAACACACAACAAAAACCAAGAAAATAAACAAGAGTGTCTGGGGGACTATGGACTGTTTTTTGTAGGCCTAAGAATTTTCTGCAAGAAGTATTCTGAAAGAAGCACTGAAGAGAAAAAATTGTATCCAATTCATACTCATGAGAACCAAAAAAATGGAGAAATAGAAAGAGAATTCAAGATTTTAATAATAAATCTGAAATGTGCTTTATATTAAAGTAAATGAGTAACTTAGTAATCATTGGTTGACGAACTAGTTATTGATCATTAAGGCTCTCAAGGTTGTAATCGCCAGCTTAGAAAAGCCCAAAATGGATTATTGCTTCGAATTTCAACGGAAATTCTGTTTATTCAATTGTTTACTTCACGCACGTAGAGCGGCAGAAGTCTATGTCTCAGAAAAGGCTCCAAAAATTCTCAACATTCTCTAAGAACAACTTCGTTTTCAGACTATCCCTGAGGCTAGTGGGAATTTCCATAGGGCTTCCGAATAACCCGAAACTGAGGGTAGGATATCGGGGAAGGTATACGAAGACATAACCCCTGAGGCAAGCTTCAGGGAGCTTAACTGAATTGAAAAATTCCAGAAATTAGATGCAAACAGAAAACAATGCACGGTCACTGAAATAACTACTCGATAGCTGACAAGTTGACATCAATCGATATTAATCAATATGCGTGAAGTCGCTTATTGAAAATTACTTCCAAAGGTCTTAATGGTCGACAGAGGTCAGTTTAATGGGGTATTTTCGCTCAAGACGATGGTGGGGTGGAAGAGGGTGTAGGTGGTGCAGTTGCAGCTGGCAGAATTATAGTGCACGCCACGTGGATCGGATCCCAGGTCAGTCCTGCCTTGTCGGAAACACCATTCGTTATCACACTTATCTGGGTGGGTCAAGTAAAGAACTGAGGTATATGATGTATCGACTGTGACCACAACAACTTTCGTCGAAAGAAGTTGGAACACTGTCTCACAATGGTGGTGGTGACTTTGGCTCCCACTTCTTGTTCATATAGCTCATCATATCAAGCAAGATGTGAACAAAATTATTGGTATCGATTGATACTTTTGAAAGCCATGCCTTAATGTCCCTCAAAAATCGTAGTAACCTTTTAAATTGTATTTGGCTTACACAGTGGATTACTGAGGTTGTCTGCTACAAACAGCGAGATCCTGTTCCCACTTTTCATCCCTCGCTCCACTCCATCGCACAGAACAGATCTCATTCTGACTGATCACCTCGATAATGATGGGAGGATCACTCGTACGAGAAGGCTAAGTCATTAGAGATCTGCTTAGAAGTCAAATTTGCGATTATTCAGTGTAGGCGGTAGCACCTACAGGTGACCTACTCTTCTTTTTCCTTCATTTTGACGCCTGAAAGCGCTGGGACACTCTAGGGCCGAACGCTAAGGACCTTTTTTCCTGGATTTTTTTTATATCGAGGACTACTTTTGCTTGTACTTTTTGAAAGTTCGTTCGTTACAGATCTTAGGTTGCTAGCTTGGTCAGCTTTCATCTGAGATGATCATCGATTGCCGTCGATCTCAGTGCAGGGTCTCTGAACAAGGCTCAAATTTCAGGAAAGGTGAACAAGCTTACTGTGACAGCTTGCTGTGACATGTCACTGCCCATAAGACACTCGTCTTTTTTTCGGTCAAGAAACACATTCAGATTGGGAAGGTAAAATGTAATTTGTCCGCTGCTGGACCTGAAGTCGTACAAGGTATCCGGGATCATCTTAGGCACCCTCTGGGAAACATTCCAATCGTGCTCGACCATTAGAAAAAAGATTGACGAATGTTTGTAAGTAGCTTTCACGATCGATCACAACAAACATCACGATATGATGAGTGTAGCACTGGGAAGGGTGTATCCTGCTGAGTACACTGGACATCTCATCGTTTGAAAAAGTACTCCCGTCAAGTTGGTCACCTGACTTGAAAACTTCAAGACATCTGAATCAAAGCGAAGGAACCTCCCGGAGCCCTACATTCCTTTGGGTCAAATAAATTAATGGATCCGAGCCAAATCCTTGTTTTTCAGGCTCAACAACGTTAACCTACTACATTTTTCTCCATGCCATTACCCTATATATACCCAACTTCCAAAAATTTCCCACTTGGACTGATTGATGAACGTCCGGGAGATTCATATAACCTTTCCCATTGCGATTTTTTGGAATTCTTTCCATCTCTCTCGATTGCTTCTTCGAATTATCATACCCGGCCATAACTTCCTTTCCACAATTCACTCTGATCTAAAGCCTAGTTCAGCTCTTCGCCGTCCCAAGTAATATAAAAAATGGTCCCAGAAACACCGAGAATATTCATTCACTGATATTTCAGATAGCTTTCATGGGATTTTCCGTAATAATCTACAATATGCTGATGTTTTTTCGAATGCTCAAAGAAGTCTCCTAAATCATGTAGAAGAGAAAGTAATTCATCATGCATATGGTACTGGAGTTATGGGTAGCGCAATGGTGACAGGTAATGCCTTGCTTCTTCACAACCTTCCGGGCAGAAATGGCCCCACATACCACCATTGCCCCCCGTTTTCCCCGGAGTAATTACCTCCATTGGAGAGAGTTTTGTTACCGTCCATACTTGGACTATGTAATGTATAAAAGGACTCCGATTCCCTTTCAAATGCCACGCTGCGTTGAGGAACAATTCAGACGGGTGGCCCATTCCGAGGAATTTCACGAGGATTCCAAAAGGCTCCTCTGGCTCGTATCTAGCAGACACCATGGGCATGTGAAAGTCATGGCTTAAACAAAAAAATCCAAATTAATCAGAAGCCTTCCAGACGAGGGTTTAAGAAGGCCAAATAATTATATTTGACGGAAATTAATCAAACGTAAAAGTGCAAATCATAAAAATAGCGTCCGTTTTTCTGTAGATGAACCGTCGATGGATCAAATTACATCGAAAAATCAATAACAGCAGTTATTAGTTTCTAATTTGTGGAATTAGGAGAAGGTGTAGAAGATTCCAGTTCACCTTAGCCTAAGAAGAGAAGAAAATCAATGATAATAGGTGATAGTTGTTGATTATGCCTATCCTTGCTAACGAGGTTAGTTATAGAGCCGTATGGTTGAAATTACCAAAAACAGTCAAAAATCCAGTTCGAAAGCTTTAAAAAATGTAAATTGTTGTAGAAATACGAAAAGAAATTGAATATAACTGAAACTAAAGGTTAAGAGTTCATAAACGTTTGGCACGAAGTCCGCTGGGCGCCTGCCCAACTCCGCCCCGCCCATTTGCTTGTCTCTCACCTCTAAACCTCCTTCTCCTCACTGCCAACCCCACGCTGTTGTCTGGCTACTCATGTGGGAAACAAGAAACAACAACGAAGAGATTCACAAATTGAGAGACTTTGGAAATGGTCATCCAGAGAAAGGGCAGTCTATCGTTTTGGGGGAACTAGGTTTGGGTGAGTCTAAAGCCAAGGGAACCCTTTTTGTGACCGCTTCTTGGCTTCTTTGACGATTTCCAGCGCGGAACTTACCTACGAGTTCCCTACCAGCATTTCCGCTTTGGATATGTTTCGACCAAGCCTATGATTACGAATGGAAGATTCATGTTTGTAGCATATCCCACAGAAATGATTCGATTAGCTCCTTTGGGGTTCTACGAGGATTATATCTGGTCATAGCGGAACAGAAAAAAGTGGCTTTGGTTCGAAATAGTCTTACATCTTGAGCATGGCAATTCGTAATAGTAAACTCACGAAAAAATCTTAGTTCGTAGTTATAATTTGAAAATCAGAAGTAAATCACTGATGACGTTCCTTGGACCGAAAATAGAAATAAAAACCAAAACGAGTGAATGGCTATGCGGAAGTCGCAACCCAATCTCAATCTAAATTTTTTCGAGCGATGTTGAAGTCAATTTCCCCACTACGGATGGCCGTCGATTGCAAAGCCGCTACGCCTCAGGCGAGGTTTTGTACTCACAAACGTGTGAAAGTAAGGACCTCCAGCCACAACACCAGAAGAATTATTTAATTCTTTATTTATTCGATCGAATTTACTAAAATTGTTCGAACTGCAGCTTTGGCAAGGTCGATGAGGCCTCCCAATCTCGCTAGGATTATAGAGATTTTGTTCAGTGAAACGTGACCAGTATTCTTCATAAGTCAAGAAGGGTTCAACGTTGTTATTACCTCCTAAAAAATACGCCACGTAATCAAGTCCTTTTAGCATTGTGATGGCACATAAAGATGTACTTTTGGCGAACCTGGAGGAATAGTAAGGTTGTACGAAAGTTCAAATCGTTCTCCCAGAGGAGGCTGTTACCGTTGGAACGATCCCAGATAAAGACCTATATGCCATCCATTCTTAAAAAGTGACCAAGAGTTATTGTGCATCTGTTTCCCGCTAATTTCTCTCTCTTCTTTGGAACTTATCAAATCCCAATGAAATTATCAATAGACTGGTGAGCGCAGAGGTGGGATCAACCCATCATTCGAAAAAAAAAAATTCCCTGGCTTCATAGGCCACTGGAAAAATATCCTGGTGAACCTGATGCGGCAGTCAAGCCCATTGAATCACTCTTCTACTAAATACCATGCTAGGAGCTCAACAGATAACGAAACTAAAGTTTGTTTTCAAGGGTGTAGGACTCTCCCGTATTCCCAGTTTATCGTGAAAATTTTGGTAGTCAAACGTACATAAGCTCTAGCGCCTTCTTGTCAGTGATTAATGCGAAACTCAAGCAAAAATTAGCATATAGCAAAGGCGATGATCAGCCGTGTATGTGTTTGTGTGCATGTGCTTGGCTGATGCTTCCGAAAAGGCGGACGATGTTGGCGGAGTGCCCTCGGGCTGCAGCAGCTTGTGAGCCTCCGAGGAAATCTATAACTGTTTCAATAAACAAGGATCAGATTAGGGAAACCCACAAGAAAGATTCTACTAGATTCTCAATAAACAATGGTTATGTATCGGAAAGGAAATTCATAGTACAAGCAGCTCAAACAACAATTTTTGGTACTGACTCCCAACAAACAACCCCCATCCCTCCGGGCAAAAGCACTGTCTTGACATCGGCTATCCACTGCAAGTCATTGTATAGGCCACATACACATCCGATCAGCCACTACAATTCTAGGTTGAAATGGCTGAACCTCATCAAAAATTTCATTTTTTATGCATAAGTCGAAATTCGCAACTAGTCCCACTGTACGATAGATAATCCCTGATTAAGTATATTGTGAAGAGACGCCGCAAGCACACTGAATGTCAAGAGATATTATCTCTTTTCAAAAATTTCGCCATCACTTCTTTGCGCCTGAACTTTCTATGGGCGATATGAACGAAGGCACCCATACATCTGTCCCACATGACCTCAGAAGGTCGTCTTTTCAAGTTTATATTTGGAGCAGCAATTAAGTTTTCATTGTGGATGAACCCTTCGTTTCACAATCTTCAGAAATTGTGGTGCTGTTTGCTGGCAAATCCAATTAATTCTACATGCCCAGCTTATTCTTTCTGGCCTCACTTCTTAGGGAGGCGGAACATTCACCCAGAACTGGGTGGACGCGGCAAAAGGCGCGGCGAGATTTGTGGCGTTTAGGACGACTTTGGCACCTATTATTGGGGTACAAACTTAATGTAGAGTACATTAGTATGGTCAGATAATCGTACCCATCGACTCTACTTCAAGTTTGGGCCCCAGTGATAGGCGCTAAAGTCGGTTGAATCGCCACAAATTTCGCCGCGCGATTTGCCGCGTCCATCCAGTTCTGGGTGAATGTACCCATACCCCACTTCTTGCCTTTATCTCTTCAACTGACTTACTCATCCTCCCATTTACGATAGGTAACGAGCGGATCACATTAGGAGTATCGTAACCTTGCTCCTTAGGAAAACGTACCAGTGTTACGAAATAGGAATTTTCTGTTCTCTCCCACTTCAATTAGAAACAATCACCATAAATGCTGCAAAACCTGCTTGAGAGAGCCTCATTTCGTTAACAGCCAGAAAGTTCTAAGAGTAGTATCCAGTATAACTGGAAAAAGGCTTTCCAATATCTGAGACTTCTGGTTTTTTTCAGGCTCATAAATACTCGGTCAATTACTATGTGATTAGATCGAGACATATGGAAATGAGCAAGTGGATTTATCGATTACGCGGTTATAAGGGTCCTACTAAGCTTTTATCTTCCGTACCAAGAGGGTATGGCACTGGCACTTCAGCAGCTTCTCTTCACGGAAACCCTCAAGTACATACTCACCGAATGCAGCAGCTATTGTTCACAGAAGCTTCGCCTTCTTCAAAAGTAATAGTGGCGCTGATTCACCACGGATATTTTGAAGATTGCTCGAAAGAATGCAGGCCTAAATTTGATGTTTCGTACAGATCATGGGTAAAGGGCAATAAACAAGAGTAGTTCAACTCGGACAGATATTTCTTTGCTGTTAAGCCCTGCCTGTTTCTTCATTATCATTTTCAGAGGGTATTTTGATGTTCATGTATGATTTACCCAGAGATTTGAGAAACGCCTATGTATCATTAAGTAATTTCCACGTCGGGTCTTTTGGAAACCTGGGCTTTCACAATTCTTTGGCCTACAGGTTTGTTATGATGGAACCGTTTACATGGTCGAAGTTTCGACTAACTCGACGTCTTCAGAGACCTGAAAGTAGTTCGGAGCTCCTGATCTGTGGCTAGACCCGACCAAGCGCCCAAACGCGCTAGGCCAGTTGCAACAAGTCCCAGAAACTTGAACACCGAAACATGCCACTCAAGAAATCTGCGGTTCCACCAGCGTTGTCGTCCCAACAAGAGACACAATTGACGGTCGTGAGATAAGGCCTACGCGGTGATTTCAAAGCCCACAAAAGGGAATGGATGGCAGAAGTTTACTCGCTATGGCAATGCACTTATTTCGGTTGTTCAGCTTAGGATTCCGCTCGCGGATGTACAACGCTTCCAAAATCTTTCCAGCACCGATCTCATTCTCGTAGGCTAGGATTTTGCATCTGATATCGTCTTTGCCCTGGTGTCCTTTTAATGCCTCTCAATAGCGTGAATAAGCTTCCTCGTCTTTTACCTGCTAGATGTCCTCTGCTGAACACTGAAGTTGGTATACCGTCTCCCGCTCTGAGCAATCTTCATTCCTTCCAACCGGACAAACAAGGCAGTTATTTATCGGTGAAATGGACCGTCGAGTGAAATGGTTCAGTGAAGTGTTCAGCTCCACTCAGGAAGAAATCCATCGAAGAGTAAACCATGCTCTGGCAAATTTTGGTCTCAACCCAGGAATAATTAATGCTTTAATCTGACTACGGTGCAGCTTAGCCTAGCTCTAGCTTTAAGGTGCAAGGACTTCACCCTAATGAATTTGAAAAAACTTGGAAAGGCTGAAGCTCACAATTTATGCCTAGTAATCAGTAAACGCAATTTCTCAGAACAATAGCTGGAAAAAAGTACTACTTCAAAAAAATCGGTTTGAAAACTTTTGGAAGAAGGCCATGGAAAATATTGGTCTGAACGGGATAAAAACCAATTTTCACGTTATGCTCTAACGGGAGATTACCCTGTTAAGCGATTCTCAAGATCCTCCTAGCCAGTTTAACCTACATACTGCTGCATAGTGGGTTGTATTCATGGCTTATCTCGGATTAGGATCGGGCACCTTCGGTTGACTCGTCTAGGGAAAAATTTCAAACTATTTAAACATCGTTTCTGGGAAAAGATATTCCAGAGATCGAAAAGTTTAGTGAACAGTTATGTCTAAATTTCTCTCTCCTATAAAAAGGCATTACATAGGCGAAGAAGGTCTCTTCAAAAAGCAGGCCATAAGTACCCGCAACAGCCCAAGGAATCCCAGTTTCCCACGAGATTTAGGTTCTCCGAGTTTTGGGCCTTCACAACATTCACTATGAGTAATTTTCTTCGCGAGTAGTGACTACAATTTGAGCTAGAAAATGAGTATGGGCTAATTTCTGCTGAATTAAAAATTCTATATATCTACAAGGTGCCATGCTTCCCCGAATGATTATACCATTCCTGGTAAGGTAGAAAGTAATAGGTAGAAAGTGTCTTGGACCTTCATAACGAGTACTAATCTGAAGGCCACTCGTTGCCATTGAATTTCAACCTTCCAATCCAATATAATTGAGGATTTTGAAGTCCTATCCCACCACTATACTACCTCCCAAGATGTATGTTAGCAAGCACATAGCTCTCCCATGCACGAAGTCGCTAAATTCGCCTAACGTTCTTGAGTATTTAACATCCGCCCACGGCAGAGGATAAAAGGAGTTTTTTTGAGTTTTCAGAGTAGTATAGTAGGACAATGAAATGTCCCATGTGCTGAGCATTTACTTGCATTCATGGTAGCGTTTTGTTACGCATATGTGCGAAATGATAACTTGCACAAACCAGCCAATCTGAATGGAAGTATTTGTATTCTTCCAAAGGCATTCCTACTTGGCAAATAAAATAAAATTGCAAGATATCATTATTCTGTTATCAACTTTGATACCTCGGAAATGCCATTAGGTCCGTACCCAAATCTATGTGAATGAAATGTATGGCAAGAATGGGTTCCAATAGGAATATGTTTAGAGACCAAAAGTGACATGGTGTCCCATCCTGGCACTTACTTTTTCCTCATCCACTCCTACTTTCCTTGGAAATGGTAAAAATGATAATGATCAAATGATCAAGGGCAAGAGCGTCGTAAACATTGCCCTCAGCTCCACCTCCCCCCCCTCCTCCCTCTTTCTCCAATAGAAACAATGCGAGCCATTGTAATGCCGCCGATTTTGCTTTTGCTTGTAGAGGCCCTTTCACCAATGGTCCTATCTGGAACAGGTTCAGCAAGCGGCATTTCAATTAGCTATCCGGTACGGCATCCGGCTTATCGCATCACATATGATATGCTTTCATATCATACGTCCCAATTGAGAGAACCCATCGAAATGCGGAAATTTATAGCGAAATTCAGTCTCCCCCGTTCCATTATCGTGATTAGAGGGATAGCTGGATTGGCGCGCAAGAACGACGACGCCTGACCCCTTTAGGGGGCGGAAAAACCATCAGCGAACTGGATAAAAAGGGGAGACGACATGGCGATCACCATATTGAATCGCGGCCAGACCATGAATCGTTATCGCCTCGTTATTGCTACATTGTTCATCTACACTCTTGCTACTGTTACAGCTAGACAAAGTAAGTAATCCAAATTATCCTCAATTCAGAATGTACACGGGTTACGGTAGAAGACTGCTGCTACCACTGACTTCCTTCCCTGAGGTGTACTGTATTTAGAACCAACCCTTTGCTCATCACAATGTTCCAGTAAGTTTCAAATAAGCTTCTGATCAACAAGTGTTAGTAAGATCAAAGAACAAGGTGTATGGAATGGTTGAGTTAAGAGCCTTCTGGATTGACTTTTGGATTTCATTCCCGTTCGTCGTCCATATCCCTTCTCATTATCGCCCAATTGAGCTTGAAAGGAAGTATTCTTACTATCGACCATGCAAGAAATTGTTTCGACAGGGGAAAAATGGAAGTCCCGTCCGAGGAAGAAGTTTTGCCCATAACTCGCCAACCAACCTTGAGAAAAAATGGGACACCTCTGAAAAAATCAATTATACCCAGCGAAAATTTCAGACTTCGTAAGAAGCCTTGTATTGTTAATATTGCAGATCACTTTGGTGATCCATGTTATCTCTGCCGATGTTTTGTGGAATATACCGATCGGGACGTAGCCATTCCTATACGGCCGTATGCTATGGCAGCAGACGGTTATGACACAACTGAAGATCGATGCTTGGCCACTTGTCGTAGAGATGAGGTATTACTGAACATATTACGGTATTACTTGCACTTTCATTTTAGTCGTTTTCATATATCATATCACTCGAGATGCCACCTAATTTTGTGCTTTTCTTATTTTCAAATTTTTTGTCACGATGAGCCGAATGGGAGGGATAATAAAAAAGGAATAGACAAATATGAGAAGGAAGAAAGAAAGAACGACTTTGTGGTTGTTCTTTGACCAAACTTTTGGCTCCTTTCCATTGAAAGATCACTGGTTATTCCTCAGCGAGATGTTTCTTCTGTCGGATTATATAATATTTCAAGAAATGTTTCAAGTATGATTTTTTTTGCACGAAAAAATTTGAAAAAATAAACAAAAAAATCGACCATGCCGAGGGTAAAGCTCGAAAAAAAGCTAGGAGTCAAAAAATATTTCTATGTGGATGAGTAACTAGAATTACCTTTAACTAATTGGTTGAATCATTTAGACAAGTGATGGAATCATACGAGTTCGTAGATATGTTGAGTTTTTATGAATGGATTATCTTTTTTTCTAAATACTCATGCATTCTACACGAACTCAACAAATGGAAGAAAAATCGGGAAGGAAAAAAGAAAAGAGAAAAGATAAAAATTCAAAAAGATCGCAATAGCTGATTGCTCCTCTTGAAATGTACTACACTAATTTTGAGCATTGGTACAAGCTTCTTCCTCCAAAATTCAGTTGTGAAAACGACGGCAATTGAGTGTTCATATTATTTTGAAATCTTTTAGAAATGTCGTGTGGCGGTATATGGAATGATAGGAGGCCGAAAAGTGTTCACCTGCGAATTTTACGAAAAGATCGACTCAAGGAATTCACCAAAATACTCACCATTCGTCAATATCTACATAAAGAAAAGCTCATGTCCATTTAAAGGTAAACTTTCAGTTCATGGATATTCCGTAAGGAACTGTACTCACCATTTTCGCCAGTGTTCGATTACATCACAGAAAAAAACAAAATGTTATGTGAGGGGTTTTCGAGGACCACCCATCTCAGGAACCATCTCAACCTGTATCCGGCTTTAATACGTTATGTCAGGCATCAAAAACATGAATGGTAGATGAAAACAAGAGACTTGGCGGGTTAAGTGACCTTCCTAAGTTTACAGGTGGAAAATTCTTTATGACAGAGGCCCCATGACCAGTAGACTGTAAATCTCCTCGGTGGACCATCATCCAGAAGAAAGAATGAACAAAAAAAGAAGAAATGGGTTCTCCATAACAGCTTCTCTGAGCAGGGTTTCTATTAATTCGATTAGGTGATTGATGTCACCGAGCAGAATTCGTTTTTTAATCGAGAAAGATGTTCACGGTAGATAAGGGAATCACCCTGAGTAAATATAGTCATAAGGTCCTGCTGTTCTACGTACCTATTACTTTCTCGGTGGAATCAGTGAAAGATCAAAGTAATCTCTAGGAATACGAATTTCTAATACTCACCTATTCAGACGATATCTTCGAATCAGTAAAGATGATTCCTGCTGACAACTCATCACTGAAAAGGCGGCTGAAACACGAGAAATTAGCTCAACGACCGAATCCACACGAGGGCTGAACGTTCATCATATGATCTCTGTTCATAGCATATTAATAACAATAATAATTCAATAAATTGTAAAGAAAGTTTGGATTGAATTAAATAAATCGAAAATTGTAGCCATGGTGTGCTGGTGTCACGTGCGTCAAAGTTCGGCACAGGCAATCCTTTGACGTTCATCCCAAATCCGGTATCATTAGAACGCCTGATTGACCTTTTCAGTTGGTTTGGTAACCAAATAGGGGTTTCACCCTGCACTTTTTACTAATAGTCTGTACTAAAATGAATAGAAACTGTGAAAAAGATCGGAATTTGTCCAAATGCAAGACAAAAAGGGGAACCCGCTCTACGTGAGAACGACCAGAAAATTTTCATGCTTTTTCTACTATGACAGCAAGTTTTACCGGGCTATTGTTTGCACGAAAATCACCGATCGAAGTAATGTTCAGAATATTTGGAAGTCGGCGAAAGTTGTATTAATTGCGGCTGACAAAGACAAATTTACTCAAAATTCAAATTCAGAGTATGCAAAATTCGTGGTCAGAAGCATCCCACTTTTGGGTGATTCAAAATCAATGCAACCATACTCCATTAAATCAGTTTTTTACTAGCGACTATGTTGCTAAAGAGGTCAACTCCTGGGTGCAATACTGAGAAGCGCGGAGACTGAGATAACGAATCTTAATATACAAATGGGCAAGGAATACTCTCAAAAGAGCGTTCATGGAGCTGAAGGATGCAGGGCCCATTACATTACGGACATGGAAGCGAACATAGAATACCTCGAAGAGGAAATTTCGAAGCAAAAAGCGACAAAAAAACAGGAAAAAGAAAACGAGCTCACAACCAAAATAGAAGGACTTTGCGGAGGCGTCAGGAAATCAAAAATTCACTCGTGGATAAAAGGGAAAGGAACGTCAGAATAGCGGCGATCCCGACAAAAATTCCCTCAACAAGTGACACCAGGGGGAAGTTTCTAATTAGCATCATGAGGCCCGTATAAAGGTCCTCCTATTGTTCATTCTGGGACGAGAAGGGATAACATTGTAGCGATTGATATTCCTTATCTGAGGAAATAAGAGAAGGTGGAAGGCGAGTATTGTGTCTCACCATGGCATCATACATACGACCGATCGATGCCTGAAAAGAATGATGGTATGTCGAAATTGTCGAACAATAATCACAACGCTCTCAGTGAGCTACAAGAACAAATGAAGTGGAACCAGAAGAAATATCGAAAATTTTTGTTACAAATGGTTCAGCTGGAACGGAACGAATTGAAGGGCTACTGGAGATAACTGTTTTGACCCGCAATTGCATTGATGATAAAGTTGCGAACTCATTTTCCGATTACCAAGGACTGTTCCAAAAAGCAATCACCCATGCTGTCACTGGTGGTGTCTGTTCGCACATTTTAAGGCAGATGCAGAAAAAAAAGCTCCAAACAACAAGTTTGCAAGATGAGCTACGTAATAGTGAATCCGCTGTTCGTAGAAGGAGGAGGATAGTGTCTAGCATAACCATTCACAATCCACGACAAGTCACGATTTTTTGAGCTCCTGAATGTTTGAAATTTCAAAGAGTCGCGAATCGTCTTTAATGCTGATATTAGATGTCCTATCTGCTTCCACGCGCTTTTGTGCTCTTTTTCCTGTTGTTTGCCTGATAGGTTGCCTCTTAAGTTGTGCGCTGTGGTCCCAATGAGTACACTCTGCTGAGAGATTCATAACTTGGAAAGAATGTGTAGTAAACCTCACATGGGAGGTCAAGCCGAGGTCTCTTTGGCACCGTAGTCATTCATTCGTTGTCGTTCATGCTGCCTGTGAAGACTCTCTCTACGCCGTGCTCGTCTCATTGTCAGATCCTACCTCATTCTGTCTTTGTCTGCCCTTGGGTCTGTACATCCTCTTACTCTTCATTAATATCTCTTGATCAATGACCAATAATTGATGCATTCGTGGATGTGTGGCCTGACACCTGACGTATGCTTGGAGGGAACGTAGGCACTTTGAGTTGAGAAATCCTGCACGGAACAGGACCATTTTGTGGCACTGTGAAGGCAGTGAAAATGTCGTCCACAAAATCTGGCATTGCCGAGAATTCGGTTGCACCGGGAGACTGCGAAGTTTCTGGTTCAGCTTTCATGGAGACCATCAGCATGAACTCGAGTAACCTAGTCTGTGAGCTAGCGAACATAGCAAAGACCTCCTTATATCAGATCACGTCGCCGCGTCAACAGCAGCTTGTTCCTCAGCGAGTGAAGGGAAGTCAGGCATGGCGCCGCGACAGCGCGACATGCGTTACCATTGGGATAATGACATTGGATATTTCCATCGCTTTCAGTGAGATGAGCATGGCTAAGATGAGTGGTTCATTCAGCTATCTTAGAACGTCAACAAAACAGCAAATCTACAGTTTGCTCTCGTTAGATCGGCTTTCTTGTGGCCCTTCAAAAGTTGAGCGGGGTTCCATACCGAGGAGTGTCCCCTCCCTTCTGCTAAACGTTTACATTCACTATGAATTCAGGGATTTCTACTACAAGTGTAATCTTCTGATTCCATGCGAAAGGATGAAAGGATTGTATACGTTACCCTGTGACGTGCTATAATGGTTTAAGAAAAATTATGCCTTTTTCATCAGCAGACTAATAATTAGCTTTTTGTCTGACTGGGCGTAATTATGTGTTGAGCAACATAGGCATGCATTTCACTGTTTTTGTGATTTGAGAAAAAGCGAATGAGCTCACTTACTGCCACCCTAGTAGAAGAAATTACTTATGTGTTGATTCCCTACAGTAAGCCTGTACTGTACCGTTCACGGCATGAAAATTGTCACAAACGGGGTAGTCAGCAATTCTTCTCTCTCAAAGGCACCGTTCGCGTTGATTCAATGGGCGGGTGTGTCGATGACGTGCCCGCCTCTCATTCGACGCTACGTCTGACTGTCTGACGTGACATCGAATGAGAGGCGGACACGTCATCGACACACCCGTTCATTGAATCATCGCGAACGGTGCCTTTAAACCTTAGAAAAAACGAATTTCGATTGTGTGAATTATTTTGTTAGACAAAAAGGATTGAAAACCAAACCTTTCCACTGGTTCCGATGTTCTGATACTCGAAATTTTTTCTTTTTTTTTTGTCATGTCATGTTCCACTTCCTCAACACACTATTCGTCCAAGCCAATTTTCGGCCGCGAGTTTTTCAAGCATTCCCTCTGATGTAAATAATGAAAGAATGATATGTACAAAATGTGTGCTTTTGTTTAGGATGTACCCGAACATCCTCTCAATTCCTTATCAGGCTTTCTACATCATTATACCGACTATAAGTCTGATTGGAAACTCGGCGATTGTGTACGTAACAGTGCGCTCTAGGTACAAACACTACCGTTCAAGTGCTTATCCACTTTTTGTAACAATTGCTTTTTCCTAAAAAAGTTGGGAAATGCTGATTTTACCAAGGAGAATATACAGTTTGATAACTGTGATTTTCGTATTTCAAGATCACTGCGAAGCCCTTGCAACATATTCATAGGGTCCATGTCCATGGCCGAAGTTTTGCACATGCTCGGACACTATGTTATGGTTGTGTCCCATAATAGGTGAGTTTGAGTTTGTTAATTAATTTAAATGCATTCAAGGCCTTTCGTAGAACGTCTTATCACTCACAGAGATGAAGCAGATTCCAGTTGGCCCTAATAAGGGTTTGAAATCTGCACACTGTTATTGAGAGCACTATAGTATCCGGTATCAGGCAAGTAGATATAATCACTTTATAATAGTAAATCAGCCTCTTCAGAAATAACGACCATGTGATGAGACAGGACATATGTGTGTATTGGCAACTGCTTCCAGTACTAGCCATGTTCTCATCCTTTATGATCCTCATCAATATCGCCATCGATCGATTGATGTCTATAATGAGTTTCTAGTAAGAGTCTTTCAATTTGATAAATTCTTGTCTAAAAGGAGAATGCATGGAGGAAACGATCCCCAAATGACAACGATAAGAAAAGTTTCACAGGTTGACGGCCATAGATCACTAGATAAGTGATTGTCTGGAACTGCAGCGCTTCAGGTACTTTCATAAAGCGGCCTTACGCTTCCGTCGACTCCCTGAATAACGTTATGTCCCTGGTGTATCTTCCAATATGCTTCATGGAATCTTAAATTCCTTATTACCGAGCGACCGCGAACGATGTTTTGAAAACTGCACCAATCATGTTTGGTGTATTGGATTTCTATTGAGCGCTTTTATTGCTCAACCCAGGAATTCAGACTTTCAATGGGTTTGGAAATTTTCCACTTTTATTATGTTGAGCCATAAGTCCTCGATGTGATAGTGATGACTTTTAGGTATCATAACTCCGGAAAGAAGTGATGAAAATGGACGCGCGAGGCACCGTTCGATAGAGTATAAAAAGCTCCTCTGAACACATGCTGACGGACACTAACTGTTTTTTTTCTGCTACCATGACCCATAATTTCAAGCCGTCGCAACTCCACATCCACATGTTATCCTATTTCTTTTTTCTAGCCGAGAACCCACGGCAATGGACAGGCGTATGATGGAAGTTCACAAGGGGGACACTCCTGCCAGAAACGCAATTTGCAAGTAGACGTGTGGCTATTTATTCCAAGATGAAGACCGTCAGGAAGGCTCAGTGAAGTTGGATTTAGACGTGGTGCGGAGCCAGGTAGAAGCCGATCCGTATCAAACTACTCTTGAGCTGGCAGTCACTTTCTCTCCTCATGATCAAGCGCACCCACATGTGGCTCGACCACCTGATCACTGGTGATGAAAAGTGGATTCTCTTCTGTAAAGTTCATTGCCTTGCTCAGTGGGCTGACAAAGATGCGGATGCAGAAGGCTTCGTTGAACCCAACGTACACGCCCGCCAAGAAGGGTATCCTCTGCATCTGGTGGAGAATTCACTGTGACGAATACTGGGAGCTGCTGAACGAAGGATGCACAGGAACCGCAGGCGTCTACGTTAAACAACTGAAGAATTTGAAGGCGAATCTTGAAACTACACGCCCAGAGCAGCACAAAGTTTACTTCCAGCGCGACAACACCCGCACATTGCAAGAAAGACCAAAACTAAACTAATGAATTTTGACTGAACAATTTTACGACGCCAATCACATTCCTCAAACTTGGCTCCTTCGGATCACTACCTTTTCCCATCTCCAACATCGGTCGGCGGTCAAGACTTTCAAATCCGCGACGACCTCAAAATGGCACTCGAGCAGTTCTTCAAGGGTCAGTCCACAGCGTTCTGGCGTTCTGGAGCAAGGGCATTTACGATTTGCCCAAGCGTTGGCAGAAGACCATCGATGCCGATGGGGCATATTTCAAATGATTCGCAATTGTCGTTTGAAAATTGTAAGGTAAATATAACCACTGTCAATTTGTCCGATGACTTATGACTCAACCTAATACGTTACGGGTGCTATCGGTAGCTCGAGAAGATACTCCCAGTTTTTACCGTCATTCTTTTCTCACAATCCTATAGTTGATGAGATGTCATTTTGTCTTTTTCCTTATGTTCCAAATGAACTTAAGCGCAAAAAACTTGCAAACACTTCCTATCACCATTGGTTTGTGCATGTGCTTCTAACTTTCATTTTGGGAGGCTTATATTGGAATGGTTTCAGCAATTCGTTCATTGGAACTAACTATGCTTTCTACATTTTCGTTCATATTATACTCGGACTACCTGTTTCTCTCAGCATGGTGGCATTAATCTTTTTCAGACGTACATCTGACTCGTGAGTTTAAAGCACAGAAAAGTTGGTGTAGTACACTCGAAAGTTTTGGTAAAATTTTCAGAATAGATAACCAATACATATGAATAACAGAATAATCAAGCAGCAGCTTTTTGCTTGGTCTGAAGCGTCTAAGCGCTTTTCCATATGCTCTTTTTTTATATGAGAAGACAACCGTCTTTCGATGATTGCCCAGGTGTCTAGTACACTGCATTACGTCTTTCAGGCGCTAATTCCGATTTTGCTCTCCAATTTGAAGCATTATGAATGACAAGACGGATTATATCGTCCCGTGAATGTGTGACACAGTAACCCGAGTTCTCACTGGGGCGCGCTGTTTGAATTGGAGCGCGGGCGGTTAATCCCTTTAGCTTACTCTTTCGAAAACTTTCCACGCTGGGAGAAAGAAGGCAGATATCGTTTGTTGGTTTCGTCGTGTTCGTTCATGTGATTCTTTTTGAGACTCTGTGATTCTTCTTATTTTGAATTCTTTCTGATTATTTTGTGATTCTTGTGTAGTCAAGAAGGAGTTTATACAAAGATAGCATGAAACCTAATGCCGTAACAAAACGAAATGAAGTTGAAGCACATACTAGGAACACCGATACCGAACTGTTTGCTAAATCTCAATCGAGTTTAAGAGACTTTCCCACGTTCTATTCAATCACATCGTAAAAAATTATTAAGTAGAGACGATTCTAACCATCAAACGGGGTTACAATAAGAAATACACAAAAACTTGAAGTACACAGTACATAAGCATAGAAGAATCTTATCACAAACACAGCTGAGAGTGAATCTCTGCACAATAATTTTGCAGCTTCTTCTGTGGTACTTTTTCGGTGTTGTGTACTTCTATGTCAATTATACGGTGTTTTGGGTGTCCTGTTGTGTTCAATTTATTATGCAGTAAATGAATTTAGTGCTAAAAACTTCCATCAAACTTCATGTTAAACTGCCTTGTCATTTTTATATCATTGATTGATGGATCAAAACAATTGTGAAACATCACTAAAAATGTGCCTAGTTTTACTAATACATTTGATTATAAAACAGCAACTTTGACGACCAATAATATCGCGGAGAAATCATGCTCAATATTTTGCGGAAGTTGCGTTCCTATATACAGAGGATTCGATTGAATTTTCAGCTGTGAGTCGGATGCTCGTCACTAATTTTGATAGTTGCTAAACAAACACACAGAACAGATATTCACGGCAATGATTATCCGAAACAATGATATTGTAGGTTAAATCCTTCAAAATACTCACTTCTTCTTCTAATCTCTTCCTTCCCTAACCCATTAATGAAGATTTATAAAGATTCTCAGACCTCTTAAACAAATTCCATATAATGAAGATGCAGCTCAAAGGGGTTAATCGCCCGCGCTCCAATGCAAACAGCGCGCCCCAGTGAGAACTCGGGTTACTGTGTCACACGTATTCACGGGACGATATAATCCGTCTTGTTTATGAATGGGGTTAATTTTACTCGTCTGGCCTGGGTATGCTCCAAGTAAGTCGGTAACCAGTGTCTACGCGAAATCGCCGTTGGTTGAGTAGCGGGAACAGGGTTTGCATCTTCAGATCCCTTCAGAGTACAGTATCAATCGGTGACGTTAAGCGCTCATAAGCGTCAGCGTCGACACTGCGTTTTACGGTCATTCCGCTACAGCATGTTCTTTCCCACACAGAGCTGCTGCGTAGAACTCCATCATAATAATACACCCTCGTTTCATTATACCATAGTACTCGAAGTAGAAAATGATCAAGTCTATACACAAAAAACAGTAGAAGTATGCACAACGGTGAAGCACTAGATTTGTTGATGGTGCACAACGGCGTTGAGCGTTTGTAGCATAGGCTCGACCCTCTTGTTTCCAAGCTGTACCGTGAAAGATACCCCTTTTTTGATGCAACGAGTTCACTATAGTGGAATCGAATTACGAAATCTCTCTTTAAAATAGATCTATTCAACATTGGGCCACTCACTTGATCCCGAACCGTGAGCTCTTTTGACAATCACAAAAACGACATTTCGAGCAAGTTTTCAATTTTCATTTTCTTTGATTGTTCACTGTGGAGCACTCTACTATAATGAAGGCATTCCCCCGGTTTATGAATGAGCGAGGATTGCATATAGTCAATAGAAGGCATAGGACCTTTCCACAAATTCCAGTCAGCTATTTTTTGAAAATGCAGAACGATTTGCATGTGTCAAGGACGCTAACCATGTGCCACGCCTATAAGTCTGCGGCCCAGCCGAATGCACCATTGCTTCATATTGCTCCGAGGAACACGACGGGCTTTGGTCCGAATGAATTCCATATCCTTTCAAGAATATGAAATCGTGACTTTGCTTTTAGAGAGCTTGTAGATTTGTATTGAAGATTGTAAATCTACATTGAAAACATGGATGCCGGTATACATCTCACCCTGAACATCTGCTGCACCTAGTATCGTATCTTTCCCTTGACAAATAACTTGATGGAATTGCATAATAGGCACGGGAAAATTAGCTATGCTGGTTGTGACATAGACGATGAACGCGCAGTTTTAATCCAAGAGAACTGTACTGGTGCCCAAACAAATTTTTGAGTTCTTCTGCATACGGCACTAACATTGGCAAGATGCATGAGTGAATCGAAATGACTAATGATATCTTGCCTTATATCCCCGTGCGTGAATTTCATGATGAGAAGCGATGCATGCTACGTTACCACCTATGATGTGCAAGAATAATGGCCGTGACTGGGTTGTCGAGGATCCAACAATGAAAGTCGGTGGTCTGAAGCCAGCAAGCCTGCTTCAGAGGTGATGTTTAACACTGCGAAAGTTTAAGAGTGCTTTAAGGCTTTCGAAAACAATGAGTTTGTCGAAAGTTCACGAATAATAGATTTCTCACCATTAAAAACCTGTTCGGTACAGAAGCACTGAGTATTTTCCTTGATGGTTCCTGATAAATAGAAAAGTACAAACATTCCCGTTACATCAGGGAGCGTCTACGATTCTGTTATGGGAGAGTGGCTAGTCCGGCTTAGGGTGATGGCGTGGGCAGAAGGAAGAAGGGCCCACAACGGCGGTGATATGAGCGGTATAAAAAGGATGTCGAAGTGAGAAGAAACATTCATACCGTCAGTATTTGAAATTGTCTAGCTGATCCACGATCTGAGTAAAATGTGCGGGTCAAAGACGAATGTGTTTTTTTTTGTGGAGTAGTAAGGGACATCTCAGGGTGAGTTAAGAAGAAAATTAGCTTCACAATCAAGATGGATTTGGTTGATGGTAAAAGACACAGTTACAGATATGTTCTGTGTACTGTAATAGCACCAATTCATGGCATGACTTATGCGATATTCGGCTGGCTTATGATTGCCATCAGCTTTTTTGTTTCCGCTTGTTATATGCTATTCTTTTTTCTTCTGAAAAAAATGCGACTGAGTAAGTTTGAGTAAGTTCCGAGAGGATTTCACGTATGGTTCTTTAAATATTTCTCGAAGTCAATTGATTAATACATAGAAGGATAAAGAAATGGGAATTCAAGCCGAGCACGTGACCTCCTAGTGAGAGATCCACAGCGTTCTACATCACGCTTCATAATATTTTCGTTCTGAATCACTTTCACAAAAAATTCAAGGTCGGAACAGCTCGAGGCAAATCCACAAGTCGCTTTTTGTCATAAGTCTAACAACAATCCTTAGTTGGTCCTGCGGCACAGTGTTGCATGTCTTCGATATTGCTTTCAAATTGGATATGAATCAATTGCGTGACTTCCTAATCGTTGGATTTTTCATGAACAGTGCCAGTGCAATGAATTTTTTCGTCTACTATTTTATCAGGTTAGTAGATCTTTGTCATCATATGGCTTTTATGTTGAACTAGGTATTCTCATGCCACTAAATCTTCTCAGCAGAGCCGTAGTACCGTTCAAAATGTTAACTTTCTAGTCAGGGTTCAGTTACGTCAAAGAGTACCCAACATAGAATTAAAGCTAATATGACTGTGGAAAAGTAGAGAAACCATGTAATATTGCTGTGCTCTGATCTATTTTATCGTTCCTTCTCAAAAAGTTTTGAAACAAAGCATCCCTACAAAGTGATGCTCCATTCACTTTGAGTTGAGGTAAAGCGGAGAGTGAGAAACAGAGCTGTATTGCCAAGTAACGTCTTCTCCCATCAAAATAGTCCAGAGATTCAATTCAAGCATATGTTTAGCTCAGAAATATTTCTTTTCTATAGAGTCGCTTATTTGACTTTAAATTGAATAAGTGCGTTATCTCACTCATTTTTCCATCTTTTCGCAGAGCCTTTGCACACAGGTCAACTACGCATGTAACCTCAACTGAAATTTTCCAAACATATCAATTTCAGCACGCTGTACCGTCGTGAATTCAACAACTATCTCTTGATTGGGCTCTTCAAAAAAGCAATGAACTGCAAACGTCGTCCGAGCTCCTACCCTTGGGCTACACAACGTTCTGCAATCCCGGAACATTTGCACGATTAACTTCCGACTTCTTCGAATTCCCATGAATGAAGCAATACCTCGATGATGTTAGAAAATAAACGTGATTGACTAGCATTCCAGTAAAAGATGCTTATGCGTATAATAAAACCCAATTTACTGATAGTAGGTGAACAGTGTTGTTGTGGTCCCTACTCTGAGTGGCCATAGCTGGAACGCTATGCTACACATAAAGCTAACGCTTAACCAATTGCGATTTCTTTCAGTCTAACAATTCTTTGTAGAGGGATGAACATATGTGCAAGGTCTTCTTCGAGAATAAAATCCTTTCATCTTTCACGGTCTGGTCGAATGCTCGAGACATTCTACAACTAAACTTCTGGTCGAATGCTCGAGACATTCTACAACTAAACTGATAAACACAAAACTTCATTATAATTCACCAGGGTAGATACTAAGCAAGTATCTCCCTTTACTAAGGACTTATTTCACAGAAGTGTTGGGAAAAAATCCAACCCAAAAACACAAAAAATGAAGAGTACATGTCAAGTTTTTCGATATATTCACACCCAAACATCTACTCTACAGCTCAGCTTTACACTTTTGAGAGACGCCCTTCAGATTCATTAAGAATCACGAGTATTACCGTTGGATTCGCTCTAATACTTTCGTAGATGAAGTGGTTCGGTTTAGATGTTCAACAAAACACCATTGGTCATTAAAATTTGTGGCCATACTGCAAAACAATTGTCCAATCTCTGCAGCATTTTCTGTTTTGTACCACAGTGAAGTACTAGATTAAAATCTCTTCTTCGCCCTCGCGTTGCGCTCTTTATGAATTCTGACGATGATGCTGAGTTGCTGAGTTGTTCTCATGACCGTTCACGGCGTTTAGATATTAGGGTGTCCGGAAAGGTTTGAGAAAATTCAACCCTTTTTTCATCACAAAATAATTACAGCAACACACGTAGATCAGTATCCAAGATAGTGGCTCCTCTTAGCCACAATATCCCTCCATCAACCGGACAGGGCACTGATGCCGTTCCTCCGATATGAAGAGAGGCGAGACCCAATTCATTCATCTAACATCTACTTGACTTCTCGACAGTTGGTGAACATCAGGCTTCTGAAAGTTTGGCAGTCATATGGGTTGGGGTCAGGTGCACATGTGTGGGGAGCGCGGCAATCAAGTTATACTAAGTCTTTCCAGAATCAAAATTTCTCGTAATCAGCGTAAAATGATAGCTCGAAATACATCTCTTTCAGTCGGTAACAGAATACTCTTACGTTCACCACAGTACACTCTTTTAGGAGTTGTCAGTAGAACACCCGGTTGAGCAGAGAAAGAATGGGCTCTTTTTTTCTTGGCGTGAGTGCCTCGCCTAATAGAGGGCTGTGGCCCTACGTCCGCTGTTAGGCTTTGCGATTGCCTATGTGGAGTTTCTTATGATATGTGTTTCTACTTTGCATTCTGAGCAATATTGAAGTCGGTTCATGTCGTCGTTCGCTTACAGTCGAGGAGCATCTATAATACACGCTGACTCGCATTCGAGCTCCAGATCAACCAAGGAGAGGGCGATATATGAAAAGAGTCCTGCTTTGGAAGCGAATTTCGCGTAGAACGTCATGGGTGATGTATCGGGCACTAGAGTTTGCCTTAAACATTTTTTCTGACACTTTGAGGGGGACTGCTCTAATGAGAGGCCAGAACAGTGTCAGTATTTGAAGACAGAGAACATCCGCTTTAACGAACTTCGTCGAAGCAGATCTCGTTCCAGAGGAAGCGATGGTGCGGTACTATTTATGGTGGGTGACAAGTGCGGGTCACTGCTGCCAATCAGTCACCATATCTCATTTCAAGCCTGGGTGTCGAAGCGATTAGTTTCGTAATGTGGAAGCAGAAGGCTCCGATAGTCGTATCTATGACACGTTGTTCGGTCGACGACTCTTCACTTCGGAAGATCTCTTCTAATACCGTAAATATAGTGTTGATCTATCAGCAATGCTCCTTTCCCTGCTATCTAATCTACTATTCTTTTTTAGCGTGTTTGCGAACAACATGCTTTTAAAGTTGAGGACAAAATTTTCTCAAAACTCCGGAGACCCTAATATAAGCTTCAAAGTGCTGCTGTTGGTTCCGACAGAATTTCCCGTTAATGTAATACCTGATGATCTAGAAAATATTTAGACTTATCACGTTTATCAAAGAAATATGTCCCGTACTGACGTAACTATAATGCGAACTCATGTTTCAGCCTCCAAGAAAAGTAATGAAAAACAATCATCCACGTTACCGCTATCGCACTGTTAAAAAAAAAAGAAGTTTTTAGCTCTTTGAATTCTCGTCGAGGATTTTGTCATCTTGGTGGTTCCCCATTTTTGATATCTTATTCTAACTACTGATTTAGTGAATAAAATAATCTGCAGGTAGACGAACATACATATTTACTCGATGAGCTGATGCGAAGGTCGCGAACAAATATAAACACTTTTGTAACTCTCAGTTGTCATTTCCAAATGTCGTACTGTCATACACACTTAACTGTTCCGGGCACAGCAACAACGAAACTTAAAGACATTTTCTGATACATGTTATCCTTTTAAAATGTTTGGAAAGCTAATTCAGACCTCATCTCCTAGTTTGTAAAAAATCACCTGAACAACAAATTTTTTGGGATGAGCTCTGTAATAGTGAATAGAACCTGTTATCACTAGATGCTGTCTTCATGAAAGGAGTAAGATAAATGCCTAACATAACCATTTACAAGTCATAAATAATCGCCATTTCTTGAGCACTGAAAGTTCGAAATTTCAATGAGCTACAAAACATCCTCTGTAATGTGGATAACAGGGGTCCTACAAGCTGCAGGTACAACCGGCGCTCGTTTTCCTGCCCTTTGTCCAGTGAAGTGCCCCTTAAGACGCGAAATGTAATTCAAAAGGTGTGATGAACAGTGAATTTGTTCGGCAAAAAGGTAAAGGGATCGTCGCGTGAAAAGTCAAGTCGAGCTTTCTCTGACCACCGTCGTTCATTCACCGTCGTCCATGCTGCCACTGAGGACGCTTTTAACGCCGAGTCGTCTCAAACTTTCTCACCTCCTTCTGCCTTCACCTGCCCTTGCGTCCAGTACTCAGTGTATCCCTCTTTATTGATACCAGTCCAATGACTATCACACTCTCGGGAGTGTAATTCTTTTTTCAAACGTAAAGATTCTGTTTATTCTATGGCGATTCTTTTTATCTTCGGCGAGATTGTAGCGAGAGGAGCACGTGATATTTGAAGCTTTTTTTTCTATGGCTGATGGGACATGACCTAGTCTTGTTAGGACCGTAGACACCCTGTGTTGAGAAATTTCGAGCACGAAGTAGGTCCATTTTGTATCAGAGCGGAGACAGTGATACCTATGAATCAGCCATGGTAAAGAACCGTCCACAATAGCATGCGTGTTCGAAAATTCAGTTACAGTAAATTTTCTAGTGTAGCTCCTGAAAGGAATCGTAGGCATCAGCTCGAGTTGCTGAGACTGTAAGCCAGTGAGCATAGCATAAAACCCCAGTACAGACCACGTCGCCTGCTCAACAGCAGCTAAATCCTCACCAAGTAATGAGAACACAAGCATGGCGCGCCGAGAGCGCGACATGCGTTACCATTGAGATAATGCATACATATTTCCATCACTTTCAGTGAGATGAGCACGACCAAGATGAGTGGTTTAATCAGCTATCAGAGAAGTTCAACACAACAGCGATTCTATGGGCAACTGGGCAGTTTGCTCAAGTCGGGTCGGCTTTCTTGTGACCCTTCAAAAGTTGAGCGCTTTTCCACCGAAGAGTGTCCACACTAAAGAGAGCTAGCCTGTTTACATTCACTATAAATTCAGGAAATTCTGCATGAAAATGTAATCTAAGTTTTCACGGGAAAAGATGTTTGTATACGGTACCCTGTGATCTGCATTAATTGTTAACGAAAAAATTATGCTTTTTTTATCAGCAGACTGATAATCAGCCTTCTGTCTGGTTGGACGTAATTATGTGTTGAACAACATACGCATGTATTTTACTGTTGTTGTGTTTGAGGAAAAAGCGAATGAGCTCACTTACTGCCACCCTAGTAGAAGAAATTACTCATGTCCAGTTAAGCTGGATTTCCTACAGTAGGCCAGTTCTGTACCATTCACGGCAAGAAAAGTGTCATAAGCGGGGTAGTCAGCAATTTTCCTCTCTTAAACGACAGAAAAGCCAAATTTAGATTCAGTGTATTGTTTTGGCTATCAGAAAGGACCAAAAAATCGGAGCTAATCACTGGTTCCGATTTTCTGGTACTCAAGACCTTTTTTTTTTTTGAATGTCATGCTTCACATTCTCAACTCATTATTCATCCGAGCCAAATTCGGCCACGGATTTCCCAAGCTTTCCTTCTTTCATTAGCGTGAATCATGAAAGAATGACATATACAAAACGCCTGTTTTGTTTAGGATGCACCCGGACATCCTCCCAATTCCTTATCAGGTTTTCTACATCATTATACCGACTATAAGTCTGATTGGAAACTCGGCGATTGTATACGTAACAGCACGTTCTAGGTACGCTATCGTTCATGTGCCTACCCACATTTTGTGACAACTGCTCTTTTCTAAGAAAGTTGGAAAATGCTGATTTTACCAAGGAGAACTTACAGTTCTTATCGGTGAAATCACTATTTGCCAAGTTTTTTAGATGGTAACTGTGATTTTCATATTTTAAGATCACTGCGAAGCCCTTGCAACATATTCATAGGGTCCATGTCCATGGCCGAAGTTTTGCACATGCTCGGACATTATGTTATGGTTGTATCCCATAATATGTAAGTTTGGGTTATTTGTTAACCAGTTGCTCACGCACGCATGCTAACGCGTGCACCTTATACTCACTATCGCTTACCGACGATTTGTTAGAGTACCAACAATAGTGTCGGTTGACTTCCCATTTCATAACTGTTTCCTCAACGCGCTCACGTGATACCTACATCTACATCGTGCCTACGTGACTTTCGGAAGGACAAACAGACAGAAAATCAGACGAACGGACGTTTGCCGTTTATATATAGTAGGAATTATTGTAAATGCATTTAAGGCCTTTCGTAGAAGGTCTTATCACTCAAAGAGATGAAACAGATCCCGGTCGGCCCTAATAAGGGTGAAAAATCTGTGAACTTGTCTTGAGACCATTATAGTATCCGGTATCAGGCAAGAGATATCATCATTTTATAATAGTAAATCACACTCTTCAGGATGGACGACCATCTGATGAGACAGGACATATGTGTTTATTGGCAATCGCTTCCAATATTAGCCATATTCTCATCCTCTATGCTCCTCGTCAATATCGCCATCGATCGATTGATGTCTACGAGGAATTTCTAGTAAGAAACTTGAATTTCACTAAATTCTTGTCCATAGAGGGAATGCATAGGAACGATTCCGAAAACGAACGATAGCAAATACTTCACAGGTTGGGAGCTACAGATCGCTAGATTAGCAATTTCGGGAACCTAAATGCGTCCTTTTGCTTCAGTCGACTTCCTGAATAATGTCATGCCTTCGGTATAAATTCCAATCTGATTTATGTAACTTTAAATTCCTTTATACCGAGCGACCGCTAACGATGAAGTTTGAACAAAGAGTGTTTTGAGAACTGCACCAATCATGTTTGGTATATTCGATTACTGTTAAGCGCTTTTACTGCTCAACTCAGAATTTTAATCAGTCTGCAGATTTTCGGGTGTGGTGCGTTAGGAACGAAATGGCCGCGTCGCGGTGAGAGGGGCGTCGCGCGCGAAGGAATGTAGCAGGATGCAGCAGCAGGTAGGGAATACAAGAACAAAAGCACTAATAGTAGAATTATGCATAAAATAATGATCGCATATCGATTGAGCTGTATGAAGAACGCTAGAGCTGTAATGACGGCGAATGAGTGGTCGCGACAGCCGCGTGCGGCAAATCGATTACCCAAAATCGTTCCTAACGCCCGTCTCCCCAGATTTTCCACTTTTACGTTACACTTGCTATCGGTAGCTCCACAAGATACTCCTAGCTTTTACAGCGATTCTTTTTTGACAATCCTACAGTTGATAAGATGTCAATCTCTTTTTCTCCTTATGCTCCAAATGAACTCAAGCGCAAGAAACTTGCGAACGCCTCCTATCGACCTTGGTTTGTGTATGTACGCATACCTGGCGTCTTATAATAAAAGGCTTATCTTGGAATGATTTCAGCAACTCCTTCATCGAAGCTCACTATGCTTTTTACATTTTTGTTCATGTTGCTCTCGGACTAGCTGTTTCTCTCAGCATGGTGGCATGGATCTTTTTCAGCCGTACATCTGACTCGTGAGTTCACAGCACAGAAAAATCGGTGTAACGCACTCGAAATCCTTGGCGAAATTTTCAGGATAGATAACCAATAGTCTGGGTCGTAATTAGTCAGCAGGTCTGGTACAAATGTGATATGTAACAGTCCGAATGTTCCAGAACGCAGTAAGACTTTCAAAAACAATGAACTTGTCGAAAACCCAGGGATAGTGAACTTTTTGTTATTTGAAACAGGATCGGTACAGAAGCACTGAGTGTTTTCCTTGATGATTCTTAATAAAAAAAAAGTTCAAACACTCTCGTTACATCAAATAGCCTCCACGATTCATCATCTGAGTTGAATGTGCGGGTCGAAGACGAATGTGTTTTTTTTGTAGAATAATAGGGGACATCTCAGGGTAAGTTAGGTAGAAAATTAGATTGAGATGGATTCGGTTGATGGTAAAATACATAATTATAGATATGTTTTGTGCACTGTAATAGCACCAATTCATGGCACTATTTATGCGATATTTGTCTGGCTTATGGTTGCCATCAGCTTTTTTGTTCCTGCTTGCTATATGCTACTTTTTTTTCTTCTGAAAAAAATACGACTGAGTAAGTTCTGAGGAGATTCCACGTTCTGTTTGTCATTTGATGGTTCGTTAAATATTTATAAAGCCAACTGGTTAGTACAAACAAAGGATAAAGAAATTGGAGTCGAGCACATAAACTCCTAATGGGAGATCTACAACACTCCACATCGCGCACATAATATTGTTATATTTTCGTGTACGATTCACTTTCACAAAAGAAAGTTTAAGGTCAGGACAGCTCGAGGCATATTCACAAGTCGCTTGTCGTCATAAGTCTTACCACAATTCTTAGTTGGTTCAGTGGTACAGTGTTTCATGTCTTCGATATTACTTTCAAATTGGATGTGAATCAGTTACATGCCTTCCTAATCGTTGGTATTTTCATGAACACTGCCAGTGCAATGAATTTTTTCGTCTACTATTTTATCAGGTTAGTAAATCTTCGTCATCATATGGCTTTTGTGTTAAACTTAGTATTCTTATGCTACTCAATCTTCTCAGCAGAGCCGTTAGCACCCTTCAAAATGTTAGCTGTCTAATCAGGGTTAAGCTACGGCTATGACTACCCAGCATAGACTTAAAGCTAATATGGCTGTAGAAATGTCGAGGACCCATGAGAATTGCTGTGCTTTAATCTATTTTATTGTTCCTCCTCAAATAGTTTTGGAACAAAGCATCCCTACAAAGCGATACGGAGCATTCCCAAAAACCGTGGCAGAAGAACCTGCGCCAAAGGCATAAGCTAATCGATCTGGTGGAATTGTTTTCATTCATTTTGAATTGAGGTGAAGTTCAGAGTGAGAAACAGAGCTATTGCCAAGTGACGTCTTCTTCCACCGAACCGAAATCGTCCGAAGATTCTGTTCAAGTATCTTTTTAGATAAGAAATTTTTCTCTTCCATAGAATCGGTTATTTGACTTCGAATTGAAAGATCAGTGCGTTATCTCATACATTTTTTTCGTCTTTTCGCAGAGCCTTCGCACACAGGCCAATTGCGCATGTAACCTCAATCGAAATTTTCCAAGCATATCATTTCAGCACGCTGTACCGTCGTGAATTCGACAACTATCTCTTGATTGGGCTCTTCAAAAAAGCAATGAACTGCAAACGTCGTCCGAGTTCCTACCCTTGGGCTACACAACGTTCTGCAATCCCGGAGCATTTGCACGATTAACTTTCGACTTCTTCGAATTCCCATGAATGGAGCAATACCTCGATGATGTTAGAAAATAAACGTGATTGACTAGCATTCCAGTAGGAGATGCTTATGCGTAAACTTTAATTGCTAGAATAAGTATTTGATAAAACTCGATTTACTGATAATAAGTAGACAGTGTTGTTGTGGTCCCTACTCTGAGTGGCCATAGCTGGAACGCTATGCTACATATAAAGCTTAAGGCCCAGCTAACGCTTAACCAATTGCGATTTCTTTCAGTCTAACAATTCTTTGTAGAGGGATGAACATATGTGCAAGGTCTTCTTCGAGAATAAAATCCTTTCATCTTTCACGGTCTGGTCGGATGCTCGAGACATTCTACAACAAAATTGATAAACACAAAACTTCATTTTAATTCACCATGGTAGATACTAAGCAAGTATGTACCCTGGTGAATGGTTTATGTAACATTTTCAAATTAATGCCCTCAAGAACAAGAGGAGGATCCAGCAAGATTTTTCTCAGCCAACCCAATACAACTTTGCGGGCCAAAAGTTTCTCGTTTAGAGCTGGGAGTCATTATTTTATGCTCTCAAAAAAGGTACCGTTGAACTTATCTATGGCCCAATTTAAACATCGGATTGCTAAAATGCTGTTAAGATATGACACAGAGTAAGAGCGTTTTTATGAGACAGACTACTGAACCATAAAGCTTTCACTTACTACTGTAAGATTTTGACATTTGGCTTGACTTTATAGAAATTGTGTTAGTTTTCGGTGTTTTGTTGATGTACTTTTCACGCTTGTGCCTTTTGCACACGTAATAAACCTATAAACCTATAAACCTATAAGTATCTCCCTTTACTAAGCACTTCCTTCACAGAAGTGTTTTCGGGGAAAAAATCCAACCCAAAAACACAAAAAATGAAGAGTACCTGTCAAGTTTTTCGATATATTTACACCCAAACATCTACTCTACAGCTCAGCTTTACACCTTTGAGAGACGCCCTTCAGATTCATTAAGGATCACGAGTATTACCGTTGGATTTGCTCTAATACTCTCGTAGATGAAGTGGTTCGGTTCAGATGTTCAACAAAACACCATTGGTCAATAAAATTTGTGGCCATACTGCGAAACAATTGTCCAATCTCTGCAGCATTTTCTGTTTTGAACCACCGTGAAGTACTAGATTAAAATCTCTCCTTAGCCCTCACGTTGCGCTCTTTATGAATTCTGACGATTATGCTGAGTTGTTCTCATGACCGTTCACGACGTTCAGCTATTAGGGTGTCCGGAAAGGTTTGAGAAAATTCAACGCTTTTTCCATCACAAAATAATTACAGCAACACACGTAGATCAGTATCCAAGATAGTGGCTCTTCTTAGCCACAATGTCCCTCCATCAACCGGACAGGGCATTGATGCCGTTCTTCCGATATGAAGAGAGGCGAGACCCAATTCATTCATCTAATATCTACTTGACTTCTCGACAGTTGGTGAACATCAGGCTTTTGAAACTTTTCGAAAATAATTCGAATGCATCATTATCAAGCACAAAAATGCTAATGCTGGAAGTGAGTTTGACGTTGAACGTCAAAATCACTAACAGCAGCCTAAGAGAACAGCATACTGCGACCGAAAAAATTCTCGAGATCTCCTGCTTACGGAAACAAGAGCTAAGCTTTGGTAAGGAGAATGAGTGAATCAGTACAGCTGGGAACATCTTGCCGTCTATCTCACTCTGTGAGTTTCCATAAAGAGAAACTATGCACAACGACGCGACCTATGCGCCGAAGGCGATCATAAACTTTCCCATGTTCTGTAGTTTACGAAATCTTGAAGTTAGTCGTGTGCTTGGTGATCTGAATCATAACTAAGAGTAGTCAGTCAGTTTTCTACGAAAAGTGGCACTCCAAGACTTCCGTTACGCTTTCGGCTTTCGGAAACGGCGAAATCTTCGAAAAGTCCGGCAGAATAACTGTTCCATGGATAACACCTATTCGCCAGAAAGCACCGAGTATTTTCTTTGGTATCTTTTTTTTGAAAAAACAAACATTCTTCGACATCAACAGCCTTCATCATTGGTGATCCAAGTAAAATGTTTGAGTCAAAGACGATTTCGTTTAATCGTAGAACAATCGTGGGCACCTCAAGGTAAGTTAGGTAAAAATTCAGCTTCACAACTAAGCTGGATTCATTTGATTGTAAAACACAGTATTATAGGTTTGTATTCTGTACTGTAATAGCACCAATTCATGGCATGGTTTACGAGATATTTGTCTGGCATATGATTGTCATCAGCTTTTTTGTTCCTGCTTGCTATATACTATTCATTTTTCTTGTGAGACGATGAGACTGAGTGAGGTTTGAGAAGATCCTAATAAAAAACCTCCAACGTTCTACATCACGCATCATAATGTTTTCGTTTATGATTAACTTTCGCGATAAATTTGAGGTCAGGACAGCTCAAGGCAGATCCACAAGTCGCTTGTTGTTATAAGTCTGACCACAATTCTTAGTTGGTTCAGTGGTATAGCGTTTCATGTCGTCGACATTACTTTCACCTTGTAGATGGACCAGTTGTATACCTTCATAATCGTCGGTATATTCATAACCATTGCAAGTGCAACGAATTTTTTTGTCTACTATTTTATCAGGTTTGCGGATCTTCTTCATCACATAGTTTTTATAGTGATGAAATAGTCCTCAATCTTTTGAAAACGCCGGTAGCATCATTCATAAAAATGATAACTGGCTAGTCAGAATTCAGTTTCGTCAATGAGTTACCAACAAATATGTAAAGCTACTATGACTGTACGACTGTCTAAAAATCATGGGTTATTGTTGTGCTCAATCCGTCGACGGAAACAAGTTGAGTACTGCAATTACCCTGTGCGAACCACTGGCAATCCCTCTTTATTCTTGCACGAGTGATTCTATTTAAAACAAAGCATCCCTACGAAAAATTTCCATGAATTGTATCATAAAGAACTTGCCCAGAAATCATAAGCCAATCGATCTGTTGCTACTTACTTTAGATCGAGATAAGGTGAAGGATGAGGTGCATTGTTGTAGTGCTAGGTATGCCTCCACGAAAATAATTCAGACACTTAGTCCAGTGCCTCTCTGAAGAAGAGAAGTTTCTTCTGACAGAATCGACTACTTGGCCCCAAACTGGAAGAACAATGCATTATTTGATACATTTTTTGTTTCCTTTCAGATTTTCTGCCTAGGCCAACTACGCATGTAAACTCACTTAAATAATAATTTCCAATGCAAATCAATTTCAGTACCTTGTACCGTCGTGAATTCGACAAATATCTCCTCACCGGACTCTTCAAAAAAGCAACGATCCTCAGACGCCATGCAGTCCTCTACCCTTGGGCTACATCACGTCACTTCCGGAACACTTTGAATGATTAGTTTTCGATTTCGTTAAATATCCATGAATAAAGCAATACCTGACCGATGTTCAGAATGAACGTGATTGATTGCCTCAACTGAAGATACCGTACTTATGCCTAACTTCCTAATCACTAGAATAAAAACTCAGAATAGGATCAATTCCATGACTGTAGGAATTCACTATTAATGGTGGTCCCTAGATGAGACTATAATTTTAGGGACTACGGTTGAAGCGCTATGATATTTAAGAAGCTCACCGTAAAAATAGAATAAATTTGTTTTGATGGTTCCAAACCCCATGCTGAGGTCTGATGTGAACTACTCACCGCCAATAGAATGAGATATCTTTACTTCTTACAGCTTTTTGTAGAGGGATGGAAGGATGAGCATTTTTCACATGGAGCAGGGCCATCTTACAGTATTGTGAAGGACAAGACATCTTTGATCAGGCCACTAAGGAGAATCATTAACAAAAGCTTGCGTGGTCGAGGACTCAGTTTCACGGCGGACACAGTGAAATTCAGCCTCTATAGGGACCCCTAGCATAAATTCGAGTGGACGAGTTTGTGAGTTAGTGGACATAGTCGCTTCCATCAGCATCCTGCTCAGTAGCCGCTGGCTCCTCACCAAAAAGTGCGAGATCACGTAGCATGCCCGCCGGCTTACGTAACAATGCATATTGCCTACTTTTCCCGATGAGGTGAACATGTAGTTGGCAGGGAACGTTAACCCAGCGGCAACTCCATAGACAGCTTGACGCTTGACCATAGACACTTTGTGCCGACCCTTTTCGACCCTTCAGAAAATAAATATTATCTTTTACCGCAAAGTATAGTCTCACTACTTGCCTGTTTACATTTCCAAGGTTTTTGTATTGAAATGCAATTTTCGTTTCTGCAAAAGGTGTTTTGCAAAACATATCCCATGATTTGCTGCAATGGTTGTGAATGGTTTGAAGAAAAATTATGCTTTTTTTATCAGCAGACTAATAATCAGCCGTCTGTCTGATTCACATAATAGTGTGTTGAACGACATAGGAATGCTTTTTGCTGTTGTTATGTACGAAGAAAAGTGGGCGAGCTCACTCACAGCCGCCCTAGCAGAAGAAATTAGTCATGTCCTGACTTTACATCCTGCTAAGCCCGATTTCTTACAATAGGCTAGTACTATACCAGCCACGGCAAAAAAATTATCACAGTAGCAGGGTGGTCAAGAGGGGTGAAAAACTGAATCTTATTGCTGGTTTCATTTTTAAGATGTTCAAGCTCATATTTTTCTAAATTTCATGCTCCGCATTCTCAAGCCATCACTCACTCAATCCCATTTTCGACGACGAAAATTTCAAAGCATTTCTTGTTTCATTAGTGTTAATCATGAAAAAGACAATATACCTTTTTTTGTTCAGGATGTACCCGAATATCCTCCCAGTGCCGTACCAGGCTTTCTACATCCTTATACCGACTATAAGTCTTATTGGACACTCGGCCATTTTGTACGTAACAGTACGTTCCAGGTACGCTATCATCCAAGTGTTTACCACTTTTTTAACAGTACTTCTTCTTCAGCGAATTGACAAGCATTTCACCAAAAGGACTTATAGTCCTTTTCGGTGAGCGCCGAATTTTTAGAATGGTGATTTTGATTTTCGTGTTTCAGATCACTGCGAAGCCCCTGCAACATACTCATAGGCTCCATGTCGTTGGCCGAGATTTTTCATATGCTCGCGCACTATGTCATGATTGGATCCCATAACATGTGAGTTTACATTATTCCATATAAAACGAACATGATGGGGTACCCTATATGGAAAGACGGGCAGTAGGAACGGTTTTGTGTAATGGATCCGCCTCACGCGGCTGTCGCGGACCATTTGCCTTGTTATAACAGTTCCAGCGTTCTTCGTATTTTTCATAGAGTTCAATCTTTATGCGATCATTACTTTTGGTATGATTATATTTTTAGTTATTTTAGTCCTGAATTTCTTACTTGCTGCTGCATTTTGATACAATGCTTCGCGCGCGGCGTCTCTCGCGCGACAATTTCGTTCCTACTGCACCACACCCATAACACATATAAGGGGTATATGTATTTTTGTATTACATGCGTTTTAATTTACAATTCCAATTTTCGTATACTGCTGCACCATGCACACCCATATTTAGAGGCTTGTCCGCCACATCGTGATGGGTACTTTTACTCATTCTCATAACGAAAATGTGTTCTCAATCAACTGATAAGAGTCTTAAAGTCTTGCGGCGTCAATCGATTCTATCTGAAGGATGCGCCCACGCATTCGACCTTATTCAGAATTGGAGTGGCGTATCGAATGCGTATGTGGCCTATACAATGACTAGCGGTGGCAGCCGAGGTACAGACAGTGCTTTTATCCTCCCAGACAAGCAAGCTACCAATTTACCTACCACGGAGGGGAGTAGGGCTTGGTTGTGTGTGAAGTGTGCCATTTGCCACCACACCACCTCCGCCTCTGGCCAGTTAGCTGATAACTGTTTAAAATCCTTAAGCAATTTCTCGCGAATAATTGAAGTAGATATTATTAAATCATAACAGTTGCATCCACTTTTCAGATATGACAACCATTTAATGAGACAGGACATATGTGCTTATTGGCAACTGCTCCCTATAATAGCCCTATTCTCATCTTCTATGTTCCTCGTCAATATCGCTATCGATAGACTGATGTCTACGCAGAATTTCTAGTAAGAACTTTGGAACCTGTTAGATTTTCGTTAGTAAAGAGAACGCAGGGAAACGATGTTGAACTGGCATTCATAGGGAAACTTCAGGGTTGAGACGTCAATAAGCAGCGATCTTTCTATCTGTGGCATAAATTCTCAGATACTAGTATTATAAAATACTGCATTCGTGGAAGATGTAGCCCGCACAGTATTTCGAAGACTGCATTAAATTTTCACACCTATTCACACCATTCACAATTATGTGTTAGGTTCAATCAATGTTATACGCTCTTATTGTTAGACTCATTAACTCAGCTTTTTAATGAGTCAGCAGCTTGACTGTCTTTATGATGGAGTTTCTATCCGGGGCTATAAAGGATAAAGTCTTTGGGTGTAATCAATCCCGCTCGAAGGCTGCGCCCACGCATTCGACTTCCATTCAGAATCTAGTGGTGTATTGATGTGTTGGTGGCCTAATTAATGAATTCATCAGCCGGTGTACAAGTCGGTGTTTTAGCCTCTCAGACTAGTCTGTTTCCAATTGACCGACCCCGAAGGGACAGAAGGCTTCATTTGCTCGAGTGTATATCGATGCAGGATTCAAACTCGCGACAATGCGTGTATGATACTGCTACACTACCCCAAGCCACTACACCACCTCTCCCTCTCAGGAGCGACAGAAAATATTTCTAATATTCAGCATGATTCTGCAATCTTAAAGTTGCAGTTGCTGTTTTTCCTCTCAAGTTCAAAATGAACTTATGCAGAATAATGGGTCAAACGCCTTCTGTTGACTTCGGTTTCAAGACCTTTGCCTCGACTAGCAAAGTTTCTTTCATTTGTGAATGTATGTCTAACTCGGTATATTTGTAGGGCTTACATTGGTATGATTTCAGCAGCTCGCTCATCGAAACTCATTATACTTTGTACATTTTCGCTCATATTGCTCTCGGTCTAGCTGTTTCTTTTACCATGGAGGCATGGATTTTGCTCAGCACTACATCAGACTTGTGAGTTTAAAACACAGAAAAGTTGATTGGAAGTAATATTTAGAACTCTTGCTGCACGGCAGTGAAATTTCAGAATCTGAAAGCAATGTATATAGAGCAGCAGCAGCTTGCGCTCATCCTCTTGATATAAATCCGTCTAGGCACTCATTCAGATCGTTTTTTAAGACGCCATCTCTCCAAAGTCTTACAAGCCCTAAAACGAAAATGAGTGGTTCAACGTAGCTGAGGACCTCTTGCCTCATATCCCGCAGTGAGGGCTTTCATAATGAGAAAGGAACAATGGACGCCACCACCTATCAAAGGGGCGGAGTTGTGCAGAACAACTTACTTTATAGTCTCCGATTGAAGCTTAGTAGCTGGTATACATAATACGTGATAGGTAACAATGCAAGAGTTCTGAAAAGTATTCGGGCCTTTGTAAGTGAGGTGAGCTCGCCGAAAGCTCAGGCAAAATAGATGGTCCATCATTAAAAACTTGTACGGCACAGAAGCACCGGGTGTATTCCTTGACAAAGTGTTCCATGATCAAATGCAAACATTTTTCGGACATCATGGGACGGGACACAGTCCCCATGACTCCGAGCATTGGTACAATATATGGGCCAAAAACGATTGTGTTTGCTTGTAAGAGAATTGAAAGCATTCTCGTTGTGGGCTGTATTAGCCTTCGAGATTTTTATGAACACTTTATCCACACGACTTGAAGACATTCTAAGCTGGGTTAGGTAGATATTAAGCATCACAATTTTAATGAATTTATTCGCGGATGAATCACATTATTATAGATTTGTATTGTGTTCTATAATAGCACCAATTCATGGCATTATTTATGCGACATTTGTGTGGATTACGATTGCCATTAGCTTTATTGTCCCTGCTTGCTATATTCTGTTCTTTTTTCTTTTGAGGAAAATGCGTTTGAGTGAGTTTTGAGAAAAAAATTGGTAAATAATTAATATATGCTTATATATTTTTATATATTTTGCTACAAATTTGTGAAGTGAATTGATCAGTACAAAAGAACGGGAGGAAACGATTGTCAAAGCTGAGCATATATATTAACCATCATGCAACATATTTCAATACTATTTAGTTGATTAATTTTATTTTGTCATAATCTACCTTCACTAGAAGCTTAAGGTCGGGACAGCTCGAAGCAAATCCACCGGTCGCTCGTCGTCATAAGTCTAACCACGATTCTTAGTTGGTTCAGTGCTACAGTATTTCATGGCTTTGACACTGCCCTCAACTTGAATGTGAGCGAGTTGGATGCCGCCCTTATCATCGGAATATTCATGAACATAGCAAGTGCAATGAATTTTTTCGCTTACTATTGCATCAGGTTAGTAAATCCTGGTCATCACATAGATATGATATAAAATAAACTGCTCCAATTGTGGTCGCTTTTCTCGCAAGGCCGATATATCGTACATGAAAATGCTTGCTGGCCTATCAGAGTTCAGCTACGTGTTAATGAATTTCAAACATATAAAGCTTATATGGTTGTGATTGAATCTCTCAACCAAAAACAGCACTGTTACTATGCTGTCAATCTCCCTGTCATTTTATTCCGACCCGAATGATTCCACAAGAAAACATACTTTGACAGAATTCCGAAGTTTCGTGACAAGGAGAGCTTGCTCAGAAATCATCAGCTAAATGATCTGATGTCAGCTATTCCAAATTGAGATAAAGTGAAGGGTAAGGTACATAGCGTAGCGCCACATAATATCTGTTCCCATGAAATTAGTCTCCAGTGCATGACATGGTCAGAAAAAGCTTCTGCTTTTCTGGAGTCGATTACTTGGTTACAAACTGCAAGAGTTAAACATGCAATTGTTCGTTCTTTCTTGGAATCTTTGCACAGGCCAACTATGTATGCAATCTCTCCCGAAATTTGTCATGTATGTCTATTTCAGCACGTTGTATCGTCGTGAATTTAACAAATATCTCTTGTTTGGACCCTTCAAAAGAGCAACGATCTTCAAACGCCATGTGAGACTCTATCCTTGGGCTACATCACGTCAATCCCGGAACATTCTGAACGAATAATTTTCGATTTCATTAAATATCCATGAATAAAGCAATACCTCGATGATGTCAACAAACGTGAACGAATGAATGAACGTGAACGTGCCTGACTTCTTAGTCGTTAGAATAAAAACCTCAGAAAAAACATCAGTTTTCTGACTGTAGGTATTAACAGTTATGCTGGCCCCTGTTCTGAGTGAAATATCGTGAGACGATCGTCCATAAGATGAGATTGTAATCTCCAAGTTCCCAAATTCCAGCCTGAGGTCTGATGTGAACCACTCAGCGCTCAATTGAAGAGTTTTCGTTCCTTCTTACAGTTCTTCGTAGAGGGGTGAGCGGATGAGCAATGGAGCACACGGAGCAGGGCCACTTTGTGGAACTGTGAAGCAAGTGATATCTTCGAACAGGCCACTGCGGGGAATTATTCCCAAAAGCTTCCATGGTCGAGGACTCAGTTGCACCGCAGAAATAGTGAAGTTTGTGATTCAGCCCCCATTGGGACCGTTGAACATAGCCGCTTCCATCAGCATCCGACTCAGCAGCCGGTAGCTCCTCACCAAGCAGTGCGAGTTCGAGCAGCATGACGGCTAGCCCACATCGACACGATAGTAATAGATATTGCCTACTTTTCCTGATGAGGTGGCATGTAGTTGGCAGGAAACGTTAACCCAGCGGCAACTCTATGAACGGCTTGATCACGTTGTGTCGGCTCACTCGCGACCCTTCAGAAGTTGAGTGTGGCTCTTTAACGCAAAGTAGAGTCTCCTACTGGCCTGTTTACATTTCAAGGTCTTTTATGTTGAAATGGAATTTTTTGGTTATGCAGACGGAGGTGTTTTGAAAAACGTATCCCATGCTTTGCTGCGATGCTTGTGGTTGGTTTGATGGGAAATTATGCCTTTTTTATCAGCAGGCTAATAATCAGTCGTCTGTCTGATTCCCATAATTAAGTGTTGAACAACGTAGGAATGGTTTACGCTGTTATTACGTTCGAAAAAAAAGTGAATAAACTCACTTACTGTCGCCACGGCAGAAGAAATTACGTCCAGAGTTCAGACATTGTTAAGCCCGATTTCTTACAATAAGCTAGCACTATACTAGGCACGGCAAGAAAATATCATACAAACTGGGAGGTCAACGGTTTTTATTCCTCATAAGCTAGAGAGGCCAAGTATAGATTCAGTGTATTACTTTGAAAAATCAAAGAGGGCTGAAAAATTCGGATCTGATCACTGGTTTCATTTTTTTGATGCTCTATTTCATAATTTTTTGAATGACATGCTCCACTTTCCCAAGTCATTATTCATTCAAGCCCATGTTCGACGCCGAAATTTCCAAGGCTTATTCTTTCACTAGTGTAAATCACAACAGAATGGCATATACGCAAACACGCGTTTTCGTTGAGGATGCATCCGAATATCCTCCCAGTGCCGTATCAAGCTTTTTACATCACTATACCGACTATAAGTCTTATTGGAAACTTGGCCATTGTGTACGTGACAGTACGCTCTAGGTACGCTATCATCTAGGGATCTACCACTTTTTTAACAATTTCTTCTTCTTCAGTAAATTGGCGGATGGTGATTTCATCAGGGAAAACTTGCAGTCCTTAGCGGTGAGATCAACATTCGCCAATTTTTTTTGAATGGTATTTCGGATTTTCGTATTTCAAGATCACTGCGAAGCCCTTGCAACATATTCATAGGGTCCATGTCCATGGCTGAAGTTTTGCATATGCTCGGACACTACGTCATGGTTGGATCCTACTACATGTGAGTTTATTCCATTTCATAGTTATTACAAATGCATATAAGGCGACCATAATGGGTTGCTCTATATGTGTTATTTACAATTTACATTTTGTCATACTACTACAACTTCCACATCCATATCTGAGGGGCTTGTCTGCCACAGCTCGATGGATACTTTTCATGTTTATCACTCATAGTGGTAAAGTGATCTCAGTCAACTAACAAAGGTCTAAAGCTTTGGGGCCTTATCAGCCCCGTCTGAGGGATGCGCACTCGCATTTGACTTTCATTTGATATCGTAGTGGCGAATTGAATGCGTATGTGGCCTACACAATGGCTTGCGGTGACAATGCTTTTATCATCCCAGACTGGTCTGGTACCAATTAATCGAAGCTGGAGGGGTGGAAGGCCTGGTTGGCCTAGACGGATAAATCCGGGATCCCAACCCGTGACCATGAGTGTGTGAAGTGTGCCACTTGCCACTTCACCACCTCCGCCTTACTGCGAGTAATGCAAGTAGATGTCATAAGTTCATAATAGTTGAACCTCTTTTCAGATATGATGACCACCTCATGAGACAGGACATATGTGCTTATTGGCAACTGCTTTCTACAATGGCCCTGTTCTCATCTTCTATGTTCCTCGTCAATATAGCTATCGATCGATTGATGTCTACGCAAAATTTCTAGTGAGAACTTTGGAATTTGTTAGATTCTTATAATTAAAGGGAACGCAGGGAAACGATGCTGAACCTGCACTGATAGGAAAAATTTTAGGATTGAGGCGCTGATAAGCAGTAATCTTTCAATCTGTTGCGAAAAGCATTGAATAGTCTCAAAATGCTGCGTCTAACCAGGGAGGGGTAGTCTACTTATCTTAGAACTTTGAATTCAGACCCAGATAAATCGATAGAGTTCTGAGTGCTGTTTACGAAAATGGAAATTAAAACTGCAAAATGGTTCTCCGTGAAAAGTTATGGAGCTCGAATTTTGCTCGACAGCAGTATCAACAGGATATGCGAACTCGTCGCATCCATATCAAACGCCCATGTGACCTAGTGGTAGTGGTCTCGCTTCGCGGGCGTAAAATGAGGGGTCCCTCCCCGCCATTGTCCGCACTTTTGCAAGGTGTTTTTTCAT
The DNA here is from genome assembly GCA_000469685.2 of Haemonchus contortus. Taxonomy (NCBI): domain Eukaryota; kingdom Metazoa; phylum Nematoda; class Chromadorea; order Rhabditida; family Trichostrongylidae; genus Haemonchus; species Haemonchus contortus. Next base: position 42,623,726 of record LS997565.1, read on the forward strand.
TTTATCAAAGGCTCTCTAAACGTTTTCTGACATTTCTTTAGACAATTGCTTCTACTGTCGAGCAAAATTCGGGCCCCCACATCTTTTTGAGGAGAACCATTTTGCAGTTTTGCATTTCCATTTTCGTGAACAGCATTCAAAACTCTTTCGATTTATCTGGGTCTGAATTCAAAGTTCCAAGATAAGTAGACTACCCCTCCCTGGTAGGGAAGATGCAGCTCGCGCAGTATTTCAAAATTACTTAAATTACTGACATTGAGTTCAGGCATTGTTATTCGCTACTATGGCTGGACTTACAAATTCGTACTTTTGAAGAGTCAGCAGCTTAACTGTGTTTGCCTCTGGACGTTAATCAGTCCGTCTGGAGGAAGCGCCCACGCATGACTTTCATTCAATATCGTAGTGGCGTATTGAACGCGTATTTCGCCAGTAAAATGACTTGCGGTGGCCAGCCGATGTAGAAGTCATGCTTTTATCCTCCCAGACGAGTCTGGTATTAATCAACCAAACCCGGAGGGATGAAGGGCTTGGTTGACCTAGAAGGATAGAGCAGGGATTCTAACCCGTGACCATGCTTGTGTGATACTGCTGCACTTCCACACCCACTTCACCACCTCCTCCCTTTCTGGAGCTATAGAGGATTTTTCTAATTTCCAGCATGATTCACAACTGCAATCTTGAAGTTGGCAGATGTTGTTGTTTTTGTCAAGCCTGGAACGAACTTACGCAGAACAAAGGGGCAAGCGCCTCCTGTAGACCTCGATCTAACACATTCGCTTCGGCTTTCAAAACTTCTGTCATTTATGAATACACAGGGCTTATATCGCTATGATTTCAGCAACTGGCTCATCGAAACTCATTATTCTTTATACATTCTCGCCCATAATGCTCTCGGGCTAGTTGTTTCTTTTACAATGGAGACATGGATCTTGCTCAGCAGCACATCAGACTCGTGAGTTCAAAGCACAAAAAAGTTGGTTAACGTATTAAAAACCTTTGGGTACATCGCAGTAATATTTCAGAATGGGAAAGTAATGTATGTGAGCAACCCAGTAATTGAGCAGTAGCAGCTTGCGTTATCCGCCTGATATGTAACCTATAGGCGCTCTTTGATGTTTATTTTTCTTGAGTCTATCCGAGGTTTTTCAAAACCTAAAAACCGAATTGAGTGGGCCAATGTAGCCTGTGGTGACCTCTCGTCTCATATCCCACTGTGTGGCCTTTCACAATAGGGACCGATGCAAGAACATCACCACCTATCAATGGGACGGAACTGGACATACCACCACTTGATTTGTAGCCTACGAGCTGATGCTGCCGTCTGTTTTCCCCGTAACTAGTTGATAGTTGATCGCAGTTATACGTGATGGCTACACTACAAGAGTTTGGGAACGCTTCAAAAATGGCGAGTTTGTTGGAAACTTAGGCGGAACAAATGTTATCGGAAACCTTCCATCAAAATCCTCTTCGGCACTGAAGCACTAACATACCACACCTTACATACCACACAACATACAATATGACAAAGGGTAAAATGAAAGAATACAAACATTTTAGACATCAGATAGTCTCCATTATTTGTAGTAGGAGCAAAAAATGGGGCCAAAATAGGTTTTTGCTCGTGTAGTAACTGGTGGCATCTCGAGCTGGATTAGGTAGAAGTTCAGCACCACAACTCAATGAATTTGTACATGGATAAAACACATTATTACAGATTTGTATTGTGTTCTATAATAGCCCCAAAGCATGGCATTATCTATGCGACATTTGTGTGGATGATGATTGCCATTAGCTTTATTGTTCCTGCTTGCTATGTTCTTTTCTTTTTTCTTCTGAGGAAATTGCGACTGAGTGAGTTTCGAAAAAATTTTGGTCGACGATTAGTAGTTTGTTACAGGTTTGTGAATTTAACTAATCTTTAAAAAAAAGAAGGAAACGAAATTCAAGTTGAACACTCGTGGTTCTCACAATTTCACAGCGTTTATCGTCATGCAACATGTTTCAATATGAATTTATTAATTAGTTTTCAATTGTTCAATTGTGTTCTACGTCTGAGAAAATTTGAGGTCAGGACAGCTCAAGACAAATTCACCGGTCTCTTGTCGTCATAAGCCTAACCACGGTTCTTAGTTGGTTCAGTGCTACAGTGTTTCATGGCTTTGACACTGCTTTCAAGTTGAATACGAGCGAGTTGGATGCCGCCCTTATCATCGGAGTATTCGTGAACATTGCAAGTGCAGCGAATTTTTTCGTATATTATTTTATCAGGTTAGTTTTGGTCATTATGTAGCTTTATTCCCACTTTATTGAGTCTTTTCAACGTCTCCTACAGTATCGTTCACAAAAATGTTGATTGGTCACCAGGGCTCAGTTAAGTCGATGTACAAAGCTTATACGACTGGTCAGAGCTTTAGTTCCAGTACCTGTCTGAGCCAGAAAAATTTTCTTTCATGTTAGGTTGATGCATAATTATTGCAGATTTTTCCTTGCATTCTTTTCTCTTGATACAATTTGACTACTAAATTTGGGTTTTCGTTGGGGATGATCTAAATGCTTTTCTTAACAGACCTGTCTATAAAACCATCTTCATAGTCGCCACTTTATTCTCTACTGCCTTGACAAGGGTTTGAAAGTGGCAGAATCATTTCGCGATCTCAGCGAACTTTTCGGCGATGGAACAGTCGGCCAGAGCCAAGTAAGGGATGGGATCAGCTCCTGAGTCCGTCCTTCATCAACAGAAACTTCTATGGATTATCACATCACCCGTTCGTTGGAAAAGTGGTTGGCGAATAGAACTTATGATGAGTTGGATGACGGGATGGCCGATGTCAAGGCGTGAATTGCCTCTAGGAACCGAAACATCTCCGCCTTAGCAAACCGACTGAATAACAAATGGGAAGCGGTGCTTTACTTAGATGGTGGATACGTCCTGTAGTAATTACTTGCACATGTCTTTCCTCTGTATTTTTATCGGTTCTCTAAATAAAATTTGTTGAAAAAAATCCTTAATATTTATTCATCAACCTAAATGAACCGATTATTCGGTCCCAAAATGGAGGAACAACACATTGCCTCATATTTGCTTTTGCACTGTCCAACTACACATAATATCTCACGTAAAACTTATTATATGTATATTGATTTTAGCACATTGTACCGTCGTGAATTCGACAAATATCTCCTAATTGGACTCGTCAAAAAAGCACCGATCTTCAGACGCCATGCGAGCCTTTACCCTTGGGCTTTATCACGCCAACCCCGAAACGCTCTGAATGAATAGCTTTCGATTTCTCTGAAGACTCATGAATGAAGCAATACCTAAACGATGTTCTGCAATAAAGGTAATTGACTGGCTCTTTTATAGAAGATACCGTACTTATGCGTACTCATTATTTGTTAGAATAATATCAAATAAATCTCAGCTGTAAGATTAATTGTTGTTGATGGTCTCTCTTCTAAGTGGAAAGCCATAGGATGTCGGTATCTGTGATCTTCTGAGATCAGATGAAGCGCTCTGCTACAGATGAAACTCAGATGAAGGGAACCGGTGTGATGGTGTCAGACCACACCCTGAGGCTTGGTGTGAGCCAGCTAGGAATCATGCGCGTTTTCTTTCTTTCCAACAAGTTTCGTAATGTACAAGTGAAAGAGCAATGTCCTCTTCTAGAAGGGAATTCTTCCAAACTGATCGGATACTTGAGACATCCTAGGGGACAGTTGATTTTATTTATTCATTCATGGACGCAGCATGACTGCGTGGTAAAATACAACCAACAGCGAAACCAGATCATACAATCGGCTCGATAAAGAGCGCATCAATTGAGTGTGCTATACTATACTACTAACACAATGAGGAAACATTTGATCAATCATAGACATAGTCATGGCAAAGTCATGGCAATAATGGCAGTCAATCGTACCTCACCGGATTTCAGGGAATTTCTGCTTTGACTAAATTTATGCTTTACGGCGGAACACCCCTAGAGTCAAGCGCATGATATCCTCATCGTAGATTTTATTCAACAAAGGTACACTCTAGCAGCAAAAGATTTTGCTCTGACTTGTGTTCTCACTATAGGAGACCTTATTTTGACCGTGCTCCCTCCAGTCCTCGATTTTACCAAAGTGAAAAAATCATCAGAGTCAACCGCAACCCCCCCCCCCTGTCAGAATTTTGAAAGCCATAACGAGATCGTTTACATGCCTTCTTTGTATGCGTCAAAGAAAGTAATGCATAACGATGGCGCCTTTCAGCCCCACCAGGCAGAGACTTGAAACTTAGGGCGGAACGACGAAGGATAAGCTTACGAGTAAAACTGTTTTGTACACTTTCCAAAAGCTGCACGTCTTTTTTCTTGAATGGAAAAAACACGGAGTTACCAGATTCTACGATTGGTCTCACGTGAGCCTTGTATGTTTTTATTAAGATTGCAGGGTTCTTTGATTTTAAAGTCTTGAAAAGGTTGTAAATTCTATTGTTTGCTCGAGAAACCAAAGCCTTATAGTGCGAGTCAAAGGCAAGCTTATTCGACATGACAAATCCTCCTGACACATGACAATCAATAATTTTGTAAAGCTTTATATCATCAGCGTACATGGCACACGATACTTGATATCTAGCCATACAAGAGGGAAGCTCAGCAGTGATCGACACAAAACTTCATTCTCTTTGCTCAACCAGGAAGTTCCCCTGCTGAAATTGCAAATTTGATTTCAGAGACATTTGTACAAATTTGTCTTTCAATGGTCCAGCCACATTTAACTGTTATGGAAGATCGTATCGGAAAATCCCGTGAAATGATCAGTATACTTGATGGAAAATGGACTCTCATTTAGCAAAGGGACACGTTAGCAGAAAGTTATTCTTTAAGAAAAAACCCAACCTAAAAACCTCAAAAATGAAGGGCACATAGAAAGTTTCTTGATGGAACTACTACGCAGATGTCTGCATTACAGCTCGGCTTCGCAGCTTTGCAAGGAACCCCCCGTCATTTCATTACTTCTCTGAATAAAGTTGTGGTTTTGAAAGCTGTTCAATGGCTCATGAAAATGCTACGGTTCATTGAAATTCATGGCCATACTGACAATAACCTTATCAGTCTCTGCAGACTTTTGGAAGTTGAAATGTCAGGTACAGGTTGAATTTTTTTCTCAGCTTCTACATAGACTTTTCATGAGGCTCGGCATTTAGGCTCGAATAATACATAACAAAGCCCGTCTACTTATAACTATGAATTGTAGACCAACTTCGGGTGAAAATGTAGTTGGGAGGGGCCACCTATCCGAAGGTCAGTATATCAAGAAATGAACTCAGTCTAACGTGTTAGTCCTTGTTATATCAGCACTGTATCGGATGCGTAGAGGATGATGGGAAACGACCACTTTAGCTCTTTTATGCGGTTTCAGCTAAGGGAACTTAGTTTCCCAAGTAAGCCTAGGTAGGGTAGGAGCGCCTGGGTAGCTGGGATGATTACCTCCTGCAAAAAAAACAAAAAAGAAAGAAAACTTGCCCACCGCGGTGCTCCTTCCCTATGAAAGCTCTTGATATAACACGGCATAACGCGTTTCATTGAGTTCATTTTTTGATATACCGACATCGTGATAGGTGCCCCCCCCCCAACTACATTTTCACCCAACTTCGACTTCACTCACCTGCTAGGTTTGCATGCCATTGTTGTTGACTATTCGAAGAGAGGTAAATAATCATACCCTTTTGTTTGAGGTGAAGTTAATGTCCCAAAATCAAAAAAAATCAAATCTTGCTGTTCCTGAAACTGTACAGTTGGGAACTGTTACTGTCTACTGTTCCACACGTGACCAGCAGACGTATGTCTACCAACATTTCTCTTTTTTTAGGGTGAAAAAAGAATTTTTTTCTAGTTGCGAGCTTTGGCAAAAAAAGCATTGCTCGAGAAAATGCCTTTTTTTCTCTGCTGCCGATAACCTACATCCTTCCAGACGCTGTGCTTGTTGTCGAATGTTTTTCTGATGTGTACCCAAAACGCTCATCCTCGAATGGCTAATTTCTTGCGAGAAAAAACAAGAACCTGTTCCGTAATAGACTTCTGTCTTGCCCTCAGAAATGCTTACTTTTGCCTCAATCACTGCCTGGTTTTTCTTTTCATTGTATTCCGATCTTTACCCTGATTTCGATTTATTTTGCTTATAAAAATATGATTCCGAAAAAGTTTAGAAATGATTCCGAATATTTTATTCACGGCTTACCACGTTCCCTATATTGCTATACCAGCTATAAGTTTGATGGGGAATTTGGCTACTTTGTGCGTATTAGTGCATCCGAGGTGGCTGTCTCACAATTTCACAGCTCCACTGAATTTCTCTTATCGAAAAATAGCGTTACGAATTATCCTGATAGGAATAGCATATTTTCACTATAATTTTAAAAATCGCCTTTCAAGATCATTACGAAGTCCATGCAACATACTCATCGCGTTGATATCCTTGGGTGAGCTTGTGCATATGCTCGGCCACTATGTCATGGTTGCATCCCACAACATGTGAGTTTATCGTTTTTTATTATAGTACATATAGTGACACTATTGAGAGAACCGAGAATGTGTTTTGATGGATTTCAACTTAATCCTTCTCGAACATTTTTTGCTTATTGCATGAGCTTTGCTTTTGTAAGTTAGGAACAATCTTCTGTTTATAAAAAAGCTACGACTGGAAGTAGTGTAGTAGCAAGTGGCTCACTATCTCAGACACATGGTCACGGGTTCAAATCTCAGACCAATATCCGCCTTGGCCTACCATGTCGTCCGCCCCTGTCGGTTAATTGGTACCAGAGCAGAAAAGCAGAAGCAAGAGCAGAAAAGGGCAGAAAAGCAGAAAAGCAGAAAAGAGCAGAAAAGCACCGACAAGTACTACAGCTGGTTACCGTAAGTCACTGTATAACCCGCGGACGCATTCAAAACTCTACAACGACTCCTTATGGAACTAGGAATCACGGGAAAGACTCCACCCTCTATCCTTTTACGTTTGTACGGAGCTATGCTGCCGTAGTTTGAGACAACTGAGCTCATTTGTCAACATTGCAAACAGCTTTCTCCAATAAAAGTTGTTCCCTTGACATAATCTGTAGATGTATTCAAAATGTTATTTGTGATCATCATATTTTGCGGAGTTGGGAAGTCCTGCGTTGCGAGCAGTCCCAGAAGGTGAACACTCCTTTAATCAGCCTCGGTTATTGAACTATCAAAAAAGCTTATAATTTGATAGTTTGAAGCTCAGAAAAAAAATCTTTAAAAGAAGTTGATACTGAGAAATCGCCATTCACTTGCAGGCAATTCCTCAGTATTAGATTTTTCAGCATAGAGAACCATCTGATGAGGCAAGACTTATGCGGATACTGGCAGATGTTTCCAATAACTGGCATGTGCTTCGGTTCCACATGTTTTAGCAGATTTTTTTTGATTTGGAACAAAACTCTGTTTTTTTCTGGAGAACAAGAAGGGAAAATGGGGTTACACCCATAGTTGAGCTCTAACTCATCAATGCCGATTCCAAGAAACATTCGATGGAAAATTTAAATAAAAGGTAAGGGCATTAGCGTCTACGCCTTCATGCTTGTGTCGTTTCTTAGCAGCGCAGATTTTCTTTCTGTGTGTCATAATCCGTATACAACACTGTTGAAAAGTAACCATCACCTCTGCATTGTGAAGTAATGCTGCTATAGGGATCATGCATCGAATTTCTGACAACAAGCATTTTGAAAGTTGAATTAGATTCTGAAATCATTTTCAAAGACCCAAGCGACTGAAGACTTCACTTTTTCTGTGCTACATCTTTTCCTTCAATCCGTAGATGATGTGGCAATAGTCACTGATGTATTATGCTGATGTTTGATCCTTGACACATTACGCACAAACACAAATAAACAAATCAAATCTTATGACCTCAGACACCACTTGGCCTGTTTTGATTGGCAGAACGTTTTCTAATTTGCTAGACGACTTGATTTGTCATACTGTTTCTTCCAGCAGTTCTATGATCAAAACCCGATACTTTCTTTACACTTCAGTTCACATCGGTTTAGGACTGGCTGTGGCTGTCAGCATGGAGACTACGATAATGTCCAACACTAAATCAGACTTGTAAGTTGATATGCTCAAATTTTTCACCATTAGATGCAAGAGAGCAAAGGAACGAGAAAGATAGTCGGTGTTGTGGGAAAAGGGTCGTTTCTGATATCAGGAACTCAAATACGATTGAAAAGTTACACCAACAAATAAAAATTACACCATATTCAGATACCCACGTCGAATCGCAACATAAACATTGATTTGCTGGGCCAGCTAGTGGCGTTTCCATCCATTTTCTGAGTCAATTTAGGGCTCCTGCTCAAGTGACACGGAACGAATCATTTCTTCAATCTGGAGCCTTCGTAAAGAAGTCTGAAGGTAAGAGTGGGGTCGCCGGGTTTCTGAGTTACAAGAGTTCCACACAGCGACTTCCAGGCTACACCGTACCAACACAAATCGTATACGTAACAGCCCTTTCGATTCCTTCGCGTGTGTGATGGCGCCTCTGTTTCACCTTTCTCCTTACTCAACCATCAAAATCTCACTCCACGGCGTTGTTGGAAAATCTTGAGCATTGCCCTTTCCACAACCCCTTCAATGAAACTGAATGCTTGCTCACCTTGTCTCTGCAGAGCTCGAGTCTCCGAATCATAAGCCTTGGCAGGAAGGACATCGAAATAAAAAAAGATCTCGAAGCCAAAAGTTTTGTGCTTTGTCACCAGTTCCCGAATGTCCCCCAGTGTGCCAAGATGAATCTATCTGAAATCGATCTGATATCTGAAATCATTCTGATGTTTCAACAACATCCTGGCAGCATTACTTCACAATGCAGAGGTGGTGGTTACTTTTCAACAGTGTTGTGTACGGATTATGACACACAGAAAGAAAATTTGCGCTGCTAAGAAACGACACAAGCATGAAGGCGTAGACGCTAATGCCCTTAGCTTTTATTTAATTTTTCCATCGAATGTTTCTTGGAATCGGCATTGATGAGTTAGAGCTCAACTGTGGGTGTAACCCCATTTTCCCTTCTTGTTCTCCAAAAAAAAAACAGAGTTTTGTACCAAATCAAAAAAATCTACTAAAACATGTGGAACCGAAGCACAAGCCAGTTATTGGAAGCATCTGCCAGTATCCGCATAAGTCTTGCCTCATCAGATGGTTCTCTATGCTGAAAAATCTAATACTGAGGAATTGCCTGCAAGTGAATGGCGATTTCTCAGCATCAACTTCTTTTAAATATTTTTTCAAGAACGGCGGTTAAAGGAGTGTTCGGGCGAGTGCACGAAGGCGACGCAATGTCTGCAATAGCAGACAACACACCCAATTTGCCTGGCAATCTGACTGGCAGACTCTAGCAATTTGCCAACCAGCTTATCGATTTTTCACCAACTTCGCTCCAATGCGAAAGTGGTGAACGGCAATTAGATTTTGTAGTCAACCTAGCGAGGGGCGCAGGGCGACCGTGGATAACTCTCCGGCCCCTTATTGTGTCCTATCCAGCCGTTTTCCGACCTCATTCCTGCACAAATGGTACCAGAGGGGGCGTTGAATTCAAACCATGTGCAAATCTCCGAAACCATTTTTTCGTGAACAGTGCCTTTAACAAAACATCAAGTCAAGATTCAGAGCTCAATTTTGTTTTCAATGACGCTCATATGACACCATCGAAAAGCATACGGTCGCTCTTCAAAGAAACCTTTGGGTTTCAATTCGATCTTGTACTTTTAATCATTTCCGGCGATTTGCTTGATATATTCAAGTAAGCCAACTGAAGCAAGAAATTTTTCCAATAAAAAATCATATTCGTCGCACATTACTTAGAATCAAAGTCTTCACCAGCTATTGCCTCTTAAGGAAAGATCCGCGAGCATCAATACCGTGTTGAAAATGCGGGATCAGAAGTACTACATTCAAGTTCAGTATATTCAAGTCCAAATTCATTCATCGCGATTTCCAGTATTATTACAGTATTACCGTGCCTACTGTAAATGTAAAAAGAGTTCCATCAGACTCTTAGAAATCACTTTTTAAAGCACCAATAGTAGTCTCCACCAGTTTAAGCTCTGAATATGAATGGTAATTCCAAGGTCTGTCTTGAATCTCGAGCTAGAATAATTTAATTAGGCCCGACAACAGGAGACCGTGTCGACCAGCGTACAGGAGGATCATAGCACATTTCTAACAAGAGCTACTAAACTGCTGAGGGGAAACTTTCACAGTTTTTCTGCAGCTGTTGTTTTATCTTAATGTATCTTTTATCAAAGAACCTGCCATATTTGTGTTTCACGACAGTACTAATTCCTGGAATGGAAGTAATGATGACAATTCTGCTTTGCACAATACAATCTAATTGATAAAAATGCTTCTTCTATCAAATATAGTACATTTCTCCTTGGAAATCAGTCATCTTCAATAATTTTCAATAAGATACACCGTCGGAAAAGCGACCAGTGTCTCTTCATTGGCATCCTCAAAAAAGCGATCAACTGTGAAGAGATTTCAAGAGCTCATGGATGGGCTACAGCTCGCAAGTCGCTAAAATTTTTGCATAATGCAGTTACACTTGTGATCTCAATGAAGTTTTTTGAAGTTTTTTTTTTCAAGCACACAGAAGGGTTCCCCAAGACAAGCATAATGTTTGATGAGAAGCAGTTGGATTTCCAGAGCTTATTCACTTTGCATTCTACAATGAAATTTCGTCGATAGAAGTGTTTTCCTAATAAACAGTGTCGATGTTGTAAGTGGATAATAATCTCTTCTTCTGCAAACTGAAAAGAGCCAAAACACGAGCAACCAAAAACAAAGTAGAGTTTCCAATGAGACGTCATAAAAGAATTGTACAACATCCCTTTTTATTACATTTCAAGAGCCCTATTTTTCCCAAAACAGGCAAATTTTCTTAATTCCTTCACCACCGACCATGCTAAACTCACCCAATAAATCCTTTTCCAGATTCAGAAAGGGTGTCCTCAAATTATGTATCGTGAACTTTGCCTACACATAAAAATCAGCCGACCAAACAGGTTGTACTTGGCAGCAATCGGCCTTACTCAATTGCTGGGCTTGAATCTCACTGTTGTCGAATATGCGGAAGATTAAGTGTTGTATATGCCCTTTTGTTTGAGGTGAATTGAATACTTGCGTTGCAAATCTTAAGTCGTGCAATCAGACTGCTTCATCTATTCATTTGTTCTATTCGCAACAAATGGCAGAAAAAGAGAGGTTGCCTGTTGATGTCCTCTCCTGCTGATCAGCTACATCCTCATAGATTTCATGCTTGATGTTGAATATTGATGTACATATTTGCTACCTGAAGTGCCTGTGCTCATATGGCTGACTTTCTTACGAGTATCAAAGATCAAGCTAAAGTCGACGGTAACGATTTTCAATGACAGTGGCGTTATGTGTGCCATTCCCTTTAATCAACAACAATGCAGCTATGCAGTTAGAGGAAGTTTACGCCTAATAAGTTCTTGGACGAGTTCCTATCACTTACATATATAAGTATACATAACAAGACCCTTCTGCTATGGCTAAGACAAGTTGTAATTGTGGGGCAACACGGGCCTCACATACTGCCTAGAATTGTTGTCAACCATGCTAAAAACTAATCAATCCTTCACATCTGTTTGAGGTAAAGTGAATACTTGTGTCGCAAATTTTGCTGTTCTTGGAAAAAAATTTTATTGTTTTCAGGTACTTGAGCCCACCCTCATTTAGCTGATCCGCTTACGAATATCAGAGTTGCAACGCTATGAAAGACAAAGGCCTCTTCCGTAGGCCTACTTGCATAAGCGCTTGAGTTCTTCTGTTTTATTTTTGTACTTACTCCAAAGTACCTGCTCCTGCTTCATCACTGCTCTGCTTTGTTTCCAGTAAATCAATCATGTTTGGCAGCCCTAATCTGCCCTCTGAGCACTTCCATTTGTTTAGCCCACAGATATTTTACTTCAGGAATGACTCAGGATATTCTATCTACTGGTTACCAGGTTTACTATATTGTTATACCTACCATAAGTTTGATCGGAAATTCGGCCATTGTATACGTAACAGTGCGCTCGAGGTACGTCATCATCCAACTTTTACAACTTCTTTGGATGGTGGTTTTCTCGGTATTCAAATAACATTACGATGTTCCATTCTCGATAAACTTCGGGATAGTTCCATTGCAAATTTTAATTTATTCAACTGTACACGAGCTTAAGTACAACTCTCCGGCTAACGTTTCGGCGATTTTCCCTTTCATTGTAGCCTAAAAAAGCGAAAAGCAGTCTATGATTCATCTGATCAAACGTCTCACCCCAGTCCTTCGAAACCAGTCCTCACGGAAATGACAGGTAGATAAAACAATACGTTCCAGGTCAGCAGAATCAGCTCATACCAAGATGATCAGAGTTCACGGTTCGGGCTAGAAGGCTATGCCTATGTAGGGGGTGAGTGCCCGCGTTACTAGCACACACTATCCCCTATGGTTTATTTTAAGATGCCTGACCAAAATTCAGAACGCCTCCAGAGCTTTGCTCTCGGCTTCTCGGTTTTGCGCGCCACGACCTCTACGATTTACCTCGAAATCGTTTCCTTAATGAGATTCAAGCCTGTGGCTACCTAAAGCAGTAGATGGTCGCCATCTCCCTTTCCCTCCGAATGCTCCCTAACACGAAGGTAAAGTGGTCTAACCGTCTCTCCTATATATTCGTCTTCACAATTCGGACGAATGATCCATAGATCGCACCTGCAATGGCGCTTCTCCACCACTGCCACTGCGACAGACCACACAGGCTCGGTCGTGCATATGCGGTCGTAGAGACTATTTTGAACGAGGACACGTTTCCGTTCATTGGTAGGGATATCCACGAGGCCAATAGTGTCTTCCACACCCGACTTCTCTTGACACCTCCTTATGGAAGCGCTCACTTTATCAGCGATGGAACGCATCATTGAAGGTACTCTCCCTCCCCCTTCCAGAACACCTCCACTAGGTGTGTTAGAGCCACCGCCTGACGTGGACCTGTTGAAGTGCGGAGCCGTCATCTCAGCGATTTTTTGTGCCATTTCAACTTTTCTTTCAAACTCTCCGTTGGAAACAATTCGCGAATTGGGACATGCTTTTGATCACCGCGCGTTTTGTTTGCCGTGGATGTGCCGACCGCCAAAAAAGAATTATATTTTTGTTGCTGAGCTTTCTATACCACTTTGTGACAATTTGCACCCAAATAAGCCTAACCTTAAGGAATTAAGGAAAGGGACCCAGCTTCCCCAAGGTGGCTTGATAAGTCAAATTACCTACTGATAAAATCGAAGCGTTTTCCACCTATTCTTGTGTCGAGCAGACTAAAAAGAGGTCGCTATATATCTGCAGAACATTATGGGCAGACGTTCCAAGACGGGTGTTCCTACTTTAGCCACAAGAGCAATGGCTAGAATAGACGTCAAGCGTTGTCCCATAGCTAAACTTCTAGTCTGCGGAAAGTACCTCCCGACCATTTAAAAACATTGCAGTTTAGAAACTTCTTGAGGAGCCCCATTTTTTTCTTATGGAAAACATTTTCATGTTGAGAGCGTGGTACCGCTTAGTGAGTGAAACGGCCCTCATAGGTGATGTGTCATTTACATTGTTGAACAGAGCTTCCACGTCCGATTATTCTATGACACAGAAGCTGTTGGGGCGCGCTCTTTCGAGGTAACTCAGGAACGTCTGAATGCTTGCAAGGTGCGATGGTATAAATTGCAGCAACTGTGTCAAAGTTGTGTTGAGAACCAAGCGATCCCGTTAGTGGGACCTTCCACGCCGCTAATAATGGGTCTGACCTTGACAAAGAAGGACCTACTGATGCCCAATCGTTCGCTGGGTATGAACTTATGGGTCCGATGTGAAGGTAAAGTACGGGGCAGCTTGGTGACTTTGATACGAGACGGTCAATTGCATTGGAGTCGAGACCTGCCGATTCCGCTACAACCCCCGATTCTCGATTTAACCTTCGGGACTGTGGTTGAAACTCTTTCTCTGAAGATGGTCGATAGAGGGAGTGGTCTTCGAAGTGCCGCTCTGTTATTTCGTGATCGTGCGACTGGGTCTCGAAGCTGTCCAATGCCGAGAACTTGCTCATGAGAGAAATTGCATGGCAGGTGACGTGTCTGGTACAACTAAACTTTCTAAACGCCATATCAGCGAAAATCCGAAGGCTGATACCTGAAGCTGCATCGGGCTTGTGCAGTTTGAAGTGGGTTCGAGGGTCAGCGCATCCTCGGCAGGCAAAACTTTTTATAGGTCCACGGCAGGTGGTGGATCAGCAGACCTAGTAGGGGTGATTCGGAAGGGGAAGTTCATTCATGAAAAAGATGAAGAGAAAGGCGAGTTCATGGTCATCCAAATCTCATTACGAGGACGATTTTGAGGTCATCGTCGAGGTTGTCGCGCGCGAAACCCTAACAGGTGCGAGCTAAACCCTGGAAGCGTTCTGGATTCTGGTCAGGCACCCAAAAATAAACCATGGGGGAAAAAGTGTGTCAAATGCGGGAACTGACCCCCTATGTAAATAGGATTAGCCTATCAGCCGGAACCGTGAACTCTGACCAGCTTGATATATGCCATTGTCGTTCCCATGGGCTGATTCTGCTGATCTGGAAGATATGCAAATACGTGATAACCTGATTGATCTCGAAGGTTCCGTGGTGAAGAGACATTCGGTCGGATTAATCATAGACCGATGTCCGATTTTCAGGCTCCGAAGAAGGCGAAAATCGCCGAAACGTTAGCCGACAGAATTGTGTTTGACCTTTGCATTAATTTTATAAGATTTAAATAAAACCTGTTGCCAAGATGGCGAATAAATTCTTATCAACTTACGTTTCAGCGTTATCGCCTTCTTCAGAGTTGGAAACCTCCAACAACAACCGGTCGTTTAGTCGACCGCCGCTAAACTGTGTCAAAGTTGTGTTGAGAACCAAGCGATCCCGTTAGTGGGACCTCCCACGTCGAGTTTAGCGGCGGTCGACTAAACGACCGGTTGTTGTTGGAAGTTTCCAACTCTGAAGAAGGCGATAACGCCGAAACGTAAGTTGATAAAAATTTATTTGCCATCTTGGCAACAGGTTTTATTAAAATCTTATAAAATTAATGCAAAGCCATGCCAAGATTTATCGAGAGTCGAACATGGACGCTTGTGTTTGACCTCGTGTACTGTTGAATAAAATAAATTTGTATCGGATTATTACGGTTCATTAGGATAGAAATATCATATTTCACACTGTAGTTTTGAGAACTGCCTTTCAAGATCATTGCGAAGCCCATGCAACATACTTATTGGGCTTGAATCCCTCGGTGAACTTTTTCATATGCTCAGCCACTATGTCATGGTTGCATCCCACAACGTGTGAGTCCACCAGTTTTCGTTATATAATAGTACATATAATGTGACACTATCGAGATTATTAGTCCGCATATGCCTCTGAAGATTCCAACATTACTCGTTCTCGGATACTCCTTGTATATCTGATGGTCACCACAAGTGTTAGTGAGACGAAAAATTCCTGAAAACGAGTTTAATTGATCCTGAGTATTTTATTCTTTATCCTTTCATTTTTGTGAAGAAGCTACAGAGCGGTTATATCAACCACTGAATCTCATTTTTCATCATTATGAGCGGCTTTCGGAATCGGAGTTGGAGAGTCTTGTAGTTTTCACCAGTCAGGAGACGTGATCATCTCAAAAATTTAGCCTAAGTACTCAAACGTGGACAAGAAGGCACCTTTGCTCCTTCATTCGACTAGGCTAAGGATGAAAACGATCCTAAAAGATATTGAAAACTTCCCATTCCTTTTCTAAAAAATTTTCGGCATCATTTGAAAATTATCTTTGATTTACCTATTATTGGAGCTGAAGTGCCCAATAGGTGGAATTTATCATATGCAGCTTCTATTCCGGAAAAGCTCCCACACTAGATTCCAATTAAAGACCTGTAATAATTACATCTCCCTTTTATATAAAGTTTGAAAAATTAATTAAAAGGGTCATTGTGGAACATATGGAAAAGCACCGTGTTCTTTCCGACAGTCAGCGTGGCTTTAGGAAAGCCAAGTCGACAGTGAATCTGTTGTTAGGGAGTTTAAACGACAAGACAACCGCTCTGGAGTAAAAGAAGAACGTTGGTGCGGTTTACTTCACTTTTTGCAAAGTACTTGTCAAGGTCAACCGCCTCGAGCAATTTCAGAAACCTAAACATGTTGGAATCAACCCCCGGATTTCAGCATGGATTGAGAATTGATAGAGCGGACGATTATTCCCAGTTCGAACCAGGAATACTTTCTTCACCGTTAGGGAAGTGCGTAATGGAGTTTCACAAGCAGGATCGTTCTCCTATGCTGTTTTGCACATATACACACGACCTTCCTTATGTAGCTGAAGAAAACTGTGTCAACTCTCAACAGTCCGCTGTTGATTCAAGAAGATTCATAAGGCTATAACACCGAGATTTGATTCTATCACGGTTCAAGGAGCTAATGAGAGAGTTACTAAATGGTCGAAATTGTTGAAGTTGCCACTGTCTGCAAATAAAACGGTGAATAAATTGGTTTTAAGCTCAGCAAAGGCTCGGGGTAATATCAACTACAGGGTGCAGCAAAAGTTCTGGCAACGGTAAAGGTGCCTAAAAACAGTTAAATCGATCGAAACAGCTCAACAGCATTTATCAACAGCTATACATTAGGTTGAGTAAAAAGTTTTGATCGACTTTTCGGGCCTTTCTAGATTTTTTCGTAGGACCGCTCGGAAAGACTTCGTAGTATCTTATGGTGCCCGATCTCTAACCTGTGACTTTGGAAGGATATATAAGCATTCCCTTGTAAGTGCTTCGCAAAAATGACTTCAACGTACAAGTCTCGCTCGAAGCTGTCTGAGAGCTATCGTCTATCGCGAATTACTGTAAGGGCATAATCCACCGGCGGCTGTCTCAAGTATCTGTGGTGCATATAGAAGGGTCACCGTATCTCAGCCCACGGGTGCTTCATGAGGAAACACCTTCAAGGCAAGTATAGAAGAGGACTATGTCCGAGGAAGGTCTTACTGTGTCGTCGGTGGACGTCCTCAGGGAATGCTCTACTCTGGATAACTTACTGAGGGTTCCACCGTGACCACCGAGATTTACGCTTCTCAGCTGCAGAGTTTGGCCGACGTTGTTCGAAGGAAGCGTACGCAGCGTGGAAATGTTTGCCTTTTTCGCGACAGCGCTTAACCGCATGTTGCAAAATTGTTTTGTCAGTGAATTGCCGAACTTGGATGGGTAGTGCTAACCCATTCCACTTATTCGCCAGGTTTCGCTCCATCTGATTACCATTTATTTCTGGCTCTGAAACATGAGCTTCGCGATAGAAATTTTGGATGATTACCCGGAACTCAATAATAAGATCTCCAGCTTTTTTGAATCACGGCCACCACCGTTCTGGGCTTCAGGGGTCAAGAAAGTGCCGGATCGCCAGACGTATGTCGAGAACAGCAATGAAGACTATATTACTAATTGAGATACTCTTTCAATGAAAATAAGGCTTTTCAAAGTAAAAATTGAGAAGCCGATCAAAACTTTTTACTCAACCTAATAGATAACAAAAACAAAAACAAACTAGTTCTCGAAAGAGCCTCCTCTCGCGCGAATACAGGCTGAAAGTCTCTTAGGAGATGCGTCGAC
This sequence comes from Haemonchus contortus, assembly GCA_000469685.2. Lineage (NCBI taxonomy): Eukaryota > Metazoa > Nematoda > Chromadorea > Rhabditida > Trichostrongylidae > Haemonchus > Haemonchus contortus. Next base: position 42,641,451 of record LS997565.1, read on the forward strand.
TGCGGCACGAAGTTACTCTTTGTCCAAAGTCTCCCATGCTTCAGGGAGGGTTGCACCTAGAGCATCCAAACTTCCATGCTGAGTAGAGCAGGCTTCCTTCCTGAAAATTGACCACACGGAGTAGTCCAATGGATCTAGGCCTGGACTGTTTGGGAGCCATTCGTTCGATGAGATTAGGCTTTAAATAGGTCTTGCTATCCACCTTGCCCCTTCCTCCGAAAAAAAAAATCAGGAGCATCTGGCCGTCCGATGTGATTGCCCCAAAAACCATCAACAGCATGGGGTGTCCACATTGCTGAGCAATGCTTTCATGTTGGCTGGCTTCTGCAGGGCTTCTCGCTATCACCCCATCGTTTTGGGTGTACAGGAATTTATCTGTTGACGACAGGCGTTCGTCAGTGAAAAGGATGTTGCTGTACTGTGCCTGCGAAAATCGCTCTAAAACCTCCTCATATCGTTCGAGCCTAGTTTTCTTCATGAGCTCAGATAGCATGTGAGATTCTCTGAACTTATAAGAGTGAAGTCGGAGGCGACCGGTGAGAATCCTTCCAACGGATCGAGCAGGAATACCTACTTCATGAGCCATTTTTCTCTCAGGCTTACGAGGGTGGCAGCGAATTTTCTCTCGATTTTTATGATCTCCTTTGTCGTTGCACTCTTCGGTCTTCCACTTTAAAGCTTGTCCTCCTTAGTTCATGTCGCCTTGTACGTGGTGACGTTATTGTACACGGTTCCCAAGGAAATCTGGAGCTGTTTGGAGATGGTCTTTGCCTTGCATCCAGCCAGATGGACGTGCAGGATGGAGGCTCGCTAATCTCTGCTTGTCACCATTCTGTTAAATGGCATATTTAAGAACGGCCAATCAATGGAATGTATAGAAGAAGACTTGCATTAATTGTGGCACAGATCTTGTCGAGATTGAGTGCCTCATTCTTTATGGAGAGCCTGAAACGGCCCTTGCCGTACTTTTTGCCGCACCCTGCATTACGCCGATGGATGTAAACTTAAGAGGCATACCTTTGTCAAAGGACTTGGACTTTTCACTGATAATAAGCTGTCTTTCGACGCCCATATCATGACGATAGAGGGAAGACTAGCACAGCTGTTCAAGAGTCTGTGCACAAGCAATCCTTGTATTCTCATCAAAGCTCACAAACGAGTGTTCGCTTCGTTTCAAAGCATGGTGCTTTTATGGTAGTTCAAACTTGTAAGGCAAAATCTATACTGAATTAGAGTGAGCTTAAAAGAGCTTCAATAAAAAAATTTATTATATCAGAGCCTTTGGCTTCAACTATAATTCTATTCCCAGGTCAGTTGTCGGGAACAGCAATAGAATAGAATTCCTTGCCTTGCTTATTCACCCTTCATACGTCTGGCACCAGGAGGGATAAAACAAAACTAGTTCGGCTTTTTGAAAGATCTAGCATAAAAGCGGACTTCTCCTTATTTTGTGTTTCTGTCGAGCTCAGAAATTAACCAAAAGCGAGCTGAGTTAGCGTTTTCTTACATGATGATACCTAGCTGAGAGCAAGGAACGTTTCTTCTTGTTTCTTCTACTTACATTTTCGTTTGTATTTCTTATCTTCTTTTCAATCATATAAAGTTGTTTTGTTTGTTTATTCATTCAGTTGTTGTATGGATTTTTTCCAAATTCCCTTGTACGCTTCGTGCATGTAATAAATAATAATAATAATATTTATTATTATACTTTTATTATTATTATTATTATTATTATTATTATCATTATTATTTTTATTATTATTTTCAGCATTGAAAACCATCTCATGAGGCAAGACTTATGTGGTTACTGGCAGATGTTTCCAATAATGGGCTTGTGCTTCGCTTCCATATTGCTTCTCAGCATTGCTTTCGATCGATTGATATCTACACAGACATTCTAGTAGGATTCTCATTTTTTCACTTTTTTGTCACGGAACTCTGCTTTTTAAAGATCCAGAATGAGAAAAATGAGGGTCCACAGAATTAATGTCGATTTAAGGAAACGTTAGGTCATAAACAAATGAAGCAAAAAGGCGCTAGGTTCGTTCTCTGCCTGTAATACCCTTCACCCGCTCAAGTGACCTATTTCGTATACAACCTTATTTGAGCACAACATCCAAATTTGCATTGAGCCGGAATGCTGCTTCAGAAGTTTCGCAGCGTTTTTTTATTTCTCACAATATGCATTTTGTATCCCTAATATTAAGCATTTTTGTAACCGAATTCAGTACTGACAACCTTCCAAAGACAAAAAAGGCGAGAATACTCTGAGTACCGGGCTGCGTCCGCAGATGCGGTGGCGTAACGAAAACAATGAATCGTCTTAGACAGTTCGCCTTTCCCAGCAAATTCCCTTTTTTAAGCTACATCTTTTTCCTCAAATGGTAGAAGATCATTCGTGAGAGCTATAGAACTTTCCTTTGATGCAGAAATCGCCAGTGTATTGTGCTGGTGTATTCTCATACACACAGTATGGAGAAATAAACAAAAAAAAACAAACACACTTCTGTAACCCTATACACTGCTTTGGCTGCTTTGATTTTTCTAGCGTTTTCTGTCTTGTCAGATTACTTGCTTTAGAGTTGTTCGTTTCAGCAGCTCTCTGATAAAAGCCCACTACTTCCTCTACATATCCGCTCATATCGGTCCACTAGTGGCTGCCGTTGTCACTATGGAGGCCATGGTATTTTCGACTAATGAACGGGACTTGTAAGTTCGAAAAAAGTGGAAATTGGAATATTTAAAGTTCTTAGATGCATAGCAACAAAGGAGCGAGATAGGAAATAGGTTTGGTAAAACAGGGCTGCTTCTGATGTCAAGATCTCAAGCACGGTGAGCACATCCACAAAATAAAGATCGCAACAGTTTCAATATTTATCTTGTGGTGAAACATAAATATCGGTTAACTGGACGGCTAGTAACGTTTTACGCGTCCTTTTCTCGGGTCATTCCAGCCTTCATGCTCTGACCACCCGAAGCAAATCATTCATTTCACGCAGCATCTCACCATAATACTGGTGGTTGTGGGGTTTGTTTGACGCTCCAAAAGATCCAAGAAGTAATGGTCATGGCACACTAATCAACACAAAATTGCATGGCGTATCACCACATCATTGATCCCTCTGCTTTGTGGCGATCTTCTTGATATTCATTTCCTGCTAGTTGGAGAATTGGATGCTCTTCTCTACACTAGCCTGCTTCTCACAGCGCGTTGATTGGCATTGACTGCATGCTCACTTTTTCTCTGCAGAGTCTAAGTCTCTCAGTAGTCGTGGCAGAAAGGACAGCGAGGTAAAAAAATGCCTTGAGCGGAATATCCCTCCTCCTTTTTCTCGGAAGATTCGTCTAGGGCTGTGATAATCGTAATGGCGGGTCGGGGCTGAATTGTTAGGGGTAGGGAATACCTAACATCCGAAAATTCGGTCTCCGATTCCACAGGTATGCTAGTGTCTGTCAGGGAGTGACTTTATCCCTAGCATCATCTGCCTACTGAAAACAAAAGTGGATGCTCTCTAACTACCATACAGCTCTTATTGCCTATCTAAACTTTCTGTAGTGCACTTCTGCTTCGGTTCATTTTTTCTCCTACACACCTGACTGAAAATCTTCCTACCTGTTGTTTTGAACCATGTTTTACTTTTATTTGATTACAGGTTGTTGAATTAATATGATCATGGAATTGTAGTTTGCGCACCTGAGCGTGGACCAAATAAATAAATGAATCATCCACAAATGCTCTCTAAGGTTCCATTCTCTATAATGTTGCTTACTTATCAGATCAAATTTTAGGTATGTTCTATGTTCTGTAACGGCGCCTATGTCTGACAAAAGTCGAACGACTATGTTTCTAGTCCTATTTCCTATTTTCATCCTAGTACTTGTCTGCTATCTGTTACTAGTTATTTTTGCTGAAGAAAACGAGATTGAGTGAGTCCCGGATAAACGTGTTTCCCATTGCTTTGGAATTGTGATAGTTTATTCGTCGAAATCTCATAGAAACTGTAAAAATTTTTATAAAAATAATTTTCAAGCATCAAAATGAACATCAGTTTCACTTTTAATGAAAAATTTCTACGAATTTTTTAAGGCCAAGACAGCTCGAAGCAAATCTACAAATCAGTTGCCGTCATAAGTGTGACGATGGTGCTTGGTTATTTCAGTGCCGCAACGATTACAGTGTTCGACATCATTTTCGATCTGAATGTTAACAAGTTCAATCTCTCTCTGTTTATCGGAGTTTTAATAAACTCTTCAAGTGCCATCAACTTTTTCATCTACTATTTTATCAGGCAAGTTGCTTATTCCACCAAATTCATCTTCGTTTTCAATTATGCAAGAATGAAATCATAAATATAATAAAAGCGCACTCTAAAAGTCTACAGAGGCTGCTAGCAGCGTGTTTCATACTATTTCTAATAAGTCACTGCATTTCTCTGCAGTAGGTCTATCGGAGCAACATTTTGTGCGGTGGAAAATTACAGTCACCACACAAGGGTGTCAATCCAAAGCACGGTTTGGTTAATATTATAGTTACAATCTCCTAAGGAAAGGTACACGAGTATTGGCAATGAAATGGGTAAATACGGAGTGAGTAGTAGTATATTCAAGTGAAATCTTATCCACGACGATGTTTAGAATTTTCGTGATACTATGTCTACTGTAACTGAAGGAGGAGTAGTTGCGATATCATTTTCAGATGGCTCCTCAAGGTGACTTCCTTGATAACGATCAATAGTTCTAAAAAGCTTGAGCTTCTATTCATCACTTTGAGACCGAGCTTGGATTCTAAACTGAAGTAAATTCATCGCGCTCGACAACAGAAAACAGCTACTATTCTACCTATCGCATATGGAGAACATAGCATATTTCCCCAAAAGCTATTAGGACTGCTGAGGGGAGCTTACAGAGCTTATTGACACCTACTGTCTGATTTTAATGCATAATCTATCGAAATTCCTGTCGTAGTCGAAAACTCTGTAACCTGCGCCTCAGAGAGAATCAATTGCTGAACAGCGTTTGTGAAATGTGAAATTTTGAAGGAAGATGACTGAAACAAAAAACGATTGCATAAAAATTTTTTGGGAAAGAAACGATCAATAAAACGAGAAATATTGGTGTTAATTCTACATTCCACAATAGCATCTAATCAGAAAGAAATGCTCTTTTGCTGAACAGCATTCATTTCCCTTGCAAAATCATATCAATCATGAACTTCTACAATTTTCAGTAAGATATGTATATCGTCGTGAATTCGATCATTACCTCTTCATTGGCAACCTCAAGAAAGCGTTCAGCTCTAAACAAACTTCAAGAACTCATGCATGGGCTACAGCTCCTCAGCTGTGAAAATTGGCAGAGCATACATACCTACACTTGTAATCTGTATAAAGTGTTTTTAATAATTTTGAGCATACACAAGAATGTTCAAGAACGATATCGTATTCACATAACATCCGTTAAAATTCAAATTACTTCCAATCTATGCTTGGAATGAAAATGCTTGAAAAAATGAAAAACCCCTATTTCAAAAGATTAATCTGTGACTGGGAGTTCGTAAGAGACTGACGAGCTTTCATGATTTGAGAATGCTATTTCGAAATGCCAGGGCGGCGCACGCAAAGAGGGATTTTGCCCTATAAAAAATACCATGATAGGTAGCTTTTCTGCAAGAATTACCACATTGCCTCTTGAAATGCTTCTTCTCCAGCTACCCTTTCTGCGAAGTTCTGTTATCAGTAATAATCCCCTTGTCACGGGTAGTTAGTATTTGTTAGAACTGTTTTACAAGATAGGGCAAATGTGGCAAGCGTAATGTAGCGGCAAGCGGCACGCTATTACCCACGCATGGTCACAAGTAGAAACCCTAACTCTACATACAAACCATTTACGAATGCGATATCAAGTGAAATTTATTATGTATACTAATTTCAGCATGTGGTAATGCCGTGAATTTGACAGATATCTCATTATTATACTCTTCAAAAGAGTAGCGACCTCCAAGCGCCATGCGAGCCTCTACCCTTGGGTTGCATCACGTCAGTTCAGAAACACCGAGTATGATTAACTTTTTTTCTTGAGATGTCCATAAATAAAGCATTACCTCAACGATGTTTGGCAATAACCGTGATTGACTGGCATTTTCTGAAAGATGTCGCACTTATGCGTAAGTCCTTATTTGCTGGCATGAAGTCTTATTAAGAGCTCAATTTGTTGATTTTAAGTAAACGCTGTTGGTGATGGTCCCTATTTCGAATGAGAAGTCATAAGATGGTTGTCGGTAGTTGTGATCTTATGTGAACTTAAGCTAAATCTTAAGCCTTATTCGGTCGGTGGTTGCCGCCTGTTAGTGTTATACCCACTGACCTAAAGAAAGATATGACACTTAATATCGATTCACTAGGGCGGAGGTGGAGTAGTAGCAAGTGATGCACTATCGCATACGCATGATCAGGCTGGACCAATCATGCCTACATTTCTCCGGGATCGGGTAATTGGTATTAGACTGGTGTGGGAGGATAAAGGCATAAGCTGGCCACCACAGGTTATCGTATAGGCTACTACGCATGTATTAGGTTGGTGCAAAAGGAATGCAGGTATTTTGTTTTACTAGTTTCAACACTATTTTTTTTAAAGAAAACTAAGCCTTTTTCATTGGGTATTATACATTGTTGGAAACTTATTCCTTGCGCTTTTTAAATATGTATGTGAAATTTCATTCAAACTGCCTAATTTTAAAAAAATGTGGTTTTTATTTTCAGATGTCTAGTCGCGATTTTCGTCAAATTTACTTCTATGAGTTCAAGCTGGGTCGGACTGCCGCTCAAACCGCTCGAAATATCAACGAAGTATGGGGCCAGGGAAGTGTCAACGAATGCACAGTACAACGTTGGTTCCAAAAGTTCCGTGCCGGCAACACCAGCTTCGAAGACGAACCACATGGCAGCCGTCTACCAACACTTGATATCGATCAATTGAAGGCGTCCGTCGAAGCTGATCCGCACAAAACGACAGCAGACATTGCGAAGGAACTCAATGTCCATCACACTACAATTGTTCGCCATTTGAAGCAAAATGGAAGACTAAGAACTACGCGACAGTTTCGTTCCTACTGCATCTCACCCACAATCAGGTACTTGTTATGGTCAAGCCGAATATACTTGAAGACTAAGACGTTGAACTACGAAATTCTGGATCATCCACCACACACGCCAGACCTTTCACCTACTGACTTTCACCTTTTCAAGCACCTCGACAACTTCTTGCGGGAAAAAACGCTTCAGAAACCAAGATGATGCAGAAACTGCCTTCAATGAGTTTATTGCTTCCAGAAAACCCAGACTTCTATGATAATGGTATTAAGAAGCTCGTTTCTCGTTGGCAGAAGTGTGTTGATTGTAATGGTGATTACTTTGATTGAATAAATGTTGTTGGAGCTAAGTTGTAGTTAATTTAGAGTTAAGGTAGGAAAACCTGCATTCCTTTTGCACCAACCTAATAATACGCCCCTACGATTCTGAATGGGAGTCGAATGTGTGGACACATTCCTGACACGGGATTGGTCAACGCCCGATAACCTTACCCTTTACACTTTAACTGATTTTCAGCGACAGTGACGCTATATGTATACTTCATGGCAACTGTGATGCAGCTACATAGTACCCGAACTTTCCTGGATGTTTCCAAATGTCGCTGATTTGTCAGATCCAGTATCAGATATATGCCATGTGTTATAACAGCACCTCTTCTTGCAGAATTTGAAAGCCTTTTTCTTTATTCATGGGCTCGATTTATTCTCTTGTTTGTTATTTACTGTTGTTAATTTTGTTGAGGAAAACGAGATTGAGTGAGTTATAGGTATATATGGCGCACATATGTTTGAGGGTCGTTCAATTGGTTATTATTTTTACTTTCCATCGGTACGTGAGGTGATTTCTACGAAAACTTTAAAGTCAGGACAGCTCGAAACAAATCTACATATCAGTTGCCGTCATAAGCGTGACGACAATGTTGGATTATTTCAGTGCCTCAGGAATTACAACATTTATTTATTTTATTTATTTTATTACACTCATAAGAGTGTGCCCGAATCAGACTAAAGAGAGGAAGAAACAATAATGTAAAACGAAACTAGTGCCGCCCACATAAAAATAACGGCGGCTGGCACTAGGAAGAAAGAAAGAAAAGGAAAGAACAAAACCACGACAACAGAAAGAAACAAAAGAAACTAAATAGAACAATGAAACATTGAGGTCACAATTTAAGAGGGGTAGAGCAGTAAACAAGTAGATCTTGAAAGCTGGTTGCCTTATTAGACAACGATAATCATCATAAAGGTGGTGCATAAAGGAAGTCAAGACCAAACATTTGCTTGATGAAATGAGACCAGACACAGTGTCACGGAAAACAGGGATATCATTGACGTCTGTAGACGGCCATCATTTGTGAAACATTCCTGGCACATGATAAAGACGCCTTGGAATAATAGTAACTATTCTTCTTCATTCGGACATTTGGCGCTGGCAAATATACGATTTTTGAAACCTCTTGCCAAAGCTAGCTTGAAGCCTGAAGCATTCCTAAACTTAAAGAAGTCATTACTGATGTTGTTCCAAGGGAGCACAACTCTGCAAGATAACGAACCTATATAAGACGCACTATTTGCACCATACAGGCAGAGCCTGTAAGGATGGCCTCTAGTGATGCTGGCGAATGGAGATACGCGAAACAGATCAGAGAGCGAAATATCAGCTTCATGGGATACAATTTTATACAAAAAGCCCAGATCGGCAATACTTCGCCGATCCTCTAACGATAGTGCGTCGAGAAGAATAAGGCTAAGCACATATGGCATTCTATACAAACCCTTTCGAGCGAAAATCCTGTTGGTGTAACGCTTCTGCACCTGTTCAACTTTCTCAATAAGAAATGCTTTGTGTGGTGACCATACAGGCGCACAATATTCGAGCTAAGGTCTCACATAAATGGCGAACAGTCTGAAGAGAAGCTTGGAGGTGTGAGTCTCAAAGGCACGCAATAAGAAGTTAGATCGGAAGGTGGCTGTCTTTGCCATCTCCGATATGTAACATTCAAAATCTAGGTTAATCGTAAGTGATACCAAGATCTCAAATGGAACTCGAACGTTTCAGCGGGCAACCACATAGTTGGATTGTGATATCGGGATGGTTTTTAACTATGCACATCATGGTTCTTTTCCCTCTAGATATGTCAAGACCCCACCTTGGTGCCCACTCATCCAAAGAATTCAGCCCATCCTGTAGTACTCTCGCATCGTTGATAGTGAATAACTTACTATCATCAGCATACATGGAAATAAAAACCCCAGGCGGGAGGATACTAGGCATATCGTTAACGTATAGCAGGAACATTAGGGGACTTATACAGCTTCCCTGAGTAACTCCACTGGTAGTGGGGCACACACGAGACCTAACATCATTTATGACAACGGACTGGCATCTATTAGACAAAAAGGAACGAATAAAGCGCAAAAGGCAGCCACTTAAACCCAAGCTTTCAGACTTGTTGAGCAGCAGAGAGATCGGGATTGAGTCAAACGCCTTCCTGAAGTCTACAAAACATACCGAAACGTAACTGCCTTTATCAAGCTCTCTATGCCAGCGCGGTAAAGCTGAAAGTAAGGCAGTAGCAGTGGAGCGTTTACTGAGGAATCCGTGCTGGGTAGGATGCAGCAGATTATATTCTTCTAGGTAGGCAGTGATGTGGGAACACAGTAGTCTTTGAATGGCCTTGCCTGTGCAACAGATAAGACAAATAGGTCGGTTGTTCTCAGGTAAATTTCGCGGGCCTTTTCTATGAACAGGTCTGACTAGCCCAACTCTCCAAATATCAGGACACTCGCCTAACAACAGGAACCTGTTGAAAAGCAAAGTAAGTGGACTAGCGAGACCAAGGGCGGCATTCTTGAGAAATATGTAAGGGATCTCATCAGGCGAAGTCGAGTATCTGTTATGCAGTTTCAGTTGCGAATTATATACAGACTCTGTGGAAATATCTACCCAGTCTAAGGTATGAATGGGAGGGAAAGCAGGGCTGGAAGGGTCATACGGGCTTTTATGAACAGCACGGAAAAACTCCGCAAAAGCTTCCACTTTATCACGATCCTCTCTAACAACGCTATTATTATGCAGGAGGTCCGGTATTCCGTGCTACACTTTTACCCTTTCATTGCAGTAATCGAAAAAACGTCGCATGTTTTTCCTTCTCGACAACCTTTTCTCTTCTGCGGCGGTGAAGCGGGCTACTGCGCGTTTGAGTCTGTGAGCACACTTATAGTATTTGCGACGACCGCATATACTTAAGTTAGCATACATACGATTAACTCTAGCCCACATCAACAAGTTTCGAGTAAGACTCATTCGCAGTGCCACCACCTATAAGAGCTACCCAATCAATTACACCAAGCTCTTTACAAATGCTTACAAAATCGACCTTGGCAAAATTGGGACGATATCTAATCAATTGCGACCGGTAGGGGACAGGACTGGACAACAAAACGTTCACACAGCAATGATCGGGGTCAGATGTCAGAACAATATCAAGAATGTTTAGGCCAAGAATGCTACCACCTGACTAAGGTCGAATGATGCCCAAAAATCGACAACGTTCGACGAAGAAGCAGTCCTGATGTTTCCACGATGACTGCGAGATGGCCAATCAATCAAAGGAAAGTTGAAGTCCCCCATGATCATGACTTGACTACAACTCTTGCGCGTGACATCTGTCAGAAAGGATATAAGCTCACTAAGAGAATCATGGCGATTCGACAACTTGGACTTCGGTAAACAGTGGCCATCAGTACGGGAAGGGGGCCAATAAACATCTCAACAATAACCATCCGACAATATTCTGGGAAATTCCTAGGTGCAATGCACCTGTGGGATATACCCATGTGAACTGCAACTAGAACTCCACCTCCAGGCTTTTCACCTTCTCGGTCGCAGCGATAGATAGCACATCTTCCTTTGTAACTTAGAGTGGCGTCATGAATTTGATGTGGCTTGCACCATGTTTCAGTTACAAAATAGCACACGGACCCTGTGACAAGATAAGGTTAAAGTCGGGAACTTTATTGACTAAAGAACGAGCATTGGATAGAAAAAACTTGTTTCGTAAAGAAAAGCGACTCGACTCGGTGTGCTGTCCGAAACGAGAGAGACGTTCCCCTGGCGAGTAGTACCGCTTAAATCTGCGGAGCGTCTCAACTCGCCTCGATAGACAACCCAAACTTTACTATTGCACTGACTGTCACGTGCTTTACACTCTTGTCTCAATTCATAATCTTTCCTTCTTTCCTCCACAGTCATACTTTTACGAACCTTGACATGAGGAAATGAAGACCAGCTCAATTTGTATGAATTTGATAACGCAGTACGCCAATGTGACCGTGCAGATAAAACAACTTTTACTATCCCAGGACGTGTCTCACTCATTTTGCCCATACGGTACATTTCGGCCGGTCTGCAATCTACCCCAAGATATCCAGGATATTCGTTACCTTGCCCTCTAAGTCAAGCTGTTTTTAAGAAGGCGCGAGATTAACTGAAGCTTCAGGTAAACCAGATCTCTTTTCTCACTTTCAATCCCTTCTGAGATTTCCAAAGGTATTTTTGAAATAACGGCCTTAATCACCTCATTGATTACAAGATCCTTATTTCTTTCCTTTATCGCGTTCAACAGCTCTGTGATAGACATTCCAGAATAATTGCACTGAGAAGGGTTCAACTCCTCCTCAACGACAGGTTTATCTGGTGAACTATCTGGTAACTGTTGCCCTTTTGAGACAGCTACCTTGACTTGACGACGAGTGTTAGGCATATTCCAAAAATAAACTTTGTACTTGACCGGGATCAAAAAATCAATCCAACAGGATTACAAAACGTTCAACAGAAAAGCAACAAAAACAATCGAGTACCAATAGGAAGCTGTCTTCAAAAGAGGTAACGCACTACCAGAGCAAACAGATTAGAACAATTAGCAATAAGAAAAAAAGCTGAGGAAAGAGAGTGCGACTTATCGATAAAGTCGAGAGCAGGGATGAAGGCCGCCACGCGCGGGCCGCGATCGAACGCGAACGACACGATCGAGCGCGAATGACATCATTTTTGACCTAAATTATGGTAAAATGAACTCGCTCTATTTGCTGGGGTTTTAGTGGATTTCACATGCGCTATGAAATTCTTCGTCTACTGCTTCATGAGGTCAGTTGCTTTTGAACGCTTGATTTATTTTCGTTTTAAATGATGCTGACATGACGCTATCCATGAAGCATTCGGTCGCTCTCAGATTATTTTACAAAGCACAGAAAGTTTGGGAACTCCCTCTAGTTTTCCCTGTTAATCATTTCCAACATATTTGATGAATATCTCAAAATCAGCCCATCAAAGCAATTAATTATGTCACTGAAAGCCATACTCGAGCACTAGCAGTCAGTTCAGGCATGGCTTTTGACCAGATACTAACTCTTAAAGGAAGGTGTGAGTATTGGTGCTACAGTGGAAAAGTGCGAAATGGTATATTCGAGTTCGATTCCATCTATTACGAATTTCAGTTTTGCTACAGTATCACATATTGTACCTACAGTGCGTCGCCAAATGATTCAGCCACCTCTGATTTTCCCAAAAACTCACTGTATACGATATTTCTGAAAAATTGCCAAAGTAAAAAATGTGTCAAGTTTGAATTTCAATTCGCATATTATCACCAAATTCCAACTCGAAAACACAAACATTTTTTTTGGTCAATTTTTCAATAAAGGGTGCTTCTCCAACGTCGCCAAATGATACAGCCACTAACAAAATTAATTTATTTAACAACAAACATACAACAAGGAGAGGAGGTTGCAAAGTCAATAATCAGCTGACTCACCATTCTTTCGAATTACTTTGATAATACTGTGGTCTAGGCTCGAATAAAAAATTATCGGTGAGCTCCGGGCAACTTGGTGCCATGCTTCGATTATCGCTTTTTTTCAACTCCTTGACGCCTCGGAGTTGCTTGTTTTGGGCGTAAATCTTCCGCTCCATGAAACTCCATACATTTTTCATCGAATTTAAACCGGAGCTGTTCGCCGGTAAGGGCAGAAGTGCCGAGAGAACCGAGCTTGGGTGCTCCTGCTGACGTAAATTGGAGCGCTATCTTGCATAAAAACAAGATTTCGGTGCAGATTCTGACGCCAAGAAGGGAGAAGTGCACGGCGCATAACAGCTCGACAAAAGGATCTCCTTTGATACAAATCATAAACGGGTGACCCTACTCGATGAAATTGCGGCCCAAACTATTACTCTCATCCCTTGAAGTTGCGTCTGGAAAACTGAAGTTTCTTATTTCTCAGATCGTTCCAGTGAAATCGGTTCCCGTCTGGACCATCACAATTGAACTTCTTTTCATAGGAAAACTCGACTTGAAGAACAAAAATTATCAAGAGAAGGAAGGTCAAATACCGTCTGGCGAAAGCCACCCGATTTCCTCTACGTCTTTTAGTCATGAAGGACGTCTTACGCATTTTCCGCTAGAAAATTAACTTGAACTTTCTATCACCTTCCAAACAGTGCTTCTTGAGACAGAAACGACCGGATTTCCATGCAGTACTTGGTGGAGTTCGTCGCTTCCCTCAAAGTACGGCGCTTGTCTCTGTCGTAAAGCAGCGAAGGACGTCCAGCACTTCTTCTGGTCTATCAGAGGCTTCAGAACTTGGATTTGGACAGGACGAAATTATCCAAAACTGTGTGACATCGACCCAAATCTCGCGCGATTCTGCGATTTGACAGTCCCTGCTCCTTTTTCGCGAGGATTTGACCTTATTCGAATTCCGAAAGCAATTTCTCTTTCCATTGCCTGGAAATGAAGAGCATTACATAATCGAAGCAATTTCGTTGCGTTGAACTAAGAAACGACACGAAGACATGAAGTGGCTGTATCATCTGGCGACGTTGGAAAAGCACTCTTTACTGAAAAATTAACCAAAAAAATGTTCGTGTTTTCGAGCTGGAATTTAGTGATAATGTGCGAATTGCAGTTCAAATTTGATACATTTTTTACTCTGGCAGTTTTTCAGAAACATCAAACACTGGGAGTTTTCGGGGAAGTTAGGGGTGGCTGTATGATTTGGCGACGCACTGTATTCTGAATGCAAGAAAAGCATTTAGAACTTCTTTCCATAAGACGCTTAAAATTGACTTTCTTGGGCACGTTTAATAATCTTAAGCAGCTCAAACTCCTGTCCTAGAATGCCATTCCGAGCGGACCTTAGACCTGAGTTTGGGAATTTTAATTCTATTGAGCCCAGAAAACGGCTACTATGTCAACCAGCATATTGGAAGAGCATACTTTTCTCTAAGCTGTTAAATTTACTGTGGGAACTTCCACAGCTTTTTTACAGCTGTTGTCTTTCCTTATTGCGTCTTTTGTCAGGCATCCATAAATATTGATAACTTCTGTATTCTGCGTATCAGAACGCCGGGAAATAGATTGCTGGACAGCGTCTGAGGAGAGCTTTGACCTTTCTAGGCAGCCGACCGAAACTGAAACGGTTTCACGATTATGTTTTGCGACAGAACTAATTTTTGTAGCGATAGTCATTGTGGTATTTTTTGCACTATAAAATCTTATATTCCCTTAATCGATACCGAGCTTTTTCTATTAAACAGTGTTCATTCACTAAAAAGCAACTTAAGCAGCTTGAATAATTTTCAGTAAGATGTATAGTCAAGAATTCAACCACTATCTCCTCATTGGAATGCTCAAAAAAAGCAGTTAACTGTAACGAGATTTCAAGAACTCAAGGATGGGCCACAGCTCGCTAGTCGCTAAAATTTTAACAAAGTATTCTTGCTTTTATGATCTCAACAACGTATTTTTAAAGGCTGTCCAAGCCCACAGAAGAATATAATGACAAACATCTTGTCTAAAGAGAACCAGTTGAAGTGCCAGCTTCTTTCAAATCATTATATCACCTGAGAGGAGAAGAAATTGCTTTGTATTGCTTGCACTTCTTTAAATATATTGCAGAATGTGGATAGTGGAGCTTGAAATTAAAAAGGAACTTCGCAAGGAATTTTCGGGATTCCATCAGTTGAGTAGGCGACCGTATCAGAATGAAGCAGAAAGGTTCCGTTGTCAAACATAAGCCTGTTGATGTGGATCATGGGATGATAAAAACGATTTTAGTTTTGATACCATTATCTTTTGGACCTCTTTGAGGGGCACCGCGATAAGGGTTATTCTTTTTCTCTAGTGATATAGTGCTAATGCCGTAAACTCCGAACTCATATCTATTAAGATCGCTCCACTCCTTTACGGATACCAGACCAGTCCTGCAGCCTGCACAGGCCAGAGAGGCCGATTTTTCCTCAGTGTCTTCAAAGCTGATGGTCACTAGTCCGACTCATTAATCTTGCTAAAAGTAATCCTCAGTGATGCTCTGTACTGATAAAGCATTTCTGTTCTGTACCTGACGTCGAAGTTAGTGCTAACCAGGGCCAATTCTAGTGGGTTTCACGGTCAAGGAAAGGTGAATGGTCAGCTCCATTGAACATGATTGACTACCGTGCGGGGACAGCCTTACTATGCAGTATACCTGCTAATTGCAAAGGCCATCATTGGATATCAGAAAGTAGTCGTTTTTTGAGATTTCTGCCTAGGTAAACATGAGCCCAAAGGACGCTATTGAGTCGTAAAACGGCCAAGCCCCAAAACCAGCTTATTCGATGTTCGCACTCGCACTTGAGTTCACACGTCATTGTAGAGCCTGTGGAGGTTGCAGATTTCGCAATGGAATGCAGGGCATCGCTATATTTCTATCGGAAATTTTTTCGATTTTTGAGTTTTCTTCAGCACTTGTGCGATATTTTGGAATATCATTTCTTGATCAGTCTAAAACTGGATACTCCAACTTGCTTGACTCCACCCCGCGAAGACGCTCCAGCAAAGGAAATGTACATTAAACTCGAAAAGGTGGATTGTTTCGCGTACTCACTTTACTGTCTTTCGGCCTGAATGGTCTTACAAGGAAGGTCTTTCAGGGCGTGGGACGCTTTTTAAAAATGGGTTTTTGCATGGTATAGGGGCATGAGCACTGAGTATAAAACTATGGTTCATTTCCGCTAAATGGCCTTCTGAATGCCAAAAAAACGACTGAAAACGATTTTGTCAGAAATCGCCGTTTTAACCCACTCAGCATCGTTTGTTTCATTCAGGCGTCGACTTTTCGTACAGTAGAAGGCGCCAGTTGACTGCGCATCGAAAATAACGTGAAAGGTAACCAAAAATGGGGGTCACATGTTGAAAAGCGCGGGGAAGTTTCATATAGCCTCTCCATGGTTAAGCTGCCAGCAGCGTCGGATGGTGTAGTGTGCAGCGATGTGGACTTCGAGGAACGACGACTAGGATGGGTTGGTGGTTCGGAATCTCCGGGATTTGCCGCTTTTGTATTTTATGCTGCCACCTCCAGATTGACTCTATATTGCACCAGGGCCAAAGCAAGTGCCTGACTGGTCATGGTCGTGCCCAGGACCAGCCAGGCACATAACCTCTACAAGCCGTTGGGATTTCTTGTGTGACGCACAATCAGTGATCAGTTAAGGAGCTTCCAACCTCAACACTCCCAGTCCTCCGTTCCTACCTCCGAGTCCTCCTTTCCTACCCCCCCCCCCTCCTCCTCAACTTCCTCACGTAGTTTGTAGTCAAAAAACTCGATATCACATCATCTGGTCTTCGGACATTGTATGGACATTGCACAGTCCATACAATTCTTTGAGTGGTATGGACAGTGATGGTTTATTGTTGTTCTATTTCGACGGAATTCCTTCAAAACTGATGGAAGGCTCATCTAATTCGATGGTTTCACCGTTTTTTACCCTAGCGTTGATCTCGCGCCGTTGAAGGGTTTTGTCCACTATTCTGGTTGGTCATCCCCATTTCCTTCTCTCCTCACGATCAGTCACTCATCTTCTGTAGTCACCTCGACTTCAGCGATGTCCTTCTTGTTCGTGTCCTGCCAGCACTTCACACGGACGCGAAGTTAGGGGGTCGTAGGTTGGGAACGGGTATCGCCGAAACCCTTCATCTAGTATTCATCTAGTGATCCGGCGCTATAATGATTTCCTTCAGGGCTGACAGCTTTTCATATCAAGCGTAATGCTCATAGATGCTTCAGCAAGAAGATGAATTGAATGAGAGTCTGATCCCACAGGAGTCCGCAGTGGACTCCCAGAGGAAGGACGGAATCGGGAATCCTGTTCTCTTTGCTTTGACGAACGAGGTCGAGGACAGATTCCATCAAATAGGAACCATATTATAGGGTTCGGACCCCCCCCCCATTACAACACTTATTAAAGGTGAATTTAGGAGGCACCTTTATACTCCTAGGAGTGTGAAGCCTGGAAGCCCCTCCACTGATAGCGCTCCACACAACAAATTCTGACGGTTTGTGGAGGTGTGCCTGGCTGGTCCTGGGCACGACCATGACCAGTCAGGCACTTGCTTTGGCCCTGGTGCAATATGGAGCCAATCTGGAGGTGGCAGCATAAAATGCAAAAACGGCAAAGCCCGGAGTTTCCGAACCATAAACCCATCCCGGCCGTCCTTCCTCGAAGTCCACATCGCTATCCACCACACCATCCAACGCTGCTGGCAGCTTAACCGTAGAGAGCATATATGAAACTTGCCAAAAAAGGGGGGCACATTTCAACATGTGCCCCCCTTTTTTGGCTACCTTTCACGTGATTTTCAATGCGCAGTCAACTGGCGCCTTCTACTGTACGGACCGTCGGCGCCATGAATGAAACAAACGACGCTGAGTGGGTTTAAACGGCGACTTCCGACAAAATAGTTTTCAGTCGTTTTTTGACATTCAGAAGGCCATTTAGCGGAAATGGGCCATAGTTTTACACTCAGTGCTCATGCCCCTATACCATGCAAGTAACCATTTTCAAAAAGCGTCCCCCGCCCTGAAAGACCTTCCTTGTTAGCTCCCTCTACAAATTTGTATATGAAAATGTAACACGGCGATGGTTTGAAAAGTTAGCATAAGAGCAATCTCAGTCATCAGATAATAATCACAATCATCGCAGTCATGGGGCAAACAGTGACTATCACAGAAAGCGAAAAGACAACTACACGTTATGGTTTCTGGAAAGTGACTACAAAACGGAACTATAGTTCAGCGGTAGAGACTTTATAATCCCCGCTTCTGAAACATCTCTGATCCTCTTTCAGCAGGCTCCTGAGGTATTGGCAACGAGAAATACATGATTTTCTGAAGATAATCTCGACTTTCGAGTCTTGACTACTGTATTTTTTCAAGATCAAGTTAGAAAAAATGAAGGCACTGCAAAACGAAACTATGGATAGCGGTAGAAGCTTTATAGGCCCCCTCTTCCAAAATAACTCTGATCCCCATTTAGCAGGCTCCTTAGGTATTGGCAACGAGAAATACATGATTTTCTGAGAAGTTTCGTTTAGAAAAACGATAGTATTTGTAAATAACTAAGAGAGTCTGCGACTGAAAGCTCGTCGGAGACTGCCGAGTTTCATGGTTTACGAATGCTACTCCGAAATGTCAGGCAGAAACCAGGATGTTGCTTCATAAAGAAAATTAATGCCGTGGGGAGCAGCTTCTCGGCAAGAAGATGTCGCATCATCCTCTAGCAATGGAATGCTGCTTCTTTCAATGTGTCGACCGCTGTGTACGAATGCAAACTTCATTCCCATCTTGTTCAAACATTTGGTTAAGGCATCGCGGTCTGAAGAAACCTGGATCTTCTTAGCCTTACTACCGAGTTATGTTGACTACAGTGTGAATTACAAATGAACACGGAGAATCTCGCCTTCTCTGGTATAACGAAACTTTTTATTAGCTTTTCTCCAATGTACTGTTATTGCATAACCTATCCCGAGAGGAAAATTTTATTGATTAGAATGGGATTGTTCAGCTCTTTGACGGTATGATTCATCAATGAAACTACTCGATAATAATACGCATGTTTAGTTACCGTGATGATTCTTTGGTTGATAATGTTTTTCCGACTTGGAAGTTGTACAAAAAATTCAAATTAGACATTAAACCTGAAAGTTATTATGTGTGCTAATTTCAGCGCATTAGACCCTCCAGAGTTGAACAGTTATTCCTTAGTTGGACTCTTCAAAAAGCAACGATATTCAAAAACCATGTGAGCCTCCACGTTTGAGCTACACCACGTCAGTCCCGGAACACTCTGAATGATTAACTCGATTACATTGAATATTCATGAATAAAGAACACCTTAACGATGTTTGGCAATGAACGCGATTGACTGGCACTCCAATAAAAAATACCGTACTTATGCCCACTCTCAACTAGCTAGAATAAAAATCTCATACGACTCAATTCACTAATTGCAAATATACATTGATGATAGAGATCCATTCTGAACGGGAAGGTATAAGACGATTTTTGGTTGATGTAATCTTATGCGGCTACAGCTGAAAAGCCGTGCTCTGCGTAAAACTTATGACCAAATAGTAATAATTTGCCTTTGTGGCCCCAAATTTCACCCAAAAGTCCGATGTGATCCAGCTAATGCTCAATTATAAGCGGTTCTTTCCTTTTTACAAATCCTGCTCCTGGTCGAATACTAGTCATATCCTAGAACAACACAAAAGTTTACTTTCTTCATTCAAAAGAATTTTTGGTTGCTGAATCTGTGAATTTGATTTTGGAGACATTCTGTACGATTTCTTCTTCCGATGGAATAGCCCCATGTCCCTGTGTTGAAAGATCTGTGTCTGGGAATTTCATAAAACTGCCACTACCCTTATTGAAAATAAGAATTTTGTGTTAACTATACACGTATTCAGCTTTGCGAAGAACTCGTTTACAGAAGTTGTTTTTGAAGAAAAAACCCAGCCTAAAAACCCAAAAGTAAGGGGTACATATCACGCTACTGGATAGATCTTCGACGCATATATCTGCACTATACTTCTGCATTTCGAATCAAATAGGGTATCTCAAAACAAACGTAACCTGAGCCTTTGATTATATATAACAAAACGTTTGTTTATGACTCGATAAAATCTATCTAGGAGCAATGAGGACCTCGCCTATTTGCCAGGCTTGCATCTCATTGTTCTAAAATATGCAAAAGAATAAATGATCATACCATTTTGTGAAAGGAGAAGTAAATACTTGCCCTGTAAGTACGCCTGAAATCGCGCATTTCAGATTATTATGTTCACTGCCCCATTCGCGACCTCTGGCAAAAAAAGCACCGCTCGAAAGATTCCTCGTTGATATCACCCTCCTGCTGATCACCTTCATCCGCCTAGATTTCATGCTTGACGTCAAATTTTGAACTCTTGGCTACCTGAAAAGCCCATACTCAAATGGTCGATTATCTTTCGAGTACCGAAATCGAAGATAATGATTTTCAATAACAGTGGCGTTATGTATGTCATCATTACCTATAATCAACCATAATGCAGCTATCAGAAATTAGAGGAAGTTTACTCCCACTCGTTTTAGTCAGCTTTCCGTCACTTGCTTAATTATACATAACAGAACCCTTCTGTCCAAGACTAAGACAAGTAATTATGTGGCAACACGGGCCTCGCTTAGTGCCCGGGTTTGTTGCCAACTATGTGAACAAATGATTAATCCTACTCCTTTATTTGAGTTGGAGTGAACACTTATGTCACAAATTTTGCTGTACTTTGAATCATTTTTGTTGATTTAGGTAATACAAAAAGCCCATCTCCAAATGGCTGATCCGCTCACGAATGTCAGAGGTGCAAAGCCATTAAAAGTAAATCCTCTCCCAGAATGCATAGGCGCTTAAGTTGTTTTGCTTAACTTTTGTACTGTCCTCGGAAGTGCCAGCTTCAACACTGTTCTGCTTCTAGCTCTAATCTGTTCTCTAAACACTTCGACTTGCTTAGCCTACAGAAATTTTACCTCAGAAATGATCCCCAATATTCTACTTCCTGGTTACCAGGTATTCTACGTTGTTATACCGACTATAAGTTTGACTGGGAATTTGGCCGTTGTGTACGTAACAGTGCGCTCAAGGTACGCTATAATCCAATCTTGACAAATCCTTCTAATGCGGTTTTCTCAGTATTGAATAGCAATACATATATATCACTAGAATTTTGAAAATCGCCTTTCAAGATCATTGCGAAGCCCATGCAACATACTCATCGGGTTGATATCCCTAGGTGAACTTTTGCATATGCTCGGCCACTATGTCATGGTTGCATCTCACAACATGTGAGTTTACTGATTTTTATGATGGAACATATATGCAACACTATCGATAGTATATATCTGCATATGTTTTGAAGGATCTCAACATTTTTCGTTGGAACAATTTTCTATTGCTATAAAAAGGGGGAGGTGATGTGGTGCGCACTATCTATTCGGACATCAAGCCGGGTTCGATACTCGCCTAAGCCGAGCATACACTACATACAGGGGTGCCCAAAAAAAGAGGCACTGTGCATGGGACCTAATCCAGAGCGGAATACGTCGCACCGATTGAAGCAGCAGAAGAACGTGATTAAGTAAATTGTACTAAGAGTGTTGCTTGATGAAAGAAGCAGGAACTCGTGTGGTTTCTATATCAGCATCAAAAAAAAAAGCCGTCTGCCATTGCGGACGCGCTCAAGACGACTTATGGGATATCGGTCGGCAACAAGAAGATACGCAACTTTCTCATTCGGGTCGCTCACGGACAGATTCCTGGGCATCGTCGCTTAAGATCTGGAAGACCGCTGGCTTCCTGTAGCCCCGACAACTCCGCAATGGTCTGCGACGTCGTGGAAGCCGAGCCGATCTCGCCGACCTCAGACGACATCAAATTTGCGTGGCAGAATCTTTCGATTTCGTCCATGCGGAAGGCCGTTGATGAATTCCGTGATCGAGTACAATGTGTTCTTGATTTTGCGAGTGGTAATATTCAGTTGCAGTTTAATAAAGTTTGATTACATTGGTGGTACAAGCCGAGCAGTGCAAGTGACTTTTTTTTGGGCATCCCTCTATGTATCTCTGGAGACGGCTGGTTGGTGCCAGACTTTCGGAAGATGAAAACACTGATTGTACATCGGGTATTCACCACAAGTAATATTACGGTTCCATACGCATTCGAAACGCCACTAAGATTCCGAATAAAAATTCCAAAACGAGCTTAATTAATTCTGAATACTGAATTTCTTATCCTTCTATGATGTGAGGAAAATTCTCGCGGTTATTTCAACCACAAAATCACATTTGTCAACATTGAGGACAGCAATCGGTATCGTATTCGAAATTATCAAGTATTTATATCGAAGTGTCTGCGGAGTTGGAGTGTCTTGCAGTTCCCACCAGTCAGGAGATGTGAACACCTTGAAAATTAGCCTGAGTACTCTAGACATAAACAAAAAAGCACCAGTGCTCTTTCAAACGATTAGGCTGAGGATGAGGAAGATCTAAGAAGATGTTGCAAACTTACCACTTACTTTCAAAGAATTCAAAGAAGAACATCATATTTTTCAGCATTGAAAACCATCTAATGAGGCAAGACTTGTGTGGTTACTGGCAAGTGCTTCCATTTATGGGATATTGCTTCGCTTCCGTATTACTTCTCAACACTGCTATCGATCGATTGATATCTACACAGAAGTTTTAGAAGGATTCTGGTTTTTGTTGATTTTTTACGAAGCTCCGCTTCATTTTATAGACCCAGGATGAGAAAAATGGGGGGGGGGGGGGTGTAATCTAGATCGATGTCGATCTGCGATAGATCATAAACAAATGGAACAAAAGGCACTAGAGTCTCTGTCTACCTGCTCGTGGTACTGGTCACCAGCTTAAGTGGTACGCTCTGTATACAACATTATTTTAGGGTAGAACAAAGGTCTGCATTGTGCCGTAACGCTGCTTTAGGGAGCGATTTCGCAGCATTTTTCAAAACTTTCTCACAAGATGCGTTTCGTATTTCTAATATAGAACGGTTTTTGTAAACTAATTCAATTCTTGCAAACTTTCCGAGAAAAAAGAGGCGAGTGCACTTTGAGTGACTGCGGGTGTGTTATGCCGGTGTTCCCTCATACACACAACTCTTATAAATTAAGAAAAAACAAACACTCCTACAACCCTAAACACTACATGGCTTGCTTTTATTTTTTTAGCGTTTTCTTTTATGTTAGATGACTTGAGTTAGTGCTGTTGGTTTCAGCAGCTCTCTGATCAAAACCCACTACATTCTCTACATATCAGCTCACATCGGTCCGGTAGCGGCTGCTATTGTCACTATGGAGGCCATGATATTTTCGAGTAATATATCAGAATTGTAAGTTTCAGGAGACTGGAAATTGGATCATTCTATGTTAGAAACAGGATTGCGTCTGATATCACGAGCTCAAACAAAATGAAGAGCTACACCTTTAACTAAAGATCGCAACAGTTTAGATGACATTCTCGAATCAAAGCGTGAACATCGGTTTGCAGGTCGAGCTAGTAACGTTTCCACGCGTCCATTTCTCGAGCCAATCCAGTCTTCGTGCTCTGGTTACATAAAGCAAATCATTCCTCTACCCAGCGTCTCAATATTTTACTTATTGGTCATTCTGGGGTTTCTTTGTCGTTCTAAGAGATCCAGGCAATAATGGCCACGGCACACTACTCACCAGACAAAATCGCATCACGTTTCACCTCATCTTCAATTTATTTGGGTTTTTGCTGTTTTTGCTGGTTTGGGACTTGATGCTCTATTCCTTTCAGTTGTCGAGGAACCATAGGCTTTGAACTTTTCACAGCGCGTTGAATCGCATTAACTGTTGGGTTGTCCGAAAAGTTTTCGCCATTTTCGCCCTTTCCCCCCCCCCCCCCGGATTTATCAACTCTTGCACAGAAAATCAAGGATCCAACCTCATAAAGTTATA
This sequence comes from Haemonchus contortus, assembly GCA_000469685.2. Taxonomy (NCBI): domain Eukaryota; kingdom Metazoa; phylum Nematoda; class Chromadorea; order Rhabditida; family Trichostrongylidae; genus Haemonchus; species Haemonchus contortus. The sequence goes on from LS997565.1 coordinate 42,665,385, forward strand.
TAATTTCTGAAGAACAGGTTCTTTTCCATATTCGTGGTGAGATTCTGTCAACATCTGTCGAAGTTTTTCTGTACAGGACTCGTGTGGAAATGGAGAGCCACTTCGGGCATTTTCGACATCTAAAGTATTTCTTCTACCGCAAGGCCTAGAGTGCAGCCCAAACCGCAAGAAAGATATGTATATGACGTTTGAGTAGACCATGCTATAGAGGAACCTACAGTGCGTGACTAGTTTGCGAAATCCAATCAGAGTGAATTCACCTTCGAAAACCGGCAACTTTCAGGGAGCCTATCATCAGTTTAAACGACTAAATCAAAATGTTAACCTAAGAGGATCGGCACATCACTGCTCGTGGAGTAGGACAAGGGCTTAGTGTTTCGAAATCAACCATCCATGATCATCTGCTGGACCTTGGTTTTGTAGAGCGCCTCGATGTTGGGATACGTCGCGAAATGGGCGAGCACAATATGATGGAATATGATGGACAATATGATGGACACAATATTTCAATATACACAATATTTTTGACCACTCATCAAAAATTGCTGGAGCTTGGGTGGGATGTCTTGTCACACCTCCCCCCCCCCCCCCCATATAGTCCGAACTATCATAACTATCATAGTCCGCACTATCATAACACCACCTGCTTATGTTTCTGCAAAACACATCGAATGGAAAATCGTTCAATCCGCTGAAGGACTGCAAAAAGCATCTGAGAGGGTTTTTCGATTTTAAGTCTGGAACCTTCTATGAAAGTGGAAAACTGGAACCCACAGGAGGATGGCGAATCCCTACCGAGGGGAATGGAGGATATATTGTTCAATCAATGGATTTCTTCTTCTAGGAGTTTTTAAAGATGAATCAAAAATTAGCGGACACTTTTCGGACAACCTAATACATGCTCACCCTGGCTCTGAAGAATCCGAATCTTTGAATTGTAGGTCATGGCAGGAAGGACAGCGAAATAGAAAGAAACAAGTATCGAGCGCGATGTCCTTCGTCTTCTTAATCACTTCACAGATGTTACTCAATGACTCACGTTTTTAAATGTTGCTGAATTAAAAGATCAAATTTTAGGTATATGCTATGTTCTATAACAGCACCTATATCTGACAAAAGTCGGAAGACTATTTTCCTAGTCATATTTTTGATTTATATCCTAGTACTTATCTGCTATCTTTTATTGGTCATTTTGCTGAAGAAAACGCGATTGAGTGAGTTCCAGTTAAACGTGTTACCAATTGCTTTGGAATCGTGGTAATTTGATCACTGAAATCTCATAAAACTGTAAAAATCATAAAAAATGATCGTCTAGCATTTTGACGGATATCGTGATTTACCTTTCTCCTGAAAAAATTCTGCGACAATTTCAAGGTCATGGCGGCTCAAAGCAAATCTACAGATCTGTTGCCGTCATAAGCGTGACGATGGTGCTTGGTTATTTCAGTGCCGGAGCGATTACAGTGTGCGACATTATTTTTGATCTGAATATTGACAAGTTCGATCTCTTTCTATTTATTGGAGTTTTAATAAACTCTTCATGCGCCACAAACTTTTTCGTCTACTACTTCATCAGGTTAGTTACGAATTCAACCACATCCACATTCGTTTGCATTTACGCTAACATGACATCAAAGATGACTTCTCGAGGGTCTACGGTCGTCAACGGGTTTCTTTTTATCATTTCCAATATATTAGGTTGTCGGAAAAGTATTTGCGCATTTTGGTTTCCATTTTGTGGAATCTTTGGGGATTGCTATAGAGCCTTCACTGTGGAATATGCGTAAGTGCAGGTCAATGCGCTCTCCACACCATACCTGCCGTGGCATTTCGCAACGGTTATGGCTGCAAGAATCGCTTTCGACTCAAAGCTAGTCAGACTATCTTTTCTTTATAAGTTCAGAAAAAACGTTAATCCAAATTGAGCGACAGGGGAATATGTGATGCGATAGGACCATTCATCGTTTCTAATAGCACGTCAAGTAGTTGGTACAAGAAGTTCAAAAATGGCCACTTTGACTGGACCGAAGAACCACGATTTAGGAGACTAGCTGAGCTCAATGATGACTATCTCCTGAAGCTGGTTGAAGAGGATTCCAGGTTTAGTACCCGTCAGCTGAAACAGGAGCTCATAGCCATCACGACACAGCAGCTGTCCATTTGCATCGCCTCGGAAAGACGTGGAGATTCGGAGATATGGATAAGTTGTGGTCTGGGTGGCCAACACCTCCAAATGAAGAGGGATTCATGCCTGAACTTGATGACTTTCCGACGCACCTTTGCATGGCTGGAAGACTTAATCACTGGCGACGAGAAGTGTGTTCCCTACTTAAACCACATGAGGAAGCGCCAGTGGCTTAGATGCGTAGAGCATGGAATCCCGAGCTCCAATCCAGAATTCCTACCTCAGAAGGCAATGCCAAGCGTTTGAAGCCATTCAACAGGATCGTTCACTGGGACCTTCTACCACCAAACTCCGCTGTCAGCACTGAAGCCCAGTGTGCTCTGTGGACCGGATTGCTGCAGCTCTAAGAGAGAAACTCGGGAAAGTCTATTTCCTCCACAACAGTGCTCGCCGTCACTTTTCGAAGGAGGCTCAAAAAAAGCTTCAAAGCTTGGAATGGCATGTTCTGGCCCACCCACCGTATTCAACAGACCTAACTCCGACGGATTATCATCTGCTCCCGTCGCTGTCGAACCATCCGAAAAATAAGAAGTTTGATTATGTGAATCAACTCGAAACGTACATTGACGAAGTTTCCTCCTCGAAACCTCAGGAATTCTACGCAAGCGGAAACCACAAGTTGCCTGATGAATGGCAATACCTTGCCGATAATGATGGTGCATATATTTGTTAATTGTTAGTTATTGTGAAGGAAAAAAAATAAATTCAAAAAAAATTGCAAAATGCGCAAATACTTTTCCGACAACCTAATATTTACTGCATTATTGCAGTAGCCCCAATAATGCAAAATGAACTTATTCGGTAAAAACCACTCGTCCCACAAGAGTGTTTATTGGAGGCGTGGCATCGTTGTATCCTTTATCAGAATTCCTGTCGTATTCGGAAATTCTGTATTCTGCATCTTAGAAGGAGTCAAGAGCACAACGGCATCTGTGAAAAACGTGCTGGAGGTGGATGACCGAAACGAAAACGATTACGCAAGTATAGGAAATATACTTTAGAAAAGCACTAGTCAAACGATAAAACGAAAATTGTGATGTTTATCATATGTTACCTTCTTGGCCTCTCGTGAATGAAATCAATCATACAAAGCAATTTTCAGTAGAATGTATCGTCGTGAATTCGATCAATATCTTTTTATTGGCAACCTCAAAGAAGTGTTCAGCTGCAAACAGATTTCAAGAACTCATGTGTGGGCTACAGCTCCTAATCCGTGAAAATTAGCATACCTACGTTTGTTCACTTTTCTCGCGTTTTCACAGATTAGAATTGTAACCTTAATGAAGTTTTTTTTTTTGATATTTCCGAGCATTCGCAAGAATATCGAGGAAAGATACCATATTTACGCTATCTAAAATTCCGAGTCCTTCCAATTTGTCAGAGCTTTTGTTAGAAGGAGTGATCTCTTCTGATCGCTTATCATTCTTCAAAACGACTGCGGAGTGTGATTTGTGGAGCCTGAGAGCATGTATTTTGAGTGACCAATCTGTGACTGAAGTTTCGTAAAAGACTGCCGAAGTTTCATGAATTAAGGATGCTACTGCTAAATGCCAGGGTGGAGCAGGCAAAAAAGGATGTTGCTTTACGAAGGAAATTAATGCCCTTGTGGGCAGCTTTTCGGCAAGAAGATCTCGCATTTCATCTTCTAGCATTCATCATCTTGTTCAAACATTTGGTTAAGGCATCACGGTCTAAAAAAAGGAGCCTCTTGTTAGCCTTACTACTGAATTAAGTTTACTATTAAGTTGACTAATTACAAATGAAGGCGTCGAATTTCGCCTTCCCTGGTATGAAGGAACTTTATTTATTGGGTTGTTGCACACTATTATTACTATTAAGGATTTTTTCGGCAAATTTTACTTGAAGAAACGATAGAAATATCTAGCATGGACATGTTCAAATAATTGCTCCAGAACACATCCACCATCTACATCAAGCAGTGCTTCCCATTTGTTAGGCGGTCGGATTTCACAGGCAAAGATGTTTCGATACTTGGGGGCGATCACGCCCTGACGTTGGCCATCAAGCCATTCACCTCCTCGAAAGTTCTGCTCGTTAGCCAATTTTTCAACGGGCGATCAAGGTGATAATCCATAGAAGTTTCTGTTGGTAAATAAGGCGACCTAGAAGCAAATTCCATTGTTTATTCGGCTTTGGCTGACTGTTCCACCGCCGTTCGTTGAGAGTTCGTTGAGATCACGTTATGAGAATGACGCCTTCCAACATTTCTCGATGTAATAGAGCATTATGTGGTGTATGTGAAGATGACTTTCTAGACATATTTCTATTAAGGGAAGCAAAAAGACTATTTCCACAAAAATCCCGAATTCATAAGTTTAATTCTATCGAGAGAAAAGAAGCCGCGAAAAAATCCGCAATAATTATGCATCAACCTAGTACTTTTCTACAATGTGCTGCTGTTATCCACATTATATCCAAAGAGGAAAATTCTACTGATTAGGATGGGATTGTTCATCTCTTTGACGATAGAATTCATTCATAAATTCGACTAGTCGATAGTAATACGCATGTTTAGTTGCTGTGATAATTCTTTGGTCAATAATACTAGTTTTTCTGAGTTGAAATTTAAACAAACACATGCTTAGGTATAAGTGAATCCGAAAGGGGAAAACTTTCTAAATGCTTGTCTTAGTAACCTCCTAAAATCATTTGCACTTCAAAGCAATACTATTTTAGGCAAATGAAAGTCCTCCTGAAATCCAAACAAATCTTATTGTGGGTACAAAATGACGTGATGTTGTGGATGTTTTTCCACTCTTGAACTCAGAGCACCGTCGTCACCAGAACTCTCATAGGGAAGCTGCGCGAACGACTTGTGAATGAGCTGCAGCTCCTGGTGCGCCAGTGTTTGCCTTTTCATAGAGCCGGGTTTCTTCGCGTTTAAAAATTGCAAACATAGTCTTATAAGGTTGACGAGTTATGGACAAATCTTCGGCCTCGGGTGGAACCCTTCTTGATGACTTATACGCCATAGCTTATCAACACTCTTATCTTATCGGCAGTAAACATACAAACAATTCGAAATCAAATTTTAGACCTAAAATTTATTATGTATATTGATTTCAACACATTTGACCCTCGCGAGTTGAACAAATATTAATTACTTGGACTTTTTATAAAAAAATAACGATCTTCGTATGCCATGCGAGATCCTTCTCATGAGCTACACCTCGTCAATCCCGGAACACTCTAATGATTGACTTGATTTCATTGAATATTCATTAAAGAAGAATATCTCAACGATGTTTGGCAATGAGCGCGGTTTTCTGGCATTTCAACGGAAGATATCGTTTCAATGAATACTCTAAATTTGCTAGAATAAGGAACTCATAGGACTCAGCTCACTGGTTGTAAGCATACATTCATGTTGGTGATGCGTATTCTGAGTGGGAAGTCATGAGATGATTTTCGGTTGCTGTAATCTCATGGGACCGCAGCAGAAGGTAGTGCTTCGCGTAAAACTTGCCACCCAATAGCAATAATTTACATCGGTGGTCCCGAACTTCACCCTGAGGTCTGATGTGAGCCAGCAAGCGCTTAACCATCAGTGGTTCTTCCCTTCCTGCAATTCTACCTATAGTGGACAGGTGTGCGATGTCTTCTTTGAGTGCAATCCCTTTCACCGTTCACGGTCTGATCGAATACTAAGTGACACCCTGAAACAACACGATACTTCATTTTCTTCGCTGAACAGAATTTTGGTTGTTGAATCTGTGAATTTGATTGAGAAGACATTCTGTACGGATCCTACTATCGATTGCATAGCCCCATGTCACTGTGCTGAAAGACCTGTGTGTAAGAATTTCGTGATACTGCTAGCACTCTTATTGAAGATACGAATTTTGTGTTAACCAAGCACGTATCCAGCTTTGCGAAGACCTCGTTTACAGAAGCTGTTCTTGAAGAAAAAATCCAGCCTAAAATCTCAAAAGTAAGGGGAACGTATCAAGCTACTGGATAGATCTTCGACGCAATTATCTACAACACAACTCAACTTCACTGCTTTGCGGGACGCCTCCCGTCACGTTGCGAAACACATGTAACGACATTCTGATTGTGAGAAACTTCTCTGGTTGGTTGGTTTCGCTTCATTACTTCTCTAGATGAAGTTGTGATTTGATCAAAGCTGTCTAGTAGCTCAATGAGGATTTGGGGAGTCAGTTACAGGTTCAGGACTTCTAGTTTGCTTCTACAATCATTTAGGCTGTACCTATGAACTGTTTTCTTGATCTTGTCACGAAGTTGATATATAAGCTTCATCAGATTCACGATTGTCGCCTAACAGCCTTACATTCACTGGAGAAATATTCAGGCTTAATATCCAGCTATCGAAAGGTAAGAAAAATGTCAAGCCCACGCCTTTGTCAGATAAGTTTCCGTCATGTTCTTAATTATACATAACAAAGCCCGTCTACTTATGGCAATTACAAACTTTGATTGTAGAGCCGCGATCTTACTCATTTACTAGGTTTGCATTTCGATGTTGTCAACTAAGCCAAAAAATAAATAATCATACCCTATTGTTTGATGTGAGGTAAATGGCTGTGTTGTAAATCTTGCTGTACCCTGAACGTGTACAGTCTGGAACCGCTACTTCGACATTTCCTCTCTTTCTGTAGGATGGAAAGTATGTAAAAAAAAATATTCCTTTGATTAGTTTTAAGCTTTGACAAGAAAAAAATTGCTTGCGAGAATACCTGTTGTTGTCCCGCTCCTCTTAATCTATCTCAGTCCAGATGTTATGCTTACGCTCAATTTTAGTGTCGTGTGTACCTGGAACGCCCATTTTCGACTGGACGATTCTCTTACGAGAAAGAGTAAAAACCTATCGTGGAAAGGACTCCTGATTTGCTCTCGAAATTGTCTTCTTTCGTCTTGACCACTGCCCTGATTATTATATTTTGTATTTCTTTCACTCCGTCATCTTTACTAGTTCTGATTTTCATTTATTTTGCCTGCCTAGGTGTACCTTTAGAAAATGGCTCCGAATATTCTCTCTACTGCTTACCAGGTGTTCTATATTGTTATACCAACTATAAGTTTGATTGGGAATGCAGCCATTGTGTATGTGACAGTGCGCTCAAGGTATGCTACCATCCAATTTCACAACATTTCTGAATTTTTTTGGCAATCAAATAACTTTACGAATCATCTAACAGTAAATCTAAAAAATTGCTCTTCAAGATCACTGCGAAGCCCATGCAACATACTCATCGGGTTGATATCCCTGGGTGAGCTTGTGCATATGTTCGGCCACTATATTATGGTTGCATCCCACAATATGTGAGTTCAGTGAGATTACCGTTTCTCATTATATGTAGTACTAATAATGTGACACTACCAATTTGCTCGCATATACTAAGTGTTTTTGAGCATTACTCGTTCTCAAAATTTTTTCTCATCACATTAGCTTCGGTCTCGTAAAGTTAGGAGCAATTTTCTGTTGATAAAAGAGGTACATTGATGGTGTAGTGGCAAGTAGGGCACCATCTCACATGCATGGTCACGGGTTCAAATCCCGGAGCAATATCCGCCTGGGGCTACCAAACCGTCCACCCTTTCGGGATTGGTGAATCGGTATCAGAACTATCTGGGAGGATAAGAGTAATGGCTCGTACATCGGGTGGCCACCACAAGTCATTGTGCAACCCACACACGCATTCAAAAAGCTACCATGATTCTTAATGAAAGCTGCTATTAAAAAGGATCGATTAAGGTGAAGACTTCATCCTATAGCCTTCTATGCTCGAACGAAGCTATGGTGTGAGAGTTTAAACCCACTAAAAACAGTTTTCTCCAATAAAAACTGCTCCCTCGACAATATCTGTTTATGTATTCAAAACTTTATTCACGTCTTCGGAGTCGGGGGTTCCGCAGTTGCGATCAGTCACAGAAAGTCAACACCACTTCAATCAACCTAGGTACCTGAGCTATAAAAAAAACTCTGAATCGGGTAATCTGAAGCGCAAAAAAAGAATTGATAATTTCAAACTCGCCACTCCCTTTCAGACATTTCCTCAACATTTCCTCATATCTTTCAGCATCGAGAACCATCTCATGAGGCAAGACTTATGTGGTTACTGGCAGATGCTTCCACTAACGGGCATGTTCTTCGCTTCCACGTTGCTTCTCAATACTGCTATCGATCGATTGTTATCTACACGGAAGTTCTAGTAGGATTTCTAATATTCACAGAACTCTACTTCTTTTGAAGACCCAAAAAATCGGGCTACAGCGTTTAGTAAAGCTTTCATTAATCAATGTCGATTTCAAGAAACGTCTGCTAAAAACCAAACAGAAAGGAGAGGCACTACCGCCTCTGTTCCATCGTTGTGCCGTTCCTAAACTGCACAGCCTTCTTTCTGTAGAACATATGTTTCTTCCTAACCCATAGAAACACATACACATACAAATAAAAGAAACCAATTTCATAACCTTGAACATGGCGGTGGTATAGCGACACGTGACGCACTATCCCACACGCACGGCCACTGGTTTGAACCCCGGATCAATACATGGCAAGGCCAACCAAGCCTTCCATCCCCTCGGTATGTTAGTTGGTATCAGGCTTGTCTGGGAAGATAGAAGTGCGGCATTGTACATCGGCTGGCTTTCGCAAGTCATTGTATGGGTCACATATGTACGCATCAATAAGCCACTACGATCATGAATGAATCTTGAATGCGTGGGCGCATCCCTCAGAAGGGATTGACTAGAGCTCCAAGACTTTCGAACACTTCCTATCTTGATGATTTGATTTGCCGTGTTGTTTGTTTCAGCAATCCTCTAATCAAAACCCAATACTATCTTTACACATCAGTCCACATCGGTGTAGGACTTGCTGTTGCTGTTGGCATGGAGGCTATGATATTTTCAAATAGCACATCAGATTTGTGAGTTGATACTGATACACTCAAACTTTTCTTCTATGCAAGATATTAGAAGAACGAGATAGATAGCTAGCATTATGGACAAGGGTTGCTTCTGACATCAAAATTGTAAGGTGGTGAAAAGCTACACCATCTGGTAGGTATCACAACATATTCGGATGGCCCTCTCGGGTCTGGATATAAACAACGGCTTTCTGTACAGCGGTAGTAACGTCTCCGTTCATCCATTTCTTGAGCCAATTCAGTTCATTGAGTCCTTCCTGCTCAAGTGACACAAAACAAACCATCCCTTTCACGCGAAATTTTCGTAAAGAATTCTGACCATATGATTGTACGTCGTTCTCGGCATCTCTCGAAGTTTCAAGGGATCCGGACGGTGTCTGCCATGGTACCAACACAAAATCGCAGACGCATAAGTCCGCTTAAGTCCCTTTGTATGTCTGACGACGTTACTGTGCTACACTTTTCCTGACTTAACTACCATTATCTGTCTCTCTACATTGACGTGTGTTGGACACAGCCGTACCACAGCGGCTTGTAGGGCACTGACTGTATGCTCACCCTGACTGCGGGGATCAATTTTTTGAATTGTAAGTCACGGCAAGAAGGACAGCGAACTAAAAAAGAGTCGAAGCTAAATGTTCTTCGTTTCCTTAGTTCTCAGGTGCTATCCAGTGTCCCCAAACGCTGCCTAATTATAATATCCTGTTTCAGATACATCCTGTGTGTTATAACAGCACCTCTTCTTGGCAGAAGTCGAACGCCCTATTTTCTAATTGCGTGTTCGACTGATTTTTTTGTACTTGTCTGTTATCTACTTTTAGTCATTCTGCTAAGGAAAACGAGATTGAGTGAGTATGTGGGTGTATTTGTCGCTTACATAGAAGTGTGTCTTCAGTGGATTTCAGCGGCTGTTATGTTTTACTTTCCGTCATAAGTGTCTTCATAAGAAACTTCAAGGTCAGGAGAGCTCAAAACAAATCTACAGATCGGTTGCCGTCATAAGCGTGACGGCGGTGTTCGGCTACTTCAGTGCCACAGCGATTACATCGCTCGACATCATTCTTCACTTGGATTACGACAAAATGAATCTCACTCTGTTTGCTGGAGTTTTAGTGAACTTCACATGTGCCGCGAATTTTTTCATCTACTACTTTATCAGGTTAGTTTTTCTTGATCGCTTAATTGAGTTTCGTTTTTGATGACGCCAACATGACGCCATCCACAAAGCATACGGTCGCTGCCAGACTATTTTTTCAAGACACAGAAACTGTGGAACTCCCTCTAACTTGCGCTTTTCAAAATTTCTTAGAAGTTTGCTGCATATTCCAAAGTAAGCCCATCAAAGCAGGAGACTAACCCGATAATAAGGGGTATTCGTCATAAAAAGGTGTCGACAATTAAGGTGGCTTCTTATTATAGGTACTAAGTCTCGAAGAAAGGTCTGTGAGTATCGGTACCGCGATGGGTATGCGCGATCAGATGTGACATATTTCAGTTCAAGTTTATCTGTCTGGATTTTTAGCACTATTACAGTAAAGCTGTGTCCACCGTAAAAGTAAGAGTAGCAGACAGAACCTCTTTTCGTGAAAGTCACTTCCTTGAACACGAAGAGTGGTTTCCAGCAGCTCAAGCCCTCATTCTGAATGGTAGCTTTGAGACCGGCCTCAAATCTTAATTTAAAATAGTTTCATTGGACCCTGAAAACAGCTACTGAGTCAACAAACGTATGGATATAGTGCAGTATTTTCCCCCCGAAAACTGTTGAAACTTCTCTTCAGCTGTTATCTTTTCTTAACGCATTTTTTATCAGAAATCCTGCCATATTCGGAACTTCTGTAGTCTGTGCCTCAGAACGAATCAAATGCTGGACGGCACCTGAAAAACTCTCAAATTTTTCTGGGCAGCTGACCGAAATGAAAAGCAAATCTACGGATATGTTCCATGATAAAAGTAATTCGTGGAACGGAAGTAATTATGAAAATCCTGCTTCGTACACTGAAATTTAGTCGATACAAATGTTTTTTCTTTCGAACCGTGATCACTTCCCCTTGAATAATCCCTCATTTTCAATGATTTTCAGCAAGATATATCGTCGTGAATTCGACCAGTATCTCTTCATTGGCATTCTCAAGAAAGCAGTCAATTGTGGACAGATTCCAAGGATTCATGGATGGGCTTCAGCTCGTTAGTCGCTGAAATTTCCGCAGAATATACCTTCTCTTCTTGTGGTCTTAATAAAGTTGTTTTTCTCTGGAATTTCTCAAACACACCTAGGAATTCCCACAGACAGACATTATGTTTAGTGAAAACGATTTTAGTTTTAGGGGCTTTTTCCAATTCGTCAGGCCATATGAAAGAGAAAGAGATTCCTCATAATATTATAAATTATTATTATTAGTACTATTATTATTATTACTATTATTATCACTATTGCTACTATTATAATTATTACTATTATTTCTATTATTTTTATTATTATTATTATTTTTATTATTTTATTATTATTATTTATTACATGAGCGGAACGTACAAGGAAATTTGGACAAAAGTCCGTTCAACAACCGAATTTTAATGAACAACTAAACAACTTCAGATGAGTGAAAAGAAAAAAAATGAAAACAAAAATGAGAGTAGAGCAACAAAAACAGTAACCATCTGACTATCCTTTGGGTACCATAATGTAATAAGAACATATTTGGGCCCTCAATAATAAAATTCAGTCAAAATTTGCTTGAGATGGTGCAACCGCTCACTCATAGAGTTCTTCTTGATTGATTTACTGAACTGGGCAGAAGCACGAAATCGGAAGGAATTTGCTCCTATAGTAGACCCTGCAAAAGATCGAACTAGTTCTGCTTTTTCCATCTAGTGACCGACGTGTGAAGGGTGAATAAACCTTGCATGTCGTCCGATATTTTGCCTGAGAAAATTTTGTACAAGATGATGAGATCAACTTCTTCCGCCGACAGGCGGGAGATTCTATTCTGAGAATCGTGTTCGTTTCAACTGACCTAGGAATACAATGGTAACTGAAGCCAAGGGCTCGGATAAAATCCTTTCCAATGAAGCTATTTTGAATTAACTTGGTGATCGATTTCGTCTCACATGAATAGGAAATCATAAATCCATGCTCTAAAATAGAGCGAATACATGATTTGTAAGTTCTGATGAGAATACAAGGATCTTTTGTGTATAGACTTCTGCAGGGCAGTTGCAGAATGTGAATAGAAGGAGCTGTCGAGATATCATGAATTAAGTAAGCTACTGTTTCACGATGAAGTCGACACAAAGCCTTGATGCCATAGCTCTGATATAGGCAACTTTTCCGCAAAAAGGTGTCACAATGTTCTTCAGCAATGAGCGCCTTTTCAGTCACATTTCCTGCGAAATTCTGTGATCAGAAACATCGCCTCTCAAAGAACGTTACCATTAATTAAGATCACTGTTGTGTAAGATTAGATTGTAAAGAAGCTAATTTGATTTTTTTTTTTGCTGTCAAGTTGTCAAGTGGATCATTGGATGGAGAAGACCATCTTATTCATCACACCACCAGTTTTTAGAATTCTCTAAAAGCCGTTGTAATGAACGTCATTCTCTATCTTCATTGTGATCCAATTCATGACTTTCTGTAAACATCTAACAGCATGAACCTCAGATTCATACCTATTGAGACCCCGCCCGTTACTTTACGGATACCCCCCCCCTCCAGTTCTGCAGCCCACAGAGTGTCCTAAGTCCTTTCAGAAGCCGTGGATAGTAACCTGTCCGTCCGACTCATCAATTTTGCTGAAAATTGTCGGAAATGAATGGCTCTGTGCCGGCAACGTCACTTCCGTCGCGCCCCTGACTGTGAAGTTTGCGTTCGACACTCATAGCGCTGAGGCAATAAAGGAAGCAGAAGTAAGGGTGAATTCTAGGGAACTCCATGGTCAAGGAAAGGTTATAGGTCAGCTCTGAAAAGAAGCAGACTATCGTGGAAGTAGTAAATTGTGGATAGCCTTGCTATGCGCTATGTTTGTCTGCTTATAGAGATGGCGTCATTGCATTTCGGAAAATGGCTACATTTTCTGATTTCACTCAAAGATCAAAGGACCAATTACGTACGACAGAGACGTGGTCTCTGAGACTTCTTTTTAGGGTGAGCCTGTGACCTCCAAGTAGCGCAGGGGACACTGTCGGGGCGAAAAATCGCCTAGATAGGGTGTAATAGATGCCTCGTAACCTTCTCAGCCGACGTACACACCTGAAGGTGGACAAGTTCTTACGGCGTCGTGATGCTGTAGAGGTTGCACCATCCGCACCGGAACACACATCTGGCACGCAGAGAGCTTGCTGTAGCTAGTTGTACCCAATAACATTTGGTCAGCTCATACAAATACCACTTCCATGCAACATTTTTCGTCACACTCCCAACTTTACTACCTTTCCGAAGCTTCTTATTTCTACACCTTTTGCATTTATAAAACAATAGACTAAAGACATAATTTCTACAAATCCTCAGAACACCTGCTATCTCCCTTTAGCAAGCTCCCTGAAACTTAGCAACGAGCAGTACATGACTTTCTAAAGCACTGCTCGACTTTTGAATTTGACGACTGTATTTTTTCGAGATCAGCTGAAAAAGAAAAAGGGACAAAGTTCGTTTCCAAGGAAACATCAAAATTTGCAATCAGCTTTGATAGCACCTACAAGAAGAGCGTAGCCCCTCCAGATCTTAGCTCTTGTGAGAATATGCTTTCTATTCAGCGCTTGATTCTACAGGATAGTTTGCTAGTAAATGCTGATTATTTCACAAAATGAATAGATACTGCGTGCATTCTTCCCTATAGTCAGGCAAAGTGTTATGCTGAAGTTTCAAAGAAAATGACGTTTCTTCATTTTGACTTACGTAGTTAAGGAGTAGCATGAGAATTGTATACCTTCTAGCTATACTTCCCTTTGTTGAGCTTGCTGAATGGAGAAGATCATGAAACTTCATCGCCGTCCAAATTGAATTTAAAACTTTATCGCCGCATCTCGGAAATGTCCAAAGTTTTTCCCAACAGTCGTACTATTACAAAAATCGCATCCAGATCTTTTCGATAAGAAAAGTGGAGAGATCAAGAAAGCGATTGCGTTCTGTGGAGTTTTTTGGCAACCAGAAAGCTGGGATGTAGCAACAGAACATCGGACAGAAAAACAGTGACCTTCGAAAATACTCTATCAGGGTTGACCAGCCGCGGTTGGACTGCGGCTCGTCAACCCTGGAGCATTTTAGCAGAGAACGGTCTTCTATACCGTTAAATTCATTCAAAAGTTCCAAGCCCTTTCCTAACTTCTATCGGCAATCGAAAGCAAGCTTTGGGAGGACAGTCGTGAAATATTTTACAGAGCAATTGATTACAAAGATATAACAGCTCACCGATCGACATCTCCTTATCATTCTCCTGGTCCTTGTTCTGATATAAACGATATGTGAAAAATGATGATATGTGAATGATGAAGTGTATACTATAGGCATGTGCTACTATCATGCACAAGAACCCGATGCGCTAAACAGTCAGCTGGACCCTGCTATCCCATAGTCTGTTACAGAGTAGAGAATGCGAGAGCTAGCGCTGAGTACGGTACTCTTTGTAAGCGGTGGTAATCATATACTTTCTGGTTTACCTCCTTACCATTGTGGAATACCTGTATTTCACCGAGGACGAAGTGGGAATTTCCTCGCACTTCTGCCCTTTATCCGCCCGTCGAAGCATACACATGATAACATACCAACCAGTGGTCATTATTCTGTTTATGTGGATTCCCACGTAGAACTCATGAGAAGCATGTAAACGCAGAGATTCTACATAAAAGTTTTTCTTTAAAGACATAAATTTTCTGCACCCATGAGGTAATTGGACAAAATTTTTTAGACTTAGCTGAACAGTAGAGCTCTGCACGGATAGGTTCATGGGAATTGTGAAAGGCGGTTGGATCACCTAGGCTCTCATCCTTCTCATGTTGAGTTTGAAACGCCTCACTGAGACCAATCATTGGCCTCTCCCTTTCTTCTTTAAAAATGAGTACTGAGCAGCAGCCACACATCGAGTAGTACAAAATACGCTCGTCAATATCGGGTTGCTACTATCAATCGTCACGTTAACAGTTGTAATTCCACCACATCTACAACCTTCTCAGAGCTAGAACTTTGTACGACTAAAGGAAACAAAATTGAAGCGGTCAATTACACAATAGATTGATATAGTCTGTTGATGTCCCCAACATCCCCACAGCGAGATATCCCCACCAGGTCAGGGCAATAGTACCATATATGAAGGCTACACGTGTGAAGGTACAAGTGAAGAATTACATGAAACAATCTAGAAGGCCTTTAGATCGGACTGATGATTTCGGATTCTTTCTCTTGCCCCCCCCCCTCTCCGGATTCCAGTCCTGCCACACGCCATGCCACATCCGTCTCCAGTGAGCAGAGTCTGCCCCTTTCAACTGCCATTGGTACACCCACCTTCCCGCCTGTATCCCTTCCGATATTGAAAGCTCTAGGCCTATGAGAATAGGACTTTTGTATTTCCTGTAAATTACACCCTTCGCGTACGCCCCACCCCCCTGAAGTCCGTCTCCATTGTCGGGTCTTGACTGCTGTAGTTCTTCGAGACCAGTTAAAAAAGGAAGAGGGAGCAAAGTGGCGCTAAAAAGAAAACGATAAAACTCACACTTACCTTTTCTAGCATTCACGTTCCAAACTTTAGGCCCTTGAAAATGGAATTCCTACGAGGTTGCCTACTCTCAGATGTTGATAATATGGCAAAATTGATGTTATGTGCATACTAATCTATAATTGCGCGAAATGTTTATCTAAGATTTGAGAGAAAATTATGTCTTTGCAATTTGCATACGTGGGTATAGAGTAGCATGGGAACTGTATAATCTCCAGTTCTATCTTCCACTGTTGTTGAGCCTGCAGAGTGAAGCAAATCATGACACCTCCTCTTCGTTTGAACTGAAGCTAATACTGACATCTTGAAAATGCCCAAAATATGAACCAACTGTCATACTGGTGCAAATATCGCATTCAGATCCTTTCTACAATGAAAGGTTAAAGGTTTTATTTCAGTCGAAGCTTTTGGCAAGCAAAAATAGGAATGTATGTAGAGAAACAAAGACTTCGACAGAAAACAAAGATTCCTCCCTCTTCCAACTCCCAATAGTAATTTCTTGTCTTTAGAGACAAAACTCAAAAGCCTACGTTAACCCATTGACGACCATGAAGTCCACATGTGGACTGCAACTGTATTTTTTGTTTTATTCATCTAAATTTCCATTTCCTTTCAATTCTTCTTCTCAAAACATTACATCAGGCCTAAATGAAACTACTACAACGTGGTCCTAGAAAATTTTCTAATTTTGCAATTGTGAAGGTGTTTTTTTCGAAGGAGTACATTACCTTGGTGAACTTTCGTTCGTTGAACAACTTCAAAAAAATGAGATATTTTGAAAAAACGGTCGTCATTAACATTTCCAAATGCGAAGCTCGTGAAAATTCCCCAAAACGATTCCTGGTAATAATTAACCCATTGGCGACCACGCCTTTTACATTGTCCTTACATTAAATTTTAATTTCTCCTATAACTGTCCTTGGAAGTGAATGATTCCTGCAGCCGGTTGCCTCAAGATTCTCTGGAAAGCTGTGAGCTCAGCTAATATTTGAAAACATGAAAAAAAATTATAAGAACACTTGATAAGCAATATAAATACTACAGGAACACGATAAGGTGTGGCTCGCCGGCGAGTCACGCGGTCGTCAATGGGTTAAATGTATCATTTCTATCACGAATTTCATAATTCTACGAAATGCTATGATACAAAAAAACTTGAGCTGAGCTGGAAAATAGTTTTTTCTTCCGGCTCCGCTCTTCGTGTTTTCGGCTAGGTGATCCTCTCCCCCTCTCCCTCTTCTAACATTATCAATGCCGTGCTACTCATGCTATCCAACAATCCATAGTTGACCGCTGCTCTTACAAGCTCTGATGTGCAAATGCCTTTATCGAAAAACTTTAACCTATAATGCCTGCAAAACCGAAAGTGAATTTCTTTCAAAGATGTCTCCGGATATCCTTTCTATTCCATTCCAAGTTTTCTATATCGTTATACCTACTATAAGTCTGATTGGTAACTCGGCCATTGTGTACGTAACCGTACGTTCCAGGTATGTTATCATCCAAGATTTCAATTTTTTGCTTAGCAATAAAATTCGAACTATCTAACAGACTTGCAGTTTTTCTCAATAGATTACCAAGGGTTTCGAGAAAAAATTCTCAAAAAGTTGCGAAATTCTCCTCTCTTTTTTCAAGGTCATTGCGAAGCCCATGCAACATACTCATCGGATTGATATCATTGGGTGAAGGTTGGCATATGCTCGGACACTATGTAATGGTTGCATCCCACAATATGTGAGTGTGAAAACTTTATAACTATCCATGGAATGGTACTGTACTCTTATAAAACTCATTCTGAAGATCTACTTCATTATATGTTCATTAATTCTAGTACAATGATTGTATTTTTTGGAAATAAAGGCTGTGATGGTGAAGGAGGTGACGGATACTGATGAAGCATACTTTGTTTTCGTAGAATATCGATTACTCTTAAGATTTCAGTCAAAAATTACGAATTCTAATATGCAGATCTTCGAGATGTTTATCCCTAACTGAAGCCCTCAGTAATGATTTAGGAGGTCTGTGGGATTTTCCCGGAAGTTTGGGAAGTGTAGCTCCGAGCAAACTGTCATTCCTTCTATGATCTATGCAGATGCATTAGCTTCTCCCTTATTTTATGATTAGAATAGGTAGATAAGAGGATTGTAAACCAAACAATCTGAAGAATATGCTCTCTGCAGGCGGAATTTGCGCTTTTGACAATCTTTTTTGAAAGAGAGCCTTGCCAGAATGCGACAATTTCTTTTTTCTGAGGTGCTTTTATAGATGTAACAAGCTGCAAATCGGTGCAAGCTTTGCGACTTAATTCAGAAATAAATGTTCTCACCTAACCTCTTGCTTGTCCTCGATTTTTTGAACCCTCAAAATTAGTACTGCCTAGTAATTCAAACATTAGTTCTGATGTAACAGGTGTTTCTGAACATATTCATATTACCAACGAGGTTTTTAAAAATAAATTTGCTTAAGAAAATTTTTTTCAGAATTGAAAATCATCTAATGAGGCAAGACTACTGTGTTTATTGGCAAGTGATCCCAACATTGGGCATGTGTTTCTCTTCTATACTGCTTCTCAACGTAGCTGCTGATCGATTGATAGCTACACAGAAGTTTTAGTACGAACTTGCAAAAAATCTGCTTATAATGAACTGTTGAGAAAAAAAGTTTAACGATTTTATGTTTTTTCTTCCTTTCCTATGCAGTCCTCACTTGATCATCTCTCGCATGGTACTCTCTCCATCGTGATACTACGTTTCTACTGACCACCATTTGCGCAGCCACGAAACTATCGTGGGTCTCTCCTGAGTAGTTGTTCAGTGGGAATGCAGTTAGTAATAGTAATGCGCACCAGTTTGAGGCCGGACGAAATGTTTGTTTGGTAGTGGAATACTGTTCTAGAGCCCAAAACCGGACTAGTATCGCAAGGGCCAAGAGGGTCGAGAGATCCCTAATGATCCAGGAGCCTGTCAGTAGATTGACGATACACTTTGATACACTTCTCCCGGGAGACGGACGTTAGGAACGATTTTGGGTAATCGATTTGCCGCTGTCGCGGACCACTCATTCGCCGTTATTATAGCTCTAGCGTTCTTCATACAGCTGAATCGATATGCGATCATTATTTTATGCATATTCTACCATTAGTACTTTTGTTCTTGTATTTCTTACCTACTGCTGCATCCTGCTACATTCCTTCGCGCGCGACGCCCCTCTCACCGCGACGCGACCATTTCGTTCCTAACGCGCCACACCCCACTTCTCCCATTTTCCTATTGCATTTCAAAGAATAAAATTTGAAAAAAATCTTTTCTAATTTGTAATAGTTCAAAGTGCTCTATGGCAAAAGCCATTACTGCTCTCTGAAATGGGTCAAAAATTAACGTTGAATTTTAATATCGTGTTTAGAATAAATAATAATCATATTTAGAACAAATAATAGAATGCGAGAGTTAGGATATTCCAGTCACAGTAGTGTGGAGGAGGGGAACCAAGGACAGAGACGAAGACCACTTCAATGAGGCACAGGAACGTCAAGATGAGCGCAGAATTATGAGAAGCCTAGGATTGCACGGTGATAGCCGAGTTATGCTTCAATTCATATGAAAAGAAAAAAGAGTCACTTTCGAATCATCCCTTGAAAATGAGGGTTCATAGTACGTATCGTTCCCGGTGGATAGCAATCGTCGTTTCCGACATTCCATACATATGAACTATCAGCTTTCGGATAATGCAGGTCTACCTGCACTGTTTAGAGATATTCACAAGGAAGAATTGTGGATTTTCTGTGGAAAGCACGGATCAGTGGAGTTTTATGTTCGACCTTGCTTGCCTAGCTGTTCTACTATTCCTGCTGTAAAACCTTTTCGTGGGGCTTGTGGAAGACAACTGGATTTTTGTTGCTTCCGACTATATTTGAGCCTATCTGATACCTGATCTCAAGCTAAATTGAACCTGCTTATACCCAGATTCGAACTTAATCAAATTTGCATTTTAGCAACTCGTTCATCAAAACTCGACATACTTTCTATATTTCCATTCATATCACCGTTGGACTAACCTTCGCTTTGATCACTCAGGCAGGAGTACTTTTTGGCCTGTTCTTGAATTTCACAGAGGACTTGTAAGTCAAAAACTTTTCGAAGTTTCGATACTATTTGCTTATATATTTCAGCAAAGCAATTTGACTCTTCCTAGCATAGCAGTAGATTGATGGATGAATTTAGAGGATAAAGAAAATTCTGGAAAGATTGATAACTGGATCTTTAACTTTATACAAAATGTCAAAGATTAGGGCGTTACGGCGATAGGGCTTGTGCCGAGAAGCGACCAGTTTGAGTCATTGTGGCATCAAACTCGGCAGAATTGTGATATATGGATATATGATCCCAAGCACAGCAACAAGCACACAAACAAACAAACAACAACAGACATAAACCTAGTAAACACATTATATTGACATCCAGTGGCTCAATAAACCCATAGTATGAAAAAATACTAGTACAATAGATAGGATTTCGAATGGAAGGCGCCTCGCTGAGAGATGAATTTATTCATGCATGATGCTATGATATTATATAAAATTTTAGATATGTTTTATGTGTCATATCAGCACCTATTTATTCTACAATTGGCACGACATTTGTCGGAATCATGTATTCCTTCAATATTCTCATACTTGTATGCTATGCAGCACAAGCGATTCTGCTGAGAAAAACGCGTTTAGGTATGTTTTGAGTGAACATACCTTACATTGCTCTCTGGAGAATTGACGTAACCTACCGAAAAAATTCACTGATGATTTCGTACTTTTGAATTTTCAAGGTCAAGACAATTCGAAGCAAATCCACAGATCACTTGTCGTCATAAGCCTGACAACAGTGTTTGGCTGGTTCAGTGCCACGATCTATAATGCCTTCAACGTTATTTTTACTTCAAACGGTAACAAACTGCATGCCGCCTTGGTCGGAGGACTGTTTGTGAATCTCTCATGCGCCTCAAACTTTTTCGTTTACTATTTTATCAGGTTGGTTATTTTCATTCAACTCTCCTGATCTGCGAAATGCATTCCGTTGGTTCGAGTTCCATTGATTCCCGCACCCCACGCCAAAAAATGAAAGATTTGATTATAAACCTATGATAGCTCTCTGAGAGCCTGTTTTCAAAGCAGAAACCAGTAAAATATGCTTTATAACTGACCCCAAAAGAACACATTAGTTAACAATCTCCACTTTTCGAAAATATATTAATCAGCCTAACTATTCACTTCTTCAGCACTATGTATCGACGTGAATTCGACAAATATCTCATGATCGGATCCATGAAGAAAGCAATGGGATTCAAAATCCGTCCATGCGCCCATGAATGGGCTGCGCCTCGTTTACCATAGCCTCTCACCTCAATGGTGGTCACTGAAATCTTCGTCACAATATATAGTTGAAGGGCGACATTATTCATAAGAAATGGTGAACAAAGAATAAATCGTTTAAAATTGTGCATTTTTTAGACCTTCAACCGAGAAGTACTTCCATCTTAAACTTTACTCTCGTGACTGTTCTGCTATTCTATTAAGAGGACTCGAGAATAGATTGATTGCTCAGATATCGTCGGATTTTATACTCACTGAAGAAATTTTCTCAATTTCGGTTAAAGCCACTTAGCTGCCAGTTCCTAACTTTGCATTCTTGTCTAGGCACTTTCATATAGAAGATGGGCGAATGTTTTGCGCATAAGTTACAGCTTCACATGAAAACATCAAAAACTTTTTCGTAAAAAAACGTCATGCCCAATTACTCCACATTACAATTACCCTGAATGCTCATCCTTTAAGCAGAAATTCCCTTGAAAATAGAAAAGATCACATAGAAGACGAGATTCGCTCCCAAATTTCATCATACACGAGAGTTTTGTAGAGCAACATGGGATTGCCTAACTTTATTACGGTGTTTTGTAGAAGGAGATAAATGGTTCTACCATTCCAACTGAAATTAATGTTTATGCGACGAATTCATTCTTCCTGTCCCGACAATCTTGTCACCGTTTACGGTTTCAATCACGTTCATAAGAAATGTAGATGAAAGACTTTGGTTTTGAAAAATTAAAAAATCAAAAATCAATATTCAGGTCTACTTGCAAATTTTCAGTACAAGCATTGAATGAAACCATAGAGTCCAATGCTCATTTCTTTCAATCCTTCGGACCAGAACACACAAATGCGTGGATCGGTGACCCATATCACTAAAGCTGGTCTTCAGATGCTATAGTACAATTGCTTATGAATGGATGAGCATTCACAAACGCGATATATCCGTAAAAAAATTAAAATTTAGTTTAAAAAAATTTTAAAATTATAAATTTTATCAATATTATAAATAATTTTATAACTATATTATAAAATTTTATTTTTAAAAAAATTTTATTTTCAAAAAAAAGCGTAAGCTTGTGGGAGCTGAAGCACATCTGCTTCGTGCTACTAGTTAGTATGTAGAAGTTCAAGAAATAGACCCTACAATTGTCACTGATCTAATGAAGATTCCTAGTTACAGATTAATGGATATCAGTATTCATAATGACACTTTTGTTTTCAGCACTGAAAAACTGAAAATTGCTTATTGAGGGAGGACTTAGTGTGCGTTCAAAGCAGAGATTTCTAACAATGGACCTGTTTCTCTTTGACACAATATAATTAAAATGACCAAGTGATAAGATTCAATTAAAATCGGAGAACTGTCTCTTCAACTGTTTTCCGAGTATCGAGCTCTCTATACTTCACACCATCCCAATCCCAGCTCTTTCTCCCAAGAAATGAGAAAAAATTCTTTCCGGGAGAAGGGACTGGGATACCGATGCTAAAACTTCGAAAGAGTTAAGTGCTTCGAGGAAAGCCCCCAGTCTATGTTCCCGTAATTCGATTTATACTATGGCAGGACTATAATGAGCTACGGGAACATAAACTGAGAGATTCGTTACAAAAAAAAGGCTACCGCAATTGGAGCAAAATGACAGCAGTAAGCAAGACACCAATTAGAACCTCCTGTAATTACTTTTTAACGTTTTATGATCCTCCAACGTTTTTTACAGTATCCTTTGGAGATTATGTCACTATAATTAGCAAACTAGCTATGAACTGCTTCTGGGTAATTGTACATACTTATGTAGAAGTCTGAGCGCATGGCAATGCATTGTCTTGCCTAGAGAGAGGGAACTGATCACTTACACCTCCGTTTTGGCTGCAGAACACCTTCATTTCTCGAGTAAAGATCTTTCTGTGACTGACTCCATGACTTGAACAAGTCGTTTTGGTAACAATCACACCAATCACAGACAGCGCTCACTTCAATCGTTCCCTGAGAAAAGTCGCCTGAATTACACATTAATAAAGTAGTGGGTTTGACGAGTAGAAAGGAACAAAAAAGTTTCCAAAACATGACTGAAATGACGGTTTTGGGGTGCCGACAATCACGATACTTTGTGTGTGAAGATTGACGTCTTTACTTCGCAGCACATCCTCATGACTAAAGGATTTCCGAGGCATTTATTAACATTTCCAGGGTAAATGTACGAAAGAATTCCATGAGAAGAGAAATCATCCTAATTATTTCTCTTTCCATAATAGCTCTGCCTCTGAATTGAAGTGCTTAATCTCACCAAATTTTGTATATTACATCTAATATTATGCTAGGCAATCGGCTTGCATTACTGACAGTTGTGTCAGTGGCTATTCCTGAGAAACTCGACCTGTAATGTTTCTGAAGCGCAATCGTTTCCTTTCAGGATGTTCCAAGATGTTTTAACTGAATTTTACCAGATCTTTTACATAGCAATACCGACTATCAGTCTCCTCGGGAATGCATTCATCGTGTACGTAACGGTGCGTCCAAGGTCAGTGAGCCCATCTGCACTTGAAGATGCTTTTTATAGTTTCCTTCTTTTCTTAGCAGTCTTCTGACATATACAGTAGCGCTCAAAAGCATTCGGCGAAATGCTTGTTTAGTTATGATTTTCAGTCATAACTCCTTTCCTACTGGATCTAATCGAGCGAAATTTCAATATGTGTAACATTGGTGTAGTGTGAATATTTACCACTATTAACCTGCAATCTGATCATGTTCCAGATATCCAAAAAGGCTTGAACAAAAAATCAACTGGAAATACGAGTTATGGTCCTTCTAGGAGTCCTTTCCTTTTTGCCATGTCTTAATTGTACAAGCACTAATGTCGAACCCAGAAGAGAAGAAAATCGTACACAAGGTCGGAATAAGTGCAGACGTCACAAACTTACGTTCAGCAAGTCTACAAACGCCTCCCCATTGGCATGTTTATATGGATGTCTTGCAGCCAAGTAGTGTTAGACAGTGTAAATTATGCTTCAGCTGAACATATCAAAATTTCATGTGATTTGCTCCACTGGGGAAAAAGTTACGGCAAGTTAAAGTTGGCCGAATACTTTTGAGCGCTACTGTATACACTGTAAGGCTTTTGTGCTTTTTTTTCATTCCAACTTCGATTCTTGTCTTTAAGATCCCTAAGGAGCTCGTGCAACATACTCATTGGGACAATGTCCGTTGGCAAACTTTTGCATATGCTCGGCCACTATGTCATGGTTGGATCTCATAAAATGTGAGTTGAGGTGACTTCATATTTAAATGCATACAATAAAATGGATGCCTTGGTGTTTCCAGCAAACTCATTTTTACAAGCTACATGATTAGCATGCTCACCTAAATCTGACGAGCTTTCCCTCCCCATTGATAGTTTAGTCATTCATGGGATTACTTGGGATTTTGGCTAATTGTAAAGCTCTGCCTGATAGATGTGAAGAAGCTGAAAAAAATTTGAAGTTCACAGGGCCTGGTACATATAACTCGTCATCATTAGTTTGTAATAGCAAACCTATTTTCAGGATTGACAACCATCTAATGAGACAAGACCTATGTGTCTATTGGCAACTGCTTCCAACAATGGGCATGTTGTTCTCCTCTATTTTGCTCGTCAATGTCGCTGTCGATCGACTGGCATCTACGCAGAAATTCTAGTACTGACTTTGACATTTTTTGAATTCTTGCCGGAAGAAACACAACAAGAGGTAAAGGACTCAAAGCCACACTAAAAGAAAAATACTCTCTGCTTGGTGCAATGGACACGAATTGCCTCTTCCCTGTGCGACTAACAATTATATTTGTAACTTGCCCAGCTTATCTGACCTTGCGTGGCCGGTTTTATGAGAACCATGAATGATATACTGTAAACCTTCCAGTTGGATCTATCAGGAGATTTGCAATGTCTAACCTGGTAAGAGATGCTATTCTATGTCTAGTGTGCGCTCAAGCATGAGAGACCTGCATACTTTTCCGATTAATCTTGAACGTTTTGGGTCTACTTCGACTCCCAGCATTTCTCCCCTTTGTTTATGTATACATTACTCCTTATATCGATATTGTCTTAGTAATTCCTTCATCAACAATCATTATGTTTTCTACACCTCCGCTGATGTTGCTTTCGGACTGTCTATCTCTCTCAGCATGGAAGCATGGATACTTGTAAGCTGTACTTCAGAACTGTAAGTTCAAAGCTCAAAAAAGTTTGATGTGTTCAATATTGTCGGATACACTTCTGCAAATATTTACGATAGGAAAATTATAAGTGAAAATAATATCGACTCATTCATAAGTTTGGCGATCTTTGGCAAAACTTTGGCCTCGGCTCCTCCTTTCCGTGTCGAAATATCCTGTCTTCTATGACCCCACCAAATTTGGTACCTCAGAACAGGAGATATAAATTCCCACCCGAACACCACACACACTGCCGACCCTTTCGGTGAGTGCCTCGCCCGCCATGAGCGGGGTCTGCTTAACTCGTGTTTGAAGGAGTTTATTCATTTCCCACTCTTTTCAACTTGACTGTGCAAAATTACTCGGATTGTGCTCAGCCTCCTACGCCCTCCTAATCCTGACTATTCTAGCCGCCTGTACTCTTATCGAATTTGAACGCTCCGGCCTGGTTGACAATTTTGCGTGTACCTTGCCCCCTGTAAGCGGAGTTCAGTCCTGCACCCCCTTAGCATTCCCAATTCGCCTGTATTTCTATCAGGTTTGAACCTTTCAAGTCCACGGGAAAGGAGTTATGAATTTCCGGTCACACACGCATACATACAGACAAACCAACAAACGACACACTTAGCGCGTTATGTATGGTAGAATGGTTTATCAGCACTCACACGTGCAACGCGATGAGATATCAGCATCAGACCGTTAAGCCGTAAGCTTTTTACTCGATGTAATTTGTTTTGATTTGATGTTTCATTAACTGCTAGAACGTTGTATGTGTGAATGCTGATAAGTTATGGCATATAAGCCATTAAGAAGACGAAGGCAAGCGAGATAGTGCAAGAAATGAGGAGCATGGTACCTGGAAAGCACAAGTACTGGTTCGAGTTTAGTACGGAGCTGAAGTTTTGCTCACAAATCGCCAACCTTGTGAAACTTTCTCATCGCCTGCTGCAGCGAAATAACAGCAGTTAAAAAACATCAGGCCGAATCTCGAATCAGTGTTCTGCCAGTACTTACCTCCTGATTCGCGATAGTCAGGCGCTCTTCCGATGTGAGCTATTTTTATTTCTTTGTAGGGGATAAAACCATTGCCATTGTTCAGAGTGGGTTTCGTTATAATGTAGGTTAAATATTATATTAATGGAGATGGACGTATTATAGGGATTGCATGATTAGGGTATCACAAGAAAAAAGAATCGGATTTTAGCATTTCAATTCATATATTTCTATATACTACATTAGGTTACAGATTCGTGCTGTGTGTTATAACAGCACCATTTTATGGTATGATTTTCACAGCATTTGTCAACCTTATGACTACGATTAGCATTCTTATACCTGCTTGCTATGTGCTACTCATCTTTCTACTGAGGAAAAATCGAATACGTGTGTACCAGCTGAAGTTTTATTCCTCTTCATTTTATTGACTGTTTGACATAAATTCTTCGACCAATGACCAGCCATCATACATTATAGTAGTGTTGATAATGAATTCTCACCAAGAAATTAAGATCAAGACAGCTCGAGGCAAATCCACAGGTCACTTGTCATCATCAGCTTGACAACAGTTTTTGGTTGGTCCAGTCCCGCAGTGTTCCATGCCTTCGACATTATCCTCGAAATGGGTGTTGGCGAACTAAATGTCGCTTTACTTGCCGGAATCTTCGTGAATATTGCAAGTGCAGCAAACTTTTTTGTCTACTATTCTATAAGGTTAGCAGTTTGAGTAACTTTTTTCATTGCAGCTGATCAGCTCCTAACTTACTTGGTCTTTAGACAGCGCCGAATTGTTGCTCACAAAATGCAAGCTCGTTTTTACTGCTAGGAATTTACTCTTGCTAGGGAGATCTCAGTGGGAATCACCATTGACACTTTTAAAAGCTTTTTGAAATTCTCGCTTCGCAGAAATTCGCCGCATGCCAGTGCGAGTATAGTTCGTGGTCACAACGATGTCTAGACACGTCTTAGTATCTTGCATCAGTCTCCAAAGGTGTGCAGTTGGAGTACCGATATTATGATGCACAAAAAATGTGCCATTTACATGTACTCTGCCAGGAATCCATTACAACAAAGCAGCTCTAATAACACTGTGCTAAAAACTGCGGCGAAAACTACGCGCCAGATATAGAAGCTACTTACAGCTACAGCCTCATGAGTTTGCTACCATTTTCTTCGATCTGAGTTGGAATGATGTTTATTCCCTCCCAAATCGTGAAAAACGTGTTATTCCGGCGATAGCGAGCTGATTACCAGTAACGTTCCCCTTCACTAGGTTCGGGGAATCAATCTCCGAGCAGTGCATATCCAGGGCAGCAGAGCCTTCCATCTTACACAATGACATAACTAGTCAACTAGTGTTGAGCTCGTATGAGATGATAAACACTTTTAGGTCTTCGCATAGAAACAACTACCAATTACCCATTCGGTACCAGTTTTTACATTTACTATTTTCAGCACTGTGCACCGTCGTGAATTCGACAAATATCTATTATTTGGATATTTGAAAAGAGCAATGAACTTCAAGCACAATTCGAGCTCCTGGGCTACATCACGTCATTGACGAAGCATTCAATATTACCAGCTTTTTATTTACCCAAATATTCATGAATAAATCCATGCTTTAGTTTATTTCATAGCAATTTTTGACAATTATAGTACAAGGCAGCATAGGGTTGATGTAACTCCTAATTTAATGAGATTTTAACTGAAGACACAGATGCAATGTTTGCGAATAATCGTTAATGTTGTTTCCACTACTGATTGTGAGTTGGAAATCAGCAGATAGTCTTTGTGGCTGCGATGTTACAAGACAATAGCTAAAAAGTTAGGCTATGCAAAGATTCTCTCGATGAAAATCGTCGCGTACTTTACAAAATATGCACAATGTCTTGTCAACGCTAGTGGGATTAAGAAAAATGTTTCAAAGTCATATATGAATATGATTCTTATGAACCATGAAGGCATAATGTACCAATAAATATGTCCAAACCGCTCTGGTGATCTTAAATACACTCTATGCATCAGATTATATGATTTAACCTACTGGGCAACTAACACTAATGTTACCACACAGCCTAACATGAAGTTGTAAAAGGTTCTGTCTTCTTTTCGCAAAAAAGAGCAACGTGTAAAAACAGTCACGATCAAGATCTTGCGTCACTGAGGGCGCCGGTCGGGAACTTCTTATTGTCAGGTGCGGTGCTACGCGGTATCCGAAACCGCGGGTTACTACCGGATTGTGAGCTCTTGCGCCCTCAAGTCACCTGCGCATCTCCTTAGGACTTCTCTTTGCGATCGTGCGACTCCAAGTTGCAGAAAATGGGAGCTGTCGGGGTGACAGCGTCGTAGCATTCATCGTTCCAACATCTTTCTGGCAGGCGATAGGGTGTTGAGTTTTAGAGTAACTGCGACGGCAATTCAACCAACTGTGATGAAGCGTATAAAACGTGACACGGCGAGGAGAGGCCGAAGACGAACCGTCGAGCAAAGAGCGGCAAGTGTTGACAACACAAATACGTTCTACGACACAGGGCTAAAGTCAGCGTGGCAAGTTGATCCACAGCCGGGGCGCATCTTCACGAGAAGACGGTTCTGCGCATCAAAGGCTGCGGTGTTAATGCGATCACGCGATTAAATGATGAAAACTACTGAGATCTGTTACGTTTTACAAGGTTGGCTAGTTATAGGCAGAACTTTGGCCCCAAACGAGACTCATACTCTTACTTGTGCCTTTCGGGCACCGTGCTCTTTGTCCATTTCATATGTGCAAACTTGGCGTGAAGTTCGTGGGCGTCAGGACAGCCTTGTAAGAGTATGATACTTGTCACTTTTGAAGTGTTTTTGCATATGTGAAATAAAATGCTATTCGGTGCAGGTGTTGTGCTTCACTTGAATAAAAAAAAATAAAGTCAATCTTTGTAGAGGGCAACAGATCATTCACTCACCCTCTTTCGTTTTTTTCAATCCCTCAGTATGAACACTACCTACCTGGGAATCCATACGTTAGTATCACCAATATCTCAGAAAGATCTATTCGTGTACGTAATGGTTCTTTGTGAGATATTGGTGCCACCAACATGATTTATAGAAATGATATGACATAATTCGTTCACTAAAGAAATCCTCACTTGCAGAATTGTAAGCCTTGAAAGCCATCTAATGAGTCAAACTTCTACTTCTTCAATAAAGTGTTCCCAGGAATCAGCATTTACTCTACTTTTGTAACTACCTTTCGGACTTCTTAACGATGCTGCCGATGATTTATTTTTGGGCAGAAGCTTCAGAATCAACGTGAAGGTCTTCATGCTGTAACTAAAGATGTTAAATGATGTTTACCGAGTGCCTATGGAAAAAGGAGACTTTTCCTCTAATAACGTGGTCTAAGAGAAAGCTTATCACAGAGCATTTGGTGACGAGTACTCTTCATTGGAATGCTCAAAAAACAAATTTTTCTTACCTCACTACGGGCTCTACTTTTACGCTTGACGATTTGAAGCACTGCAGGAGAACACCCCAAATAACCGTTGCTCACATTCCGAACAATTTGTAAATTTGTAAACATAAAAGCTTCTACGAATTCTTTCTACCTAGGAATGTTGGAAAGAAGCAGTCATACTGTGAAACATAGAGTGAAAATGACCATTCAACCGTTTCTGGCTTAGTTCTATTGGTCTACTGGCTGTCTTTAATTTATTGTATAACGGTATGAAAGCACTAATGTATAGACAGACAAGTGCTTCACTCGTGCAGAACGCCACTCCTTCGCTTCACCATCAATTATGGAACTGGGCAATAATGTTAGTTAATCAGAGTTTGATTTCAAGCCTTTACTTAGGTATAAGTGAATCCAAGAGGGAACGAGGTCCTTTCGTATCGCCTTTCTTAATAACACCCCGAAACCTTTTTCACTTCAGAACAATATAGTTTCAGGCAAATGAAAGTTCCTAAAATTTCAGGCAAATGAAAGTTCCGAGAGGTTCGAGATGACTTCGCTTCAAAATAATCTGACGTTGTGGATGTTCGCCCACTTTTAAACTTTAAACTAACAAATCATCGTCACCAGAACCCCATAAGGAAGTCGAGCGAATGGCTTGTGAATGATTTGCAGCTCCTCGCCTCAGAACACCAGAATTTTCATTAACAAATCGAGCAAACGGCTTGTAATTCCTAGCCTGAGAAGGTCAGAAGTCAGGTGTTCGCTTTTTGAGGGGCGATCCTTATTTTCCTAGTTAGCCATAAACAGGTGAACCAGCTTGTAGATTGCTTTATTGCTGAATTTATCTTTTTCTTATATGTGCAGATTGCGATGGATGACCCGTGAACTTCTAATCAAAATATTTCTCCATTCTTATGGTGAATTCGCATCACTTTTTGACTGCTGGTTAAGTTATAACTGGCTACTGCACCCTTTAGACAATTGGGAAATGTGAACAACTCTTTCCCATATAAGATATGAAATTCTCTAAAAGGCGTAGTCGAGTTCTCGAGACGTCTTTCACAAAGAAAAACAGTAAGAACTACAGGAAAAAACTTGTTTTGCTTATCTCCACGCTAATTGCTCGTTAGGGCCGTAATCACAAACATCGCACAAAAAACTAGCCATTTCATCCTGAAATAATTCGGTATATTATTCCTTCTGCTCCACTTTCTTTTTCTAATTCAAGTGAAGCCTGAACGCCTTCAACTCCTATAATTATATTATTTGCAAAGATCACTACATTCCTTGCTTTTGAAAGTTTTTCGTGCTTTTCTTGAAAAGGACATTAACAATGAAAAAAAGAGCACATTTAGCAGAGCAGCATTCCATTTATTACAGAATGCATGCCAATATCCTACCTGATTTTTACCGGTATTATTATATCGTTATACCGACTATAAGTTTAATTGGAAACTCGGCAATTGTGTACGTAACAGTACGCTCAAAGTGGGTAACAGTGAGAAAATTATAGAGAACACTTTTCATCATTCCTTTTAATCTGAAAATTCTGCAGTAGTTGCTGAAACGAGTTTTATTCTTCAAGATTTCTGCGAAATCCGTGCAACATACTGATTGGTCTCATATCATTGGGTGAACTTTCTCATATGCTTGCACACTACGTCATGATTGGATTTTATAACAAGTAAGCCTGTGCTATTTCTTGACGAAATATGCCTTTCACGTCCATCGATCAAATCCTCGCATAAAAGTACATGTAAAGAAGGCGGTAGGGAAGATAAGAAAATAAATAGATAATCAACAATAGGCAAGTAATTGAGTGGATATTCAGAACCTTGTGACATTTTGAAGATATTTGTCTTTGAAAGCTGTAAAATGGTCGACAGCTGCTCATTCGAAGTACTAGGAGAACAATTCCCGCGTGACTAAAGCGCAAGTCTTATGTATTAACGCAACTTTTTGATTTTGGTAGTGCTAGTGCTCACGAATGAGTCCTCAGGGTACAGGGAACGTATGTGAGGCTCATTTCTGAATGCACTGCTTCGGCTTTTTGCACTTGTAAGAAAAAAAGCGTGGGTTAAATGGGTGCTATAGGAGCCAAAGTTTCAAAGTGCATAGCATGAACTCAAGCAAAACTATAGGATACTTGCATCGTAAAAATGTTCGAGAGCTCAGTGCGTCATTGTACCTCACGATCACTGTTGTTCAAAGCCAGAACCTTTGGCTTTAGATTACTCAAGAAGATTTTCATAGTTGAGCAAATACTGATATTCACAGTAGCTTTCTTATTTTTAGCACTCAGAATCATCTAATGAGGCAGGACTTCTGTGTTTACTGGCAGATACTTCCAACAATGGGAATGTTTTTCTCCTCTATACTGCTTCTCAATGCTGCTGTCGACCGAGTAATATCCACACAGAAACTATAGTAAGGAGATAAGACTTTTGTAAATTTGTACTACGTAGTGAACGGAATAAATCGTTCTTAGGAATATGAGATCGCATACATAGTTCCGCCAGGGGAATAGGAAACACTTTCAGCATTTCTCTGATCAAAAGACGGTATACTCTCTATATTTCCATCCATATCGCTATTGGATTAGTTTTTGCTTTCATAATGGAGACATGGATATTCTTCCGTCGCACTTCAGAGATGTAAGTTTGAAGCGAAAGGAAATTGAAAAAAAGCGTTCATTCAGGAAGCATTATAAAAGTCACGGAAATTGGTGCTGAATGAAGAAGCCCTTGAAAATTTTGAGTCTGGTGTGGGTGGGGTATAGGGAAAGATGAAAAGAGCACGTGTGAATTCAGCAAAGCTCCTCACGCGAAGGAGTAACTTGCAACGAAAGGGACGGTGCAAGCCAATATACCTTATTCAGGACAGCCCAGACGCCGAGAAAAACGAGCAAATGTTAGGGATGGATCAACTGGGAAACCGACGAGAAAAACCGACGAAAAGGCCATCTCTGGCCCGCGGAAAATCCGAAAGCGAGCTTTGTTCCGTACAACCACCACATTTTGGAAGCTAGATCCCAGAGAAGTTGGGGTCAGACCAGAAATCTGTTCGGTGCATTTTTTGTTGCGATAGTAGCGTAACCCAACTGGCACCTCAATAATAATACACAACTGATCAGGATAGAAGTCGAGAATTAAGAGGAATTAAGTGAGTGCATCTACAAGAACAAAGATATTCCTTACTTGGTGCGTGCTCTTAAGAACTAATGTGAGCTTATAGATATGTGGTGTGCCTTTTAACCTCACCAATTTATGGTATAATTCATACCGTCTTTATCTGCATTATGGCTGTAATCAACGTTCTTACACTCCTCTGCTATGTAGTGCTAATATTTTTGTTGAGCAGAGCTCATTTGAGTAAGTATTCCGATAAGATTCTATGCATAGTTCATTTACCAGTTGCTCAATAGTTTCATGGAGGTAAAGTCCACAAAAAATGTAAAAATCTTGGTTTCCTAGCTGTTTTTCTGGTTGAGTTTGATCACACAGAAAGTTAAGGTCAAGAGAATTCGAAGCAAGTTCATCGTTCACTTCTTATCATAACCCTAACAACAGTGTTTGGTTGGTTTGGTGAAATGGTGGTTGGTATCGCCAATGTTGTTTTCAGTCTAAAAACTGAAAAATTGCACAACGACCTATTCGCTGAACTTTTTGTGAATTTTGCCTGCGCGACGAATTTTTTCGTCTATTATTTCATCAGGTTGGTCATTCTTATTCACTGTTTCAGGTTTGATTTTGCAAACTACTTTTACGGAGTTTCGCTCTTTTGGAAACCTTCGTCATGCGAATCACAAAAACGCTAAGAATCTTATGGGCATAGCGCTCCTATAAAAAATCTGATCTAAAAAGCGATAACAGACAGGGTGTGCCAAAATCACTTGCTCAAATATCCACCGCTGTAAAATCGGTTGAACGATAGATTGAGGGCTAACTTTTCTACAACACTTTATTTATATTGAGCCATTACACATACTCAATTCAAACCCCGAAACTCTCTCCACAGGCTCGGTTACGGCCCTCAGACGTAAGGGGAAGGAGTCCACTGTAGCGCGAAGGTACTCCAAAGTTATTTCTTCCCATACTCTGAGCAGATCCCTCTTCAATGAATCAATTGAGTGGTGTTGCTTAGTGCAGGCCTTGCTCTCCAATAACGACTATACGGAATAATCCATTGGATCCAGATCAAGGCTATTAGAGGACCATTCCTGAGCGTTGATAAATCCTGGGAGGGTGATTCGGCACCATCCTCGCTCTATGAGCCGGTGCTGAATCTTGCTGGAACAGGAACGGTCTACAGCGGAAGTGATATTTTGTCCGTGGAAGCAAGACGTTTTTAGCACGCTCTTCAAATAGACTTCCGTCTCGATTTTAACATCGCTGTCGATGAAAACTAGCGGAGAGTTCACCTCGTAGGTGATCGCTGTCCAAACCATGATTTTTTCTGCATATCCAGAGCGTCCATAGATTCTTCTCCTCTTGTTAGCCTCTTTAGCTGTCGAACAAAACACTCGACCGATTTGACGGTTGAAGGTCGACTCCAACGTGAACAGCTTCTCATTGAAGAAGGCAATGTCTCGGTGGCGCGCCGACGCGAACCGTTGGAGGAGCATCTTGCACATCTAGATCCGGTTTTTCTTCATGGATGCAGTTAGAAGGTGCACCTTTCAGCATTGATAAGATGTCAATCCCAGCTCCTCTTCAAACAGAACGGCCGGAATTATGGCTTATTCCCAGCTTTTTTGCAATCTTCCTCATGGATCTCTTCGGATTGCGTCGCAATATCCCGTACAACTTTAACATTTCTAGTGAATGTTGCAGTTGTTTTTCTTCCCCTTCCTCGGTGGTCTTCTGTAGTATCGAGCTCCTCGAATCGTTTGATGGTGGTGTCCACA
This sequence comes from Haemonchus contortus, assembly GCA_000469685.2. Lineage (NCBI taxonomy): Eukaryota > Metazoa > Nematoda > Chromadorea > Rhabditida > Trichostrongylidae > Haemonchus > Haemonchus contortus. Next base: position 42,700,068 of record LS997565.1, read on the forward strand.
GTTCTTCTGCTGACTGATAAAACTTTTGCGATGGTTTTGGAACAGCGAACCATCTTTTGTAACTGAATGATAGCGGGTCTGAGAGGATTAGGTCCAACCATTTTGGAAGGAGTAAGAGCTGAAGTTTGAAGCTTGTGCTAAGAATCAAGGAAGAAGTGCTTAACATTTTCGCGGCTAATCGAGACATCATCGCTGTATTAAATCAATAGGTCAATATCAACTCTGCAACTTCGAGCAAGTAATTTTGGCGCACCCTCTATTATGAGAATAATGCTTTGACGTGAATAATAAGTGGATTATGTTTTGCAGATGATTCAAATGAAGATATCTTCTGATCACTTTCCTTGAGCTCACGAAAATGATATAGTTACCCACACACGGCTTTTTTTAGTACGACGTATCGTCGTGCCTTCGACGAGTACCTCTTCATTGGATTCTTCAAAAGAGCACTAGCTTTCGAACGCTATTCTACCAGCCACGCATGGGCTTCAACCCGTCGAATCTGAAGCACTCTAGCAGAGCACCGTCTGCACTATCGTTACCTACAGTTGAAACTCTGAAGATGTATTTCGAATCGTTTTGGGCATTGGCAAGAATCTTGAAGAGAGGCAGTTGTAATGTGAAATATTGTAGTAAGAAATTGTTCGTAACAGTTACTCGCCAGGCTACCTCTTCTGATCTCCTTCGCTGTCCTTATTTTGTTGCGATTGATATCAAAGTGGTGAAGAATATACGTACATACATACATATATGCATGTGTTACTATCAAATAGAAAAACCCGCTGCGTCGCCCCATCAGTTGGATCCTCGCGATGTTATCATTTGATTCATATAGAATACGAAAAGAATCCGGAACACTTCTGCGCTGAATGCTGTAGTTCTTTTGATTGGCGATATATTATATATATATATTATTCATTCGTGTGTAAATAAATTTTCTGGATAATTTGGTATCATTTGTAACCCCGAAAAAACTTTTTTGTCGGCGATTTGTCCTTTGGTCGGAAGAAACTTTGTGGTTTTTGCTATTATGAAACAGTTGTGGTTTTTGCTATTATGCAATTCAAAAATGAAAATTGTCCGGAACTCTTGGAACTTCCATAAAGTCTGATTTCACAATGGGAAAGGTGTAGAGAAAAAAGAATGTGGCATGGAGTTAGCCACCTCAACCACCAATCTTTCACGGATCTGGTCTTTTTTAGAACGACTTGCTGCTTAGATTTTTGTGATTTAGGTGCTAAAGCCTTTTGCGATGTTGTGCGTCCTCAACCTAGCTTCAAGGAAACTGCTAACGAACTCCTATCCTAGAACTGAGGATTTTTAAAGCGCAAAATTCTCCGATTAAAAGATATGGAACACGTACAACAAGCGAGAGTCTTGCTGAGCAACTTTAGACTACAGAGTATAAACGTTGTTGGTAGCGGTTCCGCAAACAATTCATTACTTCAGTGGAAAGGAGTGATGGTTAAACCTGATTTTTCAAGAGGTCACTAATGATTGTAAAAAGCTACATGGAGATGGGTTCCTTATTGTGCATGACGCTCAAACATTTCTTTTTTTAGTAGAAAATGTGGGTATCGTTTATTTTTCCTATTTTTCTATACTGTTAATAAATCACATTCGATTGGAGATCCGTGCTGTGTGCTACATTGCGTTTCATAATTATAAGGTCACCCTCAAATTTTGCACTTTCAGAAAAAGCGATCATTAAGGATTTTTTCTAGCATCAAGAACGGATTCCCAACGCGAATAACCTAGGTTTCCGTTTTTTAGCCGCAGCCGCATTTTCCTGAACTTTTTTAGAGCAGTTTATCGGTATTTGCACCGTTTAATAATTATAAGGTCACCCTGAGAAAGTGAACAATTATTCATGGAAGAAAGGAAATTTCGTGTTTAAAGACACTTATAAAGGTAAGCATGTGTAGCGAATTCCTTTCGAAACCTGGCTGTCAACACGGCTCGTGGTCATCTGCTTTCCTCTGATGAGAAGGCTCATCATTAAGGAGGGCTCAGTACTCGAGCCATCTCCAGGCAAATATGGAGATCCCCTTGGTTCATTCAAAGATTTCTGGAGAGCCCTAATGCCTCTAGATATAACAGCGAGTGTGGACACCCATGAAAGATTACTGCCCGTGACGAGCGAAAGATTCTGAAGACTGTTTCCAATAGTACGTCCTCCTTGAACTAGATTCGATCGGAATTAAACCTCTCTGTGTCGAAAACTACCGTCTGCGAAGCAGTGAAAAGATGCGAGGACATCACCAAGCAAGCAATGTAGAAGGTGCCACGAATCACCACAGAGAGGCTCGACTCGGATTTGCAAGGATGAACCTAGGGAGAGATTGGGGAAAGGTAAACCTGCATCAAAATCTCACTATAGAGCTGAATAATTCCTATTCAGGTCATCTTTTCGGGTGAAAAGAAATTCAATCTAGATGGTCCTAACGGAAACAAGGTACTGACGCGACTTGGGTAAGGAACTAGTCTACTTCAGCCGTCGCAATTTCGGTGGAGGAAGTCTACATATAGTGTGGGGTGCATTCTGCAATGATGTCGTTGATGGATCTACCTGTCGTGAGCTGCAGTATGGATTTCAAGGATTACTAGAACGTGTTGGAGCAACATCCAGCACCATTTCTATGCTATCGCCCTCACCTCAACTATGTCTTTCAACAAGACAACTCCTTCATTCATGTGAGCCGTGCAGCGGATGAGTGACTACAATGCCGATAAATAAGCGTCCTGCCATGACCAGCCTGCAGTTCCGATCTCAATCCGATGGAACATATCTGGGGTATAATAGTCAGACAGGTTTATGCGAATAATCGTCAGTTCAGGGCAGAGAAGTACTGAAGCGGGCAATTATCGAAGCATGGAGAGCAATCGATGAGGAATATCTTCGAAACCTAGTTTCTAATATGCCACGTAGGCTCTTTGATGTTGCTCTTGAACAAGGAGGAGCTATAGATTATTAAGTATTGTACATATGCCATCAACGTCAATAAATCATTTCCTCAGGGTGACCTTATAATTATGAAACGGTGCGAAAGCCGACATTATTCTTAAAAAATTCATAAAAAACTTGAGGTGAGGGAAATTGCGACCAAAATTTGAATACGGAGGTACATCGTGATGAGGAATCTTCCTACGTTTGCCAAAAAATTCCATTCCGGCTGCTTTCTCCAGAACCGCAAAAATCGAGGGTGACCTTATAATTATGAAACGCACTGTATAACAGCACAATTTCATGGTATGATTTACACAGCGTTTGTCAGGCTTACGATTACGATCAGCACTTTTATGCCTGCTTGCTATGTGCTGCTTCTCTTACTACTGAGAAAAAATCGAATTAGTGTGTCTAGTTTTGTTCCTTACCTTGTAATTAATTGCTATTCACACAAATCTTGTGTCCGAACTGGTTTCACAAAATGATCGGGGAGCTGAGCCAAAACTGCTGCCTTCAATGATCTACAGTTCCACATAACGTTTCATAGTTCTGTTCTTCTGCTTGTTGATTCTTCAATTGAAAAATTAAGGACAGGACAGCTCGAAGCAGATCCACAAGTCACTTGTAGTGATAAGCATATCAACGGTTCTTGGTTGGTCCAGTCCCACAGTGTTCAATGCCTTCACTATTATCTTCAAAAGGAATGTTGACGAACTACATGACACTTTATTTGTCGGACTATTTTTCAACGTTGCAGCTGCAACAAACTTTTTTGTTTACTATTCTATCAGGTTAGCGATTTCAGTCACCATTTTCATTCTTTTCTAAAAGAAAATTACCGATGGTAAATATGTGTTATACTGCCAAATCGATGCAAAAAAAATCAATTTTGCTCACAAAATCCGCTCATCTTCAAAAATTTTCATTACAATATATCGACGTGAATTCGACGAATACCTCATGATCGGTTTCCTCAAGAAAGCATTCCATCCTGAACGTATTGGAAACATCCAGGGATGGGCTGGAGCTCGTTAGCCTTGGAACAATTTGACAGGAAATCGCTGTCTGCATTTCTATACTGATAAAGTTTGAAGGAATATTCTTGTGTTGTTGTTCAATGCTCAGAACAGATGATATGACTAGAAGAAACTATACAGAATTTCAGCTTTTTGAAGCTCTTTGATCAGCATAGTGAAAAAGAGACTCCTCCTTGATATGTTTTTCCCAGATTCTGGATAGGGGAAGTTTAAAAGTAAAAATGTAAATCCCGGTTGATACAGCTAGGAAGAAACACCGAGATTCTTTGCAAAACTCTCCTGAAATAGAGCCTTCGTAATTTCTATCGTGAGCTTTAGAAGAGAATAAGAAAAAGTCGGCAAGAACCTTCTGATTTAGCGAGTCTTAGCGAGTTCCTTGACTACATACAAATCTGAGGTTGATGTATTTGCTGTAGGTGGCATTTCCTAGCATGGGAAATCGTTGTCATGAGATTCAGACGTGGATTCTGAACGATTACCATATTGATACCATGCAACTTAGAGCATCTGATATGATCCTAATTTCTTCTCGCTCATTTCCATCTTGTCGCCATTGTCTCACCTGGTGAAGAGATGAGGTATTCTCTCAGAAACAACGCAACTAGAAAGGGGACTCTTGCAATCTCACCTCCCTGCCAGAATTTGTTCCCGAATTACGGGAACAGGATGGTTATTTGGTAACAAAATGATGTTGCCGAAAGTTCAAAAAAATTGTTGCCATCGATCGACTGCTATCTACGCAGAAGTTACAGTTTGAAACTTTGAAATTTTTTAGTTTTGCCAAAAAGAACAAACCACATGGAAAAGAATCTGAAACCACAGTTACAAAAGTTTTCCTGTGGTTAGCACATAAACAATATAAACCATTAAATAGATGATATTGTGAGATTGCATGTTCCATGTTGCACGGGAACGAGAATTCGGGATGTGAACACAGTTCCTGCACTGATCTTAGGGAAGAGTAATCAATCGAACCGGGTAAGATGGAGGCCTTTGTGGCCTAAGCAGATGCCGATCCGTGATTTGAACCCGTGGCTATGCGTGCGTGATCGTGCGCCACTTGCTACTACATCACCTCTCTCCCTCATATCGAGGAAAGGATAACAATTTAGCATTTAAGTTTACCCATTCTTCTATACTGTGTTATCACAGCACCATTTCATGGTATGATTTACACAACATTTTTCCATCTCATGACTACTATCAACATTTTTATACCTGCTTGCTATGTGCTACTCTTCTTCCTACTGAGAAAAGATCAAATTAGTGTGTTCTAGTTGACGTTTTGCTCCTTGCAATATTATTTAATACTAGATGAATCTTTTGACCAAATTGGCTTTTAGGAAATGATCGAGAAGCTGAGAAAAACTTGCAGCCTTCAGTGATCCGCAGTTCTACATTACACTTTATAGTTTGTTCTTCTGTTTGTTTTTTTTTTGATTTTCACTAAAAAATCAAAGTCATGGCAGCTCGAAGCAGATTTACAGCTCCTTGCCATCATAAGCCTAACAACAGTTCTCGGTTGGTTCAGTGCCGCAGTGTTCCATGCCTTCTATCTTGTCTTCAAAACGGGTGTTGGCGAGCTACATGTCACTCAATGTGTCGGACTTTTCGTAAATATTGCAGGTGCACTTTCATCCTCAAAATTCGCCTTGAACGCACACCTCACAATGAATCTGATATGTTTAGTTCAAGTGAAATAATGGAAGTTTTAGGGCAGAGTAGTGCAAAACCCGCGTAGAAAGCGCTAACATTGGCGGATCCAAAGCAAAACAAGGCTTTGAAAAAAGTAATAAGTGATGGGATTATGAATCAATTACGTACGAGATTATGCGTCTGTAATAGTCTGGGTGGCTCGCACTATATATCGGCGTCATGACGCTCCAAATGATGAAGCCTTAATAAGACCATCATAACACGGCCCACTTCTGGCCCTTTTGGGTGTGTCGCCCTCGTCTGTTCTGGAGCCCTTACGACGCCCTTGAGGGGCTTTTTCCGACACGACAATCTCTCAGGTGCTCAATGGCCACGGGTTCATCCCATAAGGACATTTCAGGACAATCTTGGAAATGGAAGTGGGAACCACGAAAGAGTCGTGGCGCGTTTCCTATGGATTGAACGTTGCCTTCGGATGCAAGTTTCATTGCTATTTCGTTCAAACATTTCTTTTGTGCATCACGGCTTGAAAAAGGAGCCTCTAAGTGGATTCACTACCAAATTACCTCGACTACGAGCAGGATTACAATTTGAAAACTTCATATCCTGTCTTTTTCAACACGAGAGGAGCCTTTCGTTAGCTTTTCTGCAATGTACTGTTATTGCGTAATCTATCCCTAGGAGAAAGTTCTACTGACTAGAATGAGGTTGTTCGGCTCCTCGACAGTACATTTCATTCACTAAATGAAGACGGTTACTAGATAGAATACGCATGTTTAAGAACTGTGATAATTCATTGTTGAATAATTTCAACATATCTGCCTTGAAATTTAGGTAAAACTGAGTTCAGATACAGGGTGCGCCATAAATATTGTAACAACTTTTCGGACGTGCGTAATTTCCTTGTTCAGAGAGTTGCTCCGAAACTGTACCTCCCCTTATGTTCATGATATACCTTAGCTCACATATCTACTTTAGTACTCTCAACTCGTCAGATTTCGAAAAACGGTGGAGCCTCGCAGACACCCACCAACCATTCCGTTTTGCGCGCATTTGGTGAATCCTTTTCCGGGATTGTTTCTCGTTTAAACGTTTTCCACATGACAGTCTCTCGAATCGCGTAGCGTAGACAGGTCGAAAGCAAACCTCGAAATGGTCGTCCTGTCTCTTAAACTATGCCTTCCACTTTTTTCGTAGTCCCAAATTTAATAAGGCTACTTTTGAAACATCTGGCAAATAGCCCACTGACGACAGCGCGCGTTTTGGGCTCCTTTACCGCGTGAAACATGAGGGTTCTATCGCGCTCGACAAATATGACACGCATGTTTTATGGTCTTTTCCTCTCGCCAATGTAGAAACAGCATTAATGCAAAAGTAAGTCAAAAGTAGGTCATCGCCACCTAGAAGATCGGACTTTTCTCTCCCCTATTTCCAGTAAACGGGGTAATCGTATGTTGTACAGACGTCAGCAGGATGGGAGCCTGGGGGTAGGTAGTAGAAAGTGATGACAATGAATAGGAATTTATAAGAAATTGCAAAAGGCGAGAGCCATATGATCCCATTCTCACTTTGTGCGGGGTCGGAGGGGCGTGGGATGTGTAGGGACTGTAGATAGCAGGTGGCAAGGACTGATAGCAACTGATAGGAACTGATAATAAGTCACAGAAAGCGGGAGCAATTAGGTCTATATCGCCCTTCGCGTTGACAGTGAAACCTTGGCACTTTAGTAGGCGATCTGGGATGTGAAGAGTCCGGATATGATTGGACAAATCGATAATAAATGATAAGAGCTGATAAGGGCCTCAGAGCCACCTAACAATTATAATCTTCCCGCCTTCGATATTTACCGTGTAGCTTTAACTCTCTAGCATGTTTCGTTCGATAAGACGAGATGGTAGAGTATGATGACAAAAAGTGAGTGGTAAGTGCAGAGGCAAAGTGACACTCCCCGAAGAAATAAAGGAAAAATTGCCCATGTTATTGAGATGGAGCTCGTTGATAGTTCACAGGTTACGCTGAGTAGGGCACAGTTTCTATAATATCTCAAGCCTTATCCTAAAGTGCCCTGGATCGTGCTGTATCAGGCTGTATCATTGTGCGACGCAGTGTATCACTAGCGGAAAGAAATTCCATTGATAACGGAATCTGATGATGAGGTTATTATCACTCGACAACGTTTGTGTTCATGGGCTATTATTTTTGAGTTGAAGAGCAACATGTAGATCGGGATTCTGATCATAGGCGAAGCATCGGCGCAGACTGAATATTATTTGCGCTGATCTCTTTGGCAGCTCTCTGCCGAAGTATTATTTGTATAGAAATGTGTTATTCTTCCCAAAAAGGAGCGGCAATTTACCTTTCTTGCCTTAAGAAGGAGGAATGTCCTGATATTGAATGCAAATTCGGTTGACTCAGAAAGGTGAGCCCTCCAGAAAATTTGTATTGGAGGCACAGTCCCAACACTCCAACCCAACACTCTCGATAGTATAGTGCAGCCTAAACAGAGCAGCCATAAAACGGCCACCAATGAATGTGCCCCTTGACCAAGCCACTTGGAGAGCCCTTGTAACTAGCTATCTAAGCCCTTTCCCCGTGCGTAAGCCAACAATGTCCAACATACAGTAGCGCTCAAAAGTCTTCGGTGAAATGGTCCTTCAGCGGTACTTTTCAGTCGTAACTCCTTTCCTACTGGATCTAGTAATGCAAAATTTCTATATGTGGAGCGTGGGTGTACTGTGAATATTTACCACTATTAACCTGCAATCTAATCACGTTCCAGATATTCCAAAGAGCATGAACTCAAAATCGACTGAAAATACAGATGATGGTCCTTCTAGAATCTCTTTCCTTTTTGTCCTGTCTAATGTGTACGAGCGATAATGCCGAACACATTAGATGAGGAAAACGCACATAAGGTGTAAATAAGTGGAGACGTTAACAACTTTACTTTTAGCAAAATCTGCTACCGCAACAAACACCTTGCTCTACCTGTGGATATTGCAGCTTTGCAGTCAAATAGTGTTGGGTAGGGTGAAATATGCTCTAGTTGAACATATCCAAATTTCGTGCGATTTGGTTCACTGAGAGAAAAGTTATGAACGAAAAAGCGTTAAAGCATTTCACCGAACACTTTTGAGCGCTACTGTATGTACTATCCTTGGGAGTCACTGTTCTATCCTAAAAAGAATTGTAAGAAACAATTATATCATGAATAGCCCCTTCAAAGGTCATCCAGTTGTTCCATTATACTCCAATTATGTTCTGGAAATAAAAGTGGAAATTATTGAAGTGTCGTGGGATGTTCCTGCTGCTTTCGGACGTGTTTTTTTGCCGATCTCGTAACACACGCAACGGGGTTACCTCTTCCACCTGTTAATAGCACTTGCAATCCTATGACTCCACAAATATGTTCGGATGCAAACTTCACTGCCATCTTATTGGAACATTTATGTAACGGCATCAAGGGCTAAAAAAAGAATTTTGATTAGTTCACCATCACATTACGTTGACTGCGGCTCGAATAGTGGGTGTATACGTCAAACTGCGTCCCTCTAGTATGAAAGAAGTTTTCGTTAGCCTTTCGCAATGTACGGTTATTGATAAACCTTTTCTTGGGAGAAGATTCTACTGATTAGTTTTTGGTTATTCAGTTCTTAGGAGCACGACTCATCTATAATGGCGATCACTTGATAGCCATATACTTGTCAGTTCCAGTCACGATTCATAGGGGCAACTCAACAATGTCAGTATATCTGGCAAGAAATCTAAGCCTGACTGGGCTCAGGTGTGAGCAAATCTAATAGGGTGGGAATTTTTATGGATACGTCTTTCAATAACATCATGGGATCGTTTTCACTTCAAAGCCGAACTATTCCAGGCGAAGGAAAGTTCCTAAAATTTAGGAAGGTTCAAGATGATTACTTGTTTGTAAATGCATAATGAATTGCAATGATGTGGCTGTTCGCCGATTCTCGAGCTAGCGCAAGTGATCTTCACCAGAATTTTCATAAGGAAATCGAGCGCTGTGTGTTGCTTTTCATAAGCTTGGATCTCTTTGTATGTTATCCGCACAATTCCCTATAATCAGGTTCAATATTTAGCTCATGCTGGAAGTAAATTAGGTGTTTGGGTTTTGGAAGCCGATTCTTGGTTTCGCAGTTAATTGTAAACATGTGGGTGTTTTGTAGCTTTATAGTTCCTTCATCAAAGTCTTAAGTTCTTAGGCATTAATCCATCCCGTCTGAGGGATGCGCCCCGCATTCGGCTTCCTTTCAGAATCGTAGTGGCGTAATGAATGCGTATTCGGCCTACAGGGTAGGCCAAAATTATGATTACAGCGCGCGTTGATGCCCATAGCAAATTTTTTTCTGACAAGGGAAGGATCCCAAGTCGAAGTGGCCATTTGAAATGAGACCTATGCTGCTGGGCGTATTTTTTTATGCTGATTCCAAATCTGCATTCAAAATCTGCCAAACGACTCTCTGAACGAAGTTATGGAGGTGGTCTCCGGGGAACGCTCAACAGGGGAAAGCACAAAAGCCATGGTCGCCGGCAGCCCAGCAGTGGCGGCTTGGAGTGGAGGTAAGCGTGACGCTTCACAGGCATGGGAGCAAGGGTCGAGTCTGGTGGGCGACGGCGTTTTTGCATATTGCAAGACTTTTTCTTCCAAGTTAGAAAAATCTTTTTATGTTAGTTTTATGGCCTTCAGCGACTCTCCAGTTGCTGTGGGCGAGTCAGTTCCTACTTAGACCGTCTTCCACTGCTGTCGCTTAGTTTTTTAAAAAAGTGGGGTTGCGGTCAGTTTTCAAAAAGGTGAGGTTGCCGTGTGGCAAACCCGGCAAAGTATGGTATATATGGATGGATGTGACACTAGAGAACACGGAGTATTTCGGATCCTGTGATGTTGAACACGCCCTTGAGGGAAGGAGCACAAGTTGATAGATAGTTTCTCTTCTTCATCTTTTCTCTATCGTGCGAAATCCCTTTCACGGACCCTCGATATTGAGGGCGAAGAAGACTGCGTCATTGAGGACGAGGAGGCCGATCCACTGTGGGAACCGGATGATGAGGAAACGGCAAGCACATCTAGAGGGTCGTTTATATTTGGTAAGGCGTAAGTGTCCAAAAAGCAGGTGCAAGTTTTTCTTCCCAGCAAACTTGTTAGAGCGAGACAACAAACAAATCCAGGTGCAAAGCGCTATCAGAATAGTGAATTTTTTCATTTGTTGCGCTCATTGTGAAAACTTTTTTGTTTTAAACACTTCGTGCTAGATTATCGCATCCGCTTATAATAGGTAAAAGTTATCCTACAGTGAATTTGAAATGTACAACAATAAGAATAGAATATTTGTAATGTTGGTGGTTGGATTAGATGTCAGACGGTTTAAGTAGGAACTGACTCGCATCCAGCAACTAAAAAGTCGCTGAAGGCGATAAAACTAACAAAAAAAGATTTTTGCAACTCGGAGGAAAAAGTCCCGCAAGATGCAAAAATGCCGTCGCCCATCAAACTCGATCCTTGGTCCCATGCCTATAAAGCGCCACGCTTACCTCCACTCCAAGCCGCTACTGCATGGCGACCTTGGCTTATGTGCTTTCCCCTGTTGAGCGTTCCCCGGAGACCACCTCCATAACTTCGTTCAGAGAGTCGTTTGGCAGATTTTGAATGCAGATTTGAAATCAGCATCAAAAAATACGCCCAGCAGTTTAGGTCCCATTTCAAATGGCCACTTCGACTTGGGATCCTTCCCTTGTGAGCTCATAACAATCCGTTCGATTTCTTCCATTTTACAAGGTAGCCTACGCTATTACCTTCCTAATGGTACTAAACTTTTGATAGATAATGTAAGCGTCACTACTCCGTGAATCAAACGTCGCTTTGCATTTTCAAGCACTTTTGGCACGGTGCACCTACAGATGACTTAGCGTAACGAGCCAGGTGGTACACTCAACCATAAGACGCTTTAGAGAGTTGGAAGCAATTGCAGATAGGAGTGGTAAACCTAAGAGGTTTATGGTTATATTTAGTGAGAGTGTCAAGAAAGCAGGGCGAAAGTCTGCGTAGCAACGAAATTTGTTCTGAGCCCAAAATGGCTTAATGAATAGATATTTCACAAAGCATCATCTGCACAGCAAGGCCTTCATACGATCAGGAAGTGATTTCCTCAATGAGCAGGCTAAATAGAAGAGAAAGGTTGAATCACAAAAGCTGCCCCGCCGCATCCGAAAAAATTGTCGCACGGAATTCCTGTCCACCGACGAAAAATATTCACATTGAAAAGGTACTCAATAAGCAGAGTGACAAGATCTATATGAAGCTTAAAGAAATGAAAGTGATACAGCATCTGGCTCACTAACTTTCGGGGATGGTCTCTGCTAGCATCACCGCTGAGGTAACGACACCGATTAATTTTGTTAATTAAGGGAGTAAAAGTTGATTCAGAACCAGTCGGTTCCGTCATGCGCGATAGGACACTTCGGCAATTTAAAACGGATATATTGTGAAGGTGAAGCTCCTGACCGCAGGTCAGAAATTGCCTAGAAATTTCGTGAAAGGGGTTTCCTGCCTTCATAAAATTCGATCAGTGACCACTCTGCAGCCCTGACCTAAATCCCATGGACGTCTCAGTGAGGCCAGCCCTTAAGATGGAAGCATCCGTTAGTCCAAACAAGAACTGGAATAATCTCAAAAATGCTTTGCAAAAAGCTGGGATCATCTCGATGACCTTAGCTGCTAGGATCATCTCGATGGCCTTAGCTGCATGCCACCATCGATGCCGTCCACCGTCGACTATGGGGTTGGGCGAAAGCAGAAAACAACAGATCCAGTTTCAATGCGCTATTTCAATAAGAGATTAGTGACAAACACCTATCTGAAATTGGTTTGCTTTATTAGCTTCCTATTCGTTTTCGGGGATGTGATGTCTATGTAGGCACAATTTTGGCCCACCCTGTATGCAGTGATATGCTGTGACCAGCCGATGTCCAAGTCAGTGCTTTTATCTTAACAGACGAGTCTTGTACAAATCATTCGACCCCGGGGGGATGGAAGGCCTGGTTGGCCTAGGCGGATATCGATTCCGGATTCGAAACCCGTGACCATGCGCATGAGATAGTGCACCACGTGCCACTACACCACCTCCACCCAGTTTTTTAGTTGCTAGATTTATTTCACTCTTTTTCTAGAAGCAGAATGCTATGGAATGTTAAAATCCTTGACATTTGAATCAAAGTAATTCTCTACATGGCGAATTCGCATCCCTCTGTGATTGATGACCAATTTACAATTGACTACTGTGCCCACTAAACAATAAGAAATGTCAACAATTTTTTTCCCATAAAAATGTGCAATTTCCTTAACGGCGTATCCCTGTCTAGTGACGTTTCTAATCAAGAAAAAAGAACAAGGATCCAAACAAGAAAACCTGTTTTGCTTATATCCAGACTAATTGCTCGTTAGAGCTGGAATCGCAAATATCTCACAAAAAAGGAGCAACTCACCCTGAAGTAACTTGGTGTATTATTTCCTCTATTTTCTTTTCTTGTTTTTGATTCAAGCGAAGCCTGCACGCCTCTGATTTCTATCATTATATTATTTGCAAAAATCGCTACACTCTCTTGCTTGAGAATTCTCTGTTTTTCTTTGAAAAGGAAATTTGTCACGAAAATAAGGAATACATACGTAGTTAATAGAGAATGCATCCCAGTACCCTACCTGATTTCTACCAATACTTTTATATCATTATACCGACTATAAGTTTCATTGGAAACTCGGCAATAGTGTACGTAACTGTACGCTCAAGGTCAGTAAACTGCCAAAAATCTATGGAAAACACTTCTAGTCATTCCTATCGACCTAAAATTCTGCGGTATTTATTGAATTTAATTTTATTTTTTAAGATCTCTGCGAAGTCCATGCAACATACTGATCGGCTTCATATCTTTGGGTGAATCTTTTCATATACTTGCCCACTACGTTATGATAGGATTTTATAACAAGTAAGTTTGTGCTACTTCCTATCGAAATATATTTTATATGATAATCAATCAAACGCTCGTATGAACCCACGTGTGAAGGAGGTCAGAAATATAATAATTTAAGAAATCAGCAAATAAATAACAAATAGGTGAATAAATGAAAACGTAAATATTCAAAACCTGGGATAGTTTGGAGATATTTGTGTTTTTAAACGGTGTGGGAACGGTTTACAGTTGTTCACATCCAGTGCTAGAAAACGTGTCCTAGATGAATGAAATATTAGCTGGGATTGCTAGAGTTGACGACTCACGGTTCTTCAGTAGGACAGAATCGGGAAATAGAAGCAACTCTTTGGAAGCAAACCATCCATGGGAAACCATTCAACCATTTCGAAACCCCAAGTTTCAAAGCGTGATGCTGTTCTATTTCCTCATGCCTACTTTATGGGGCGTATGAATAACTATACAAATAAATAAAATGTATTGGTATTAGTAATAATGTAGCTGGACTTCCACATGAATGATGAAATTGTTTGAAACGTCATTCCCGCCTGAGGTCGTGATTCCCGCCTGAGGTCGTGATTCCCGCCTGAGGTCGTCATTCCCGCCTGAGGTCGTCATTCCCGCCTGAGGTCGTCATTCCCGCCTGAGGTCGTCATTCCCGCCTGAGGTCGTCATTCCCGCCTGAGGTCGTCATTCCCGCCTGAGGTCGTCGTTCCCGCCTGAGGTCGTCATTCCCGCCTGAGGTCGTCGTCTCGTGCAGCGGCTCTTGTCAACAACCTCTCTACGTCTGCGCCATGCCACCAAAGAAGGTCTCCGCGGAAGCTGCTCCAATGTGGCTCAACCCAATTTTGGAGAGATGGGACGAGTATTTCCAAAGGTTCGATAGGTTTTTTGATGTTTTTTTGAAAATACAAGAGACGCAAAATGTCATATTAAGCAAGCTTAATTCTCTTGAACACAAAATGAATGTCGATGTTGGTGCTGATAATTCAAGGTCTGCTCTCTATAGCACCCTTGTTAAATTCAAGTCAGATGCGAAAATTGTCGACGAAAAAGCCTGCAGGATCACATGGGTAGGCATAGGCGAACAAGCCTCCGAAACGGCCACCCGCACATTCGACAAAGAGGCGATCAAAGAAGTTATTGAGTCCTCGGGAGACGATGAATTGATTCGCGAATTCAACTCCGGCAAGATTACTCTTTGCAGATATCCGAAGAACAAACCTAGTGCAGGTAACCATAAGCCTCGTATTATAAAAATTACTTTAGGCAACCAAGGTCTAAGAGACAGGCTACTAGAGCACATGCGAGCTGGTAGACTATCCCTAACCAGAGATTTCGTCCATTCTTACGCCAGAACGGACTACACTAGAGAAGAATTAGAATATGACCGATCTCTGCGAAAGAAAGCTGGAAAATTGAATCAGGAAGAAGGTAAGCTTGCCTATGTAGTACGTGATCTCTGCATCCATCATAAACTGAAAACCCCCGTGACCTCCCTAGCAAGGATCGAGGTAGCAGCCCCTCGCTGACTTTGCGTGACCCACAAACTCGACCTGCACCTACCGATTTTGCTGCGACCTCCCCAGCGGCTACCCGCTAGGAAATCGGGTCATCCAATAGGCGCATAGGCAGCTCTGAAATCGGCAAAACCCCCCGTGCTAACTACGGTCCTAACCATAACGAGCACGGTGGGTTTCTCCTATTAAATGCTCGCTCCATCGTTAATAAAATTGCCGATCTGAATTTTCTTCTTCAAGAGAGGCCAAGTGCAGTTTTTATAACTGAAAGTTGGTGCAAACCACATTCAATCCATGATGCCGTTCTTAGCGGTGACTCTATGTACGTGGTCTACCGTTGCGACAGGGAGGGCTGCAGGCCTGGTGGTGGGGTGCTTGCAATTGTTCATAAAGATCTTCCTCTCAATTTCCTTGTCAAAAAAGATTTCTCTGAGCTCATACAAGTGTTAGTTTTCGAACTCAAAAGTGGTGCCCTCAGAATTGCAGCCCTCCTCGCATACCGTAGTCCTTCTTGCACCTCGTCCATCTTTGCTGAATTTGTCTCCTTTCTATATGGTTTTCTCAGTGAGTGGGATGGTCACATTCTCCTTATGGGTGATTTCAACTTCCCTTTAATTGATTGGGAAAATATGACACTTAGAGGTAATATATCGTCGCCGTCTTCACAGTCCTTCATTCGCTTCTCCAAGTCATTCAACTTAGAGCAACTGGTAAAATCAGCAACTCATGGCCTCAACATTCTCGACATCCTGCTGGCCTCTGAGCCAGAAATCATTAAGAACTTAGATGTCCTTCCCCCTTTTAGCACATCTGATCATAAATGCGTGCGTTTCAACATTTCTATCACTCCCCCCGTTTCAGTCGGTCTAACAGAACCGTACAAATGCTTCACGAAAGGTAATTATAAGGCTATAATCTCAGCTCTTACCCATATCGACTGGATCCACTTGAATAACACGGCCGCTGATTCAGATTCGTTTTACACCAAATTTTTAGATATATGTCATCAGTTGATCGCCCAGCATGTGCCTATCAAACTACATAAGAGAAGGACTGTGAAGTATCCCAAGCGTGTATATAACCTGATGGCAAAAATCAAGCGTCTCAACTCAGCTCTATCAGCGCCAAACTCGAGATCCTTCGCGGTCGCTCGTAAACTTAAACGTGCGCTGCTTCGTCATCAAGTGATCGAGGAAATGAAGTTAGCGTGGCTCAAGAGCACTAAGATTTTCTTCAACTACTGCAGGAAGAAGCTAAAGTTGGTTGATAGTATTCCGAATATAGTCTCATCAGAGGGAGTTTCAATTGGTGACGACTTTTTTAAAGCTAATCTCTTCGCTAACTATTTTCAGTCAGTTTATAGAGAGCCTCGTGAATCTAATGCTACTCTCCCTCCCCTAACTTCGGATTCTCTGGATTGGGTTGACGTTTCCAGTGACACTGTTTACAGCGTACTTCGACGTCTACCTAGCAGGGTATCCACTTCTCCTGATCAAATCCCATACATATTTTTGAAAAATGCTGCTCTTGGGCTCGCTGCTCCTCTGACAATTTTATTCAACAGAATTTTGCTTCATGGCGATGTTCCGAAGTTATGGAAAGTCGGACTTGTCAAACCGGTTTTCAAAAAAAGGTTGTAAAAGTGATGTTGCCAATTACAGGCCGATTTGCCTGACTAGTTCTATAAGCAAGGTCATGGAACGTTTAATATGCAAAAGAATCAGTGACTTTCTTATAGAGAACAAATTGTTGCACGATGATCAACATGGCTTCTGTAAGAACAGATCCACATTGTCTGCTTTGCTATCGACTATTCCCTGGTGGCATAGAGAAGTTGACAAAGGTAACTTTGTTTCGGTCTGCTACGTAGACTACGCAAAAGCCTTTGACTCCATCTCTATCCCACTTTTGATCAGGAAGCTAGAGGCCTATGGCATCAAGGGTTGCCTTCTACGCTTCTTGAAATCCTTCCTCAGTGGAAGGGTTCAATCGGTGCTTATAAATCAGTCACGCTCACACTACTATCCCACCCCTAGTGGTGTACCTCAGGGCACCTGTATTGGGCCTTTAATGTTTATTATGTACGTGAATGACCTTATTGACTCCATTCCCCCGGGGGCGTTTTGCAGTTTATACGCTGACGATTCTAAAATATTCACTTTTAACGATTGCGATAAGCTGCAGGCAGCTATTGACTGTGTTGAGCGCTGGTCTAATAAGTGGGATCTAAAAATATCTATACAGAAAACTGCTATAATGGGAATAGGTAAGAATCATCCCGACTTCACATTTTCAATGTGTGGAACCCAGCTGACGCGAATTAAACTAGTTCGAGATCTGGGCATCGTATACAGCGATAGCCTCGATTTTGAGAGCTTCATATATGACATTGCCGATAGAGCTAGGGCAAGGTCAAACTTTATCCTGAGATCCTTCAAAGTTCGTGACCCCTCATTCCTTTTCCGCTTGTTCAATCTCTATGTACGGCCAATTGTTGAGTATTGTTCACCTATTTGGTCGCCATATAAGCAGTCACTGATTGACGCACTCGAGAATGTGCAAAAAAGTTTTACATATCGATGTTTTCTGCGGAAGGGGATGACCTCCCTTACTTATCAAGAACGGCTTAAATTGCTCGGCGCTGAATCACTAGAATTCCGACGTAAACTGATCGATTTTGGCTTAATGTATAAGTTGATCACTGATGAGATTGATTTGAATTTAGACGATATTTTCCAGATGTCGACTACTTTAGGGCAATCAAGAGGACATCCGTATCGAGTGCGGCCTTATAGAGCAAACACTCGTTCATTTGAAGGTGCTTTCCCTGTTAGGGTAGCACAGCTTTGGAACAAACTTGCTACAGATTATTTCAGATGGAGAAAGTCGTCCCTATTTCAGATCCATCTTTCTAAGCTTCTCAAGCAATCAGAGTAATTCAGGAGAGATCGGGTGTTCAGTGTTATTTTCTGGCGCAGCATGGGTGATCGCCGTAGCGTGTAATTCGAAGGTTGTTTCTATCTCCTTTTGACAGAAGAGGCAATAACTTCAACTGTGGAAGCAGGGCAGGGAAACTTTATAGTAGCAAGGTTTATGTCAGTATTAGATTCCTCACTTCCTTAATCAGTTCTTACAGCGTTTTAATCTTCTATTGTTCTTTGCAACCTTTTTGACGACAAATTTGTAACCCTTATTGCTCGATTTCTTTTTTTTTCCATACTCTTGCCGTTCGTTCTACACTTCCTCCTCCCTTAACGATGGTTTTCCTACTTTTCTTATTATTTCTCCCGTTTTTCTTCTTCTAATTTCTACTCTATGCGCTGTACAATTCTATTTAATGCATTTTATTCGCCTATTTTTTCTTTTGCTCATTTTTTTTATCATTGCTAATGTAAGTTTCTCCCCCCTTACTAGCCCCTTACCCGCAGCTGCCTGTATTATCTGGGTACCTCAAGAGGTTGGCGGACCTACTAAGCTGGTATCCGGAGCCGCAACCCCTCCATGCGGCTTGCAGTGTTGGCCGGCCACTGCCCTTCCTCTTTTGGGCGGCCCACTCCCCCTTCCAACCCCCCCCCCTGTTTCTTTTCCGTTTTTTTTTTCTTTTTCTTCGTCCCTTTCTATCTTTCATGTAAATGTTATATGATGCTTTATTCTATTGTTCCTCTGACGCTAATCCGTGCCTTACTGTTGTATCTCGCTCTTAACAATAGCCCAATAAATAAATAAATAAACGGAATCAGCTAATTCCAATGGATTAATCAGTAATTGGATTGAGTGAAATAACTGAAATTAATGACTGAGACTGGTCAAGGCTGGCAAGTTTGCAGAAAGTGGGTGCATGGTCTGTCACAGTGATCTTCTGCCGGAGAGACAAGACTTCCTTCACGGGTCCCAAGGTATTTGGCTGGGACTGAGTTCCAGAATATTCCATGGACTGGCTTTCCATCAATTTCGGCATGATCCGAGTAAGCTTGTTTGAGTGAACTTGCGAATTCGAGCTTCTTGGTCAGCCCCGGATATTGGTATACTAGGGCTTTCTATATTCCAACTGATGACACTTTTGAAAGAGTGTCTCACCAGGGAAGGGTTTTAACTTCCCATGGAACTTTGAATAGAGACCTAGGTATATCGATAGGGCTTTGAAAGTTATTAAGAAATATGGGAATTAAAACTGCAAAATGGGTCTACTAACAGAGTTGTGAGCGTTCAAAGTTTGCATGCTTAAGCATGGAGACATAGTGCCAGTTGATGAGCCCAGCTGCCTTCAATGGCTACAACGGTCCCCGTGGCGTAGTGACAGTGCTCTCCCTCTTCAGGTGAGCGGTGAGGGTTTGCTTCCCGCTGGCGTTTTGCTTTTGCAAAACGTGCTTTCATCCGAATAAAAGCTCATGAAACGTTTTTCTTACTAATTTAGGTTAGCGCTTTGTTTCGGGCTATCATTTGAATCACCTATCTATCACCAATCACCGCACTTATTTGAAACTTCTCCACGTCATTTTTGTAACGCTCTTTCATTTTCAACATCGAAGCACACATATCCACACTCAAAGTAAAATAGTTGTGGACATGCGAGAAAGGCCAACATGAAACGACCCAAAAAATGGGTAGAGAAAACGTGTAGATGGTGGTGGTTGTAGAGAGATCGCATGTGCAAATGAGGCTCGCATTTTCTGAACAACTTATTTGCTTCACTCATTTCTTAGATTGTTTCATCAATATTCAGTTTTTCACGCATATCTGTTTTGCGTGATTTGGGTTTCCCCCTCCACCTCAACAAATTTTAAATAAATGCGGCGATAGGTGATGAATAGGTGATCAGTGATGGCCGAATTAACGGTTTAGGAGCATTCATCCGGGTGAAAGCATGTTTTGCAAAAGCAAAAACGACAGCCGGAAGGAAACCCCCACCGCTCACCTGGAGGGGGAGAGCACTGCCACTGCGCCACGGGGACCGTTGTAGCCATCGGGCAGCTGGGCTTATCAACTGGCACTATGTCTCCATGCTTAAGCATGCAGATTTTGAACGCTCACAACTTTTTTGGTAGACTCATTTTGCAGTTTTAATTTCCATATTTCTTAATAACTTTACAAGCCCTATCGATATACCTAGGTCTCCATTCAAAGTTCCATGGGGAGTTGAAACCCTTCCCTGGTCAGTTGTAACATTTTCAATTAGTCAGCGAGGTATTTCGCACACACTAGAGACTTGGCTATGGGACAGCGATTGACGCCTGTTTTGGCCATATCATTTATGGCTACGATTGAGGCGCCTGTACTGGAATATCTGCCCTTACTTTACTGCAAGTATATCGATGATTGCTTCATAGTCTGTGCGACACAGGAAGAAGTAGATGTGGGTTTGGGCTTATTAAACTCACAATCAGAGCATATCAAATTAACACAAAAAAACCGGAAATAGACTTCCTTTCTTTAGCACTCAAGTAAAGTTACAGGGTGATATGATTGTTGCGAAGTGGTACAACAAGCCCAGCAATAAGAACATCATGGTCTATTATCACTCAGCTCATCCTATTTACAGGTTGTTAGGAATACATTCCGCACTGCTAAAAAGGTTTGCATCGGAGAGGATGAGCGAAAAAAGTCGCTCAAAACGGCACGCGCTTGTTCGAGTGGCTACTACTTTCTTCAACTACACGCAGAGCTTCTGCTGGCGGTTTGTTCCACAAAAATGGTAGTACTCCACTTGAAGGGAAGATTCCTTTGCACTGCTATTGATTTCCGATGAGGTCAGTACCTCCATCACATAATGTCTAAAGACATCGGATTTGGAAAACCAAGTTGTTATTGTGAACGTACGGTCCTTCAATCTAAAAAAGCGCCTAGTTTGAAACTGGCTAAACGATTGCCTATATCCACCCTCAAACTGTGTGGTCTGTTCAGCTGTAAGGGAGGGTGATTGTAACATGTCTGAGGTGGTTTACAAAATTACTTGGCGTGATTGGGGTGATGAGTATACCGGCAAAACGGCAAGACCACTTCATGTGAGTGCTAAGGAGCACATAGATTGTACGAGGCGACTGAAAGAGTCTATTGCCTCAGGGAATCATCGAATTCAAAAGTATAACGGAGGCATTTTCCAGGTCACCGTGGAGGTCGTAGCACAAGAGTGTGCACGTGAAACGCTTGGGGAATTTTGGATACATATCACCCAAAAATGAATCGTAAGGAAGCCTGCCTCGCAGTCACGCGAAAGGTGCGGCCGTATATGAGATTGGCCTTAACGCAATGACTATGAACGAGGACATACTCCAGCTGACACTGGTCGGTTGGTGCCGTCGATTAGTGGGTGGTTCCGAAGAATCCACAAAGCTACGGTGAGTGATTCTCCTTTCGATCACCTGCGTGCACTTGGGGTCTCGCACTCCGGTGAATTGGTGGAGAGGTTCGGTCGGGTAGCCGAAGATTGTATTGATCCTTTCATGATCTGAAGAAGGCGACTTCGCCAAAACGTCAACCTAGTAAAGCTTGTTTACAAACCTAGTGAAGAGTTCAAGGTGGCAATAAACTCAGCAATGTGTCGGGTTAACTTATCCACCGCACTCACGACGACCTTACTTGGATCAGATCAGTGGAAAGTGCCGAGATTAATGGAAAGTCGGTCAAAGAATATTACGAGCTCAGTACCAGCCGAACACTTCCGACTCGTAGAGTAAGTCTTGCCTCTCCAGCAGAAGATCATTGTAACGAGGCTAGCAAGACTGCCGAGTTATGGGCAAAACCTTTACATTCAACAGGACACGAGGTTGAACTTCTGCTTTAGGTCAGACTGTTCCAAGGGTTTGAGGGCGTAATTCTGTCGGTAAGTAATCGAGCAAATCTTCAACTTCCATTAACTCTAGGAGATTTTTAGTATTAAGCCAGTTAGTTGTGATATTCACATATTCGTATATATATATATATATATATTCGTATGTATATATACATTCTATTTGTAGCACTGAAAATCATCTGATGAGGCAGGACTCCTGTGTTTATTGGCAGATGCTTCCAACTGTGGGCATGCTATTCTCTTCTATACTGCTTCTCAATGTAGCTGTCGACCGATTATTATCTACGCAGAAGCTTTAGTACGGAGATTGATTTTTACAAAATTATACTGCCCAGTGAACGGAAGATATCGTTTTTAGGAATATGAGATTAAATATTATTCTCTCTGAGCGAACAAGGAACATTTTTCAGCAGCTCCTTAATCGGGAGACGTTGTACGCTCTATATTTCCATTCATGTTGCTATTGGATTAGTTTTTGCTTTGAGTATGGAGACATGGATATTTTCCAGTCGTACATCAGAAATGTAGGTTTGAAGTGGAAAAAAGCTGAATAATCATTATATCAACTGATTGATCTTTTCACAAACATCGCGAAACCCTGAAATATAATTCTGAATTATAGCTAGTCAAGGACGAAACGCTTAGCTTCGTGTGACATTCGAGTCCATACTTGTGCTGTCTGCGCTTGTTGTCTCTCAATGGATGCCTTCAGACTTCGGCGATTCTACCAGCGTGCGCGCCGGCACACCGGTGGAATAGCTGGTAGAATCGTGCCTGTGAGCAAGCGAGCGTGTTGAGACGGCGGCTCTAGCCAACACTGTAACAGCACTGGAGGTTCCGATTGGCACTGCAAATCGAGGATGACTAGTCCTTATGCATTTTGAGTGTCGCCCGTAAGGGATGCGCGATTTTACCAGCGATTCCACCGGCGTGCCGGCGCGCACGCTAGTAGAATCGTCGAAGTCTGAAAGCGGCCAATCCGCTTGGACGTTTCTCTACGCCAACTTATTTCACCAGTGATCCTTCATTCACGGTGAATGTGACAAGTAGCACGAAGAATCCTAGGAATACACATTTGATCAGATCACACAATCAAAAAACCTACCACTACTCCATTATTGGCTCACTGGTGTCAGTTTTCTTTTTAAGGGTGAAAACTTTGCATTAGGCGGCAACTTTATGTTATAGGTTGAGCGCATGAAACATTCTTACATACATAATCCTTACCATATCGGCCGCGTCTGTCTGTTACAAATTTGGTGTTACCCGAAGAGGCACCCAGAGATCTCGGGTCAAGTTCGAGATGCATCGAGCATAGGACAACATCAACAGAACACGTGTAGTCTAAGGGGAACTCTGCCAATAGAGGCCTGGACACGCATCGAAGTAAGCGATGCCGAGGACAAGACATTCTAACTTGGTTTCATAACAACATTCTAACGAAGGGGAAGAATGGCTGACGGTCAGGAATGGGCCATCAAGTGAAATGAAGACCATCCAGCAGGTGGGCGAAACGTTCTCACGCTCGTCGGTACATTCTGAATATGTTCATTGCTAGATTCGACGAAACCTGATAGCCAGAAAAGAAACTGAAGGAAAGAGCAAAGACTAGTACGTGATGAGCATGCGTAGATCTAATGTTTTTGAGCAGAAAAAAAACAGCTAGAGGCTATTGAAGAATGGGGTCAAGTCTACGAAATGAGAAGTGTGTGCACGGTGGTGACAGGAGATTTTCATCCACATTTTTTTCAAAAACATTATGTAATTCGAAAGAACTGGTTAGAGGCTTTGGAAGGCAAGCTGATCAAGCCTACACAGGGGGCAGGGCTAAGTCAAGAAGTTGCCTGGTCAAAGTAATCCAACACGAGATCCAGCACTGGTAGAGGTAAAGTCTACTTTGTTGTGGATGGTGTAACCTGCACCGAAGAGCGTGAAACTAGGCCGAAACAGCTTCCAAACGCCATGAAAATCACCAGACGTGAGCACAAGGTCAAACAACGAACGGAAGAAGAACTGCGAAGTGCGGAGGCCCTAAAAGATTCCACCACAGCCTGTAGGCCCAATCCTAAAGGGGTAAAGTTCAGATTGAAAAATTCACGACTATGTTTTATCCGTTTTTCGTTGTGATGCACGGCTTAGCGGGAGTAGCCTGAATGGTGCACCTATAACCTATCACGGTCCAGTAAAGAAGTCGAGAAACAAGACAAACCTGATGATCCCATTGTTAAAAACGAAGATGTCTCCGATTAGAGTAAGTTTTCGAGCAGTAACATGATTTTGCAGATATGTGGTATGTATGATAATGGCACCAATTTGTGATATGATTCAAACCGTCTTCAACGGTGTTATGGCTGCAATTAATATTCTTATACTTGCCTGCTATTCAGTGCTAATATTTTCGTTAAGAAAAGCGCAATTGAGTAAGTTTTTAGACTGAATTCTATGCAAATTCCATTCACAAGCTGTTTAAAAAAGTAGTTTTGTTGAGTTCGGGACTACAGAGAAGGTTGAAAGTGTAGCTCTTCGTATTAATTGGTATGGAAGATCTACAGTTTTCCAACTGTTTTCCTATTTCAGTTTAATCGTGCACAAGTTTAAGGTCAAGAGCATTCGAAGCAAATCCATCGTTCGCTCGTGGTCATAAGCTTAACAACAGTATTCGGCTGGTTTAGCCCCATGATGTTTGGTGTGGACGACCATGTATTCAGCCTAGATATTGAAAAAGGGCGAAAATTGCATGTCGACCAATTTGCTGGGTTTTTCATAAACTTTGCATGTGCGACAAATTTTTTCGTGTATTACTCTATCAGGTTGGCCTTTCCTATTCACTGTTTAAGATTTGAACTTGTTAACTACTTTCACACATTTGGCTCTTTTAAAAATCTCCATTCATACAAAGCATAAAAAGGCGAAGAATCATATAGGCATAGCGTTCTGGTAATTACATAAATGCTGTCTATAAAAGCGATACCGTACCAAAGCAATAATGTCTTGACGTGAATAATAGCAATGGTGAAATAGTATTACAGACGTTTTTCAATAAAGATTCCCTCCAACCACATTTGTGAGCTAACGTGAATGATTTAGCTACCCATACATGGTAAATTTCAGTACAATGTATCGCCGTGCATTCGACGAATATCTCTTTATTGGATCCTTCAAAAAAGTGCTGGATTTCGAACGCTATTCTACCAGCCACGCATGGGCTTCAACTCGTCGAGTCTGAAGCATTCTAGCAGAGCACCGTCTGCACTACCGTTATCTTCATTTGGAACTCTGAAGATGTTTTCAAACTTGTTCTGGGCATCGAGAAGAATCTTGAAGGGAGGCAATCGTGACGTGAAATACTGTGTGAAGTAGTCGTTTATAACAGAAGCTCACCAGGCGATCTCTTGCGGTCTACTCCTCCGTCATTATTCTCTTATTTTCAATACTCCAAAGTATCTTCTTGTATAGTTTGACGAGCTGAGTTCATCGACACCTTCAGCTTATGGGATACTTCATTCAAAACAGGATTATGGAGTAAACAAAAAAGAGAAAATGACGTGAGCTCGCCGTCCTCACGTTTTCACGATACTGTATATGTATTGATGAGAGTGAATAAAATCTTCTAGAAATTTGCCTCCAGTTGTGCATTATTTTGCATCGTTGAAATGAGAAACTCAGCTGATTGTTTGATGCTGCTAAATATTGAGATGGGTGATGCAGAAATACAGGCGCTTCGAAGAGATTCATTCTTGTCGGTGTGGGACCCATCTGTGCATGGGATCACTTCTGACTTGTCATTAAAAAAGCTATACTAACGTAACCTCCGTTGTGTTATACATCACCAGTTTAATTATTAGTTACAAATAAATAATTAAGGGGACGGGGATGCTCTACTGAAAAGTGGCGCACTACCAAACACTCAAAAACACCAGGCGGCTACGCACGCTATCGCGTGCGCTAGGGGCTCTAACCATGAGAGACCGAGCCACATGAGCTCATTTTCATTATAGACCTTTATCGGATTAATGAGTTTCCGCTCAAACCCCGCCGCTATGCGCGTAGTCTGGTCCTGCTACCCACCAAAAGTGCTCCCATCTTGTCGCCTACCAAGTTTGGACTTTCTGGTCCGCGGGGACAGGAGTTATGAATTTCCGCTCGAACCCGGCCCCTCTGGGCGGAGTCTGGTCAAAAACATAGGATCGATTTCCGGATCGATATCCGTCTAGACCACCCAGGCCTTTCATCCCTCTGGAGTTGGTTAATTGGTACCAGATCCGTCTGGGGAGTTGTAAAAAGCATAGGTTGGCCATTGCATAGGCAACACACGCATTCAGTCCGCCTATACGATTCTGAATGGAAGTCCTGTGCTGGAGTGCGTCTATCAGATGCGATTGATGGACGCCTTTCCCCTTCAGTCCAAAAACTTTTTATCTTTTATTCATTATTTATTCACACAAGGGTGTGACAAACAAACCAAGAGCAAAAATTCTAAGACAGTGGTTTCAGTTCAACAAGTATAGACACAAGAGTAGATCGAATGGAAGGAAAGGAAGAGGGCTAAAAAGGAAAACACATCCTAGTAGAGGAAATGGGACAGCGGAGAAAAAAGGAGGAGAAGCGAGAAATGTACATTAAGAAGCACCACTGGAGCCCACACTGGGACCCTTCTTGCGTGTGCAGGAAAACTGGCTCCTCCTGTAAAAAGGAGGCTCCTCCACGAAATCCTTGCCCTTTGTATAAAGCGCCACAGTAATGGTGCTTGTTAACCTAGTAGTCCAGTGTCAGGACATTGCTTGGAACTGACTAGTACCTGAACGACCGGGTGAGGCCAGGTTTTCCGCTTCATGATGGGACCTCATATGCCTTTCTCGGGACATCTTCTTCCCGTAACTCGGGTAATATCGTGTCAAAGCCGCCATTCGAAATAGGACGATAAATTCATTCTCAACACTTGCTTTAGGATGGTTATATCAGAATTTCTTTTGAATTCTGCGGACTCTCCCCCAAAGTAACGAAGGTGTGTTTGGATGGATTTGCATTAATCTGTAGGAAAGAGCCATCATTTAGTGACGTTTATCAGAAGATTTTTTCTTCTACATTTTGTTTCATGAGACCGAAGACAACCCCTTTGGAGTTGGAGATCATCTGAACTTTACCTTAACCATCGACACAAATTCTGTCTGTCTAACTCTAACTTTAGGAGTCATGAAGGGAATGCATACGGTGAATTTACCTTCAGAAAAAGAATGGGAATAGTATCATGCAGCCAGATAAAGATCCATTTTTACTAAAGCACCTTTTTAGAGACTGCGATGCTTCAATGTTCAATGCATTGTTCCTTTTGATATAAAATGCCCAACTGCTTGTTTTTCCGCGTTTATGACTTCAAACGGTCACCACATCCTATAGTTCACTATAAAGCAACCCTTCAAATCGCGGCTCTCGCAGATATCGCCGACTTCCCTCCGTAGATAAACATTCTACAGGGTGTCCCAAAATTATTTGCGCCAAAGTTCAGTAATTTTTAAGGTGGAAATAATCTGTCGAATTCACATTGCCTGTTATTAATTAGTTGCATAAAAAGGTTTCCTTGCAATATGCATGGTTACTGATACGGAACTCCCAATATCTTTCAGATGGAGGAGGCTCATTCAATGCCACTTGCAATCATTGACGCGCGAGAAGAGGAAGGGCGTTATGAAATTCTTTGGGATTTTTCTAATAACCGTATCGGAGGCTATTAAACGATATAGAAATGAAGATCGGACCAGAGACAAAGCAGGAAAGATAGAAAGGTAGAATGTTTCTGAAGATAGGACTATTAAAATGGTCCATATGCCAATCGGTTGGGATCCTGGGTGACCCATCAAAAGGAAGTCAACGGGCACGGCTTATCCGAGTTATCGCGATGGAAGAATGTCATGCAGGAGCTTCACTGCCGTTCCTATCATATGCAGAAATTTGGCTTCAATTCCGATCTCAACAGATACTGCCGGGCCAAAAATGCAGAAAGTCGAAAGTGGTGACACGCAACCCTTCGTCGTTTTCTCTGGTCAAGAAATTTTTTTACGATAAAGCCATTCCTCAACAACCAAAACGTTCGCGTTCCCGAAAGAAACATCCAGCGTGTAATATCTCTTAAAAAGGTTGTTATCAGAACAGTAAAATGATGTTTTTCGAGGAAGTCACTGGCAAGGGTAAGCCGCTCGTGGTTTCTTTGGTGCAGGCGTTAAAATTGACTAAGACCAGTACTCAAACGGCGTACTAATGGAAGTAAATAAAACATTGATCCAACTACAATTCCTGAAACATCTCATAGTCTTTCCAGCAGGACGCTACTCCAGCCCACAGAGCCAAGTTTGCTCGCGAGTGGTGCCGACGACAGCTGCCCGACTCCATTGGTGAAGAGGAATGGTCATCCTATTTTCCAGAACTTGACTCACTTGAATCCCACGAATGGTCCCTGATTAGAAGAGGACCTGTCGAGTTTGCAGTCCCAGTTCGGAGTCCTAGAATGCAAAAGCTGGAGGACGGCTGGGAAGAAATGGAGAAGGATACCTGCGTGCCACATGCGATCAAGTCGAAAGCAAACTTTGACTTCTATTCGCGCTCACGGGGGATATTTTGAAATGCGACTTTAGCATGTTGTAGCACATAGTGTTAGCTAGGGTGCATAGAAATTCCATCGTCTTTTGCACTTAAGAAGTTTCAAATATATTGCTATAAATCGGCGCAAATAATTTTGGGACACCCTGTAGTAAACGCTGAAGAGTTTGCATGTCTAGATAGCGAGGCGTTGGCAAAATGATCGAAAATAATGAGTAATACACGAGATACCTCTCGAATTCGTACCAATACATCTTTGGGGCGATTGGAATAGGTGAGTATGAAGGGAAAACCTGATTTTTTGCACCTGCTGTCCTTTCACAGCCAATTATGAGTCGTTTTATAGGATCGATATGAGTAGGGAGATAGTAGGGGTGACGCTGATTCAAAGGTGAAACTGCCAACCGTATAATGCCCGTGGGTTACTGTTCTTCTTTCTCCTTCGATTTTTCTTACTAAGCTTTCAGGCTATTTTCTTCTCAGCTTCATTACCTCAGGCTTTGCCTCAAATTCTTAGGTTCAGGGTACTAGAAATAATTTTAGCAGAAATGTTACATATAAAATCTAACAAGTGTCTCGTGAGTCGCATCTCCTGTTGGCCAACGTTTCTTCTTCATGATCCGATAGATTTTAGCTGTGAAGCACGTAAGCATAATATCTGGTAAGCTTGATACTATGTGCATTGTTTCCTATAGTCATAAATTTGAAATGTTTATGGCAGATTGGAGAGAAAATTATGTTTTTTAAGCAGATAAATTCTGTTTTCGTTGTTGATTGTACATATGCCAAGTCACTGTTGTTATAGAATGCAAAATAATATAAAAGATACTTAGCATTAAACCTGGAAGAATTCTTCGAATCTCAAGTCCGGATCTATCTTGAGACGACTCGACTTTTGCACTTACCGAGATTATCAGAAGTCGTCAAAAGTACCTTTCGCACTTAAGAATTACAAAATCAGGAAGGACATGTTTCAGTCTCGTCGCGATTTCTGGTAAGCACGTAGTGTTCAACAGAATCGCTCGAAATCTAATAAACAAATATTCAACACACCACTTCTATTCCTTTTGATCTGCCTGAAAATTTATTTTCGATCATCTTTCAATCATTAGCTTCCAAGCATCAAAATCTCAAAGAATTTAGCGGAAGAATTACAGATGACTTGTTCTGGAAAACTTGGCAAATCATTATTTTACATCAATCCCCTGTTTTCATTTTGAATAGAACCAGAGAACTTCTCACTTCATCGTCGCCTCATTGTTTCTGCGAAAACTGCAAGATTCAGACAACTGAAGCTTGCCAGCTTTTTCTCGCTAAACATCTGCCGTACTGAACGAATTTTCCTGACTTTTTAGAATGTACTCGAGAATCAAACCTAATCTTTTCCAGCTTTATTCACAATGATAAGTTTCAATGGAGGTGTAAATACAGTTGGAAGCCTAATTGGAGGTCTCGATAGTGTAAGGGGTAAAGAGCACGGTGTCAGGAAAGCACAGATACAGGGTGAAGCCCCGTCCGAGACCGAAGTTTTGTATGCAAATCGCCAACTTTGTGAGGTCCACGCATAATCAGCTGCAAGCATTATAGTCCTTTGATCTGAATATGTTCGGAATACGAGGGATTGCAAAAAGCAAGGAGCATCTGTATGATTTTTGTAAGTTACAGTAGGTTAGTTGATGTGTTTGAATAAATATCCCCCAAGAACTCGGTATAATTTGTGTTTACGCTAGGTTCCATATAATTATGATGTTCATCCTAGTGTTAGGTGTTCTTACGCAAGACGTGGTGGATTTGTTGAATAATAGTCTGCAAAAGCATATCCTTAGAGGACTCTCTTCTTACGACTGTCAGAGTTTGAAGGGTTGGTGGACTCACCCCGAAAGGCATCAACGAATCATTTCTTCACCTTTATTTCCTTTCTCAGACGTGATAATTGCCATTTTCTACTTTACCATCGCCTTGTTGTATTTGAGATGAACAATCACAGCAACCAGTCGTTTCGCTAGCTGAAGCTCTAGTCTCCCACAAAACCTTCAGGCTGTGGATCCAGCAGAAACGTAATTACCCAAGAATGTCACCGAAAATTCTATCGATTCCTCATAAAGATTTTTTTTTGTTGTTCTACCCACTGTGAGTCTGATTGGAAATTCGACAATGGTGTAGGATACAGTGCGCTCAAGGTACATTTCCATCCAAATTTCTACTAATTCTCTTGATAAAGCTCTGAAGATTTTTGCGAAACCCATGCCACATACTTATTGGATTGGAATCTTTGGCTGAACTCGTACATATGCTTGGGTAGTATGTCATGGTTGTGTCCCATGATCTGTGAGTTTTCGGAATTGTTTATTATAAGTTTACTGTACCAAACTCTGAAGAAATTGTATAATTGAACATATATTTGGGTCCTTTCACACTTTGATATAAAAGAAGGCAAATCTGCAGGTCTTGATGAGAAATACCTTTGTAGACTCAGGCTCGATTCTCGAAGTTGTCCTGTACTTTACAGCTCGGTGGGAACCTACAAATTTGCACCTGACGAGTTACTGTCAACGTCCGCGGGCACTTTCAAAATAAGACATATTATAAGTTGCGTAGATGGACCAACCGACTCTATTGTGAGTCAATTGTTGACCAATCCCCTCACACCTGTCCAATACGAGCCAATTCCTCGAATAACTGCGGAACTTGCGCCTCGGTTCAAGTTGCGTAATAGAGTCATTTTACGTCAATTCGCTTCACACCAACGTCCAAAATGAACAATCCCTACAGGCGCTATCTGAAATGTTGGATAGGCATGGTAGGAGTATTGAGACTTTTGGGCTCGGTAAAGCGCGTATTACGACTCTCATTAAGGAATGTCTTGGTTGTAACGTCTTCAAGTGGTCAGGTTCTTACTATTCTCAAATCAGAGGTGCCATGGGTCAACGATTAGCTCCCGTACTGGCGATCTGCTTCATGAGCAGAATTGAAGAACCAGTACTGGCACGCTCACCGTTGATGTACTGTAGGTACATAGATGACTGCTGCATTGTAACTTCAACACAGTCCGAAATGGACGAGTGTTTCCGTATAATGAATGAGCAGTCACAGTACATCAGGCTCACACCAAAAGATGGTAGGCTCCCCTATTTAAACACTCAGATCAAAGTGTCTAGCGGGATCGTACACGTTAAGTGGTACCGGAAAAGAAGCTCGAAGAACGTCTTGATTCACGCCGCATCTGCGCATCCGTCTGCTGTCAAACGCGCTGTTATCAGGAATATATACAGGAGAGCTACGCGCATGTGCAGTGGTGTGACCGAACGCGAAGAATCAATACGATTAGCTTCAGCCATAGCTCGGTCGTATGGCTATACGGTAAAACATGGAAACACTGGAAGATCCCACGTTGACAGGAGAAACACTTCGCGCCAACTCAAACTTCCTCTATGTTTAACGTTCATCTCTGGCAAGGTATCTGCTGCAATACAACGGTGTATTGTTCGGTCACAATTGAGCGATGATGTTATTCTAGTTAACGCCTAATAACATCAAATGCCAACTTGTGCGGAGCAGACTCTATGACACGTAGCGCTTGACAGAGGGTTGCGTTACACGTTCAAACGGAAAAATGGAGATTGCGCTTCTGTAGGCGTAATTTATCAGATTCAATGTGAGGCGTGTAATTCAAGCTACATAGGGGAAACCGGAAGAGTTTTATCAGTACGAGTAAAAGAGCATCTTGCTGGTAAACGGCGCAGCAATGTGCTAAATCCGTTAGGGGAGCACAGAGTGGAGCAGCATGGTGGAAATGACTTTAACATCAAATGTACGATATTGGCTCACGAAACGGAAATATCGTCAAGAAAAGCGTTGGAAGCGTTCTGGATTTTAGCTAGAAATCCAGATATGGACAACCGAAAGGAGTGTGTGACGATCACAAATGATCTCTTGCCATTTATGCAACACTGCGAGTTTGTTCCATAATCCGCGTACGTGCTGATCTGCAATAATGTTATTGCATAAGGACAGCGGACTAAGATCACTCGCTACTAATATACTAACCGTGTAGCAAGGCTACACTTGGCGGCGGAAGTAAGGTGAGCTTATTTTTTGGATTTCGGTCATTTTTTGTGCACTCCTGATATAATGCCAGAAACACTAGAGCCGAAGAGGCGCATGGTGGGGTAGCGTGCAATCAAGAGGCTTTGAACCACTTTCAGGCCTTTGAAAACGACGAGTCCGGATCGTCGGCCAGAATAAATATTCCCACCTACCAACCTCGAGGCAGAAGCAAAAACTAACGATTTCAAGAACAACATACATGCCCAGGCTCAAAGATGAGAGAACACGGAATTTACATACTTTAGCTTTCCAGTTTTTAATTGGATAGGGATTTGGGTAGGCGGTGGTGGCGTAGTGGCAATCAGTACCCAATCATATACGCATGGTCCAGGGTCGAATCACGGATCGACACTCGCTTAATCTTGACGTCTGAAACTCAGAGCAAGGAGTTTTAGGGTTCTTCTTGTCCGAAAATTCAGCTGCTCGGATGGCATTATCCTATCCCAATCAAGTCTATATCTTTGAGGACTCTCCATGAGCAATGTATCAACTCAATCCCTGTCAAACTTCTCATTCCATTTCATAAGAGCCGAGTGTGGACTGCTGCTACTATGCTTATAAACCTCATACTTTTCCACCTTTCAGTGGCTCCATCACCCGAACATTCAGAGTTAAAGACCTGCACGAATCAGTATTCCGAGCTACAGGACATCTGGTAAACCCTGGCTCAATTAAACATCCTGACAACTCTAGGACGCCATTTCGATGCCATTCGTATTATACCAATGGTACTGTTGCTTTTCCTCATGTTCTTTCAACACTACTCAAATAACGATGGTTTTTCACAAGAATTTGTCCTATGACTTTGGAAAGTTAGATGGTTATTTTCGTGTGACAAAGCTGCATATAAAGTTTGCTCATCTAAGGCATCGTTTCCGTGAATTGCACCTTTGAAGTTCCCATGACATTTGTGCTAGATGCTTTTCGGGGCTGTGTTGCAACGTGGCAGTAGAATCCCGCCCACTGCTGTTTTCCGTAGCACAGAGCAAATTTTGTCCCCACACTGTTGATCTAACATTGTCTGGTTGAACGCAAAGCTGTCTGCCTGGATACATATTTAATATGTGAATTAGGAATCTTGAATTATGGGGTCAGCTCGTAAATCAGCTTTTCGAAGCGAAAACGTAAAAACGTGTTGAGATAACTCACTAATTTCCGTTATGATAAGGTTAGATTGTGTCCGACTTTGATCCTGAAAATGAAAATTTCACTGAATCGATACAGCTCGTCGGCAATGGCAAAGTAGTGAAGCGTAGCTTCGTATATAAAGAAAATTACGTTCACCCAAATGAGGCACTGCTAATGTTAGAGAGTAAAGGGGTGAATATTGGGGAAGGGCTCGAAATCCTTAGGTTTCCTCAGAAAGTTCTTTCAATCCATTATTCTTTAGTGCTGAAAACCATCAAATGAGGCAAGACTTGTGTGGCTACTGGCAGAAGCTTCCAATGATGGGCTTGTATTTCACTTGTACACTGCTTCTCAACATTGCTGTTGATCGATTGATATCTACACGGGACTTCTGGTACGAACCTTGTCTATGCACAACTATAAAATCAATTTCACGAGGAAAAGTGAAAATGAACAAAAAAAGGAATGAAATGGGAGCATAATGCAGATCAACTTTTTAATTAATCACTGTAGCTGGTAAGAAATGTTGGACAGCTGATCAATGTAATAAAAAAGCTCCATCTCCGTTGTTTACTTGCTTTCTACATAAGATAACCCATTTGAAACTTCTGAGGGGCGTTGTTCCGCAAATCACTCATCTATAATAAGCATAATAATCATGGTTAAACAAATATTTCGCTAACATTGCCAACGATCAATGAAGTTAGGATGAGGAGTATAAAATAGAATATAGTAGTATAGGTCATTGGGGTTACAAAATGGTTATGGGTGTTCTTCACTATAGCTACGCTTAAGACGACTTAAGGCAGGTGTGCTTTGCTCAACTATCTTGAACTCAAGCTTACTACTAGTAAATAGCTAGAATAATAAAAGAATAACACAAAAATGAACAAAAATAGAGAAGAACAACAAGTTCATTTAGTTCCGTTACGCGCGTAGCGGCTGGAGTGGTCCATGAAGCCGATGTTAAGTTAAATGGTTACAGGACCGTTGTCAACCGCGTGTGTAGTGATTCAGCGTTTTTGTCGTTTTCTCTGCGTCTCCTCAAAGGCAGACGAAAGAGCTGGCCATTCCTCAATGGGGTCCGGAAACTTCTCCCCTAACACGGCGTCGCACACACCGCACCCGCCGCCTATCGCAGATTGCGATGGAAGATTGGAGCGCGCAATTTGTGAGGTAGGGAGTCCTTTAATTATTCGAATTGGCTGGCCGCTCTTTTCAATCCCAATGCGGTCTTGATCGTCGTTTATACATGAGGAGTCATTTTAATTAATCAAGTCTAATAAACATGAAAACTAAAAAGAAACAGAAGAAAAAACGATAAAATCCAATGAAAAAGCAAGCCGGTCAAGGAAAAATATCGCGTCCTATCGATTGGCGGGGAGGCGGGGTGAGTACGGTAATTGGAGTGACATTTGCCGCATGCCGCAAGGGAGAATGCCGCGATAGAGGAGAAATCCCGTTACCCTTCCTCAATGCCTCCTATCACCAATTTTACAATAGGATTCCTAGCGGAACACTGTCGGGTTAAGACTGAATCAATGGTGTTGCAGTTCTTCAAACGATATTGTTGATCTCAATGCTGATTCCCATAAAAACAAAGTAGCAAATAGGTTGCACACTAGGGTTTTCCACAAGCCACATAGATTTTTCGCGGTGTAGACGTTCTATGCAGACGTTTTATTAATATTTGGACAAAGATCAAGCCTTTGCTTTTCTCAGACCACCTGAACTTTGACATACGAAGTTTCCTTAGGTGGATGAAGTCTGTTTTTCTGGAAATTCTACGACTTTTGGACCCATTCGAATGGTCTACTCTTGACGAGGGAGCGCTTTGTAGGAGAGTACGGACAACGAGCGGACACGCCTTCCTCCAGCTGGTGAACACGAGACGCTGAGATTGCCTCGCTGTCTGATTCTCTCAGCGAGAGAAATTCTGGTTGACAACAGCCCTGTAACCATGTTAAATATAGCGCGCAATGGCGCGTATATGTGGTATGGGAGCGCAATTTTTATAAGTATTTATCATCTTTTTCTTTCAAACATCTTTATTAATATATCTGTAACCTAAGGTGTGCTCTTCACTTACTTAGTTTATCTGTTGTACATTTCACTCTGCTATTATTGCTTAACTTTTAGTTTGTTATCATGGTTCCTTCCGTATCAAATTTTTTAGTTTATGCGCATATTTCAGTAACTCTGTTGCATTCTTTAACTCCTACCTTATAGTTTGATTATCTATTTGCCATAATATATTACATACATTCACAGTTATCATTCTCCCTTTCCCTACTGATGAGCACGGAGGGAGAACATATCTCGAGTTTGACTTCCGTCTAGGGCACGTGCGAAACGGAAGTTGAACTAACTCCTTGATTCGTCCCCCCTTAAATCTTAATACTTTGTTTTAATACTATCGTTTATATTTATTTATTCGATTGAGAGTGATTTTCAGACCTCCATTTCACAGTTGAATGCTAGTATAGGGTGGAGGTGTTGTAGTGGCAAGTGGCTCACTATCTCATACGCATGGTCACGGGTTCGAATTCCGGATCGATATCTGCCTAGGTCAACCAAACCTTCCATCCCTAAGAGATCGGATAATTGGGACCAGTCTTGTCAGGTAGGATGGAAGCATTCACTTGTACATCGGCTGGCCACCGCAAATCATTTTACAGGCCGCATACACATTCAACCCTTTACTAGAATTCTGAATGGAAGAGTGCGTGGGAACATTACTCAGAGGTATTGATCATTGTCCAAAGACCTCATCCTCAATCGTAGTATAGAGAATAATCAGAGATGTTGAATTTCTTACAGTATGCACTTTACATTTGAACTCGCATGGTCTTTATTAATAAAGACTATCAATATTTAAGACCTTTGTGGCAAAATTATTTCAGATTTTTTGGTTGTTTTTATGAAAGGTGAAAGCCCATGAAGGTTTGCCTATTAAATTTGCGTTTCCCAAGCTTTTCCGACCGATAGATGAAGCTCTACGTCCTTTTGAGGTAACGGTAGAATTCACTCCTATCACCGGTGCCATTTGAGTTAGTTTGATTCGAAAGACTTTTCAACCCTACAAGATGATATCATTAATGTTTTATTTCAGCACTTCCCTGATTAAAACTCACACTATACATTTTATCTATCGGTTCATATCGCTTTAGGACTGATTGTCACTGTCAGCTTGGGAGCTGTAGCATACTCAGGCACTTCATCAGACTTGTACGTTGAAGAGAATTCTAAAAATTCTATCGGCTCGAAGTACTCAAAGACAGCAACGGAACAAAGCAGAAAAGCCGTTGAGTTGAGATTATCAGCTTGTACAGATAGATATTTGGAAAATGGACACTTGAAAGCGTCTCAGGAGAGATTTCATTCAACCCGCTCGACTAATTTTATTAGGGTTCTTATTTTTAGATTTATAAACCTCTCATTCAGCCGTTTCTTAATCAACATCATTGACATCATTATCACGAGGGAGCGCTTTTGGCTTGCGGTAGCGAGGTCCAGTCTAGTCCAACAGGAAACATCCGCGTATGCCCAAGAATCACGAGACAATGAATTCCTTCTGTTCATGGATTATTGGGAGGAATTCCTTTTAGTCTCTGCCTTTGTAGAGAGGGACTCACCCAACAAGTGCCCCCGTCCAACGGCCTTCACAAAATCGCACGACATCTGATGCTTGGACTCACCTAATCTTCGCTTCCTTTGTGATTGAAGCAACGGCTGTGGTCGTCAATCGTTGAAGCGATGGGGAACTTTAATTTCTCTTCTGCACTTGTTTATCTGTACTTCGAGTACGGTCGTTTCCCATTGTCTTGAATGAACCTGATTGTATGCTCATCCTGCAGGCATAGAGTCTAACTCCCTGAGGCGCAAGTAAGGGCAGGATATACCGCAAAATCGAAAGGTCTGTCGTCGAGCAGGATAGTGGTGGCTCTCTTTATTCCTTCAGTATTCTAGTTGTCTCTATGTCGATGGAATGTCAAATTGAATTTCAGTTATGTACCGTGCACTCTATGGCACCTCTTTTCAACAAAAATAGCACGCCTGTGCTCCTAACTATGTGTACGGTCCATACCTTAATACTTGTCTGTTATCTAGCACCATGTATTTAGCTAATTGTAAGAAAAAAAACGATTGAGTAAACTTTCAGAAAATGTTATCCAAAGTCCAAAATCGTGCCGATTTTGTTACGGCATACTTCTGATGCTCCGAAAAATATCAGATACTGCTTTTTGCCAATTAATCACTTCTACGAAAATCTTTGGGTCAAGACAACTCGGGGCGAATGTTCTGATTAGTTGCCATCATTATCCTGACGATGGTATTTGGTTACTTTAGTGGCACAGTGATCACATCCTTCGACATTATTTTCACTAAAGACTTCAACGAACTGAATATCCTTATGTTCGCTGGAATTCTTGTAAACCTAATATGTGCTACAAATTTTTTCGTCTATTTATGCTATGAGGTTGGTTGTTTTTGGTCCCTTCATTCGAATTGGACCAATGGATTTTTTTGTGATGAGCTCATTTTTCAGACACATTAATTATGGCATAAACAAAATACCGATGAACACCAACAACGGGGCCCTTTTTCATGCTTTTGACGATTCCCAACAAATTTGCTATCTCTACGAAATGTTAGATCGACTCCGCATAGCTCCATAAATGCTCTATGATAGCCTTCATGCTCCACCAATGCCCTAAAATCAAATACTTTCAAAAACTACTATCAGGCAAGATAAGTTAGCGATGACTTATTGTTCTGTAGCCTCGAAGACAAGCAGGTTCACCAGAATCAGGATTTTGTATAATTCTTATGGTTAGGACATTACGTTTTCATGCAGAAAAAAACTCAAAGTTAAATTTCCACCTACGAGGGTTGCCTTTTATATTTTGAGACTTGGCAACACTAGTGTAGCAATCTAGCAACTAACACCACTATCGTGAAGTATGACTATTTCCAGGTTACGTTGCGAAATTTAAGCGCGATTTGTGTTGTTTACACTAAGTTATAAAATTTTGTTTAGGCCAAGTTATAGGGTTGAGTCGTGATCATTTTCGCGCGATTATTTTCTACAACTTTCGACGTGGACTAACTCAACAGCAATGCATGAATGAACTTAGTTCAATTTTTGGGGATCCATCCATTACCAGTGTTTATCGATGGTACAGTGAGTTCACCCGAGGTCGTAGTTCACTCGAAGGTCGTCCAAAATCAGTTGTTGTTGTTCCGGAAACCGTTGATACTGTGCACAAACTAATATTACAAGACCGTCATGTGACCTATCAGGAGATTGGTGCAACCTTAGGCATTAGTGGGACCGGCATACATTCAATATTGCATTAACATTTGACTGTAAAAAAATTGTTTTTGAAAAATTTGTCATTCCCCCAAAAAAGGGACTCGTGTCGATTGGTCGAAAGAACGGTTTAAAAAATACGATCGCGGTGCTTCGAAGCACGTCTATGACATCGAGACAGGTGATGGATCATGGATTTATGCGTATGAGCCCGAAAGGAAACAGCAGTCGACCGTATGAGTGTTTCAAGATGAGCGAAATCCAACAAAAGCTGTTCGCGCACCAAGCACTTCCGAGCAATTGATCTCCTTTTTTTGGAAAAACTGGACATGTCGCAACCGTACCACTAGAACAAGCAGAACAGTCAATTCTGAGTGGTATACCACCATTTGTTTGCCAGTTGCCTCCCAAAAAATCAGGAAAACTAGCTGCTGAAGACGGATCACTCTTCACCACGACAATGCGAGCTCCCACACATCGGCTCAAACAACTGCATTTTTGAGCACTCAAAACAACGATTTGACAGGTCATCAGCCATGTAGTCCCCGGGTGACTTCTTCTCATCCCATACGTAAAAAAGAAAATGAGAGGTCAACGTTTTTCGACACCTGAAAAAGCCGTTGATGCGCTCAGAATCCATGCTTTAGAGTTACCTACATCAGAGTGGCGAAAGTACTTCGAAAATTGGTTCGAGCCCATGCAAAAGGGTATAGATCTCAATGTGGAGAATTTTGAAAGACAGTAAAACGATTTTCAATAAATAGTATTTGGTTCTGTTCTCAAATCTCGAAATATTAAAGGCAACCTACGTATGATACGACCTGAGTTTTTCGGTGAACCCACCAATGCCCTTCTGTCGAACTAATTTTGTGAACAGTTGTGACTCTTACTTAGCAGCCAACCACGTGTACGCCAAGTGTAGACCCAATCCTCGAGTGATCCCATTAGGTCACTACACCAAAAAACTGTAACTATTACGAGTCTTCTCCTAGAACCGAAGAAGTGTCTGTTGAATACTATAATCGTTAGGGTGCAATGACCAGAGCAAAAGCGAAATGAAACAAAAATATGTTCTATGGTAGAGAGGTGTCCCAGAACGAAAATTCTCAGTGGTCTAGGTTCGGTCCAAATTTGAATCAAGACTATAAAAAAAGTGATCCTTGCTTGATAAAATATATTTTCTCTGACAAAATCGCTTATCTTCAAGAATTTTCAGCAAAGTGTATGGACGTGAGTTCGACGAACACCTCATGATCGGTCTCTTCAAGAATGCGCTCAGCTCTAAATACAACTCAAGCACTCACGTATGGGCTAGAGCTTGTTGGTCCTAGCAGATAATCGCTCTCTACATTTTTATAAAAATAAAGTTTGATGGAATACTATAATCTTGTGGTGTTGTTCAGGGCTCAAAACAGATGATATGGTTGGAACAAACTAGAGTGAATTTTCGCTCTATCGAGACTCTGTGAATTGATGTATGTTTCCCTCTGAGGCAACTTTGGATTGCAGAAAATTGAAAATGATTATATAAAATCCGGCCGACTCAGCCGTGAAGGGAACATCGAGAAATATCACTTTGGTTCTATGCATCGAGGTTTTTGTATTATCTACAGTAGGCTTCCAAATGGCATAAGAAAAAGCCGACAGGACCTGCTTATTGAACGAGTTGTTCTTGATATACATGCAAGTATAAGATTGGATGGTCTTTGTTGAAGGAACCTTTTCCGAAGTAGAGGAATTTTTTGTCACAGGATTTAGACGTGGGCCCTGAACAACTTTTAGTTGTTGATACTTTCTTTCTCGTCCATCTTCACCTTGCCGCTATTGCCTCAGCCCAGTGAAGAGATGACATATCTTTCTCGAGACAAGACGACTGGAGACTGGAACCTGCAATTTTACCTCCCTGCCAAAACTTTGTGGATTTACGGTGGTTGTTTGTTCGAAAAATTGACGTTACCGCAAGCTCAGCAACAATAAAATGTAGAAGCAGCAATTCTGCGATTCCTACGCTATTATACAGCTTCTTCTGATGCCAAAATCAAAGACATGGTTTACTTTCAATTTGCTCATAAACACTTCGGCTGTATACAGCTGAGGCTGAGTAGAGAAACGGAAACGCATAATATCAGTATTAGCTCAAAAAATGACTGTCTAAGAGAAAGCAACCATGATCTACGCTCGGTAAACCTCTGCATGATATGTATCTCGATATGTAGGTGTCCTTGTAAAGCCTTTGCCGAGTCGGTATAATTCCTTATTTGGCTGATGTTTCGGTGCCTTGTACCTTCGTCAGCCTTCGCCAGGCTCCAAAAGCCAAAAAATTGAAATTCATCCTTGCCAAACATCAATTCCGTCCGAGGGATGCATCCCCGCATTCGCCTTTCATTCAGAATCGTAGTGGTGTAATGAATGCGCATGTGGCCTATACAATGACTTGCGGTGGCCAGCCGATGTCCAAGTCAGTGCTTTTATCCTCCCAGCCGAGTCTGGTACCAATCAAGCGACCCCGGGGGGATGGAAGGCATGATTGGCCTAGGCGGATATGGATTCCGGATTCGAAACCGTGACCATGCGTATGAGATAGTGCGCCGCGTGCCACGACACCACTTCTGCCCAATTTTTTATTGCTAAATTTATTTCACATTCTTGTATATGCAGAATGTTATGAAATCTTGGAATCATTAATATTCAAATCAAAGTAATTCTCCATACGGCGAATTTGCATCCCTCTTTGATTGATGACTAACTTACAATTGACTACTGTGCCCACTAAACAATAAGAAATGTCAACAATTCTTTCCCATAAAAAAATGTGCAATTTCCTTGACGGCGTAACCCTGTCTAGTGACGTTTCTAATCAAGAAACAAAGAACTAGGATCTGAACAAGAGAACCTGTTTTGCTTATATCCAGACTAATTGCTCGTTAGAGCTGGAATCACAAATACCTCATAGAAAAAGAGCAACTCACCCTGAAATAACTTGGTGTGTCACTTCCTCTGCTTTCTTTGTTTTTTCTAATTTAAGTGAAGCCTGAACGCCTCCGACTTTTATCATCATATTATTTGCAAAAATCGCTACATCCTCTCGCTTTCGAGAATGCTCTGTGTTTTTCTTTGAAAAGGAAATTTGTCACGAAAATAAGGAATACATACGTAGTTAATAGAGAATGCATCCCAGTACCCTACCTGTTTTCTACCAATGTTATTATATCGTTATACCGACTATAAGTTTCATTGGAAACTCGGCAATAGTGTACGTAACTGTACGCTCAAGGTCAGTAAACTGCCAAAATTTGTGGATAACACTTTCCATCATTCCCATCAGCCTAAAAATCCTGCAGTAATTACTGTAATGAATTTTATTTTTCAAGATCTCTGCGAAGTCCATGCAACATACTGATCGGCCTCATATCTTTGGGTGAATCTTTTCATATACTTGCCCACTACGTTATGATAGGATCTTATCACAAGTAAGTTTGTGCTATTCTCTAAAGAAATACAGTCTTTTACGGCCAATTCAATACTTGTATGAACCTACATGTAAGGGCGACTAATCTAAGTAAATAAACAAGTAAATAACTGAGTAATAAATAAACAAATAATTGACTAGACAAATATTCAAAAGATTGCGAATAGTTTGGAGATATTTGGGTTTTCCAACGGTGTGAAACGCCTTACAACTGTTCACGTAGAATACTAGGAAGACATTTCCCAGATAAATGAAGTTCAAGCCTTGGAAATAAAAACACAACTTCAATTTTTGTTGTACAAGTGCTCACGAATGACCGCCCACTGTACGGGGAACGTATGCAAGGCTCAGTTAATGCGGTGCC
This sequence comes from Haemonchus contortus, assembly GCA_000469685.2. NCBI lineage: Eukaryota > Metazoa > Nematoda > Chromadorea > Rhabditida > Trichostrongylidae > Haemonchus > Haemonchus contortus. The sequence continues at coordinate 42,742,974 of LS997565.1, forward strand.
TCGGCTTTTGCCTCTGTTTTTCTGTGGGATTAATGAAAAAAATGCCTCTGGGATCGACTTTCTAGAATGCAGCCCGAAATCTCGTAGAAAACTAAGTGATTTTTGCATCGTACCCAGAGATATTAGCTGGAATTGCTAGAGTTGGTGAGTCAAGGTTCTCTAGTGGGATTGAATCTTTCATAGAACTAGAGGCAGCTCCTTGGAAATTCCATGCGTAACGCATTTAACCAGCTCAAATCTCCAGGTTTCAAAGCAAGATGTTCTTTTATTTCTTCATGCCTATCTTATGTAGTAGGTATACAAATAAATAAAAGTAAGTTTACAATTAAATAAAATGTATTATAGCTGGATGTTCACATGAATGATGAAACCCAAAAACATGAATGTTCGAAGCGAAATCAGCTAATTGCACTCAATGTATTTAATAATTCAATTGAGTGAAGTCATCAAAATTAATGACTGTGGCTGTGTCAAGACTAGCAAGATTGTAAAAGGAGGGTGCATTGCCTCGTCACAGTGATCTTCTACCAGGGAGACAAGACTTCCTTCACGAGTAGACAGTATTCGGTTAGTGCTGAGCTCAGAATTTTCCATGACTGACTTCCCATTGATCCCGGCACGATCTAGGTAAATTTGTCTCAAGATGATTCATCGCCGAACCCAAGACAAGTTCACGTGCCGAGATTAATGGAATGTCGGTCATGGAATATTCTGAACTCAGTATCAGCCGAATGCTTTCGACTAGTGAAGGAAGTCTTGTCTCTCCGGCAGAGACCACTGAGACGATACTAGCAAGATTGCCGATTTATGAGCAAAACCTCGAACTACAGCAAAACAAAACAGCAAAACAGACCTGTACTCGTATTCGTTACACTACCCAAACTACAGTCGCCATCGCCTTTCGAGCGGCTTCTAAACTAACTGATCGTACTCACACTCACCAGTCAACCAAACCTGGGTCGAACAGCGGTATTGATAACGATTTTTGTTATACCTAATTTTGAGATAATGTTCCTGTTACTGCAGTTATTTCCCCGCCGTACGCAATCCGAAAGCTTACAAGCTGGGTGAAAGGGGCTTTTGGATCGCGCACTGGGGCGAAATAACAGCATTAGTAAGAGCACCGAGCCCAACTGTGCTAAGGGTGTGAGGGCATAAACCTGTCGTTCAGAAATTGACAAAATCTTCAGTTTCCATCAATTCAAGGAAATTTTCAGTATTAAGCAGATTAGCTCTGACATTCGCAATGGCTTTCTCCATTTTCAGCGCTGAAAATCATCTAATGAGGCAAGACATCTGTGTTTATTGGCAAATGCTTCCAACAGTGGGCATGTTATTCTCTTCTATACTGCTTCTCAATGTTGCTGTCGACCGAGTATTGTCCACACAGAAGTTTTAGTATGTAAATTGATTTTTGCGGAATGGTACTATTCATCAAACGGAAGAAATCTATCTGACGAATATGAGACTAAATTGCATTTCTACTAAGTAAACAAGAAACGTTTTTCAGCAATTCTCTAATCAAAAGACAGTATACTCTCTATATTTCCATCCACATTGCTATTGGATTAGTTTTTCCTATCAGTATGGAGACATGGATATTTTTTAGTCACACGTCTGAGATGTAAGTTTGAAGCAGAAAAAACGAAAGCATCAGTATAGTAACGGGTAAACCTTTTTGCAAAAATCTCAGAGCCGAGAAAGTTATCTTTCAAGTATGGCGAGATATTGGCAAAATGCTGAGCCTCGTGTGGGATTTGAGTCCCTACTTGCGCAGTCCGCGCTGTTGTTTCTCAACCAGCTTGTACACCTGCCTATGCCAAATCATTTCATCGGCGGCTAAGATGACAAGTAGCTGTCGTGATCTCAGAACTACACATCAGATCAGATCACACATTTCAAAGAAAAAGCCTATCATTACTTCATTATCAGCCCACTGGTGTCGGTTTTCTTTAAAAGGGTTTAAACTTCACATCAGATACACTTTTATCTTATGGCTTAAGCGCTTCAATATCCTCTCCATAATCCTTACCATTGCCGCCGCTCCCGCCCGTCACAAAAATCGGAGTCACCCGAAGAAGCACCCGCAGATCCTGGGTCAAGTTTGGTATGCCTAGGCATGGGGCAGAATCGACAGGACAGTGCAAATCAGTGAAACTCTCCTATCAGATGCCAGGACCTGCACTGAAGTAGGCCATGCCGAGGGCTTCCGATCTGGTTTCATAACAGCCTTCAAACGTAGGGAAAAATGACTGATGGTCGGAAATGAGCCATCGAAAAGTGAGGAAAATTGGAGCGGAGCTCCTCCCCCTCCTATAAATTCATCACTCGATTCTACCTTAGCTTGTAAGCCTAATCCTAGAGGAATGTAGCTCAGATTGAAAAAATCTCGATTATGTGCTATCCATTTTTCGTTATCTACAACCTAGCTGGAGTGAGCCGAATTGTGCACCAGTAACTCATTACGGTTCCGAATAGGAGTTGAGGAACAAGGCATATCTCATACACGCATTGATGAAAACGAAGATGTCGCCCGATTTGTGTATGTTTCCAACGAGTAATACATATAATTTTGCAGGTATGTGGTATGTATGATAACGGCACCAATTAGTGATATGATTCATACCGTTTTTGTCGACGTTATGGCTGCAGTTAATATTCTTATACTTGCCTGCTATTTAGTGCTGATATTTTTGCTGAGAAAAGCACAACTGAGTTAGTTTTTAGATTGAATTCTATGCAGACTCCATTCACAAACTGTTTAAAGAGTAGTTTGGTTGAGTTTGGCAACAGAAAAAGTTTAAAAGTGTAGCTCTTCATATAGTTTGATATGGAAGATCTTCAATTCTCCAACTGTTTTTCTGGTTTAGTTTAATCATCCCCAAATTTAAGGTCAAGAGAATTCAAAGCAAATCCATCGTTCGCTCTTGGTGATAAGCTTAACAACAGTATTTGGCTGGTTTAGCGCGATGATGTTGGCTGTGGTCGACATTGTATTCAGTCTGAATATTGAAAAATCGGACAAATTGCAATCCGACCTTTTTGCTGGGCTTTTCATAAACTTTGCGTGTGCAACAAACTTCTTCGTCTATTACTCTATCAGGTGGGCCATTCATATTCGGATTTGTGAACTACTTTCACGACGTTTGGCTTTTTTGAAAAAACCCATTCATAGAAATCATAAAAAGGCGAGGAATCATATAGGTCTGGCGTTCTGATAAAGAAAAGCTGATCATGAAAGCGGTATCGCATTATGGGAATAAATTCTTGTAATATTAGCAATGGTGAAATACGAATTACAGATGCCTCTAAAAAGAGATTCCCTCTAACCACATTTTTGAGCTCACGGGAATGATATAATTACCCATACATGACCATTTTCAGTACAGTGTATCGCCGTGCATTCGACGAATATCTCTTTATTGGATTCTTCAAAAGGGCGTTGGAATTTGAACACTCTTCTACCAGCCATGCATGGGCTTCAACTCGACGAATTTAAAGCGCTCCAGCGGAGCACCGTCTGCACTATCGTTACCTACAGTTGAAACTTGTAAGATGTATGTCAACTTGATTTGGGCACTGACAAGAATCTTGAACAGAAGCTACTGTAAAAGAAATATTGTGATAGAAATTGTTCGTAATAGATACTCACGGGGTCATGGGCGAATTCTTCTCATTCGGTCTCACAACAATCCAGACGCCGGGAAAAAATGTGCAAAGATGAGGGACGGGCCGACAACTAAAATAAAGGAAACTGTCCAGCGGTGGGCGAAGCGTTTTCGTAGTGGGCGGTACTTTCCACAGAGATTCATAACTCGATTCAGTGAAGGCGTCGAGGCCAGGAAAAAAGAGTTAGCAAGGCCTTATGCGTGCTGAGCATGTGTAAGCTTAGCGAAGCCCCGCCCACAATTGGAGGGGCGTGCGTTGAGGTGAAGGCTACTTTTCAAAAATGAGAGTAACTTCGTTCGGAAACGTTCTAGGACGCGAGGAAAAAGTGGTTAGAGGTACTGGAACAAATTTGGTCGAATTTTCGAAGTGGGCGGGGTTGGCACTTAAATGAGCGGGGCTTAGATCAAAATTTCATAACTCTGTCTTGAGACGTTCCAGAACGCGGGGAAAAGTGGTTAAAGTTTATGGAAGAAATGTAGTCAAATCCACGAAGTAGGCGAGATTGGCACTAGAGTAGTCAGATAAAAAGTTTAGAACTCCGTTCGAGAGACGAAAACTAAAAGACTCACAACGGGCACCTCTTCATTCTAGTAGCGAAAGTTGATGGAAGGAACGTTGGCGTCGGATTCTCGCCAGGGAAGGATCCCAAGTCAAAGCGGTCATATGAAATGAGAACTACATGAGCAGGAGATCAAGGTTGGGGTTTTGTGGAGGACTGAATTTTTGCATTATATGGAATTTTCCCTTGAGGACTAGAAAATGCTCTCATCGTAATTTTCTCACGTTCTATGATCTTTTAATCTTTTGCTGATATTCATCTACATTAAGTAATACATCAGTTTTACTCGCATGCCCATGCACTCTATATTCACAGTGGGATAACTTCCGCCACTTTATGAACAAATGTGGTACTCCAGCACGAAATGCTTGAAGCAAAGAAGGTTCTCACAATGGGAACAACATAAAAAAGAACTCGTCGCAGCCCATTGCTTTACACTTACTAACCCCAGAATCAGAAAGAAAACAGAATTGTGTAGGCGTCCCAAAACACCCGGGTGAATGCTTAAGTAGCCGACGGCATACCATGAAGCGTCACGCTTACCACTACAACAAGCTACCGTTGAGAAACGAAGCACATTCATGTAAATTAAGTTTCCTTATGTTAAGCTCCCTGAAACCACCCTCATAACTGCGATCAAAGAAGCGCTTGGCAAATTTGCAAGCCCGTCGTCGATCTTTTTGATGGCCGTTTCCTTGGTTTTCGTCTCTTGAACGGCAATGACGCCAAAGCGAAGCTTCGGGTAGTATGGTCTGCCTTCGATGCAATGGTACGACGTTGTAGATGCAAATTCGTAAGCAAATTCCATGCCTCGTGGGCTTCCGCCCTGTGCACTCCAAATACTGCGGCGGTTTTTGTCTACAAGTCCCTTCAGGTCCCCGTTTACTCCAGTGCACTTACAGCTCGTGCTTCCATCTGCGCCGTTCCAGACCCCGGCTGTGCGTGTTGGAGCTGATATACCGATCCTCTGGTAGCTAGCCTATTGAGGCGGTGATGACCTCACTGTTAGCCGAGTTTCTTCCGTTTCGCCCCTCGCCTCTCGCTGCTTCGAGGCCCATGGTAGGATTTGAGGATTAGGGAGGGGGAGGGGGGGGGGGAAGACATAGAACACGTACAATGGAACAATGGACAATTGATTGCTTAGCAACTCTAACTAAGGAGTATAAACGATGTTAGTGGCGATTCCGGTTTGGTTTGCCAGTTTGCTACCTTATCGCAAATGAGTGATAGGTAAATGTGATTTTTCAAGAGAATGTAGCTACTGTAGACACTGTAGTTTCTTACAATCATTTTGCATGAAGCCCCAAACAGCTTGTCATAGTAGGAAAAATGGGCTTTATTTATTTGTGTTTCATACGCAATATGTCGGAGGACGCGCAAACATCCAGCGTGTTTCGCTATTTCGAGCCTTCTGGAATCGATTTACCATCTGTCTTGCACGCATTCACTGTCCCTGCCTTTAATAAGAAAGGGTACCCAACTCGATAGTAGCCATATTTTGGAAATGTTTACTTGATTTTCCATTCTTATCATAATGCTCGCTAATCATGATAGCAATCTAAAACGTAGAGCCCTCGTCGTGAACGTAGAGTTGAGTTCAGTGCACTGCGTGATAGTAATTCTAGGACTACTTTGGTGCCTGGTTCCTTTGTTCCTTGCCGTCGAAAATACATGTAACTCGGTGTAGATAAGGAGGCCGTCAAGCCTGTTTGTAACCAAGGAAGTAAGGTGAGGAACGCTGTGTAATACCCGTATTACGGATCACACAGGTTCGTGTACTGACTATCCATTAATGTACCAAAAGCTACTCACCAGCCAACACTACACAGCTGTATAGTGACCATTTTTCGTCCCCTGCAATAATGGTTCGAATCGGTGGTCGAATCAAATCAAAGGCACAGTTCACGTTAAAAATGATTTTTCAGATTTCTCCCCAAGATGAACCTGTGACCTACGTGTATAGCCTAAGGAACGCTTTTGGGTAGAAAAACGGTCAAGGCAGGGCGTAGTGGGGGTCCCCAACATCGGTTTAGTCGACGTACACACCCAAGGCAGACAACCTCTTAAGCGTTGTGGAAGCTGTAGGATCGCACCTGGACCCACACCTTGCACGCAAGCAGCAACCAGTTGTACGCAATGGCCTTCGAACAGCTTGTCCAAATACCTCTTTCATCCAAATTCCATCGTCATATTCTCATCCTACCCCTAATTTTACTTCTTTCTTCAAGGAAGATTTTACTTACACTTGTCTAAGGACGTCGACTTTCGCGTTCTCTTCGTGGCTTTTGTAATATCCTGAACTATCACTTCCATTGCCGGTTTAGAACTAGCACTTTTCTCAGTGAAATTACTATTCCGTTTCGTTCTCGGTAATAGGCTAATGTTTATCACAGGGTTGAAAGGAAATCGCGCCTCCGCTTTCAGTAAAATATCAGAAATAGTGTTGTTAACAATTCTACAACAGTAATCATGAATGGCTCACTTATCAGTGAAATTCTTGAAAAGCTGTGAATTTACACCCTGTGGAAGTGGAGCGCTTCCTTTCAGGATGTTTCAAGAAGCATTGTCATACCAACTATAAGTTTGCTCGGGAACGCATCAATTGTGTATGTAACCGTACGTTCACGGTCAGTTAATGCTCCCAGGCAATTGTAATTCTTAGTTGTATATCTCTTTTCTCATAGCAAATCTGATTCTCTTTTTCTTGAGGTCACTGCGAAACCCATGCAATATTTTCATCGGATCTATGGCTATGAGTGAAGTTTTGCATAAGCTTGGGCATTATGCTATGATTGGATCGTTTTACATGTGAGTTTACTTACCCGAATTAAAATATTATAAGTTGTCGAAAAATGTCGGCGTTTCCTCGACATTGATTTATATTTTTTGCTACTTCTATAGGATTTTCGATCAATTAACAAAGACTTTATGAGTTTCCTTCGTTTCTGACTTGTGCAATTTTCCTTGCTTACCAACGCTCATCGATACAGTGATGTGTCCAGTCTTAGTGTAAAGATGCAGATTCTATGTGTTCAGAATGTGAAAAGAATCTTTTGAATTGTGGTTATACGTTGAATAGCGCTATGGAAGCTCAACTCGCTTTTGCTTTCAGGAATGGTAACCATCTAATGAGACAGGATCTTTGTGTTTTCTGGCAAACGCTTCCAACATTGCGCATGTTTTTCTCCTTTATAGTGCTCGTCAATGTTGCTATCGGTCGGTTGATGTCTACGCAGATATTTTAGTATGAACATTGATCTTTGTAAAACTCCCATTCAAAGTGAAATTCAGAAATTAAGGATTTAAAAAATGTGAAATAGAAAACTTTCATATGTGATATAGTAGATGCAAAATACGGCAGCTTGTACGGTAGCCATCTGTCATGTACTTTACCCGAATTCCCGAATAGTGTTAAATATCGTCAGGATTCAATGAGATTACAAAGACATCGAAACAGCATTGTTTTCGTTCCCTAATATGCCTCCGAGTACTCTTTCCGAGTACTCCCCTTCACTCGCAAAATTTAATTCGGTCGTCCAAGTGTATTGAAATCACTGTAATTAGATAGCTTATCAATATTGTTTCAGCAACAACCTACCATGCTCCCTATATATTCATTCATATCGCTTTCGGACTTGCTATATCAATCAGCATGGATGTTGCGATCTTTTTCAGCCGTACATCAGAGTTGTAAGTTTGCTGCCCAAAAAACTTTAATAGATGGTTACAAAACTACAGGAAGAATGAGAGTTTGCTGAAGGCACAAGTACAATGGAAACGACTCTGATAAAAAGGAAAATGAGCCTCATGAAAGCGAACTGGAAGAATCTTCAGCTTCGAACATTATACGGCAGCATTTCTGTGAACAACTCAAAATGAAGACCGCAATAGAAATTTGCTCGATGATCTTTTTGTGCTTAGCTGCTTCGTGTTTACGCTTCTCAATATGTCCCCACTATGTAAAATCGCTCACTTCGCATGGTTCACTACACATCACCACCAGAAACTTTCATTAAGTCAGCTGCTGGTGTTTGGGCTTCTTAGAAGATCAAATCTAATGTCTTACTCAATGAAAGCCTGGATCGCGCCACTGTGACGACATGGCTTCACGGTACCACCAGGTGTCAGTGGACCGAGTGATTTACACTGCTTATCTTTTCTTATAGCTGACTGCCATGAATCGAACGCGATTCGTAAGCCCCCCCCCCCGACAACTGCGACTTTCGCAAAGAATGCGACGGCTGCGGCGTGACATCGTTTAGAGGGCCCCGCGCAAAGCATACTCGAATACTCTTGTTGTGAAATTGGTGATGGAGGGATACCTCCATCTATTCGAAGGTGGCAAGCCCCACTTTTATGAAGAATCTCAAAAGGACTGTTTCTGGTAGTTTTGGGGTATCTATCATAATTCCAAATGAATGATTGTTCCGGGGTATCTATCATAGTTGATAGACACCCCAAAACTATTACTTATAATAGTACAAATAGGGCAAAGGAAAGCCGATAATATGCGCATTTGGAGAAATGAAAGTTTCACCAAACTAGTAGAATCAGGGACTGCACGGAAATGTGGCCAAAAGTTGCATGGAAGAGGTACATGGGCGAGCTGTTCTAATGTGTGTGCCGTCGCATACGGCTGGCTACAGTAAGCTACGTGCAACATTACAGCCGGTGCATATGGTGCAAGTTCTACAGCATCCGCATCTCCCTATGAACTCGTCCGACTTTAGGTGTGCGTCGGCTATGCCAATCTCATTACCCCTATTACGCCCCATCCCGTTTTTGGACCAAACAGCATTCCTCGAATTATTCTTGGGAACTCACAGGTACAGCCCAAAGAAAAGTCTAGAAACCATTTTAACGTGGACTGTGCCTCCACGTGCCTCCGAGAATGATGTTTTTGTTAAGTTTGGAACCTGAGTTGTTTGTGTTTTCCTTGTCCAGATACACAGTGCGAGTAAAATACACATAAAGCTGTACTACGATAGTGATTGCATGTGGAAATAATTGACTGCCTTTGAAGGAGTCGGTTGAAATTTAGCATTTACACTTTTCCATTCATGTTGCTGAAAAATTCATTATATTACAGATTCGTGATGTGCGTTATAAAAACTCCAATTCGTGGCATGCTTCGTACGATATTTATCAATCTTATGATTGTGATCAGCATTTTTATACCTGGTTCTCATGTAGTACTCGTAGTCCTGCTAAGAAAAAGAAGATTTAGTTAGTTATAACAGAACCTTGCTTTCTGATTAACTGTTTATACAAAATTGCTGGTTACAACAGGACGATAGGGGAGCTAAATTGATTTGCAGCCTAGATATGAGAGATCTCCGGCTTCATGTATGATAACAATGAATTTCCTGATGAATCACTTCTTCCACATTTTTAAGGTCGGGAAGTTACGAAACAAATCACAAGATCGCTAGCCGTCATGAGCCTGGCAAGCGTTGTTGGTTGGTGGTCAGGCGCCATGTTTCATGCCTTTATATTATCTTCAAATTAAACATTGGCGAACTGTGTGCATCCTTACTCGCCGGAATTTTCGTGAATTCTGGAAGTGCAGCGAACATACTACTACTACTACTACTACCCTATCAGGTTAATAATTCTTCATTTCCAATTTCGTTTAGGTCTAATAAATTACGTGCACCTATATTGGTCAATGTTTCATCAGCGTCGAGTTTTGCCTTTCATGAAATTGTGGACTCACCATTTGGAGTCAAATAAGTACATCAATGAGTTCCAATTGAGAAACCACCGGAAATCATCAAGATTCTCGAGTGGATTTAAAAAACTTAGGAAAATATGTCTTGCACTGATTCTGTTCGTGTGAGGATCAGTGTGTAAATAATTCCCTAGTGGTAAAGTACGGGTCCTCCTCCACTGGAACGCAAAACATCCAGATCTAACTCCCTCGGCCGACCCGACCTTGAAGCATCTTCAAAAGTAAAATCTCCCTTTTTGAATTCAGCGAACAAAACTTTGCATGTGTCGTAAGAGATGACATCCTCGCCGTAGGTCTTCATTAGCTTAGCATGCGTCTCCTTTGCACTGAAGCCGAAATCGTGACCCATAAGTAGGCAATGCCGAAGGCACATTTTGTTGCGGTGATGGTTGTGCGTCATTGTGGCCGGCAAACGCAGGATAGTAGAGCACTAACTAGTGAGGTGATAGAGTAATATGTATACGTCACGTACACGAGATGACGTAGTACCAATACTTTTTTGAACGAAATACAGAACGATCGAATTCGTGGCGGAAGACTTTGTACACAACCTGATACAATTTACTTGTTTATTCATTTGTTTGTGGGAGGCATAACCTGGGGTAACGTGGACTAAGCTCAATAGAGCTAGCAAGCTCGTAGTAAGCAGAAAACCGATGGCACAAGAAAGTAGGAAGAAGAATAAGTAGCAAGAAAATTTCGAAGCAGTGCTACGAAGAAAACTCAGCAGTAACTCAGTTGATTCAGAGACTGAAATATTATGATTTGTTCGAAATGCTCTAGAGTATCGTGATCGAAAAAGACTTTGCCGAAGCTATAGTAGAGGCAAAATTTGCCGTAGAAATAGAGTCGGGTGACAAAAGCAGCGGACCATGCAACGACGCTGGCGGTATTAAGGCCCGAGAAAGAAGAACAAGTAGAACAAAACTGTGTTCCCGGATAAAAAAAGTGGAGCGTTGGTAAGACGGTGGGTAATCGTGGGGAAAGATATAGGTCCAGCATCGATGCCTGTGTCATATATACAGTAGCGCTCAAAAGTATTCGGCCTACTTTAACTTGCCGTGACTTTTTTCCCAGCGGAGCAAATCAAATGAAATTTCGATTTGTTTAGCCGAAGCATACTTTACACCGTCCAACACTACTTGACTGCAAAACAACCATACCCACATACTGATGGGGAGGCGTTTGTAGACTGTGCTGAATGCAAGTTTGTGACGGCTGCAGTTATTCCGACCTTATGTACGTTTTTCTTCTCTTCTGGGTTCGACATTAGTGCTCGTACACTTAAGACATGGCAGAAAGGAAAGGACTCCTAGGAGGACCACCATTCGTTTTTCCAGTCGATTTTTTGTTCAAGCCCTTTTGGATATCCGGAACATGATCAGATTGACGGTTAATAGTGGTAAATATTCACACTACACCGATAGTACACATATTGGAATTTCGCTTGATTAGATCCAGTAGGAAAGAAGATACGACTGAAAATTATAACTGAAGAAGCATTTCGCCGAATACTTTTGAGCGCTACTGTATATACATATTCCCTTCGCAAACGGTCTTACACAGCATCCTTGACGAAAATGAATTCTTTAGGAATTCGTTTGATTGCTGGTAAAGTTACTTGAGGGAATAAAAAATTCATGAAGTCTTTGTATTAATTAACTAGGTACCCAATCTCATAAGGAAATGTCATTTATATCCATTTTCAGCACGATGTACCGTCGTGAACGTGTTACGTTTTTGACAAATATCTCTTCGTTAGGATCTTCAAGAAAACAAAGACTTCCGAATGTACTCCTACTCTCGGGCTCGAACGCCCCTTCCCTTGGGCTACACCACGTCATTCTTGAATCATTCTACAGGTTTCTCGATAACTTCGAATATTTATAAACAAAGCAATGTGTGTTGTGCAACTGATTCAGTCCTCACCAATATTTGGCAATAAAGTTGATTAATACACTACTGTGCATGCTATATAACTCGTCACTCGCTTTCGTAATCATAGTAAATGTTCCACTGCTTTATTAACATTTGGGCTATTACAAGAATAGGAAAGAGTAGTAGTAGCTTAAAAATTCCGATTGAACCATGATGGTGTTGGGGAAAATCATTTGAGTATCTTCCTACATTGGCTCCCTTGCGATCGGTGCAGCCTTTACAAACACCTGTAGAACTCGTCCGAGGACACACGGTACAATCTTTGGGCCTCTATAACGCCCTATCTAGGCTGTTTCCAGGTGGGACAGCGCCACATGCGGCGTGCGGGGGTCCGAAAAATTCATCCTAGCGCGATATCCTGAGAGTCATCCCATCGTGAACTGTGAAACGGTTTGGTAGGTCTGAGCTGCCTTAGTCTCCCTTGCGAGCTCCTACGGGCTCGCACTGCCTCTGTCGCGCGCTAAGGGGGTTGCTACCCCAGCGCCGAGCTCCCTTGGACGCTGGGTCCTACCATAGTCTACGGACCTACCCTAAGCTCACGGAATGGCTGCGTTATACAGGGTGTCCCAAAATTATTTACGCCAAAATTCAGGAATTTTCAAGGTAGAAGTAATATATCAAATTCACACAAACTGTTATTAATTAGTTGCATAAGAAGGTTTTCTTGCAATATGCATGGCTACTGATGTGGAACTCCCAATATCTTTCAGATAGAGGAGGCTCATTCAATGCCACTTGCAATCATTGACACGCGAGAGTTGGAAGGGCATTATGAAATTTCTTGCGATTTTTGTAATAACCGTATAGGAGGCAATTAAGCGATACAGAAAAAAAGTTTGAATCAGAGACAAACCAGGAAAGGTAGGAAGGTGGGATCTTTCTGAAGATAGGACTAATAAAATGGCCCGTCTGCCAATCGGTCGGGATTCTGAGTGACCCATAAAAAGGAAGTCAGCGGGCACGGCTTACAGGAGTTATCGCAATGGAAGAATGTCATGCAGGAGCTCCTCTGTCGCTCCTATCGTATGCAGAAACTTCTCTTCAATTCCGATCCCAACAGATACTGCCGGGCCGAAAATGCAGAAAGTTGAAAGTGATGACACGCAACCCTTCGTCGTTTCTTCCGGTCAAGAAATTTTTCGAAATAAAGCCATTCCTCAACAATCGAAACGTTCGCGTTCTAGAAAGAAACGCCTAGGGTGTAATATCTCACAAAATGGTTGCTATCAGAATAGTAAAATGATGTTTTCCTAGGAAAAAACTGGCAAGGGTAAGCCGCTCGTGGTTTCTTCGGTGCAGGCATGAAAATTGACCAGGACCAGTACTCAAACGGCGTGATGATGGAAGTAAATAAAACATTGATCCGATCTCGTAGTCCTTCCAGCGGGACGCTTCTCCAGCCCACAGAGCCAAGCTTGGCCGCGAGTGGTGCCGACGACAGCTGCCCGACTTCATTGGTGAGGAGTGATGGTCACCCTATTTTTCAGAACTTGACTCACTTGACCCCACGACTGGTCCCTGGTTAGAAGAGGACATGTCGAGTTTGTAATCCCAGTTTGGAGTCCTAGAATGCAAAGGCTGAAGAATGGCTGGGGAGAAATGAAGGAGGATACCTGCGTGCCACATGCGATCAAGTCGAGAGCAAACTTTGACTTCTATCCGCGCTCATGGGGGCTATTTTTAAAGGCAACTGTAGCATAATGTAGCTCATAGTGTTGGCTAACGTGCATGGAGATTCCATAGTCTTTCGCAGCTGAGAAGTTTGAAATATATTGCTATAAATCGGTGCAAATAATTTTGGGACACCCTGTACATGAATGTTAGCACACTTCACGTACGAAGGGCACAAATTATGAAATATACTGTTTTATGGTGACCTACGTATGAAAAAAAGGATTCAAGGCGAGTAAATATGTATGTTACGGTAAGGGAAATACTACGAAGAAAAACATAGAAATGCCACGTGCCACGTTCATTGCCACGTGGCAAACTCTAGCTTCCTGAGCGTTTTGTGCCTTTTCTGGCGGACTACGGGCGCGCCACGCAAGGGGTATCCTCAAGTTGTTCGAATGGTACGACACTTTGCAAGTATCGAGCTCCTCATCTTTACACCACCACGATCCCAGTTTTTTCTCACAATAAATTTAGAAAGACAGAATCATACTTCAAGTGAAATCTGCTATTTTATGTCCCCATAATACGATTTATACATGAACAGAGCCGCTTCAACAAGGCAATAGTTACAAAAAGTTATTGCTATCCTGAAATAACAGACCAGATTTCGCACAAGTCAGCAACGCTTACCGTTTTCAATAAGCGATCAGCTCGATGACGTTGACTTTCTCTAGGGGCATAAGAGTATGACTTTACAGCTGGTCTTCTCAGCAAAGAGCACAGAGCCTAACAAGCCCGAGCACGATTCAAAGCTCCGTCCGAGCTTTGCCATTGAAGTTGTGGATCGCGTGCTGCACTGAGATAACAGTCAATAACACGTCAAGTCAGATCACCTGCACTTACTCTTCAATGTTTCTTGATCCTAAAGCGCTTATTGCAGTTTTGGTAGAAAAACAAATCGCTTCAACAAGCAGTCCAGCTAATAACTGCTCCTGCTTAATTGTCTATATTTATGTAGACACCTGACATCATGACATTGCATTATGTTGTTGTTGTAGCCGTTGTTTTCTCTCGGGATAGAGTGAAGTGTTGACTTGGCTGGAGGTAATCTTCATGTCTCGATACCAGATCCCGCTATGTTGGCTTCAAATTGAACAAGCTGCTCCAACAGCAACAATACAACGCTAACCACCAAGAGCGCTTTTATCAATCCTCCCCTGGTCACACAAGCCATGCTTGAGTTCAGTAGTGATTTTCGACAAGAAGGAAGGGACAGAAAAATATTCAAAATTCTTGCCTAAATGTCTTTTGGAGTTTCTGATAATTACGATGCCTCATCTGTAATGAATGACTCCTTTACTTTGCAAATCTCCCCTTTTGAATACGTGTTTTCGGAAGACTCGTTTACTTTGCTAGTATTAATATAAAACAGAATGCCAAAAAAGCCCACTCTGTGTCTAGTAGTATCTCTTTGCATTATAATCCTGTCCCTAGATTCAAAAGTGCTTAACTTCACTATTATTTTTTATATTTCATCTAATGATATGCTAAGCAATCACCATGTTCAATGGCTGTTCTCGAAAAACTGAGGCCAGTGCTCCCTCTCAAAATGTATAAGTTTTCTTTCAGGATGCTTCCAGATATTCTATCAGTGTTTTACCAAGTTTTTTACACAGTTGTGCCGACTATCAGCCTCATTGGGAATGTATTTATCGGATACGTAACGGTGCGTTCAAGGTCAGTGAGCATGTTCTGTTTTGAAGATGTTCTTCATAGTTGCCGTCCTTTCTTTGCAGTCTTCTGGTTTGTATACATAATACGTTTCCATTTTCATTTTCCATTCCGAGTTCGATTTTCATTTTCAAGATCACTAAGGAGTCCGTGCAACATACTGATTGGCTTTATATCCTTCAGTGAACTTTTTCATATGCTCGGGCACTATGTCATGGTTGGATCTCATAATATGTGAGTTGAGGTTACTTCATATTCGAATGTACATGATAGAAGACGGCGTTGATGGGGCTACCTGATTAGTATACTCACCTTCGCCTGACATTCCCTCCCTCTCTTGACTCCTGAGAACGTTTTTTCAAAAGTCAATAATTCATAGGAAAGCGTTGGAGCCGGGCTGGCTGTTCTGGCATAGCATCTGAAAAAATTGGAGCACTATACTGTCTGATACATGAACGTCGTCACAATTAGTTCATAGTAGCGAATCTATTTTCAGAATTGACAACCATCTGATGAGACAGGACCTATGTGTTTATTGGCAACTGCTTCCAATATTGGGCATGTTGTTCTCTTCTATTTTGCTAGTCAATGTTGCCGTCGATCGACTGCTATCTACGCAGAAATTCTAGTACTGACTTTGGAATTCTTTTTTCAAACTCCTGCCAAAGAGAACAAACCACATGGGAAATATTCTGAAACCACCCTTACAAGAAACTTTCTGTGGTTGGCCCGCATAAATCATCAACTAAGTGATATTGTGAGATTGTAAGCTTCAGGTTGCACAGGAACGAGAATTTGGGAGGGGAACGCAGTTTCTATATTGACCTGGAGAGGAATAGGATCTAGTAGAAGCAGAAAGTACACGGTAGCTTAACATTAGCGACTCATGAGTTTTGTTACTGGCCTGCAACTTTTCCACTTTCGCCCTATTTTGGTGGGAACTATGAAAAAAATATTATGTAAACTTTTTAGTTCGATCCATTTGCAGTTCTGCGATGTTGCTCTGGTTTCTCCTCTCATGCCTAGATCGGGCTCAATCATGAGGAGAAACCTGCAAACTCCTCTGATTAATCTTGGACGCGTTGAGCCTACTTCCACTTGCAAAATTTTTATTCTTTGCCCATGTATGGCTTGTTCCGTGTGTTCAAGATGTTTGTATTAATACTGTTTTAGCAATTCCTTCATCAACATTCATTGCGTGTTGTATACATCCTTTCATCTTGCTTTTGCACTAACTATCTCTCTCAGCATGGAAGCATGGATATTTGCAAGCCGTACATCGGAAGTGTAAGTTGAAAAACGTGGTAGAAAAATGATGAAGGAAAGTGTGATAACCTTGATATAACTGGATACACTACAACAAATTTGTCAGTAGGAAACCAGTTAGGGAAAACAACACTCGACCCAACATTCTGCTTGTGCTTGCCTGCCAATTCGCAGTGGTTTCGCTTTCTCGATTGAGCTAGCTTTATTTCTCTGTGAGGGTACAAACATTGTCATTGCATGAAGCAGCTTTCGTGAGTCATAATGTGGGTGAGATATTAATGAAAGAAGACATAGGACAGGGACCACATAAATGAGGCATCAAGAAAGGGTAAGTATGAAAGGATATAACTTGTTTTGACTTGATGTTTGTTAACTGCTGTTTAAACGCCGCAGTGCGCGAAGCGAAAGTCTCACAAGGTTGGCGATTTGTGGGCAAAACTCCAGTCTCGGACGGGACTCGAACCCGTACTTGTCCTTTCCGAGACCCCGTTTGCCCTCGCCTTCTTAAAGTCTTCTCGCACGATCACGCACGCATAGTCACGGGTTCGAATCACGGATCGGCACCTAAGCGGATGCCGGTCCGTGATTCGAACCCGTGACTATGCGTGCGTGATCGTGCGCCACTATGAAAGGATAATTTTTCGGGCGTTGAATTATCCCGTCTGAGAGATGACCGGAGTCCACTCCAATTTAGAATCTATTAGAGGCGTATTGAATGCGTATGTAGCTAATAAAACGACATACGGTGACAAGCCGATGTGCAAGTCATTGCTTTTATCCTCCTAGACGAGTCTGATATCAATCAATCGAACCGGGAGAGATGGGAGGCTTTGGGACCTAAGCGGATGCCGGTCCGTGATTCGAACCCGTGACTATGCGTGCGTGATCGTGCGCCACTTGCTCCCACATTACCTCCATCCCCATATCAAGGAAAGGATAACATTTCAGCATTTAAGTTTATCCATTTTTCTATACTGTTATAAATCACATTCGATTACAGATTCGTGCTGTGTGCTATAACAGCACCATTTCATGATATGATTTACACAACGTTTGTCTGGCTTACGATTGCGATCAGCATTTTTATACCTGCTTGCTATGTGCTACTCCTCTTACTACTTAGAAAAAATCGGATCAGTGTGTTCTAATTTTGCTCCTTACCTTGTTGTTAATCGCTGTACACACAAATTTTTTGACCGAACTGGTTTTCACAAAACGATCGAGAAGCTGAGCCAAATTGCTGCTTTCAACGATCTACAGTTCTACATAACGCTTTATAGTTCTGTTCTTTTGTTTGTGATTCTTTAATTGGGAAATTAAGGTCAGGACAGCTCGAAGCAGATCCACAGGTCACTTGTCGTGATAAGCCTAACAACGGTTCTCGGTTGGTCCAGTCCCACAGTGTTCAATGCCTTCAATATTATCTTCAAAAGGAATGTTGACGAACAACATGACACCTTATTTGTCGGACTATTTTTGAACATTGCAGCTGCAACAAACTTTTTTGTTTACTATTCTATCAGGTTAGCGATTTCAGTCACCATTTTCATTCTTTTCTAAAAGAAAATTACCGAAATTATAAAATTAAAAAATTTAATTCGTCCCACAAAATCCGCTCATGTTCAGAAATTTTCAGTATACTATATCGGCGTGAATTCGACGAACACCTCATGATCGGATTCCTCAAGAAAGCATTTTACCCTAAACATATTGCAAACATCCAGAGATGGGCTGGAGCTCGTTAGCCTAGGAACACTTTGACAGGAAATCGCTGTCTGCATTTCTATACTGATGAAGTTTTAAGGAATATTCTTGTGTTGTTGTTCAATGCTCAGAACAAATAATACGACTGGAAAAAACTATACAGAATTTCAGTTTTTCCCAGCCTCTAGGATCAGCATAGTGAGAAGGGGACTCCTCCTTGATATGTTTCTCTCAGACTCTAGGTAGGTGGATTTTAAAAAGGAAAATGTGAATCCCTGTTGATACAGCTAAGAAGAAATACAGAGATTCATTGCAGAAATTTCCATAAAAAAGGCCTTCGTTATGTCTATCGTGAGCTTTAGAATGGGATAAAAAAAAGTCGGCGAGAACCTACTGATTTAGCGAGTTTTAGCGGGTTCTTCTTGACTACATACAAATCTAAGGTTGATGTATTTGCTGTAGGTGGCATTTCCCAGCATATGAAATCGGTATCATGAAATTCAGATGGGGATCCTGAACGATTGCCATATTGACACCATGCAACTTTAAGCATCTGATATGATCCTAACTTTTCTCGCTCATTTCCTTCTTATCGCCCATGTCTAACTTAGTGAAGAGGTCAGGTATTTTCTTAGAAACAACGCAACCAGAAAACGAACTCTTGCAATCTCACCTCCCTCCCCAAATTCGTTCCCGAGCTGCACTGCGGAAAGAAGATGGTTATTTGTTAACAAAATTACGTTACCGCAAGTTCAAAAAAAGTTTTTGCCATCGATCGACTGCTGACTACGCAGGAGTTCTAGTAATAAACTTGTAATTTTCATTTTTCTGTGGTTAGCACATATAAATCATTAAATAGGTGGCACTGTGAGATTGCATGCTTCAAGTTGCACAGGAACGACAATTTGGGATGTGAACACAGTTCTTACACTGGCCTCAGAGAGGAGCACAGCGTAGAAAAACTCGCGACAGCCTAACATCATTCGAGCCTGTCCCACTCCTATCTCATAAATATTGCATGGAAAAAGGCATCCCACAAAAACGAGTTTTCCTTTCTTCACCAGTTGAGAAGTCGGCTGTGAATACTTAAATAAAGAAAAACAACGTGAAATATCGGGTAAGACCGAACGGTCGCGAAAGACTCAGCACGTGTAATATTTTGGCAGCTGCACTGAGTATGCCCAATTATCTCTTTCCTGTCAGTCTATAGCTACCCTGCAGCTTTTCTACTATGGTTTTGCGCTACTTCTAATTGCAAATATTTTTTTTCGCTCATGTACGTCTTATCACATGTGTGCACAAAATGCTTGTATTAATACAGCTTTAGCAAGCCCTTTATCAACATTCATTATATTCTCTGAACCTAATTTTATCTTGCTCTTGGACTGGCTATTTCTCTCTTCTTGGAAGCATGGATGTTTGAAAGCCGTACTCCGAAAGAGTAATTCCAAAAAAAATTCAAAAATGTCATATCTTCAATATAACTGGATATAACCCAGCAAGTTCGTACAATCGGAATTCAATAAATGAGGACAACACCCTGGCAAATATTCTGCTTGTGCCTACCTGCTAAATTCGAGGTAGTTTGAGCGTTCCCGATGTGGGACATACAAGCATCGTCACTGAACGAAGTAGCTTTCTTGAATCATAGTGTGGGTGAAATATGAAAAAAGAAGGTTAACGATAGGGGCTTCATAAGAGGGGCATCATAAGAAAGAGTAAGGATCGAAGGATAAAGTCTTTTGGTGTTAATCAATTCTGTTAAGAGATGCGGCCCCGCATTCGACATTCATTCAAAATCGAAGTGGCGTATTGAATCCGCATTTGGCTCATACAATGACTTGCGGGGGTCAGCCGATGTAAAACCAGCGGCTTTTATCCTCCCAAACAAGCCCCTTATCAACCAGCTGACTTTAGAGGATGGAACGCTAGGCTGGCTTAGGCGGATCTCGAGCCGGCATTCAAACCCGTGACCATGCGTCTGTGATTGCGTGCCACTTGCTACTACATTATCTCCGACCCGCATCATGAAAAAGAATCAAACTTCAGCATTTGAATGTATCGGTTATCCTGTACTGTTAATAAATCGCACTAGAATACAGATTCATGTTGTGTGTTAAAACAACACCATTTTATGGTATATTTTACACAACATTTGTCAATCTCATGACTACGATCAGCACTTGTTTTGACGTGATGTTTTGTTAACTGCTGTTATTTCGCCGCAGTACGCGATCCGAAAGTCTCACAAGGTTGGCGATTTGTGGACAAAACTTCAGCCTCGGACGGGACTCGAACCCGTACTTGTCCTTTCCGGGGACCGTGCTCTTATCCCTTACACTACCGAGGCCCCGGTAGTGTAAGGGATAAGAGCACGGTCCCCGGAAAGGACAAGTACGGGTTCAAGTCCCGTCCGAGGCTGAAGTTTTGTCCACAAATCGCCAACCTTGTGAGACTACGATCAGCATTTTTATACCTGCTTGCTATGTGCTACTCTTCTTCCTACACCGAAAAAATCAGATTAGTGTGTTCTAGTTGACCTTCTGTTCCTTGTAATATTATTTATCACTGGATGAATCTTTTGACGGAATTGGCTCTGAGAAATAATCGAGAGGCTGAGCCAAAAATGCAGCCTTCAGTGATCCGCAGTTCTACATCGCACTTTATAGTTTTGTTCCTCTGTTTGTTTTTTTTTTGATTTTCACAAAGAACTCGAGGTCGTGACAGCTCGAAGCAGATCCACAGGTCCCTTGTCATCATGAGCCTAACAACGGTTCTTGGTTGGTCCAGTGCCGCAGTGTTCCATACCTTCGGTGCTGTCTTCAAAATGGGTGTTGGCAAGCTACATGTCGCTTTATGTGCCGGACTTTTCGTAAACATTGCCAGTGCAACAAACTTTTTTGTTTACTATTCTATTAGGTTAGTAGTGCCACTTTTTTCATTCTAGCAACTCAATTCCTGAGTTAGGTTATCATTCAACAGCGCCAAATTGCTATTTACAAATTGAGAAAACATCAAGAAGAAACTACTCTTGTCGCGGGTTCTCAGTAGCAGTCATTGTAAAGATTTCTGAGGAGCATTTCGAAAACTTCTCAAGACTGAAGAAGTGATAGCTCATTCACTCTCAGACAAAAAAAAACATGGTACTCCGGCTATAGTTAACCAATGATAAAGGTTTTCTCGTTCAGTAAGTTCAGGGGTCAACCCCCGATCAGCGCATATCTGAGCTAAAAGGACTTTCCGTCTCCTAGAGTTATAGATAGGTGAAACGTGTATGTGATGATAAATCACCCACGTCATAGGACAATCCCCATTCTACGCCACTTAACATTTATCAACTTTAAGCACTGTGCATCATAGTGAATTCGACCATTGTCTGTTAGTTGGATATTTGAATCGAACAATGATTTGCAAGTACGATTCGAGCTCCTAGGCTAAATCTCGTATCAGTGGAGCATTCAATACGAGTAATTTTCATATTACCCGAATATTCATGAATAAATAGATGTCTTAGTTCGTTTCATAGCAGTGTTTGAGGACTACATGCACCACAAGATTTCGTTACTCCTCTTCCAGTAAGATCTTATGTAAAGACATGGGTGAAACATTTGCACATATTCGTTGTTGTTCATGCTTCCATTACTGAGAACTGGAAATTAAGAAATATTAGGTTGAGGCATAATTATTGCGGATTTTTTTCGCGGCTTTTTTTCTCATGATAGAATTTGAGTATTGAGATCGGGTTTTTTCTAGAAATGATCTACTTGATTTTCTCTACAAGAGTAAACCCAAAAAACCATCCGCATATTCGCAAAACTAGGCTTTACTACTTCTAGAAAAATTGGAAGGTGACAGAGTCATTCCGCGATCTCAGTAACTTTTCAGCGATCGTTCATTAGGTGATCTAGTGAAAGTACACATGAGTTCCTGGCGGTCAAAACACGATTATTTCGGTATTTTATATTTCCCCTGCATTTCACTTGCCTCTATATATTAGGTTGATGCATAATTATTGCGGATTTTTTCCAGCAAGTTTTACTTAAGGAAACTATAGAAATACTGAGCAAAGACATATTCAAATAATTCTCACCATCTACGTCAAGCACTGCTTCCCATTGATCAGTTAGTCGCATCCCAAAAGCGAAGAAGTTTTGATCCTTACGAGCGATCCACGCCTTGACATCGGCCATCAAGTCATCCAAATCGAAGTAACTTCTATTCTCTAGCCATTTTTTCGATGAACGGTAGAAGAGATAATCCATAAAAGTTTCTGCTGGTATATATGGCAGATTTAGGGGTAGATCCCATTTCTTGGTTGGCTCTGGCTGATTGTTCGATCGACGAAAAGTTACTGAGATCGCGGAATGACTGTGCCACCTTCGGATCTTTCTCGAAGTAGTTAAGCCTAATTTCGCGAATATGCGGATGGTTTTTTGAGTATATTCTTGTAGAGGGAATCAAGTAGATCATTTCTAGAAAAAATCCGAACTGAATATTCAGATTCTATTGAGAGAAAAAAGCCGCGAAAAAATCCGCAATAATTATGCATCAACCTAATAGATTTTGATGGCTGTGATCTTTTAGGGTCATGGCTAAAAAACTGAGCTGCGTAAGACGCTTTTCGATAAAAGGAGTAAATGTTTATTCAACATGGCGTGCACTATTTATGTCTCATCGACATTGGTGAAACTGAAAAAACACTGAACGGATCACAGAGTCTCTTAGCATCATGAAGACATAATGCACTAGTTCTGTCTAAATTGGAGAGGAAAACCCTTCCAAATGTCTTCTTTATTGACCTCTCGAAACCATCCCTTCCCCCTTTCAGAACAATATTATTGTACTTCGGCCAAATTGAAATTCCTGAAATCTAAAAAATTTAAGATGTTTTCCTTATTTTGTACTCGGAATAACGTGATAAAGTGGATGTTCTCCCCCTCTTAAACTCAGTGCAAATCATCGTCACCAAGATTCTCATGAAGAAATCGAGCGAGTGGCTTGTGAATGAGTTAAAGCTCCTGATTCGCCGATGTTTTGCTTTATATAATTCTGGGGTTCTGCTGTAAACATTATAAGCCTGATCCTCTCGGTGAAAATGATGTTATCTGCGTAGTTCCCTATAATCAGCTTCGAGGTTTATCATAGGTTGAACATGGTCTCAGGTGTTCACTTTTCAAGAGTTGTAACTTGTTCTCGTAGGTATTTAGAAACGGGGGTGGGGCAGCATTGAGTTTCCTTTACTGCTAGATCTATTTCACTTCGTTGTATATGCAGAGTGTTATAGAAAACCTCCACCATTCGAATTGAAACAACTCTCTATGTGACTGATTCACATCTTTCTCTGACTGTTGACTGAACTATTTACAATGGACCACTGTATCATCTGACCATTCGAAAATGTCAGCAATTTTTTTCCACCTAAAATATGCAACTTCCACAGGGGCGTATAATAGGCCGTTCTGTTGCGGCTTCTTAAGAGGTAAAATATGGTTTGGACAAAAAATCAGACCAGGTTCCTGATAAAATGGGCTACCCACGCTTTTTTCAGACTGGTCTCTCGTCAGCGCAGGAGTCAGAAATACTTCACAAAGCGGAGCAACATACAGTAGCGCTCAAAAGTCTTCGGTGAAATGCTTTGATGCTCTTTCTTTCATAACTTTCTTGTTAGCAGACCAAATCGCGCAAAATTTGGATATGTTCAACTAGAGCATATTTCACCCTACCCAGCACTATTTGACTGCGAAGCTGCAATATCCACAGGTAGAGTAAGGTGTTTGTTGCGGTAGCACATTTTGCTAAAACTAAAGTTGTTGGCGTCTGCACTTATTCGCACCCTATGTGTGTTTTTCTCATCTATTGTGATCGGCGCTACCGCTCGTACACTTTTGACATGATAAAAAGGAAAGAGATTCTAGAAGGACCATCATCTGTATTTTCAGTCGATTTTATTTTCATGCCCTTTGGAATATCTGGAACATGATCAGATTGCAGGTTATTAGTGGTAAATATTCACACTACACCCACGCTCCAAATATAGAAATTTCGCTTGATTAGATCCAGTAGGAAAGAAGTTACGACTGAAAAGTACGGCTGAAGAACCATTTCACCGAAGACTTTTGAGCGCTACTGTACCTTGAAAGAGCTAATCAATCATTTCTTCTGCTCTAGATCCTTGTTACAATTTTGAGTGGAAGCTGAGCAATTCCATCCTCTATCATTTCATTTGAAAAACTCACGACACACTTGCTTCTAAAACCTTTCGCGCTCTTCTCAAGATACAAATTTGCTACAAAAGGAAAGTGAAGAACGCATTTCTCGTTTTTGCAGAATGCATGAGAGAATCATGTCAGATTTCTACCAATATTTCTATATCATTATCCCGACAATAAGTTTTATTGGAAACTCAGCAATTGTGTACGTAACAGTACGTTCAAGGTAAGTTACATGAGGAAGAATTCGTAGGAAACTTCTAATTATTCTAATCGGACTATCGATTTTGCAGTAGTTCGAGAGCTGTATTCTATTTTTCAGATCACTGCGGAGCCCGTGCAAATTTTGATAGGATTCATGTCTTCGGGTGAAGTTTATCATGCGTTTGCACACTATGTTATGATAGGATCTTATAAAAAGTGAGTTTTGCGCCAGTTTTGGGCAAAGCATTAGGTCGTCGGGAAAGTCTTCGCACATTTTGTAATTTTTTTCGAGCTCTTTCATTTCCTTCAAAGCAATTAACAAACATATGCACCGTCATTATCGACAAGGTATTGCCATTTATCAGGCAACTTGTGAAACCAGTTTGCATAGAATTCTGAAGTTTCGAGGAGAAAAGCTCAGAACTCAGAGGAAACACCGATGCACGTCTCGAGCTGGCCTGATCATCGAACTTCTTATTTTTTCAGATGGTTCGATTGCGACAGGAACAGGTGAATCCGTTGGAGATAGTCGCAATGTAGTGTGAGCATTGACTTGGGTGACGTAGACTATCCGCTCTTCCTCTCGTATAGCTGCAGCAACCCGATCCACCAGAGAACAGCACATTGCGGCGCTGACAGTGGAATTTGTGTCAGCGAGTCACAGTAAACGATCCTTTTAAATGCCTTCAAACGCTACGCATTGTCTTCTCAGGTTGGAGTTCCGGTTCAGGGGTCGGGAATCCATGCTCTATGCGTCCAAGCCACTGGCGCTTCCTAGGGTGGTTTATGTAGAGAACACACTTCTAGTCGATAGTGAGTGATAGTGATAGAAATCAAGAGTATGACGAAAAATGGAAGAGAATATGGAAAATAGTGCGAAGAAACTGCGTGAGTCGGTGTTTCCAAAGTGGAAAAAGCCTTCGAAAAACCGTTAAAAAGGGGGCTGGACGAGAACGAGACTAGAAAAATGAAGAGGAACGGGACGCTTGGACGAGCTACACAAAGTGTGTCGTCGAATACGTGTGGACTCTGGTGCGAATAGCTGACAACGGTAACTAGAGTTTCATTTACTCATAAGCATAGGGTAATGAAAAAACCCCCAGTAAAAGAAAAGTAGCCCGCCTTTTCTAGCCCCTTGTCGTTCAAGATTAATTAAGGGATCGCAACAGCAAAATGAATAACAGAGAGTAGAAGAACAGCAGGAAAGTATCGCCTCATCACTCGGCGATTGTATGTGGGTCTAAGAGCGAACTTTGCAATCTGTATCACCTCGACACTCGTCTGACATGACATCGACCGAGGGACGGGATGTTCGGGCGATCCGGTAACGGGACTCTCACTATGCCCTAGCTGTTAAGATTTGGGACTCGATAGCCCCCTTCCTGTTACCCTTGGGGGCCGCTCAGTATTCCTAGGGAAAACTCGGAAAACATATTAATCTTGCACGTGTGAAGGTGCGTTGGGAAACTAACAAGTTCAGGCATGCATCTCTTTTAATTCGAAGGTGGTGACCACCCAGCTTATGACTTATCCATACTCCGCATCTCTGAGTTTTAGCGAGGCGATGTAATTGAGCAGCCACTGTGTCGTGATGGCTACTGAGCTCCTGTTCCAGCTCGCGGCTTTGCGCCTGGAATCCTCTTCAACCGTCTTTAGAAGGTGGTCGTCATTCAGCTCAGCTGTTCTCCCAAACCGTTGCTCTTCGATCTAGTTAAAGTGACCATTTTCAAACCTGTGTTACAAATTTTTCGCTGTCCTGTGAGAGACAATGGAGGGTCTCATCGTATCACATATTATCCTAGTTTCACGCTCCGATTGACATTTCGTCTGACATCCATAAAAATTGAAATTAATTGAAGTGTGTCAAGTCTCAGTCACTCTCCAATAGAGCTCGGACTATTACTTGTGCTTTTTGGGTACCGTGCTCTTTCACCTTCATACTACCGAGACCCGGATTGCGCTCGCCTTTCCAACGGCCTTTATGCCATAGCTCGTCAGCAGTTTAGTAGTGATATTCACAATGACTTTTCCTATTTCCAGCACTGAAAATCATCTAATGGGGCAGGACTTCTGTGTTTATTGGCAGATGCTTCCAACAGTGGGCATGTTATTCTCTTCTTTACTGCTTCTCAATGTTGCTATCGATCGTGTATTATCCGCGCAAAAATTTTAGTAAGGAGATATGATTTTTGCAAAATGATACTACATAGTCAACGAGACAAATCGCTCAAGGAATATGAAATACAGTACTACTTTTGATGAGTGAGTAAATGCACATTTTCAGTAACTCTCTCATCAAAAGTTGGTATACTCTATATATTTCCCTACATATCGCTACTGGAGTAGTTTTTTCTTTCGGGATGGAGGCATGGATATTTTACCGTCGTACATCAGAGTTGTATGTTCAGTGCACTCGGAAAAAACCAGTATACTAACTGGTTAGTATACGCCTTCCAATACCGGAGACGTGACAGCCAGAACAAGAACGAACATTCTAAAAATAGAACGAACACTCTTGCCTAGAATCTCATCATCTTCTCATTTTCGATTACCATCTTTACAGAACATGTTTCATATTTGAAAAGAGATATCTGGAAAATCAAAAGTCTAATTGAGTAGGAGACTTAATATTTGATGGAGAGGGAAAGAGGTGTCCCCAGATGTTTGCCAAATTATTTCATCAGCGCTGATCCTGTCCATGATTGACTATTGTGACCAAAAACCTTCCTAATCCCGAGAAAGTGGGTGAAGGTCTTTAAGGAAGGACAATTAAATCTATGTGGGAATAGGGCTAAGGTTAAAAAGTCATTAAGTCGGAAATCCCGCCTTACCTGAACGAGCATCGCGAGCAGGGTCAAGTTGATATGGATGTGGCATAGGAGGACAAAATGGAAAAAGCATGTGTGAACTCAGCAAAGATCCGCGCACTGGGGCGCAACGTGCACTTGAAAGTTGAAAGCACCGGTGTGAAGTAGAAGCCCCTTGTTCAGGAGAGTCCAGACGCCGAAAAAGTGAGCAGTCGTGAGGAATATGTTAGCAAATAAAACGGAGGAAAGCCTTTCATAATAGAGTGAGGTGCTGGCAGTGGGCTTTGCTTCCCAAATTGATTCAATACTCGATTGCGCATGGCCTGAGGATCAGATCACAGACAGTTAAGGCTCAGACCACAAAAATATTGGCTCTGCTTGACGCATTCTTTGTTGTGATACCCTTGTCAGTAATTGGCACGAATTCGAATAAAAGTTGACGGTTAACATCAATCCAAGAGGTGCGTTGATGCGAAGATGTGTTCCAATAGGTGCGTGTTTTAAAAAGAAACACAAAGTTCTAGGTGTGATAATAATTTATTACGGGTCTGCGTAGAAGTCGAGGATCAAGACAAATTTAATAAGCGCATTGACAAAAATCATGTCTTCCGATTGGCGTATGTGTTCAAAAAATATTATGAATTTGCAGATATGTGGTATGTTATGTAATCGCACCTTTTTATGATATGATTCATACCGTTTTTTTCGCTACTATGACTACATTCAACATTTTGATACTTCTCTGCTATGTAGCACTGATTTTTTTCATAAGAAAAACGCATATGAGTGAGTTTTGGAAAGAATTTCCATGCAAAGTTCATTGACCAGATGTATTGAAAGTAGTCTTACTGAATTCGTGACTACGAAAAAGGTGGAAAGCTTACTTTCGTCGCCTGCTTCTCTGATTACGGCTCAATCATATGGAGTTTGAGATCAAGAGAATTCGAAGCAAATCTATCGTTCACTTGTTGTCATAAGCCTAGCAACAGTATTTGGTTGGTGTGGTGCAATGGTGTTTGCTGTCATCGTCTTTGTCTTCGCTCTACAAAATGAAAAGTTGCAAGACGACCTGTTCGCTGGGATTTTTGTGAACTTCGCGAGTGCCGCAAACTTCTTCGTCTATTACTTCATCAGGTTAGCCATTCTTGTTCATTAATTTAGCTATGATTTTTTGATTATGACGACCGGAATTTTATGAATCCATTTGTGCGAGCTATTATAAAAATGCAGAAATCATGAGGATGGCCTTCTGATAGGGAAGGTTGGTAGAAAACCACATATGGGTAACTAAGCTTCAACATGAAAAATAGCAATGGTGAATTATGTACTACAGATATAATATTTTCATGGAAGATTTTTCCCAAATTACCTTCTTAGACTGTCGTCAATAGAATCACGCACATATAGCAATTTTCAGTAAAATGTATCGTCGTGCATTCGACGAATACCTCTTCATTGGATTCTTCAAAAAAGCAGTGCATCTCAAACACTACCCTACGCGCCACGGTTGGGCTACGACTCGTCAACCCTGAAGCAATCTTGCAGAGAGCGGTTTACGTTACCTTAGCAGGATTCAAAACTTTGACTTTGATGTTTCTAACTTCCATACGAAATCGAAAGTAAGCTTGAAGAGAGACAGTCGCAACGTGAAATATTTCCCGAAAGAGTTGTTCATAATTGTAGCTTATCCACTGATCATTCCTAGTCATTTTCTCTCTTCTTATTCTTATATGACCGATATTTAAGAGAAGATGATTGTGACTGATGATGTACTATATGCATGTGTTAATGTCATTCAGAAAAACCATGCTAAACTATTAGTTGGACCCCGCAGTCCTATAATCAGATACAGAGGGGAGAATGTGAAGAATAGCGAGCTCAGTACGGTAGACTTTAGAGGAGTTGACAAATAGTAACGCGTGTAAATAAAATCTCCTAAAAACTTGCCATTACTCGTGCGTTGTTGTATTCAGGAACTCATGCTTTTTATGCTGCTACAGAATGCTGAGAAAGCTGATGCAGAAACTAAGCTGGGCACTTCAATGTAGTAATTTCTGCCGGCATGAAGCATATCACTTTTTATTTATCATGAAGAGTTTCGATCTTTCAACCACACAGCCTTTAGTATGTTTGCGTCAATGTTCATAATTGCTTACTACCTATGCAACAGGGTGAGTACAGGTTTCATAGATTCATGATAGAAGTCCCATATAGATTTCTCCACGCCTCTATTTCCATGAGACAGGGTAATCTTTTGTTGTACAGGCCAAAGCAGGATGGAAGCGTGGTGGTAGGTAATAAGGATTGATGGCAATAGATAAGAACTGATACGAAGCCTAAAAGGGGGAAGCATGAGGATCCATCTCTCACTTCGGGTCAACAGGGTAGCTTTGACACTTCAGTAGGTCGTGCGGGATGTGAAGGGAGCACAAATTGTTCGCGGCACGGACTAATAATAAGTGAAACTGATAATGAGTTACAGAACACGCGAGCCACTGGCTCTAAAACGTCCCTCGCATCGACTTTGGAACCTTGGCACTGTAGTAGGTAGTGTGGGATGTGAAGGGACCGTTGATGATTGGCGGCAAGGGTTAATTACGAATGATAAGAGCTGATAAGGGCTCGCAGAGTCACTTAACTATTGTACTCCTCAGGTTTTCGGTATTTATCATGTAGCTTTGACTTTTCGGTATGTTTCATTTGATAAGACGAGATGGTAGAGAGGGATACCAAAAGGTAAGTTATAAGTGCAGTGATAGGACCCGACTGAAGGCGCTTTATAATGAGGGAAGGAGATTTGTTTAATTTCCTGCCGTTAGATTGGACCGCTACCCTGCAAAGATTGCGACACAGTGGAGAATCACGGCTTCTCTTCGTTTTGCTACCATTTGCGACAAAACCTATCCCGCAACCAATAGCTTGAGCTTCTCATCTTGTCACATAACAGTAGCGCATAGAATTTCCATTGATAACGGAATCTAATAATGAGGTTATTATCACTCGGCAACGTTTGTGAGGATGGGTGATTATTCCCAAGTTGAAGAGTAGCAGATCGAGACATCTGATCATAGGCGAAGCATCGGCACAGACTAAATACCACTGGCGCTCTCCTGTTTGGTCAGTTCTCTGCCAAACGTTGTGTGCAATGGAGTAGCCTTTCTTTCGAAGGAGAAGCGGCGCGTTGCCTTCGTTGCTTTAAGGAAGAGAGAAGACTGTCCTGCTATTTAATACAAATCCGGTTGGCCCAGAAAAGTAGGCTCCCCTTAAAATTTGTAATGGGGGCACGGTTCACTATAATATCGAGTTAATGAGTTTGAGTGATATAATGAATGTAATGGTGCAGAACAGTGCAGATATAGTGAAGAAAGCAGGGATTTGGACGGATTTCAAGAGCTATGGGACTTCAAAAATGTGGTAAGAAAAGGTTGTACGAGTTGTAGCAAATGCTACTTTGTATATAGAGAGATTTACTTACTTCTTGAGTTCATATTATAGTTTCATCTGATTAATATTGCTTTCGGAGTCCATAGCTAGTGAGTAATTCTAGGTTTTACAGAACATGGCACATTCCATAGCCACCTGCTTTAGGCTTCTTGCTGTGCCAGTCAGTCGTCCAGCTGCAGAAGTCGTATAAATGGGGACCAAATCTGGAGTCAGGGCTTCGGCTCTTCGCTCTTCGGCTCTACCGCTATCGGATTGCTACTGTTCGAGTGTCATCATCGAGAAAGGACCCCTCCCTTATACGACCACCAAGGACGACAGATCCCAGCAATATTGGACGCGCTGCAGATTCAGTTCGCTACCGTCATTCGCTATAGTTGTAACAATAAATTATTAGTATTACTCTGATTCAGTCTGTTAAAGAAAGACCCACGTGGCACATTGTCGGTGCCGGCCTAGTATATACGTGATATAGGTCTGCAATAGTTGGTATATCTCCTAGTGTGCAGTGTTTAGTGCAACGTACACTACACGAGTTGTGCCTGTGACGGTCTTGGTGTCTCCCCCATTGGCGTACTATTCGTCAGCGTCTTTACACTCCATTGCGAATAGTGCAACCTTAGCAAGGCAGACATAACACGGCAGGGTGTCTTCGGCTTTGCTGGTTTAAGAGATCTCATAACAAGCTGTTGAGGCCATATTTCGACCCAAAAATGTCCAATGTGCCGTAGGTTGTAGGTTATCACTGGTTTATCGTAGGAAGAATTTTCAGAGATTTCATTGTGAACTGCTCCTTAGAAGATCATCTAGCATCCCCATAATATTCTAGTTATGTCGTGGAAATCAATGTGGGAATCATGAAAGAGTCGTGGCGCGTTTGCGTCGCTTCCAGACGAGTTCATGTCCGGAAGCGTATCGTACACACTCAAACGGAATTACGCTTCTCATCAGTTAGCATCACTTACACTTCTTTGAGCCCGCCACTGTGTTTGAATGCAAGCTTCATTGCCGTCCTAGTCAAACATTTCTTAACGACATCACGGTCCAAAAACGAGCTTCTAAAAATTTGGTAGCTTCACTACCAAATTACGTTGATTATAGCTCGAATTACGGATGAAAACGTCCTTCTCTAGTATGAAGGAAATTTTAATAAGCTTTGCTGCTATGTTGAGTTATCGATGAACTTCCGTTGGAAGAACATTCTACTGATCAGGTTATGATTATTCAGTTTCGTAGTAGTGTGATTGATGTATGATGACGATCACTTGATAGCTAAACACTTGTTCAGTTACATGATGCTTTGTGGCAACCCAACAATACCAGCTTTGCTGGCAGGGAATCTGTGCATGTCTGGGCTTAAGAAGGCGATTCTTGCCTCAAGTCCTTTGGCATCAATCGATCTCGTCCAAGGTATGCGCCCCGCACTCGCCTTCCATTCGGAGTCGAAGTGGCGTAATGAATGCATATGTGGCCCATACAATGACTTGCGGTGGCTAGCCGATGTACAAGCTAGTGTATTTATCCTCCCAGACGAGTCTGGTACCAATTAAATGACCTCGGAGAAACGGAAGGCCTGGTTGAATTAGGCGGATAGGTGATCCCAACTCTCGACCATGCGTGTGAAATAGTGCGCCTTTTGTCACTACACCACTTCCTCTTAGTTCCTTTATTGCTAAATTTATTTCACTTTCTTGTATATGCAGAATGGTATGGACGACACATAACACTGAAATCGAAATAATTCTCCTTACAGGGAGTTCGCATCTCTCTATGAATGATGACTTACTTACAGTTGACTTCTATGCCCACTAGACAATTAGAAAACGTCAACAACTCTTTACCAGGAACTATCTGCTATTTCCACGAGGCGAAGTCCTGTTTAGTGACGTTCCTCATTAAGGAAAAAACCGAGGTATAAACAAGAGAACCTGTTTTGCTTATCACCAAACTAATTGCTCGTTAGAGACCGGATCACAAATATATCCTCAAAAAAGGAGCAACTCACCCTGAATAAACTTGGTGTATTATTACTGTTGTCCTATTTTCTTGTTCCTAAATCAAGTAAAGCCTGAATGCCTCCAACTTTTACCATCATATTACTTGCCAGAATCGCTACAATCTCCTGCTTTTTAAAATTCTCTGTGTTTTCCTTAAGAGGGCACTTTGTCATGAAAGGAAGGAGTACTTACGTATATTACAGAATGCATCCCCGTACCCTACCTGGTTTCTACAAATATTATTATATCGTTATACCGACTATAAGTTTAATTGGAAACTTGGCCATCGTGTACGTAACACTACGTTCGAGGTAAGTCATATGAAAAAATCAAAAGACACTTCTAATCTCTCCTCCCAAAACAAAAACAACCTAAAATTCTGCAGCAGTTACAGAATTGAGTTTTATCTTCCACTCTGCGGAGGTGGTGTAGGGGCAAGTGGGGCACTAACTCACACGTACGGTCTGGGTTGGAATTCTGGATCGCTATCCGCTTAGGCCAACCAAGCGTTTCCTCCCTCCGATGTAGTTCAATTGGTACCAGACTCGTCTGGGAGGATAAAAGCATTGACTTTTAATCGGCTGGCCACTGCAATTCAGTGTATAGGTCACATACGCATGCATTCAATACGCCACTACGATTCTGAATGGAAGTCGAATGCTTGGGCGCATCCCTCAAACGAAATTGATTAAAGCTAAAAAACTTTATCCTTTTAAGATCTCTACGAAGTCCGTGCAACATACTGATCGGCCTCATATCTTTGGGTGAATCTTCTCATACGCTTGCTCACTACGTTATGATAGGATTTTATAACAAGTAGGTTTGTGCTATTCCCTAACGGAATATATCTTCAATGACCACCAAGCAAATTCTTGTATGAAGGGACATTTAAGGGAAGTGACAGGTAATTTAAGTAAATCAGTAAATAAATAATCAATAATTGAACAAGTGAATAAGAAAATACTCAAGAACTTGTAATATTTCGGAAATATTTGTATTTTTGAATGTCGTTTTCAGCCTATGCAGAAAACGGTTTACAGCTGCTCTTGCAAAATTCTAGGTTAACTACTTTTGTGTGCATAAAGTTTAAGTCCTGAATATTAACGGCAACACTTCGATTTTTGTAAAGCAAGCGCTCACGATCGACTGTTCAAGGTATTGGGAACGTAAGGCCGAATGCTGAGTGAGGTACTGAAGCTTTTGCCCATCTAAGGAAAAAGAAGTGAAATTGATGGAAGAAGCCCAATTTAATTGTACCCGGAAGTTGCTAGGGTTGATAAGACAAGGTTTTTCAGTTGGATTGGACCAAAAACTAGAGGCGCATCTTCCGAAAGCCAACCACACAATGATGATGAGATCGTTTAAAGCGCAACCAGCTGATTCCAGGGAATCGATTAACTAATTAAATGGAGGGAAATCATGGAAATTAAAGACTGTGACTGTGTCAAGACTAGCGAGATTGCAGAAAAAAGGTGCATTGTATCGTCACAGTGGCTTCCTTCACGAGTCGAAAGTATTTGGCTGATACTGAGTTCACAATATTCCATTACTGGCTTTCCATTAATCTCGGCATGATCCAAGTAAATTAGTCTTGAATTCAGTCGGTCATGTAATACATATTATGAGCTCAGAACCAGCCGAAAACCTGTCTGTCCGACAGCGGACCACTGTGACGAGACTAGCAAGATTGCCGAGTTATAGGCAGAACCAGGACCTTCAACAGAGCACGAAGTTAGGCCTCTGCTTTCCAAGCACTGTACTGTTTATCCCTTGAACTACCCAAACTACAGTCGCCATTGACTTATTAGTGGCTTTTATACTAACTCTGGTAGTAGTGGTCAGCGCTCACACGCCTATATTTGAATTAATGCTCTGCTCCAGTTATTTACCCGCTGTACACAATCCGAAAGTCTTACAAGTTGGGCGAGAGAGACCTTCGGATCGCGTTCTGGGGCTAAATAACAGCACCTAATTAGAGCATCAAATCAAACTGCGCTAAGGATTTGAGGACATCACTCTATAGTTAAAGAATTTAAAAAAATCTTCAGTCACATTAACTCTAAGATATTTTTAGATTTAAGCAAATTATTAATAATATGCACACTGGATTTCCCTATTTTCAGTTCTAGAAATCATTTGATGAGGCAGGACTTCTGTGTTTATTGGCAGATGCTTCCAACTGTGGGCATGTTACTCTCTTCTATACTGCTTCTCAATGTAGCTGTCGACCGATTACTATCTACGCAGAAATTTTAGTATGAAGATTGATTTTTGCAAAGTTATACTCTCCGTGAATGAACGAAAACCGTTTTTAGGGATATGAGATAAAGTATCCTTTGTCTGAGATAATAAGGAACATTTTTCAGCACCTCTCTAATTAAAAGGCGGTATACTCTCGATATTTCCATCCATATTGCTATGGGATTAGTTTTTCCTCTGAGTATGGAGACATGGGTATTTTTCAGTCGCACATCAGAGATGTAAGTTTGAAGCGAAAGAAAAACTGAAAAATCAGTATATCAACTGCTGAGCCTTCTCACAAACATCGCGAAACCCTGAAATATGTTTCTGAATTATGGCTAGTCATAGGCAAAACGCTAAGCTTCGTATGGCATTTGAATCTATACTTCTGCTGTCTCGCATACGACGAAACATCCAAATAAGGGAAAATGATTGAATGAAGCAGCAAATTCTAATGCGTCGGGGCATGCGCAATCCTAACGTTCGTCACCCCAAAAACGAAGTTGGCTAAAGACTATTCTAGACATATGATTGAATCATTGAGATGGGAGGAACGTTCACAGAGCCGGGAGGAGCTAGGATTTACATTCACATTTCTGTTTAAAAACACTATGTAATCCTAAAAAGTGGTTAGAGGCTTTGGAAGGCAAGCTAATGGAGCCCCCATAGGGAGCAGGGCTAAGTCAAGAGATTACAGAGTCAAAGCCTGCTAACACGAGATCCAGCACCAATAGAGGCAGGTGCGTTTGTGCGAGTGTGAGTGTGTGTGTTTGACCGAAAATTCATAACTCCTGTTCCCGTGGACCCAAAGATTATGTAGGATTACAGCTTTTCGTATTAACCGTGGAACTTGGGCGTTTCGATAAGTGATGTAGGATATGATGGGATCGTAGGTACTCGGTGAGAGGAACCAATAATAATAATTCAGAAGAGAAAAAAGGACCTAAGAGTGCAACTGAGTAAGTTGATTTAAATTCATATGGAAGATCTTCAGTTTTCCAACTGTTTTTCAGGTTCAGTTTAATCATCTGCAAGTTTAAGGTCAAGAGTATTCGAAGCAAATCTATCGTTCGCTCTTGGTCATAAGCTTAACAACAGTATTTGGCTGGTTTAGCGTGATGATGTTTGCTGTGGTCGACATTGTATTCGGTCTGAATATTAAAAAATCAAACAAATTGCATTCCGACCTTTTTGCTGGGCTTTTTATAAACTTTGCGTGTGCAACAAATTTTTTTGTCTATTACTCTATCAGGTGGGCCGTTCCCCTTCAATATTTCATATTTAAATTCGTGAACTACTTTTACGGCGTTTGGCTCTTTTTAAAACCCCATTTACACACAAAAACACAAGGAAGTATCAGTGCATAGCGTTCCGATAATGAAAAGCTGTTCATGAAAGCAATATCGTGTTGTGGGAAGAATTATGTATCGCAGATGTCTTTGAAGAAAAGTTCCTTTTAAACCATATTTCTGAGCTCACGAGAATGATTCAGTTACCCATGACATGACTATTTTCAAGTGCAATGTAATCGCCGTGCATTCGACGAATACCTATTCATTGGATTCTTCAAAAAAGTGTTGGATTTCGAACACTATTCTACTAACCACGCATGGGCTTCAACTCGCCGAGCTTGAGGCTTTCTAGCAGACCGCCTGCACTACCGTCACCCACATTTGAAACTCTGGAGATGTATTCAAACTTGCTCTTGCCGTTGAAAAAGAATCTTGAAGGAAGGCGGTCGTTACGTGAAGTATTGTGTTAAATAATTGTTCATAACAGAAGCTCACCAGGCGACCTCTTGTGGTCTCCTTATCTGTCCTTATTCTGTTATGACTGATATATAAGTGGTGAGATAAATACGTATATGTATGCGTTACTATCACGGAAAAAATTCCACGCTGAATACTGCTATATTTATAGACCATATGTGTGTTTATGTGTGAATGAACTTTTTGGAAATTCTGGTATCATTTGTGACTCCATAGACTTTTCTGCCAACGATTTGTCCTTTGGTCTAAAGAAACTTAGTTGTGGTGTATGACAATATGCGATTTGAACCTGAAAAATCGACATTTATTCTTTGGATGTTCATAAATTCTGATTTCACAATGGGGTCCCCCGAAAGGAACGCGCTCTACAATATTTTTAAAGGTTCTTGAAAAAATGAAGGTGACATGCTGCTAACCATCTCAACCTTCACTATTTCACCAAACTGCTGCTCTTTTTGAGTAAATGGCCGTGATCGTGATAATTAGGATGCTAAAGCATTTGTGACGTGACTTCTTCCTCTTGTATCGAAATTCATTGTATAAGCCACATACGCATCCAATACGCTACGGTTCTGAATGAAAGGCTAATGCGTGGGCGCATCCCTTTGACGGAATTGATTAATGCCCGAAGACTTTAACCTTTTTTTTATAGAATTTTAACAAGTCTTCTTTCTCATGAATTGTTAAATTTTCACTGTAAAACACGTAAGCTAAGTTTTGAGCGAAGTTTGTTTGCTGTGGGCATTGTTCCCCCTATAATCATAGCAAATGAATGTTTTCCCCAGCGTGAACGGAAAATAGTATGTTTTTGGCAGATATTCTGTTCTTGTTGCTGATTATACACATGTTAAATCCCTGTTGTCCAAAACGATACATTAGATGAAAGATCCATGCCACTGAATGTGAATTATTCCTTCGCGCTTCAGTCCCGGGTCTATCTCAAAAACTACTCAGTTCCGTGTTTCTCGAGCACAAAGCCAGAAAAGACATATTCCAGTCTAGTCGCAAGTTTAACAAAATTGTTTAAAAATGAACAAACAACTGCTCGAAATGCCTATTCATATTACGTTCAGTTGCCTGACAACTCCTTTTCGCTCATTTTTTGAACCAGTTGCTCCCTAGCAATAGAGTCCCGAAGAACCGGCCGGAAGAATTGTTTTGTAAAAAAACTTAAACTTGATAGCGTTGTTCTCGATAAACATCTGTCTTACGGAAGTGAAAATATGCACTTGTTTTCAGCATGTACTCTGGAATCGTACCTAATCTTTTCCAGTTTTATTTTACAGTGATACCGACTATAAGTTTAATTGGAAACTCGGCAATTGTGTACGTAACAGTCCGTTCGAGGTAAGTTAATGACTAAATTTCCTAATACTGTCTCAGTCATCTCTGGCAATCCTAATAATCTCCAGTCTTTCATGAGGGTTGCGCCAAATTTTTTGATTATTGGTTCTGACTTTCGTCCCTTGAGATCGCTGAGAAGTCCGTGCAACATACTAATCGGGTTGATATCTATGGGTGAAGTCCTGCATACGCTTGCACTTATGTTACAATTGGATTTTATAATAGGTAAGGTTTTTTAAGTTTTTCTATCGAATGAGTTTTAAGAAGACTTCAAGTAAAGCGCTTTCAGTGAATCTAATAAAAATACATAATGCATACATTCATTCTCAGGGATTTTCAGTAGTCAATAATTTCTCATTTCTCAGAGTTTAACAGTTCGTTCCCTTAATGTCAGCGCTAGAAAAAGAGTTTGATAGAAGCCCCGTGAGCAAACCTGGGCATCAGCAAGACTGATGAACTCCAGGAAAATAAGGCCTATCAGTTTCAAGCCAGAAGTGCTCATGATCTTCTAACTTTCATGTGTTCGAAAAGGTAGGAAAAAACTTACTTCCCTGCCCCTGAGCCTTTTTGGTCTCACCGAAATTGATATTTACAATCACTTTAGGGGCGGAGGTGGTGTAGTGGCAAGCGGCGCACTATCACAGACGCGTGGTCACGGGTTCGGATCGGGGATCGATATCCACCTAGGCCATCCAAGCCTTCCGTTTGTCTGTGGTCGGTTAATTGGCACCAGACTCGTCTGGGAGGATAAAAGCACTGACTTGTACATCGGCTGGCCCGCAAGTCATAGTATAGGTCACATACGGATTCAATGCGCCACTGCAATTCTGAATGGAAGTCGAATGGATGGAGGAGCATCTAGAAAATGGGAACATGGAACTGATTAATGCCGAAGACTTTATCCTTATTCTTTTTTAGTCGCTTCAGGATCCCTAATTTTTAGCAGTGAAAAACATCTAATGAGAGAGGACTACTGTGTATATTGGCAGATGCTTCCAACAATTGGCATGTTCTTCTCTTCTGTATTACTTCTCAGCGTTGCCATCGATCGAATGATATCTACACAGAAATTTTAGTATGGAGTTTGGTACTTGCGAAATTGCACTAAGAAATGTCACAAAATTGATTCTAGGAATAAATTGTTTTGTAGAACTTTCAAAAATAAGATTATTTCAGCGATTCTCTGATCAAAAGTCAACGTATCCTTTACATTTCCTCCCATATCGCTACAGCACTAGCCTTTGCTCTCAGTATGGAGACATGGATAATTCTCAACCGAAAATCGGACTTGTAAGTTTACACTCCAGAAGAAATCACTATGTCCTACATTCAGCCATCTCGTATATACAGTAGCGCTCAAAAGTCTTCGGTGAAATGCTCTGATGCTTTTTGTTCATGATTTTTTTTCTTAGTAGACCAAATCGTTGGATATGTTTAATTAGAGCATACTTCACCCTACCCAACACTATTTGACTGCGAAGATGCAATATTCACAGATAGAGCAAGGTGTTTGTTGTAGTAGCAGACTTTGCTTAAAGTAAAGTTGTTGACGTCTGCACTTATTCCCACCTTATGTACTTTATTCTTTTTTACTGTGTTCGGCATTAGCGCTCTACACTAAGACATGGCAAAAAGGAAAGAAATCCTAGAAGGACTAATGTCTTATTTACAGTTGATTTTGAGTTCAAGCCCTTTGGGTTATCTGTAACATGGTCAAATTGCAGGTTTATAGTGATAATATTCACAATACACCCATGCTACACATATAGAAATTTTGCATGATTAGATCCAGTAGGAAATGAGATACGACTGAGAAGTACGACTGAAGAACCATTTCGCCGAAGAATTTTGAGCGCTACTGTATGGCCAGTCTGAGATGGGAGCAAAAGGTTCATGCAGCAAAGGGTACAAGTGAATGTAAACACACAAACATCATAGCAAAAACAACGAAATATAATTTGTGTTGTGGAAAATCCTCA
This sequence comes from Haemonchus contortus, assembly GCA_000469685.2. NCBI lineage: Eukaryota > Metazoa > Nematoda > Chromadorea > Rhabditida > Trichostrongylidae > Haemonchus > Haemonchus contortus. Next base: position 42,783,177 of record LS997565.1, read on the forward strand.
TGAAGTTGCAGATACGTGGTATGCATGATAACGGCACCGATCACTGGTACGATTCAGACTGTTCTCAGCTACGTTATGGCTACGTTCAACATTCTCATACTTCTCTGTTATGTAATATTGATATTTTCATTGAGAAAAAGGCCACTGAGTGAGTTTTGGAATATATGTGTGTTCTGTGCCATGGCTTTTAATTAGTTTTTTCGAGAAGTTATTTAAATGAGCTGAGAGCTACAAAAACGTTTAGAAACAGTGTCGTAAAATTGACTTGACATAGAGGTTTTTACCTTTGCAGTCATCACATTTAGATTCATTAGTAGCTTGATCAGCCATAAATTTAAGGGCAAGAAAGTTCGAAACAAATCCACCGTTCACTCACCGTCATAAGTCTTGCAACTGTATTCGGCTGGCTTGGTGCCATGGCGCCTTCCGTGATCGCCATTGCTTTCCGCCTCCATATTGATAAAGTGCTTGGCGACTTAATTGCCGGATGTTTTGTAAATTTTGCAAGTGCAACAAATTTTTTCGTCTATTATTTTATCAGGTCGGTAGATCTTATCATTTCTTCTAAGTTTAGCTTTATAAAAAACTTAATGACGTTAAAACATCTCCCAAAACTCTTGTCGTGCTAATCATAACGGCTTGAGAAGTAATGGTGATAAAAAATTTTCAAAAGCATGCAGATCTTACCCAAACTACGCCTTGTGACTAGTGTAAAATACAGAATTGGATAATGCCCTATTCAAGAAGTATCTATAAAAGGGAAATTTTCTTCCACACTAATTCGCTTACAATATCATATAACACATTTGTAATTTTAGTTTCAGTAAAATATATCGCCGTGCATTCGACGAGTACCTCTTCATTGGAATCTTCAAAAATGCAATGAATTCAAACACTTCAATACCAGACTCGTATGGGCTGCAACTCGTCGATCCTAACGCATTTTGGTGTAGAACCGCCTGTACCCTAATTTAAAAAGTCACAAGTCCGAAGTTTAGGATCCTTTTCATCAACCACAGGAGCAAGAAGGGGGTCACAAACAGTGCCTCGGTAGTGTAAGGGATAGAGACATGGTGCCCCGAAGCACGTACGGATTCGCATCCCGACCAGGGCTAGGTTCCCTTCACGAATGGCCAACTTTGCAAGATAAGTGGATTGTTGAAAAGGAACACTTAAACTATTCAAGGCTGCATCATCATCGTGACTGGTGTTTCCGTTGTGTTTGGCATGATTTTGATGCCCAGTTTAGTACTACGTGTTATTAAGCAGTACATGGATTGAAATAAAACAATGTGGGAGCCGGAGCCCATCCCTTAATGAGTGCCTTCTTGCGACTCTCATTATTCGAATGGATAGAGGAGAGCGGAATTGACTCATCTTGAAAGGCATAAACAATTCATTTCCTGAACACTGCTTTCTCCCTCCAATCCTGATAATTTCCACGTTCCAATTTGACATATTTGTTGTTTTTGAAAACACCAGTAACAGCAATCAGGCGTTTCTCTTGCAAAGAAATAATTCGACAAGCTCTAGCCTGTCTCAAAAAGTTTCAATCTTCATAACCGACGAAAACAGGATAACCCAAGGATGTCACCGACTATTCTATCCACATCTGATCAAGTTTTCGTCCTTGTTATACCTACTGTAAGATTGCTTGAAAACGTGGCTATTGTGTACGTAACGGTACGTCCGAGGTACGTTTCTACCCAAATTTTCATTTCTTTTCTTGATAAAGATCTTTGCAATTAATCGAACTTTCTTCATAGAAACACTATAATTCAGTTACAAATCTGATTCTCGCTTATGAAGGGTATTAATTTACCCATGCTACATACTCATTGGATTGGTGTCTTTGGGAGAACTTGTGCATATGCTTGGGCAGTACGTTATACGTTACGTTAATTGTATCCCATAATTTGTGAGTTTTCAACTTTTGATCAGATTTTCAGTATGTATTATTATTTATCCCCAAATATGTGTTGGCCACCACATAAGGCGACTGGCGGTCGCGGCGTGGCAAGTGGTGCCTCACACATCTATGGCCAGAGGGTCGAATCACGGGTCGACACTCGACAAAGTCAACCTCTTGGATCTTTCAATTGGTATAGGAGTAGTCCGAGAGGATGAAAGCTCCTCTCGTCTTGCTTATCGGTTGGCCATCATAGCGATTGCACAAGTCACACAAGCATGCGGACCACCGCTACGGCTCTAAATGAAAGTTGAATGTTGGGATGCATCCCAAAATCGGAGTGACCAAAGTAAGACTTTATCCTTTACCCTCACCACAAAGGTCGAGATTTATTATTTAAGAACGATTTTCTGTTGAAAATGTAAATGGTTGCATCTGCGTCACCGAAATGCCTCTGTTCTTGAACAAAAACAGTTGCTGAACCAATAAGCCATGAATAGCAGTACCGATTCCTCCAGTTACATCGAACAAAGTCTTCGACTCCAATAAAATAGAATCATGTTCTTTCTATTCTTTTTCGACCACACAATTTTGGTATGGGTACGTATCGGGAATAGTGTCGGCTTTTTCTTGCCTTCTTACTAAAAAATTTGCTTTAGCTGAGTTTTATTGAAAAGAGTTGCCAGTTCCTCAGAGAAGTGAAAGAAATGGGATTTCACCAGAACTTACTACGTTCAATTGTACTGAGGATTGTAGTCGTTATCTTGCAATATTCAGCTGTCCATATGGCATAATACCATTCCAAACAAGTCTGAATGATTGAAGACTGTCGGATATAAACGATAAGACAGCTCAATTCCTAAAAATCTTCTCATCCCGAGCCGCCTTATACCACTACTTACACCTTATACTTCCCCATTTGAAAGGACTCAGAATCTCTCAGTTGAACATCCAGCACAACCAATAGTTTGTGCTGCAGCTCATCTATTGGTAAAAATTAACCTTGATGAGGCTGGGACCGAAGATCGACTTCATTCAGCAACTTAATAACCATGGGACGCGGTCCTAATGCTTCGTATCGTTCCAGTGAGAATGTACCGTTTTCTCAACTTTTCCCAATACAATAAGTGGTTTTTCACTAGAATTTGTTCTATGAATGCCAACAAATTGGTGATCATTCCCTTGCGCTGAAACGAAGTATGTATATGGTTCGCTTATCAGAGGCAAGGTAAGCTGTAGCTTCGAAGACATCCCATTGCATTTGTGCTAATGCTATTTCGGGTCTGTGTTACACCGAGCTTACAGAATTCCACCTACCAATTTCTTCACAGCGAAGGGCAATGTTTATTGTCACTCTGTTGACTTAGCAGTGGCTGTCTAGATATTCAAAGCGAGGATTGGGAATCTCTTGGAAAGTTCCTTCAAACCATTACTTTTCAGACATGAGAACCTAATGAGGCGAGACTTATGTGCTTAATGGTGGTTCCACTGATGAGCTTTTCTTCTACACTGCTTCTTAATATTGCTATTGATCGGATCATATCTACACAGAACTTCTAGTATGTACCATGGTTTATGCACAGCTGAAAAATTGATTAATGATGAGAAGTGAAACTGAATACAAGAAAAATGAAGTAAAAACCTTATGTAGAATAACTTTTTTACTTATCAATGTAGACGTGAAAAACGACGGGCTGCTGGTCAATGCGTTAGAAAGCTCCATCTCTGTTGTCGTCGAGATAATCCGTTTCTAAATTCGGGAAACGCGTTTTTTAGCTTTCTACTTCTTAGTATAGTGCTGGTGCAGGGCGTAGGTGGAGTTTTAGCAAGTAGCGTACTATCACACACTCATGATTACGGGTACGAATCCAGCATCGATACCCACCTGAGCCCAGCAAACAGTCCATTTCTATGGGGTTGAGTAATGGGCACGAGACTCCTATAGGAGGATAGAAGCCTGACTGGCCCACCGCAAGTCATTGTATAAGCCACATACGCATTCAACACGCCACTATGATTCTGAATGGAAGTCCAATGCGAGAGCGCGTTCTTCAGACGGGATTGATCGAGGCTCGAAGACTTTAACCTCTTAATCATAGTGTAGGGAAGAATTTTGCAGAATTGCTGAATTTCTGACAATGTGCATTTTATATTTGATCTTGATTGATAAAATCTATTGGAAAGGGGGGGGGGGGAGGCGTCGAACTCTTTCCTCCTTTCATCAAAGCTGCCATTTGAGCTGACTTTTCCACCTTTCAAGATGGTTCGATTGATGTTTATTTCAGCGATTTCCTGATCAAAACTCGCTATACACTCTATGTATCCGTTCATATCGTTCTAGGACCGACGGTCACTGTCAGCATGGAGGCTGTAGCATACTCAGGCATTACATCAGATTTGTAAGTTCAAGATGCTTAAAAATTTGTTCAACTCAAAATACTCAGAGATAGCAAAGGAACAGAACAGAAAGGCTTTGAGAGTGGGATTGCTGCCGGTGCCAAGAAGGAGAGAACAAATACTGTTTTACAAATATTTATCCCCAGTAATTTGTCGGATAGCTAGGTAAGTAGCCTGTTCAGGCACAAACTCGTAAAATGAATGTTTGGAAGCGTCTCAGGAGAGTGCGTTAATCAATTCAAGCAATCAATCTGATTAGGGCACACTTTTTTGGATTCTACAACCACTTGCCTAATCGGTTGTTCATTGATCATTTTCACCAACGTCAAAAGGATATGCGAGAGCCCTTGAGATCTTTTACCCCGACCGTGGAACTCTCTAGCCCAACATGCCATCACTGCTTGTTCAAGGTATACGAGACAACATATTCCTTCCTTAAGGGCGGAGGTGGTGCAGTGGCAAGTGACTACTACATATCACACACGCATGATCACGGGTTCGAACCTGTGCCGCTATCAGCCTAGGCCATCCAAGCCTTCCCTCCGGGGTCGGTTAAATGGTACCAGACGTCTCGGGTGGAGGATAAATGCACTGACTTGTACATCGGCTGGTCACCGCAAGTAACTTATAGGCCACATACGCACTCATTACGCAACTACGATTCTAAATGGGAGACGAGTGGGAGGCGCATCCCTCAGACGGTATTGATTAACACCAAAAACTTTATCCTTTATACTTTTATATTCCTTCCTTATAGTTCTTGCCGGGAAGGTTAAATTGGTGCCGCCTTCGCATGAGTTCTGTAGGGACTCAGCCGACAACTGTCCCGCAGAAGACAGCAAAATCAGAAGGCCTGGCATTTGGGTTCTTGCCTTCTTAGTTCCTTGAATATTCCTATGTTTCTTGATAACGTTGGAATATCAAATCAAATTTTTTGAGATATGTGGTGCGTGGTGTATTGGCACCTCTTCTGAACAAAAATAGCACGGCTATTCTCCTAGCTATGTGTACTATCCATGCTTTAGTACTTCTCTGTTACCTGGTGCTATTCATTTTGCTGAGAAAAAAACGATTGAGTATGTTCTCTGCAATTATTGACGAGTCCAAAATCGTGCCGAATTTGTTGTGGAATAATATCAATGTTTCAGCAAACATCAGATAACATTTTTCGCTGATAATCCACTCCTACGAAAAGTTTCAGGTCAGGAAAGCTCGAAGCAATTCTTCAGAACAGTTGCCATCATCAGCCCGACGATGGTGTTTGGTTATTTTAGTGGTACAGTTGCTCAGAGTTATGACAAACTGAATCTCATTATGTATGCTGGAGCACTAGTAAACCTCATATGTGCCACGAATTTTTTCGGCTATTATTCAATAAGGTTTTTAGTTTTTGGTCACTTCGGTAGATTTTTCCTAGTAAGCTAATTTTTCAAGCACGTCAATGACAAAAGGATAAAGTCTCTGGACGTCTCTATTCCGTCAGGATGATGCGCCCCGTTTTTGATTTCCATTCAGAATTGTAGTGAAGTGAACTCGTGTGTGGCCTATACAATGACTTCCGGTATTAGGCGGATATCGATCCGGGACTGGAACCCGTAACCATGCTTGTGTGTTGTGCACCACTTTTCACTACACCATCTCCGCCTACCCAATAAATCTCTCAAGATTGGTGAACCAACGGAATAACTTTGACTTCGGAATAGGGGGCTCAACCCATACTTGTGTTACCCGACTACCATGCTCTTCATTCCTTACTCCACCGAAACCTTGCCTTCTTGATGGCTTATATGCCACAGCTTATCAGCACTCACGCATAAGCTTATGACCTACCCAATAAGTTTTACCAGGAGTTGTGAACATGGTTTTTAAGTGAGTTTCTCAAAGGTGTAGGAGTAACATTACTCTAGTAGACACCAGAATTTATATTCGAGGGCAGTTTCATCAATTTGGATTCTTGAATATCTTGTGATACTGCGCATACTGTAGCTACCAAGAGCTACAACTGCGATCCGCAGTTCTATTCCTATGAAAGTGTAGCTGGCTCTCTATAGTTCATTCAATGCTCTATGGCAACCTATTTCACCAGTGCCTTGGAAACAAATACCTCAGGGAAACAGGAAAAAAATAATAGAAAATTATTGTTCTGTAGCCTCGAAGACAAATAATGTCATCAGAAATAGGTTTTCGTAATTATTCCTAATACATTACCCCTATAGACAGAAGAGAAATCCAAAGTAAGATTTCCGCCTACAGGCGACTTGAGTTCCTTTATTTATCTCGGTGATGGATTCATCAATACCCTTCTAACAAACCAATTTTGTGATTACTTGTGACTCTTACTCAGAACAGCTAACCCGTTGTTGACCAAGTATAGACCCTGACCTCAGTCTAATCAAACCATCGCCAGCAACCTGTAACTATTACGACACAAGGCCAAAAAAGAGCTCACAAGCACAGCTTTTTTCTCGACACATTATCAAAGCTACTGAAGGATGTTCACATTGGTTCCGATATGCTTTTGACTTATCTGTCATTTTATCTTCCATCATCATGTAGTTAATACCTGAATTCAATATTTTTCAAGTTCCAAAGAGGAGTCTGTTGAGGACTTTAATAAGTTAAATTGCGATAAACCAAGAAGAAACTATCGGATATAAATATGTATTTTTTCCCACAAAAATCGCTAGCCCTCGTGAATTTTCAGCAAACTGTATCGACGTGAATTCGACGAACACCTCATGATCGGCCTTCTGAAAAAAGCTCTCAACTCAAGAGACAATACAAGCACTCGCGGATGGGCTAGAACACGTTAGCCTTCAGATATTTTAGCAGGAAATTGCAACTTACATTTCTCTACCCGTGAAGTGCGGTGGATTACTCTAATCATGCGTTGTTGTTAATGCTTGGAACATATGATATGATTGGAGAGAAAAACAAAAAGAATTTGAAGTCAGTTTTGGATTGGATAGCAAAAATTTGAAAATGAAAATATAAATCCCGGTTAGCCGTGAAGGAAACATTGGAAAACATCAGCGAGATTCCCTGGAATGACGCTTCTTGAAATACCTACCGTAAGCTTCCGATTGGCATGGGGAACAATCGACAACAACATGCTGATTGAACTAGTATTCTACCTACAAACTTGAGATTGAATTGCCTCGGTTGTGGGTAGCTTTTCCAGAAATAATTATGTATGAGTATGATAGTCGTTGTCTCAGATTCTAAACGATCTTCTGATAGGGATACCACGAAAAGTCTAGAATATGTTATGAAATTACTTTTTATCGTTCACTTCCACCTTACCGCCATTGCCCCAGCCTAGTGAAGAGGTAAGATATCCTTTTAGATACGAAGTAACTACCATAGAAACTGGGCTCTTGCGATCTTATCTCATTGCTAGAGCTTTGAGCAACTACGATGGTTATTTGTTCAAAGAATTTACGGCACCCCAACACCCGTGGTATCGAAAAAGTGCTTTGTCGAACATCTCTAGCATTCTAGATGCGCACATCCAATTTTATGAAGGCATGTTTGTTGTGTGGAACCTTCTGAAAATGTAGGAGAAGCTTCGAACACAGAGGGTCCGCTCCACGATTTTCCCAATATTTCTTATACGTTTCTGATTCTAGGCAATTCCGTGATAAGGACTGAGAGATGACAAAGTATTGGACGCTAAAGCTTACTCTTCAAAAAATCTAATCAAGTCAATCAATCGAAAAGCACATATGCAAGTGAACACATTAATCTGCTGAGAGATAGCAAGATAGGTTGTGCAATCTGTAGTTATTGTCAAGGAAGCAGTCCACGATAATTTTAGTGTATCTGAATTTACACAGTTAGTGGACATAATATTCCAAACACTGGAGAAGAAAACGCGAAAATTGCCTTACAATCAAGGTCTAGAGAAGTAGTAAAATCAGGGGTTGGACGAGAATGTGACGACAAAAGTTGTATGGAAGAGGTATTCGGGCAAGCTGTTCAAATGTGCGGGCCATAGCTTACAGCTAGCTGCAGTAAGTTGTCTGAGTGCAAGATGTAGGTCTCGGTACGAATGGTGCAACCTATACAACTTTCATAACGAATAGCAACTCGTCCGACTTGGGTGTGCACGTCGGCCGAGCCAGTTATGAGGCCATTCACATGCCCCAGTTTGACCGTTTCTTGTTCCGACAGCGTTCCCTATGCTATCCTCAAAGATCTCAGATTCATCTCAGAAAAAAGAAATCTGGAGAAATCTCAGAAAGCCTTTTTTCCTCAAAGCGGTGATAGGAGAACTTGTTCGCGTGTTCGGCGCACAAGGTGAAAGTGGTAGGGAAGCCAGTAAAGACTCGAAGGTGAGTGTTTGGTGTCATGACCTATCCGTCTGGTACAACTGCATAGCACACTTAGCAAAAAACAAATATATAACCGAGGTAAGAAATCAATAGGGCCTCCTAAAGTCCTGTATAGGTTATCGACTACGAGGGGTCGTTTGAGAATAGCTTCGTTACGGTAGGTTCTTTAGTTAAAAGAGTTTGAAATGAAAATTTTTGAGTGTGCACATACTATTGAATCGGCAGCTGGACCGCTCTTTTTCATACATTGCTAGATTCATTTGAAACCGTGGCAGCTATCGCTTACAACCTATTCCTGGGCGTCCACGTATTTTGACTGCTCAGGACGACAGGAGATTAGCCCGTCTTGTGGCGAATACTTCTTTGTCTGTGGGTCAGAAAAGAAGTTTAATCTCTAAGGGCCGGATGGATTTTGTCATTACTATGGAGACCTTTCCCAAAAGCCACTCGTGTTTTCGGAAGGAATTTCGGGGACTCTTTGACGATCTGGGGCAAGCAAACTCCAGCCTTGTCAGCGTGGGCAAGTATCGAGTCGAGGAGTCTCTCGAGTGATATGCTCATTGGAGCGGATAGAGCGTCGAACGGTCGTACGCGAGACTGATAAACCCATCTAAGCTCGGATCTGATCCATGGACAAAGAAGTATTCGCCACGAGACGGGCTATTTTCCTGTCGTCCTGAGCATTTCAAAGGTAACTAAGAAGCCTACTGTAACGAAACCATTCTCAAACGACTCCTCGTAGTCGATAACCAATACAAGGATTCAGGAGGCCCTATTGATTTCTTATCTCGGTTATATTTTTGTTTCTTGCTTAGTGTGCACATACTTTTAAAACAAAGAAAAATCTTTCTTCTATAAAAAATTGTGTTAGCAGCTACGATGTTTTCCCAGAGAAAGTGTTCGTAAGTTATCGCGCACAGGGATTGAATGGTGAAGGTCACAGGTTACAGAAAGCAATGGTATTCCCAAAAAAACAAAATGTTGAGTGTGCACATACTTTTGAAACGCACTTATTTCAGGGACAGATTGAGAAGGATTTTCGTCTCCTCATCTAAACTACACTTCTTTCAACATAAAAGCCCAGCATATAAGCTGTGCCTTAGTTGCTGCCTCTACCGTCTGTGTTCTTCTTTATGCAGGTTGCCAATTTTGTGACGTTGTCTACACAAGCGTACATATCAAGAGGAAATGATGGTATGTTCAAATACTCTCACCATTACTCCAAATGGCTTATCATGGGCTGGGCAAAAAGTTACGTACTGGTCTTTGAAGAGATAAAAATGGTTTTAGTAATGAGATATCCATATGCGTGGCACCACAGAAGTATCGTCGAGTGCTATTCCTGTATTTCATTGTTTTCGAGTATAACATGTGAAACTAATTGTTCACACCATTTCTATTCAAGCAAGTTTTCATACTACAAATTCGGATCAGACTGTGCCCACTACTGTACAATCCCTTGTTGTACATATCTATGCATACAATCAGAAAATGTAAGCAGTTCCGTGACAAAACAGCATTTTCCAATAGTCGCCAGCCCATTAGTGACTTTGCATGAGTTATAAAAACCTTTATTGTTCCTACTAATATTTCTACGAGGACGCTATACGCTCACAAAAATAAGGCTCAGAAAAATTAGTAGGTGGGGGAATTCAAATCTAATCACAGGCGTTACAATTACAGGATGTACTCTGGGATGCTACCCAAATTTTACCAATTTTATTATATTGTTATACCGACTATAAGTTTGATTGGGAACTCGGCAATCGTGTATGTAACAATACGTTCGAGGTTAGTTGATAGGTAATCGTTCTGAGCAAGTTGCAGTTCCTTTGTCTAACATTACCGGACTGTTTTGTTAACGGTCTTGATTTTATTGTTTTCAAGATCGTTAAGAAGTCCGTGCAATATACTGATTGGATTGATATCTTGGGGTGACGTCTTGCATATGCTTTCACATTATGTTGCCGTTGGGTCCTATAATTGGTATGTCTTAATATTTTTTATAAAAATACACGGAGGACACTTAAAGTTTAGAGCTAACTTCAATACAAATACACGTTGATCTTTAAAAAAAACTCTTAAAGCTTAGCAGTTTCTAGCTATTGATAATAATCTACACTTTCAACAGTTCGTAATGTATTACTTAAAGTATGCAACACATCAATGTCTCGAACGAATCAACCCAAGGCATCAGCCTTGAATGTAGTGGCATGGGCAAAGCGAACAAGATTTTAAAAAAGGTGTATATTATGTGAAAACTCAGAGAACTATCGAACCTCCACTTCTAGATTTTCAAAAAAAACACAGAATTTCCTATTTTTACCCAATCTCAGAGGAGTCACTGATATAACACCAATTAATGGTGGTAACCACCACAATGTTCTTCCTCTTCAGGGCCGAAAATCACCTGATGAGGCAGGATTTTTGCGTTTACTGGCAAATGGTTCCAACAATTGGCGCATTGTTCTCTTCTACATTACTTCTCAGTGTTGCTATCGATCGAATGATATCCACACGGTTACACTAGTAAGAATTTTGATATTTTGTGAAAATGTACTAAAAATATAGAAAACAGATTTCTAAGAAAAACAGTTTGGTAGAATTTCCACAAAACTTTACTATTTTAGCGACTCTCTAATCAAAAGTCATTATGTTCTCTATATTTCTCTCCACATCACTATTGGATTAGTTTACGCTTTCAGTATGGAGACATGGATATTTGTCAACCGCACATCAGAGTTGTAAGTTTAAACACTTCAAAAGCCACTCCATTGAAGGCACCGTTTACGCTAAATTTAGGGAACCCTTTTTTGACGGGAATTCATAGAACAAAGAGCAAAAAACGATGAACAAAAAGAAATAGAAAGGGTCAAAAAAGAGCTGGAAAAGGCTGTTGGACGAGTTTCACATTGGAAGAACGGCGGTTAAGGGAGTGTTTGGGCGAGTGCAGTTAGGCGACGCAATGTCTGCAATAGCAGACAACACACCCAAGCAGACAACTTCGCCCATTGCGAAAGTGATGAACGGCAATTAGATTTCGTAGTCAGCCTAGCGAGGGGCGGAGGCATCCCGTCCCCCAATGTTCCTGCCCTTATTGTAACCTATCCAGACCGATTTCCGACCTCATTCCTGCACAAATGGTATCAGAGGGGGCGTCGAATTCAAACCATGTGCAGATCTCCGAAACCATTTTTTTCGTGACCAGTGCCTTTAAAGATTTTTGAATGTGTGCAGTCTGTTAGGCTTGAGAAGCTGTAGAGTATGCCAGGCTTGGATAAGAGCGAGGGAAATTTTTTTGATGAATCAAATAAAAATAAACAGAGTGGGCCACAAAAGTTCTATGATTCTGACGAGAGTTCACGAGTACGTGTTACTTTCGTGTTTATGGCGCACCCTTGGGTGAACTGAATAGATAAACAAATGAATAAATTGTATAGCGCAGCATTTAAAAAGAGTCGCTCAAATAAAATCAATTCGATGCGCAGGTGTCCTTGTAAAGCTTCAACCCAACCGAGATTTTATAACTTTTGATTTGGCTCAGGTTTGGGCGCCCTGTCGCCCACATTAGAGCCTGGATTCCAAAAATGTTTAAGATTCGTACTTGTCAAACGCACTCCAGGCTTCAGTTTGGCTCGAGTATCCTTACTATATATAAAGCGCTCTGTCTGTCTGTCTGTTTGTTTGTTTGTTTGTTTGTTTGTTTGTTTGTACGGAAATTCGATATAACCTGAAGAAACACCTGGAGAAGTCGGGTCAAGTTTGGAATGGGTTGAGCATAGGGTAAGTGCAACAGAGCACATGTGAGCCTAGCGGAGCTCCGCCCCCAAGGGGCGGGGCATGCGCCGGAATTGGGCGGGGTCATGGGCGAATTCTTCTAATTCGGTCTCATAATGTTCCAGACACCGGGAAAAAATGTGCATAGGTGAGGGATGGGTCAACAATCAAAATAAAGGAAACCAACCGGAGGTGGGCGGAGCGTTCTCGCAGTGGGCGGTACTTTCCACAAAGATTCATAACTCGATTTAACGAAGGCGTCGAGGCCAGAAAAAAACAAAAAGAGTGAGCAAGGCCTTATGCGTGCTGAGCATGCATAAGTATAGCGAAGCCCCCCCCTCACGAGGGGCGGGGCGTGCGTTCAGGTGAAAGCTACTTCTCAAAAAGTAGTGTAACTTCTTTCGGAAAAGTTATAGGATGCGGAAAAAAGTGGTTAGAGGTAATGGGACAAATGTGGTCAAATCCCGAAAGTGGGCGGGGTTGGCACCAAAGTGGGCGGGGCTTAGATCAAAAATTTATAACTCTGTTCAGAAACGTTCTAGAGTGCGGGAAAAAGGTGTCAAGGTGTAAAAGAACAAATGTGGTCAGATCCCCAAAGTGGGCGGAGTTAGCACCAAAGTGGGCGGGGCTTAGATCAAAATTTCATAACTCTGTTCAGAAACGTTTTAGAATGCGAGAAAACAGTGGTTAGAGGTAATAGAACAAGTGTGGCCGAATCTTCGAAGTGGGCGGGGCTTAGATCAAAATTTCATAACTCTGTTCAGAAACGTTCTAGAACGCGGGAAAAAAGTGGTAAGAGGAATTGGAACAAATGTAATTAAGTCCTCGAAGGGGGCGGAACTGGCACTTGGAGGGAAAGGATGGCCGAAAGTTCATCTCTTCAAAAACTTTCTGGAATGCGAAAAATGGTTTGGAGCAGTCAAAAGAAGGGTGGTCAAGTTTATTGTGGAAAGGGTTCGCACTAAGGTGGACGGAGCTATGATCAACCACTAATAACTGCGCTCAAATATATCGAGTGTGATGCTATCAGCAGTTCAGCGTTCGAATCTAGAGAGAACTATCTTATTATGATTATCCAACATTCCGCTGAATGACTCTATCGTGGGTAAGTGGCCATCGACATACAGTAGCGCTCAAAAGTATTCGGCCAACTTTAACTTGCCGTAACTTTTTTCCCAGGAGAGCAAATCACATGAAATTTTGATATGTTTAGCTGAAGCATCTTCTACACTATCCAACACTACTTGACTGCAGAACAGCCATATCTACATACTTGAGGGGAGGCGTTTGTAGACTGTGCTGATAGCAAGTTTGTGACGTCTGCAGTTATTCCGACCTTGAGTACGTTTTTCTTCTCTTCTGGGTTCGACATTAGTGCTCGTACACCTAAGACATGGCAAAAAGGAAAGGGCTCCTAGAAGGACCATCATTCGTATTTCTAGTTGATTTTTTGTTCAAGCCCTTTTGGACATCTGGAACATGATCAGATTGCAGGTCAATAGTGGTAAATATTCACACTACGCCATTGTTAGACATATTGAAATTTCGCTTGATTAGATCCAGTAGGAAAGGAGTTATGACTGAAAATTATAACTGAAGAAGCATTTCGCCGAATACTTTTGAGCGCTACTGTATACTGCGCGCGTTAGCGTGCATAGCCAAACTGGTAACTTATAAATATCAGAAAGGTCTCGTGAATTACCCCTGGGAGCCCAAAATGGGTATAAAAGAAGACTTGTGAAACACCTGTTTCGTTTCCTATCCAATTTGAAATTCCTCCGTTTCTTTATGTTGTTGAAGATTCATGTAAAATTACAGATACGAGGTATGTATAATTACAACACCGATTTCTGGTACGGTTCATACAGTCCTTTCTGACGTCAAGGTAGCATACAACATATTAATACTCCTATGCCATGTAGTATTGTTATTTTGGCTGCGAAAAAGTCGGCTAAGTGAGTTTTGGCCTAAATTTTCTGCTCAACGCATTTTCAACGGTTGTTTTACGATTTCCACTAAGCTTAGTAGTGCTACAGATCATTTGAAAATCTTTTTTCTGCTTTTAACTCAATAAGAATTCTCCCAGAGTCATCTCAGTCAGTTACCCATCTAATCAATCGATTAAATCAATCAAACGAAACTTTCAGGCCAAGATGATTCCAAACAAATCCATCGCTCAGTCGCCGTCATAAGCTGCATGACAGTATTCGGTTGGTTCGGTGCCGTGATGTTTACTGTGCTCGGCGTTGCCTTTAACTTACAAATTGAAAAGTTGCATGCCGATTTAATTGCTGGACTTCTTGTAAACTTTGGGACTGCGGCAAATTTCTTCGTCTATTATTTTATCAGGTCTGTAATACATTTCGTTCACTACTTCGGTTCAACTTGCTCGATTACTTCCTCACCTAATAGCCCCTGGCCGTTTTATATAACCTCATTTATGCCATCAAAAAATCCATGGAAGTATGGGTAAAATGTCCTTCGAAAAAATGAATTATTGAAACTTAGTGAGGAAAACATGGAAAGTGGCTGAGCCAGCCAGCACAGATGTTTTGGAAAAAAAGAATTTTCTTGCGAAATATATTCTATTACCCAGAATCTCATAATTAATCCCTTACAATTTTTAGTGGAATGTATCGCCGTGCATTCGACGACTACCTCTTTATTGGATTCCTCAAGAAAGTCGTAACCCTTAAGCACTTTCCCACCAACCATGGATGGGCTGAAGCTCGCCGCCGATTTTGACATATTTGTAAAGAATAAGATTCCCCCTTCTGGGTCGCTTCCTCTCCCTTATCCATTCTGTATGTTTATGGTTGTTTTGTTGTGTTGTTGTTACGTTTTGTTTATGTTTGTACTGTTTATTCTTTTGATCTGTTCAGTATATTATAGAACCCAATAATTGCTTCGATAATGTAGCTTTAAGGAGTTCACGACAAAACTGGGGTCGGTCTGAGAAAGCAACAAAAGGCAACACAACAATTTGTTGCAACAACAATCAAAACAGTACAACACCACAAGCAGTTAATAATTACACAAAACTCTCATAGCCAGACCCTTACGAAATTACAACACATTTGACATCTCTTCTACATATAATCTCATGCCACTTCAGTCGTCAAAACCTCCCACAACGTGTTACTCTTATTACTTCGCTTTTGCTAAAAACCAGCTGGTTCTCGCGCTCACTTCGCCACTGATACCTTGTTCTGCACAATCACTTCCATTATTCAATCATCCGTAGTCTGACTCTTTGGTTCTGAAAATCATCCTTCGAGGCATGACTCAGTATGTATTCAAGTCAGTAATTCGGACGGCTATTAGACAGACAAACAGACAGTCAGCCAGACAGATATGCGTTATCTTTGACATGATGCTATTGATCAGTAGATTAAGTTTGACTTGAATACAGGTGCTGGTCACAAATAGGAGTTCTGAATACCTCAACTGCTTTTCCATTGATTCCTCACTTGCTTTGCAACTATCGAGCTCTTCATCTTTACACCACCTAGCTCCCAGTTCTTTCTCACAATGAAGTGAAAAAGATAGAATCATACTTCAAGTGAAATCTGCAGTTTTATGTCCCCGCGATGCGGTTTATTCTTCAACACAGCCTCTTCAACGAGGCAATAGTTACAAAAGGTTACTGCGATCATGAAATAACAGACTAGATCTCATATAAATCAACAACGCTTACTGTTTTTCAATGAGCAATCAGCTCCGTCCAAGCTTTGAACTTGGATCACCAAACTTGTGAGATTTTCGGATTCGGATTATTGCACCGAAATAACAGTCGACAAAGCATTAAGTCAGATTCCCTGCGCTCACTCTTCAATGTTTCCTGATCCTCCAGCGCTTATTACAGTTTTGGTTAGAAAAAGACCGTTTGCTTCAACTAGCAATCCAGCTAATAACTGCTCCTGGTTAATTGTACATATTTACGTAGACTCCTGACAGCATGACATTGCATTACGCCGTTGTTTCCATCGGAACAGAGTAAAGTGTTGACTTGGCTGGAGGTAATCTTCATGTCTCGACATCAGACCTCTCTGTGTTGGCTTGAAAAATTGTACAAGCTGTTCCAGTAGCGAAGAGTACAATGCTAAGCGCCAACTGCTCTCTTAATAATCCTTCTTTGGTCTTAGAAATCATGTTTGAGTTCAGTAGCGATTTTCGACAAGTTGAAAGGAACGGAAAATGTTCAGAATACTTGCTTGGAATGCCATTTCAGGTTTCTGATAATTACGATGCTCTATATGTGACAAATGACGCTTTTATTAGGGTGTACCTAAAGTTTTGAAAAAGATTTCGGTCATGAATTTCGCAACCATGTTGCGCAAGAAAGAGATGAAGCAGATCCACGGAAAAAGGGCAGGAAAAGGGCACACATGGTAAATCGTCAGAACAATGGAATAGTATCGCACTTCATCTTTGGAAGCGAGTTTTCATCATTTGAATTATGTCCGACCGACACGACTATCGACGTCTTTTACTTCATTGCTACGATTCTGGCCGCTCAGTCACTCAAGCTCGGAAAGAATTGCAGTCATCGATGGGTAGTACTGCACCTTCTCTCGCCACGTGCTATAGGTGGTGCGGTCGCCTCTCTAGAGAAGAGAATTCACTTCGACGAAGCGCCACGGAGAGGACGTCCACGTTCCACCAAGACCGACATTGTCTTTGCCTCAGTCCAAAGCAATCCTTCTCAAAGCATGAAAGAAATGGAGAGGATGACTTCTGCTCCCTGTTCCACCATCCACGACATCCTACGCAAACGCCGCTTTCGCGCAGCACTTCCTGCAGTTATCCCCCACACCTTGACTGAGAGCGAGCGTCAAGTGCGGGCCGATGTGTGTTGGAAGCTATTCGACCGCAAGCGAACGGTGGCTTGGACGAGCTTCATCATCGCTTAGGATGAGAAGTGGATTTCTTATGGAAATCCACACATTAAGTTGCAGTGGCTACCAATCCGTTGCCAAGCGTGGGGGACACGTGATAAAGGAGATGATCTGGTTCTTCTCCTGCTTCGCCGGCTGTTTTTACCATTAGATCCTACCTGAGGGTACCGCTGTGACGGCAAGAGTATTCTGTGAGCAGCTGCGGGAGATGGGGTCTCGAGCCCCAGTTTCACACCGAATGCAGGGAAAGTTTCTGATTTTGATGGACAACGCTCGACCACATCATGCTACGGCGACGGCTGAGGAGCCGGAAAGGCTTGAGATTACCTGGCTACCCCATCCTCCGTATTCACATGACCTTAGCCCTTGCGACTACCACGCTTCCAGGAGTCTACAAGCTTACCTGAAAGGGAAAAATTTCATAACCGTCAGGAGGTCAAAAGTGCAGTAGGTGAGTGGATCGCGTCGCGCTTCTCTTCTTTCTGAATTAATGGCATCAGTGCTCCGCTCAGTCGATGGAGGGACGTCGCGGCTAAAGAGGGCCACTATCTCGATTACTGATCTCACCTTTTTGTTGTAGTATTTTTGTGTTGAATAAACCAAAAAAATTTTTTAAAACTTCTGGGACACTCTAATACTTTGCAATCAAGGATCAGCTTCAATTTCATCAGTGCGTCTATTAGGTTTGCCTTTTTTTCTTGACTTCTATTCAGAATCTTGATGCACCTTATAAAAAATTCGCGTGATGATAACACCATTATCAGATGTTATCAATGACCTTTTTCTTTACAGAGACATCATTAGTTAGAAGTTCAAGATAACTGGTGACCGAAGAAGTTTTCTCGCAAGTGATTCCGACCAAAGAGGATCTTTATTGAGTTACAAACTCGCTGGATAGTGGTCGTGATCTAATAGCAAGAAACGAACAAAATCGCCATCTGCTTATCGTGTCGTGGCTTCCGCCCGACTTATTAAAGGGCCACGCCTGGTCGGGCGCGCAGGGGTCCCGGCGCGCACAGCGTATCGGTGCCTGCGCGTCGGCTATACTCGACGCACGCTCTGGCCTAACACCATCCGGCAGTGTGTCTGCATCGATCGTTGTAGCCGGCCGCCACTGCCCGTCGTCCTGTCGTCGTACCGCTCGAGCCTGGAAGTGTGATGCAATCGATGGAAGTATGATGCAATCCGATGGAGTGTGAAGTGATCGACTTGGGCATGGAAGCCCCAAGGTGCCGAGCGGTCCCGAGCCACGTCGCCTCCCCTCGTGAGATTAACGCACTGGGTTCGTACCACCTGAGACGTAGGTTGCTGGTTTTCATCGTATTTTAATTGCTGACGTATTTCATATTCTTTTCTCATGTACTCATGCAATTTTTTTTATTGTCGTATTAATGTTTCCTTATTTATTGGCGTATCCATGAAGACTGCGTATAGTATTGTGTTGGTGGTTAAGATCGTAGACGGTGATTAATAGCAAAGGTGAACTACGTATCACAAATGTCTTGGAACAAAGAATTTCTTCAACTACATTTCTGAGCTCACTAGAATGATTCAGTTACACATACATGGCAATTTTCAGTGCAATTTATCGCCGTGCATTCGATGAACACCTATTCATTGGATTCTTTAAAAAAGCGTTGAATTTCGAACATTACTCTACTAGCCACGCGTGGGCTTCAACTCGCCGAGCCTGAAGCTTTTTAGCAGACCGCCTGCACTACTGTTACCCACATTTGGAACTCTAGATACGTATTCAAACTTGTTCTTGGCATCGAAAAGGATCCTGAAAGAAGGCATTCGTGATGTAAAATATTGCAAGAAGTAATTTTCATAACTGAAGCTCACCAGGCCACCTCTTGTGGTCTCCTTCTCTGTTCTTACTCTTTTGTTTTACTACAGGTTATTTGCTTATAGAGTTTGACAAGCTGAGTTCAACGGTATTCTCAGCTCCTGGAATACTTTCTAAGCGGACTTGTGAAGAAAACACGAAAAAGACGCGAAGCTGCGTTATTCGCGTGAAAATTCGAGTTCTTACGGAGAGTACTGTATGAATATTGATGGGGTGAATAAAATCATTCAGAAATTCGCCGTTATTTGTGTGTTATTTTGTATTGTTGAAGTGAGGAAATCAGCTGACTGTTTGATTTTGCTAAATATTGAGATGGGTGACACAGAAGTGAGGTGCTTCAATGAAATTCATTCGTGCCGGTGCGGTGTGAGGCATACCTCTGCGTGGGACCACTTCTTACTTGTTACTATGAAGCGCTATACCTAGTGCAACCTTCACTGCGTTGTACATCTTTAACTTTTTTACTCATCATAAATATTGCGTTGTCCGAAAAGTTCCCGCCGTTTTTTATTCATCTTTGAATGAAAATTTCTAGAAGAAGAAATCCATTGATTGAACAATATATCCTCCATTTTGTCAAGTAAGGATTCGTCATCTTCCTGTAGGTTCCAGTTCCCCTCTTTCATAGAAGGTTCCAGACTTAAAATCGAAAAACCCTCTTAGGTGCTTTTTGCAGTCCTCCAGCGAATTGAACGATTTTCCATTCTAAGAATTTTGCAGAAACCCAAACAAGTGGTAATTCGATGGTGCTATGTCTGGACTATATGAAAGGTGCGGTAAGACATCCCACCCAAACTTTAGCAACTTTTGATGAGTGGCCAAAAGTACGTGTGGTCTGGAGGTACCCTGTTGGAAGATTACGCCCTCACAATTGGCTACTTCGGGTCGCTTTTGGTCTATCGCTGCCTCCATATTTTCTAGTTAACTATAGTACCTCTCCGAAGTCATCGTTTGATTATGCGACAACAGCTCATGGTAAGTGATTCCCCTGAAATCCCATCAGCAACTCGGCATAGTCTGCCGCACCTGGATTTTGACTTTTGCAGCGGTTTGTGACGGCTCACCAGGGGACTCCACGATCGTTTCCGCTCCTCATTGCTGTACACAATCCGAATTTCGTCCCTCGTGCTCATGCGTTTCAGAAACGGCTCATTTTTATTTCGTTCGAGCAACGAGTCGCACATGGAGGCGCGGTCCACCGCATTGCGCTCGCTCCTTTCGCGAGATATGTAAACATCAAGGCGCTTTACAAAGCCAAGCGCTTGCAGATGACCATGGATGGTTAAATACAAAACACTAAGCCCTTGACCTACTCCACGAGTAGTTGTGTGCTGATTTGCTTTGGTTCACATTCTGAGTTGGTCGTTTAAACGGATGATAGTCTCCCTGAGGGTTGCCGGTCTTCGAAGGCAAATTCACTCTGTTCGGATTCCGTAAACTAGTCATGCACTGTACGTTCCTCTAGAGCATGGTCTACTCGAACGTCATATATCTTTCATGCGGCTTGAGCCGCATTCTAGGCTTTGCGGTAGAAGAAGTCTTCAGATGTCGAAAATGCGCGCAGTGGTTCCCCATTTTCATACGAGTCCTGTACAGACAAACTTCGACAAATGTTGACAGAATCCCAACACGAACATAGAGGAGGACCTACTCTTTCAGAAAACATATAACATTATTAGGTTGGGTCCTTGATCTTTTGTACAACGGTTGATAAAGCCGGGGTTGTCAAAAATCGGCGGGAACTTTTCGGACAACCCAATAAATAATTACGGGGACTGGGATAGTCCACGACAAGTGGCGCACTGTCAAGCACGCAAAAGGCAGGATCGAATTCCCGGATAGGTATCCCGTCTGGACCAACCAAGCCTTTCAACCCTCTCGAGTCGGTTAGTTTGGTACCAGATCCGTCAGGGAAAGGTAATAGCACTGACTTATACATCGGCTGGCCGACCGCAAGTCATTATATTAAGCTACATACGCAATTCAAACTAGCCCACTACGATTCTGAATCGAAGTCGAATGCTGGAGCGCGTCTCACAGACCTGAAAAACTTTTTTTATCCTTTAATCTATTCAAGTAACACACGAGGGTAATGACATACAAAACAAAAGCAAAAACTATAAGTCCAATGATCTCAATTCAACAACTGAAGACACGAGAATAAATCAAAAGCGAGAAAAGGAAGAAGGCTGAAAAAGGAAACAACGCCTCAGTATAGGCAAGGAGAAAAAAAGGAGGAGGAGAAGGGAGAAATTCACATTAAGAAGCGCTAGTGAAATTACTTTGGCAAATTGGTTGTGTGTGCAGGAGGCTGCTTGTTCTCCTGTAAGAAGGAGGCTATTCCGTGAGCTCCTGGCCTTTGGTTCAAAGCGCAACAGTAGTGCTGCTTGATGACGACTTAGCACCTTAACGGAAGAACATTGCTGAAAATTGACTAGCACCCTATACGACCGGGTGAAGCCAGTTTTTCCTCCTAATGATACGAGCTCGTGTGCCCTCCTCGGCGTACCTCCTTCCCGTAACTGTCTATGTCCATTTTTTTGTGTTGTTATATCCAAACTTCGGCCGTCAAAGCTGTCATTTAGTCAAAGCTGTCCATTTAAAAATTGGACGATATGTTATTTCTTAGCGCTCGTTTTGAGATGGTGTCTGTTATAGGAATTCTGAATTTTGCGCCGTTTTTCTTGAAAGTACGAAGGTGTATTTGGATGAAGTGCAATAGTTTGAAGGAAAGAGTTTTTGATTTTCTTCATTCCTTTTTATTTTTTAGGAGATTATCCCATTCTATAATACGTTTTTTGAGGTCGTAGACAATCCCTTTTGGTGTTGAAATCATCCGAACTCTACTTTAACCATCGACACAAATTCTTTGTTCGTTTAACTCTAACTTTAGGAGTCATGAAAGGAATGCCTATGGTGATTTTATCTTCAGAAAAAGAATGGGAATAGTATCATGCAGCCCAGAGAGATCCATTTAGACTAAGGTACTTTTTCAGAGACTGTGATGCTTCACTCACTGTTTCCTTTCCGATATGTATTGCCCAACTGCTTTGCTTTTCCCGCGTTAATGAGTTAAAAACGGTCACCAGACTTGCTGGAGGTAATCTTCATGTCTCGATACCAGATCCCGCTATGTTGGCTTCAAAATTGAACAAGCTGCTCCAACAGTAACAGTGCAACGCTAACCACCAACAGCCGCTTTTATCAATCCTCCCCTGGTCACACAAGTCATGCTTGAGTTCAGTAGTGATTTTCGACAAGAAGGAAGGGAGAGAAAAATGTTCAGAATTCTTGCATAAAACGTCTTTTGGAGTTTCTGATAATTACGATGCTCAATCTGTAATGAATGACTCCTTTACTTTGCAAATCTCCCCTTTTGAACACGTGTTTTTCGGAAGACTCGTTTACTTTGCTAGTATTAATATAAAACAGAATGCCAAAAAAGCCCACTCTGTGTCTAGTAGTATCTCTTTGCATTATAATCCTGTCTCTCGATTCAAAAGTGCTTAACTTTCACTATTATTTTTTATATTTCATCTAATGATATGCTAAGCAATCACCATGTTCAATGGCTGTTTTCGAAAAACTGAAGCCAGTGCTCCCTCTTAAAGTGTATAAGTTTTCTTCCAGGATGCTTCCAGATATTCTATCAGTGTTTTACCAAGTTTTTTACACAGTTGGTGCCGACTATCAGCCTCATTGGGAATGTATTTATTGGGTACGTAACGGCGGTGCGTTCAAGGTCCCAGTGAGCATGTTTTGTTCTGAAGATGTTCTTTATATTTGCCGTCCTTTCTTTGCAGTCTTCTGGTTTGTATACATGATAAGTTTCCATTTTCATTTTCCCATTTCGAGTTCGATTTTCATTTTCAAGATCACTAAGGAGTCCGTGCAACATACTGATTGGCTTCATATCCTTCAGTGAACTTTTTCATATGCTCGGGCACTATGTTATGGTTGGATCTCATAATATGTGAGTTGAGGTTACTTCATATTCGAATGTACATGATAGAAGACGGCGTTGATGGGGCTACCTGATTAGTATACTCACCTTCGCCTGACATTCCCTCCCTCTCTTGACTCCTGAGAACGTTTTTTTCGAAAGTCAATAACTCATAGGAAAAGCGTTGGAGCCGGGCTGGATGTTCTGGCGCAGCAACTGGAGAAATTGGAGCACTATACTGTCTGATACATGAACGTCGTCACAATTAGTTCATAGTAGCGAATCTATTTTCAGAATTGACAACCATCTGATGAGACAGGACCTATGTGTTTTATTGGCAAATGCTTCCAATATTGGGCATGTTGTTCTCTTCTATTTTACTAGTCAATGTTGCCGGTCGATCGACTGCTATCTACGCAGAAAATTCTAGTACTGACTTTGGAATTCTTTTTTCAAACTCCTACCAAAGAGAACAAACCACATGGGAACTATTTTGAAACCACCCTTACAAGAAACTTCTGTGGTTGGCCCGCATAAATCATCAACTAAGTGATATTGTGAGATTGTATGCTTCAGGTTGCACAGGAACGGAGAATTCGGGAGGGGAACGCAGTTTCCTATATCGACTTCCAATTTCTTCAGATGCTACGCCAGAACAGCCAGCCCGGCTCCAAACGCTTTCCTATGAGTTATTGAACTTTCGAAAAAACGTTCTCAGGAGTCAAGAGAGGGGAGGGAATGCCAGGCGAAGGTGAGTATACTAATCAGGTAAGCCCCATCAACGCCGTCTTCTATCATGTACATTCGAATATGAAGTAACCTCAACTCACATATTATGAGATCCAACCATGACATAGTGCCCGAGCATATGAAAAAAGTTCACTGAAGGATATGAAGCCAATCAGTATGTTGCACGGACTCCTTAGTGATCTTGAAAATGAAAATCGAACTCGAAATGGAAAATGAAAATGGAAACGTATCATGTATACAAACCAGAAGACTGCAAAGAAAGGACGGCAAATATAAAGAACATCTTCAGAACAAAACATGCTCACTGACCTTGAACGCACCGCCATTACGTACCCAATAAATACATTCCCAATGAGGCTGATAGTCGGCACAACTGTGTAAAAAACTTGGTAGAACATTGATAGAATATCTGGAAGCATCCTGGAAGAAAACTTATACACTTTAAGAGGGAGCACTGGCTTCAGTTTTTCGAAAAACAGCCATTGAACATGGTGATTGCTTAGCATATCATTAGATGAAGTATAAAAAATAATAGTGAAGTTAAGCACTTTTGAATCGAGAGACAGGATTATAATGCAAAGAGATACTACTAGACACAGAGTGGGCTTTTTTGGCATTCTGTTTTTATATTAATACTAGCAAAGTAAACGAGTCTTCCGAAAACACGTGTTCAAAAGGGGAGATTTGCAAAGTAAAGGAGTCATTCATTACAGATGAGGCATCGTAATTATCAGAAACTCCAAAAGACGTTTTATGCAAGAATTTTGAACATTTTTCTGTCCCTTCCTTCTTGTCGAAAATCACTACTGAACTCAAGCATGACTTGTGTGACCAGGGGAGGATTGATAAAAGCGCTCTTGGTGGTTAGCGTTGTATTGTTGCTGTTGGAGCAGCTTGTTCAATTTGAAGCCAACATAGCGGGATCTGGTATCGAGACATGAAGATTACCTCAAGCCAAGTCAACACTTCACTCTATCCCGAGAGAAAACAACGGCTACAACAACAACATAATGCAATGTCATGATGTCAGGTGTCTACATAAATATAGACAATTAAGCAGGAGCAGTTATTAGCTGGACTGCTTGTTAAAGCGAATTGTTTTTCTACCAAAACTGCAATAAGCGCTTTAGGATCAAGAAACATTGAAAAGTGCAGGGAAATCTGACTTGACGTGTTGTTGACTGTTATCTCAGTGCAGCACGCGATCCACAACTTTCAATGGCAAAGCTCGGACGGAGTTTGAATCGTGCTCAGACTTGTTAGGTTCTATGCTCTTTGCTAAGAAGACCAGCTGTAAAGTCATACTTTTAATGCCCCTAGAGAAAATCAACGTCATCGAGCTGATCGCTGATTGAAAACGGTAAGCGTTGCTGACTTGTGCGAGATCTGGTCTGTTATTTCAGAACAGCAATGACTTTTTTGTAACTATTGCCTTGTTGAAGCGACTCTCTTCATGTATAAATCGTATTACGGGGACATAAAATAGCAGATTTCCACTTGAAGTATGATTATGTCTTTCTGAATTTATTGTGAGAAAAAACTGGGATCGTGGTGGTGTAAAGATGAGGAGCTCGATACTTGCAAAGTGTCGTACCATTCAAACAACTTGAGGATTCCCCTTGCGTGGCGCGCCCGTAGTCCCGCCGGAAAAGGCACAGTACGCTCAGGAAGCTAGAGTTTGCCACGTGGCAATGAACGTGGCACGTGGCATACATGTACAGGGTGTTCCAAAATTATTTGCGCCGATTTATAGCAATATATTTCAGAATTCTCAGCTGCGAAAGACTATGGAATCTCTATGCTCGTTAGTCAACACTATGAGTTACAACATGCTACAGTCGCCTTTAAAAATATTCCCATGAGCGCGGAAAGAAGTCAAAGTTTGCTCTCGACTTGATCGCATGTGGCACGCAGGTATCCTCCTTCATTTCTTCCCAGCCATTCTCCAGCCTTTGCATTCTAGGACTCCAAAACTGGGACTGCGAAGTCGACATGTCCTCTTCTAACCAGGGACCAGTCGTGGGGTCAAGTGAGTCAAGTTCTGAAAAAATAGGGTGACCATCACTCCTCACCAATGGAGTCGGGCAGCTGTCGTCGGCACCACTCGCGGCCAAGCGTGGCTCTGTTGGGTGGAGAAGCGTCCCGCTGGAAGGACTACGAGATGTTTCAGAAAACGTAGCCTGATCAATGCTTCAGTACTTCCATCAGCACGCTGTTCGAGTGCTGGTCTTGGTCAATTTTCACGCCTGCACCGAAGAAACCACGAGCGGCTTACCCTTGCCAGTTTTTTCTTCGGAAAACATCATTTTACTATTATGATAGCAACCATACACCCTCGGCGTTTCTTTCTAGAACGCGAACGTTTCGGTTTTTGAGGAATGGCTTTATTTCAAAAAATTCTTGACCAGAAAGAACGACGAAGGGTTGCGTGTCATCACTTTCGACTAGACACAGTCGACGATGAAATGGTTTCTAGGACTTTTCTTTGGGCTGTACATGTGAGTTCCCAAGAATAATTCGAGGAATGCTGTTTGGTCCAAAAACGGGATGGGGCTCAATAGGGGTAATGAGATTGGCACAGCCGACGCACACCTAAAGTCGGGCGAGCTCATAGGGAGATGCGGATGCTGTAGAGCTTGCACCATATGCACCGGCTGTAATGTTGCACGTAGCTTACTGTAGCCAGCCGTATGCGACGGCACACACATAAGGACAGCTCGCCCATGTACCTCTTCCATGCAACTTTTGGCCACATTTCCGTGCAGTCCCTGATTCTACTAGTTTGGTGAAACTTTCATTTCTCCAAATGCGCATATTATCGGCTTTCCTT
The DNA here is from genome assembly GCA_000469685.2 of Haemonchus contortus. Taxonomy (NCBI): domain Eukaryota; kingdom Metazoa; phylum Nematoda; class Chromadorea; order Rhabditida; family Trichostrongylidae; genus Haemonchus; species Haemonchus contortus. Next base: position 42,809,864 of record LS997565.1, read on the forward strand.
TGCCCTATTTGTACTATTATAAGTAATATAATAGTTTTGGGGTGTCTATCAACTATGATAGATACCCCGGAACAATCATTCATTTGGAATTATGATAGATACTCCAAAACTACCAGAAACAGTCCTTTTGAGAATTTTCATAAAGGTGGGGCTTGCCACCTTCGAATGAGTGATGGAGGTATCCATAGCAAGAGTATTCGGGTATGCTTTCCGCGGGGCCCTCGAAACGATGTCACGCCGCAGCCGTCGCATTCTTGGCGAAAGTCGCAGTTGTCGGGGGGGGGGGGGCTTACGAATCGCGTTCGATTCATGGCAGTCAGCTATAAGAAAAGATAAGCAGGGTAAATCACTCGGTCCACTGACACCTGGTGGTACCGTGAAGCCATGTCGTCACAGTGGCGCGATCCAGGCTTTCATTAAGTAAGACATTAGATTTGATCTTCTAAGAAGCCCAAACACCAGCAGCTGACTTAATGAAAGTTTCTGGTGGTGATGTGTAGTGAACCATGCGAAGTAAGCGATTTTACATAGTGGGGACATATTGAGAAGCGTAAACACGAAGCAGCTAAGCACAAAAAGATCGTCGAGCAAATTTCTCTTGCGGTCTTCATTCTGAGTTGTTCCCAGAAATGCGGCCGTATAATGTTCAAGCTGAAGATTCTTCCAGTTCGCTTTCATGAGGTTCATTTTCCTTTTTATCAGAGTCGTTTCCATTGTACTTGTGCCACCAGCAAACTCTCATTCTTCCTGTAGTTTTGTAACCATCTATTAAAGTTTTTGGGCAGCAAACTTACAACTCTGATGTACGGCTGAAAAAGATCGCAACATCCATGCTGATCGATATAGCAAGTCCGAAAGCGATATGAATGAATACAAGGGAGCACAGTAGGTTGTTGCTGAAACGATATTGATAAGCTATCTAGTCACAGTGATTTCAATACACTTGGACGACCGAATTAAATTTTGCAAGTGAAGGGGAGTACTCGGAAAGAGTACTCGGAGGCATATTAGGGAACGAAAACAATGTAGTTTCGCTGTCTTTGTAATCTCATTGAATCCTGACGATATTTGACACTATTCGGGTATTCAGATAAAGTACATGACAGATAGCTACCGTACAAGCTGCCGTATTTTGGATCTACTATATCACATATGAAAGTTTTCTATTTCACATTTTTGAAATCCTTAATTTTTGAATTTCACCTTGAATGAGAGGTTTTACAAAGATCAATGTTCATTCTGAAATATCTGCGTGGACATCAAACGATCGATAGCAACATTGACGAGCACTATAGAGGAGAAAAACATGCTCAATGTTGGAAGCGTTTGCCAGAAAACACAAAGATCCTGTCTCATTAGATGGTTACCATTCCTCAAAACAAAAGCGAGTTCAGCTTCCATAGCGCTATTCAACGTATAACCACAATTCAAAAGGTTCTTTTCATATTCTGAACACATAGAATCTGCATCTTCACACTAAGACTGGACACGTCACTGTATCGATGAGCGCTGGTAAGCAAGGAAATCGCACAAGTCAGAAACGAAGGAAACTCATAAAGTCTTTGTTAATTGATCGAAAATTCTATAGAAGTAACAGAAAATCAAGCAAAAATATAAATCAATCTCGAGGAAACGTCGACACTTTCCGACAACGTATTTTAATTCGAGTAAGTCAACTCACATGTAAAACGATCCAATCATAACATAATGCCCAAGCTTATGCAAAACTTCACCCATAGCCATAGATCCGATAAGAATATTGCGTGGGTTTCGCAGTGACCTCAAGGAAAAGAGAATTAGATTTGCTATGAGAAAAGAGATATACAACTACGAATTACAATTGCCTGGGAGCATTAACTGACCGTGAAGGTACGGTTACATACACAATTGATGCGTTCCCAAGCAAAATTGTAGTTGGTATGACAATGTAAAAGACCTGATAGTATACAGGCAGTGCTTCCTGGAACATCCTGAAAGGAAGCGCTCCACTTCCACAGGCAGTGTAAATTCACAGCTTTTCAAGAATTTCACTGATAAGTGAGCCACTTATGATTACTGTCATAGAATTGTTAACAAAACTATTTCTGGTATTTTACTGAAAGCGGAGGCGCGATTACCTTTCAACCCTGTGATAAACATTGCAGCCGATAACCGAGAACGGAACGGAACAGTAATTTCACTGAGAAAAGTAACATTTAACTTTCATGCAAAAAACTCCGAATTTGCAGGAATTCACGCTTGTGGGAAACAGCTTCTGCAAAGTTACAAGGAAGATACCCGTTAAGCTTCCACTTGAGCTACTGATGTATTCTAAGGGCATAGGGTAAAGGCAACGTTCATGATAATTTAAGGTTACCTAGTTCTAGACAGGAAATGTAATTGATAGTTTAGGATATTAAAAAAGCTACGAAGAAAACGTGAAAGTCGACGTCCTTAGACAAGTATAAGTAAAATCTTCCTTAAATAAAGAAGTAAAATTAGGGGTAGGATGAGAATATGACGATGGAATTTGCATGAAAGAGGTATTTGGGCAAGCTGTTCGAACGCTGTTGCGTACTACTGGCTGCTGCTTGCGTGCAAGGTGTGGGTCCAGGTGCGAATGGTACAATCCTACAGCTTCCACATCGCTTAAGAGATTGTCTCCTTGGGTGTGTACCTTGGCTAAACCGATGTTGGGGACCCCTACTACGCCCTACCTTGACCGTATTTCTACCCAGAAGCGTTCCTTAGGCTACACTCGTAGGTCACAGGTTCATCTTGGGGAGAAATCTGAGAATTCATTTTTAACGTGAACTGTGCCTTTGATTTGATTCGACCACCGATTCGAACCATTATTGCAGGGGACAAAAAATGGTCACTATTCAGCTTCGTGGTGTTGGCTGGTGAGTAGCTTCTGGTACATCAATGGATAGTCAGTACACGAACCTGTGTGATCCGTAAAACGGGTATTACACAGCGCTTCTCACCTTACGTCCTTGGTTACAAACAGGCTTGACGGCCTCCTTATCTACACCGAGTTACATGTATTTTCGACGGCAAGGAACAAAGGAACTAGGCACCAAAGTAGTCTTAGAATTACTATCACGCATTGCACAGAACTCAACTCTACGTTCACGACGAGGGCTCTACGTTTTAGATTGCAATCATGATTAACGAACATTATGATAAGAATGGAAAATCAAGTAAACATTTCCAAAGGAGGCTACTATCGAATTGGGAACCCTTTCCTATCAAGGGCAGGGACAGTTACTGCGTGCAAAACAGATGGTAAATCATTTCCAGAAGACTCGAAACAGCGAAACACGCTGGGCGTTTGCGCGTCCTCAGACATATTGCGTATGAAACACAAATAAATGGAGCCCCACTTCTCCTACCATGACAAGCTGTTTGGGCTTCATGCAAAATGATTGTAAGAAGCTACAGTATTTACAGCGGCTACATTTTCTTGAAAAATCCCATTTACCTATCACTCATTTGCGTTAAGGTAACAAACTGGTCACGGAATCGCCACAAGCATCGTTTATACTTCTTAGTTAGAGTTGCTAAGCAATCAATTGTCCATTGTACGTGTTCCATGTCTTCCCACCCTCCCCCCCTCCCCCCCCCTCACCCTCCCAAATCCTCAAATCCTACCATGGGCCTCGAAGCGGCGAGGAGCGAGGGGCGAAACGGAAGAAACTCCGGCTAACAGTGAGGTTATCACCGCCTCAATAGGCTAGCTACCCGAGGATCGGTATATCAGCTTCAACACGACAGCGAGGGTCCGGAACAGCGCAGATGGAAGCACGAGCTGTAAGTGCACTGGAGCAAACGGGGACCTGAAGGGACTTGTAGACAAAAACCGCCGCAGTATTTGGAGTGCACAGGGCGAAAAGCCCACGAGGCATGGAAACTGCTTACGAATTTGCATCTATAACGCCGTACCATTGCCTTGAAGGCAGACCATACTACATGAAGCTTCGCTTTGACGTCATTGCCGTTCGAGACGAGAACCAAGGAAACGGCCATCAAAGAGATCGACGACGGGCATCTCTTTGTTCTAGGAGAGGAAGTTGATGAAAGAAACGTCGGAGGCATCGGATGCTTACCAGGGAAGGATCCCAAATCAAAGTGGTTATTTGAAATGAGACCTACACTCTGAAGGTGTTTTTGGATGCTGAGTTCAAATATGCTTTTCAAATTTGCCAAGCACTTCTCTGATCGGAGTTATGAGGGTGGTTTCGGGGAGCTCAACATAAGGAAACTTAATTTACATGAATGTGCTTCGTTTCTCAACTAGCTTGGTGTAGTGGTAAGCGTGACGCTTCATGGTATGCCGTCGGCTACTTAAGCATTCACCCGGGTGTTTTTGGGACGCCTACAATTCTGTTTTCTTTCTGATTTTGGGGTTAGTAAGTGTAAAGCGATGGGCTGTGACGAGTTTTTTTTATGTTGTTTCCCATTGTGAGAACCTTCTTTGCTTCAAGCATTCCGTGCTAGAGTACCACATTTGTTCATAAAGTGGCGGAAATTATCCCACTGTGAATATAGAGTGCATGGGCATGCGAGTAAAACTGATGTAATACTTAATGTAGGTGAATATCAGCAAAAGATTAAAAGATCATAGAACGTGAGAAAATCACGATGAGAGCATTTTCTAGTGCTCAAGGGAAAATTCCATGTAATGCAAAAATTCAGTCCTCCAAAAAACCCCAACCTTGATCTCCCGCTCATGCAGTTCTCATTTCATATGACCGCCTTGACTTGGGATCCTTCCTTGGCGAGAATCCGACGCCAACGTTCCTTCTATCAACTTTCGCTCCTAGAATGAAGAGGTGCCCGTCGTTGGTCTTCCTAATGACCGCTTCCTTAGTTTTCGTCTCTCGAACGGAGTCATAAACTTTTTATCTGAGCTCTGGCTACTCTAGTGCCAACCTCGCCTACTTCGTGGGTTTGACTACATTTGTTCCATAACCTCTAACCACTTTTCCGTTTCCCACTTGAACGTTTCCGAACGAAGTTACACTCATTTTTGAAAAGTAGCCTTCACCTCAACGCACGCCCCTCCAATTGTGGGCGGGGCTTCGCTAAGCTTACGCATGCTCAGCACGGCATAAGGCCTTGCTAACTCTTTTTTCCTGGCCTCGACGCCTTCGCTGAATCGAGTTATGAATCTCTGTGGAAAGTACCGCCTACTACGGAAAACGCTCCGCCCACCGGAGTAATGCCACAGAGCGGGAATGTATCAGAGAGCATCCTCCGCCACTCGCGTGCGGCTGCGTGGCCGTTTTAGTTATTCACCTTTTGTTTCTCTTGCCTTGAAGCACGATATTGTTTGCGCGCCATTTTCAAAAATGCACCGCATGACTCCTAGCTGCCCGAAAACCGACGCGTGTCCTTGCCCATAGCCCCTTTTTCATGCATCGTATATGTGGCGGGTGAAAATCTGGGCATCCAGATGAGATTATGCCGTGAAGTAAAATGTATTGTCTACAGAAATTCTGCAGAGTTCGGAGGATGCTCTCTGATACATTCGCTCTGTTACCGTCACTCCGCCCACCGCTGGAAAGATTCCTTTATTTTAGTTGTCGGCCCATCCTCATCTTTGCACATTTTTTCCCGGCGTCTGGATTGTTGTGAGAACCGAATGAGAAGAATTCGCCCATGACCCCGTGAGTATCTATTACAAACAATTTCTATCACAATATTTCTTTTACAGTAGCTTCTGTTCAAGATTCTTGTCAGTGCCCAAATCAAGTTGACATACATCTTACAAGTTTCAACTGTAGGTAACGATAGTGCAGACGGTGCTCCGCTGGAGCGCTTTAAATTCGTCGAGTTTGAAGCCCATGCATGGCTGGTAGAAGAGTGTTCAAATTCCCAACGCCCTTTTGAAGAATCCAATAAAGAGATATTCGTCGAATGCACGGCGATACACTGTACTGAAAATGGTCATGTATGGGTAATTATATCATTCCCGTGAGCTCAAAAATGTGGTTAGAGGGAATCTCTTTTTAGAGACATCTGTAATTCGTATTCACCATTGCTTATATTACAAAAATTTATTCCCATAATACGATACCGCTTTCATGATCAGTTTTTTCTTTATCAGAACGCTAGACCTATATGATTCCTTGCCTTTTTATGATTTCTATGAATGGGTTTTTTCAAAAAAGCCAAACGTCGTGAAAGTAGTTCACAAATCCGAATACGAATGGCCCACCTGATAGAGTAATAGACGAAAAAGTTTGTTGCACACGCAAAGTTTATGAAAAGCCCAGCAAAAAGGTCGGATTGCAATTTGTCCGATTTTTCAATATTCAGACTGAATACAATGTCGACCACAGCAAGTACCATCGCGCTAAACCAGCCAAATACTGTTGTTAAGCTTATTACCAAGAGCGAACGATGGATTTGCTTTGAATTCTTCTTGACCTTAAATTTGTGGATGATTAAACTAAACCAGAAAAACAGTTGGAGAATTGAAGATCTTCCATATCAAACTATATGATGAGCTACACTTTTAACTTTTTCTGTAGCCAAACTCAACCAAACTACTCTTTAAACAGCTTGTGAATGGAGTCTGCATAGAATTCAATCTAAAAACTTACTCAGTTGTGCTTTTCTCAGCAAAAATATCAGCACTAAATAGCAGGCAAGTATAAGAATATTAACTGCAGCCATAACGTCGACAAAGACGGTATGAATCATATCACTAAATTGGTGCCGTTATCATACATACCACATACCTGCAAAATTATATGCGGGGGACGTCTTTCGTTTTCATCAATGCGTGTATGGGATATGCCTTGTTCCTCGACTTCTATTCAGAACCGTAATGAGTTACTGGTGCACAGTTCAGGCCACTCCCGCTAGGTCGTGCATCACAATGAAAAATTGGTAGAGCCTGGCCGAGAGTTTTTCAATCTGAGCTGCATCCCCCTAAGATTGGGCCTACAGGCTGTGGTAGAATCGAGCTATGAACTTATAAGACGAGATGAACCTCTGCTCCGATCTTCCTCATTTTTTTCGATGACCCATTTCCTATCGTTAGTCATTTTTCCCTACGTTTGAAGGCTGTTATGAAACCAGATTGGAAACCTTCATCATAACCTACTTCGGTGCATGGTCGTCTGGCATCTGATGGGAGAGTTTCACTGACCTTGTACTGACCTGTTGATTTTGCCCCGCAGTTGGTATGCCCTATGCTTAGACATACCAAACTTGACCCAAGATCTGCGGGTGCTTCTTCGAATGACTCCGATTTTTTGTGATGGGCAGAAGCGGCGGCAATGGTAAGGATTATGGAGAGGATATTTCAAGCGCTTAAACCGTAAGATAAAAGTGTATCTGATGTAAAGTTTCCACCCTCTTGTGGAAAAATGACATCAGTGGGCTAATAATGAAGCAATGATAGGCTTTTTTTGAAATGTGTGATCTGATCTGATGTGTAGTTCTGAGATCACGACAACTAGTTGTCATCTTTGCCGCCGATGAAATGATTTGGCATAGACAGGTGTACAAGCTGGTTGAGAAACAACAGCGCGGACTGCACAAGTAAGGACCCAAATCCCACACGAGACTCAGCATTTTGCCCATATCTCGCCATACTTGAAAGATAAAATTCCCCGGCCTCTGAGATTTTTGCGAAAAGGTTCACCCGTTACTATACTGATGTTTTGCGCTTTTTCTGCTTCAAACTTACATCTCAGACGTGCGACTGAAAAATATCCATGTCTCCATAGTGAGAGGAAAAACTAATCCAATAGCAATGTGGATGGAAATATAGAGAGTATACCGTCCTTTTGATTAGAGAATTGCTGAAAAATGTTTCTTGTTTACTTAGTAGAAATACAATTTTAGTCTCGTATTCCTCGGAACAATTTCTTCCGTTTGATGAATAATATCATTTCGCAAAAAATCAATTTACATACTAAAATTTCTGTGTGGATAATACTCGGTCGATAGCAACATTGAGAAGCCAGTATAGAAGAGAATAACATGCCCACTGTTGGAAGCATTTGCCAATAAACACAGAAGTCCTGCCTCATTAGATGATTTTCAGAGCTGAAAATAGGGAAAGCAATTGTGAATATCAGAGCTAATTAGTTTAAAACAAAAATTTCCTTGAGTTGATGGAAACTGGGAATTTTGTCAATTTCTGAACGACAGGTTTATGCCCTCACACCCTTAGCACAGTTGGACTCGGTACTCTTACTAATGGCTGTTATTTCGCCCTAGTGAGCGATCCAAAAGTCCCTTTCACCCAGCTTGTAAACTTTAGGATTGCGTAAGGCGGGGGAAATGACTGACTGTAACAAGAACATTATATCAAAATTAGGTATAACAAAAATTGTTTTCAGTACCGCTGTTCGACCCAGGTTTTGGTTGACTGGTGAGTGTGAGTACCGATCAATTGGTTCAGAAGCCGCTAAAAAGGCGATGGCGACTGTAGTTTGGGTAGTGTAAGGTATAAGAGTACAGGACTGTTTCGCTAATGGAGCTCGAGGTTTTGCTCATAACTCGGCAATCTTGCTAGTTCCCGTCCCTAGTGGTCTCTGCCGGAGAGACAAGACTTCCTACACCAGTCGAAACATTCGGCTGATACAGAGTTCAGAATATTCCATGACCGACATTCCAATTAATCTCGGCAAGTGAATTCATCTTGGGTTTCGGCGGCTGAATCATCTTGAGGCAAATTTACCTAAATCGTGCCGAGATTAAATGGGAAGTTAATCATGGAATATTCTGAGTTGAGTACTAACCGAATACTGTCTACTCGTGAAGGAAGTCTTTTGAGTTGGTTAAATGCGTTACGCATGGAATTTCCAAGGAGCTGCCTCTAGTTCTATAAAGATTCAATCCCACTAGAGAACCTTGACTCACCGACTCTAGCAATTCCAGCCTAATATCTCTGGGCTAGGATGCAAAAATCACTTAGTTTTCTACGAGATTTCAGGCTGCGTTTCTAGAAAGTTGATCCCAGAGGCTTTTTCTTCATTACTCCCACAGGAAAACAGAGGCAAAAGCCGAGGCACCGCATTAACTGAGCCCTTGCATACGTTCCCCGTACAGTGGGCGGTCCATTCGTGAGCACTTGTACAACAAAAATTGAAGTTGTGTTTTTATTTCCAAGGCTTGAACTTCCATTTATCTGGAAATGTCTTCCTAGTATTCTACGTGAACAGTTGTAAGGCGTTTCACACCCGTTGGAAAACCCAAATATCTCCAAACTATTCGCAACTCTTTTGAATATTTGTCTAGTCAATTATTTATTTATTTTATTTAATTACTCAGTTTATTTACTTGTTTATTTACTTTAGATTAGTCGCCCCTTACATGTAGGTTTCATACAAGTATTGAATTGGCCGTAAAGACTGTATTTCTTTAGAGAATAGCACAAAACTTACTTGTGATAAGATCCTATCATAACGTAGTGGGCAAGTATATGAAAAGATTCACCCAAAGATATGAGGCCGATCAGTATGTTTGCATGGACTTCGCAGAGATCTTGAAAAATAAAAACTTCATTCACAGTAATTTACTGCAGGATTTTTAGGCTGATGGGAATGATGGAAAGTGTTTATCCACAAATTTTGGCAGTTTTACTGACCTTGAGGCGTACCTGTTACGTTAAACAATTGCCGAGTTTCCAATTAGACTTATAGTCGGTATAACGATATAATAATATAGGTAGAAAATAGGTAGGGTGGCCGAGATTCATTCTGTAATAACTACGTATGTACTCCTTCTTTTCATGACAAATTTTTTTTCAAGAAAAAACACAGGAGCATTCTCGAAAGCGAGAGGAATGTAGCGATTTTTGCAAATAATATGATGATAAAAGTCGGAGGCGTTCAGGCTTCACTTAAATTAGAAAAAACAAAGAAAGCAGAGGAGATGACATACCAAGTTATTTCAGGTGAGTTGCTCTTTCTTTATGAGATATTTGTGATTCCAGCTGCCTAACGAGCAATTAGTCTGGATATAAGCAAAACAGGTTCTCTTGTTCAGATGCCTAGTTCTTGTTGTTTCTGATTAAAAACGTCACTAGACAGGGTTACGCCGTCAAGGAAATGGCACATTTCTTATGGGGAAAAAGAATTGTTGACATTTCTAATTGTTTAGTGGGCACAGTAGTCCAATTGTAAGTTAGTCATCAATCAAAAGAGGGATGCAAATTCGCCGTTGCAGAATATTACTTTGATTCGAATATTAATGATTCCAAGATTTCATACCATTCTGCATATACAAGAATGTGAAATAAATTTAGCAATAAAAATTGGGCGGAGGTGATGTCATGGCACGTGGCGCACTATCTCATACGCATGGTCACGGTTTCGAATCCGGAATCCATATCCGCCTAGGCCAATCATGCCTTCCATCCCCCCGGGGTCGCTTGATTGGTACCAGACTCGGCTGGGAGGATAAAAGCACTGACTTGGACATTGGGTGGCCACCGCAATTCATTGTATAGGCCACATGCGCATTCACTACACCACTACGATTCTGAATGGAAGGCGGATACGGGGGTGCATCCTTCGGACTGGATTGATGTTAATCTCAATTTTGTGGCTTCTGGAACCTGGCGAAGGCTGACGAAGGTACAAGGCACCGAAACATTAGCCGAATAAGAAGTTATACCGACTAGAAGTTATAAAGGCTTCACAAGGACACCTACTTATCGAGATACATATCATGCAGAGGTTCACCGAGCGTAGATCGTGGTTGCTTTCCCGTAGACAGTCATTTTCTGAACTAATACTGATATTATGCGTATCCGTTTCTATACTCCAGAATTGCTGCTTCTACATTTTATTGTTGCTGAGTTTGCGGTAACGTCAATTTTTCGAGCAAACAAAAACCGTAAATCCGCAAAATTTTGGCAGGGAGGTAAGATTGCAGGAATCCAGTTTCTAGTCGTCTTGTCTCGAGAAAGATATGTCATCTCTCCACTCGGCTGAGGCAATAGCGGCAAGGTGAAGATGGACGAGAAAGAAAGTATCAATAACTAGAAGTTGTTCAGGGCCCACGTCTAAATCCTGTGACAAAAAATTCCTCTACTTTGGAAAAGCTTCCTTCAACGAAGACCATCCAATCTGAGACTTGCATGTATATCGAGAACAACTCGTTCAATCAGCAGGTCCTGTCTGCTTTTTCTTATGCCATTTGAAAGCCTACTGTAGATAATACAAAAACCTCGATGCATAGAACCGAAGCGACGTTTCCCGATGTCTTTTCACGGCTGAGTCGGCCGGATTTCATATAATCATTTCCAATTTTCTGCAATCAAAAATTGCCTCCCCAGAGTTTCGATAGAGCAAAAATTCTCCCCAGTTTCTTCCAACCATATTATTTGTTTTAAGCCCTGAACAACAACAGAAGATTAGAATATTCAATCAAAATTTATCGGTATAAAAATGTAGAGAGCGATTATCTGCTAGGACCAACGAGTTCTAGCCCATACGTGAGTGCTTGAGTTGTATTTATAGCTGAGCGCATCCTTGAAGAGACCGATCATGAGGTATTCGTCGAACTCACGTCGATACACTTTGCTGAAAATTTTCGAAGATATGCGTTTTTGTGAGAGATAATATATTTTATCAAGCAAGGATCACTTTTTTTATAGTCTTGATTCAAATTTGGACCGAACACAGACCACTGAGAATTTTCGTTTTGGGACACCCCCCTACCAAGAACATATTTTGGTTTCATATCGCTTTTGCTCTCGTCATTGCACCATAACGATTATAGTATTCAACAGACACTTCTTTGGTTCTGGGAGAAACTGTGCTTGGTAGCGTTTCTCAGATCTGACTCGTAATAGTTACAGTTTTCTGGTGTAGTGACCTAATGGGATTACTCGAGGATTGGGTCTACACTAGGCGTAACGTGGTTGGCTACTAAGTAAGAGACAACTGCTCACAAAATTAATTCGACAGAAGGGCATTGGTGGGTTCACCGAAAAACTCAGGTCCTATTATACGTAGGTTGCCCTTAATATTTTGAGATTTGAGAACAGAACCAAATACTATTTATTGAAAATCGTTTTACTGTCTTTCAAGATTCTCCACATTAAGATCTATACACTTTTGCATGGGCTCGAACCAATTTTCGAAGCATCTTTGCCACTCTGATGTAGGTAACTCTGAAACATGGATTCTGAACGCATCAACGGCTTCTTCAGGTGTCGAAAAACGTTGACCTCTCATTTCATTTTCTAGTACGGGATGAGAAGAAATCACCCGGGGACCACATGGCTGATGACCTGTCAAATCGTTGTTTTGAGTGCTCAAAAATGCAGTTGTTCGAGCCGATGTGTGGGAGCTCGCATTGTCGGGGCGAAGAGTGATCCGTGTTCAGCAGTTGGTTTTCTTGATTTTTTGGAAGCCAAATGGCAAACAAATGGTGGTATACCAGTCAGAACTGACGGTTCTGCTTGTTCTAGTGGTACGGTTGCGACATGTCCAGTTTTTCCAAAAAACAGGAGATCAATTGCTCGGAAGTGCTTGGTGCGCGGAGAGCTTTTGTCGGATTTGGCTTATCTTGAATTACCCATACGGTCGACTGCTGTTTCCTTTCGGGCTCATACGCATGAATCCATGATCCATCATCTGTTTCGATGTCATAGACGTGTTTCGAAGCACCGCGATCGTATTTTTTGAGCCGTTCCTTCGACCAATCGACACGAGTCCCTTTTTTGGGGGAATGACAAATTTTTCAGAAACAATTTTTTTACAGTCAAATGTTAATGCAATATTGAATGCATGCTGGTCCCACTAATGCCTAAGGTTGTACCAATCTCACGATAGGCCACATGACGGTCTTGTAGGATTGTCACTGGTTTATCGTGAAGAGAATTTTTAGAAATTTCTTTGTGAACTGCTCCTTCAGAAGTCATCTATCAGTCTTATAATATTCTAGTTGATTGCCATGTAAGATTTGCCTGCCTTTGCCACGCGGTTAATCGTTAGGCTTTATTCGAACCTCAAACTTGTGCAATTAAACCCAATGAGAACACGAACATAAACTAGGATTTCTCGAATGAATGATAATGAATGATGGAATGAAATCTCAAAAGTATATTTCTATGAACAACACTAGGCAACAGTAGAGCAAAAATATAGAAGGTAAAGCAAAGTTGCATCTGATCCTGCCATGCATCCAAGCGAATCGAGCGTCGGCGCGCCCTCTTTTATGCGAACTAAGAGTGTATACATTTTGCGTTGTTTTCTGGGAAAGTCTACCATTTCAATCAGATAAGGAGGAAAAGAATGCAATCAGCTGTAAAGCATGGGAAAGACAGTTACATACTAAAAGTGAAAAGATAAACATGGAATTAAAAGACATGATTCACTATAAGTTATATATGATCACAGTTGTGATACCCTGGAAATGAAAGTGGGAATCATGAAAGAGTCGTGGCGCGTTCTTGTCGCTTTCAGACGAGTTCATGTTCGGAGGCGTATCGTACACACCCAAACGGAATTACCGCTTCTCATCAGTTGGCATCACTTTCATTTCTTTGAGTCCACCTCTGTGTTCGAATGCAAACTTCATTGCTATCCTAGCCAAACATTTGTTAACGGCATCACGGCCCAGAAACGAGCCCCTCGATAGCTCTACCACCAAATTACGTTGATTATAGCTCGAATAACGAATATAAACGTTCTCTAGTATGAAGGAACTTTTAATAAGCTTTACTGCTATGTTGAGCTGTCGATGAACTTCCGTTGGAAGAACATACTACTGATCAGGTTATGACTATTCAGTTCCGTAGTAGTGTGATTGATCGACGATAGTTAAACACTTGTTCAGTTACAGTGATGGTTTGTGGCAGCCCAACAATACCAGCTTTTCTGGCAGGAAATCTAAGCATGTCTGAGCTTAAAAAGGCGATTCTTGCCTTAAGTTTCTTGGAATTAATTGATCTCTTCTGAGGTATGCGCTTCGCCTTCCATTTAGAGTCGTGGTGGTGTAATGAGTGCGTATGTGGCCTATACAATGACTTGCGGTGGCTAGCCGATGTACAAGCTAGTGCATTTATCCTCCCAGACGAGTCTAGTACCAATTGAATGACCTCGGAGGAACGGAAGGTCTGGTTGACTTAGGCGGATAGGTCATCCGTGATCCCAACTCTTGACCATGCGTGTGAAATAGCGCGCCTTTTGGGGAGTTCGCATCTCTCTATGAATGATGACTTACTTACAATTGACTTCTGCGCCCACTGGACAATTGGAAAACGTCAACAACTCTTTACCAGGGAATATTTACTATTTCCACGAGGCGTAGTCCTGTTTAGTGACGTTCCTCATTAAGGAGAAAACCGGGGTGTAAACAAGAGAACCTGTTTCGCTTATCACCAAACTAATTGCTCGTTAGGGACGGAATCACAAATATCTCACGAAGAAGGAGCAACTCACCCTGAATAAACTTGGTGTATTATTATTGTTGTTCCATTTTCTTGTTCCTGAATCGAGTAAAGCCACCCAACTTTTATCAATATATCATTTGCCAGAATCGCTACATTTTCCTGCTTTTTAGAATTCTCTGTGTTTTTCTTGCAAGGGAAATTCGTCATAAAAAGAAGGAGTACGTGGCGTATATCACAGAATGCATCCCGGTACCCTACCTGGTTTCTACCATTATTATTATATCGTTATACCGACTATAAGTTTAATTGGAAACTTGGCCATCGTGTACGTAACACTACGTTCGAGGTAAGTCATACGAAAAAATCGAAAGACGCTTCTGATCTCTCCTCCCAAAACAAAAACAACCTACAATTCTGCAGTAGTTACAGAATTGAATTTTATCCTCTTTTCTACGGAGGTGGTTTAGTGGCAAGTGGGGCACTATTTCACACGTACGGTCCGGGTTGGAATTCTGGATCGATATCCGCCTAGGCCAACCAAGCGTGCCCTCCCTCCGATGTAGTTTAATTGGTACCAGACTCGTCTGGGAGGATAAAAGCATTGACTTGTACATCGGCTAGCCACTGCAAGTCATTGTATAGGTCACATACGCATTCAATACGCCACTACGATTCTGAATGGAAGTCGAATGTTCGGGCGCATCCCTTAAACCGAATTGATCAATGCTAAAAGACTTTATCCTTTTAAGATCTCTACGAAGTCCGTGCAACATACTTATTGGCCTCATATCTTTGGGTGAATCTTCTCATATGCTTGCACACTACGTTATGATAGGATTTTATAACAAGTAGGTTTGTGCTATTCCTAACGGAATAATATTTCTGACGACCAACAATCCAATTCTTGTATGGAGGAACATGTAAAGAAGGTGACAGGTAATTCAAGTAAATCAGTGAATAAATAACAAATAAAATAACAAATGAGTAAGTAAATATTCAAAAACTTGTGTCATTTCGGAGATATTTGTATTTTTGAATGCTGTTTTTCGCCTAAGCAGAAACGGTCTACAGCTGCTCTTGCAAAATTTTAGGTTAACGACTTTTGGGTGCATAAAGTCCAAGACCTGAGTATTAACGCAACACTTTGATTTTTGTAAAGCAAGCGCTCACGATCGAATGCTCAGTGTGTTGAGAACGTAAGTAAGGCCGAATGCTGAGTGAGGTACTTAAGCTTTTGCACATCTAAGGAAAAAGAAGTGAAATTGATGGAAGAAGTCCAGGTTAGTTGTACCCGGAAGGTATGAATAAATTCAGGGCGGGCAGTGTTCTCCAAGATGCCGCGCCTGGCCTCTGGAATTAACTTTCTAAAGTGCAGATTGGAATCTCGTAGGAATCTATATGATGCTTGCATTGTACCCTGGGATCTTAGCTGGAATTGCTAGGGTTGATGAGACAAGGTTTTCAGTTAGATTGGATCAAAAACTAGAGGCGCATCTTCCGAAAGCCAACCACACGATGATGATGAAATCGTTTGAAGCGCAATCAGCTAGTTCCAGGGAACCGATTAAATAATTAAATGGAGGGAAATTATTGAAATTAAAGGCTGTGACTGTATCAAGACTAGCGAGATTGCAGAAAAAAGTGCATTGTGTCGTCACAGTGGCTTCCTTCACGAGTCGGAAGTAATCGGTTGGTACTGAGTTCACATTATTCCATTATTGGCTTTCCATTAATTTCGGCATGATCCAAGTAAATTAGTCTTGAATTGATTTAGCCGCCGAACCCAAGACGAATTTACTTCGATCATGCCGAGACTAGTGAAAAGTCGGTAATGTAATTCATATTATGAGCTCAGAACCAGCTAAAAACCTCTCTTCGACAGAGGACCACTGTGATTAGACTAGCAAGGCTGCCCAGTTATAGGCAAAATCACCACTTTCAATAGGACACGAGGTTGGACCTCTGCTTTCCGAGCACTGTACTGTTTATCCCTTGAACTATCCAAACTACACTCGCCGTCGCCTTATTAGTGGCTTTTATATTAGGTTGAGTCATACGTCCTCGGACAATGTGATAGTGATGACTTCTAGAGATCATAACTCGGGAAAGAAGCGACGAAAATGGACGCGCTAGGCATCACTAGATAGAGTATGAAAAGCTCTTTCGAGTACACTATAACGAATATTCCTGGCTGTTTACTGTGCTTGAGCGTGAGGAGAGGAATCGCCATGTCGGCGGGGCAGAAAATGTTATACATCTTCAAAGCATGATGCACCCATCGACTAAGCTTCCGCACCTTGCCGATTGACTTCAATCTATGAATAATTGTGAACTGTCTCTGCAAGAGTGACTGCCAGTGCACGAGTAGTTTAGTACGGATCGTCTTCCACCTCGCTCCGCAGTAGGTCCAAATCCAACTCCATTGAACGTCCCGGACGATCTTCATTTGCGATGGAACAGCCGTCCGACGTAAACTTCGTGTACCACTTGTAAATTGTGTATCTAGCAGGAGCAACCTACTTGTGAACTCCCTTCATACATCTATCGATCTGCGCCGATTCTTGGCAAGATAAAAAAAGAAATAGGATGGTGTTGCGGAGGTAGAGTTGCGACGGCTCGAAATCATGAGGCACGGTTGCAGTAAACGAAACAGGTGTGTTTATCAGTTTGTATTTCGAAGAGCTTCTTATTCTCTATCTAACAGTGAAAAGCGCGCCCATCTTCGTTTCCCCTTTCAGGATTTATTAGCTCTAGAAGTCATCACTATCACTTTGTCCGAGGTCTTATGACTCAACCTGATACTGACTGATCAGCACTCACACGCCTAAATTTGAATTAATGTTCTTCTACTCCAGTTATTTCCCCACTGAACACAATCTGAAATTCTTACAAGTTGGACGAGACAGACCTTTGGATCGTGTACTAGGGCTAAATAACAGAGCACCGAGTCCAACTGTACTAAGAGTATGAGGGCATAAATCTCCTGTCAAAAGTTTAGAAAATCTTCACCATCCATCAACTTAAGGAAATTTTCAGTATTCAGCAAATTTGTTCTAATATTTACAATGGCTTTCCCTACTTTCAGCCCTGGAAATCATCTGATAAGGCAGGACTTCTGTGTTTATTGGCAGATGCTTCCAACTGTGGGCATGTTATTCTCTTCTATGCTGCTTCTCAATGTTGCTGTCGACCGAGTGTTATCTACACAGAACTTTTAGTACGAAGATTGATTTTTGCAAAGTTATACTCCCCGTGAACGAACGAAATCGTTTCAAGGGATGAGATTAAATATGAATTATTTTCTCTGAGTTAATAGAAAACATTTTCCAGCACCTCTTTGATTAAAAGGCGGCATACTCTCTATATTTCCATCCATATTGCTATCGGATTAGTTTTTCCTTTGAGTATGGAGACATGGATATTTTTCAGTCGCACATCAGAGATGTAAGTTTGAAGCGGAAAAAACTAAAAAACTGAAAAATCAGTATATCAAGTGGTAAACATTTTCACAAGCATCGCGGAACCCTAAAATATGTTTTTGAATTACGGCTACAAAATGCTAAGGCATGGCAAATGCTGTGGCATTCAAATCTATACTTGCGCTGTCTCGAATTCGACGAAACATCCAAACGAGGGAAAATGATTGAATGAAGGAGCAAATTCTAATGCGTCGGGGCATGCGTAATCCTAACGTTCGTCACCCCAAAAACGAAATTCACTAGAGACTATTGTAGACATATGATTGAATCCTTGAGATGGGAGGAACGTTCACAGTGCCGAGGGGAGCTCAGATTTACATCCACATTACTGTTTAAAAACACTATGTAATCCAAAAAAGTGGTTGGAGGCTTTGAAAGGCAAGCTAATGGAACCCTCATAAGGAGCAGGGCTAAGTCAAGAGATTACAGAGTCAAAGTCTGCTAACACGAAATCCAGCACTAGTAAAGGTAGGTGTGTTTGTGCGAGTGAGTGTGTGTGTTTGACCGGAAATTCATAACTCCTGTTCCAGTGGACCCAAAGATTTTGTAGGATTACAGCTCTTTGTATTACCCATGGAACTCGGGCATTTTGATAAGTGATGTAGGATATAACGGGATCGTAGGTACTCGGTGACAATGACCGGAGATGACTGATAAGAGAAGATAAGGGACCTGAGAGAGCAAGAGCCACCTACCGATCAAAATCCTAACCCTTCGGTATTTACGATGCAGCTTTGACTGTTCTGTATGTTTCATTTGATAAGACGGTGATATCTCTGTAAAGAAAAAGGTCCATTGATAACAGCTGATAATGGTGTTATCATCACAAGAAACATTTGCAAGGTGCAGGAAGTCAAGATTCTGAGTAGAAGTCAAGAAAAAAGGCAAACCTAATAAACGCATTGATAAAACCGAAAATGCTCCTTGATTAAAGTATGTTTTCGAGAAGTAATATGATTCTTCAGATATGTGGTATGTATGATAATGGCGCCAATTCGTGATATGATTCAAACCGTATTCATCGGCATTATGGCTGCAGTTAATATTCTTATACTTGCCTGTTATTCAGTGCTAATATTTTTGTTAAGAAAAGCGCAATTGAGTAAGTTTTTAGACTAAATTCTATGCAAATTCTATTCACAAGCTGTTTAAAAGAGTCGTTTCTTTGAGATCGGGGCTACGGAAAAAGGTTTAAAGTGTAGCTCCTCATATAAATTGATATGGAAGATCTTCAGTTTTGCAACTGTGTTTCTGATTCAGTTTAATCATCCACAAATTTCAGGTCAAGAGAATTCAAAGCAAGTTCATCGTTCACTTGTTGTCATAAGCCTAAAAACAGTATTTGGTTGGTGTGGTGCGATGGTGTTTGCTGTCATCGTCTTTGTCTTCGCTCTACAAAATGAAAAGTTGCAAGACGACCTGTTCGCTGGGGTTTTTGTGAACTTCGCGAGTGCCGCAAACTTCTTCGTCTATTACTTCATCAGGTTAGCCATTCTTGTTCATTAATTTAGTTATGATTTTTAATTATGACGACCGGAATTTTATAATTCCATTTGTGCAAGCTATTATAAGAAATGCAGAAATCATGAGGATGGCTTTCTGATAGGGAAGGTTTGGTAGAAAAAACGCATGAGGGTAACTGAGCTCCAACATGAAAAATAGCAATGGCCGAATTATGTACTTACAAACATTTCAGGGAAGATTTTTCCCAAATTTACCCTCTTAGACTGTCGCCAATAGAATCACGCATATATAGCAATTTTTCAGTAAAATGTATCGTCGTGCATTCGACGAATACCTCTTTCATTGGATTCTTCAAAAAAGCAGTTGCATTCCAAACACTACCCTTTGCGCCACGGTTTGGGCTACGACACGTCAACCCTGAATCCTGCAGGAGAACGGTTTGCATTACCTCGAACGGATTCAAAACTTTGACTTTGATGTTTCCAACTTCCCATACGAAATTGAAAATAAGCTTAAAGAGAGACAGTCGCAACCCGTGAAATATAATATTTCCCGAAGGAGTTGTTCATAAGTCTAACTTATCGACTGATCATTCGTAGTCATTTTCCCTCTCCTTTTTTCTTATATGATTGATATTTTAGAAGATGATGATTGTGACTGATGATGTACTATATGCATGAGTAATGTCATTCAGAAGAACCATGCTACACTATTAGTTGGACCTCGCAGCCCTATAATCTGACCACAGAGTAGAGAATGTGAAGAATAGCGAGCTTAGGTACGGTAGAATTCGGAGTGGTGACAAATAGTAACGTGTGTTGAATGAAATCCCCCAAAAACTTGTCATTACTCGTGCGTTGTTGCATTCAGGAACTCATGCGTTTTATGCTGCTACATAATGGCTGAGGTAGCTGACGCAGAAACTCAGCTGGGTCTTCAATGTAGTAATATCTGCCAGCATGAAGCGTATCACTTTGAGGCAAGAGGATCCATTTCTCACTTCGGGTCAACAGGGTAGCCTTGACACCTTCAGTAGGTGGTGCGGGATGTGAAGGGGAGTAACAAATTGATTGTGGCACGGACTAATAATAAGTGATAGAAACTGATAATGCAGCTACAGAACACGTGAGCCACTGGCTCTAAAATGCCCCTCGTATCGACTGTTGAACCTTGTCACTGTAGTAGGTAATGTGGGATGTGAAAGGACCATGGATGATCGGCGACAAGGGGTAATGACGAAGGATAAGAGCTGATAAGGACCTCAGAGCCACCTAACAATTATGCTTCTTAGGTTTTCGCGTATTTATCATGTAGCCTTTGACTCTCAGAATTTTCATTTCATAAGACGAGTTGGCAGAGTAGGATAACAAAAGGTGAGTTATAGGTGCAGTGATAGGAACCGACTGAAGGTGCTTCGTTGTGAGGAAAAGGAACTTTGTTTCATTTTTTGTCGATAGATTACGACCGCTATTCCTCCAATGTTTGCGACTCAAATGACAAATAACGGCTTCAACAAAACCTATCCCGCAACCAATAATCTGTGCTTCTCATCTTGTCACATAACATTAGCGCATGGAATTTCCATTGATAACGCATCTAATAATAAGGTCATCATCACTCGGCAACGTTTGTGGGGATGAGTGATTGTTCTCAAGCCGGAGAGCAGCAGATTGAGACTTCTGATCAAAGGCGAAGCATCGGCACAGACTGAATATCACTGGCGCTCTCCTGTTTGGTCAGTTCTCTGCCAAGTGTCGCGTACAGCGGAGTATCATTTTCCTCCGAAGGAAAAACGGCGAGTTGTCCCTCCTTGCTTCAAGAGAGAGAGAAGACTGACCTGGTATTTAAATACAAATTCGGTTAGCCCCGAAAAGTAGGCTCGACTCAAAATTTCGCAATGGGGGCACAATTTACAGTAATTCTGAGTTAATGAGTTAGTGATATAATGAATGTAATGGTGCAGAACAGTGCAGAAATAGAGAAGAAAGCGCGGAGCTGAACGGATTTCAAGAAATGTAGGACTTCAAAAAAGTAGTAAGAAAAGGTTGTACGAAATGTGTCTGTGACCGTCTTGGGTTTCTCCCCCATTAGCGTATTACTCGTCAGCGTACCGACACCCCATTGCGAATAGTGCAACCCTAACAAGGCAGTCATAACCACGGACACTTATGGGTGTATACCTCCGCTAAACCGGTTTAGGAGATCTCTTAACAAGCTGTTGAAGGCATATTTCGACCCAAAAATGTCCAACATGCTGTCCTTGGAGGTTATCCACTGGTTCATCGTAGAGAGACTTTTTAGAAATTCTATTGTGAGCTGCTCCTTCAAAGGTCATCTAGCGTTCCCATAATATTCTAGTTGTGTCCTGGAAATTTAAGTGGGGATTGTGAAAGAGTCGTGGCGCGTTCGTGTCGCTTCCAGACGAGTTCATGTCCGGAAGCGTATCGTACACACTCAAACGGAATTACGCTTCTCATCAGTTAGCATTACTTTCATTTTCTTTGAGCCCGCCACTGTGTTCGAATGCAAGCTCATTGCCATTCGAGTCAAACATTTGTTAACGGCATCACGGTCCAAAAGCAAGCCTCTAGTTAGCTTCACTACCAAATGACGTTGATTATAGCTCGAATAACGGATGAAAACTTCCTTCTCTAGTATGAAGGAACCTTTAATAAGCTTTTCTGCTATGTTGAGTCACCGATAAACTTCCGTTGGAAGTACATTCTACTGATCAGTTTTTGAAGATTCAGTTCCGTAGTAGTGTGATTGATTTATGATGACGATCACTTGATACTTAAATACTTGTTCAGTTGCACAGATGGTTCATTGGGGCAACCCAACAAAATCCGTTGACAGGAAATATAAGCATGGCTGGGTTAAGATGGCGATTCTTGCCTCGAGTCGTTTGGCATCAATCGATCTCGTCTGAGGGATGCGCCCCGCATTCGCCTTATATTCAGTGTCGTAGTGCTGTAATGAGTGCGTATGTGGCCGATACAATGACTTGCGGTGGTAACCGAGTACAAGCCTCCGCTTTTATACTCTCAGAAGAGCCTGGTACCAATTAAATGACCTCGGAGGGACGGAAGGCTTGGTTGACCTAAGCGGATATCCATCCGGGATCCCAGCCCTTGACCAGCGTGTGAAATATAGCTCCTTTTGCCACTACACCACTTCCTTTTAGTTCCTTTATTGCTAAATTTATTTCACACCAGGAAATATCTGCTATTTCCACTAGGCGTAGTCCTGTTTAGTGACGTTCCTCATCAAAAAAAAAACCGAGGTATAAACAAGAGAACCTGTTCCGCTTATCACCAAACTAATTGCTCGTTAGAGACGGGATCACGAATATCTCACGAAAAAGGAGCAACTCACCCTGAATAAACTTGGTATATTAATCTATTTTCTTGTTCGTAAATCAAGTAAAGCCTGAACGACTCCAACTTTGATTATTATATTATTTGCCAGAATCGCCACATTCTCCTGCTATTTAGAATTCTCTGTAATTTCCTTGAAAGGGCATTTGGTCATGAAAAGGTGGAGTACTTTCGTATATTACAGAATGCATCCCGGTACCCTACCTGATTTCTACAAATATTATTATATCGTTATACCGACTATAAGTTTAATTGGAAACTTGGCCATCGGGTACGTAACACTACGTTCGAGGTAAGTCATATGAAAAAATCGGAAGACACTTCTAATCTCTCCTCCCAAAAACAAAAACAATCTCAAATTCTGCAGTAGTTACAGAATTGAGTTTTATCTTCCACTCTGCGGAGGTGGTGTAGGGCAAGTGGGGCACTATCTCACACGTACGGTCTGGGTTGGAATTCTGGATCGCTATCCACCTAGGGCCAACCAAGCGTTTCCTCCCTCCGATGTAGTTTAATTGGTACCAGACTCGTCTGGGAGGATAAAAGCATTGACTTGTACATCGGCTGGCCACTGCAAGTCAGTGTATAGGTCACATACGCATGCATTCAATACGCCACTACGATTCCTGAATTGAAGTCGATTGCTTGGGCGCATCACTCAAACGAAATTGATTAAACTTAAAAACTTTATCCTTTTAAGATCTCTACGAAGTCCATGCAACATACTGATCGGCCTCATATCTTTGGGTGAATCTTCTCATACGCTTGCTCACTACTTTATGATAGGATTTTATAACAAGTAGGTTTGTGGTATTCCCTAACGGAATATATCTTCAATGACCACCAAGCAAATTCTTGTATGAAGGGACATTTAAGGGAAGTGACACGTAATTTAAGTAAATCAGTAAATAATTAATTAATAATTGAACAAGTAAATAAGCAAATACTCAAAAACTTGTAATATTTCGGGGAATATTTGTATTTTTGAATGTTGTTTTCAGCCTATGCAGAAAACGGTTTACAGTTGCTCTTGCAAAATTCTAGGTTAACGACTTTTGGTGCATAAAGTTCAAGTCCTGAATATTATGCAACACTTCGATTTTTGTAAAGCAAGCGCTCACGATCGAATGTTCAGGGTATTGGGAACGTAAGGCCGAAATGCTGAGTGAGGTACTTAAGCTTTTGCCCATCTAAGGAAAAAGAAGTGAAATTGATGGAAGAAGTTCAGGTTAATTGTACCCGGAAGTTGCTGGGGCTGATAAGACAAGGTTTCTCAGTTGGATTGGATCAAAAACTAGAGGCGCATCTTCCGAAAGCCAACCACACGATGATGATGAGATCGTTTAAGCGCAACCAGTTGATTCCAGGGAATCGATTAACTAATTGAATGGAGGGAAATCATGGAAATTAAAGACTGTGACTGTGTCAAGACTAGCGAGATTGCAGAAAAAAGGTGCATTGTATCGTCACAGTGGCTTCCTTCACAAGTCGAAAGTATTTGGCTAGTACTGAGTTTACAATATTCCATTACTGGCTTTCCATTAATCTCGGCATGATCCAAGTAAATTAGTCTTGAATTCAGTCGGTCATGTAATACATATTATGAGCTCAGAACCGGCCGAAAACCTGTCTGTCCGACAGCGGACCACTGTGACGAGACTAGCAAGATTGCCGAGTCATAGGCAAAACCAGGACCTTCAACAGAGCACGAAGTTAGGCCTCTGCTTTCCGAGCACTGTACTGTTTATCCCAAACTACCCAAACTACAGTCGCCATTGACTTATTAGTGGCTTTTATACTAACTGGTCAGCACTCACACGCCTAAATTTGAATTAATGCTCTGCTCCAGTTTATTTACCCGCTGTACACAATCCGAAAGTCTCACGAGTTGGGCGAGAGAGACCTTCGGATCGCGTTCTGGGGCCAAATAACAGCACCTAATTAGAGCATCAAGTCAAACTGCGCTAAGGATTTGAGGACATCACTCTGTAGTTAAAGAATTAAAAAATCTTCAGTCCCATTAACTCTAAGATATTTTTAGATTTAAGCAAATTATTAATAATATGCACACTGGATTTCCCTATTTTCAGCTCTGAAAATCATCTAATGAGGCAGGACTTCTGTGTTTATTGGCAAATGCTTCCAACTGTGGGCATGTTATTCTCTTCTATACTGCTTCTCAATGTAGCTGTCGACCGATTACTATCTACGCAGAAATTTTAGTATGAAGATTGATTTTTGCAAAGTTATACTCCCCGTGAACGAACGAAATCGTTTTTAGGGATATGAGATCAAGAATTATTTTGTCTGAGTAAATAGGGAACATTTTCAGCACCTCTCTAATTAAAAGGCGGTATACTCTCTATATTTCCATCCATATTGCTATTGGATTAGTTTTTCCTCTGAGTATGGAGACATGGGTATTTTTTCAGTCGCACATCAGAGATGTAAGTTTGAAACGAAAGAAAAACTGAAAAAATCAGTATATCAACCGCTAAGCCTTTTCACAAACATCGCGAAACCTTGAAATATGTTCTGAATTATGGCTAGTTATAGGCAAAACGCTAAGCTTCGTATGGCATTTGAATCTATACTTGTGCTGTCTCGCATACGACGAAACATCCAAATAAGGGAAAATGATTGAATGAAGCAGCAAATTCTAATGCGTCGGGGCATGCGCAATCCTAACGTTCGTCACCCCAAAAACGAAGTTGGCTAAAGACTATTCTAGACATATGATTGAATCATTGAGATGGGAGGAACGTTCACAGTGCCGGGAGGAGCTAGGATTTACATTCACATTTCTGTTTAAAAACACTATGTAATCCTAAAAAGTGGTTAGAGGCTTTGGAAGGCAAGCTAATGGAGCCCTCATAGGGAGCAGGGCTAAGTCAAAAGATTAAAGAGTCAAAGCCTGCTAACACAAAATCCGGGACCAATAGAGGCAGGTGCGTTTGTGCGAGTGTGAGTGTGTGTGTGTTTGACCGGAAACTCATAACTCCTGTTCCCGTGGACCCAAAAATTTTGTAGAATTACAGCTCTTCGTATTAACCGTGGAACTTGGGCATTTTGATAAGTGATGTAGGATATGACGGGATCGTAGGTACTCGGTGACAATGACCAAAGATGACTGATAAGAGAAGACAAGGGACCTAAGTGAGCATGACCCACCTACCGAGCCACCTCAAAATCCTAACCCTTCGGTATTTACGATGCAGCTTTGACTGTTCTGTATGCTTCATTCGATAAGACGGGATGCTAGAGCAGGATGGCAAAAGTGAGAGGTAAGTGCAGTGATAGGGGACCCATTAGCGGCAATACGATAAGCATATGAGGCTTTTGTTCATTTCTTGCTATTAGATTACGACCACGTCCAGCAAGTTTGCAACTCAATAAAGGATCCTCTTTGGCCGAAATCATTCGCGACAAAACTTCTCCGACCACAAGTTATCTGGAACTTCTAACTAATGATATCTCTGTGAAGAAAAGGTCTATCGATAACATCTGATAATGATGTTATCATCACACGAAACACTTTTAAGGTGCAGGAAGTCAAGATTCTGAATAGAAGTCAAGAAAAAAGGCAAACCTCATAAACGTATTGAGGAAAACGAAAATGTTCCTTGATTAAAGTATGCTTTCGAGGAGTAATATGACTCTGCAGATATGTGATATGTACGATAACGGCGCCAATTCGTGATATGATTCATACCGTCTTCATAAACGTTATGACTGCAGTTAATATTCTTATACTTGCCTGCTATTTGGTGCTAATATTTTTGTTAAGAAAAGTGCAACTGAGTAAGTTGATTTAATTCTGTGCAAACTATATTCACAAACTGCTTAAAAAGTAGTTCGGGGCTACAGAAAAAGGTTAAAAGTGTAGCTCATCATATAAATTGATATGGAAGATCTTCAGTTCTCCAACTGTTTTTCAGGTTCAGTTTAATCATCTGCAAGTTTAAGGTCAAGAGTATTCGAAGCAAATCTATCGTTCGCTCGTGGTCATAAGCTTAACAACAGTATTTGGCTGGTTTAGCGCGATGATGTTTGCTGTGGTCGACATTGTATTCGGTCTGAATATTAAAAAATCGAACAAATTGCATTCCGACCTTTTTGCTG
Source organism: Haemonchus contortus (assembly GCA_000469685.2). Classification (NCBI taxonomy): domain Eukaryota; kingdom Metazoa; phylum Nematoda; class Chromadorea; order Rhabditida; family Trichostrongylidae; genus Haemonchus; species Haemonchus contortus. Next base: position 42,836,659 of record LS997565.1, read on the forward strand.
GGCTTTTTATAAACCTTGCGTGTGCAACAAATTTTTTTGTCTATTACTCTATCAGGTGGGCCGTTCCTGTTCAATATTTCATATTTAAGTTCGTGAACTACCAGTATCAGTGCATAGCGTTGAGATAAAGGAAAGCTGTTTATGAAAGCAATATCATGTTGTGGAAATAAAGACTTGACGTGAATAATAGCAACGGTGAATTATGTATCACAGATGTCTTTGAAAAAAGTTCCTTCAAACCACTTTTCTGAGCTCATGAGAATGATTTAGTAAGCCATGCATGACTATTTTCAGTGCGATATATCGCCGTGCATTCGACGAATACCTATTCATTGGATTTTTCAAAAAAGTGTTGGATTTCGAACACTATTCTACTAGCCACGCATGGGCTGCAACTCGCCGAGCCTGAAGCTTTCCAGCAAACCGCCAGCACTACCGTCACCCACATTTGAAACTCTAGAGACGTATTCAAACTTGTTCTTGGCATTGGAAAGGATCTTGAAGGAAGGCAGTCGCGATGTGAAATATTGCAAGTGATTTTCATAACTGAAGCTCACCAAGCAACCTCTTGTGGTCTCCTTTTCTGCCCTTATTTTGTTATTTTACTACTACAGGCTATTTGCTTATAGAGTTAGACGAGTTGAGTTCAACGGTAATCTGAGCTCCTGAAATACTTTCTAAGCCGACTTGTGACTGTCGACTTCTAACGACGAGTACTGTATGAACATTGATGAGAGAGAATAAAATCATTTTATAAGTCGCCGTCATTTGTGTGCTATTTTGTGTTGTTAAAGTGGGAAAATCAGCTGATTTTGATGCTACTAAATATTGAAATGGGTGACGCAAAAATAAGGTGCTTCAATGAAATTCATTCATGCCGGTGCGGTGTGGGGCATACCTCTGCATGGGACCACTTCTTTCTTGTAATTATAAAACGCTATAACTAGTGCAACCTTCGCTGCGTTGTACATCACTAATTTATTCACTAATCATAAATAATTATTCAATTACGGGGACTGGGATGGTCTACTGACAAGTGGCGCACTGTCAAGCACGCAAAACGCAGGATCGAATTCTGGATAGATATCCGTTTAGGCCAACCAAGCCTTTCAGCCCTCTGGAGTCAGTTATTTGGTACCAAAACCGTCTAGGAAGGTAAAAGCGCTGACTAGTACATCGGTTGGCCACCGCGAGTCATTGTATAGGCCACATACGCATTCAATAGCCCCTACGATTCTGAACCGAAGTCGAATGCTGCAGCGCGTCTCTCAGACCTAGAACCTTTTTATCTTTTGTTTATTCAGATACACACAAGGGTGTGGCATACAAATCAAGAACAAAAACTATAAGTCAATGGTCTCAACACAACAACTGAAAACACGAGAATGAATCAAAAGTAAGAAAAGGAAGAAGGCTGAAAAGGAAACCCACCTCAGTAGAGGAAATGGGACAGCGGAGAAAAAAGAGATAAAGAGAAATTCACATCAAGAATCACACTGGGACCCTTATTGTATATGCAGGAAGGCTGCCTTCTCCTGTAAAAAGGAGGCCCACTCCCCTCCACTAGATCCCTGCCCATCTATTCAAAGCGCCACAGAAATGGTGCCTGTTGACCTAGCGTCAGTATCAGAACATTGCTTAAAACTGACTAGTATCTATACGACCGGGTGATACCAGTGTTTCCTCCTGATGATGGAAGCTCATGTTCCTTCCTCAGCGTACCTGCCCCCTGCAACTCGGGTAATGTCGTGTTGTTGTGTTGTTATATCCAAACTTCGTCCGTCAAAGCCGTCATTTAAAATTAGACGATGCGTTAATTCTCAGCACTAGTTCTGGGATGGTGACTGTCCTAGGACTTCTGAATTCTGCGCGTTGTCTTCCAAAGTGACGAAGCTGTATTTGGATGAATGTGCAATAGTTTGAGGGAAAGAGCCTTGACGTAGTGACGCTCACCAGGAGGTTTTTCCCTCTATAATACGTTTTTTGAGGTAGTAGGCAATCCTTTTTGGTGTTGAAGATCATCCGGACTCTACCTTAACCATCGATACAAATTCTTTGTTTGTCTAACTCTAACTTTAGGAGTCATGTAAGGAATGTACACGTAGATTTGATCTTCTGAAATTCTGAAAGGAATAGAAAGTATCATGTAGCCAGATAAAGATCCGTCCAGACTAAAGTACCTTTTCAGAGACTGCGATGCTTCACTCATTGTTCCCTTTGATATAAATTGCCCAACTGCTTGCTTTTCCGCGTTGTTGAATAAAAAGGTCACCACACCCTATAGTTCGTAATAAAGCAGACCTTCAGGTCGCCACACTCGCTGTACCGTATATCAAAGACTTCTCTCCGTAGATAAACATTCTAGTGAACGCTAATGAGTTTGCATGTTTACATAGCGATGTGTTGGCAAAAAGCTTGAAAATAATCAGTTATTTAAGAGATACCTCTCAAATTTATACCGGTACATCTTTGTGACAATTGAAATGGGTCAGTTAAAGTATTCATCTAGGAAAAACCAGATTTTTTGCATGTGCTTTCCTTTTACAGCCAACTTCGAGTCGTTTGATAGGATCGACATGAGCAGGGAGATAGGAGGGGTGACGCTGGTTCAGAGGTGAAACTGCCAACCGTATAATGCCCAACGCGGGTTTCTGTACAAGCACTTTTTTCTCCTTCAATTTTTCTTACTGAGCTCTCAGACTAGTTTTTACTTCAAAACTCCATTACCTCAGGTTTTCCCTTACATTCTCAGGTTTATGGTACTAAAAACAATTTCAGCCAGAAACGTTACATATTAAAGTCTAACAAATATCTCGTGAGCCACGTTTCCTATCGGCCAACGTTTTTTTTTTCATGATTCGATGGATTTTAGCTGTGAAGCACGTAAGCATAGTTCCTGATAAGCTTGATACTATGTGCATTGTTTCCTATAACCATAAATGAATGTTTATGGCAGGTTGGAGAGAAAATTATGCTTTTTGAGAAGATAAATTCTGTTTTCGTTGCTGATTGACATATGCTAAACCACTGTCCTTTAGAAGGCGCAATAAGATTAAAGATATATACCACTGAACCTAAAAGAATTCTCCGTGCCTCAAGTTTGGATCTACCTTTATCGAGACTATCAGAGGTCGTCAAATGTGCCTATTGCTCTTGAAAATACAGAGGCAGAAAGTAAATTTTTCAGTCTCGTCGCGAATTTTGGAAAACGAGCAGTGTTCAATAAAATTGTTCAAAATCTAACAACCGGTATTTCAATAACGTTTTTATTCTTTTTAAGTCGCATGACAGCTAATTTTCGACAACCTTTCAACCATTTGCTTCCTAGCATCAGAATCTCAAAGAATTCGAAGGAAGAATTACAAACGATTTGTTTCGAGGGACTTTGGAAAATCTTTATTTTCCCTGGATTCCCTGTTTTTATTTTGAATAGAACCAGAGAGCTTCTCACTTCATCGTCGCCTCATTTTTTCTAAAATTTGTAACATTTAGACAACTGAAACTTGCCAGCTTTTTCTCAGTAAACATCTGCTCTACTGAAGGGAGATCCCCTAATTTTTCACAATTGACTCGAGGATCAAACCTAGTCTTTTCCAGCTTTATTCAGAGTGATAAGTTGAAAGGGAGATGTAAGTATAACTGGGTTCAATGGAAGTCTCGGTAGTAAACGGGGTAAGGAGCTCGGTTCCAGGAAAGCGCAGGTACAGGCATGAGTCCCTGTCCGAGGTCGAAAATTTGCCTGCAAACCGCCAACCTTTTGAGAAGAGGAAAATTGTCGAAAAAGAACAGTTGCACTCCTCCACGCTGCATCATCAGTTGCAAGCATTTTACTCCTTTGATCTGAACATGCTTGGAATACGAGGGTTTGCAAAAAAGCAAGGAGCTTCTGTGTGAATTTCGTAACTTACAGTAGGTAAATTGATGTTTTCGAATGAATATCACCCAAGAACTCGATAATTTGTGTTTTCCCTGGGTTCCATATAATTTTAAAGTTCATTCTAGTCTAGTGTTTGGGATTTTACGCAACACGTGGTGGATTTGTTGAATAATAGTCTCCATAGACGTATCCTTAGAGGACTGTCTTTCTGTTAGAATTTGAAGGAGCGTAGGACTTACACCGAAAGACTTAAGCGAATCATTTCTTCACCTTTTTTTCCTTTCTCAGACCTGATAGTTGCCTTCTTCCACATTACCATCACCTTGTCGTTTTGAGATGAACAATCACAGCAACCAGTCGTTTTGCTAGCTGAAGCTCCAGTCTCCCACGAAACCTTCAGGCTGTGGATCCAGCAGAAACCTGATTACTCAAGAATGTCACCGAATATTCTATCAGTTCCTCATCAAGTTTTCTTTATTGTTCTACCTACTGTGAGTTTGATTGGGAATTTGGCAATTGTGTATGTTACAGTGCGTTCAAGGTACGTTTCTATGCAAGTTCCTACTACTTCCCTTGATAAAGCTCTTGGGAATTGAGCGATCTTTTCTGATAGAAACACTATGGTCCAGTTGTAAATTGATTGATTCTCACTTTTTAAAGACTTTTGCGGAACCCATGTCACATACTCATTGCATTGGTATCTTTGGGTGAATTCCTGCATATGCTTGAACAGTATTTCATGGTTGTGTCCTATAATCTGTGAGTTTCCCGTACTTTCATTGTAGGGCATTGTACACCAATCGCTTAATAAATTGTGAAATTGGCACACATGTTTCAGCTTTTCGGTTGCAATTGAATAGGGATCAATCATTTCCAGTATATCTTGTTCACCACATTGAGTGGGGTTGACGGCGTAGTGGCACTCGGTGCCCAATCATACACGCATGGTCAGAGGGTCGAATCAAGGGTCGACACTCACTTAACCTGAAACTCAGTGCTTTCAGATCGTGCAAGGAGTTAGAATTCTTCTTGTCCGAAAATTCTGCTATTCGGATGGCATCCCGTCCCAACCAAGTTTGAATTTTTGGGGCAGCAATGTAACAACCCTATCCCTGTCAACCTTCTCATCCCAATCATAAGGACCGAGTGTATGTAGACTGCTGCTACTACGCTCACAAACCTCATGTCCATCCTGTCATGAACTATCGTCCAAAACTTGGGAGTGGATATCCGCACAAATCAATATTTTGAGCTACAGCTCATGTGGTAAAAGTTGATCCTGATGAGGATGGGGGAAAGGACCGGCTTATTTTGACGTGCTGACAATCTGGGACGCCACACCAATGCCTTTCGTATCATACCGACAGTATTGTCGCTTTTCCTCACGTGCTCTCGACACCGTGTAAATAAGGATGGTTTTCCACTAAATTTGTTCTACGACTTCGAAAAATTGGATGACTAGCTTCGTGCGATGGAGCGGCGTTTAATGTTCGCTCATGGGAGGCATCGTTTTCGTGAATTGCGCCTTTGAGGTTCTCATGACATTTGTGCTAGATGCTTTTTGGGGTTGTGTTGCAACGGGGCTGTAGAATTCTACCTTTACGCAGCAAAGAGCAAACTGTTGATCTAACATTGTCTGGTTGAACCCGAGCTGTCTTCCTAGATACATATTCAATTTGAGAATTAGGAATTTTGTATCATGGAATCAGCTCGTAAATCAGCTTTTCGAAGCGAAACCTAGAAAAGTGCTAAGACAACTCACTAATTTCTGTTAAGATAAGGCTAAACCGTGTCCGACCTTGATCCTGAGAATGAAAATATCACTGAATCGATACAGCTCGTCGGCAATGACAAAGTAGTGGAGCGTAGCTTTGTGAATAAATAAAATTATGTTCACCGAACAGAGGCTCTACGAGTACTTAAGAGTAAAGGGGTGAATACTGAGTGAGGGTCCAGGGTCTTCCAATCTATTAATTTTCAGCTTTGAAAACCATCAAATGAGACAAGATTTGTGTGGCCACTGGCAAATGCTTCCAATGATGGGCTTGTATTTCACTTCTACACTGCTTCTCAACATTGCTGTTGATCGATTGATATCTACGCAGGATTTCTAGTACGAAACTTTGTCTATGCACAACTACAAAAATGATTTATGATGAAAAGTTGAATTGAACAAAAAGAGAAATGAAGCAGGAACATATTGTAGACCAACTTTTGCATTCATCACTGTAAATGGTAAGTAATGTAGGACAGCTGATCAATGCAATAAAAAAGATTCATCTCCGTTGTTTACTTGCCTTTTACATGAGATACTTCATTTGAACTTGGGTAGAGAGCGATTTTGAGCCTCCATTTCACACTCGAGTACTAGTATAAGGCGGAGCTGTTGTAGTGGCAAGTGGCTCACTTTCTCATAAGTATGGTCACGGGTTCGAATTTGTTTTTGATATCCGCCTAGGCCAACTGAATCTTCTATCCCTTAGGGGTAGGATAATTGGTACCAGTCTTGTCTGGAAGAAGGAGAGCACTGACTTGTGCATCGGCTTGCCACCGCAAGTCATTGTATAGGCTGTATACATATTCAAATTTCGAGTTCCACTCAGAATCCTTCACTAGGATTCTGAATGGAACTCGAAATTCTTCATCACTCACTAATGTTCATTGTCACTAATGTTTATTTCAGCACTTCGCTTATTAAAACTCACTACACACTTTATCTATCAGTTCATATCGCTTTAGGACTGATTGTCACTGTCAGCTTGGGAGCTGTAGCATACTCAGGCACTTCATCAGACTTGTAAGTTGAGGACTTTTCAAAAAAATTTATTAACTCAAAATACTCAGAAACAGCTAGGGAATAATTCCAATTTATTACATGTCCTTAAGGAACATGTGAAAGAAAATAAAATGAAAACAAACAAACACATTCAAACATGTACCTAGAACGTGATTATAAACATCTAAAAGAACACAAAAAACAACTAATGGAGAACAACAATTATTAGTGAACATTATGAACAACAAATTGATATATAATCATATATGGATACACATATCCATATGTATACAGAATAACAGTAACAACATTATTAAAGACAACACAACAATAATGACTAAGATGACAACTAGCTGTGATTCCTGAGGAACTGAGAAATTTCTCGTCTCGCCTTAGCTAGATTAAGTGAGACCCTAGTTTTTTTGCTCAACTTGGTATACTCTGAACCAGCTCTGTGCGTAAAGAAATGCTTCCCTAGAGAGGTTGTAACCGGAGCAAAGCATATTTTGCTTGGGTTCCCTCTTGTTTTCGAAGATTTGAAGGTGAACAATTTGGTAGAACCAAGTGGGATTGTGCCCGTAATGATTTTATGCACCGTCATCAAATCGTTCGCTACTCTCCTTTTATTAAGGGAGTCTAAATTCAACATTTTGTTCCTTACAATAGCACGAGGGATGCTATTGTAAGTGTAACAAGCGCTCTAATAAAAACTTTCCTCGTGAAGCTGTTTTGAACCCTTTCGATGTACTGAATAATTCTCTTCTTATGTGGTGAAAAAATTACGGTTCCATATTCAAGTATAGGTCGTACGTACATTTTGAAGGCTTTGAGCAGAACGGTAGGATCCTTACTGAAAAGTGCACGAAGGAGAAGGAGAAGCCTAGATTCCGCTTTAGCAGCTATGCTAAGGCAATGCGCATCGAAACATAGCTCACTGGTGATTGTAAAACCAAGATCTTTAACAACCGAGGCAACTGCAATGGGAGAGTTCGAAATAGAGTAGGTATTACGGACATTGTTTTTACCCAGATGCAGTACTTTAGTTTTTTCAATTGAAATGGGTAGACACCAGGCTTTAGACCAATCAAGGATACCGCCGATGGCTCTCTGAATAGCAAGAAAGTCATCAGAAGACCTCAATGAATTATAAATCTTTATATCATCAGCAAACATCTTGCAGCATACTCCATGGCTCTCAACCGTAGCAGGAAGATCAAAGGTATAAACATTAAATAGAACCGGAGATAAGACCCCTCCCTGAGGAACTCCACTAGGGGAGTACCTGACGGAGGAGATCGAATTGTTCACCCTCACTTGGAAAGTACGCTCAAACAGAAAAGATTCCATCCATCGTACTATTCTTGGGTGCACTCCAACTTGTAATAGTTTTGCGATTAGTTTAGTATGGCACACTTTGTCAAAGGCTTTGTGGAAATCAAAATATATGACATCCACACAAGACTTCTGATCCAAGGCACCTACCCAATCACTGAGTGTTGCAAGCATTTGGGTAACTGTAGATCGACCTTTCCTAAACCCATGCTGGCAACTAGGTAAAATTTGCTTACTACTAAATGATCAACAATAGCGTCTTTTACTACTGTTTCAAATAACCTGCAAAATATAGAAGTCAAACTTATAGGTCTATAGTTACACGGAGCACTAAAAGGGGCCTTCTTGGGCAAAGGCAAAACAATAGCATGTTTCCATATGAGGGGAACTTCAGCATGCTGCAAACTTCTGTTGAAAATGAATTCCAAAGGAAAAGCAATGTATGGTGCGACATTATTTATGAACGAAAAAGGAATTCCGTCAGGTGTCTGAGAAACACTTGACGGCCACTTGAGCAGGCGATTAAGAATGTCTTGGCTGGTGAAAACTACTGAATCACTCATAGGATCAAAAGGTATAAGATTTGGTGTCACGGAACATGTAGATCTACAACTCTCATATACTTTCTGAAATTCATCTGCTAAGGTTTCAGCCTTTTCGGAGTCAGTGATTACATGTGAACCATCCACTTTTTCAAGAGTACAAAGCCTTCGCGATGAATGAATCTTTGCTCTTATGTAATTGAATAAATAGGATTTATTAGAGCTGTCTATAATTTTCCTTTCGACGGCACAATTATACTTGTAAAGCCTTATAAAAATTTCTTAGACAAATTTGAGTACTCATCCCAGTCCGACTGCTCTTGGGTCAACATAGCTTTTCTATATGCATATGTTTTACGTACGAATAGGGTGTTGAGATGAGCAGGTAAATTACCTGCAGTGATTGGGACTTTTTTAAATGGAACAAACAATTGGATAGTATGACATAAAACGAAAATGAACAGCTCGTACATTTCGTTTGTATCCTTGCAGCAGCTAAGTGAACCTATCCAATCAAGAGCAGAAAGATAGACCCCCACCTGGCTATATGGGGCATTTTTGAAATCTCTCTTCAAAACTTGCTTGAATACGTTGACCGAAGCTCTGAGACTAAAACTGATGGTGGCATGATCACTACTACCCAGAGGGGGACCGATGAAAACATCTTGTACGAATCTCTTAGTGTTGCAGAGAACCAAATCAAGTAGACTCGTTTTACGAGTATAGCCACCTACAGATTGGGTATAGTTATGTGAGCGAAGCATATCTAAAAAATATCGCGACAAAGTAGAATTAGCCGAAGGCGTACTATTCCAAGTAATATCGGGGAAATTGAAGTCACCAACCAGAAGACATGTAGAGTGACAAATAGAGAGATCACTTAAACATTTCACCATTTGTTCAGTATTAGCTGCGTTACACCTGGGAGTTCTGTAAACTAGGATCAAACGACAGGTTGATTCCGATGCATAAATATCAGCAGCCACAATCTCATATCCGTTTGGCACGCTTTCCGCAAAAACTTTCGTGGGAAAAAGAGATTGCTTTATTAAAAGTAAAACTCCCCCACCTTTTTTCCTCTTTCTATCACACCTTAGTGTGATATACTGTAGACAACGGTCACCCAGAAAAGACTCTACCGTCCTTTTAGAGTTGAGCCAGGTCTCCGCAATTGCAATGATTCCGTAATCAAATTTCGACAAAGAATAAGCTAAGGAACTAAAATTTTTTTGAAAGGATCGAATGTTGGTCACGAGACAAGAAATTTTCTTCCGAGGAAAAGCTAATTGTTTCCCTGAACGTGGAGAGGAGAATGTTGAGATACAGAGCGATTCATAGGTGTGCCACGAGGAGTAGAAACATTGTCAACATTATTAGAGGCAATATCAGCTTGTTTCTTTTTCTCCAACCGAAGAGCCCTAAGACGGTCCCTCTCAGCCTTCGGGAGCGAAGGACGGATATACACTCCCGGAACCCGAAAAGCTTTGAGTCTTGGGGCCCTTGAGAGCAGAAGATTTTTAAAAAACGTGTTAGGCAGGACAATTTTGATCAAACGAGGAATGTTTTCATTAGGTTTACCCATTCTATAAAAGGTAACAGGCGTGCAATCAATGGACAAGAAGTCAAACAACGATTTCACATCATCAAAATCATGTGCCGTTCGCTTAAGTGATGAAGGTTCTTTACTTTCTACAATGCCTGAGACTACCACAGACCTGAGCCTTTCTCTTTCTTCACAACAATGGAACGAAGTCACATTAGAATCAGGAAGAGGTCTAGTAGACGGGAAATTCTGCCTACTGAGAACAAGTGCATGTTTAAGAGACTCAATTTCTTTTAAAAGTTGATTTTTTTCAGCAATTTCGCAGGTAAGACGTTCTTCGAGTTCCTTATTTCTTACTACCAAGTGATCCACAAAAGATACTTTCTCCAGAAGATGACCGAGCACAGTTTTCAGATGAGGAGGGAGCCTATCGTCGCTGACAAGAAGGTTCACAGCGTCTTGAAGGGCTCCCCCATCGGGACCGGGAGATGCAGTTCGATTTCTCTTGACCCCCTGAATGGGTAAAGACGAAAGAGGAGTATCCATTAAAAACTTCGATTACAAAAAGTTCATCCAATGCACCGTTCGTGGTGGCAATCGGGAAAAAAATTGGTGATCTCTGCCACTAAGATCAAAATTGATTGAGAGCCCGCCAAGCACAATCGATTAAGGACGCCGGTGCACAGGACAAGAGTGGCGAAGAACGAAAATAAGCAAATACACCTGTAGGGGTGGCTTTGAGAAAAATCAGAAGAATTACGACCCCGCCACAAGGGTACCGACAGACAAATCCGTGGAAAAGGAGGAAGATATGTAGAGTTGAACAGAAAATAGGCGAAAACGCACAATGGGTAGCAAGACGAACGACACCGACGCCGCACCGACCGCTCAGCGCCAAGACAGTCGATGAATGATAAAGCAGAACATCCGTGGAATTGAGATTATTGTTGTTGTAACATGGTGTTATTGAGAAGAAAACAGATACCGTATCAAAAATAAGTGTCTTCACTAAGTTGTGAAGTAAGTTGGTAGATAGCCTGTGCAGGCAGATTGGGAAAATGGGCACCTGGGAGTGTCTCAAAAGAGATTTCATTCATTCTGCTCGATTAATTTTATTAGGGTGCTCATTTTTGAATTCATAAACAACTCGTCCCTGACATCGTCATCGATGTCAGAAGCATGAGTGAGCGGTCTTTCAGCTTGCAGTTGCTAGCCAGTCTAGTCCAACAGGAAACATCCCTGCATGCCCTAGAAACACGACACAATGAATCCCTCCCGTTCATAGCCAGTCGGCAGTCGTTGGAGCGACGTGGAACTCTGATTGTACATTCCCCATTGTGCTGAATGAAGCTAGTTGTATGGTCATTCTGCAGGCATAGAATCCAAGCCCTTGAGACGCAACTAAGGGCAAGAAAGAAAGCAAAATCGAAAGTCTGCTGTCAAGCCAGATGTTGTCTGCTCTCTTTATTCCTTCAGTATCCTAGGATGTTCCTCACGTTTCTCTATGAAATATCAAATAGAATTTCAGATATGTACTGTGCACTGTGATGGCACCTCTTTTCAACAGAAATAGCACGCCTGTACTCCTAACAATGTGTGCGATCCATACCTTAATACTTGTCTGTTATGTAGTACTATTTATTTTGCTGAGAAAAAAACGATTAAGTAAGTTTTTAGCAAATGATTCCGATTTTGTTACGACATACTTCTAATGCTCCTAAAAAATATTAGATTTTGCTTTTTGCAAATAAATTTTTTCTATGAAAACTTCAGGTCAAGAAAACTCGAAGCAAATCTTCAGATCAGTTGCCATCATTAGCCTGACAATGGTGTTTGGCTATTTTATTTGCACATTGATCACATCTTTTGACATTATTTTTACTAAGGACTTCAACAAACTGAATATCCTAATGTTCGCTGGAATTCTAGTAAACCTCATATGTGCTACGAATTTTTTCGTCTATTACTCTATAAGGTTGGTTGTTTTTAGTCTCTTCATTCAATTTGGACCAGTAAATATCTTGTGATGAGCTTATTTTTTAACCACGTTAACTATGGCATCCACAAAATGCTGATAAACAGCAACAACTGAGCCCTTTCTCATGCTTTTTACGATTATCAACAAATTTGCTCTGTACCTTGGACTAAGCCCAGCGATGGAAGAACTCAACGTTTTACCAGTATGCTAGTTACTGACATGACTTTCAGATTGAGCATTAGAAATGAATGTCTAAATGCCCTTAACTTTAATGGTGAACGGTCGGAAGCATTGTCATCCCTTACGATTTTCAAAAATCTTCTAGTACTAGGTACTGTGCTTCCTGCAGCTGCTGAGCGAAGCAACTAAAAATCTACGAGATGTTAGATCGAATCCGCATAGTTCCATGAATGCATTATGATAGCCTGCATGCCTCACCGTTGCCCTGGAATCACATACTTTTGGAAACTACTATTCGGCAAGATAAGGTAGAGATGACTTATCGTTCTGTAGCCTCAAATACAAACAGGTTAATCAGAATCAGGATTTCGTTATATCTTAGAACATTACGTTTTTACACAAAAAAAATTCAAAGTCAAATTTCCGCCTATAATGGGACCTGAGTTCCGCGGTGGACCCACCAATACCCTTCTGTCGAATTAATTTTGTGAACAGTTGTGACTATTACTTAGTAGCCAACCACGTGCAGGCCGAGTATAGACCCTATCCTCGAATAATCTCACTAGATCACTACACCAGAAAGTTGTAACTATTACGAGTCAGATCTGAGAAAAGCTACCAAGCACAGCTTTTTCCCAGAACAAAGAGGTGTCTGTTAAAAATTATAATCGTTAGGGTGCAATGACCAGTGCGAAAGCGATAAGAAACCAAAACATGTTCTATGGTAGAGAGGTATCCCAGAACGAAAATTCTCAGTGGTCTGTGTTCGGTCCGAATTTTAATGAAGACTATAAAAAAAAGCGATCCTTGCTTGATAAAATATATTTCCTTTCACAAAAACGCTTATATTTGAAAATTTTTAGCAAAGTGTATCGACGTGAATTCGACGAACACCTCATGATCGGTCTCTTCAAGAATGCGCTCAGCTCTAAATACAACTCAAGCACTCACGTATGGGCTAGAGCTCGTTGGTCCTAGAGTAGTCTAGCAGATAATCGCTCTCTACATTTTTATACCAATAAAGTTTAATGGAATACCCTAATCTTGTGTTGTTGTTCAGGTGTTTAATTTTAAGAAATAGCGCAGAAGATCGACATTCCCATCGAAGGTGTAAACACCGACTTACACTGAATATCATTTGCCCTGCTCTGTTAGTTCTGTGCCAAACTTCGTGAAGGCCAAAATATTATTTCAAAGAAGGAGCGGAGAATCAGCCAATTACTACAATTTTGCCGAAGACTTTTTCGGCGAAGTTTTAGTAATCGGCTAATCCTGGTTCTTCAATATGAGGACGTCGAACAACAAATTTCACATTCCATAAGTAGACAGGCACTTTGTGAATTAGACAGAGTGTAGATAAGTAAGGCAAAGGAAAGAACACAGGTGCTGATGAAGACACAAAACTTTTTACTAGGTCATACAGTGCGTTGCCAAATATAATAATACAGCCACCTCCGAGTTCCCAAAAACTCACAGTATACGATGTTTCTGAAAAACTGCCAAAGTAAAAAATGTGTCAAATTTGAATTGCAAAGAACAAAAATTATTAAGAGAAGGAAGGTCAAATGTCAGCTCATGAAGAACACCTTATTCCGCTCGGTTCGGCTGCACCGTCTGACGAAAGCGACCCGATTTCCTTGATGTCTTTTTGTCATGAAGGACGCCTTAAGCATTTTCCGCTAGAAAATGAACTTGGACTTTCTGATCACCATCCAAACAGTGCTTCTTGAAACAGAAACGACCGGATTTCCATACAGGACTTGGCAGAGTTTGACGCATCCCTTAAAGTACGGCGCCTGCCTCTGTCGGAAAGCAGCGAAGGACGTCCAGCACTTCTTCTGGTTCCATATTCTTCAGGATTCTTGATGAAGTTATCCACAACTGCGTCAGATAGACCCAAATCTCACGCGATTCTGCGATTTGACAATCCCTGCTCCTTTTTCGCGAGGATTTAACCTTTCTCGGAATCCGAAAGCAAGCTTCCTCTTCTCAGTGCCTGAAAATGAAAAAACATTACATAATCGAAGCAATTTCGTTGCGTTGAACTGAAAAACGACACGAAGACATGAAGTGTCTGTATCATCTGGCGACGTTGGAAAAGCACACTGAAAAATTAACCAAAAAAAGTCTGTGTTTTCGCACTGGAATTTGGTGATAATTCAAATTTGACACATTTTTTACTTTGGCAGATTTTCAGAAACACCGCATACCGTGAGTTTTTGGTGAATGGGGGTGGCTGTATCATTTGGGGACGCACTGTAGTATGGCCTTAGTAACGCGCATGGAAAATTTTCTAGCCAGTAAAATGTGGTAAGTATTTAGGAACCGAAATATGCTTTCAGTCACAGCAGCAGTGTTCATTTCCTGACGTAACCGATTTTGTCAACCTTGTGAGCGGTGACAGCAGACAGCTTCATTGTGAGTGGTGCAGACTTTTCGAGAAATACTATCACCCTGAAGTGTGGCATATGGTGGAGACAACTGTTAAGCCCGAAACGCGCTCTGTCAAGGGTCTATGTACGTCACAGTGGCACATATGTACCGGGTGGGCTAAAATTATGATTGCACAGACATCATATCCCCGAAACCGAATAGAAAGCTAACAAAGCAAACCAATTTCAGGGAAGTGTTTATCATTAATCTCCTATCAACATACTATATTGACTCTGGGATCTGTTGCTTTCTGCTTTAACCCAACCCAAGAGACGACGACGGTGGCACGCAGCTGAGGTCACCGAATTAATCCGGATTTTCGCAAGGCATTTTCAATTTTATTTCACTTCTTGTTTAGGCTATCGGATGCTTTTATTTCGAAAGCTGACCACACTATTCATAGGATTTAGGACAGGGCTCCAGAGTGGTCATTGATCAAAGTGTGTGGAGCCAGGGAATCCCTTTTACGGCATTTCTAGACAATCTCTGACCTGCGCTAGCTTCATATCGGCAACATGTCCGGTTTAAATCATTAAAGTGTCCCAAGCGCACGACGAGATCGATGAGGTCTCCGGAACAACTTTCACTCTTTAATTTACAATAACAATCGCTGTTTTTGCCTAGGTGGCGACGCTCGCAAAGGCCATCGCAGGAAGTCAGCGAGACTAGCGGTGCAGCACTTCCATTTCCTTGAACGTCCTACAAATCTTGTTGCCCTGCTTATTGCGTACCTTTTTTTACCATGAATATCTTTTCGTCGGTGAACAGGAATTCTGTACGACAAATCGTTCGGATGAGGCGGGGCAGCTTTCGTGAGCCACCTTTTCTCTTCTCTTTGGGTGCGCTTCGTTGCGCGTGTCCGTCGAAACTAGGTCACACCGCAGCCCTCGCACGCGGCGAGTTGGCCCGCGATATTTGACAGACGTCGCAATTGTCGGTGGGGCATACGCTTTGCGTTTGGTCCACGGCAGTCAGTTCAAGGGGAAGATAACACAGACAAATGCAAATCATCTGCTCCAATGACACTTGGTGGTACTGTAATGTCATTTCGAGACCTTAGTGTGATGCGCCGCGCGCGAAGTGGGCGGGGTGACCTACTTTCGACGGACACGCGCAACGGACGTTCTCCCTTCTCTTTAGTCTGCTCACTGGAGAAACCACTTTGTAATCGTACAAGGGCCATGTTGTGCAGATGATGCTTCACGATTTCGCGCAGAAAACTTTATGAGATATTCATTCAATTAGCAATAATAAAATAATAATAATAATAATAATTGGCTCAGAATAAAATTTGCTGCTACGCATACCTTTTCCTTGCTTCTTTAACACTCCTCCTAGATATAACCGCAAGCCTAGACCTTTACCAAGTCAAAAGTGCTTCTAAATGCAAAGCGACGATTGATCCATGGGGTAGTGACGCTTACATTATTTTCAAACCTACCAAATGTTTAGTATCATTAGGAAGGTGATATTTAATCTACCCTGTGAAATGGAAGAAGGCGAAGGAATCGTTATTAACACAGAAAAAAATTGTTATGAGCGTCAGCGCCGTTGTAATCATAATTTTTGCCCACCCTGTATAGCAAACATAAGGCCACAAATTCATCTCGAGAGACAAACTCGGAAACCAGCTTTCTCCTAAACTTCTTAGCGTTATGATGTCGAAGAAATTACTGAGTTTCATAATATACTAGAGCAGAACAAGCAATCCAAGTGGTGTGGGATCTAGAAAGAATTGTAATACGAACGCAAATTAACGCATGATCTCTAAAAAAAGAACACTTGGCTCCTTGATTTCCTACTCGTTATCTATATGAGAATGAGGATAGCGAGGCCTACAACTGATGATATGAGCAGAGGAGAGTCCTCTCTACAACAGAAGCGCATATATTCACAGCACACATATATATAATATATATGGATCAGGAAACGAACCTGGGGAACGGGAGGGGGGGAGACTACGAATTTGTCAGATAGCCTTGACAAAATGTGCTAGAATCGGCGTTGGTTTCCCTCCTCCTTCGGCAAAGTTGTAGTAATCGGCTAATTCTTCACTCCTTTGAAACAATATTTTTTCACGAAGTTTGACACAGAACTAACCGAGCAGTACAAATGGTCTTCAGTGATTCAGTCTATGTCGATGTTGATGGGGGGGGGGGGGGCGTGACTCCATTAGAACTCTTCGCGCGCGCAGCATCGTTTCAGTACTTTTCTGTTGAGATGGACCAAATAAATTTGCAGTAGTTCACGGCTTCACCATGAATATGGCAAATCTCTTTACTATTGCAAAAAATCCCCTTCGAGATTGAGAATTCCCCTCATAGGTCAACAATTTACTTGTGAAACGTTCAAAATACGAATAACTTCAAAATTTTCGATTCTACTAAACGCTATTCTTTTGTAAACATGCATAGTTAGCCATTTCTTTACTTGTTCTACTTATAAGTTTTTATTTCTTCGGTTATGATGGTAGGAATGATATTTTAGCGCGTTTTGTCCGATGACCTCATTATATTGACGCGTGAATCGCACCACACCCATGTTGATGGGATGTGCCGATCTTCTACTCTCTTTCTGAAAATTAAGCACCCATCAAGAATTCGGAAAGCCCTGTCTAGTGACGTTTTCCATCGAAAAAAAAGGAACCGGGGTCTAAGCAAGAAAACCTGTTTTGCTCATCTCCCTACTGATTGCTCATTAAAGCCGAAATCACAAATATCCCGCAAAAAAGGAGCAACTCATCCTGAAATAATTTGGTGTATTATTTCTTCTGCTTTCTTTTCTTGTTTCTCATTCAAGTGATCCTGAACGCCCCCGGCTTCTTTCATCAAACTATTTGCCAAAATCGCTACGTCTTCTTGTTTTTGAGAATTCACTGTGTTTTTCTTGGGAAGGAATTCCGTCACCAAAATAAGGATATACGTAGTTATTAGAGAATGCATCCCGGTACCTTACCTGTTTTCTACCAATTTTATTATATCGTCATACCGACTATAAGTTTAATTGGAAACTCGGCAATTGTGTACGTAACAGTGCGCTCGAGGTCAGTGAAATGAAGAAAATTAAGAAATACACTTTTAATCATTCCTATCAACATAAAATTCCAAAGTAGTTACGAAATTAAAATTTGATTCTTCAAGATCTCTGCGAAGTCCATGCAACATACTGATCGGCCTCATATCTTTGGGTGAATCTACTCATATGCTTGCACACTACGTCATGATGGGATTTTATAACAGGTAGGTTTGTGCTATTCCCTAACGAAATATAATTTTTTACGACCAACAATCAAATGCTTGTATAAATGTACATGTAAAGAAAGTGGCAAGTAATCTAAGTTAATATATGAGTAAGTAATAAGTAAATGAAAAAGTAAATATTCAAAAGATTGTTCAAAGATATTGGAGTTTTTGAGCGGTGTGAAATGGCTTACAGCCGTTCACGCAGGTTTACAGCTGTACACGATGAATACTTGCAAAACGTTTCTTAGGTAAAGTAAGTTCAAATCCCGGATATTGACGCAACACTTCAATCTTAGTGGTGCAAGGGCCCACAGTGAGTGCTCAGGGTATGGGGAACGTATGCAAGGCTCAGTAAATGCGCTGCCTCGATTTTATCTTCGTAGGAAACAGAATGTGGAATTAATGGAAAAGTCCGCGATAGTCGCACCCGGAAGTTATGGACCAATTCAGGGGAGACAGTAATCTCTAGCCTCTGGGATTAAGGTTCTAAAATGCAGCCTAAAATCAAGTAAAAAACTGTGTGATGTTTGCATCCTACCATGAGGTAATAGGTGGAATTGCTAGAGTTGATGAGTCAATGTTTTCCAGTAGGATTGAATCGGGAATTAAAGGCAGTCTTTGGAAGCCAGCCATCCATGAGTAACCGTTAACCCTATTTCTAAGTCCGAGTTTCAAAGCGTGATGCTGCTTTACTTTCTCATGCCTACCTTATGTGGCATATGAATAAGTACACAAATAAATAAGATGTATTATAGCTGGTCGTCCATATGAATGATGAAGTGATTTGAAACGGAATCGGCTAGTTGAAGTGGTATGATAAATAATTGACGCGAGTGAAATCGCTGAAAATAATGACTGAGACTGGTCAAGGCTAGCAAGATTACAGAAAGCGGAAGCATTGTCTGGCACAGTGATCTTCTTCCAGAGAGACAAGACTTCCTTCAGGAAGTATTTGGCTGGTGCTGAGTTTAGAATCTCCATGACTGGCTTTCCATCAATTTTGGCATGACCCAAGTGAACTGGTCTTGAGTTACTTTCCGGAATCGAGCTTCTTATTAAGCATCAGAACGATATTAGTGTGATGAGGCTTTCTATATCACAACTGATGACACTTGTGAAGGTGTGTCTGAGTTGTAATATTCTTAAGTGGTCGGGTACGTATTCCGCACAGACTAGAGGCTTGGCTATGGAACAGCGATTGACGCCTGTTTTGGCCACTTCATTTATGATCAAGATTGAGGCGCCTGCACTGGAATATGTATATGCCTTAACTTCACTGTAGGTATATCGATGATTGCTTCGCAGTCTGTGTGACACAGGAAGAAGATGTGTTTCGGCTTACTGAACCCACAATTGGAGCATGTTCAAGCATCAAGTAAACACGGGGGAACCAACCGGATAATGGCCTCCTTTCTTAAACGTTTGAGTGAGGTTACAGGGCGATATGATTGTTATGAAGTGGTACACAAAGCCCAGCAATAAGAATATCATTGCACATTCTCACTCAGCTCTTCCTTTTTATGTAAAACGAGTGATCGTTAGGAATATGTTCCGCATTACTAAGAAGGTTTGCACCGGAGAGGATGACCGAAAGGAGTCGCTCAAAATGGCGCGCGATATAGTTTGGTCGAATGGCTACCACAATTTTTCAACTGCACGTAGAGCTTCTACTGGTGGTTTGATCTTCAGACATGGTAGGGCTCCAATTAAAGGAAAGATTCTTTTTGTACTACCATTTATCTCTGATGAGGTCAGTGCCTCCATCAGGAAGTGTCTAGAGAGATCGGGTTTGAAAAATTCAGATGTTATTGTCAACGTAGTCCCCTTCAATCTGAAGAAGCGCCTAGTTCGAAACAGGCTATAAGATCGCCTATGTACAACCTCAAACTGTGTGGTCTGTCCAGCTGGAAGGGAGGGTGACTATAACATGTCGGGGTGGTCCACAGAATTAGTTGTCGTGATTGTGGTGATGAGTATATGTATTGCCGAAACGGCACGATCACTCCATGTGAGGGTTAAAGAGCACATAGATGGTATAAAGCGACTGAAAGAGTCTAAGCACGTAAAACACTCGAGGCATGTTGGATACAAGACACCGACCAAAAATGAATCTAAGGAAAAAATATCTCGCAATTACGCGGGAGGTGCGGCTTCGTATGAGATTGGCCATCCCGCAGTGACTATCAATAAGGACATACCAAGAATCTACAAAGCTACGGTGAGTGATTCTCCTTTCGATTCACCTGCGTGCCTTCGAGGTCTCGAACTTCGATGAATTGGTGGAGACATTAGGTAGGATAATGTATCGTAGTACAGATTGTAATGATCTTCAGGATCTGAAGATGGCCACTTCGCCATTGTCAGCCTAATAAAGCTTGATCACAAACCTCAAGAAGAAATCAAGAAAACAATAAGCTCAGCAGTATTTTAAATTAATTCAGCCACCGAACTCAAGACGACTTTACTTGGATCATGCGGAGATTAATGGAAAGCCGGTCATGGAATATTACGAGCTCTGTACCAGCCGAATACGAGGGTTGCCTTTTATATTCCGGGATTGAGCAACCCTAGTGTTGCAATCTGGCAACTGACAGCTCTATCGTAAAGTTTGACTCTTTCGAGGTCATACTTACTCACAAGGGAAGGATCCCCAGTCGAAGTGACCGTTCGAATGAGACCTACACCATTAGACGTATTTTTGATGATGGTTCAAAAACCTGCATTCAAAATCTGCCAAACGATTCTCTGAACGAAGTTATGGAGATGATCTCCGGAGAGCGCTCACCGGGGGGGGGCACGCACAAAAGACATGGTCGCCCGCAACCCAGGAGCGGCGGCCTGGAGTAGAGGTAAACGTGACGCTTTATAGGCATAGGACCAAGGTCCTTATTTGATGGCCGCTAGCGCTTTTGCTTCCTGCAGGACTTTAAAAATCTTTTTATATTAGTTTTTACCGCCTTCGGCAACTTTTTGAATGCTCGAGGTGAAGCAGTTCCTGCCCGAGCAGACTTCCTCTCCGCCTCGCCGAGAACGTTTATAAGAGCGAAATAATCAAAACTCACTCCTTTCGCTCGTTTTGGAGGGGAAACGACCGCTGGTTACTCGGCTACTGAGGTGGATAAGCAGGTGGTTTGAGCAGGAATTGCTTCACCTCGAGCATTCAAAAAGTCGCCAAAGGCGGTAAAACTAACATAAAAAGATCTTTACAACCTGTAGGAAAAAGTCCTGCAAAAGCAAAGCTGTCACACATCAAACCCGAACCTTGGTCTCATGCTTCTTAAGCGTCACGTCTACCTCTATACCAAGCCGCCACTCCCCGAGATGCCGGCGACCATGTCTTTTGTGCGTGCCCCCTGTTGAGCGCTCTCGGGAGACTACTTCCATAACTTCGTTCAGAGAATCGTTTGGTAAATTTCGAAAGAAGATTTGAAATCCGCATCAAAAAATACGTATAATGGTGTAGGTCTCATTTCAAATGGCTACTTCGACTTGGGATCCTTCCCTTGTCAGAACGTTTTGACATACAGTAGCGCTCAAAAGTCTTCGGTGAAATGGTTCATCAGCCCTACTTTTCAGTCGCAACTTCTTTCCTACTGGATCTAATAGTGCGAAATTTCTATATTTGGAGCGTGGGTGTATTGTGAACATTTACCACTATTAACCTGCAATCTGATCATGTTCCAGATATTCCAAAGGGCATGAAAATAAAATCGACTGCAAATACTGATGATGGTCTTTCTAGAATCTCTTTCTTTGTTGTCATGTCAAAAATGTACGAGCGGTAATGCCGAACACCATAGATGTGAAAAACGCACATAAGGTGGGAATAAGTGCAGACGTCAACAACTTTAGTTTTAGCAAAATCTGCTACCGCAACAAACACCTGGCTCTATCTGTAAATATTGCAGCTTCACAGTCGAATACTGTTGGATAGGAAGAAATACGCTCTAGTTAAACATATCCAAATTTCGCGCGATTTGGTCCACTAAGGAAAAAGTTGTGAACGAAAAAGCGTCAAAGCATTTCACCGAACACTTTTGAGCGCTACTGTATGACCGCTCCTTGTGTTGTTCACACTAACTTAAAAAATTTACTCAGGCCCTCGGCCCCCCATCTCCCATTTAGGACCAAACCTCCTTCCCCCTTAACCTCCCACTCCTCCTTTGGCGATGAGGCTCCATCAAGGACCAGTGCTTATCGAAGGTATGGTAAAATTACCCGAGGTCGTAGTTCACTCCAAGACGCATTTCGTGGAGGCCTCCAAAATAGTTGTTGTTCCGATGCTGTGCGCAAACTAATATTGCAAGATCGTCATGCGACCTATCGCTAGTTTGGGACAACCTTAGGCATTCAAGGGACCAACAACATTGAATGTTGCATGAACATTTGCCCGCGAAAAAAAAATTGTTTTTGAAAAATTTGTAAATCCACTCCCCAAAAAGGACTCGTGTCGATTTGTCGAAAGAAATGCTCAAAAAATACGGTCGCAGTGCTTCGAAATACGTCTATGACATCGCGACAGGTGATATATAATTGGTTTACGCGTATGAACCCGAAAGTAAACAGCAGTCGACCGTATGGATATTTCAAGATGAGCGAAATCCAACAAATGCTGTCCGCGCACCAAGCACTTCCAAGCAATTGGTCTCCTGTTTTTATGGAAATACTGGATATGTTGCAACCGTACCACTAGTACAAGCAGAGCAGTCAACTCTGAGTGGTGTACAACCAACCATTTTTTTCGCGGTGTCTTCAAAAAAATCAGGAAAACCAACTGCCAAAGACTGATCACTGTCCATCACGACAATGCGAGCTCCCACCCATCGGCTCAAACAACTGCATTTTTGAACACTCAAAACAACGATTTGATGAGTCATCAGCCATATAGTCCCTGGTGACTTCTTCTCATCCCGTACGTGAAAAAAATAAAATGAGAGGTCAACTTTTTTGACACTCGAAGAAGCCGTTGATGCGTTCAGAATGCATGTTTTGGAGTTACCTCAATCAATCAAAGCGGCAAAAGTGCTTCGGTTCGAACGCATGCAAAGGTGTATTATCAAGGTTTAATATTCAATTTGCTCTCGAATCCCGAAATATAAAAGGCAATCTATTTAGTTCCGACACTTACTGAAGGAAGTCTTGTCTCTCCTGCAGAAGATCGCTGTAACGACCGCTAGCAAGATTGCAGAATTATGCGCGAAACCTGGACCTTCGACAGGTCGCGAGGTTGAATCTCTGCCTTTCGACTGTACTGCCTATCCCTTATATCACTCGAAGTACAGTCGATATCGCTTTCGTAGACGCTCTTGTTCTAACTGATCAGCAATAACGCGCACCGAATCTCGGCTGGACCGCGGAACTGTAATCTATTTTTGTTATAACTAGTTTTGAATTAATGTGCTTGTGTACTGCAGTCATTTCCCCGCTGTATGCCATCCGAAGGTCTTGGAAGTTGGGCGAGAGAGACTCTCGGATTTCTTACTTGGGCGAAATAACAGAAATTAATAAGAGCATCAAGTTAATCTGTGCCAAGGGTATGAAGGCATAATTCTCATTATGACTCGTTATGAAATCGAGCAAATCTTTAGCTTCCATTAATTCGAAGATAGTTTCAGTATTAAGCAAATTAGTTGTGATATTCACAATGGCTTTCTCTACTTGTAGCACTGAAAATCATCTGATGAGGCAGGACTTCTGTGTTTATTGGCAGATGCTTCCGACTATGGGCATGCTATTCTCTTCTATACTGCTTCTCAATGTAGCTGTCGACCGATTACTATCTACGCAGAAATTTTAGTATGAAGATTGATTTTACAAAATTATACTACCCAGTGAATAGAAGAAATCGTTTTTAGCGTTTTTAGGAATACGAGGTTAAATATTATTTTCTCCGAGTAAATAATGAACATTTTAGCAGCTCTCTAATCAGAAGGCGGTACACTCTCTATATTTCCATCCACATTGCTGTTGGATTAGTTTTTTCTTTGAGTATGGAGACATGGATATTTTTCAGTCGCACATCAGAGATGTAAGTTTTAAGCGGAAAAAAACTGAAAAATTACTTTATTAAATGGTGAGCCTTTCCACAAAGATCGCGAAACCCTGAAATAAGTTTCTGGATTACGGCGAGTCATGGACAAGAAGCTTAGCTTGGTGTGGCGTTCGAAACCATACTTGTGTTGTTCGCGCTTGTTGCCTCTTAACCCACTAGGCCGCTTCTCTACGCCAACTTATTTGATCAGTGATCCTTCATTGAGGGTAAAGATGACAAGAAGCTCGAAGAATCCTAGAAATACACATCAGGTCAGATCACACAGGACAGGTCAAAATAGCCCACCACTACTTCATTATTGGCTCACTGGTGCCAGTTTTTTGCAAAAGGGAAAACTTTACATTAGGCGGCTACTTTATGTCATAGTTTAAACGCATGAAACATTCTTACTGCACATAGTCCTTACCGTAACGGTCGCGTCCGTCTGTCACAGAATTGGTGTTGTCTTAAGAAGCACCCGGAGATCTCGGGTCAAACTCGGGATGTATCGGGCATAGGGCAAGATCAACAATAAGTGTAAGCTCGGCGGAACTCCATCAATAGAGGCCCGGGACACGTATCGAAGTAAGCGATGCCGAGGGCAAGACTTTGTGACTTGGTTTCATTACAACATTTTAACGTAGGGGAAGAGCGGAAGGTACGGACGTGCTTAGTGGTGACAGGAACTATGATTTGCATCCGCATTTCTATTCATAAACACCATGTAAATCGAAAAAAGTGGTATTGGAAGGCAAGCTAATCGAGCCTCCATAGGAGGCAGGGCTGAGTCAAGAGGTTACAGAGTCAAAGTCGTTTGGAAGAAAATCCAGCACCAGTAGAGATAGGGTATACTTTATTGTGGATGGTATAACCTACACCGAAAAGCATGAAACAAAGCCAACAGAGCCAACAAAGCCTGAAAATGACCAGACGTGAGCACTGGCTCAGCCAATGAAAGGAATGAGAACCGCGGTGGGTGGAGGTACTTAGTGGTCTCTGCTTGCTGTATTAATTCATAGCTCGATCCTTCCACAGCCTGTAGGCCCATCCCTAGAAGGGTGTAGCTCAGACTGAAAAATTCATGATCATGTTCTATCCGTTTTTGGTTGTGATGCACTTAGCGGGAGTGGCCCGAATGGTGCACCATAAATCATCACGGCTCTGAATAGCAGTCGGAACAAGGTAGACCCAATAAGCGTGTTGATAACAACGAAGATATTCACCAATTGTTGTATGTTTGCGAGGAGAAATAATGATTTTGCAGATATGTGGTATGTATGATAACGGCACCACTCAGTGATATGATTCTGACTGTCTTCATCAACGTTATAGCTGCAGTTAATATTTGTATACTTGCCTGCTATTTAGTGCTAATATTTTTGCTAAGGAGAGCGCAACTGAGTAAGTTTGTAGATTGAATTCTATGCAAGTTCCATTCACAACCTGGTCAAAAAGTAGTTTTGTTGAGTTCGAGGGCTACACAAGAAGGTAAAAGTGTAGCTCTTCATATAAATTGATATGACAGATCTTCAATTTTCGAGCTCTCCACCTGTTTTTCTGGTTTACTTTAATCATCCGCAAGTTTAAGGTCAAGACAGTTCAAAGCAAATCCATCGTTCGCTCTTGGTCATAAGCTTAACAACAGTATTTGGCTGGTTTGGCCCGATGATGTTTGCTATGGTCGACTTTGTATTCAGTCTGGATATTGAAAAATCGGATAAATTGCATTCCGACCTTTTTGCTGGGCTTTTCATAAACTTCGCATGTGCAACGAATTTTTTCGTCTATTACTCTATCAGGTGGGCCGTTCCTATTCAACATTTCAGAATTGAGTTTGTGAATTACTTCTACTGCGTTTGGCTCTTTTGAAAGTCCCATTCACACAAAAACGCAAGGAATTATCTGGGCATAGCGTTCTCATGAAGAAAACCTGCTCATAAAGGCCTCATGGGAATGAAGTCTTGATGTGGATGATAGCGATTGGGAATCACGTACTTCAGACGTCTTCAAACAGCGATTCTCTCACTACATTCTTGAGTTCACGAAAATGATATAGTTACACATACATGGCAATTTTCAGTACGATGTATCGCCGTGCATTCGACGAATACCTATTTATTGGATTTTTCAAAAAAGCGTTGGATTTCGAACGCTATTCTACCAGCCACGCATGGGCTTCAACTCGTCGAGTCTGAAGCATTCTAGCAGAGCATCGTCTGCACTACCGCTTTTGATATTTGACACTCTAGAGATTGTCTTGGGCATACAGAAAAATATTGGAGAAAGGCAGTCGTGAAGTGAAATATAGTGTGAAGAAATTGTACATAATAGGAGCTCACCCAGCGACCTCTCCTGGTCTCCTTCTCGGTCCTTATTTTTTATGATTGTTATGTAAGTCGTGAAGTATATATTAAGTTGGAAGACAAGTCCTTCAACACTTTGGGCGAGTTTGAATTTTATATTTCTTTATTAAACGAAACCTTCAATCTACAGCATAATCACCATTATTATCTAGGACACTCTTCCGGGCAGCCTCTCGATTCCTCTCTTCCGAAATTCCGGCGGCCGCAACGAAAAAAGTGTTCGTCCACAATCATCCACAAGTTTAAGGTCAAGAGAATTCAAAGCAAATTTATCGTTTGCTCTTGTTCATAAGCTCAACAAAAGTATCTCGCTGGTTTGGCCCGATGATGTTTGCTGTGGTCGACATTGTATTCAGTCTAAACCCTAAACTCCCGCAGTACGTTGGCCAATTTTTGGAAGG
This sequence comes from Haemonchus contortus, assembly GCA_000469685.2. NCBI lineage: Eukaryota > Metazoa > Nematoda > Chromadorea > Rhabditida > Trichostrongylidae > Haemonchus > Haemonchus contortus. Next base: position 42,863,357 of record LS997565.1, read on the forward strand.
CATAGACTGTGGCCGTCACTGTAACGCCACTATTTAGTATACCCCAGTAGATCATTCCACCGCAGTCCCACCAGCAACACAATAAAACCTACTTCTCATGAAGGTCTGCTTTAGGCTCCGTAGGTGGCTTTTCTCCTCGCGCAACCCAGTGGCGCTCACGTGTATGGTTCACGTAAAGCACCCAGCTCTCATCTACGTCACTATGTCTCGTCTTTTCATTAGGGACGAAGCAGAAGTTATTCAGCCACATGCATCCTGTTCGTCTCGTCAGATAGGCGTAGTTCATGGTCAGACAGACGTAGTTCATGAGAAAACTTTTCGCGAGCCCTTTTATATTTATTTTCGAAATCCTTCAGGAACACTCTACAGCAATCAGGCGCGAAAACATTTGAAAAGGGCTTTGGTTTTTTCCTGGAGGAACATGTTCAGTGTTGCAGGACTTATCTTCCAACCATACATATATGCATGTGCTACTGTCCTACAGAAGCACCCGCTATGCTACATCATCAGTTGGACCGCGCCATCTTATAATTTGTTATAGAATACGAAGCGAATGCAGAAATCCCGCGCCTAGACGGCTTCTTTTTAGATGTGATATAATAGATTAATAGATCATAATAGATTAATGTGAGTGAATAAAGTTTCCAAGAACTCGCTGTTATTTGCTGTAATTTTATGCTGTTGAGATGAGGAGTTTATCTGACTGTATGATGTTGTTACATATCTGTGCCGCATACTTCTGCATGGAATCAGTTCTGGATTGTTATTATGAAACGCTTAGAACTATCAACTATCATAGTCTTTGTTGTATGTTATATCACTAATTTAGTTATTATTGCTAAAGATTTAAAGGGACGGAATGGTCTACTGACAAGGGGCGCACTATCAGACACGCATAACTACTCCAAAACCGAAACCGATAGATATCCGCGTATGATATTTCATCCCTTTGGAGCCGTCTAGGAAGATAAGAGCTCTGATTTGTACTTTAGCTGGTCAGTGCAAGTCATTATTAGCGATAGTTTTCGGACTTTTTCTGAACTTTGCACGCGTGGTAAATTTTTTTGTCTGGTATTTTACTAAGTACCTAGCTTCTGTCATTTAATCTAGGTTTACTTTTATAAACTACTTTATGGCTTTAGACCTTCTTCTGATGCCCTTTTTATGCTGATTCCGAAGAATGGAGGATTTACAATTGTAGCTTCCCGAAATGAAAAAATGTTTAAAAAAATGGGGCAGTGCTTTATGCAAAATGCTTCGGAGTGTGGGAAAAAACCGGAAACGCCTACAATATCTAAAAAAATCTCTTGCTAATTGCCTCTTTGTCTATAATCGATGTTACATTTGTAAATACTTGCAGTAGAATTTATTGCCGTGCATTCGACGAGTACTTCCTCTAAAAAGGTATGGGCAGCAACCTGTCCACTGTAGTGCATTTTGGCAAACAATGCCGCTGAGAAAATTAATAGATTCGGAGGAAACGCGTTTTAGCAATAAGAGGATTGAGAAGGGAAATGGAAGAGGTCTAGTTAGTGCAAGGAATAAAGAGCTCGGTGCCCGTAAAGCACAGATATGGGGCCGATCATACTTGTGAAAATAAAAGGATTGCTGAAAAAGGAAAGTTGAACTTCTCCACGGTGCATCATCAGTTGCAAGCATTATGGTTTTTAAACTGAATACAAATAAAATGCGAGGGTTACTGAAAAACAAGGAGCTGTCGGGTAATTTTTGTCAGTCACAATGGGTAAATTGAAGTAATCGAACAAACATCATCCAAAAATCGTCATAAATCGCGTTTTCGTTGTGTTCGGTGTGATTCTGATGTCCATTCTAGTATCTGGCGTTATTTCGTGGTATTTGGTGGGTTCGATCAATTGGCTAAAGAAGTCAAATCTTTAATGATTTCCCTTTTGCGGTTGTCAGACAGAAATGGAAGAAAGCAGAACTGACTAACCTTAAAAAACATAAACAATTCAATTCTGATTATTATTTTCTTCCTACTACCCTGATAATTGCTACTGTCTACTTTACCATCACCTTCTCGTTTTCGGAATCACCAGTCCTAGTAATCAGTTGTTTCGCTTGCAAAGAAAACAGTTCGAGAAGCTCTAATCAAAGTTTCAACCTTTCGAACGAACGAAAACAGGATTACCCAAGAATATCACCGAATATTCTATCCTTTTCCCATCAAGTTTTCTTTCTGGTTATACCTACTGTGAGTTTGATTGGGAACTCGGCTATTCTGTACGTAACAGTACGTTCAAAGTACGTTTCCATCCAAGTTTTTACTATTTTTCTTGATAAAGCTTTTTGAAATCAAACAATTCATCCTCATAGATGCACTACACTTCACTTGTGAATTTAATTCTCGCTTCTGAAGGTTGCTGCGAAACCCTTGCAACGTACTCATTGGATTAGTATATTCGGGCGAACTTGTGCATACGTTTGGGCAGTATGTTATGGTTGTAGGCTATGGTCAAGGCTAACCACACCTGTCATCCGTCCTGGGTCGGCTAATCGCTACAAGTCTATACTGAGAGCATATAAGCACTGTCGTGTACATAGGCTAACCACCACAATCATTGTAAAGCCCATACAGGCTTTCAGACCACCATTACGATTCTAAATGAAACTTGAATGTTGGGAAGCACCCCAAAAACGGAATTGATCAATGCAAAAGACTTTATCTATAATATTCACTTAAGATGGAATATCAACATCAAATCACCGTCTATTCACTTAAGTGTCAGAGGATGTAAAGAGAAGCACGTGGGGTAAATCGTAAGACCTTTGAAGATCCGCTTGGACGAACTCCACATACTCTGCACTGAATTGAATGGAGCTGAAGAGCTTTGGCTACCCCGATGCCTAGCCACACAGTACTTTTTCGGGTGTGGTGCAGTAGGCACGGAACTGTCGCGTCGCGGCGAAAAAGGCGCCGCGCGCAAAGGAATGTAGCAGAATGCAGCAGCAAGTAAGAAATACAGGAACAAAATAACCAAAATTAGAATCGTGCCAAAAATAATAATGACACATCGATTATGCTGTATGAAGAACGCTAGAATTGTAATAACGAGGTAAATAGTCCGCGACTGCCGCGCGCGCGGCGAATCGATTACACAAAACCGTTCCTACTGCCCGTCTCCCTACTTTTTCTAGGCACCCTTAACTTCAAGAAAGAAAAATCTTCAATTTTTGATCTAAGAGTTTCACGTAGAAAGTACCACCCCAGGAAGGGAGAATGAACGAGGCATGGGACATACCACCTTCCCTTCAGAATACGAACGGTGTCCCTAAAGAAAAAAAAAGAAAATCATGTGCTTGTTTCAAGGAAATAGAAGTGGTTTCGTGATACGTGATACGTAACCGTGTTTGGTATAGCATCGCTGATTGCCAGGTTTGTATTTCGTTGTTTTTGAGTGTGACATACGAATTAAATTACTCACAATATTTCACTTCAAGCAAGTTTTCTACTACGATTCGGATTAGACTGTGCCCATCTACAATTGCTTGTTGTGCCTATGAATACAATTGGAAAATGCGAACAATTCCCTGACAACAAGCAAATTCCTATAGTGTTCTGCCTAGTCGTGATTTTTGATATGTTATAAGGAACAACTTAGGCTTTGGCGTTCATGCCTAGCTGTTTTAATCTCTGACAATTTTTTTTTGTTCATTCGTGAACCAATTGATCACTAGCATTAGATTGTCGATGGCAATTTTTTTAAAAACCTGCCTTTGGACACCTTGAAAGTTTGTGTAAAGCCTAGGTCGTTCTTGCTTCACTGACATTTTTCTGGATCTGGAATTTGAGGAATGTTGCGATTTTGAAAAATAATAAGTCAGACTAGAAGCGCGTTTTCTCAAAAAACGCACCTCATCTTCAGAAATCAAGCCGCCATCTTTACAGGATGTATTCTGGGATGCTACCTAAATTGTATCAATTTTATTACATCGTTATACCGACTATAAGTTTAGTTGGGAACTCGGCAATTGTTTATATAACGGTACGTTCAAGGTTAGTCGATTAGTAATCGTTCTGAGCAAGTTGCAGTAGCTCTATCAAACGTTATTAAATTGTTTTTTTTTTGTGATTTTATTTCGATTTTGATTTCAAACTCTTTTATTTCGGTTTTAAGTTCAAATTCTAATTTTAAAATTTTTGAAGGTTTTGAATTTGAATTTTTAAGATCGCTGAGAAGTCCATGCAGTATACTAATTGGGTTGATATCTTTCGGTGAAGCCCTGCATATGCTTTCACATTATGTTGCCGTTGGATCCTATAATATGTAGGTTTATAGTATTTTCTATCAAATCCATGGAGGATCACCTCAGGTTGAGAGCTCACTTTCGAATAAATAGAGAATGATCTAAGAAAAAGCCCACAAGTATGGAGCCTAGCAATCTTCAGCTATAAGTAATCTAAACTTCCAAAAATTCATAAAATGCTCCCAAAGGAATGCAACATGAATGAATAAAATGGTAGCCTTCGATATCAACCCAAGACACCAATTTTGCCCTCGAATGTAGCGCGGCATCGGCGAGGCTATTGAAGTTTTCAGAAAAGATGTGTATTAGTTGTAAACTTGAGCAGCTTCAACTTCAACCTCTGCATGTTCAAAAAAATCAAAAAAAAATTTATTTACTTTTCAGTCTCAAAAGGTTTCCCGAATTATTGGCCATTATAACGCATTTTCGTTTCAGAAGTGAAAATCATCTGATGAGGCAGGACTTTTGTGTTCATTGGCAGATGCTTCCAACAATAGGATCGTTCTTCTCTTCTACATTGCTTCTCAGCGTTGCTATTGATCGAATGATATCCATACAAATATTTTAGTACGGAATTCTACCTTTGTAAAACTGTACTACCAAATGGTAGAGAACTGATACTGAGAAAAAACTTGATAGAATTTTACAGAATAGGATTATTTCAGCAACTCTTTAATCAAAAGTCATTATGTTCTCTACATTTCCTTCCACACAGCTATTGGATTAGTTTTTGCACTCAGTATGGAAACATGGATCTTCCTCAGTCGCACCACAGAGTTGTAGGTTCAAAAATTATTCGATTCAACATTTTCGAGGTCGTAGAGGTTTGTCAGGGTCTTTCATGACATAAAAATAGTATCGTACTTCCAATACAATGCAGGCACATAAAATGGCTCAAACAAAAAGGTTCCGTGATTTTGTTCAGAAGCCATAAACATGGCGCAATATTCAGGACGAAAATTTACGAGATTGAAGTTTTCCATTCCTCCATGGTGTCAAATAATCTCATATGTTACAGATACGTGGTATGTATAATTACGACACCAATTTTTGGTACTCTTCAAACAGTCCTTTTCAACGTCAAAGTTGCCAGCAACATTCTAATACTCCTATGCTATGCAATATTGATATTCCGATTGAGAAAAAGGCGACTGAGTGAGTTCTGATCTAAGTTTCTATTCACGCATTGTCATCAATTGATTTACTATTTACGTTTCATAATTCTGACCACTGCAAAGCATAAGGAAACCGATTCCGTGCTTTTAACTCTATATCAAGGCCCCTAGAGCCTTTATATGTAGCAATCACAGTTAGTTTGCCCATTTCATCAATCAATCATAACTTCAAGGCCCAGAAAGTTCGAAACAAGTCCACCGTTCACTCGCTGTTATAAGCCTCACAACAGTCTTCGGTTGGTTCGGTGCCGTGATGTTCACTGTGCTGGGCGTTGTTTTCAGTCTACGCATTGAGAAGTTGCATGCCGACTTAATTGCCGGACTTCTTGTAAACTTTGGATCTGCGGCAAATTTCTTCGTCTACTATTTTATCAGGTTTGTAATAGATTTCGTTCATTACTTCCGGTTCAATTTTCTCGATTACTTCCTCACCTAGCACCTGACTGTTTCATGTAACCTCATTCAGCCAGTACAGGTGCTAGGGAAAGAAGGTTTGTCTAGCAAAATTTTCCTTCTTTCTCAAGAATCTCATAATTAGTCCATAACAATTTTCAGTGGAATGTATCGCCAAGCATTCGACGAATACCTCTTCATTGGATTCTTCAAGAAAGTAGTAACCCTCAAGCATTTTCCTACAAACCGTGTATGGGCTGAAACTCTCCGATGATTCTAACACATTTGAGAAAGAATAACACTTCATGACGTTGTAGCTAAAGCGACCCAGGAAGGTTCCCTCCTGGGTCGCTTCTTCTCCTAATCCACTCTCTAACAACTAGTGTATATTATCGCAGTCGTTAAGCCGCGATTGCACCTGCCGTCATCTCCCCCATCAGTAGATCAAGTATCTGTTTTGCGCCCAAAGCGCGGGAAGCGCGGATATATATGACGGCAACACTCCGCTTAGGGCATCATTTGACACTGCGCCTCTCACCGCTAATCTTCATGTCATTTATCGATCGAACCCCCTCCGGAAGCTTACTGTTGATCATTTTTTCATATTCTTCTCTCGCGTCGCCTCATATCATCTCGAGGATGGAAGTCCTTTATATCATTTTCAATAGCTGATATTTCTCGCGTCATTCTAAATGTAGCAGCCTCTTATACCATCTTTGATTTGGGTGTTTTTTGCATCATTTTATAACTGTTGGAATTACATCATTCCAAAGGCCTGAGTTTTTTGCAACCTCATAACCGTAGAATTCTTTTGCACCTTCTGCGTATTGTTTCAGTGTTGTTCGTAATTGTTGAAATCACGGTTCAATTACCCAAGTTTGAGAGTGCGCCAATAAAGTCGTCTCGTCAATATTTTCAAGCGTGGCAGGAATATTCGTGACTACGACGATATCTGTTTCTACATTTGCAACCACTTTATATATGTACAGGTAGATGTGCTACTGTCATAGAGGAGAATTCTCTCACGCTATCAGTTGCAGGCCTCGCTATTTTATAGTCTGGCATAGATAGAGTAGGTTGAATAAAAATAAGGAGCCAAGAGATTTCAGTGGTGTTGTGTGAATTGGAGCATCTTAATAGACATCTTCTTGAGAACCCACCCCACTTGGCATGCTGGTTCTGTTCTAGCAAACATATCATGAAACTTAGATGAAAGTGGCTCTCGAGATTGTCTCCCAAGATGATTCTATTGCCTAAGTTTGCTGTATGTTAAGCTGTCAAGTGGAGTAGCAAGGGCGCATTTTGGGTTAAAATTCTCCACCCCAAGAAGGCAGCATTACAGAACCCTCAAAAAGGTTGTACCAATCACATTGTAGCGGATATGTTGAGAATAGAAAACTGCCGAAACAGCCGATCAGAGAAAACACAACAGGCAGGCTTGGCATTAAACGCTTATTACATGTTATTGGTTCAAAATTTTTCCATACGCATTACTTTAGTAGCAGTTCTATTCACCTAATGTTTCGCGATTCATTATTGATCAAACACTTCCCTTCATCTTAATTTTCTATATTCCGTCCAAATAAGTAGCTGTGGGCTGAGGGAACTTTTTTTTTACACCCTGTAGAAAAAAATTCTTACCCACCGTGAAGAATTTTTTGTTTTGTACAATTCCGGCTGAAATGTTACATGTGTCTTTGGAGAAGCAGAAATGATCTTACAGTCAGAATAGAATGTAAAAGCGACAACGTTCTTCGTGCAGGAACTCTTCACTCGAAAGCAATCGATGTATTCAGCAGGAAAAAGTCTCCGACTTTAACCTCCGACTTTTGCGACACCTGGAGAACTCGTCGACTCTCCAGGTGCCGAAAAACGTTGACCCCTCATTTTATTTTTCACGTGCGAGAATAGAAAGAAGTCATTCGGTGCCAAGTCAGGACTATATGGCGGATGACTCATCAAATCGATGTTCTGGGTGCTCAAAAATGCAGTTTTGAGGCGATGTGTGTGACTGTGACTCCCACTGTCGTGGTGAAAAGTGAACCGTCTTCGGCGATTGGTTTTCCTGATCTCTTGGAAGACAACTTGCAAACAAATTGAATGTATGCTGGTCCCACTAATGCCTAAGATTGTCTCAATCTCACGATAGGTCACATAACGATCTTGCAATACTAGTTTGCGCACAGTATCAATGGTTTCCGGAACAACAACTGATTTTGGACGACCTTCACGAAATTCGCCTTGGAGTGAACTACGACCTCGGTTGAATTCACCATACCATCGATAAACACTGGACTATGATGGAGCTTCATCGTCAAAAATTGAATTAAGTTCATTCAGTTGTAAAAAATAATCGCACAAAAAAGTTCACAAGTCACCTTTCAAGTTAGTGTAAACAACACAAATTGCGCTCACATGTCAAACCGTTTTGAGTAGATACGACCTCAAAAATGCCAAACTTTACGATAGACCTGTCAGTTGGTAGATTGCAAACTGGGGTTGCCCAATCCCGAAATTTAAAAGGCAACCCTCGTCAAAACACTTCTAAAAATACACCCTGTACTGGCTTTACATATATTTGCGATAAACTCAAGTACCCACCTAACAGTCAATTCCGGCGGTTCTTCCATTTAAGTACTCAGAAGTTGATCACTTCTCCTTTTTCATAGGAAAGATCGACTTCTTTATTGCTTGAGGTTCACTCGTACTAACCTAACACAGCTTTGCTCTAAACTGTTTTTTCCACCAAATTCCTCATTTTTTCCCTTCCATTGCTTCTGGGTTTGTAATATCCCACAGATCACTCTTTATAGCATCGTTCTCACGAGAGCTTGGCAGGGAATTATACACTGGCCTGGCATTTAATTGGTATAACGAAAAAAAAACCTTTGCGATGTCCGGCCATTATATTGGAATTTGATAGGCTCTGCCGTAATAAACGATGAAAACTGACCATATGGGCCACTATGACTGGCCACGGCCAGTACTTAACAACAAATGTCGCATTGAGTCTAATAAATCTCATAACCCTGGAATAAAAGAAAACTGTGCTTGAAAAATTTGGTTTTGTGAACCTTATGGCCCTCTATATCTACTGCTTAGTAAAATGCCAGAGCTCCAATTTCCCACTGAACTTTGGGAGGGCAAAATCCATCCATAGAATTTCTAGGACTATCTTGAGAGTGGTCTTAATTTATAACAGGTTTTTGTCATCCCCTCTCCGTCGAGTGAGGATGATGACACGTTCGCTGGTGGGCCCCTAAGCTGATCATCAACAGAGTGCCGATCGCCATGGTGACGGATTGACCTGGACTACAAATCGGTCATGCGCGACGATTTTGCAACGCTGTTCTATAAATAAGTAATCAAAATGAGCTGAAGAAGGGTTTCAGTTCAAGCCAGAATTCCACTAATTGATAAATCCTCGAATAATCGCCCTAGATTGCGCTATGCACTTAGTTCTCAGCAAATATTGTAAACGTATTTGGATGTGTAGGCATGGGTAAAGCGGCTTCCAAGAGAGACAATTCGGTTTCCTTGTGTTTTGCCAGAAGGGCGTATGGTAACAAAAACTACCCTCGAGATGAGGTTCGATCTAACAACTTCTCTCAGGCCGCAAATGATGTTCGATCTCACAATCGTGAGCGATAAGTGGTACCACGTGTTTAGGTTACATGGGGACAGGGTTCATCCCATTTGCAATCTCTATTAAATGAAAACTTGGCTAGAATGAGGCTATTCCAGTTTAATGGAGCTGTGGAAGATGCAATTAAAAGCCTATAGTCAGTCAGTCAAAACATCTCTCCACAAGCATTCATATTCATTTAATCTATGGAATGCTGACATATTTCGAGATGGATAGTAGGAAGCTTTGAGAACTCGTTTATTTGTTTAATTCATTTACCCGAGCATTCCATAAAGCACCGACAATGGTCACTAAATTACACTAAGAACTGAAGGCTGCTTTGTAGAAAAGAGTGGTCAAATAGATAATCGAAAGAAGCTACGATGAGCTGATAAAAACCTGGTGCTGTCCGAAAAAAAAATAAAAAATTGATTGAAAACATAAAAAAGAAGAGAGTACAACAGAAAAAGACAGAGGCAAGAGAGAAAATAGCTTGCTCTTGATTAAACGATACGGAAGTGTACGCTCAGGAGTTCACCACAAAACAAGAAGGAAATGGGTTATTTGAACGAATCCCATAGGAACATTTCAGGGAGCTTTTTCAACAACTAGCCTGACGAAAACTATTTTTGAACTGACCTTAACTTCAATCTCTTTGAATTCTTCTTAACTTCAATTTGATGTTAATTGGTAGGTAATGGCTACTGTAGACCTACTGTACGAGTTGACGTAGTTCCAGTTACTACGAGTATTGTGTCATCGGAAACCAAACGACAGACCAGAAAGGCCCTTTTGTACCGCCTATGTTAAAACTTGGAAAGCCTCTCAGTTTGATGAAATCCCTGACAAAGACATTTGAAAATGTGAAAGTTTGGGAACAATGGATAAGGCGCCTTGTCGTGGGCCCATTGGTGAACTTCTGAACTTCGCGCGTACTTCTATCTTTGACAGAACAATCACTCAAACTGTTCTAGACGGCATGTCAACAGATTCTCATCTCCGTTTTTCAACCATGACAACCCTGAATACACACAGTACTGACAACACTGATGAATACATACCATCACAACCTAGGTGTCAGCATATCCTAAGTGTGATCAGGGTTGTGCTATGTCATCTCAGTGTGTTGGGGATATTTATAGAATACTAAATGGTACCCGAAGGTACTCCCTCTTACGGACTCCCTATGCAATGTGTGCCCCAGCCATACCGGATATACTTTACCTTACTTTACTACATGCTGTTGGCATATTAACAACATAGATTATTAAAAAGAGAAAAACACACGATAAAACAGTAGAAACTAAAAAATGTTACCAGATGATACTATGTACTAGAATTTTCAGAAATCAAAGCGAAAATATTCGCTCTTGCCTTTTTCTGTTGGAGTGCAGTCATGGACGGCTCTGGGCGGTCTTATGCTTGACAGGATAATGGAGAATTATCATTATTAACACTTAAAGATTATATAAAAAAGTGAAAGAATCAAAGATAAGCTCTCTATACTATTTAACTATGGACTGAGAAAACGTTTATGTGGATCCTACATATCACCAAATGGGGTCGGTCGAATTTCAGATCAGATTTTCACCCTACCCAGAGCTTCTCTGATCAATCGTCTAAATAAGGATGAAAGCTTCAAATCGCCTTTGAGGTTCAAAACAAGTTGGTTGGGAGTTTATGGCACATTCATCTGGCGCACTACAGTGATTCATGTTGTCAAAGAGGCAGAGAAAGATATGAAGAATATCCCACACGAGCCTCTAAGGGGGTCCTGTAAGCTTAAGAGCCCCCGGGAGGCTTTTTCCGCACAGTTGTAGGAAACAGGAAATAGGAAATACTGCCAAGTTGTAGGAAATTCTTGGAAAGGTGAAGTTACCAGTACAGTTGTGGACGACTCCCCCTACTCCCCTAGGGAGCCCTATACCATTTCACAAATGGAAGACCCACGCTTAGACATCTTTGTCGGAGAGTGCCTTTGAAGAGACTTCGCTTACTGTTTCCACAGCGAAACCATCTGGAGATTTGTGGCTTTAGCTTTACTTCCCATCAGCATCCAACTGTAGATGCAATTCGTTATTATAATGCATTGAGTCAAATTCATGGCTGACCCTGAGGTGAAATGACCAGCCGCTAATCCTGTGTTTCGATGAAGTTTTCCGTTTCTTAAAAGGTTTTTGTTTGTTCTGCACTGTAGTTTAAAGGGATGGTGTTGATAAAAAACGCTACCAACTTTGATGGGGGTGGAGTCGAGTGGGGGGTCGAATCATTGTGTGGGCGGGACACATTGTGGGTGTTCACCACCAATGGTGATTTTGAGGAGGCGTGTACTCTGACCTCATCGCTAGCTGCCCTCTGATGCTCATCTGCATATGTCAATGGCATATACACTTATCCTGATCCTACTGCAGCTCTACCGTCATCAACATCACACCGGGACGCCGTTCTTACGCCATCGACCCCCAACCGTGAATGCGAACAACGGGTCACCAGTCGACCCACATCACTAATATTCCTTTCCGTGCTCATTCTCCCGTTCTTCGGTTTCCTCATTACAATTACATTTTCGTAAATGTGTAGGAGATTTTGCCTTCTTTATCTACAGTTCTTGCTCGATAATTACTTTTCGCTGTACAAGTGCCGTTGGATTTAATTTACAATTTTTTTCGAAATCCTCATTAAGTCATTTGTAGAATAAATGTCCAGCGATCAAGATAAGCCGACGGAGCTCGAGCAGGTTCCGCTCAAATCGGACACCGACGCTCCGGCTGGGACCACAGAGACCTTAGACGAGGCATTCCCTCCCCTACCGTCTCAGCAGAAGAAAACCTGGTTTTTCAAAAAAGTGAGTTCAGGTTGCACATGTAGTAATTTCAGAAGTACGCTCATAGTGAGACCAAATCCTGTTTAGACAAAGAAGACAGTCATCGAACAACCGAAAGGAGAAGAGGAAAAAGTCAGTGAGGAGAAGCCGGCTAAAAAATGCTGGTGGGGAAAACACAAGACTGAAGAGGAGCAAAAAAGCGATCATATGTCGATTGGAATCGATCTCGTGAACAGGGACGAGAAGGTGAGCCGGTTTTGAGGGATGTCGGACCATTGACGGCCTTGCCCTGCATGTTCGTGCTCCAGGGTATCAACGAGCATGTTCGCTTTGGCTTCGAAGATATCTTTGGGGAAGCTGATACCCAACACTCGTGGGACTGCGTATGGCGATTGGTGTATAAGGTGTTCATGTGAGTTTTGCCTCATTTCTAGGAGCTGATGGCCATTGAGAGCTCTATTACGGTCGTTCCGGTCTATGTAAAGTTGTTATATATGGAATTATCTCCCCTTATTTCAGTTGGACCCGTCTTTTCGTCTATCGCCTTTGCTCACTCATTCTTGGCCTGCCGGCAGCCATCCTCTTTGGTATTCTGTTCGCTATCGTTTCCGTCATCAATGTGTTCGCCTGCGTACCGATTGCTAAACTCCTATCGATTCCCAGCCAACTGGCTTGCTAAGGTGAGGAATATGCCATATCCCAAAGTCACACTCACTTCATCAACCCTACATCACATTTATCCCAAGTAACGGCGTTCCCGCGCCAATTGTGCAAACATCACCCAGTGCGCACGCCATCAAGCAGCCCAGGTGGAGGCGGCAGAAATGCGATATATCGGTATCCGTCGAATGTACCGTCGCATGTATACACACAGACACATTTGAACGAGCGGGTCCCCAATATGTTATTTGCCAACCACTTCATCACTACCGTAATCATGACCGTATACCGTTTCAGACCTGGAGCTGGCTCGTACATGCGATTGTCGATCCTGTGGCCAGTTCAATTGCACTGCTATTCTCATCGTTCACCATCAGAAAGTACGGTATCAACTCGCAGCCAACAGATCCATGTGTTGCCTAAACACCGTTCCCCACGGGATATGCAAAGACATGGAGAATTTTGTCTGTAAAAATATTCGATTTTCGTACACCGATGAGCTAATAAAGACATTTTCTCAACTTCATTTCATTTTCACTCTTCTATTTAGCTAGGCCATTCGTTTCGTTAATGGAAAGTCTTTTTCATGGCCGAGAGGAGAAAACACTTTCGGTATGAAAGCCGTATCCCCTCCGGGACACGATGGACTGCGTCTATAAAGAGACTCAGGTCGTGTAAGAAGACGGTAATTACGCGAGCCTATTGCGACGCCCCATCCGTTTGAATTCTGGCCAACAGACGTTCGACGGCCAACTGTTGGCCCTTGATCCAAGAGGTCAGGCCAATGGACAAACATGGATTGCTGGGAAAGGCAACAGAACTAGGGCCAAGCGACTCAACACATCCCCAGATTGGAATTTATAACTTTTCAGGGCTGAAAAAGAGGGAAAGATCGAAAGCATCGGTGGTATTTACGTGTTGTACTGAAATTCGGTCTGGAATTTTGATGTGATTCTGGTCCCTTTTGGTGGTCCTTGTCTGATAACTGGAATTCTTTCCAAGAAGAGCTACCATGCAAAGCTCACCCCTGCCATACTTCTAGATTTTACTCCAATTCCATCATCCAGAGCTGACAGACATCCGAATTGCGCCATGCCCTTCTACTCTTCATCGAAAGCTGTGGAGGCGCTCTGAATGACCTAGCTAAGGTAATTGGTATGCTTCCGCTGTCAGGTAAGCCATACACTCCTAGACTGTTAGCTAAACCGTACACTCTTGAAACCAAAAGGATGGGTGGCAGTAGGACGATGGATCTGTGACTACGATGATAACTCGAAACGTGTAAGGAGGCAAGAAATGCCCCTAACCATTCCGCCACTGAGTAACGACGGCACTAACTGGGGAAATCAGCAAAACTGAAGGCTCTTTCTGAAGAGTAGGTATGAAAATTACCGTCACGGCCTAAAGGTGGTACGGAGAAGTTAGTAAAGCGGGTAGCTATAGGAATTGTCTATTTCCTTTTTTTACCAAACAACTTTGTGTTTTCTCTTATAATTACGTACTCTTCTTTTGCTGCATTACACATTTAGATTTATCATTGCATCATTGTGCTACTCGAGTTTAATCATTTCGAACGCCTTTCAATGCCGTTTACCACTTCCGTGCTCACTTCCCAATCAATTTTTACAATCGTACCCATACAGCGCCACCACCACCTACTTACTCGAATACTCGACCTTGGTCACTCAAGTAGTTGCGCAATTTTTGGCTGAGCAACTCGGTTTTCTTCAAACTTTCCGACACCTGTAAAATTTCGACAAATAGAGAAACTTCATTCAAAGAAAAAAGGTAACAACATAGAGTAACATCTCTTAGATCACGACTTATATGTATTTGAAAAGATATTTAAGGTGCCAGGATCGGATGCCAGTACAAGCAGAAATGGATTAAGGTTAACAAAAGAGGGAGGAAAAGGAGGCAATCGCATGTAATCAGTAGCCTCTGATCGGGACTACGACAACATGGACGGTGACAGATCCAAAGCGAAACCGCAGAGTATGACATCGAATGCAGTGTGAGGGGGAAGGAGAGGGACTGTGCTTCTTCTCTGACTGTGCTATCAAATTCATGATTTAAGACAAAGGGAATACTGGAAGCACAGCGAAATGATGGCTGCACTTGACAGCCACTGCAGGAGCTCCCATAGTACCCACTGCTTATGATGGGACGAGTACGAACACCAATAGATCGGTGTGAATGGGGACGAAATTAACCTATAAATTGCTCGCCCATCTGATGATTACTACAGTGATCAAAATGTTCTACTCGACCCGCACTTGTAGGTAATAAAAAAGAATAAACGAAGGAGTTCGTTGAACTTTCCAGGCTGGCTTCCCAAACTATGGCATTGCCTCATCGACTAAAACTCGACAAGAATGAAAGCATTTGTTGTTGATCCGAATGCGAGATTCCTGTTCGACCAGACGACTTCATCTGAAAATACAACTTCCAGCTACATTCAAATAACTTTACACAATAACAAAATATATACGCGACGTGGGTGCCTTTCTCCATGGCGAGCGGGTAAAATCAAGAATGGAAGCAAACTAATTGTAAGATAGGACGTGAAATGGACTGGATAACTCACAATCTTTAGACAGTAGGATATATAAGGCTAATAAGGGACGTTGTAAAAAACGATTTCAACAGCGAATTTCAAATTACACGAGATCTATGAGCAGGGAATAGCTACAGCTGAGTGATGCTATTTTGTTGGATTTGATGGAAAAAAAAAGAAAATTAAAGGATATCAGATGGCGCATTGAATAGAATAGCCCTGCAAATTCTATGGCTTACTTCCAATCCTTTGATGAAAGGAACAGCATTCAAAAAGTTGGCTTTCACCGCTCTACATTATGACGCTTCAATTAATTTAGATACCCAAAAAGAAGCTAAAACCTTGCAGCATTTTGATCTCAGAGTGGTGGAAACTACACAAATCTGTGGCGTGCCTCCTTGTTTATTTACCAAAAACAATTAAATACTTTTCCATAATGTCTGACAAGATAAATGGTAAAGTAGTACATTATTCTCGAATTTCCTTCTTGATGGAACCATATAAAAAAAACACCACTAGTTCGATCTAGGTGGCCCATACGCCGTTTTCTGTTTGTGCCAGTCTTCGGACGGAACTCTACAATTTCCTATTCGATATGTCCCGAACGAACATAATTACGGCGTCCGTTCGTGTCAGCACTAGAACACTAGGCGACGCATCCAAATGGCTATTACCATGGAAATTGACAGGCATTCCCCTCATCATCGCACCTATCCCTATACGTACACACAAACAAAATAAAAGAGTGGCTTTAATTGCTCGTACTTGCCATGAAAGAGAGCAAGGATCATGTTCCATTTTCGGTAAATCGTGGAACATTCTGTGTTCGAAAGACCGAAACGCCAGGAATACTCGAATTCACTACCTTAATCGGTACTACTAAGATCGGAACACCACACAGAAAGACTAAAGGTCCCCAGAACGATGCCGTACGACAGAACATTTGAATCACAACAATTGTACGGTAACTTTTTCGGTAAACTACCACTGAAGTGACCACCAGAAAAGTGGCCAAAGTAGGGCTCATTTTATAGCAGTAGCACAGAAGCCGATCTGGAATCGAAACAAAGTAGCACCGTTCCCCTGCTCTGCTAGAGTGGGAGCGGTGAACTATCATGTGATACAGTACCACACTTGGTTTAGAGATCGAATCCTAGATTGGTACTTGCCCAGGTCAACTAAATCCTCCGGGATCTGCTTATCGGTACCATACCCGTCTGGGAGGACAAAAGTAGTGATCTGTACATCGGCTGAATGTCCAAGTTACGTCTACTTAAGATTCGAATTGCCTTGAAATTCTTAATAGAAAATGATTGAGGGGCGCATCCTGCAATTGGGGGTGCGTAACGCCACAAGACTTAACCTTTATCCTTTTATAGATCTTTTATCAACAGACTCTACTTTGAAGAAATCTACTCTTGCAGGTCTTGTGCTGAATCAGGTCCTACAGGTCCAAAGCATAGATTCCTTACCCTTTACGTTGCTCACGGTACCGTATCCCATATTAAGGTGGAGCGAATTCCTTTGAATAAAGCTACAGAATTAACTCATACGAAAAAAGGTATCAAGATTAATGAACTGTTTGTTCTTCGAAGGCTTCCCATCCGTCACTGGCCATTCTATTCCACCATTAAACACTTTAGAAGTGCACTTCCGTTCATTTCATCGTATATCTTCTTTCCATTTAAACTGTCTCATTAAGACTAAATGCTATCCAATACGCCACTCGTACTTGCAAAACTCGCAACTGTTGTGCACTTTGTCAACCTACTTCCAGGCAGAACCTTTGGGATGTGCACTTTCCAGCCGGAAAGGCGAAGCGATTCACAAAGCCTTCTGACCAGATGTCTCTGAAGCTATATACAAAGCGACATCAACAGATGTTTACGCTCAGAAGTAACCTGATATGGACAACACTATGCCAAAATGTTCTAGCACTTATGCAATTGCCGGGCCCGGTCAATTAGGACTTGAGATGAATGCCGAAGAAAGGTCTTCCACCAAACTGATTTAACCACAATATTAGAAGACTTATACATGACTGAAAGTTTTTTTTTTTTGAGTTCAGCTCCTCCCTCCATTATATGTCGAGGCAACTTTTATGAAGATCCCAAAAGTCCTTCAGGTCATGAAATGTATAGTCTTCAACGACATAACCTTTCAAATCGGATGAAGATGACACTAAAAAAAAGAATGACAATTTCAGAATAAAAGAAATTTATGGAAATCAGTTGGGAACACGAAATATGTGGGCATATCCAATAATACTTAGGTTTTTTTTTGTTGGTTTGTTGGCAGCGCCTTTTTAGTACTAAGACAGCTCAGAAGGTTCAAGTCCAATCCAGCGTCTAAGAGTTTTGTCCATTATTTCAGACAACTCCAGAGACTTCTACAAAGTGCTGTATAGCGAATGAATCGCTTAGATAGGCCACATTCCGATACCTAGGCCTCCTACCACTCCAGGATCGAGAATTTCGGTGCTGATCACAGCTGAGACACTTTCCGTCAGTGCCCATAACTTGATAGCCAAAAACATGGCGCATTCTCAAAAGTTCGTGCAGCACTATGCAATTCATTCCTTTTTTCGCGGTATTGAATGGCACGCTTCCGTAGACAAATCCGTTTTTCTTGCCCTTCGGACCATTGACAATTCCTTGAATTTTATTATTTTTACAGAAATACTTTTCTGAGAACCAACAAAAACGCTGTACGATAGACGTTGGATTCTCAGATCCACAGACACTTGTCATCGCCATTACATCACCACTTTTCAGTTACATTACGTCATCGCCTAACAACCAACAATTCAGATGTTTCTCGAGCAAGCTCAAACGGGACCGCCAAGCGTGTTCGCTTATTATTTTCGCGGAGCTCAAACAAATGCTGCTGGGACCTAGACTGAAGATCAAATGGCGCCGATTAGGCGGTACTAGCTGAACAGAATAGTTTTTCCGGTCAGGTAACCCCACTATTATTAGCTGTCCATCTGTAAAGGGGGAGTGAGAGAGAGGGAATGCTATTCGAGTAGAACGCGATAATCTCACCACGGACCCCACTTCATATGTCAATCATTCGACGCTTAGCTGTGTGATACAAATAATTATGTGCTCAACATCGCAACACGATAAGCTAATCGATTCCACTCTACCGTAATGCCCCATTACCGTAGTCAATATGCGATGGTAGACAGATTTACTGTAGAGATAGCGTTTTACAGCTACAGAAAATTGCTGTAATTAAAAAAAAAGAAGATATAATAACGGAAAGGGAAACTTGGTCAAATAATAACAAGTATAAAATTTCTTTGCGGGACGTATGTGTAATATTTATAAGCTGTAACCCTTTTGTTATGAAAGGCATCTAGAAAAACCTGGCAAAACTTTGACCTCATCTCGAGTCAGTCTAAGAGTTTGAAACGGTAGAAAACCGAGTTGAATACCGGCAAAGCAAATCAAAATGGATCATTCGCTTCCCTCCGATACATTCCCAACAAGTTTCAAGTGCTACATAAGTGTTTAGTTCGCAGAAAGAATGAATTCCCAGAACAAAAATCAGAACCAATCAGGGGAATCACCAGAAAACTGAAGCCAGTGACGTTCATCAGTTTTCAGATAACTTCAACAGCTACTAAATATGAGAGAATCCTGGCTGAACCCTTCCATAATCAGCCGCGAAGCAATCATCACTGATTATGAGCAACCAGTTTTCTGCAGATTGATTTAGTTCAGAGCAAGGTCACATAGGCCCAGTGCGCATCTGTTGAAACGAAAGGGGAAGTCGTCATAAATCTGGCGCCGCGACTACAAAGCGCAAGCGATAACATCGACGAGCAATCGTCCACATTGCGGTCCATCCTACCGGACTTATACGTTTGTGACAAAAAGGGTTCGCACCCAGACGGCAATGATTACCTATACGCTCACATCAATTAGACACCAGGAGATTCAAATAAACAAAGTTTTCAATTGAACTTGGTCAGTGACTAATCAAACTCAAACCTATCAGTGTATACATAACAGTCAAACAGAATATGAAGGATATAAGGAAAAGGGTTGCTCACTGTCAAACACGTTACAGCTCGACGAGAGACCCAAGCTAGGCTATTGGAACGAGAAGTACGTTCACGTCCGGAACATACCGACTAAGAATTTCGTGCGAAAAAAAAATGATGAACAAGAATTACCTGGTGCAAGACAGAAGCAAACGCCGTCTTGTGTTCGGCGGAAAGTGCATTAATAATTTCATGTCGATAATTGAACATCCGTTGAAAAAGAGGAGGTACTTGAGGACCCTAAACAAAGGATCTAAAAATATCTAAAACAGAATAACAAGCAATTGGGAAAAAAGAAACAATTCTGATGAGCTCTTACCGCCAAGAGCTTCCTTACGTGGAATTGTTAAGTTCTTAAACTTGAGCGGTTGACTTTCTAAGAGAGTCAAACGGGCATAGGACTTCCTTTTTCCAAGGGTTCTTACAGCAAAGAAGACTTGAAATTTTGAAAATTGAAAGCGCAAGGCCCCAGGACATCTTCTGAAAATGGGCACTATTTAACCTCTACTCCCCCACTTTGTCGGGAATAGGCCGGATTTCTATCGAAATTTTTTCACGATGATGAAGCCGACTAGAAACTTGACGAGGGGGGTAATTCGACCCGTAGAACAAAATTATCGCATCCATTTGTCATGAAAATGTCTGGGGTACTACTTGGGGGCAAGTTTTCAGCAAGATTGGTGACCCAGCTCCATTTGGCTCCGGCGCCCGTGGCGCCAGCGCTAGACATCTTTATGACAAGTGGATGCGATATTCGTGTTCTACGGGTCAAATTACCCCACCAGGCAAGTTTCTAGTCGGTTTCATCGTCTTGAAAAAAAATTCGATAGAAATCCAGCCCATTCTCGACAAAGTGGGGCAGTAAAGGGTAAATAGTGCCCGAAAATGATTTTTTTAAAAAAAAAAAAAACAGTTAATCCTCCAAAATATGTAAATCCAAACAAAAGTTAAGAAGTGCGTTCAAAAATCCTTTTTATAGCAACTAAAAGATCAGCACTTCACAATCGAATTCCAATTTATGAGATCTTGTGAACGAACAAAAAGGAGCAGGACAACGAATCTTTAAAAAAAAGACTGAAGAGAGAAGTCAGATCTAGCTAAGCAAATTCACAATCCTAACATAATACTTTTGATACCGATGAAATGGCTATTACCTTCAGCCGTTCTGTCTTTCGCCTGTTCCGTCGTCGTTTCCGTGCATCACCATCGTCATCGCTTTCCGAACTCGATGAGCTACTTGACGAATTCGAAGAGCTCGACACTTTCTTTCTCGATCGTTTCTTCTCTTTCTCTTCTCTTCGTTCTTCTTCCGAATCAATTTCACCCTCGTCCAGCTAAACCAGAATTATCACTCTTTTAAAAAAACATAACTACAAGCTTTGTTGCTTCACTGAAGTAGAGCCGGAAATAACCAACACAAAGACCAATATTTATAGCACCTTTTCTCTCTTCTTACTTCTTATAATGAGCTCCATAAGGAAGCATATGCAGATTCCTTCATGTTTTCAATTTATCTGTTCTCCTGTCCCCTTAGATGGAAACACCATAAGTAGTGAAGGAGCATATGCAAAGGACAGAGCCTTTTCATTACTTGCGAGGTAACACACTCGAAAAATCAAATGGATCTTTGTTTTGAAATAGAAATTCCGCATAAACGCATAGTGGGAAAACCCGTTACGGGGACGACAGCCCGAATAGCAAAAACAGCTAGCCAACTGAAGTCGGGAAAAGTTTCAAAAATGAAATTGCATAAAGGCCTATGAGCTTGTGATCAATAAGCGAAGACAACTGAAGAGTTCGGAAGCCGAAAATATAGCTGCTTCCTTTGAATTACCTCTTTCGCAGGCTTTGACGAAGGTTTTTCTGCATCCTTCTTTTCTTTGCCGTTCTCGACGTCCTTGGGATTTTTTGCCTGTGTCGGTGCCTGTTTTTCTTTATCTAGTGCTTCTAGTTCTTCACGAGCCTTAATTGGCAAAAGTGGTAGTCAGTGTAGTAAGTCCACATATGTAAGAAAGCGACGGATCAAAAATGAGGAAAAAAGAAAAAATTGAGTAAAACTCCGCACCTGTTGCATAATTCGCATCTTCTTAGCGCCCATTCTCTTCTCTTTCCACTCCTTCTGACTTTGTCTGCAAAGGTGATTTATTACTCGATTACAGATAAATAAATGCAGATGTATAGAGGCCTCTCAATTCACTTAGATAAAAGAGCTAATAGCGATAAAGATAGAGGATCTCACTTCAGCTTCCTGAAATCGTGCACTTCAGGTTTTGACTTTTTGGCTGCGGGTTCATCACCTGGTAACCTCGCGCACACGATATCGGGTTGGTTTGTTTTAGTCAGTCTGGAAACAATTACCCGATAATTTGACGTATGGAACGTAATGAGGAAACTATGCACGCAGTTGCTGAAGGTGCTACTGACACTTCACAAACTTGATCTTTCCCAAACAGAGTTTGGTCTACCCGCAATTTTTCCTTCTGACAGATTCAGTCGACCAATCACAAAATGGACGGATTTTTGAATGACTTAGACAATGTAAAAGCTGCCTACCGCTGCATTGCTACATTCAACAACTTATGCATAAACTAAGTAAGCGAAAAGCTTACTTTGCCCATGATTCGAAGCTGAGAGCTTCTCCGCCGAGCATGATATTGCCCTGTTCATCTTCTTCTACTTCTAACTCGCCTTCTTCCGTTACCATTCTGCAAAGAGGTATCCCATATAGAATAAGCAACTTCGAAAATAGAATAAGTAACTTCGAACAAAATTCTAGGAATGATTCTTACTTTTGGCGTTGAGCTTCCAATAAGGCACCTACTCCCATCAACACTCGACCTGCACGAGACTCCGCTGAATTTTTCCTAAAAGCAATGCTCATTAAGAGCACTCATATTATACTAATAGGATTCCTTAGAAAGTTACCCTCTCAATCGTTTTCTACTAGGAGCCACTGGCACGTATTCAGCAGCCTTCATCTGAACCAATGTGGGTCGGTCGACAAACGCGTCTTTTTTCACTTCATGTTTCCAACCCCTCAAAAGCTCGAGTAGGAAAAGCATGAAAAAGAGTAGGAAGACCAAGAAAAATCAAGAGAGTGAGGATGGTTCGAAAAGGTTTTAAGAAAGATGCTACCAACTTTATCAGGTCTTGCAAATGCTCCCTCATCCATGCGGTTTGTGCCTCAGTGAGATGCCGTTGTAAAGTATGTAACATTGCCGGTCGCAATACACTGTCAGGTAGTCCTCCAATTTGAGCCGATACAGCATCACACATTGTGTACAGCTCCATGACATCCGTAATTTCAGCCCAGTTAACACGCTGGTCCGTCACGTACTGAAATAATTCTGGTACGAACATCAACTCACGAAGAGCTGTCTTAACAATTTTGCATTCTTGTTCACTGTCACCTTTGTTCACCTTCCAACCACACCTTCAACGAGCCCTCCCGCTCAACTATAAGCTAAAGGCAAATGATCGACTGAAGAACTCGAAGCCTAACTAGTAGGGTACAAGGATGCGGATTGAAAAGAAGCAGCAGATTTAAACATTTCAAACGAATAAACAGTAAACGAGAAACGGTTACCTTTATGAACATGTCTGTCACATCATCCTCGTCTAGAACCGGTGCCAATTTTGCTTCGGCAGGTACAGGTGCCGTTTGCTGAGTAGTTGTAGCAACAGGTTCCTGAGCAGATGAAGAATCGACTTCTGGTGGTACAAAAGGAATTGGTTTCTGCTCCTCCTCGACAAACTTGGCATACTCGGCTGGTTTCAGGATCCTAGGTAATTGCGACACATGAAACTATTAATCCGTCTCAAGTGGTTAAAGACGACATAGCCATTACTCTCTTACCTCAAAACGCTTTGCTGCTGCCCATCGTCAAGCTCGAAACCGTCCTCAGACCTTGCCGCTTCAGCTTGTTCTTCTGAGTACATGACGACCTAAAAATACGATACGAATTACCAGAATTGATGAATTCAAAAATAGAAGTCCTAACCTCAGCTTGTTTATGTTGATTCCGAAGCGGGAGAAAGGTTAACTTCTCAATATGATCTGCTTCTGAAAAGAAGATATCTGAGAAATTAGGAGGCAGTGAGTGACTCTGGAATATTCACAAAAATTCCTTTAAAGTCTACAATATTATTTAAGCTGACCGAATATGCTGTTCAGTAAGTTTCGCTCTGCAGAGGTCGGCAGGTCGAGAGCATAGATTGTTCTTTTCTGAGTTTCTTCATCAACAGGAATCTTGAAAAATGGCCGAGAGCGACAAGCAGCAGGAGCAACTTGAAAAAAAATACTTATATTTTTTTCAAATCAGTTTAATTGGAAATGAAATGACTTACAGAAAGCAGGGCTTGCTTCAACCTTGACAGCCTGGCCATCAACTCGCATTTTCTGTGCTTGTGTGAAGGATTCTCTCGCGGAGCTAATAGACTCGAAAGTGAAGGATATTGAGCCAGGTTTTGGTCCCTAAATTTCGTATTACGAACATATCACGATCCTTCTAGCCGAAAAATAAAAAAAAAATTATGGCATTTACCTTTTGCTTTGTTGCACGCCCAAACCGAATAACGAAGGAGTCGCAGCGTGCAAGCATGTTTATAATCTGAACTCGGAGCTGGTTGGAAGACTACCATGAATGAGACAAATATTAAGAAAGAACCTCGGAATGTGTCCTCCATCCTCCAGGATGTTTCAGACCCGTTACGGTAAATGTTCGATTATCCACCTCCAGCTCTTCATTGACTTCTGACGGAGTTGACTTATCCTTGACTATTTCCGTCTCTGCCGTGGATGCTGGCCCAGCAGATGAGCCCTCCGTCACGGCTTCAGACCCTGAGTCGATGGCTGTGCTATCAGTTGCGGTCCCATTTACGAGAGGTGCAGTAATTGATTCCTGAGGGAAAAGGTGTTTCCATCTTTGAATAAAAACTGAATTCACTTTTCTAAACAGCACTGGTATGATACAATCATACACACTCTCACACTTGCAGAAAAAAAAAACCCATCACTTTTGATGCCCTTCACAGTCATTCTACCTTTATGTACCAACCATTATAACACAAAAGGTGTAGTCTCTCGTGAGAATGCACGAGAAAAAGATGTCGTGACAACAAGAGTACCAATACTACACAATTGGTCTGAGCCGGTTTGAGCCGGGCTGGTTCACAGCAGTTCCTCCTCGCAAAAGGTGCAACTCTGATTCTGATTGGTATGGATTGCTAAATATCTAAGTAAGATATGGTCCCTAGCTATATTAACAGCACTGGCAGCGGGTGAAACTGTAGAACCAGTGAGAAATTCTGACCTTAACCGTATGAGCACCTCCATGGTTTTCTCAGAAACATTTTACCCAAAGTTTTACTTTTCGAAACTCATCTCTTTTCAACTAGTGTCCACGATAGAGCTCAGTGTTTCACGCTTTGGAATTTTGTCATTTCTACTTATATCCTTTCACTTATTCCCAACTTATATGACTTTCCTTAACGTTGTAACCCGCAATAAAGTAAGTGGCACGTTCTAAGTTTACGGATAGTTTCCGTATTCTTTTCGGTTTCGGTAAATAAATCTCATATGCAGTCAGATTCTCCGGATCCCCTTTGAAATATTTTCTTCTTAAACCTTGAACATTTTGGTATCTACGCAAGGGAACTTGACAAACAGTGTTGCCCCACTTCGCCAAAATTTCCTTTACCATGAAGAACTACACCTCATAGAAATTTCCCAAGTTTCTAAACATTATTAGGATTTTTATGCTTTTGACGCACTATCACATCTCCTACTAACAATGAATAAATGATAATCGACACTGAGTGCGAATTAAAACAAAGTGTTCGACAAGCCATAACACATCTTACAAAAAAAATCTGAAAAAACAAACAAAAAAAAAACAAAAAATACCTCAGTTGTGTCATGAGATCCATTTTCTTGTACGTTTTCTTCGTGTTCTTTATCATCCATAACTAGAAGATCAGTAAAGAATAACAAACGCAGGCTAATCCAAAAAAATACATGTTATATCATCGACAAATAAAAAAAACCGGTAACGACGTGAACGTGAACGCCTCAAATCATCGACTCAATGAATGAATACATTTTATTCAGTACTGAGATCTTCAACACCGTTGCACTATGTGGGCAGAAGTATCGACGGAACAGAACCCTAAACTATCGTTATATTGATAGCTTTTGAAGCACAGCTTTACAAGCCACTAATTCAATCTAGCAAGTTATCAGAAAGAGGAAATTGAATAGTATGAAATCTCAAAAGTTCGAAGATGAGAACATAGCATGACACACTGCATGTAGTCAAAATGTGGTAGTCAAAAAAAAAACAATAGAGGAAAGAGCTGAACCCATAGCGACACGTTCCGTATCTAGAAAAACCGGTATGTTTCAAACTAAGATGATTAACTAGGTTTTGGGTCGCCAATGTAGTAAACGAGGATTTATCATTAGACGTGGTGGTTTTGCAGCTTTAGTTCGCAAAGAATCCAACTTTTTAATATAGACATGCACCCAGAGCTCGATATCATCCGGTGCGTCAGACATCACTGCTGGATCGCAGATTCGCAGCCAGTGAAGAGTATCCACAACATCCTCCGCTTGCATGCCTTCAAAACTGATATACTACGTTTGTGATCAGATAAATTAATCTGGCGACATACCCAAAGTCTTCGCCAATTCAGAAACTCGTATCCACGCAGTATCCATGAAACCAGAAAGGTATTCAACGATGAGATATGCCCAGTAGTGGCGAAAACTTGCAGCGCCGAGATCGGATAATGGCTTTTCAGGGGATCCTTGTATACCTTCACGGCGAGAAAGTTCATAACCTGGAAGAGAAGGCGTTGCTGCTTAAAGGTACAAGAGGATCAAGCTCACAAACATTACTCTGAAATAATCCTAAAAACAATATCAAAATTTTTTGATTCAAAAGAATTCAAGAATATTTTTTTCGGAAACATTTTATTACTCTGATGAGAACAAATTGTATTTTGCAAGTCACTCACTCAGCTGAATAAGAAAACTTCCAAAGCCTTGCCGTTGAAAAGCCGGAAACACGAGGAGACAGCTTAAATTGTGGCCATCAGGTGATGTTCGTTCTTTAGAGAAATACCCAACCGGCCGAGGTTCACCTGAAGCGTATAAATATTCTTACTATATATATATAAAGTGCTCGCGTCTGTCTGTCTGTTTGCACAAAAATTCGATATCACCTGATAAAGTACCTGCAGAAGTTTTAAGCCTACGGATGAGCGGTTGTGGACGTTCAATGCATGCATAGCCCAACTGATGTAAAAATAAAGTATGGTAGTAAGAAGCACTCAAACTAAAATGCGAGAGGCATGCCCGGCCTAATGATAGAAGATTTATCCTAACAGCTGGATATGATGATGATGGTGTTCTTTTAAAAAATGACTAGTTTCTGATGCCCTTGACAAAACAATATTTTCCCGAATAGTCAGCCTTATAGACAATTTTGCCCAGTGCTGAGCTAAAGCGAGCTAACAACTACAGGATCAAGTATGGACTCAAGGGAGTAGCAAAACATGTCAAACAGTCCCGCGCGCGCTTATCTCTTCGATTCTTCGAATCAAATCAATCAAAAAAAAACGAAAATTCAGAGTTCACGAACGTCCACTAGAAGCGACAACAAAGATGAGTTTTAAAACGAATCAAAATTGATGTCGCGTTTAGCAGAGAATTAAGAACCAATTAAGCCTTTCTCCCAACCCATTGGCAACATTTGGCTCAGAGCGGCTACTGGATGGATCCTCGAGACGGGCACTAGTACTGTTGCCTTTTGTGGTCGCGCTCTTTGCTGATAGGGTTGCAAGAACGAGATAGGAAGTCTGGTGGCCCCAGAACGAGGCTTATAGCATTGACCCTCAGAAGGAGCAAACAGTTACGTTGTGAGAAATTCTTAAGGGAACTGTGTGTACAACGAGACAAAAAGCAGTACAGGCGACTTAATAAACGGGAGTTCATAGCGTTTTCTCTAAAATTATATCGAAGGCTTACCTGATTCTCTGAGTTGGCAAACCACGTAGAACAGAAAAGTTGTGACGTCAAAATATATGGTTTTATGATCCATGAATAATTTTGCAAATAAGCATAAGCACTGGCAGAATAGCTAGAAAGGAATTTCAAATAAGCAATAAAGTAATGGTAGGTAGCACTATGATACAGCTCAGATACCTTTTCTTTTTCACCGTCTACCTCGTAAACGGCAATGTTTTCAGAGTAGTCCACGTAAATTTCTCTTCCTGGAGGATGTTTAGCAGTGCAAGAACTCTGCAAAGACCTGAGTGAACAAAAAATTACCTCTTAGAATAAATGTAAAGCTAGGTATAATAGCACTGGGTGTGGGTGTAATAACGAAAAAGTTTAAATAAAAAGTACCCCTCCAAATTAAGAAGAAGTTACTTGAGTGAAACTCGTACATAATTACTATGGTTGTTATTAAGATACACAGACATCAGTGTCGTGGAGAACTGACCAAATGCATCTTGAAGGCTCTCTCCTGTCGCATGTATAGGAAACACTTGTCACAGATAAACAAATATCTTTCTTTTCCATATTCATCTGGATATGGAGAGACATACCTAAATGATGAAATAAAGCAAACTACGATGCATTGTGTCCGCATCGTAGTGTGCTTCATAAAGGAGATATCTAATTTCACCCACCATGTGTCCATTTCGAATTCACCATAGCGCACGACTTCAATATACTTCACCTTTGTCACCTTAACCACAAGTGCGAATCAGTTTGTCAATGATGTTTACCATAAGACCACTGATTGTTCCCTGCATTAGGTTTCAAAAATCAAAGTGATCACCTCTTTGTGTTGCTCTTCTAAAATTTCCGCGTAGTCCAAGCTGGCACTGTTTGGAGAGCTTTCCTTTGCTCTTCGTATTCTCTTCTCTCTCATTTCATATGCCGATGTGATTCGCTTGCTTGGTTGATTGCGAAACTAAATCACTAGTGTAGATGTAAGGCACCTCATTGGTACTGTGAAAAAATCCATATTAAAGCATTATACATTAACAAAATATAATAATTCATCCAGTAAAATCACATTTCGATTCTCTAATTTCACGAAAACTAGAAAATTACTTGAGAATGCAAAAACAATGTTAAAGCCTATTCAAGTAACGTTTTCTGGAACTGATGTAATATTTTTGCACGATAGACTGTACGAAAGAAAGGTCTGAAAAACTTACTTTGAGCCTGCTTGAATCCAGCCAATGATCAAGTCTTCTGTCATCTCCTTCGAAATGCAGATACAGCTCTAGCGTGCCATCCTCCCCTTGACGTTTGTCTAATACAGTAGCATGACGCCAACAACCTCGCCTCCCACGAACTAAATAATTTCCACCCACTAAGACTTCTTCACCGTTCAACGTGGGCATGCAAGCGATAGCGCAAAGCCTGCAATATGTTGAATAATTAATAATAGTACAGGAATCAAAAATGGATGAAACGATATTGCGATGAGTTACAAACAACACCATTATTCTGATCAAAATGATGGTAGCCAGCAAGTAAAAGTTCCCTTCTAGTGAGTATATTATCAAATTTTCAAATTCTGAATAAAACCGTTTCAAATTTCTCACACCTCATAAATACTACGAATGTCTAAGGTAAGTTAAGGCGACCCAACCCCTTCCCCCTCCCCTAGTTCGCTGCCACTGGTGAAAGCAATGTTTCCGAGAAACGAAAGCTAGTCTTATCAGTTTGAAAAGCTTTATCAGTTTATCAAGGATGTTTACCGACGAGACTGCAACTATTAGATTGACAGCAATGTGACTGCGTGTTCTTCTGAGTAATTCAAATATCCATCTTTTGAAGGTAATTATCTGTTTTTTTCAAATGATTCATATGTATAAACCAGGTACTTTATGTCGACCTTGAAATACCCAGGTATACCTGGGTATTTTAAGGTCGACATAAAATTGAATCAATATTTCTTTTTTTCGTGAACAATTGGCAATTATATTTTTCCAAAATATACGCACTTACTCAGTCACCATACTAATATGATGCCACGTAAAAGGAGGAGATCACTGGCAAGAGTGAGTGAGAAACACTAGAGGCTGTAGGCCGTTCAAGAAAAGCGAAATCGCGGTAGAACTTCATCAATGGCTTTCGAATCGTGAACTACAGTCTAGTATTCCAAACGTAATGAGTAAAGAATGAAGGAAGGACAGTTTCTTTTAAAACGGATGTTTAACAGGCTCATCTCAATCAAAAGTAAAATTAGGCATCCTTAAATCAAAAATAAAACAAATACGCTTCGCTTGAGTGCAAGCAACGTTTTGTTTCTGAAGTTCTGACGTTTTGTATTAAGTTAATCACAATAAGCCTTTTTTGATACTCCATATTTTATAAATATTAAGGTCGTTATGACGTCTTAATGCAACTCAATATTGGGAAACATATTGAAAAAATGGCCAGCAAACATTGAGGTCAAAGTGACACTGTGGCGTGGAATTGTACTACCATTTACGCTTGACATTTTTTGCTATTTGAAGCGACAAGAGAACCAATATGAAAATTTGAATAATTCCTTTCACAAATCAACCTCATCCCCAACCATTCATTGCAGCGTTCCCAGTTTTGAGTTTTGGACAACTCGGGAGAGGATTCATAAAATAAACGAATCCTGCTCTCGTACACACCGATCCAATAGAATATTAGTTTTTACACGGTCAGATCACAATCTTAAACTGCATAAAATGCAAACTGACCTCCAGCTACATGGAGTTGCGAGTGCAACAAGTTAATAAACGGCTTTTTACTAAAGTAGTTGCAATTTGTTGAACAAAGCGTAGGCAACCATTGCTACAGGTTTCGAGAAAAAGGCAAAGTTCATCAAGGTAAACGCATGGCTGTCATTTCTTATTCAAAAAACAGACTTGTTTTTGGTTCTTGTAGCCCGGAAGGCTTTATTTGAATAGAAACAAGTCAATGTCGAAACTCTACGTAACCTCGTCATGGTTGGCAAACATCACGAATGCAGAGCTTTTTTCTGATTCTAAGCCTTATTTTTGAGCCCAAGAGATAAAATTACATACACAAAACAGCAATTGTAAACAAGCAACCGCATCACGGTATCGTTTCCTGTAGAAGACGTAAAATTTGTGCTAACAGTTCACATTAGTTGCAGACGACACATTTAATCTTACGCGTTAGTTGCAGACATGAAGCAAGCGGTGCTCTGTGCCATACTTTTCCGTTTCAAACGAATTTCGTTGTCAAACTATCTTTTTGATTTGTGTTAATCTGAATTAGTTGAAGTTTCAGCGGTTTTAGTCGTGTCTGATCAGATGCGTAACGAATTAGTGCTTATCCAGGGCTTGCCATTATTGCTACCTCAAGTGCAGCACAAGGGCTCATCAACGGTATTCATGACCATAGTTTTTTTTTTCTTCTTTTTAGTGTGACGAATCCATTGTCAACCAGAACTAGTTTTCATGTCGATGATAAATTCATTGGTCGGTATCTCGCCTTCGAACGTACACAAAATTCTCATTTTGCTTTCGATAACTATAACAAAACCAATGTTTTCAATTTCAACAGTCACTGAAGATTCTTATTCAATTTAATTTTTTAGTTATACATCGATCAATAACATATTTTGTTGGAGGGATAAGTTGTAAGCATTTTAACTTTAATTGTTCGTTCAATTGATGGTTTTTCTTGGGTTCCGTGTGGCACTATGCAAACGTATTGGAATTAATATAATGAGAAGTTATTGCGAAACTGCAAATCGATAATATCAGTTTCACAGCATTCCCTGGTTTTGATGAAAGCCTTATTATTGAATATGTTTTTTTTCTTCTTAAGATTATGCCAAAGTAGCTTGCTTGTCGAAGCATCACTCAAAGCAACGTCATAAGATAAACATAGCTCACGAATGTTGATAATTTCCCGTTTCCTCGTCCGATGGATACATGAATGCTTGATTGAATAAGAGCTTTAGAGATGAGTTATATTTTGATCTCCATCGAATTCATTTGTGTTTCAGAAATTTCAGTTCTTTTTATTTGCATTAGCTCAATACGGCAGTTCTAATTCCCGTTGCTACTGTAGAACCTTTTTTGTATCTACTAACTAGTACTTTTCAGTATGGTGCGAACATGTCGAGGGGTTTTGCACAGTAATCGACAGCATAATTCACAAGTTAAAATCGAGCCATTTTTAGTACATTAGCGCATTCCAGACTCTTTTCTAATCCCTTTTTGATTGTTACGTGCCATAAATGGTTTCATCGGGATTGTCTCAATTTCTCACAGTCGATGCAGTTTTTACGACGTAGAAGGGTCTAAAATTCAGTGTCATTTGAAATTTGACTTTTGAAGTGTATTTTGGAGTAGAAAGATGAGTCGGGGAAAATTTTCAGTCTGGATTCAAATGGCTTACTTTTCTTTACTTCTCCCAAATGTTCTAGACTTTATGCTTTGTTGTGTGGATGCTAATCAGGTGTATCGATTTTGAGATTAGAATTCCAATTAGCCCAAGTGCGCTTTTTTTGCTCTCCCTCCGTTTTGATGTTTATGAGTGTATGTCGCCTCAATTCCCTGGTTTCTAATGTAAACAAGAAAATTCTGGTTTTTCAAGGGGGAACAACGATGCGACGCGGGAAGGCAGATGAGAAGAAAGCGGAGCAGGAACGGCTCCAAAACATCCTGCTGGATATGCTCAAGGAAGATGAAAACAAATACTGTGCCGATTGCCAAGCAAAGACTCCAAGGTTTATTCCTTCGACGTAGCTCCTATCACATAAAAGGTGTCCTATTGTA
Organism: Haemonchus contortus; assembly: GCA_000469685.2. Classification (NCBI taxonomy): domain Eukaryota; kingdom Metazoa; phylum Nematoda; class Chromadorea; order Rhabditida; family Trichostrongylidae; genus Haemonchus; species Haemonchus contortus. The sequence goes on from LS997565.1 coordinate 42,895,727, forward strand.
ATTACTAGTTCAGGTGGGCGGCATGGAATTTGGGAGTATTTATATGCATTCGCTGTGCAGGGATACACCGAAATCTTGGTGTGCATATCTCCAAGGTACGTTTTTGCCTGGTTCAGTTTTGATTATATGAACGTGTCGAGCGAGGCAGCGGTTGCGCTGATTACCAATTCCAGCTGCCCTATAGTTTGCCTTGCAAAGCGTTCATATAATCCAATCAATATGACCACCTCCAATGTTTTTTAGAAGCCTCTGCTGTTTTGTTATTCCATTTCCGTAACTTACCAGCAACTTTTTTACGAAGCGGGTTTTTTTAACAAAATCTGATTGCGCTGCCGTTACCTACTTTCTATTTCGACTGCCCAACGAACTCCATGGCAAGGGCCAGGGACCCTCCCTCCTAGTTATACGGAACAATTGGTTGCCGTTTGGCCAAGTGATGATAATAGATTTATATTTGTCAAATTATTTTAGGTGCGATCAGTGAATTTGGATACGTGGACGCCAGAACAGGTGCAGTCGATGCGAGTAATGGGTAATGAAAAAGCAAGGAAGGTAATCGATTAGTAAATATCGCCGACGTCCACATAGTTTTTGCTTTTGATATTCTTGCAGGTGTACGAACACTCTTTACCTGATCACTTTCGCCGTTCTATGGCAGACCATCAAATGGAGCAGTTTATTCGTGCAAAATATGAGCAGAAAAGGTTTATTCGCTTGATTTTTTTATTTTCTGTTCACCATTATAACTTAACATTTTTCTATATTCAGGTATATGTTGAATGGTTTTGTTTATCCTCGAGTAGATGTTAACGATTTACCGAAACCGGGTCAAATTAACATAAAAAAGAAGGTTCCAAGTGCAGCACTCACGTCGGTATGTGGTTTTTCTTCACTGCAGGAAATGGAGTGTACTTGCACACAACTTTTAACTTTGATATGAATATTCAAGTGGTTTATTCGAGCTTGTTTAGCTAAAAGTTCAATATGTAACAAAGAACAAAACCTTCTGAGGAGAACTGTTGCTGCTTAATAAGGCTTTTTTTAATAGCAACTCGGTTTACTAAGTTCCACCACCACTCTACTCCCAGTTTTAGCTGAAGTTTATTAAATCCATTGCATGTAGAGGAGCAATGAAAACAAAACAACGTAGATAACTTCCGCATTCGTATTTAGTGATTGTACGCTTTGCTATATACCATACGCCACAACATTGCAAACACAGCTCATTCAATTCTTTTTTTTTTTCGGCAGTGTGATATGATGACATATATGTGCATACGAATTAGTGCATAGGATTGTGAAACTTCAATTGTCACCAACAAGAAAATGAGGGCTACCACTTTGATGGCACTTTTGGGTGTCCTCACCAAATGTGGGGCTGGGGTGTTTGAAAGTGATCAGCTTGAAAAAGTCTGAGAATAGAGTAGTTCTGGCATGGTTGTGCATTAAACATTTGGTAGTGGAATTCTCTAATAGCTTCTGATGTAAATGGAACTCGTCATAATTTTGACCTCCTATATCTCACAAATGTGATTGTTTCACTCACTGAAGGTTTTTTTCAGCCAAACAGTGTACGGGTATCCGATGCGGCTTCTTCTGAATCAAAATCAAGTTCAGCTGTTGTTAGCGATCTTTTGGATTTTTCTTCTCCTGCTAGCTCTAATACACAGGTCAACGGCAACAACTCTTTCGCCGGAGATTTCGCCTCGTTGTCGGTTGCTCCGCAGCAGGTATGGATGTTTTTCTATACTCGGGATTTCCTTTTTATTTTTAAATGAGTGCAAGTAACTTTTTTTTACAATCATTTTCGGGATAGGGCATGATTCAGTTTTAGTTAGTTGTTTCGACCCATTCATTTATGATAAACCTACACTACTTGAAAGTGTGAAAAATAAGCTTTGAGTGGACATTCCCTCCCCTCTGTCATTAGACTTCTTGAAGCCAATCTGATCAGATGAAGCGTTAGTTTGCATAATTGATTCCTAGTCTTTGGGTTACATGGATCTGCCCACTACTCTTCGTTTTTTAACTAGAGCGTTTATTTTTACTCTTTTCAGGAGGCAGCCGTGAATCAAGCGGAAGTCGAGGACATGTTTGGATCGTTTGCAACCGCACCAACTATCGATATAGTTGTACCTGCAGGGGCATCTCAACAAGCGTCGCCTGTAGACAAGGCTGCGCAGTCCACGACACCGTCTCAGGGATCAGCAGACCTAATGTCTTTGTCTGGTGGGCTAGGAACAGAAAACGGCGAGAAAAAGACTACTGCGGACATTCTATCTCTTTTTGGAGACCAATCAAAGGTGATTTGTTACTGAAGTATCCGGATATTGGCCCTGATAACTTTGTTCCGAGCAAGCTCTGAAGATGTTTTTCAGGGTCCAACACAACCGATAGTTCCTGTTGGTGGTTTTGCAGCGTTTGGCTTGCAAGCGGCACCTCCGCAACCTTCTAATCTCGTTCAGGGGATGCCTACCTATGGTGCAGCGCCAAAGGTAGCCGAAAACAAGGCTTTTCCAGTAGCTCCGGCAATGATGGGCGTCGGATTTGCTCCTCCTGTGTCTCAGATGCCCTATGGAATGAATCCGCAAGGATTTCCAAATCCGTTTGAACAACCTTCAGGAGCTGCAATGCTACAAGGCATGCAGTTTGCTCCAGCTCCCGTTGCTACAATGTCGGCACAGCCACAGTCCCCAACCGCCTGCTCAACTCGTGCCAATAACGCATTTGCTGATTTATCCCTAGGGAAGGTTGGTTGAGGAAATAATTGTTTTGAGGTATCCATTAAATAAGAATCGACTGCACGTATCTTTGAATATTTCACGTTTTTAGTTGAATAAGCGTTTGTTTTCGAGATTCTCGTACGTTTGGAACTTTGATGAATCAAAGTGATTTGAGCTCTTTTCAGGTTTTGAATATGAACTACATGAGTAAGCCGGTAGTTCCGGCTTCTACCACCGCTCAACCACAAGCAACCACAACGCCTGCTAACATGAATTTCGATGATTTGCTTGGATTGTAAATCGACCACTAATTTTATGAGTTGCGAATTCTGCACAAAGATAGGTAGGTATTGGTGCAAAGTCAAACTTGACATTTAGTTTTTGTTACACTTTACTGTCTCTCTCTAGATGAGGTTAATGATGTCATTTATTTATTGTCAACTGAAGCTGTTGTGACTTATTTAACATTTTTAACACACATTCCTCTATATTTGCACATCATTAATGCCATTCATTTCCTCTTACTTCTCCTCATTCTGACGAAGAAAAGAAGTTTGGTGCATAAGTAATGTCACTGTTTCGTTGCAGAAGAATAGTAGGGAACATCATTGCTCACGAGTTCGTACATATGAACTTCGCCGGAGATTTAGTTTAATGCACTACTTCACTCGCGTTTATAGTGTCGAGCTATGACACTGTCGAGCTTGGTGTAAGTTAGATAGAGTCTTGACAGTTACAAATGAAAGATATAACATGCCGATATTTCACCTTCTTCTACGTAAGGCAACTAGTGCAACCTGGGTCCTTTGAATTAGGCATGGCTTCGTCTGGTTTAGGTTTGCACGTGGTTGGCCTTGCACGCTCAATTTTGTAAGCAAACTTTGCCTATATAGTGAGCCTATTGCCTGCTGCCACATATGCTTGGCTAACTCTTATCCACGTTCTCTGATTAGCTTTCCCTTTCCTTGTAGTGGTTCTTGGAATGGTAGAACACAAAGGGTTGAGTCAGCTTCGGGGAAATGAGGTATTAGTTTCGTTCAGCTGGACATCATTTTGTGCTTTGATGTGCCCTGTTCTCTCTAGTTTTTCTCAAGCTTCGTCTTCAGCGGGCACTAGGAAGGGATTCAGAATCCGAAAATCGACCAACATGACCGCAACGGTGAATGACTCCGTTTTACTTGAAGGTCTTATCCTCCTAAATAACAGTACAGGAGGGCAGTGGTCTATGAGCTGCTTATACAAGGCTCTGGCATATAGCCCATGAAAATATTGTTCTAGACCTGCCTGTGAAGGTCCTATAACGATTCTTCTAAAGCTGACATTATTTGTGCACCAGGTTGTTACTATTTAAGCATCTACAACAAACTGTCTAAGCAGTGATATTTATGTGATATTGATCAGATTCTTTAAGAAGCGATCTTTCTTTGTAACGTCTCCATCTTTACAATATGACATCGAAAATGTGACCAGATTTTGAAAATATTTCAAGAGAGTGACATAAACAGGGCATCTAACAAATCTTGTGCGAATATTCCTAAGTGTGTTGCATGGACATGAAGCGTGCGGTCGCGAAGCGTCATGCACTGGTTTGTGCAAGGCCAAACATATGCGCCTAATGTTTATGTTACCCTTGATTCTTAGAGTTATCGAAAAACTTTTTCCGTGTTTCATTATCGATTCTCTATTTATCATTAGATGCACTTCAGCTCACTTGGGAAGCTGTTTACGACACTCCTATAGCTTGTCACCCTCACTTGTAATGCCTTTTTGTAGTACAATTAACTTCCTTCACGAATATTGTTGTATGTTAATCGTTGACGTTGTGGTTCAAAAATCCTATTCTATGTTTCGCCATCGTTCTGGGTTGTGATGTTGTATTACGATGGGCCGTCAATAAATTTTCTGTCTACTGATGTCGAACTTTTTTCTTTTACAAACTATCTGGTTTAATATAATAGTATGACAGTTGGTAGATGCGACACTAGAGACGGTCACTTGAGACGATTTTCAAGTGACGAAGGGGTCTAGGTACTTGACAGTGAGCAATAATCGTAACGGGACTAATGTCAATAGCTGGTACTGGAGATTCTAGTTTTCATAGTCAGCAGCGCAAGCTATAATAAAAGATATGGAAAAAGGAAAATGTAGGAATTTCCTCAGCTACAACCCACTTATTACAGACCAGTCGGGCCGCTCGGCTAACGCCGGGCTTCCCTCCTTTTTATGGTGTCGCCCGGCTTCGACGGGCAGTCCTCCTTCCTGTATGAAACTTGCTATGCGTAAATAACTCTTCGGATTCTCTTTTTTCCTCGACGCTCTACACCCTCACTATTAGCCCCGAATTGGAAGCGATTTTTTCCGTAAGTCATCTCGCTGTGCCCGGTAAGAACATCGTATAACATCACAAAGACCACACTCCGCCCATTGTGGGCGGAGCGTGGTCCTGCTACCCACCATCAGTGTTCCTATCCTGTTCCCATAACATCTACCAAATTTGAACGTTCTAGGTCCACGGGAACATGAGTTCTGAATTTTCGCTCGAACATTTATTTCTCACAAACCCCGCCTCCCTTGGGCGGTGTCCGGTCCTGCCATCGAACATTAGTGTTCCCATCCTGCCGCCCGTAATCCTACCAAATTTGAACGCTCTAGGTCCATGGGGACAGGAGTTATGAGGTTGTGCTCAAACTCTGCCCCTTGTGGGCGGAGTCCGGTCCTGCCACCCACTAAAAGTGTTCCCATCCTGCCGCCTTTGCTCCTACCAAATTTTAACGCTTTCGGTCCACGGGGACAGGAGTTACGAATTTCCGGTCAGACACACACACACAATCCCACAAACACACCAACGGACACACTTAGCCGATTATATAAGTAGGATAGCTTTGCCATCCTGATCAGTTCCTAGAGGTACGCGCTCATATATTAGGTGTGTGCATTAATTTCCGCCGCAGAATTCGAGGAGTCGTGGCGCGAACCATGTTAGAGGTTTGCCTGTGAAACTTGTCAAATCCTACTATATATGAACGGCAAACGTCCGTTTGTCTGTTTTTCTGTCTGTTTGTCCTACCGAAAGTCACGTAGGCACGATGTGGATGTAAAGATCACGTGAGCGCGTTGAAGAAACAGTTATGAATTGGGAAGTCGGTGCACGCGTTAGCATGCGTGCGTGAGCAACTGGTTCTGTAAAATAGGGTATTGGCTAAATAGGGTATTGGCTCTCACGCAAAAGCGGCCGTTAATCGCAAGAAACATCATAAGGTGCTGTTATGCCACGACAATTCCAGACCCCATGTTGCAAAGATTGTCCCTGAAAAAATTTGCAATTGTTGGAGGGAATCAGCTTGTTCAGCCCGCATACTCTCCTGAACTTATTCCGGTCCATGCAAGTCAATTTGGCAGATACACCCTTCCGGAATGCCCAAGAAGTGCGAAAATGGGTGGACGGCTGGATTGCTTCAAAAGACTGAAGACTTTTTTAGACGCGAAGTCAACAAGATACCAGAAAGAGGGCAAGAAGTTGTAGCTAACGATGGGCTATACATTGATTAATTTACATTTAATTTTAATTTTGTAATAAGTATGTTTTTGCACGCAAAAAACGGCGGAAATTAATGCACACCCCTAATATAAATATGTGCAATGCTTCCGTCGTTTCCGTAGTCGAACAACCGTACGGTGACGGTGAGGCCTTGAATTTCATGAAAAATGAAATGAAAATTGCTTTCACTCTTGCCCACAGATTGAGTTCAGACATTTCTGCTCAAAAACTGGAGACTATACTTCCTAGAGATTACCTTCATGAAATTTGTAAGTCGAAGAAGTAGAGGAATTGGTGCAAGATTCGTGAAACCCTCGGATAGGTTTACGCCATGCATCCGCCTTCCATTCAGAATGGTAGTTGCGCATGATTTGCGCATCATCTACTTATTGGAAGGCTCAAATTCCCACCCTCTCAAACCTGGCTCACAGGGAAAATGTTGAACGAATTTGTTTACAGATTTCTGTAATCCTTGTTAACCATAGGAGGAACAAAGAAACTGTTCAGCAGGTGTTTATGCTGGACTCGAAGTGGAACTCCAGTTTTGCGTTCATTTCTCCTTTTCAAGCAGTAGTAAGAAGCCGATAAGTTTTCTAATTTACGTTAATATGTTGCTGGTGTATGTTGCTTAGGGACAGCCACGTTCCACTTACGCCAAGCCGGCAAAAGCAAATAAAATGTGTGGTATTTCTGATAAGAATCCCATTGCCCGCCGTACCGAGATAAGAAGAACATGCCTACAATCGTGATAGGACCTCCGGACAATGCTCTTTACGAGGAAAGACAAAAGACTGATCAGATCGATACTTTGAATAGTTAGCCTTTCTTCACGCCGTTCCATTTCTTTTGGGTATTTCTTATATCAAAGCAAACTCTGATGTCATGAGAGGGTCCTCAATCTAATGTACTCCTTTAAAGTCTCTTAGGCATTCTACTTGCCTATCTTCTCAGTCCAATGACAAATGAAGTTCTCACCTAAGGGATCTTAACTAATAGATGTACTATGTAAGTACAAGTGGCCCACCCTGTAAAGTTACCCAAAGTCCTCAGGGTCCCCGAACGTGCAGGAAGTCTGTGTACTGGGCAGATTGAATTCAATTATCATAATGATTTGATGATGTTTCCCCTCTGACACATCTCAACGGTATAGAAATTCATATTTTATTTCGAATGCTAATCGTATTTCGTGAATTTCGAATTGGTTGTGTGAGTTTGGGAACCAGGGGTTCGATGTCTCAATTTTAGATATACCGCTAGACCTTCGGGTGCCAGTTCCAATTTTTCCCTTCTCTATTCTGATTCTCTTCTAAATCGCACAGAATCAACACTCAGAGAACTTCAATTCAGAACCCTAACAATGCTTCAATTCGTAACCTGGGCGCAATAATTCATAGCTTTGCTCTATGAAATTCTTTTGTATTCTATCTTGGATCCTTCTTTCAAAGCGTCGTTATTTTACTATATTCCTGGTAGTATATAAAGAGAACTAGTCATATTTGAAACGTAGCAAAAGGTTACATCTCTTTTAACTTTGAAAATTGGTGAGGTCTAATAGAACACAAGGAGTACCTGAAGGACCTAACGGATTGGAAGATTCTTTAGGTCCTTCGAGGACCTGAATGCAGTAGATCTGTATATTGGTCTGATTGGATTTCATTATCAGAATGATTTCATCATGACATCATATGAAACCTCTGAATTTGATTAACTCGGTGTTTTTTACAAATTCAGAAAACCTATTTCCAGGAAATGGCTTGCGGTCCGATATGTATGTCGTTTCTAATATTCATAAGCCTTTGGGGTATTATATTCCTGGTATGTCAACTGCTCCGAGCTTTAGTTCTCCAGGACTACGAATTTGTCCGTTTTCTTCCTTGAATCCAGTGTAAAGAAGCCTTTTACAGGGAATCCTTGGCGGGTTGTACTACAATCAGTCAGTGGGTCTCTTTGAAAACATGCCCAAAGAGGACCTATCGAAATGTCTTATTACCGACTGGAATTGTCGTCAGAAGGAACTTGTGAAGTGAGTCTTACGTTCAGCTTTTTTTTGTGATGAGCATCCTTTCAATTTCTAGGTCTTCGTTAGTTCAAACGGTTTATTATGTATAGGGTGGCCTGAATGATAATATAATATTTCCTTCAATGAGTCATATGTTATGGAACTAGTTGAAGTTTTTTGAGGTTTCCATTCACTCCGGGTCAATCAGGGCTTTATCTCCTAAAGGGTTGATTAACAGGCCTTAGACAGTTCCTACAATTTTTGAAATGAGTCAAGTGCATGGCTCATTTTTTTAAAAGCAGACAATAAACATTTTATCCCTTATATATTCTAGATATGCATGTAAATGTAGTTCATCATATCATGAGAGTACTTAGTAAGAATTCTTCACAAGTGAATTCGGGGAAGGAAGAGGAGGACGAGGGTGGGTGGATAGGGGTGTAACTTCTAACAGAACCGTAATGTTAGCTAGCTCGGACCATAGGACAGCAGTACCTTGAGAAGTAAATCTGCCACTTATCACACAGCTGTTTAGATATTTAATTCAGCAACTTTTGAGAAAAAAAAGGCTAATTTCAGTATCTACCAACAAAATGCCTACAACTGTTGGGTGGCTGCTGCGGGTTATGTAGGCGTCGCCATATTGGCTGGTCTACGGCTGTGCTGTCTTCGAGCTTGTAGGTGATTCTATGTGGACGAAAGGCAACCAATCGGGCCGGCTAGATATTTGTGATCGACAGATGGATTTCGTCTACGGCGGTTCATAGTCTAGTTCAGATGTGTTGATATATAGTTTGGCATAAAAGATCGAATATCGAGCATTTCCATCCAAAACCCACCACTCTATTCTTACATATTTCCCATGTATTCCTAGAAATTTGTACAGGCACAATTGATATAAAAAGTCGTTTTGCTAGATTGATGACCACTCCTCATAGGAGTTATTCATTATTACTGCTCAGAACTTCATGTGTTTACCTAATATTCACTTTGTTTACTAATAAATCTTCATCTATCGGCAAAGGTTACGCGATAAGTATCTGCCAATCGGCAGCATTGGATCGTTTTGGCTGAACCTATAGCTTACAGTAATTCCTTTATTTTATTATTTCTATTTTTTTACAAGTCCAGAATTACTTACAGATTTAACTCAGTTTGATTTTTCCCAACATACCTTCGGCCCCCCCCCTTCCCTTATCCCTCCCCCACCCCTCCATTCTTCTACCCGAGCCCCCGACCTTACCCCTATCATTTGTTTTCGAAGGTCTGGTTCTGATAGCTGGCTGTCGAAATACAATACCATTAGGATTCCAGGGTTAATCAGTTGACGAACTGAACTCTATATAGCACGCGTAGCACCTATGGTCCCATTAAATATCGATTTGCTCCACTGAGTGCCAGAAACGTCTCCGATCGTTCTTGACAGACTCTAAGCAATCAATTTACTTGATTATTCAACCACCTTCCACTCATAATTCACCATTACTTTTTATTTTACTATTTCGTTATGTACTACCTGATAAGTAGCACATATATAGACCGAGAACCTGTCACCCGAAATCCGAATGTAAGCTGCCAAGAGATTCTGCCTCAGTATCAGAAACTTTGTAATTTGTGCTATTTTTCATAAACTCTCCATTTTAGCCTGAAGTTTTGTGCTACCGCTGTAAACCATTGCCTCCGCTGATAACCTAGATCACGCGGTCGCGTACCCTGAAGTTGTGGGGAGATCTAGGCATGATTTGAACGAATCCATGATGAAAAGCCTATCCCTCAGCAAAGGAAACGGCATTTGCCACTGCAAAAATGCTAAAATGCATCAATTTGCTTCAGTTATTGCCCTGCTCCCGCCTTCGTTTCGAACGAGACGATTCGTAAAGACCAGGCTGACCTCAGTGTTCAATGCTTCGCATAGTTGAGGTTGTGTTGTAGGCAATTTATTGGGCTTGTTCGGAATTTCTCCGTTGTCACGTACCTTTTTTCCTCTCATCGACTACCTTCGGAATTTTTTATTCATTCCTTTCTTTCTAAACCTTATGTTTTGCTTTTTTATTCATGGATCAAAGCATTATTCAGGATAATTTACTTTGTAAAGTGATGGTAGATGAAAAGTAGTCGATCCGGGAGGAAGGCTGTAGATCGACCACCACCACATAGCTTGCAATCAACTTAACGTTTATCATCTATTCTTGCAATAGCAGCTGTAAAGCGAAACGAACATCCCGTCTGTTGAGTGGCACCATGACAGCAGGCCCGACCATCGTGAAGGATTGCAGTCGAGATTGCGACCCTGTGTTTCTCACAGAAAACGTTCAACGAATGTCATGAAAAAATCTCACCAATTACCTACTATTTAACAAAACTGGTATTCACAGTAGCTATAGGAATGTATAAATCCGAGCTGTCACTTCCTAATTGAAAGCTCAACGGCAGACTTTGTCGGCATCGTCTGAAGTCCAAGTGTGTGCGCCATGCACCTGTTTCGCATTTAGAACCGTCACTCCATTTCGAAGGGTAAGCTGCCGTGACAACGGCTCGTGGAGGATAATCCTCATACAGATCAGCATATTGCGATTAAAGACAAGTTTCATGCCATTTGCCCTGCAACACAGATGTGGTGTACTGTTGGGTACGGTATGATCCAGCTGAGCTTTTTGCCCATAGTCAGCTGCTTCCTCTCGTTCCAACTCTATTTATCACAAGTGGGAATGGGAAGCAATAGCTGGAGGAACTGAATCATCAATTCTCGCTGGAATTATCCGATTAGCTACCACATCACGCTGGAACCATCTATGTGGCCATTTGAAACCGAGCCACTACGACCTGCTGCCGCCATCCGTGAATCTGCCTTCGCTTCCATGACCTAGCGCTGATCGCTGGGTTCCAAGTAGATTTTCGATTACAGGTCACGATAAAAATGGTTTCTGAGATTTCCCTATAGTATGAATTCGAGGCTCCTCTTATAACATACCTACCGTTATAGGGTCGAAAGACGTAGGGCACAGTAAGGGGCTAGAGATTGTATCGTATGAATGCCACATAGCGTGGACGAGTTTCAACGGCTCTGTAGGGACTGCACTATCTCAAGAGAATCCCATGTAGGAAGTTCAGACTTGTCATAACCTATTGCAACAGAGAAAGACAGTTTCGATTTCGTCTTGATGTGGTCATCTCTTTGTACCCCTTACACACCAATACCGTCTTGGTGATCTCGTAAAACCTCCAGTTCCTCTACCTTTGAAAAACCCTGAAGTAGGCACATTTTCTCGCTTTCTTCGCCACCGGTGTACTCCTCTACATCAACACTGCCACTTTTCTACCTAGAAAGGGCACCTCAAGATTAGAGAAGAGACAAGACAAGCAGTTCGCACGCACAACGTCATGGGGAGAGACCGGGAGGGGTAAAAAAATTAATAAGGTCAAAAAAATGAGATAAATAGTCTTTCTCCGGTTGAATCAGAAGGGAAGTGAGCAGTGTCACCTCAAAAAGCAGGTGACCTACTCCGAAAAAAGTCTATTTGTTCATTTTTCGGTATGTGAGTTTTTTGTACTTACCTTCCACTATTTAATGGAAAAAGCAAACAACTGGACGACTTCATTACACCATGCACATTCCGCAGTTAAGATTCCGGGTTGAACGTGAGGTTGCAACTCGCTCAACCTCACGTTCCATTCGTCAAGGGCCGTGCCTCTTTTGGCAGACTCTGGGAAGATATGTACCCTGAGTTGACTGACACGAACATCACTTGTTGCTAACAGAGTATGAAGACTACTCAAACATCATCAAGACTTACAATTTGATTTGATGCATGGCGCACTCCAAAATTCTTTTGGGTGCTCACCTCCCTTACCCACCCCACCTCACCTGGATGCGTGGTCCTCAAGCGCTAGCATTTACCAGTTGACCATACAGATATGTATGTGGCTCATAGCCGACCTTTCTAAGGATTTGAAGAATCGGCCGGTGGAACCTTGCACATTCCTTGTTCATGGGTGAGCCCTAACCCATGCTCTCGCCAAAGAGCTCTAGCTGACCTAACTAGTTTAACGGCTTCAACCATTTGGCTATTGACCCTCCTCCTAGGATCGTGCCTTATCGAGTTCCCTCTCAGCAAGGGAAGTAGCAGGGGAGCTCCTGGAACCCATATGTCATCATTCACATATGAACCAATTAAACCATTCAAACAAGCTCTGAGCCAGGGGGATGCCGCGTGCAGGAAGTGAAAAGGTTTCAGCTGAGGAGAGACGCAACCTTTCTTGACTTTCAGCTAAGAGGTAGCTGTACAACACGCAAGACACTCTCATTAGTGGTTTTCTGGCTGGCGGTTTTCACTTTTCAGCTTTACGAGTGTCTAAGCATGATCCAAGTGCATGAGAGGGGGCGACCTTCCGTGAGCTTTACCAGTTCCTGCAGATTCCTTTGGTGCAAAAGTGCATGTGTACTGTCTGGATTTGCCCCACTTGATTTTTACCTGCAGAATCTAGACGTAGGTCTTGGGATACCTACATTCATCAGTAGAACTGAACTAGATTTGAGTGGAACAGCTGCTAAGGTTTTTCTGGGTAGTTCTTCTCAAAGATGCGTACCAACTTGTCAAAAAGCACTTAGTTGAATTACAATGTATCAGTATCGATTCAAGGGAAGTTCAAGAAGAGATGAATTCAGAGATTGAGAGAAAAGCTCGTGTTTTCGTCGTTGAAACACGGCATTTGTGTAAGTGGCCAATGGGTCGATCCGCTCACGTTCAGCCGTTGACCAAAGCATATCCCATGAGAGACCATGGATGAATTTTGTTCAGGGAATCATTTCGTTTCTTCCCGCTCATTGCCAGCATAACATTCCAATGTTCACAATGTTCATCTCATCTCTGCTCGTCGTTCTCATCGTCGAACATATGGCTTCGGATAGCTGATGCTTTCGAGTTTTGATTTTTCGAAACAATTGTCGATCGACAACGGACAATGATTATGAAGCTTTTCAATATTTATTATTTAACTCTCCCCCTTTTGTTTAATGACTGTTTCAGGTTTCTAGTAAATTACGATAGTGCCAGTTTTTTATCTGTCAGCGCCTTGTTTAACAGACTCATTGTAAAATGCTGGTTTTTAGACTTACACAGCCAAAAATTGCTCAGTGCCCTCTTCTCTACTGTTGTCAGACATCGTGTACTCGATCACGACTATTTCTCAGTCTATCATCCTTTGAAAAACTTCTATTCCTGACTTCGAAGTAGAAATAGTCATATTCACTAGAAGATCTCATTCATTTCGGCGTTGCCGTTCCAACAAACCAGATCGATTATTGACTTCTCCGCCTTAGTCAATTATCGATTTCTCGACTTTTGCAGTATTAGAAGAGCTCTCCGTCTTTCAGTGAATTACCGATTTATTTTTGTCAACGGTTTGCCAATTGTCCATTCATCAGTCAATTATCGATTGTGCTGCAATGTGCTGGCTTTTTGTTGCTCAATCAATTATTGATTTTTTGCAGTAATCAAATCGCGATTCCTTCACCTATCATTTTTTTGCAAAAAAAAACATCCGATTTTCCTTTCTTGGCTTGTTTTTGCTTTCAATTTATCTATATTTACAGTCGTGAACGATAGGAATGGGAGAAGTGTTGGTGGGTGGAGTGTGGGTACCATCCGCAATTGCTCAACACTTCAAAGACGAAGGACACGCCCCATTCTCGTACACGAAGCCAAACTTGAAATTCCAACCCCGTGAAGTAAAACTCAATATAAAAACATTCCAACCACATAGAGAACAAATTTTTGTCGAAGATTATAAACGACGTCTGTTGAAAATCGCCATATCAAAGGTAGGTTAATATTTATACGACTGTGATCAATAATTGCTCGGTTCCGATTTCCGAATTCCGATTCTTGGAAATTCTAAATTCCATTCCTAGTGCACGACCTTACTAAATGCTACAGAATCGAATTTATACGCATTTTTTTTTGCCTGCATGGGAAGGAATAAGCCATAAAGCCGTAGAGTTTCTGCGATATTTTCCGATTTGTTGTGAGGTAGTCTCCAAACACTGGTGTTTCGACTATTCTTGACGGTGTTCTGGCTTTACTGGAGCTATCCCATGCTGCCTGTTGCTAACCTACTGACACACACTCATACAATTACTTCAACCGTATCAATCGCTCCGTATGGTTGCCCGAGAGTTCCCAGGCAACTTTAGATATTCGACCCGAATGTACTGCCCATCAGTTAGTGGCCAGATCGATTTACGAGCAACTTCTTTACCGACTGATAATATCACGATATAAGACTCCGTAAAATACTCCTCCAAGGAAGAGCGTACGCCTTTCAATAATGAGGCGATTCGTGATGGTTGAGGGTTTGCTTGGGAGAAAGGGCGAATGTAAAGGGACTTTGAAGAACAACAAAAAGACGGAGGGTCAGTTGTTGGAGGAACTCCACCCACGCAATCGATGTTGAAGGCTAGCGAATGTTCAATGTGAAAAGAAAAAGCATACTTTGGTTTTACATCCACATCGTTTGCACAGATGTGTTACATGAAATAATATCTGGAGTAATTCCAAGCAGATGTCAAACCATCACGACTTGAAAGTCTATAGACGTTCAACTATGGTAGATGTGCTCAGGGAATGTTTGTTTACTGACGAGGTGAAATGAGATAGCTGGCCTTTTCTTCACTAAACACGAGTTCCTTGAGACGGAAACAAAAGGTAGTCCTGAACAGGCTATTCAAACCTTCCATCCCCTGGGAAAGTTAGCCTTTTCTGGAAGTCACCTCCATTTTGTTGCTGGTATGTGGGAAGGAGATGCGGTCAAGCTTTGAACTGAGCTCAGTGTCTGGTCTCTTTCAGGAACTGCACAATCCGCATAATCTCATACCCATTGCAATAGTAATGGCATTAAGATTGGGGTTCAAATGCATGACATATGTCCATGGCTGTTGGACTGCTCTGTAATGGGGATTCCCCCTACTAGGTCATCTCAAGAATTCTCATCTTCGACAGTACGCATTGGAAGGTCTCTACAGTCCTGGGTGGGTGGAAGTCACAGATTTATGGAAGCTCTGAAAGTAGTGACAACACGAAAGACAGTACCCTCAATTTCTAGTGCTCCACTGGTTTAGGTTGCCCAAGCAAAAAAGTAAACATGTGATAAACAAAAATTATGATGCTCAGCAAACGGTTATCGCTCTCCGATGTAATCAGCTGTCGGTGGCCAGCCTAGAAAAGACCTTTGTGCAGTACATTCTATGCAGTATGAATTTGCTCTGGCTCATGCCCTCTTAATGTGAAATTTTTTAGTTAGACGACGATCGAGGTCATAGGCGCAGGCCGTTAAGAAGGTACAGCGACGTGCAGCAAGTCGCAACCCGTCCAGCCGCTTTCTTTTATCCGGTTCGTACTTTTACTACTCCTATCAGATAATGGGAAGCCTGTGAAATATGTTCATTGGCCGAGATCTGCCACCTCTATCGCCCCCCCCCCTAACCGAATTTCTGTTCACCTAAGTGAACAGTTCTCGGTTCTCCAGTCGGTCTGGGACCCTTCAGCTTTCAGAGATTTATAGTTAGTAATAGTCCTGACACGGTTACTCGATAGGCTTTGCCTTCGGCGATCTGTCGTAGTATCAGTTTCAACTGACCGTGGTGGCGCATCCTGACCCATGCGTCACAGGTCTAATAGGGTGATAGTGATCATTTTTGTTTTCGTGTTGATGATGATTTTGATTAACAAATATTCGTTTAAGGATAGACGCGGCCACATGTACAAGCCTTTGAGAAGGTACAACAGCGAGCTAGAATCGCTCTCAACTCGTCCAACTACTTTCATTGTACCGGCTCGTGTTTTTGCTCCTTGTATTGGATTCTACAGAACAATTCTACGGTCGTACTATTGAAGTTTTCAGGAGAGCGGCATGCGTGGTCCTACACACAGACCCGTACGACGGTACAGCGAGGTGCAACAAGTCGTAGCTCGCCCATCTGCCATAGTTATCCCGGTTTGTTCTACTTTTTTCATGAGGTACCGAGATGCAAGAGCTGTACGCCTATGTTATGTCGGTACCACAGATCCAAGAACCACAATGCCCACACAATTGCCTATAGTTTGGAATAATGGTCTTACTGCAAACTATCTTACCGTCTTACTGTCCAATAAACTGCAATGACCGTAATCACCAGTTCAAGCTGCGCCGCAAGAAAATCTGACCCATACATTGGGCGCTCCAAGTACCCATAGAATTAGTGCAACGCGCGAGAAGGGTGCGGCGAGCGTCGAATGTTAGCATGGGTTCCCACGCTCGCAACCCGCTCAGATTCTTGGATTTTTTTATCATGAGGAGTACTATTTAGGAAGACGGGAAAACAAAAATATGCATAGCCGGAGGCCTGTTTGTAATTAACAAACGATGTGCCTATTCGAAAGCCCATGATATTTGGGTTAAACCTCGATAGTTGACGAATCGTGAAGCGAAATTGATTGGTGCCAGTCAACTCAACCTATTTTACCTTCTTCTCACGAACTCTCTAGGCTATTCTATAATTTTTGTAATCACATATATATACCTATAACTATCTAATGAGCCAAATTGATAGGCTCCACTTCAAGGACGGCGTGGGTCAAATGTCACCAGCGCACGCGAAATTAGGCCACCGCACGCGGCGAGCATTGCGACCACGGGCAGTATTGTACTACAGTTTTTTTTTGCATTTGTCTTCGACTAATATATTAACTCGGAATATTTTTGAAAAATCTGTTGACTGCCAGACATTCACAAACTTCCGTTGGCTCTAGGCTCTGAGATAATTAGTTCAAGACGCGCCACGTATCTGAATCCTTCCCAAAATCGTTGGGTATCTCTACCTTCAACTGCGTTTTAAGTTGGATGTTTCTCCATTCTAATTTACATTACCACTTTGTAATCGATTCATACTTGCCCTCTCATTCATTTCATGTAAGAAAAATCGTCGGGTGCCACTACCTTCAACTGCGTTTTAAGTTGGATGTTTCTCCATTCTAATTTACATTACCACTTTGTAATCGATTCATACTTGCCCTCTCATTCATTTCATGTAAGAAAATACAGAAAAGAAGAGGAAAGGCTGTCAGATTTACACTCTGAAAAGTTGAATAGATGGTCTGAGTCGAATGGCTCTCCATTTTGTACAACCGCCTCAGTTTAAAACTATATTGGCTCCAGTTTGTCGAGGCAGAAGGGTGTGAAGCGATACGTGCGACATTGGCCGTACACCTGGTTGGCAGCCAAGCTTATTCCACTGTCCAATCTCAACTTCATCTTGGAAATACCTCGAAGATCGGAGTTGTTCTTGTTATCGTTTGGATACATTGCATTTCTGGTCACCTTTCGAGTGTGAGAATGAGGCATAATGCATGGCGCATCCCACAAAATAAGCGACTGAGTAATTCCGTTTTCTCAAGCCGCCATAGCACATTCATCATTGGCTGCATTACAGTAACCTCAGATATTCATCTAATGTTTTCGTTTGGTTTTCTGGCTAAATTCCGATCATATTTCATGTCGATAGATCCATTTGGACCCTTTCGAACTGGTAATGCCACAGCTGTTCGTAATGAATGTTTGTTATTGCTATAGCTATAGCTTCAGGGGGTTTCCCATCACATGAACGTAATGCAGCTGTTTCTGACGCCTTAACTACTTGAAGTTTTTATGTTAATCGCAACGAGCCCCATTTCCTCTTTTTTTCTGAATATTTTCACGACAACAACTCTTGAATGTTCCCTGATTTGTGGGGTTACGGTAACAATTACTATGCTTCATTGTGTTTCTAATCAACCACTAATTTGTTCAGTAAGTAACTAATCTATGAACTTGATAGTCAATGAAGGGTCTCTGGAGGGGGCACTTGAGTTACTGGATGATAGCTGGCTTCCAATCATTGTGAGCAAGTCGATATTGGTCTTTCCAGTTTACATTTCTATGTAGTGTCTGAGTTGATCAGCCCCATGAGTAAAGCCGTTCAGGCACTTTTGTCTTCTTATGCTCCATTATTTGATTGTTTACTTATTTATTTGACTCTTGAGTCTACCGTGCTCCGTAGTCAGCTTTGCCAAGAAAGTTGTTCAGTAGTTGGAGCAAAACCGTTTGCTTACTTGTTTATTTATTTACTTATTTGACTATTTACCTATTTATTTATAATGCTTCTCATTCAAAGTCTCTGGGTGAAGTTGCCCCAGTGCAGATGAGTTCAGTCCTATTCCGATCCACGTGCAGCTCGCGATAAACCTCGACATTTTTTCTGTAATGACTTTAAAACAGTCCCACACGGGATCAACAAATACTTTGATGGCTGAATTTCTGAAAAATCCGACTTCCTAGAAGCTTGAGAAGGTGGAATCACCCAGGAAGTTACCTTAACAATCATATTCGCATCCTACAGGAGCATCCCGTACCTCCGTGCTTGCCAGAATCAGCTCCATGAGTGATAACAGAATAGGCTGACTATTTATTTAGATTGCGGTAGACTTGTAGCCTGTGATGATAGAATGTTAGCTCCTTTCCCTCGTCCTACCACATCCACCCACCTGTTCGTGAATTGCCCCGCTTCCCCGTTATCGAATGATTGCACTCCACCCACCTTCGAATATCTTCGGATATTGATCTTTGCCAGCCTACTGGTATTTGATCCGCATGGCATAAACATTTCGAGGCGTGAACGATTTAAATCAGACGTTTTCTTGCTCGTTGATGAATTGACTGCCAGAGGGCTCATATGCCTGTTCAACCTTGAGCTGAAGATAAAGCCGTCTTCTTACCCGCCTGAAGCAACCATCTTTGTCCTCCAGGCCTACATCCGAGTATCAAGGAACTCGCATTCCTTCGGCTACATTTAAAATGGTAGGTTCTCCGTCTATTGCGAAGCGATTGGGTGTACCCCAGTTGTAAAGATCATAAGCAACTCTTATGTAACCGATTGCTCCTCAAGAATGCGCCATGCGCGCAACTCCGCTTCCGATACCAAAAAGGTCGCTGACTTGCCTTTTAGAGCTTTGCTGAGCCATTCAGAGTGCGCCATGGATGTAATCATTTCCATGAACATTCGTAATGATCATTCCAACTATCCAGAAGTAATTTTTCATCATGATAGAAGAAAAGTTTGTGTTGGACACTGCCAAGTGGCAGGCGCTCGGTTTTTACATCATGCCGCTAGACGCATTCCGCGTCCCTCACGGTGGCTAAATGACTACGGCCGCCTCAAGACAACCATTTCTTCAACAGCACGGCCTACTTACCCACTACTTTTTAAGTCATCTACTCATTTCTGAGACTTCAACGAACGCTCTTAGCTTTCACGGAAGAGCTTCCTGGAAAACTTCACCAATTTTCTTTTCTTTCTCTTCAAATCTGACTTCTACGTCTGGTTTCCTCAAAATCTAGACGAGAAGCTCTATAGATTCTAATGCATTTATTCTTTTCAGGACCCACATCTGGTGACGAAGGGAGGAATGGCACAGCCGGTTCATTTACAGTACAATTCGCCGATGCCTATTTATTCTAAGTGAGTCGTTTATAATTTCCTGGAATGCTTTTCTGGAATTGTTCTTGGGTAATTCACACAGATTTTTGTTTTTTATTAATTCGCCAATATAAATAAATATAATGGCTACCGTATACTCGAGTATGAAAAGCTTTACGGGTTCTTTCTGCAGCTATACTTCTCAACTGAGGCTTTTTTTTTTTTGTTTGGCTGTTTGCTGTTTCCCAATCTCTCGCTTCTCACACTGTCTCGAATTTCTCTTTACACATTTCTGACAGATGATTGATCCTACACTCTGCACATGATGCTGCTCCAGTGAACGCCTTCACATCATAGCATTTGATCTGGGACTGGGAAGTCACGCTAACGTTCACCTGGGGTCTTACTCAGGGTAGGAGTGAAGTTCCCAAGGAAGTGAAATGGCGATATAGGGCTGAAAGAATTAGTGGGTCTACCATAGCTGCTCTTATGCTCCCATAGACACCTGAATCAAGGTTGGCCATAGATGGAAGTTCTGGCATGAATAGAATTCCATCTGGCAGAGCCAAGACATCCATCTGGTGGTTTACCTGTATCTGAGAAAATCAGGATAATCAACGACTATTACTGCCCAACCTACGCCTTAATTATATCGCTTTGATTTCGAGGAACTGGTATAGATGCCGAGGGAGCTTCCCTACGTGAGAAAGCACCCCCACACGAAGTGCTAAAAATATCCGCGCACGATAGCGCCTGTTATCCCACGCAAAGAATCAATTACTCACAACAAAACACTGGAAAGAAAAACTATAGTTGATGCCAGTGACAGGGGCGATGATGGGTAAAATTCGTGCCTACCATCTGCTTATCCCAGACTTCCAGAAGGTGATAGGTAGAGGGGATATGGAAGACAGAAAATGATAGGTAGAGAGGGAGAGGAAAAGAATGATTTCAAAGAAATTTCGCTGGTGAATGAACATTATACGGAACGTTCTAGCTGAATTCCAGAACTCTGAATCTTTCCTTTGCGGAGAACCAGAACTTCTGCGCGGAGGAAAAGATACTTATCGATCGGTGCAAATGGGAAAATCTGCGAAAACGTTTGTCGAGAGTTGCCTCCTTAACGTTCTGCTCACTTTAGACAGACCGTAATTCTCCGATTATTCGAAAATTGTGCATCCTCCCCTTCTTGCCTTCCTCCAGAAATCATATGCTCGCTTTTTACCTGGTGTGCCAGGAACAGGTATCGATCTGAAAGAGGGTCCCACAGCAGCTCCCGAGTGATAGTACGAATTTAAGGAAGTACTGTAATCACTTCGAAAACGAATTATCAAAAAGAACAAATGACTTTTGTGGAATACTCTTAGAATGGATAACCCCATCATAGTCAGCATTAGACGAGCATGAGCATGAAAATGAAATGTCAGCGATTCTCTACTATATTTTTCTACTATTGTAGTCGACAAAAAGTAGTTTATAGTAATTTGAAAATGTTTTTCAGAGAGGCAGCCGAAGAGCAGTACCAACAGCAAATAGGAGCCACAACACCGCCACCGATTCCTTTGCCGGCTGCTGACAAGCATTTTGATCCAGCAAAAAGCGCCACATTGAAGTTTATTAGGGTAAATCGTATTTCTAGATGGATTATTCAAGTAAATGAGTGCAACAAACCATTTCAATTGCTTATGTAGGTGACTGCGCTTAGAGACATCCTAGGAAGTGCTCGAAGAATTGAATTGAAGCAACGAACTTGTTATGGCTTCAGTCCCACGTAGGCAAGAAACTGGGAAATAGGGGCTGGCCGATAGCGTTTCAATCTTTGTAACGGCAGTTTGGACCATAATTTGAGCCAAAAATTCTAAAATGACCATACTTAAGTCGTACCAAGTGCAGTTTATTGGCAGCATTGCTCTCCAATGTTCCAATACCAATTATCTCGCATTATGGTAGATTTTATACAGTTACTTTCCAATTTTCAGGAAGGCGATGAAGGCCACTTTGGTGAGCACTTTTTCGAGCAAATCGCTAACGTCGAAGCGCCAAGAATTATTGGCAAAGAGGTAAGTACAGTAATTGTACCCACCTGCTTCTTTACTAGGATATCCATTCGCAAAGTCAGAGTTAAACCAACTGTTTTTCAAAAAATTGCTGCATCCGAACTTTGGACCAAAAAAATCTGCCCCTTATCTCTTAACGTTGCAGTATAATAAGTGTGAACTATACTAAAAGACTTTTATCCTGGAAGCAGCACCAGAGGTGGTTTTTCACATATAAATTATATCATGTTTGAAGATAATAATGTTGGAAGCATAGTAATAAGAGCTATACATGCATCCATGTATGCGTAATAATGTAATACAAGCATAAAAGGCTAATCTTCATCAAAGACTCCGCCCCTCTCACAGACCACGCCTCTCGGCAGGCGTTTTTATTTTTGATGTCGTTGGATCATGCCTTAAAATTATCCGCGACCCTTTTATTGGACCCTCAAATGAGAAAATACATCATTCATTACTACAGTTCTTAAAAATTCCAGGAGCCGGAATGGGCACGTTATGCCCGAGAAAAGAGCGAACGAGCGCGTTCGCGAACACCAGCCGACCCAAGTCAGCATAGACATACGGCATCGACAACTCCGATAGACCATCGGTACGAACGATCACGGGGAGGCGATTCACCTCGAGAGTTCATGGAAAAATCAAAGTTTGTCTGTTGTTGTAACTTATTTTCCAACAAAAATTTGGTTAACTAGATAATTGCGCCTAAAGTATGGTTTCAGAGTTTACACACATACAACTCATCCGACTTACGGACCTGCCTACTATCAAACCCAGTCGCATGCTCGTCGTAGAGGATATAGCGAACCGAGGGAGTATGTTCTGCTCTGTGCTTATTCTACTGATCTCTACCGTTTCTCACACCTATTTTTTCAGAACCCACCCCGGCTATGAGTACGGTGGCCTCGACTATACGAAAGGCCTGAATTTTCCGGCCGCACCCTTTGACCACAGTTACGAATATCGCAGTCGTGCTAGAGACCGCGATCAGTACCGTCCTCGTTCGGGCTATGAACTGGGTGGTCTCGCTTTCGGAAAGGGCCAGGTTGCTCCGGGCCCATATCACGGTCACGGTCCTGATCCACCTCGACTCCGACCACGTTACTCAGCTGACCCGCGATCACCATGCAATTCATATTACGCACCAAATTTGGAAGAAGTTGATGCCAATCTCCTAGTCGGTGACACAATTTCAAACCAGAAAATCCGCCACGAGACTCGTCACATCGATCAGAGCCAGTTTGGCACCAGCTTTGCTCCACCGACAGGCTTCAAACGCGATCATATCACCGTCAAGCGTAGTCCCGTACCACCGGAGCCGATTACGTTCAGTGTGTCGGCAAATAAAAATCGTTATGGCTCCACTGGGAACGTCGCTATGGAACGTGAACAAATGTGGCGACGCCAAGTGCAACAACAACGGCAATACCCGACGTCACCAGTGGGCGACAAAGAGGTGACAGTGAAGACACTTCTCAATGACGACGTGCTTAGAAAAGTGGATCGCGAAACCACACCCGTATGGCGTGACCGTAGTCTCAGCAAACACGAAGCATGGAGATATCGCTCCGATCCGCGTCTCGATCGACATCAGGTTTTGAACAGCACCAGCACCATCTGAGCAATCACTATTTGTTTCGCTTATCTGCACACTGGTTAACGGCATTCACCTCAGGAGATAGATTCAGAAGCAAATCCTCGAGATGGCTGTCTTAGAGCTTAACGACGTTTCAGTTGCTTCTAGGGCATATTTAGAACTGGCTTAGTGCTCAGATTGCCTCACACTCAGATTTAGGGGAAGCGGTGTTTGGTAGAGAAATCAAGCTAGAATAGACTCACAATTATGACTTCTATTACAGTCCTTTATTATAAAACGGTCCCTTGAAGCTTTCTTGAACCCGCCCCCCCCCCACCTCCTTTTTTTCTCTAAAAACCTTGAATTGTTGATTTCGCTTCTGCCTCAAGGTTGGTAGGTGGAACTTTTTATTCTGACCAGAGTTTTGAGGTGGAACTTTTTGTTCTGACCAGAGTTTTAACGGACTCGTTTTCAAGGCCTGAAAATGGTTCAAATGCCGAGGTTTCAAGATGAGAGGGCTTGAAATCCGATGCAAAACTCTCTGAGCCTTTTCTTCAGTCCTTTTTAACAAACCTTCAAACAGATCTTTTGTCCATCTCCGTACCGAGGGATGCGAGACTCCTAGTCAGCCAGACCCCTTCCCCATTATGCCGACCCCTCGCCAGTGGACCGTGGGATTACGCCGTGCTTACACACCGTTGAATTCGCATGCTGTTTCTGTTTTTTTCATTTCACTAGACCACCCTTGGTATTATTCCTATCTTACCCTTATTTTGTTGACTCGAGCCTTAGCTGCCTTTTCCGAGCACCTGAAGGCTTCTCATCGAAAGAATACGGACCACGATTCAGAGTAGCTAGTCAGTAGACTATTTGCATTAAAATCTGCCGATTCCTACCTAAATACCCTCTGCATCGCCCGCACCACGCCGGCTAGGCTCCGTGAAGGTTGTCGCGCCGCCGCGCGCGGCGCATTGCCGCGGCGTAGGACCTTCTCTCCGCCCGGTCGGATGTCTGCGTTGTTGGATATAGTTGGTCGTTATACCACCAGCCCTAGGGTGGTTGTGCCAGGATCACCAGAATTGAGCTACTTCCAATGAAAAAAGCTGAGAAGATATCACTACGTTAGATTAGTCAAAAAACAGTTGCATTTTAGATTGAATTTTTTGAAGTTTCTCAAGCTTCCCAACAGCTTTCCTGCAGACTTTCTGGCATTATCGATTAAAAGTACACGATACAGAATGAGGACGTTTATAGAGGTGTTATTAAAAATGATTGTTCGAAAAGGAACTTCCCAGTGGTACGCGATCCACTTATAGGACGAGTATCGATTTGGAGTAGTTCATTTCAT
Organism: Haemonchus contortus; assembly: GCA_000469685.2. Classification (NCBI taxonomy): domain Eukaryota; kingdom Metazoa; phylum Nematoda; class Chromadorea; order Rhabditida; family Trichostrongylidae; genus Haemonchus; species Haemonchus contortus. The sequence goes on from LS997565.1 coordinate 42,920,456, forward strand.
TCAGTTGTATTACCCTTTTACATCCAATATTCAGCCGTACTATTATTATCCTCAACTGGCACCGCATGACGTGAGTTTCAACGTTTGAGTATAGGGATTTTCAATGGCCTGCTTCTATCAGGAATGCCCTACTGGAAAACAAACCCAACGAAAAATTCGTATAAAATTGGCTGGGCAAAATTGCTTTTGCTTTCGCTTTTAGTGGCTTTCAGGAATATCACGAACATGCCGCTTTTCGCTCATAACCTCTGTATATACTGCACATAACAATAGGTGTAGATTCTAGAGTGAGCCGTGCCTGCAGAGTAGCTATTTCTTCGGTTATCGATTGATTGAGCCGATAGATAGATCTGAACTCACGTAGCACTCTTGCATGTTGCTTAGATTGCCACTGGTAACTTGTGAGGAATTTTCTCGAAAATTTAGGTTTTCACCAACGAACCTAACTGGTCACGTACCGTTCAACAACGTCGTAATGCATGGGAACGTATGGCATACGATACCGATGCACGTGTAAGCCTTCCTGCCTCTGCCAAGGTATGCATTCGACCCTTTTGCCTGCCAAAATAATTTGATTCCATCCACGTTAGTTCAGTCTTCGGAACGTAATGGGCAGGTTTCCGGAGTTGATGGAGAAAGCTTTCTGTTACTGCACACCAGGCTGCAGATTCCGGGTGCAAAAGACTGGGAGACGGGCAGTAGGAAAGGTTTTGTGTGATCGATTCGCCGCACGCGGCTGTCGCGGACCATTCGTTCCCATTATTACAGCTCAGGCACTCTCCATACAGCTCAATCGGTCGATCGATATGCGATCATTATTTTAGGCTAGATTCTACTGTTAGTTCTTTTGTTCTTGTATTTCTTACTTGCTGCCGCATCCTGCTACATTCCTTCGCGCGCAGCGTCCCTCTCGCCGCGACGCGACAATTTCGTTCCTACTGCACCACACCCCAAAAGATTGGCTACGATATGGAATGAGAACGATACAGAGACAACGAAATCCTCCTTGCAAACATCATCATCAAGCACATCTCCCTAAGAACAGCAAAAATGATCCGTTCGAATATTTAAATCCTCAGAAGTTCATGGGTAATCGGACCTCAGTAACACGACTGTCGCAGTAGCGTTATAGTATCACACAGCGAGATAAAAGAGGCTCTAGACGGCTAGTCGAAACCCAATCATATACGGCGCATTGTGAAAGACAAAGGGCAAGCCGACAGCCGAGAATGACTGGGTAGTGTAAGTGAACTAATGCGGGGTATCAAAGTCCAACAGTCAGGCCATCAAGGCAGGAATTACAGCATGAAATTCTGTATCATGGGACCCATAAATTCCGAAACCTGGTTTCTCAGACTTTGAGCTCAGCTTCTTCGACGCATTTACACTAACCTCGGGGTCAAATGGTTCCTCATAAGATTAGCTGTAGAATACAGCTCAATCACCAAGGCACTCATCCTGTTCCTGCAGAATCAGGTGAAAAACTTTGTGTGGGATTGAAGAATGATGTTTTGACCAGCATAATTCATCAATCAGCGAACATTTTCACCATCCTATGGATCGGTATCATAGGTGTTACACTGATCGTGATGGCTGGATGATTCATCCCTTCTATTTCTTTCTATCCACGCTCAAAATTTTTTTGGCTCCACGCTGTGCACCTTGCTGATAAAAGCTCAGTCATCGAGCCGTTAGTGGGGATTTCGTCAACGATGAACGTCAATGAGCTATGCGCTATGCATGCATGTGCTGCACCGACCGCCGACTTCACCCACCCACCGTTAGGGACGCCTGTTTGATGGGAGTTCCTTGCTGAACATAAGAAATGACTGCTGTTTAACTTCACAATGCCCCCGCAGACATACGGGCAACTTCAGCCAGCCATTCAGTTGCTCTTGCATCCCCAAGCATTGACCCAGCCTTAGCTCCCTGGGGTCACCGGCTTGACTCATTTGCCCTATACAAATATCCAATCATTCAAAGAGGGCTCTCAGATATGAGGGCTCTGGGAGCTCTTCTGTTTTTCGTGGTACAAGACTCTATTGTTCCTGATGGCACAGCCGTTTCTCATTGTGCCCGTTCTTTTTTCTGTTTCTTTTCCTGCCATGTAGTAATATGTTGTAAATTGTCTTCTTGAAGGGAACAGCTGAAGTCCACTTTTGCTATAGGTACCGGCGCCACAGCCCCCAGCTTGGCACAATCGAGCAGCTCGGACTCACAACATTTGGCAGCAAGCGGCTGATACAATGAGTCAAGGAGCCACGGATACTTACCAACAACCAGGGCAAACGTATGAATCGGTGAGTGGTCACTTGTTGAACCTTAACTGATCTCTTGTTTATTTTCCAGAATAACCTACTGACTTCAAGTTCCCCATCCATTACTTTGCAAAGATGTTGTAGAGCTAGCTAGTGTGCTTGGTTGGTCTTAGCCAGCAGGACAGCTAGCTAGCGCGCATTGTGAGCAGGTTGAGGGTAGTGCAACACACCCACGGATTCATTTCCACATCTAGGTGATGGAGGTAGCGCCTTCTGATCATTCAATCACATTTCTAGGAAATTGTTTAAATTGCTGAGTTGCACGCCATCACATTGCCCTTGAGACCGTCTATCAGAAGAACAGGGCAAGAAGGTTCGCTCGTAGGGAGCGTTACAATGAGGAGCGTATAATGCGGCTACATGATTTCATCGAGCTCTAAACAATAGTAAGAGGTTTCCGAAAGCACACCTTCTCCAACTTTTGCAATTATTAAGAGGTTCCAAGAACTCGAAAATATTGAAATCTCAATCAATGCGTTCATCCTTTCCTGCGTTGCTCTTTGATTATGGTTAGCCTAATATTCTATTCAAAATATTCCTTTGAACTCGTAATTTCGAGCTATTTTCAAGGTTTCTATCGAACGATAGATGTGCTGTACTAAACCCATCTGAAAACCCATCTATTCATTCACAGCTTAGCACCAAACACAACAGTTTTTTTGGAGCTTGACTATCGATCTCTTTGCGTTCGTTGCGTTACTTTTCTCACATTCTGAGAATGTCCTAAAAAGTAGCCCAACAGCTGCTTGTCAGATCAAGCACAAGCCTATCCTTCATTTTTACTACCTAACGGAAGAACAATTGGGTGGTGTGGTGCCAAATGGCGCACTATCGCACCCGCAATTCCTGGCACGAATCCCAGATCGATATCCGCTTAGGCAGACCGAGCCTTCCGTTCTTCCGGCATCAACTAGTTGGTTCCAGATGTATTCGGGAGGCATTGCATCGGCCAAATGCGCATCCAATACGCTTTAAGGTTCTGAATGGGAGTGGGTTGCGAGGCGATTCCCAAAACAAGGCTGATTAACAAAAAACTTCATCCATTTATCTGATCGAAGAAAAATTGAGACCACGAGCCAAGCTACATTGCTCATGAATGCTTGGAATCGTTTTGAAGTACCGATGGTATGTCATGATGTGTTGTCTGCGGCTGAGCGCATGACTGCCACATCTGGATCACTCAGCTGATCCCACTTGGAATTCTTTGGCACAGAAGGGTTAGAGAATCGCTTTTCTCACAACATCTATTCATATCGTGATTTCACTCTACAGTAATTATTGGCATCACTGTGTTGTGTCTGTTGCACAAAGTTCGTTCATTGCAAATTTGCACTGCCAGAAAACAACAGCAGCAGCGGTACGGACGTTGAAGACAAAAACCTCTCTTCCGCTGATAGATTTCACGGGAGCTCTCTCGGGCCAAGTCTTGTCAGGATCAAAAGAAAAGCTCTTAAGAGCAGCTGTCCTCTCATTCCACTGCACATGCCCTCATAGGCCTTTACATGCTTCTACGACTCCTATTAAAACGCTGGGAAATTGGACGTGATCCAGATGGTTCGAGAAGAGCAGCTTTTTCAGCCCATGGGGCATTGCTGTAACTTTAGTCACTGCAAATTACCCTTTGTTGATGGGGTTTTTGGATGAATGTACCCATCCTAACATCTAATACATTCCCACCAACTGCCTTTATCCCTTCTTCCCTTCCAGAACGGTAATGCGGCTGGATCAACTGGGATGAGGCTTCGAACAAGCATACATATGGGTAGTACAGCACGTCTTTGTATCTCATGAGCCCGTTCTCATCCCCAAACTAATTCCTGGGCCATAAAGACACTCAGGACTCCATTGTGCCCACAATTACCCTTCCAATACTCCCTGTCCGCGTCGTTCACGAGTAGATACCGAAACAGAGGGATGCAACTTTTTGCCTTCGCTGTTCCTCCTTCTTGTCACGGAAGCACGATCTGAAAAGTGACACTGACAACATAATAGGGTAAACAGTACATCCACCCACTGTTCTGTGCTTTTCCTAGTTACCTGTCTCAGAGTTAAAAAGCGTTACCCACATGGGAGTTTGGATCTCTCGAGTTACGCTTCTCATCATTGACGTGCGTGTGGGCAAAGGAAGTTACACAACCGGATGCCCGTTTCGTATCACTCGCGGGTTTGCTGATCGCCCACAACCTGCGCTATCTGCTGATCTTCGTTTTATAATAATATTTTCATGTTAATATTAATATATATGTATAATATTAGCCACTACAAACGTTTGAAGTTCAGTTAGGTAAAATGTTTGGAGGTTCATCAGAAAAAGGGCAAACTGAGCCCCTCCCCTAAATAGTTTTCTGGGTATCATGATGAACTGTACAGCTAGTTTTCTGCGTATGTCAGCCAAATATATTAACCACAAAATAAACAAGTAAACGATATTTTATTCCAGTCGTTTAGTTGTATTTACTATTTACTATTTACCATTTATTTGTTGGTACGTGTTGAACTGGGGAAGGGGTTCGTGCTCATTTTATGGCTGAAAGACTTAAACTCGCTCTTATTTGTCGCGATAAGGTATACCAGTGAATGATTAGAAGATTTCAGAGTCACACTTCCGTCCAGCATAGTGATGGCTCGCATCAGTACCAGTCGCAGCACTATCATGAAGAACGCCATTCACAGTACAGTTCTGAAGGGCACCAAGAACAGCAACGTCGAGAAGAGCAGTATCGACATGAAGAACAGCAACGTCGAGAGGAACAGCATAGACGTGAAGAACAACGTCGTCATGAAGAGCAGCAGTATACCACCAGCAGTGCTCCTGTCATTCAGAGCTACAGCACTACACATCACTCTGAAAGCCATACAGAAAGCGCTCCGGCTCCTCAGGTCAGTGAATTACTTTTGCCATTCTCTCTTATAGGATTAAGCTGGAGTACTGCAAAAGGCAGGGGTGTTGTAGCGTCCTGGTTGGATCGTAAGATCAAATCCCTCGTAATGAATCAGATTTTTTCGCTACTCCTGACTGACCCAGCTGGATCCGAGACAAGGACGTTCAGTCGAAACCTTACTGGGTTTATCACACACTGGGTTCCTGCAGTCAAAAGAACCTCCGAACATGGTGTAACTCAAACTTATCCAAAGCTTTTTGGTTATTCTTATAACGGTGGTGGATAGGATCACAAGAGATGATCATTTCAGTCCTACATCGTGTCATCTGGTGCAACTAATGCCGATCTACAAGTGAATAGCGGCTATAATGCAAACCAGATTGACTACGTAAAGGATCATATCGACAAGTACCAAGGTGGTCCCATCTACGGAGGATCGTCGCAGTACGAAGAAATAAGCAAGTCGAGCTACAATAAAACATACTCTTCATCGACTCAGCAGCAGAACGTCGCACAGGTGACACTGTTTTTCTCTTTGGCTGAATGCTCTGAAGGCATATGCCGTGCTCATGAGGTTTTACGATTATCTATGCTGCAAAACATCTGTATCATCTGTGGTTCTCGTTCTATTGATCCCAGGCATCTTCACGCTGAGCCTATACCTATTTGTTATGTTGCAATCCACAGAGGCCCATGGACCCTGCTGTTTCTAGGAACACAAAACGTTCATTTGCATATCCAGACTGGGTGGAAGGCAAAGTTATGAAGTGCTATGTACGAAGGTCACTCATCACCCAAACTCAAACCAGTATGTCGACGAGTGTCAGTGATGAGAAGCTAAACCCGAGAGATCCAAAGTTTCCTGTGGGTCGAGCTTTTTAACTCTGAGACACAGTCCTTTTGAACCATGCGTCTGAGAAACTGCACGCTGAAGGGTCCGAGGTGGGGCACGCATAAAAAGAAGCTCTTTTCTGCTCCGGTAGGGGAACATTCTGAAGAGTTCTTCATCATGATAGTAGTGTTTGCGGAAGAAAGTTCTTTCCTGGGCTATGACAAACTGAATGTACCTTCCAAGGGCATTCACATCATGTCCAAATAGCTTCCATACCAGGCATCGTAATGTTAACACAGTGATCGGCCCATCAGGCCCAAACGAATACAAAAATACGTGCAGCTGTGATGCGAACTATATCTCTTCACGATCACGCACACCTTCATGAGCGTCTACCTAAAAATTGTTGAGCATGAAGAGAGTCGATTTCAGCAAGGCGAAGCGATTCCACTGCCAGCACCGACCCAAAGCTATACATATAGTTCGGAGACTCGGGTAAGTGGGCCAAATGTGGCTTCACCTCCACCACCACCGCCACATACCGCGAATGGCAAGCAAAGATACCTAAATCAACTTGAGCAGATGAAGGTTTTCACATAATAACCCCATAGCCATTAGGGCGCTTCGTAGTGCCTTTGTTTAGTTTCTAACATTAGACTTGGCAATCTTTGCTTTCCGAGTGCTTACTGCTATAGATATTTAACTTGATGGCGACCTCCGGCCGCAGTCATACTTATTCCCTTTGAATCAGAATAATTAGCCATTCACATAGCTTTCTTCAGTTTCTTTTCCCGAAACTAGCATGTTATCCAGGATTTCGTTTACGAAACCATGAAGTGATCAGTGTTTTAAAAGACACCTATTCAGACCTCTAGCCAGGCGATTCCGGCAGCGGCACCAGCGCCGTCATCCAACTATCAGCAGCAAAGCAACTACAGTCATCACTCGTCGCATACTACTGAGACATCGAAGGCGATACCTATTCAGCCGGAAAAGTCCAACTACGAGGTATTCACTTCTTTAACCACATATTAATAATTAAGCACATAGCACAATCAGCATCGATAATTCATCAGCACATTTTTGCACAAATCATTAAACCAGCACTTAAGAAGAATGGATTTCAAGTTCCCTTAAACTTCGAGTATAAACCTAAATTAGTCGGCAGAGCATGAAATAGTACTTACAAAACTTGTATTAAACGAACAATAGTGAGTAAAAGATCATGAGTCTTCGAAGGCAAACTCCGTTTTCGGAACCGTGACGGGAGGTTTTCCGTGAAAGATTAAGGTAGTGACTCCGACCGTATAAGTTTCTATTTGAAGGCCCGCAGGAAACTGAAATCCTTCCGTGACCACAGCACTTTTAATGAGTTCTGAATTCTGAAGTTTTCAGCTGTTTTAGCTTTCAGCACCTAAAAACACGCACACTGATTCGAGCACTACATAGATCTCTACTAGGGCTATACGACGACATTCTTTTCTCTTCATGAGCTCTTCTTCTTCTTCACATAATCATTCCAAGTGTTTATTGTTCACTGTTCAAAAAGTCTTTTCACCCCATAATATGAATGAACGACAAACTGTTGCTATGTCAATGATCGGCTACAATCACTATAGATGTGGTTCAGGAACATAGAAGATCATTCCATTCGGAAGAGAAACGTACAACAACGTCTACTCCAACACAGCGCGTATCGTTTGAGGTGACCAGTAACGAGTCCAAATAGACAATTGTAATTTTCTGACGGAAATGAGCGGACCATCACAAGGAAGCATAGTGGAGCATGCGCAGACCATTTGTTGTTGCAGACAATTGTTGGAAAGTTTGCGGTCAAGACAGTTGAGGATCACCATCTGCTTTCCTCCTAGCAGGCACACCCTGAGTTCTATTTCTAGGCACTTATGTTCTCTGTTAAGAACTGGTATCTCCATCAGCATAGTTGAAATTGAAGGGGTGGACTGGCGCTTGAGAATACCCAGTAAATTGTGAGTAATACAGCAACACCTGCAACGTCATAATCTCCAAAAATAACCGCATCATGGCATGGGTACTAGTGCCAACTCACAAAGCACAATCCAGATCTCGGAGGTTCTGAGAGAGGGGTGTAACTGCGGACTTGCCAGCTCAGTGATCGTGTTTGCGCCATAATGAAAGGGTATGGGTACATTCACCCAGAACTGGATGGACAAATCGCGCGGCGGAATTCGCGGCGATTTAAACGACTTCGGCGCTTACCGTTGGGGCCTAAACTTGAAGTAGAGTTGATTACTACGACCACGTGACCATACTAATGTACTTTACTTCAAGTTTGCGCCCCATTGATAGGTGCCAAAGTCGTCCTAAACGCAACTAATCTCGCCGCGCCATTTGCCGCGTCCATTGAGTTCTGGGTGAATGTTCCGTCCCCCTAATGGAATTTTGTCATCCGGACCTGTGAAGACTCTTAATGTGAGCCAACCAGCTTTTAGCTGTATCCGACATAGCAATTCTCGACATATGTTCCATTATGTTGCTTCGTGATGTTCAGCCGTTTCCAAAAGGATAGTTGACACGAGGCGCCCTTCATTATGAGAACTTGTGACCGGCAAGGAGGGATTGGGTAACTGACGTTGTGACGTTAGTAATGGAGGGCGAGTTTCATCGCACTGTGACGCGACATATAAGTCAGAGCTTAGTCTTTTGATTTCTTCAAAAAAGGTATTGTCTTGCTGGAAATCGTAGTCGTAATCGAAGCCGCTGACTATGGCCTAAAAGATTCGTGTCACAGTGCTGATCATCTCAAGTCTTATTTGCACTCCAGAGCAGCACAAGTCGACGTAGGTGATAATAAGCTACTCAGTTCTGCTTGGTTGACAATATCCCAGATCCCAGTAATGTGCCCAAAGTGGGCGGGTCCGGGAACTTCTCCCCTAATACGGCGTCGCACACGCCGCACCCGCCGCCTATCGCAGGATTGCGATGGAAGATTGGAGCGCGCAATTTGTGAAGTAGGGGGTCCATTAATTATTTGAATTGGCTGACCGCTCTATTCAATTCCAATGCGGTCTTGATCGTCGTTTATATAGGAGGAGTCATTTTAATTAATCAAGTCTAATAAACATGATAACTAAAAAGAAACAGAGGAAAAAGCGATAAAATCCAATGAAAAAGCAAGCTAATCAAGGAAAAATATCGCGTCCTATCGATTGGCGAGAGGCGGGGTGAGTATGGTAATTGCAGTGACATTTGCCGCATGCCGCAAGGGAGAATGCCGTGATAGGGGAGAAGTTCCGTTACCCAAAGTGGGCTACATTGGGCAGTAAATAAGAATTGAAATCTTCGGTGACTCCTTTATCCTGCCACTCAGTGAGAATTGCTTTCCTTTTCTGGGGACCCTTTTCGTCCTTGGCGCCACGTTGTCACTCAATGAACAGACTAAATTCTACGATGCAAGCTTTTCTTAACGCTTACTCTCGTAATGTTCAGGAAAAGCATCACGAAGTGATTCCACTGAATGACACGCACTCTGCTTCTATGCCTTCTCTACAAAAAAACGAAGAGGTCACTACTATTATTAAAAGGACCAGTTCTGGATTCAGTTTAGACCTATATTCCTATCATCGCTGAACAGCGGGTTCACATAGTCCTAGTTCGCTTGAAGTCATTTGATATCCCTCCATGTAGACAACATATTTTTGGTTTTCTTTTCTTCGTCAGCATGAGTCACTGTTTAGGCTGAGAGATTCCAAAAAATGTTCACGTCAGAACAAGCCCGTACCATCCCAATACAACAAACGAATCAAGTGTCGGAGGTCAATTTTCCTTTCCATGGAAAGAACTCCTTCGATAGTTGCTAGTGCAGCTGACAACTGTTGCTTTCTCATGCTTGCCTCCCTTTTCTTACCTAGTCTCCTCCTATAATAATCCCTTTTCTCACTCATACTAACAGCACCTGCTCATGGTCAGATCATATCGATGACTGAGAAACGGATAATTACATTATATTTAAACTTTGAACGGACAGTAGGTTACTACCACGAATGAAAAACACGAAAACAAGTAATGAAGGAAAATGATGACAAAGGACGTAGAAGAAATTACTTTGTACCTACCTTAATATATTCGCAGTAGCATTCTGGCCCGGGGTCTTGCTGCACAACTCATAATGGACCAACTCACTTACATCTTCCGCTTCATGCAGTAACAATCACAACGTCAATCTGGGAAAAAAACGTGAAACGTAAGGAAAAATGTACTCACCTTCGTGCTATTTTATTTAACCGCCATAAAACAAAGCACGTAGCTCACTGGGGACCAAATAGGTTTCGAAGCCCGCCCAGTCTGCGCTCTACTGATCAGCCGGTCCTAGCTGGAATGTCATGGTGCAACGATATTCCTTGGGAGACGGGCGTTAGTAACGATTTTGGGTAATCGATTCGCCGCACGCGGCTGTCGCGGACCACTCATCCGCCGTTATTACAGCTCTAGCGTTCTTCATGCAGCTCAATCTATATGCAATCATTATTTTATGCATAATTCTACTATTAGTACTTTTGTTCTTGTATTTCTTACCTACTGCTGCATCCTGCTATAATCCTTCGCGCGCGACGCCCCTCTCACCGCGACGCGACCACTTCGTTCCTAACGCACCACACCCATATTCCTTCGTTGTGATATGAGAAGCACTTCGTGTATGGAAGTTGTCGCTGTTCATGACCTTGGCTGTGAATTCTCCAGCGTTAACAGCCAGGGTTAGAATGAATTGCGCGAAATTGTCAGAACAGCTGCAATCGCTTCTGAAATTCTACTCAATAAAATTAACTCTCATCTTGTCGAATTACGAAAGAGAGACAGCCACTTTGAATGAAAGAAGTCTCAGGTATTGGTTAAAGCCTAATGAATTCTCGTGCAAGTATGGTCTGTTCCTTAGGTCAGCTTGGCGACTGGCCACACATAAGATCTGGGGCGAAAGACAGGATAAGGGTCTTAGTCAGGAAAAACAGTCAACACTAAAAATGTGAATACGACAACATGTGAATCTAAAGTTGGTAAGGGGAGAAAATTCCTCTCAAGTTCTGCTCAAAGCTGGATCATTCAAGTTTTGGGGGGTTTCTTTAAAGGCAGTTAACAAACTCACATGCCGGTGCAGCTCTTTCATCCCTCTCTGTAACTTCGCCTTCAGTACTTTGTTGCACTTAAGCGCACATGACGTCACGTTACTGGAGCACTAATAACACCTTGCTTTCCTCCTAAGTTCACCGTGAGTGGTATGGTGAGCAGAAGCTAATTTTTGAAAAGAAAAGAACGCATTACCTATTTAGGCAAAGCACTTCGAAAAGCATCACTCCTCGAAAGAGGAAACTCGCACCACCACCATTCCTGTACGACCAGTACAATCAGAGCTTAAGGTTATCTGAACTGTGAATTAGATTAGAATCGTAGCTATTCAGTTAGGGTGACGATGAGGAGTCCTGAACGGAAAGCTGAGTGACGAGGCAGTTGGCTAAGAACTGCCGTACACCGTGAAAGGGTCAGGACTCCTTCCACTGTATCATTCACTCATTGTATAGATGAAGTAACAAATAGAGGTTCTCTAATCAACTTAGAGTTCACTGAAGCTTAGCACAACTTGTAACTTTAATTTGAGGATCACTCGTGGTAGAATCGAGAAATAGCATTCAGTTCATTGACTAACGAAACTTACCTAAACACAAACCTTTAGTTAGTAAACAGATGAGGTAGCTCCCGAGCTTCTAAACAAGGAGAAGAGAAAGATGATGCTGAGCTCGGCGTGTTGCGAGCAGGGAAGGCCGCAGCGCAGCCGCGCCGCCCAAAGGCGACTGTATCTATTTTCGTGTATGCGTATCACTATTTTAACTCGCTGAAGCCTAGTTTCTAGATTTACCAAATTAGTTCAGAGTATTACTTAACACAGTAGCAGATTCAGTTTCGATTAAAAATAATTTCTACTACTAGATTTTCGAATGCTTTTGTATACAGAATTGTGTCCGCAATAAGTGATAATTGGGCGTGCGGCAAGTGTGCGCAAGACACCCGGCAAACGTGAACGCTTAATTATCATTTGTTTAGGACCAGTAGCTTTGTTTACTACGGTGCAGTATAGTTGTATAGTCTACTTAGTGCAACTACAATGTAGCTACTATTAGCGATTGTAGACAATGAGATTTGAATGTGAGCTGAATCTGAGGGTAATTTTTACACATTTCAGGAAAGCAGTTATCATAGAACTGAATCGTCGAAGCAAGAAACAAGCCGTGGGGTACCGATGCAGAGCAATCAGGTTCGCATTTTCTTTTCAAGACTAAGGCAATGGCATCTTTCATAGTCCACGATTTTGCAAGCGACCAGTCGCGCGACCCATCTCGTGAGCAACTGGTCGCTCGACTGATCGGGCCCCGGTCGCTCGATCGGTCGAAAAGGCCGCGCTAGTTATGGGTGCCGCCGTGGACGGTCCCGAGCAGATCGCGCGAGCAGTCGAGCGACCAGTCGCACGCGAGATGGGTCAGCGACTAGTCGCGCGACCGGTCGTGGACTATGAAAGCAGCCAATGCGACATGGGCTGAATTTTATGTGGCGTAGAGTAAACAGGGTTTTCTTCGTTGTCATAAGGCCATCTTAGTGTAGGCTATTACTTGACCACATTCAGATGGACAGCTTGGGGCACTCCGGTGTAGAGTCACTTGATTTTTTCCTGAAGTTCACTGAATAATAATTTTGGCCTAGTGCATTCAAACTTCCCCATCGGCTGTACATCTGCTCGTTGTTCTTAGACAAATGATAAATTCCGGTTAGCTTCTAAAAATGCCACGTAATGCCAGGCTCTCAGCTCCTTCTCACAAAAAATCTCATCAAGTCTTGTTATGAAAAACTGCAAGCACTATTACACTGCCGTGCTAATACTGATATCCTTCATGTCAAGCGGCAGACACAGACTATACTAACTCTGTCTTAGCTGAATTTCTTGGTAAATAGCTTTACTGGCTCTACTTTCAATCACGCTCTCTAAAATGGTGAGTGTCCCATCAAAAGAATTCACATACATGTCTTCATAGGTTCAGAGACCTAGGAGGAACTATCCAGTCAAGGATATCCGTCCCAAAGTTGAATATTTGCTCCATTAAACATTTTGCTACTGTACGAACGTTCCTCTTAGGATTCATTCAACAAATCTTACATAGTACAATCTTCAACGACTCCAATTTCTGTACAGACTCCCCAGAACTACAGCACAAGCTATCATACTGAAACCCACACAACTCAGGTATTTCTCTTTATACTTTTTGAATCAGAGAATTCCATTTGATCATTGCTACTGTTGAAATGACTTCGACTTATTTCAGAACCCAATAGTCATGCATTCGCCTGGGGGATCGTACAAGAGCTATCAGAGCTCGCATTATTCGAAACAGGTAAGAAAGAATAGAATCACCATATTTCAAAAAGTTTGTGGACTTAGGGTTTTCCAAGAATACGATTCTGATATGAAAGTTTGGCTGAAATGTGCAGATGACGCAGTGCTTAGAGGCGGCATATCGCCTCGATTGGGTCATAGGTTCGGGATTTTGCTAAAACATGAGATTCTCCAGTAGTCAACAGGTTGGGGGACGCAAATGCTGTCGTGAAGACCAACTGATATTATTGAGATGTTGCTGTGAGCTATTGAACCTATAATTTAGGAGAAAACAACCTCCACAACAACCACTCAACCACAGCCAATGATCACCCACACTACAAATCTCCCGATCACGAAGAGCACGACATACAACTATTCACAGGTAATCAATTCTTAGACTGTCGTTGTAAGGTACGGCAAAAGTTGAAGGCCAGCTGGTTACAGCAGTCAGTCCCATCGCAACCTGCTCCGGTGCAAATGACGCAGTCTAGCTTCACTTCGCATACTGAAAAGGTCAGTAAGTGATGAAAAGGACTGAACGATTTCCGATCTCCTGTTCCGAGGGCTCTAATTTACAAGGGAACAGCTGTTCTATGGGAATGCTACGAGAAACATATGGCTTTCAAGAAAACGTGCCATCGCGGCGCTTTAAAGTGGTCGAAAAATCAAAATACTTCGCTTTTGACGACTTCCATGAGGTCTTATACCGGTGGAACCGATTGAAAAAACTGTGCAGTATATACTTACGAAGATCAGAACTGCACTGCGATCATTTTGACCAGTCAGTACCTTTAGTCCCCACAAATATCCATCGCTGTTCGTTGTGGGAAAAACTAAATCCAATCAGAAATTTGTCTCTCAAGCAGGGACCACTACAGGAACTGGCTATGAGCTAGCAGTATCGAACCACAGAGTGCTACCATGATTTGTACAACTACTGCGGAGCTTGTCTGCCTCAGTCTTTCCAGCTGACCCCTCAATACCCGCAATGCAATCGTACACTCATACAAAAGGAAATCGGGTTCTGGACAAACCATAAAGGCCCTTTTGCTGAGGGTATGGGCGAGCATCTTTGACAGCACCCTACTGTAAAGGCTCTTCACTCGACAGTCGTCCCGAAAAAAAGTGATACCGCGAACGCTAAGGAAACGATGATCAACTACTCACGCTTTTCTACTAGTACCCGGAAGGGATTTCGTTAATAGCCTTTAATGGTAAAGTAATGGAGACCTGCAAGAAGACAAGAATATAATAATTCTGAAGTAATGAAGTAAGATAAGTAAGAGTAAGATAGTAATGTTCAAGTTGTGCCTGAAGACTCTCCGATAACTGTAAAAATAAGTGTGGCTCAATGAGACTTCAACTTTTTTCCCCTGTATTTTCACTATTCAGAGCACCACTGGATCTGCTCCACAGCCTGCACCAGCATCTCAGTCCAGCTATCAGGCACATATGAGCAGACATAAGGAGGAGGTATAGCCTTGAAAAATCTGTAATGAATGATTAGCTCTGACACTCAAATTATTGGACAACCTTCACAAATCAATTATCGATTATTCCTACTGCTCTCCTTAATTGGACCTTGCAACAGTTCCCATCTTCAGACTCATCGCGAGGAGACAAGCCGCCCAGTTTCGCAGCTCAGCCAATTCAGTGAACAGAAGAGTTTCAAGAGGAATGTGGAAGAAAAGACGGAAACCAAGTAAATTCCCATCAATCATTTCTTATTATTTTGATTTCAATATTTTACAAAATGCTGTTTGTACCGGTAAAAGATATAGTAGAACATGACGGTAATTAAAACCCGGTGAAAGCAAAGAGGCTCGAGGGGTTGCCGTCTGCTAATGCAACCTTCGATTAGTTTCCGCGTCGCAGCCGCGCGCTACATTGGCACTACATCTTCCACCTGACTACGTATATTATATATAAAAATGCTTGTAGGAATTTTGTCGCAAAATTTTTCATTCAAGAAAATCATCGATGACGTCTATTTTCTAGGACAATCCCTGGAACGACCACCGTTTATACTTCGGACGGCAACCGCAACTTTTCCGTTCAGGATGTTTTCAATAAAAGAGAAGAGATGAATGAAACTCTTCCATTAGGAAGCATTAGCAATACACATGCTAATACTCAGGTAATGGTTTATAGCATTGTTGAGGAACTCGATAAATTGGTGCTTCTACCGCGCTTGTGAGGAGAGGGCGAATGATGAACTCATAAATGCAAGAGAACTCAGTGAGGGAAGGGAAGCGGAATGAAGTTCCTTCATTACTGAATGAGGGGTTAGCGACCACATGAGGACCAGATTTTCTGTCGCTGTGGGCGTCACGGTTATAGTGGACCCCCTGAATGATCCTGGTCAAAAAGTAGGGCTTCGCCTACATTCTCTATCTCCAAACTTTTGAAGATCCTCTCACAATGGCCTAGACATGGCTCAGAGTGGCTGATTTCGGCTCATTCGATACTAATGCCCCATCGCGCCAAATGGAGTCCATTAAAAGCTCAGAGCAATCCCACTCAAAAGCATTTTTTGGAAACAGTGTTCACTCAATTTTAAAAATTGAAAATCAAAATTGAAGTCTCATTGAACCACTCTCCCTCAATTTTAGGGTGGCTATCGAGACCAACAGGGTCATGACGTCTCTTACAAGCGTGAAACGCAAACTGCTGTTGACCCTGGCAAGGAATATGCCCTTCTAAAGGAGGAAGAAAAAAGGGTTGTGGAAACCGATTTGGAGCCCGGTGTAATATCGAGGTTTATTTTATTTTATTAGAAACTGCAAAGTATGTTCTTCTGACTTTTTCTTTCATCTGTATGAACAGAGTTAGCCGTGATAGCAACACCCGTTCACAATTGCACCACAAGGTTCAAAGAATAAGTTTCGGAAGCAAACCAGTGCTTATCAGGTCACTATTTCTACCTTCTCAGGCGGATCTGATTCTATTTACGTGTAGCTCCCATCTTCCTGAACCCTCGAAGTTCAACATTCCCAGAATAGGAAGTTACTGCAGAAGTTGCACCAGCTGCAAACCTATCGGGTGATAGACATGATAACCCCCACCCGTACCCCCTACAACCTCTACCTGTGGATGACTTCCCTTTGGCAAAGACCAGCATTCTCTTTTCAAGATAGATGACAATCTAAATTCATAAGGAAACTTTTTTTCAGGCACGTAACTACTAAGTATTACAAGAAGAAAACTGTAACCGACACTACAACGACAACGACTCCACAGTGAATGGTGTCCTCGTAGGGAGTCTCTTCGAGTGAACTGCTATGCTATGAAATTCATCGAAATATGTTGAGCTACAATGAGCTCAGTCGAAAACAAATCATCCGAGAAGATTCGATGCAATTTAGTCAGCCTGCTTCAATTAAAAAGAAAAAAATGCAATAAAAGAAGCCTTTGTTCATTTTAATTGCTCATATTTTATGTGTTGAAGTCTTCTCTGAGCTGCCTTCTCTACGGCGTGTAGTGCTGAGATTTTTTCTATAAAATTTTTGTTTTCGCATTTGATGTTTTCTGTCCCACAGCTCACATAGTACAGCTCATTTCCAATTGCTCTTACATTAGAACATACGTCGGTAGTGTAGCATGTTTGGCCTTGATGAATAAAACGGTAAAAGCCAACTTCTTCCCAGTTGGGGAACTTCATAATCCTTGTCGTACGAATTTAGAGACACATTTCACTACCGGGATAGTCCTACACATGAAGAGCTCTGACAGACCGATATATAGTCACCGGGCAGACTACAAATGGCGTTGTCACAGAGAACTGTGGGAAAAGGGAGGAGGAGGCTCGAAGGTTCTTTCGGGAACTTCGACTGCCCCTATGTTGTATAATAATAGTAATGTGAACGGAAATTTCGCAGTCGTCCAAACCTTCACTTTATGAAGTACCCCCACCCTTTTCTCCTCTCCCCCTACAAGCTCACCAGAATTGTTCCCCTACAGGCGCACCAGAATTGATGTGCGCTTATATCATTGGTCAAGGGCGGAATTGGTGTAGTGGCAAGTGGCGCAATATATCCCACTGACGGTTGCGGGTTCGAGTCTCCGATCGGTATCCGCCTAGGCCAATCAAGCCTTCCATCCCTCCGGGGTCGGATAATTGGTACCAGACTCGTCTGGTTTGGAGGGATGGAAGGCCTGATTATATCGGCTCGACTCTGGGATTATAAAAGCACTGATTCGTACATCGGCTGGCCACCGCAGCTCATTGCATTGGTCACATACGCATTCAATCCGTCACTACGGTTCTGAATGAAAGTCAAATGCGGGGGCGCATCCCTCAAACGCGATCGATTGACGCCATAAGACTTTATCCTTTATCTTATCATATCATTGGTCATTATTTAGTATCATAGCCACCATTATTTACTATTGCTGAGCATTACTTAACAAATGCGGTGATCACCATCTCGGAAAGAGAATGTAGAAGAGGAGGTAGGCCAGCCCTTCCCACCAGCCACACGACGAAAGGCTTAGAACGTACTCACTACCACCAACCCTCTCCCACCTTGGAATTATGGGTAAGTAGTCATGTCACTATATGGCTGTCTTCATTCTACGCGCCTTCCACCAAATCCTGATCCACCAGGGGGCCAACAGGCCACGGAAGCATGCGTTTGCGCGGCGGTCGATTAATATTCGGTAGATCACAGGCAGTGGGATATCGATCGGCGATCATCAACGAATTTCGTAAGTGTTCGAAATGCCTACTATGATCCGCTCTTTTCTCAATTCACTAGTACAGTTTGCATCGAATGGTCAGATGTTTCCATTAGGTACCGCATTGCATTTTGCAGGGGTTTTTCTTGTTCCTTTTTAACTTGCATATTACAGACTCTCACAAGTGACTTTGTGGCCCCTTTTCAAGGCTTTAAATTTGCTTGGTGTAGTGGATTGGCAAATTCCTTGTGGTTGGTCTCCATTCCCGGTTTTAATGGCCAGACAAAGGATAACACATATGACCGGGTCAGGGTTCTGAAACTAAACACCACTGCCGGCCTTGCGAGCCTGTAGCGCGGTGCTGATAAATGGTTCTGAAGAATGGGAATTTTGACCAAAGCCTGAAGAAGGGAGGAGCACCAGGGTGAATGGAATGCTGCACCCAGGCGTAAAACTGGAATGGAAACCTAATTGGTCGGTAAGATACCTTTTCACTGAGATAGCGCAGACGGGAAGACGAATAGCTCCCTCTGACTATGGCTATCGTTTTTGCCCATCACCGGGTCATCTACAAATGTCATCCATAGTCAATTTTGTCACAACACCTATAAAGCTAAGAAGCTTATCTTTATTGCACAATGTATGACAATACTAGCGACTTATAACAGTAAGAAAGTCGAAAGGATGCAAGAGGGAGGACACCTTGGCAACCATGTAGGTCATAGGGAATTCGGATCGCAATATTATTATTCTGAACTCGGAAGATTCAATAATTTTCCAGTAACAAGCATATACTAACTATAAACAGTTCTGTCACTTGAAGAATCTGGTGCATTGGCAGTTTCTGCAGTTCCTCACCTCGTTAAGATTCTCGCGGGAGAGGTGGCTTTTGACAGGCTCGTCTGAGCCTCAGCGAAAGGATTCAGATGAGTCATATTCGAGCATTATATTAGCTTAGACGAGCCCGTCAAAAATAGCAGTTGGGGCTCTAGGAGCCTGAGAGCACTTCTAAGAGGAAGAAAAAGGGAAAAAGAACATGAGGACCGGGAGAGGGAGAGAGAGGAAGAACTGAAAAGGTATTCTTTACAGATGTAAAGGGTACGGTTATCACCGGAGAGCAAAAGAGGGTCAGGTGAAAAGAGTTTAGGGTGCTCTGATCATCTAAAAGTAGAATCTGCCAGTCATTTTGTAGAGTCTTCTCAGTGCTTGCTTGTCATAGAACGATACAGGATTTCCAGTTGGTGTGAAGGCAGTCACCTGAACGAGTCATCCATATTTCATTCCATTATATTTACATTAATAGATGTGCCTCTAGAGATCAATAATGCCCGATTTCTGAAAGGTTGATGGATGAAAGACGCCAGAAGAGCAGGAATTCTCTGGTATCCGGAGAACGTTCGTTGCGCGCGTTCGTCGAAAGTACGTTACCCCGCCCACTTCACGCGCGGCGCACCCAACTGAGGTCTCGAGATGAAATTACAGTATCACAAAGTGTCAGTGGAACGAACAATTTGCATTTGCCCGTGTTATCTTTTCTTTGAGGTGACTGCCGTGGACCATGCACAAATCGTATGCCCCACTGACAACTGCGACATCCGTCGAGTATCGCGGGCTGACCTGCCGCATGCGACGGCTGCGGCGTGACGGACGCGCGCAACGAGGGGCACCCCTGGTATCCCCTCTTCCCCTATAACTCCATCACTATAGGAGGTCGCAGCCTGCTGTCGCAGTACCTGATGGAGCCATTTTCCCTTCCGCACATGATATGTTACTCACGACGGTACTTGGGAGATGATAGGCTATTACTGGAGTTCTATCTCTCCGGTTAACAGACAGACACAACTCAGGTAGCAAAATGAATGGCAGAGTGCACTTACTCCTTGGTCATACATGAAGTGCCGGTTGAACGCATGGTCCTGTGGTTTTCGCCATTCATAAGCGGAATAGGCGAAACGATTGGCATAGTCATCAGCCTAAAACAACAAGTTTTGATAAGCACAGGGAAAAATAGAAGAGGTTTGTGAAGGAGCTTTGAAAACTCCTTCTCGAGCAGACGAGTGATTTTTTGGACGAATACAGTCAGCAAATTGGACGCAACGGCGCCAAGTATGGCTACACCACTATCTCAAAATGCGTAGACGACTCGAAGGATGCCGACAGTTTACCTTTAGTCGTGCTCCAACGTAGCGATCCAAGTACTTTTGTGATTCCCGAAGATAAGAAGCGTTGTTTCTCATTTTCTGTAAATATTTGACAACTAGATCAGAGTATTCCCAGAAAATTGGGCAAATAATCACTACGTCTAGAAGATCGATCTACAAGCGTACATATGATTATTGTTAGTTTTTGAAATTTATATCCAGCGGTCGGTTTTGTCGGACTTGGCCAAATAACTGAAACTTACCTCGTCAAAGAAGATTCGTCTCGTTTGGAACGTATAGTACGGTACATGGGACGATAGTGGCGTCATGTAGTTTATTGAAGGACGATATGGGCGATTTACGATGTCGTGAGTATCCTCAAATGGATCGCGTTTGTTTTGTTTAGTAATATTTCAAATCACGATGTCTTGCTCATTTGCAGAGAAACATTGCAAGATCCTGGCACTTCGCTAAATCTTCGAGAACATACTCACCCTCCATCGTGCCTCTGAATAGCTGTTGTTGTACCAATTATGAACATGAGGCTTGTAGACAGGGACGGTATGTACAATACGCTGCGCTTCTCTGTAAACAATCTCCTCAACCTTCTACATGATAGTTCTCTTTTTCAGGGCCTTATACAGTAAAGTCCAAAGGATAAATTTTTGGGGCGTTGGTCAATCCCGTCTGAGGGATGCGCCCACGCATTCGACTTCCATTCGGAATCGTAGTGGCGTATTGAATGCGTATGTGGCCTATGCAATGACTTTCTGTGGCCAGCCGATGTAGCAGTCAGTGGCTGTTTTCATAGTCCGCCGGCGTGCCGGCGTGCCGGGGTAGTGCTAAGGGGGAGGAGGGAGGCAGATGGTCGGTCGACGCGGTCGCGTCGCGCCGATGCCCCTTGGAAGGGCTTAAAACGAAAAAAACAAGACCAAAAACCAAACAACTAGAGGGTCGTGCAAACGGTTTTTAGTCTTGTTTTTCTTTGTTTTCAGCCCTTCGAAAGGGCTAGGGCGCGACGCGACCGCGTCGATCGACCGTCTGCCTCCCTCCTCCCCCCCCCCCCCCTAGCACTACCTTAACACGGCGGACTATGAAAGCAGCCAGTGCGAGACTGCCCAACGTTGATCAGTAGTGTACTATATCAGATGACGTCTAGTGACGAATTCGCAAAAGAAATGTCTGCGTCCACAGTGGGACCTCGCTGAGCACTAGCCTCTGAGCGCAGAAGGTCAGACAAACGTGGCCTCGCTTCGCCGGGCGTCCTACGCTGCCACGACCCTCGAGATGCTTTTCCTGTTCACAAGGGGACGAATTCTCAGTTCTTTTTGTTCTTCTCAGTGGTATCCGAAAAAATTTGTACGGAACATCGAGCCATTACCTGCAATACTGTGGAAGTGCCAAGGATGGTGCCAACGAGGAAACAGTATCAGAACGTTTTATTGGATAGTCATGAACGGCTTCCTAAATATTGTTTGGACAGCTGCATCCTATTGAAGTGTAATTAAATTGAGGAAAGCATCTGGTAAATGTGAATGTGTTCTCACCTTGATGTACGTGAGATTTGTGAAGCTGGCACTGCGAGCCAGCTGTTTAGGTTTCACCCAGATATCTGTGATGTAGTTGTTGTACATATTTTGAGCACGGGCTCGTTCCACATACTGTCTGAAACATAAAATCGTGTTACACATGTAAAATTTGGTTGAGAACAACGAAATATAAAGAGTGAAGCCTTCATTTGAAAAATTTCTATCCATTTGGGCTCAATCTATTCCTAACTATAATCGGCCTTGCCGGCGCGGGTCCTCTAACCTAATCGTGCCATTACAGCTGATCTTTCATTACCGGAATCGCCCAAAGAATGCCTCTGAACGCCGTCAAAATATTCATCAGCAACCAAGTAGGAGTGGGCAGTAGGGGAGGGTTCATAATCTATAGCGAAGTGTGAAAAATTGATTTGTTCCATGGTGCAGCTCGACAGGTGGCGCTGTGCTTGACGGCTCGACAGCCGAAACCCCATTGATAGCACGACTGCTGGGAAGAAGAAATCGGAAAGTAAACTGCTGGGCTTTTCACTGGAATCTCTCAAGAATGGAAAGGAAAGGATTCACAATGAAAGCGTGATGTCTTTTGGCTTTGATCAATTCCGTTGCACGTGCCGAACTCGGGTCTGGTATCTACTCCACGAAGGGCATGTTGTGCTCGCCTCACGCGAACACGCGTTGTGAAGAGAAAGGTTCGGATTTTCACTGGAAGGTTACGGAGAGTCGCCGCGGAACCACTGTCGCAGGCCGTTAGAATGGGTGGAAGTACCCGTCCTCGTCACCCGCCGAACTATATTCAGAATCGTAGAGGCGTTTCGAGTGATTTCGGGTCTTTCTAGCCTTCACAATGACCTGCGCCGATCACCTCATGTGCAGGTTAGTGTTTTTATTCCTCCCAGACAAGTCTATTACCAATTAAACGACTACGGTGGGATGGAATACCTGGTCGGCCGGGCCGAGTATGGATCCCAGCGTATACGATAGCGGGCCACTTGCCCCTACACCACCTCGCCCTAGATAATTATTATTTTCTACACCGCAAGAACGAACAGAAAGAAACACACTTTCCTCTTTCTCTTTCTCTTTTCTGTTTTGAATTCGAAATACTCTTTCATTCCTCACTCTTTTTTCATTATTTTGTGGTTGACCTATACGATTATTGCACAATTCTGTAAACTTGTTGTCGCACTTCCACATGGTATATTTGAGAATGGGTTTTCATTTTATCGTTGTGATTCTTTTTCTATGGGATGTGAATCATCAAATTGACCTTATGAATGCGACGGCTAGTGCATATAAAAGTCCGAGCAAACATAACGATGCTTTGAAAAGCCCTTCGTCGCTTTCAATTTCCTGACTTCTCAACAGATGTTGGAATCCCTCGATTTGGTGAATCACGGCTTGTTGACGTCAATGTTACAGCGTCTATGCTGCCGATATGTGAGAATAATCATTCCTCCGTCCCCAAATCATCAGTACTCTCCAAGCTATGCCAACAGAAGCTACTAGGCTAGTTGGTCCAGTGGTTCAACACTGTGGCCTCCTATAAGTTTTTCGGAAATAATAAAAAATAATCCAAAAATAAATAAGTTAGCTGTAAAAGTGATTGTGAGTTGAAGCTATGAAACTAGTGCGTTTATACTCACGTTCTCGGATATTCTTTCCACCATTTCGTCTCGTGATCGACATCGTCCTTTGCGAAACGAGCAGCGGTTGATGGTGTCATCTCCCTCCCAACTTCACGGAAGAAAAATAATCAATGAATTGAAAAAACACGAACACGTCGCCAATTCTTGAAGTTAACAAGTACGCCAAGTTAAAACAGTAGTTTACAGGAATATCAAGTCAAAACAGAAGTTAACATCAAGTCAGAACATGAAACAACAAGTACAGTTTACAGCTTAACGGTACGATGCAGATATTGGCTGACTGCCTCATCGCGTTGTACATCTGAGTGCTGATAAGATGGCATAAAAGTCGAGGGAAAACGGGATCTCGGTGGTGTTAGAGATAGAGCTCGGTACCCGGAAAGCACAAGTACAGGTTCGAGTCCTGTTCGAGGCCGAGGTTTTGTCTATACCTCGAGAACTCCGTGAGATCAACAATATTCCCGGTTACTTATTTGGAAAAAATTTGGAAAAAAATCCAAATTTCAATTGATTTGAGAGCCTTGGATAGACCAGTACAGAGCCTTAAAGGCACCGTTCGCGATGATTCAATGGGCGGGTGTGTCGATGACGTGTCCGCCTCTCATTCGATGTCACGTCAGACAATCAGACGTGGCGTCGAATGAGAGGCGGACACGTCATCGACACACCCGCCCATTGAATCATCGCGAACGGTGCCTTTAATGCAGCCATTGAGGGCCGTCATTACGGGGCAAAGGTCCTCGACGGTAATCAAATCATTCCATGGATTATAGTGATTATTACCCTTTCAAATTCATATACCATCGCAAACCTTCACTCATATCCTACATAAGCCACCAAGCAAGTATTTCGATTAAAACTTTGTGAAGAATTCCGAGTAGAGGAGGCCAATGGGACTCAGTGGGGCGCCTGACTAGTTTCAAGAAGTTTGGGGCTGTTGGCTATATGACCAGCTGTTTCTAGCCCATCAAGAGTTTTGAATAATATAAATGTGTCAATTACAAAAGTCAGGGGGAACATTGAAAACAGCTGATCGACCAAGAAGCAACTCCGACCCTTTAAAACCCTTTATGCGACCGCGTGTTCGTTTGGCACCCTCATACCCTTCTAGATGAACTCGACATTTTCAAATTGCATGAAAATTTTGGAACATCACCATCGGCGATCGAATTCGTCCGTTCGAATATTTTTAATAAGAGGACACCTCACTGTCCAATTGCGCGTGCAGCTGCGTTGCGGTAGGCATAAACTTTTCTCTTTCGAGGGGCAAAGTGATGACGAGCGTTTTTTGCATATGTGGCAAAATAGCCATATCGATGTTTCTTCGTTTTCAAAACAAACCTAGCAGCAGCTGTTCGGCATCGTTTAACGCCTGAGTTCCGACTAATACGATATTATAGGTGTCAGATATGCTACGGAGTCTATCAACTAGGATTCATTGATCAGAAGAGTGGCATATTCAATTACTCCCTGATCCGACTTATAGTAAAAAGGTCCATACTTATGCTAGCGAGGGAAAGAACGCTTCCATCTGTGAAGCGCGCGGTTGCGGGGCTGTTACTAGCGGCTGATGCACTTTTGCCTTTGATGCTATCAAGAGATATCCCTCTTCTATAATCCCTCTTATCCCTCTTCTCAGATGAGATCAACCTCTTAGGATTTCGCGAAAAGCGACAGTAACTGCCTAGGGACATGCCACGCATCCAATTTCTTTTGGAATTAAGGGTAGTTGATTGCAAGCTTGGTCAATACTTTAACGTGGAATCAACCAGTGCGCATACCATTGTTTTTACAATGTCTACGAGTACTGTACTGACAATGAGTAAGTGATCCGGAAATGTTGCATAAGTAAGTCGAATCACTCATTTTGTGCTAATCTCATCTGATCAAGTAGTATTTACTTGTCATTACTACTCGAGAGAGATGTCAGAACACAAAACGTTCCAAGCTTTGATCTCGAAATATACGTGTTGTAGCAGCGGCACTATTTCATCTCCACCTAGCAGCCCCTTCGAATAAATAATAAACAAAACTGTATGACCTTCGATTACGAAATTTTAATTTTTTTTTGTACAGGAACAGCAAGATATTACTCATAAAATCACAGAAGGTCATGAGTAAGTTGTCTGCTGACATGCTAGGTGTATACGGAAGTTTGAGGATGAACATGAGCTTACCATAGTTGAAATAATATGGTTGAGTAAAAAAATTTGAGTATAACGGAAGGTCATTGAAGAAAACTTAACGATGAGCAATGGCAGCTAGTTTTAGCTAAGAGCGTGGGATGTGGAATGAAGCTTACACACTGGACGGCTGCGCTGAACGATACCTCTACGTGTGCGAGAGGAAGTACGACTGGCGCTGAGATCTTAGACAATCGAAAAATCATCAAAGCATTAGCCAGTTGAATCCAGCCAGCCAGAAATCGTAACAACGACCCGATGAATTTTGATGGAACAATAAAATTACGTCAAACTTTTACTTCATCACGGGACAACTTTAACTTTTGAAAGAACATAGCAGATCAGTCCAACTTTTTCTAGAAGATTAAGATGGGATCTTGACATATGTGACATCAACACATGCAAGGGCCAGAACCGCGGCGGTATCCTTGTTGTGTTATTCGAGCCGCTAGAATTGTAGATGTCAAAGTAAAGCTGAAAGGAAAGTGATTTGAAGGTCTACCTATGCCAGTTTGTAAAGCTCTACTGAAAGTGTCCATATCTAGTTCTCTTGATATCATGTATTACATTACATCTTCGTATTCATTCAACACTCTGATATACACAAAGGGTAAAGCGTATGATCACAATGACTTTATACTTGCGATTTACCTACCGTAGTGGCATTAGGGAGCCACGAAGGATCTTCAGAGACTCTATCATATGAAAGGATAACACCCATGATATAGGCTAACCAACTGCAAAATAATTTACTTCTTGATGAAACTTATAATGAGTGAATGGACTAATGAAAAGCAAGTGAAGTAATAAAGAAGGACCACAATCCTCAACGAATTATCACTAAGTATTGACAAGTATCATTAAATGAACGAATGCTGCAGTGATGACACAGAGACAGAGAAGATTATGAACAGTGATCAGCCTACATACAGAGCGCCAACGGCTTCTTCTGAAAAGTATCAGGTTCGTCCCATAATTGAAGGTGATAGGCAAACTGGCATTTTACAGGCGGAACCGCCTAGCGTGTTGAACTGCTTCATTGACTTACAAGTTCACTTCGAAAAAGATTCATTCCGATCGATTCAAAAAAGATTTATCCGTGAGAAAGAGGGAGAATATTTAGTTGACAACATCTTAGTGACTCCACCCACTCAGAGTGACTTCAGTAACTATTAAATCTACAAGACCGACTCACGTTTGGGATTTGTCTTCTGATTTGAAGAAATCCAAGGATGCGATCGCCTTCGTGAACGGATCATTTGGAAAAAGTAATACGTATAATACAGAGCTTACGATTTGCATAAGACAGGTTAGGATGTAGATTGCTGAAAAGAGATGATTAACCGTACTTAGGAGGATACCAAAAAATAACTCACTCATGTCTGGTACTGTGGCTGTATGTGGAAGAGAATTAGCTGCCAATCCCATTAGAAAAACTAAAGCCATTATTCCAGTGAGACCGACTGATAGCTAAACCAAACTCGTCAAATAGGGAATTTAGAGATAGGAACTGTTTTCGTTAGCTTGCCCTCGCGTCATTCCCTTCTGACATAGGCCGAAGGGTCCGGGAACTTCTCCCCTAACACGGTGTCGCACACGTCGCACCCGCCGCCTATCGCAGGATTGCGATGGAAGATTGGAGCGCGCAATTTTGAGATAGCGAGTGCTTTAATTATTTGAATTGGCTGGCCGCTCTTTTCAATTCCAATGCGGTCTTGATCGTCGTTTATATAGGAATAGTCATTTTAATTAATCAAGTCTAATAAACATGAAAACTAAAAAGAAACAGAAGAAAAAGCGATAAAATTCAATGGAAAAGCAAGCCAGTCAAGGAAAAATATCGCGTCCTATCGATTGGCGGGAGGCGGGGTGTGTACGGTAATTGCAGTGACATTTGCCGCATGCCGCAAGGGAGAATGCCGCGATAGGGGAGAAGTTCCGTTTCCCCAAAACTTTGGCCTCGGCTCCTCCTTCCGAACGCAAGAGGTTCGAACGACGAACTTGAGTTCGCGTGATTCGCCCACGTCCGCGCGCGGCATCTTTGATAGTGGTCTTGCAATATCGAATGCCCCACCTTTTCGATGAGCGCCAGTTTTTGAGTTTGGCCAACACCTTACGCGCTCCAACCAGCCGTTCCCTTCTTTTTGAAGTTCTTCGATATCGGTGACTGCTGAGAGCTCGAAATTTGTTCGAGGAATCACATCCCCGAACATGAGAGTGAAACAGCTATGGCAATGAACACAAACCCTTGGATTAGCTACGTTCCAATCTGGTTCGCTCGATCGCAGCCGAGCATCTATAGTAGATTCCTGTCGTGGAGATGTTTCTGCATTGGATACTTTTGCAAATAGAAAGGTTGGGATGCGCCTTTGCTCTGGTCCTATTCAATGAGTTCTATGAGTTTTCTTCCCCTTCCTGGCCTTTCAGAAGCTTCTAGAATAGGAAAAGATAGCGATCAGTGACGGGAGTGAACGAGGTGTTGGGAACAGAAAGGCGAAATCCTGGACGCCATATTGGACTCCACGGGGATCATAACCCAACAATACAACTTCATCTCACTGATCATAGAAGGACTTTCCCCAAACGGTGCCTCCTCCCAGAGTTTGTCAAGTTATCAATGGAACGAACATACCTTGCCAATGAGCTCTGCAGGTTTCGCCATGAACAGACCAACGACGATTATCAAAGTGCAAAGGAAGCATGGAATCAAAATGATTGTCACATAGTAGGCGGTAGTACGTTTGATAACGATACTGTACTCACCCTGTAGAGATATACCTTTGGTATTTGATTAGATTCGTATAGGGAACTATATCTCACCACTTGCATCTCATTTTCAGTGTCACCTCCGTATATGATAAGGTCCCGCACAGAAACATTTACTACATTCCACTCACCGTTTCCCTGAAATTCTGTTTATCACCGTGTAAGTTCGAATAAGGTTGTGAACGCAGAAAATGGGGTAAATGGGTGAGCACTGGCTGCATTCTATGGTTTGCGCCCTGTGCTTGAGCTTTATTCAAGATCCTACTGGAGTTTGAATGCTCTGTTTTAGCGATAATAGATACGCACAAAAATATTTTTCTTCGAGTTTATACATGGCAAAATCAGGAATGATTAGGACAGCAAAGGACTGTGACAGGACCGCTGCTTGAATAAAATTTTAAGGAGTGAGGGTGATACTCTCCCCTATAACTAACCTATCCCAACCCTTTCGGGAGTGCATCTTGGACTTGGAAAGTAAAGAGGGTCAACCTAATAAGGGCCGATCTTTAAAATTAGATATGTGCAAAGAGTCAGAAAGTACCCAAGTCTTGACATCCATTTTATCAACTATACGATTCTCAACAAAGATTTCATCCATGCCAGCACTGTTGCTATAAATCCAAAACATGCAGGTTTGAGTGTCGAAAGGGAACTTTTCCAGCTGGAAATATAAGTTCAACTAATTATTCCAAACACTGAGGCGTCAAGAAACGAGCATACCTTGAGCGTACAAGGCTGCCTTACAACGAGATTCCAGAAAGTCGACACCAAGCCAAAGTAGGTGATCTGAATATGGATAAATAATAGGGTGATATAAAGAATCTGAGAATCGCTTAGATGTCTTTTGCTTTCTTGACATAACTTACATAAACATATTGAGTCTCTTCCGGTAAGCTCTCCTCGGTTTTTTCACTGAAAGCAACTTTATGGAAAAAAAAGGGAACCACAAGAAACTTAACCGATTCAGCACTTGCCTATTTCTGATAGTGAAATCAGGGACCCAAACTTGACTTCTTCTCACGTAGATATACGAAATGTCCGAATAGTTTGATGGATCCCATGTGAGCCGGACGTCAAACCATTCCTGAAAATTAGGTGAGGAACTGTGTCAAGCACTGCTATGAAACGTAAACACTGGGAAATATGATGGTCACAAAGAAAATTAGGAAAAAATAGAAGATAAAATATTTAGAGAGAAAAGTGTGTTCTCATTTTTTCTTGTTATCTATCATCATTATTAATATTCTTTACTTATCTATATACAATCTATTTATTATAGAACCAGTCGGGCCGCCCGGCTAACGCCAGGCTTCCCTCCTTCTTGAGGGGTCGCCAGGCTTCGCCGGGCGCTTTTCCTGCTTGTGAGATATTTGCTATGCGTAAATAACACTTCGGATTCTCCTTTTTCTTTGAAAGCTCTTCACCCTCAGTATTAGCTCTGAATTGGAAGCGATTTTCTTTGTATTACAGTTAATTTATACTAATTAGAAGTTTCGATTCATTGCTCTTAATCTCGAAATTGTGTCGGATTGATGGCTCAACTGATTGACGACCAATTTCTTGAATGGTACCCAGAAATGGATAATCACTCCTATCACAGATGTCGTTATCAACGGAACATTTTCTCCACGGATTTTTCATTAATTGGGAATCCCAAATCCTTAGTGGTCAGATGAGTTTAGTCACAAATGATATGCCACAAAACAAAAAGGAATCGTGGTACTTCATTATGTCAGAAAGCTTACTGCGTAGCGGTCGTACTTTAATATCAAGAAATGAACAAATTCTCATTTTGTACTGGAGAAATGTCATTGATCAGTCGCTATTATAGCATTTACAGAATTAAAGAGGCAGTGTTTGATCATAAATACCCTTTTGCTATTTAAGCCCCTTATCAGGCCTTATCAGTTGTTATCAGCTCCTGTCACAGAGTACCTACGACCACGCCTCATCCTACATTGCCGTCATGAAAAGGTTCCACTGTTGACACGAAGTGGCTTGCTCGCTTGTTATTATCTGTCCTTATCACTGATTAACTTCGGTCCCTTCACCTCCTGCACTATCTGCTGGAATGCTTAGTTGTTAGTATTAAAGACGTTGTAAATTTACTTGCTCTCGCCTCCTATCAGTTTCTATCAGTCTCTAACACTTTTGCGAAGTGCCAAAGCTCTGCCGTTAACAGGAAGTAAGTAACGGTTCCTGTGGCTCTCGCCTTTCTAGGCTCTTGACCAACTACTTTCAATTGTTATCTTATCACCTACCATCAGTGTTCCTATCCTGCTTCCTGTACTCCTACCAAGTTTCAATGCAATAGGACACGTAAACAGGAGTTATGAATTTGCGACCTGAAATTTCTATCGTGCACGCTCCGCCCCCTGTAGGCGGAGTTCGACCTCGCCGCCTGCCGTAAGTGTTCCCATGCTCCCCCTGTACTTCTACCAAATTCCAACGCTTTGGATCCACTGGAGCAGGAGTTATGAATTTGCGACCTAAAATTTCTATCGCGCATCACCTGCCCCCTATGAGTGGAGTCTGGTCCTGCCGCCCACCCTAAGTGTTCCCATGCTGCCCCCTGTATTCCTGCCAAATTGGAGCTTTCTAGGTCCACAGGGACATGAGTTATGAATTTGCGGCCCAAAGTTTCTAACGCGCACGCCGCGCTCCCTGTGCACGGAGTCCGGTCCTACCACCTGCCATAGGTGTTCCCATCCTGCCCCGTGTACTCCTACCAAATTTGAGCTTTCTAGGTTCACGGGAACAGGAGTTATGAATTTCCGGTCAAACACACACACCGACACACACACACACACACAAACACACAAACACACCGACACACCAACAGACACACTTAGCGAATTATATAAAGTAGGATTATCACTTACAGCACTGAACTCAAGTTGTACATAAACAGATTGAGAAACTTGATCCTGAAAAATAAACTACTAGAAAACTACTTGCATTTATAAATACACCAAATACACTAACAAGCTGCAGGAAACTCCCATTGATGAGCTCAAGAGAAACTTTGAGATTCGACATGTTTCCATTAGCCTCAAGGTATTCACGAGCAGGTATGGAGATATTGTCTGAAATGAAGGAAGGAACTTCCCATAACCAGTTGAGAATTAGCTGAAGACAGAGCTCGTAACAGTGACTGAAAATGTCGATTCTCGAATTGGGGGTTCCCGTAGAATGACAAATATATGTGGCTGTGAATAACAATTTTCAAATTTTCGTAATTTTCTACGTTTTGAATATTGTTAATCGTATACCATTCATTGCTTAAAAGTAGTTAAAGTAGTAGTGGGAGGTCGTGGCATGTTGAAGCTTGGTGGCAGATAGAAGTTGTGTTATCACAACCTCACTCTTTACGATGCTCACAAGTAGGCCGTTTAGACTGACTGTTATTTTCATTTTTCTCTTCTTCAGGAGCTTAAAATCACCAAAATCTGCTTTTTATATTTGATAATAAAGGCCGGAATTCTTTGTCTTGGATTGCTGTATCCAGTCAAGTTTATGAGGCAGGCTTTTGTGGGCCACTTTGCGCACTTACTTTCGGTTTGAGTAGGTCCAACGTCTTTTACATAGCCGTTGAATATATGCTCGTAGATAAGTTGATTTGAAATAAGAAAGTCACGGTACTCTTCGTGGATCTCTACAAATTCAGCTGAAACGTCCATATTATATATGATACATATGTATAGAAAGGATTGCTGGACTTCTATAGAACACCTTAGGCCTTGCTCACCACTTTCAAGAAGGTATAGGAACAAGGTGGGCATCAAAGCTCCAAATGGCATGACTCAGGTAAATCAATGAAGCTTTGCGGCCGTTCCATACCCAACCTCATACTACACCTCAATTTCCATTAGCTTAGCAAACAAGGATACCCGAGACTAAAAAATGAATCAACTGCAATTGGTTTCTAATCGCTGCAGTGGCCTTGTGCTGTAACTTTATGAAAATAGTTATTTACTGGCTATACAGACCCAAGGATGGGGTGGGGGTTAGACCAAGGCGCTATCGCCCCTAATGTTCCTGGCCTACCATCGCCCTTTGTGTTTTATTTACTGAGATAATATTCAGTACTTTCGTCATCAGTCATCCAAGGAGAACCTTACGCAAAGCTGCCCGGCCTCCTATTTGTCAACCTTGGACGAGTTATCCTATAGAAACCGAACACGTATATTCGCTGCTTTACCTAGCCTAGGCAAGGAGGGAGAGAAGGTAGATGAGCGATGGGGAAAATCGGGAATGGGAATTAAAATCACAATTTTATACTTGAATTGAGTATCTGCTTATTTGAAAATCAAGACAGTTAAGTAAAACGAGACAAACCAGGGCATTTCTCCTCCCTCCTCCTCTCTTTCTCACTCTATTCAAGGTATGTGGTTCGTCCTTCGCCTATGGATCGAGGGGTCCGGTAACTTCTCCCCGAAAACGGCGTCGCGTTCGCTACACCCGATCGCGCGCTTCGAAGGTAACGGTCTGCATCTCAGTGCAAGGATAGGGTAGTCACCGCGTGCCCTTTGCCCTGGGGCATTCGGGGAGAAGTTCCGGCACCTATAGATCAAGCAGTAAGAAATCTGTACCATGGCGATGAACTCTCATAGATGGCTCACAATCAGTGAGGCTAATTGAAGGAGCCGAAGATTCTGAGAGTATGTTTCGCCTGCACATGGGAACATTCAGAGTGGGAGCCAAGAATGTGGGCTCTCTCGGGAACACCATTGCGCAAACGGCTGACATTGATTATGGTGCGCGTCATTCAAGCGTCGCGCTAACGGCGACTGGCGAAATAATCGTTAACCAAGGCGCGACAGCGATTTATTATTGCCCATCGCCAACCATGAACACTGCTTATATGGCGTAGCTACTATGGCTAGGATTGTTGAGATTTCTGTGATATTCAGCGAGCAAATACTAGAAGAATGAACTAGCCCAGCTGCCATAGGCAACACAGTAGACAGAAAAAAACAAGCCTTTTGTGAACATCTTTATACAACTACAAGTTGCGATTTCTGTCGGAAAACCGAAGTTTCTGTCTCGAATTTCTTTTAGTTGAGACAATCTATCGTTTGTCCTTTGAACTTGGAGGCAAGATTCAAAGTTCCAATGTCGTAAGTTTTCTTTGGATATCGTCCACGTGTAATGAAATTGCTAGGAATGTCGAGGCTCAGTTTTTTGTAGCATGGCTGGAAAGGAACACTCACACAGTAATTAACATAAACTCAAATCTCAAAAACTCGGAAATATTGCTGCTGAAATGTCTCTCAGTATAGCTAACTGTCGCTTTACAAGGCAATCTCTCAAAAAAAAGGTAATGCTATAGGCCCTGTGATACTTTGGTCTATCTCGCAAGGATCCCTACCTCATGAAGGACGTGAGTAACCAAACCCCCTTCCAACTTATAGCCTACAGCAGATCCTTAGTCATTGGATCCTAACGTCGTGAGGCGCATTTATTAGTTTGCAGTACCACAATTCTGAGAGTATTCCTTTGGTTACTGTTTACTTTTTTTCTACAAATTCTGCGGAAATCCTGTGCCTACTTATCCGATTGGCCGAGGTATAGCTCTTTGCTAATCAGAGGCCGGAACGGGATCCTAGAGCGAATGGGACAATATAGCCGGTGTCCCTAACAGTCTCTTCTCCCTGGAGAGTGAATCTATGCGAAAAGGGGATATCAGCAGCATCAAAGGAAGACTACGCTATCATCCTCTGTAAGTACAAATTACGTGGTGAGTGCCTTGAGAAGAAAGGACAATTTGACAGCAATCGTTAGAACTGCTTACCCCTCTATAGTTACATTTGTGGTAGATGTTGAGTTTCGGATCAATGTTGGTGATTTCATTCTTTGATCCCGAAAGTCGAAACCATCCACTGCCGTCCGTTCTTGATTCATCCAACTTCTTATCGAAAGCTGTAATACGAGATTTTTCACTCAAAAAACAGATCAAAATTTCGTCTAGGTTCTCCATAAGAGCCTTGCTAAATGATGGATGACTACCACTTGAGCACGATCTGAATATTTTCAAAGCCATCCTCGCGACAAGTTGGCTTTGCCAAACGGAGCTACTAGTGGGGACGATAAGCCGCGACAAAGGGGCGAAGAAGCTCAAAGATCCAGTGAAATTGAACCTCAAACCTGGGATAACCCAAACTGTAAATGTGGGAATCTATACTGTAACGGCGTGTAATGTTCATCAATCCCTCCGCATGTCGGAGGGTGCAGCCTACTAGATACCACATGTTTGCTTGCGACCGTGGGGACTTAGCTACCCACAGTTCCACCGTCGGTCCTTTCTCTTGTAATGTCGGTGACTGTGACTCGGCTCAGCTGAATTCCAACTGAATCTCTACCTCCTCAAAGTAGCTGTAATACAAGTTTTCTTATTCCCCTATGTCTCTTTGGTGCCCACCCCAGTGCTCCTTCTCTACCGAAGCTGGTTAGTAAAAAACTGGCATGTCCTTGATGTTTTAAAGTTGTATAACTAGTTTCATTGAGTTCATTCCCTGTTATATTAACATTGTGATAGGTGCCCAACAACCTTTTTAACCTCATAACTCAATACCTACCTTTCTCGGGGTTCTTCAACTCGTATCCTACCATTGCAAAAGTGTTTTCAAGCAGCAAAACTTTCTGCCTTCTTCTAGTGCTAGTTTTTGGTGTGGGTATAAGTAAAATCCATTGACTTACTCAGTTCTTTCTCATAGAGTTTCACCTTCACATTTGATGCCGGAACTCCATTGCATAGAAGTCTGCCCGTAACTGCAACTGACTGCGTTCTGCCGATACCAAAAAGACCGTCAGTGAGAGGCACAAAGGCGAGGAAGGCAAAGAGGATCGGATACATCTGAAAAACTGGATCAACTTCAATTAGGGTCAATCTTCAATCACTTCAATCCGTCACTTCTCAGAAATTCGTAATTGTGAGAAGGCGAGAACCAATGGAGATAGACGAACAACTGTCGAAGGTATATTGATGTACGTGGGATGATACAGATACCGTACTGGCCGAAAGTTTGCTTTAAATCCATTTGCTTTTCCTTTATAGGGCAGTTGTCAACTAGTTGTAAAGAGGAAGTATACCTCATTTGACCCAATATCTTCCCACAAGCTCAACCTAAGCTTTCATAGTGGCCCTACAAGCATGTCGAAAAGCTTGTCGAGGTTCTACCTGTCTGAAGATTCATCTATTATATACTCAGGAGCAGCTCAATTCAGAAGGAGAGCGCTGGTGTTAGCGTAAGGACGCCTGGATAATCTGAAATTCCTGAAGAGATGGTTAAAATTTGGGCAGCCCGTATAAGGGGCATTTGCAATGTGGTATGAACAATGTGGCCCGAGTAATGTCTATTATGTCTATCTCATACACATTTTTATATGTCCCCGTTACGAATTATTCCTTTCTGTTGTCGTTTTGGGTCCTGTTCACACGGTTTTCCCACAATAGGATGATACTGTACAATAGAATATCCATAATAGCAATCTCATTAAGATGGAACCTTTAGGGGCCAGAGAACAGCGTTTACTAAATCGTGGAGGAAGAGGTAGATAACAACGCTACATACTCAAGATCGGTGAATCGGGGAAGTACAGTTGGATAATGATAATTTACAAATGTAAATTTTAAACGTGTATGGGGCACACACATCAGCTGGTACGCCAATTATTTATAACATGCCTTTCCTTCGACAAGAAAATTTGGTCCCAATACGCCCCCGGATGGTTGCGACAGAGCAATGGCCAGACCAAGTTTGGAAATTTGCACGGCAGTAGGACAAAGGTACGGCACGACGGCCAGTCACTGACAAAATTATATCATATAGATACATCCAATTTCGATCACTTTCACAAATGAGGGAGTAAAATATTAATAAATAAGATAAAATTGCAAGTGACTACCAACTGTAGTAGGCTGTGTTACCAGTTGTCTGTCAGTGGCGAGCACGGACACCTTTTATATCGGTGCGTTCTTGACATTGCTCGGCTTAGCGCTGCTGACACATCGATTAAAATACGCTTCAAACTTTTTTCTACTTCGGATTTCCATAGCTTATTCATGATTATTTCCAGTCTTTGTGATTTTCAAAGTTTTTCGAAACCACCTCATTCGACCCATCAGGCATGAAAGAGTGTTCCCTATATGGAGCTTGGTCTGGGAAGCAAATGGAACCGTGAGCAGCCTGTGGAAGCGGAGGAGGAAGGGAGTATGAACTGCTGGATTAACTGCACAGTCTCTGCACTACCACCTAGTGCTCCCGTGTGACCAACTTTGCGCATGATGACCCTAATGGCATCTCCTGGCTCCCTTTGAGACCTCGAATACACCTGAATAAGATGTTTCATCATCATTAATGTCATAGCTGTATTCAAAATGAGAGGAAGAGGATTATTATGTCAATGTGATGTTGTCAGAATGTGAAAAACCTATTTATATGCGAAATAATCATGTGAATCATATGGGTACATACGTTCGGAAGACTATGGTTGATCGCAGGGCTACAAGACGATAATGCAAATGTAAATGGAAGTTATCGATTTCAATATAATGCTGACACATCGCCTCTATTCAATTGAACATTTGTATAATACGAGCCCATGTCTTCCTACTGTGGTTGAGTTCAGAGGAATATCCCAAGATAAAGAGCAATCAGTGGGATGGTCCGAGTTCTATCACACTTGGAGGTTTGGAACCCTAGTTAACGCTCAACTAGGAATCGGAGATGAACCCCGAACTCCTGATGACCTATCTTTCGCCGTGCACTCCTTGCAGCCATTGCTTCTCGTCTGTAGCAGTACCTATCGCTGTTGTTAATGGAGGGAGGTGATGGAGGAAATAAGCTGTGTTTATACCCGGCGAAATGGTCACAGAATAGTAGCAAACATAGCCACCTGGGCTATCGGCTTCAGCTCTGCCGGAAAAGGCTTAGACTAATGCAGGGAAAGGTAAGCGACAGTGGTCGTCTGGGAGCCTCAGTCATAAACAGCTCAGAGCGACAGATCTACAAAAGGTGCCAGGGGATGGAGAAGTGAGGAGAGAGTAATAATTGAACTGGAAAATGGAGTGAAAACGAGTAACTTTTAGGTGCAAAGTTGGATCAATCACAATTCATGAAAAAAGTAGTGCTTGAGACCATCGTCCGAGACTGTAAAAAAATCTATTTCAGGAAGAAGTTACGATCAAATTGAATGGGACGTTGTATGCAGTAGCCTATGGAGACAAACTCCAGAGAACACTCCGCTGATGGTTGAGAGCGATCTTAAATACAAAGGCCTAAATGCATCACTGATGTGCAGCGTGTATTCTGTTGAAGCCAACTCCAACATTGAATGCAACACAAAAAGTGAAAAATAGGCCCATGACTCATCCCTTACATGGTTCATTCCTTTTCAGCAATTTCTGTAGACAAT
Source organism: Haemonchus contortus (assembly GCA_000469685.2). Classification (NCBI taxonomy): domain Eukaryota; kingdom Metazoa; phylum Nematoda; class Chromadorea; order Rhabditida; family Trichostrongylidae; genus Haemonchus; species Haemonchus contortus. The sequence continues at coordinate 42,958,261 of LS997565.1, forward strand.
ACCTGCGGATCACGCAAAGAAGTAAAAAACCGTTACTCATCCCGTGGCGGTACCTCTGACAGGGAAAGTAGTTGGTATCGTTGGGTATAATGTGTATCGTTAATCATGAACTGTTATCAAAATAGTGTTTCCGATTTTTTAACTGTTCAGAAATGATCACATCTTCCTTCGCATTCTACTGACTAGTAATATTGATATAGTATAGTTTAGTTCCTACTAATTCGTATGAGAAAAGCTCGTGGACCCACATAAACCAACTATTCCTTGCCACCAAGGAACACTGGTGCTTCTTGTGGCTTCGGCATTTTGTTTGTATTCCTCAGGACATCACAACATCTGCATTTTCCAGTAGCATTCCCTGATAGCTCTAAGCTACTAGCATCTGTACTGCTTTTTCCTAGGGCGGAGATGGTGTAGTGGCAAGTGGCGCACTATCACACAAGCAGGTCACGTGTTCGAATTCCATTCCATTTCAATTTCATATCCTCCTTAGCCAAACAAGCCTTCATCCCATCGGGACCGTTGACTGGTACCATACTCGTCTGGGATGAAAAAACACTGACCTGTGCATTGACTGGCCACCATGAGTCAATGTAAAGGCTACATACGTATTCAATCCGTCACCACGATTCTGAATGGAAATCGAATGCGGGGATGCAACTCTCCGACTGATTGATTGGCGCCCGAAATACTGGTTCTTCTTTCATTGGAAGAAGCCTCTACACTCCTTGCCTTCTCTACATAGGCAATAGCTCATTAGTAGTCAGCTGCCATCATGAAATTCAGACATCAGGCATGTAACAGAAGCCCTATAGTCTGGAGATTGGCGGGGTGGCGGTATTTCTGATCTCAAGTAGCAGTGTTTTCGCAGTAATCGCCATAATTTGCACTGACAATGCAAATGTTCCCCTTCACATTGCGATTGCGCATGTGCCTTGCGGGGCGGGACCACAATTGCTGCGTTAGTGTTGAGTACCACGAGGATCACTTGTCAGGACTTTGATAGCTCTCACTTTTTCTCTGTGAACTTTTTCGTTACCATTTCTATTTCCGTCGATAAAGCATGTATACAAGGGAAGTCAATTGTTGTTGTATTTGGCGTACAATCACCATATAGAGCAAGTTCACTTATATGCTTTGTCACTTATATGTTTTGGCTTTGTCTAAGGCGACGAACTAGGATTGGCTATGAAGGGGCTGTGGGTCCCGCCCGTTGGGTGAAGGAACTCAACATGAAACGGAGTAGCTTAAGAATGTTGCGGAGGCAGCAACTCTCCTAAATGCGTAAGAGACAGGACCACAATCCCTAACCCATTATGAGTGAATTTCTATCGAAGTCTTTCCTCCCACTACATATCTATCCATCTATGCTATCCACCGGCGCAAATGTTGCGGGGAGGGTGCAACAGAGAATCAAACTTTAACTCAAACTGAAATTTATACATGTTCTAAGAAATTTTGTAAATATACAACTCCTGGCTGAATAGAGAAAAGCTTTATTAGCGAAAACCGAGTTGTTCGAGTTTCCGGTTCGTTCTCGATGTTGTCAGTTGATACAATCTATCGTTTCTCCCTTGAACTTGCTGGCAAGATTCAAAGTTCCAATGTTGTAAGTTTTCTTTGGATATCGTCCTTTTGTGATGAATTTTTTAGGAATGTCGAGGCTCAGCTTTCTTTTGCACGGCTGGAACATGAAAAGAATGAAGTAGCAAAATGTACCGAATAAAATCCTAAACACTTGAAACTGCTATTAGAATTGATTTACTCCTCAGACTAAATCCTTATTTGGCTTAATGAAAACAGAAGAATTTAATTTTATGCTCGTTTCCAAATTCTGAGAGGTCCGGAAACTAAGCACTCACTTGCACACGTTGGTTACCTTCTTACATTCAAGGAATCAAGTATAGGAAGGGACACATGGGTGGACTCTGGAGGCACATGGGTGGACTTCGGAGGAGGACTCACTATTACATTTCACGGAGTAGGAAACTTTTGATTCTCATCTACCTTTCTCCTCATATTTACTTGCTGAGGTAAAGAAGTTATACCGAATTATAGGCACGGTGTGAATGAATTTTTGCTTACCATAGTCTGTTATTCGCACCAGGACCCACATGCACGCAACACATTGTTTAGGTCGTCCGAACGCCCCACTCTTCTTCATTTTTCTGGTCTCATTCTCGTCCAGCCCCCTTTTTAACGGTTTTTCGGAGCCTTTTTCCTTTTTAGAAACACCGACTCACGCAGTTTATTCACCTTCATCGCACTATTTTCGAACTTGTCTTCCATTTTTCATCATAAGCTGGATTGCCCAAAAGTATCGGGAACTGGGCCTTCAATGTGGGCGGAATTTTTTTCTTCTCAAAAGTAAGGATAAGTGGGGTGTCTTTCTGTTAGTGACAGTTTGTCGTTATAGTACAGCTGCTTACCCCGTGGTATGCGCACTTGTGGTAGATGTTCAGTTTCGGATCAATTCTGGAAATTTCGCGTTTTGATCCCGAAAGTCGAAACCATCCCGAGCTGTCCGTTCGTCCCTGATCCAACTTCTTATCGATAACTGTAAGACGTCATTAAAGTACAGTTGGAATCCAGGCAAGCTACTTCATGGATTCTTTGAAAATGCAACCGAAATACTACTTCACAATTTACATTATACGCGATCTGTTTTTGCAAAAGGGAATACTCATAATACCAAAGAGGCGCAATGTGGCTTTGTAGCTGTGAAAATGATTCAAAGCTATGCAACTGTAGCTCAAAATCTGTGAAGAACGCCCGCTCTTGCAGCCCCGCCTTCGATTGGACGAACGTGCCGGCGCCATGGATCAGCTGATTTATCTGGCTGATGTCGTCTTACGCTCCCGTGCACTACTTCATTGGTGTGTCCTATTTGGGAGCACTAACGCATGTGAGGTACATAGATCCCTCAAAACGAGCTAGAAGAAAGGACATCTTATCATTTCCATTTTCACGACATACTGTCATTGAGCACCTGCTTTTTTCTGAATACTGTAACTGTTAGCCTCTACCGAGTAATATTCGCTTCTATTGAGCCATTTCTTTGAAGAGCTATTAAAAACGAATCTATTGACTCACGTACTCCTTTGTCATAGAGTTTCACCTTTACTTTTCTTGCCGGTTCTCCATTACATTCAAGTGTGCCCTCAACTGCGACCGATTGCATTCTGCCGATACCAAAAAGACCGTCACAGAGAGGCAAAAGGATGAGGATGACAAAGCAGATAGGAAAGCAGATCATCTGAAAATTTGAGTTAAATTAATAGTTCACTTTTCTTTTCCTTTTTGAAATTTCTGAAACACTCAAACGTCAAATGAGACTCATACAGGGGAATCAACTGGGAAAGTTATCGCAGAGTATACGGTAGGAGAAAAGGGGTGAACGATAGCTGTCTAAAATTAACTTTTGGATATCCATTTTTAAGGAAGACACCAGTTGAATAGAAAAAAATCACAAATTGGGACACTCTGTGGCTTTCCCCTTCTCCACCTCTATTGCATGTTTGTAAATACTTAAAAAGGTACTGCAGGCACGACCTGGCCGTGAAGCTCTGGCTAGCTGCCAATCAACCCGAGCAACCAGCCGGGCACAACTTGAGAGAAAAAACACTGACTTTAACAAGGCAAATGCCCGGATGACCCCAAAATTATAATAAGAAACCATTAAAGAAGTGAAAATGAGGGGAAACCCTGTGCAAAAGCTTGCATGACTCGGATTTCCATGTCTGATCATTGCCAGGACAGCTAAAACGGCTGCAATATCGAGCCCATAGGCTTTCAATAACCCATAATTATGAAATGGTCTTCTCCATTGTTATTTTTAGGCGTTGTTCACAACTCCATCCACAATAAAATGTCGCAATACATAGGATCGCATCGATAGCACCTGATCACCCAGATGGAATTTTTAAAAACACGTATGGCCGCAGAAATTGCACGATGGTGGATTCGGTAGGATAAACAGAAAGAGAAACGGAATAAAAAGAAATAGTTTTTCTTCCGTTTGAACAATAATCAGAGTTTTATATAGTAATTTTCAATAAGCACAATATGTGGTATACAGAATGACTAGAAGTGATCAGCCGTTGTCCAGAAATGTCCCCATCATCTATGAACGAAATACGGATGGATGGAAGAGATGTCCACGGCCAAAAGCATTAGTTTCTTGATCGAATCTCTTTATCGTACCTTATTCAGCTGTATCAAAAGAAACAAATGTTGTTCACAAGCCCCATACCATTACAAAAACCCCATGAGTAGCGAAAAGAACTCGAATTATCGTTCAAAGGGGAGATAAGCAGAACGAATTTGATGACGACGAAATAGCTATGGGGTATCAGCCACAGAAGGAACCGGGTTAGGATGGTTTATTCAATCCACCATTCGATGGAGAATCCATGTTTTCATGCCTGCAAACTTGCTGAACAATGAATAATCAGCTTCAAAAATGTGCTCATAGAAAGTCAACATTTTATGCCCTCTTTTTATAATCGTCGGCAGGTTTATAAAGAGAATTGCTCATTGAAATTCTCGTGAACGGTTTGATAAACCTGAACCCTTGAACTGACGTCATCGTCGACATTGTAAAAGGGAACGCAAGATGAGAGGTATCCATGAGTTGCGTTGGGCCCAATCCTCAGACCTGGGACCAATTTTCGCTCAGGACTTACGTGTCTCAAGCTCAAATGGCAAATCCGTAGCCTAATTTTTGGCTCATCTTCGTTTCCTGCGTTCCGTACCACGTATGGTGAGAAGGAAATTTTGGACGAAGCGCCTTCGATGCATTGGATTGCGACGGGGCATTCTACAGCCCTCATACCACCTTTACCAAAACTGAGGTAGGCATTATTAAAAGAAAACGTCTTCCACTGTGGCCGATCAGTCTAAGGCGCTAGACTCGAAAAGCACAGAAACAAAATTTGTAAAATGAATGAATTTCAATGAGTTTGTATAAATATATACGATCCATGTCAAGAACAGATATAAGGGAATATTGTGGTAATAAATAAGCTATCATAAGAACAGAGTAGAGTACAAGTAGATCTTTAAAGCTGCTGATGGCAGCACCAAGTACGATAGCCTTTTATATAGACAGTTTTCGACATGCCACGGAATAACGCTAGCTGGAGACCGGTTGACATTTGTTATACTTTTTGCTGCATTGAATTTTCATAGCTGATACATGATAATAATGAGTTTTTGTGGTTTTCCAGAGTTTTTTCGAAAACTGCCGAGTTAAACGACGTGATGTACATATGACTCATGGCGTTGACAGTTCTTTCCCTAGGACTTCATCTACATATTTGACTGGTGCAACAAGCGATTGTAATTGTGAAGGGCTCCGAAGGGTCGAAATTGCACTCGACCTAGTTTCGACACGATGACCCAGATGGCATCTCTTGGGTCATGACCAGTTTCTTTGTTTGTCATGATCATCTGCAGAGCAATTGATTTGGGTGGGTCAAAATAAAATTTTGAAAATTAACATCGTGTCAAAGAGATATCGTCAACATAATAAAAAGCCGTTTAATATGCGATGTAAATGGAGAATAATGGGGTAACCACTTTGAGATTTATGATTAAACACTACATCAAAATGAAAATGCAAACATAAATGGAAATTATCGATTCAAACATGATGTTGACACGTCGTTTTTATTCAATTAGAGTTTTGAATAACAAATAGCTTCGTCTTTCTGCTGTAGCAATCTTTGAAGAAAAATTGGTAAAAAATAAGAACAATTAACGGAATAAATAGCTGTCCCATTAACCCTGAACATTCATGGATAAGTACGAAATCCATAGAACGTCATGAAAATCATAATTTTGAATGAAATCCGATTCGCTTAGTCGACCATTTTAAGCTACTTTTCAGATCTAAGCTCTATCACTGTTATCTAAAGAACGAGCTCAAGGAACAACTAGGCTGCGTTTATACTTATCATACTACGACCCTTTCACAGGCCTACTCGGACTTGCGCTTTTGCTCTGGTCTCTCGGAGTCAGATCAGAGGGCAGAAGGGCAAGCAACAGCGGCTGGCTACACTGGTGTGCAAAACTTAGGGACGAAAGCAACTTTCGGTTACTGTACCTCTGGTAGACGACAGAGCTCGATGAAATTTATACCGTACCAGTAGATGATGATTACGGTATTGCACAGGAAGCAACAGGCAGAAAATTGATATAGGGCGAGCAAATAAGACATTTTTATTGAAAGGTACCGTTTACACATAGTTCCTCACAACTTATCCTAGTAATTCAAAAAAAGCGACGCGGTTCCGAATAGGGTATGTGATCACCACGGACAGCAGTAAATGCTCTGCAACGCGATCCCATACTTCTCACGAGGTTGGAAATGAGTTATTGTGGTAAGGCATTCCACTCATCTATCAGCGCAATCGACAATTGCTGGATGGTCAGTGGTGCATTTGGACATGCTGCAATGCCTCTTCCCAGTGCATCCTACACGTGCTCGATGGGATTCAGGTCGGGGAAGCGGGCAGGCCACTCCATTCGCTGGATAACCTCTGTGGTCAAGAGCTCTTCCACCTGAGCTGTTCGATGCGGTCGCGCATTGTTATCCATAAAAATGAATTCAGGGCTCACTACAGCCTTGAAAAGATACACATTAGGTAGGGGTTTCTGTTCACAGTAATGCCGACTGTTAGGGGTCCCATGCTTAAAAATCTGGAGGTTAGTACGGTTACGGAGCATGACCCCTCCCCATACCATAACACTTCAACCGCCAGAACGATCAAGTTCCACAACATTTCTGAGAGAAGTGCGCGTCCCCACCTCTGGCCATGAAGGTGCGTCCAGAATTACTACTCAGACTGAATCCGCTCCCATCCTAAAAAAGCAAGCGGCCCCATTTCTCATCGGTCCGTTCGTTATGCTCCTGGCACCACCCTAAACGGCCTCGCCGATTCGCGAGGGTCAAAGGTACACTACGTAGTGGTCGTCGTGCGAAGAGACCGCAACCGTGCGGTCGTCGTGCCACTGTTGGGGTCGGGATGGCTTGCTTTGAAATCCTGTTGAATGACATTGCAATCAAAGAACTGACTGACGTGAATCTCTTCTTGCCTGCTGCACAATGTAACGATCACACCTTAGTGTAGTTGTTCTTGGTCGACTACCTCCTCTCCTGCGTGCAGCAGTATTAGGGGTTCGGAATGCTCTCCGTGCACGTGAAACAGTGCAATGAGCGATACCAGGTTCCTGAGCTGCACTTGTAATGGTTCGACCTTTTTCGAGTTTCTCGATGGTCCTTCCTCGTGCCAGGTCATCCAGACGATGCCTGCGGGATATGATCTATAGAAGGATAATACCACAGTACTTGGTAGCTACTGGCTGATAGACAGAAAAAAACTTTTTTTCATACCTATCAACTGCCTCGATTTGTGCGGGTAGCCACATTGCTCGCTTTATTTGAGCTATTCGTCCACGGAGGGATGGTCAACTTCCTGTGCATAACCGCAATAGGTCTGCCAATATGTTTCCACACTTTCATTTATTTCCACAAAGTCCTCAATGTTTTATGTTACATTATTCATCTCGTCCCTAAGTTTTGCACACCAGTGTAGTATCTGAGGCCACTGTCGTACAGGAGTTCTATTTCAGCGAGCCACCAGGCAATAAGGACTGAAATGACAGAGTGACCGGGTGGGTCGGTCGCTCAGACGATTTCAGAGAATTCCTGTGACTAGTTGACATCTGTCTCAAATATAAGGTCTCATATTGACGCATATGAGACCTTATATTTGAGACAGATGTCAACTAGTCCATTTTCTGTCTCATTTCCTCAGATTTTGCAGCGATTTGCTTCCATGCGAGCCAGAGAGGAACAGAAATACGGAACTGTGAAAAATTCTGCGGGTGTTTAGAGCCATGGACATGCCACAACCAACCAGATTGAAAAGGCCGTATTAAGGCTCCGTCAGCAACGCCTTCCCAGGTAGGCCCGCCCCTAAACGATTGTATAAACGTGGTAGGTGTGATCGCATTCAGTATAGTGATGATTGAAGAGATGGGATCTAGAGTAGTGACGAGAATCCATACAAGAGCAAGATGTTGTCGTCGATTTTATGCGGTATCGTTGAGTAAGAACATATTAAATTTCTTAGTTTTTTTTCTCACTCCTTTCTCGTGCCCTTCTCGTGCTCTCCCTTCATCTTTCCCTCTCACATGCATTGCATCCCCACCCTTACCGTCTTTTGGTTACAAATCTTACGTTACTTTTTGTAAAATTTTCATTAACACCTACTTCGAATCAACTGCTCTGTAGACAACTCGGAATAAAATAATCAGATTCAATACGGTCATCAATATTAGGCGTAGTTGCGTACGCCACACTTTTCTGGCGCCATTCTTGAATTCTTCCGTGCCTTCGCAAATTGTTGTTCAAGTATTAGTTGGTTTCCGATTCTGCCTGTGTTTATGAAACCACAGAAGATCAAAAAAATGGTCCGTAGTCCCGAAACTGGCTTGACTGTTGCCGCAAGCGTGGAAAGAGAGGTGTTCGTCTTTTTTTCTTCTACTTTCAGTGCTGAATCGGCTTTGTAATGCTTATTTTCTTTACTAAAGCCTGTTATTTAAGTTTTGTATTCGTAACAATGGCAAATGGTGCGAAGAGAATGCTTCGTCATCAACATCCCTCGAAAGGATTGCTACCGAACTCAAGGAGCTCAAGGTGACTTCTATTTTTCCAATCTCTATGTGAAGGCTATTTAATGATTTATCAATAATTTAATAAATAATAAATAAGTTTACCGAAGATGTTGATGGACTTTAGGAACAAATAGGAGCTATTTGTGCTGGAGACGTCGATAACATACGAAAATGGCGAATACATACTCAAACAACCCATCCACTATCTGCAGCTCCCAAATTGTTAAGGTAACTGCTATTGAGTAGGACAGCGCACTGGTCGTCGCTGGCTTCATGGCTTTCTTGAAGTTTCCAGGTCATTTTTGATTTGCTGGCTTTAATAGTTATATTTCAGAGAACAGTTCAATTGCAATGCGACTAGCCAGGCTTATTGTAAATTTCTTGAAATTCTTGTACGATATCCTCGCCTTCTGCATATACATCCTTCGTGTAAATGCCTCAGGTTCAGCCTATTCTGTCGGTTTTCATAGTACTAGCTTTGAGAAACTCCCGATTTTTCAGATCATTTCACCTTTGCGAAGCACCTGGACACTTCATATCTGTGCTAGATCGTTTCCTGTGCACTTTCTATTCTAAAATGGATTGGTTTTGGGAAGCGAATTCGTGAGTGTTTGTCTTACAATCGTGTTTTTCTCTTTACTTACCAAAGTAATCGATTGAATATTTTCTTAACCCAACTTTACTAAGTACGCAATGTCCGCATTGCTACCTCCCTCACCCTACCTCGCTCCCTTATCTGAGCGGTCAGAAATATAGTCCTTTACATCAACTGGCTGTCCAAAGTTCTTTAACTTTTTTTACTTCTACCAGCGTTTTCTAAAATTGCTTTCAGTCTCAATCCTCACCATGAGGGAACAAGTGCCTGTGACATGTTGCTTGAAGATGAGATAATATTAGGTCAACCAGAAAGGTGGCACTTCGGAAAAGATGACAGTGGAGATATTACCAAGGTTTGTACCGTTTGATATCTCAACATATATTGCGCCAACTGAGCTTAATCTCAATGTTCAGTGGGACGACGATTATGTTGTTTCTCTTACGTGTAATGGGTGCTTTAATTTGGTGACTGCGGATGGAAGTTTATACACTCAGGTACGGATCGGTCTTCATATTTTTTCCGCAATGATTTACGAAAAATTGCCCTCAATGTCATTACCTTGAATTGGAATTTTGTGTAAAAAACTCACATCTTTACTAAAACTCCTTTATGTAAAATGTTCAGACCTTTGAACAGTGCTGCCCAATACCATTTGCCGTAAAATAATCTTTTTTCTCAACACATTTTCGAATCATTGAAGAATTCGGTTATGTGGAGGCTCGCTTCCGGGGAAGCTGGAGTTTTTTCAGTTTAATCATTTTTCCAAGTGTATCGATATCCATTAAATAAAGAAGTGGAGGGAATTCCTGCGACTACGGATAGCTCAGTAAGAAATCCTTAATGTGCTCGAAAACGCTTTGCCATTGAAAAGGATTAGATACCCTTGTTCCAAAGAGGAATTGTCTCTTGTTTCTTATACTTGATGGAAAGCCACAAGTCGAGGGTTCTATGTATTACCACTATTTCAGGATTTACCAAGTGAACAGGAGTCAAAAACACTGCCTTTGCTCGAGTCCGAGTTTAGGATCGCTCTGCAGCTCCTTGCGAACGGAGGATCACTTGTTGTAAAGGTGCCTATAATGCTTTTTTCTCTACGTATCACTTTCCAGCTGTACTGTTCGTTCTCATTATAGATTTACACTACGTATTTGCCCAAAACCCGTCTCTTAATCAGTAGCATAGCTTCACGTTTCGATGATGTCTTTCTATTCAAACCAATGAGCAGCAAAGGAGGGAATAATGAGGTAGTCTAGCATAGTTTTTTCTACTTTATCTTATAAAACCCAAATTTGTAGCATTAAGCGTTACCTCATCTGTATGGGATTCAATCGCTCTGAGTCGAGTATCTGCGATGAGACACTTGGCAATAATGTAAGTCTCGTTTATGCTCTCTTTTTGTTTTCGAATACTATAATAGAACAGCCTAGTTTTCATCTTGTTAAGGTCCTTCCGAGTTGCGAAGCTTACTTTTCGGGTCTGCAGAGTTCTTTTATCAGAGCTAATTTAGATTCATACAATACTATTACTAAGGTGATTTCACTTATGCTGATTTTGTTCATGCATCTACCAATTTACGTTTCCACTTCCATTTTTTGAAATACATTCTTAGGCAGAGCTCGGAAGGTATCGCGATCACGTACTCAGAGAGTTCCATAAGCGCGCTCTCACTAATTATATCGGGAACCCTCTAAGGTGTGTAATAAATATTATAAATATTCCCTTTATTGCGAATTTCTCCCCTACATTTGGGATTTGCAAATGCTTCAGAGTATCTCACCTCAATCAAGAGCCACTGGAGCGCCCATGGATCGGCATGTTCGGGCAGAATTATGTTGAAACGCTCCGGCGAATCTCTGACGGGCAGTCTGCGCTCGAGTTTCTCAAAAACTTTGTTGGTTGTTTGTTTACCTTTGATTTACTGATTTTTTCATCTCCACCGTTATGGTAACCTCATGTTTACCTCTGTATTCATAGTATATGAGAGGTGTTTGACGCATTATTTGTTTTGGTTTTCAGCATCAATGTGATGTAATGACGGAACATGAGGATATTGGCAATGTTGAAGTTGAATTTGCTGAGAACGAGCATGAATTCTTCGAGTGGCCGATGCAAGCACTCCTAGATACTAAGGTATCGGAGTTTCCAGATTATTCCGCCTTCTTTTCAGCTCAAATCGCTCTCGAACTCTTCAAACGCTCTTTTTTCATACGGCACGGTGCATTCAGGTAGTAGTGACCGCTCCACCTGTCACTGAAGTTCTGCATTCATTGTTCGTCCCTCCCGGTCTTCTTCGGTCTCTGAAAATACGGCGACCTGAGGTAGGCTGACCTACAGATAACAGTTTTTGCTAAATAGGCAAACAAGCTAATTTATGGTGTGAATGACGCTCTACCATACCATAGTATAAATAATAATTCTGTTCTCAGAGAAACTTCCTCGTTCATATCTTTATAAATAATAATACTGTTCTCAGAAAATTTTCCTCATTCATATCTTTTTTCACTTTTCTTAGACAGCTCTTGTAAGACTTCATATGTCTGTATAATACGAAACTGTGTTCCTCTTGACATTGCTAACGCTTGACATATGAACAATTTGGACTCCCTGTTCCGATGTCAGAGTGATATACCAGTTCTAGGGCGCATTTAGATATAATGTACATGGTTACAAATTAATTTGTTTTAAGCCTATCTGCATTTTCTACGTAAGATTGGCCAGTTCATAATCTTTAATGTATGGAGTCATTCCTGAACAAGTTCGTATCAATATATTTGTTTTCAAGGCCTTGGTTGACCTTTGTTCCTCTTCTTTACCGGATGAAGATGACAGTGGGCGGTATGTTCAATCTCTGCGCTTTTCCGGAGTTATTTCGGTAGATGCACATCAACTACGATCTCAGAAGGATTGGTGTTATCTGATGAGCAATCTGCTAAAATATATTCGGGTCAGAATATCTTGCTATTTTTTTCGATTGAAATAGTGCGGTAGCATTTAAATGAGTTTTTTTTCATTTATTTCAGGAAGAGAAAATATCGGAATTGAAGTTGGTTTGGTCTGCGTCATCCATACCACTTGTACTATCGCGTTTCTCCGCTTCCGTCATAGCCATGATGTGTGTAATGTTCTTCCAGTTTCGATTTGGAGACCACGATGTGTTAGCTACATTTTCAAAACCGGTTCGTAATTCTTTGCTATTTTTTTCGATGCTCTTTTTAAATACAGATGTATCGCTTTGAACATAGTATGTGATGCTGGAGATTTCAATTTTCTCTACTTTTCACAGAGCCAATAGTTTGATTGGTAATGAAAATTTCAGAACTACTCAGAAGACATTCCACCCAGTTTGGAATCTTATCTCTCTAAGTTGACTCTTGCAGCATCATCGCAAATGGGTGAGTGAATATAGAAACATAGAAACTAATCCGAACTTTCTCGGTGGATGGGTTAGAGCATCTCTTTGTGGATTCATTCCTCCCAGACGTTTATAAGGACCATTGTTTCATCTTAATTTGATGACGTATTTTTTCAATTAAGAGAGCGTCCATTGCTTTGTACCAACAGCGATGCTTGCCATGTTACATCCCTATCTTCTTGATCTAAACCGTCGTCAATGGCAAGTGTTACTCACAGGGATGGACTTGAGCACTGTCGTAGACAAGGATGTGGAGGCATAATTAAAAAAGCGCACGTGTATTTGCTTATTTTGTCTGATTGTTTCTCCTCCTAGCAATACAAACAGTATTTGTTGTCTCTTATATTTGTTTTACTGTGTTCGAATGTTGATTCTAAGCACTTTATGAGCGATGTTTTTATCTGAGCGGGTTCACTATACTGCTTTACATATCGTTGTTGATTTACAACTTGAAATATAATTATGGTCAAATAAATTGCGCTGTTTGTTTTGCACTGTAATGGCTAATTGTGAACGAGTTTATATTTAAAATGTAGCTCCCACCAAATTAGATGAAATAGGTCCAATCGCAAATGGTCCTTTTCCTGTAAAGCTGTACATGGGTTGATACTGCAGCTGAGAGTAGAAGAACTAGAGACTTGAGGGCTTAGTTCCCTTCGTGGGTTTTATTCCTTGCGCTCTTGACTAGATGACTTAATTTCATAAGGAAAACTGTTGGAAAAATCTAGTTGTTGCAGTGTTGAAGAATAGTATACAGTACCTTCTGGAAGAGTTTGCCTCCACTATGGATTTCAGAAAAATCGTTGATTAAAAGGCAAGGTCTGAAGGTCATTGTATGTTTACAGATCGAATCTTACTCAAAAAAATCAAAAGATGGCTTGGAGATGATATACATAGTGGCGAGTGGCGCCATCATACATACATGCGCGGATTCGGATCCTGGATGGACATCCGCCCAGACCAAGGCCTTTCGTCCACACGGGATTGGTTGCTTGGTACTCGAGTGCTTGGTACTCGGCTGACCACCGCAGTTCATTGTATAGGTCATACGCATTCAATACCCCAGTATGATTCTGGAAGGAAGTCGTGTGCAGGTGCGCATCCCTCGTGCGGGATTGATCCACGCGAAGACCATAATTGATTCTACTTTGACCCGCAGTTAAGAGTAAGGTGTCGAATCACTATTCGAAGGATGGGAACGCTTGCACAACGACTAATTCCCACCATAGATTCCCCAAGCCATCATGTACGCATTACGCGTTGCCGAATAGAAGTCGAATGCGTGGCGCATTCCAAAAAAGCTGGTCGGCGCTGAGCAGTCCATACTATGGAAGCAGAGCTTCGATTTCTATTTGTTTCCACATGATTGTTTCGAAGTGTAACACTCAACAAACTCACAATAAGCTTCATGTAAGTATGCACATTCACTGGCTAATAATAAATAAATACTGAATTTATTATTCTAATATACTAGCTGATAATCCCGCATACTCCTTGATAGAAATATAAGCAATGTATGTAATGTATGAACAATGTAATAACAACGAGATGAATATCATGAAAAACTGAAAACGAAATACACGCAAAAGCTGAGATGCTGATATTGGTTTTGTTCGGAGTATGCGGTGGTAAATAGTTGTAGACAATGATCAACTACGAGATGCTCGGCATATCACTATAATTCAACCAATCGTAAGATGCATGACTACTATTCGTAAAAATATTTTTAAAATCGAAAAAAGAAAAACGATATCAATAAATATTAGAAGCGTGGCTTCTTTCTTCACGGGGAGTTGGCGTATTTTTCTTTTGCTCCCTCATCAACGAATGAGGAGGGCGATTTCGGGGGAAATCTGAAATCAAAATTACACTTTATTGAATTTTTCACCCATTCCTAGTTTTCGTTCTTTCTTAGGCCGAGGTCCTAGGTGTTGAAGCCGACACGATTTCGGTCTTCCCACTCCACCTTCTGAGCGTCACCGGCGTTCTTAATGATTCTGCGTATCCTCTTACTAAATGCTATCTCATTCGACGCGCCCAGCAAATCGCAAAGTATAGTTGCAATCTTGTGTTTGGGCAAGAGGAACAAGGAGGTAGATTATCAAATCAAGAAGGACCTATTACACGTTTTAGTTCACCCTCTGATCCATGGAATAAGCAAAAAGAATGCTAATTGTGCATATGCTTATAAGGACTATTCCAAATTTCTATCAGGGATATGTTAACAAAACGTCAATTTGACTTTTTGAACTTTGAGCTCTTCTCTAGAAATGCGTTTAGAGTTCGCGTGTTGACTGCGGATGGCATTAACGTACCTATGGATGAGGCGGTGAATATCGTCGGCATACGGTGCGCGTAACGTTGCCTTCGGCGTCAACCGTCTCAAACTGTTCCTCCAGTGGTAACTCACGCACACGCTCCTCGCTTTCCGTACCGGTAAACGTTACGTGACTCATCACTGGGTCACGTACCTAAAACAGCTTTGTTATGTACAGATGGTAGGGGTTGTATTATGTCACGTCAATATATTTGGATGGTTTACAGAGTTAACAACTTCGTGCTGAAGAAAATGTTCTGAGAAAACCTTAACTAATAGGTTCATTTGGGACAGATTAGTATGAGTAATCTTTAGAATTTTTTGGAATACGAATAAAGAGGGGTCTTTTTTCAAATCGGTCCATAACACATAGCTTCTATGAAATGCCAGTTTCCTTTTGGCAGTAGTGACAGCTTGTTTAACGCTGGAAAATTGCTAAAACCGCAGTCTTGTTGGGGTCATCTTTCATCGACGCATACGGTGACCTGACCTCTGCACGTCAACTACGATGGCCCCTCTTGGCCTATACCTTGTGGTTTTATTTTTTGAAAGTCTCATGAATCTCTCGTATTTCTTCCTAAACATTTGCTCCTGTTTCACTAATCTACTCCAGGACCCACTTCCTCATGAACGTAGCTACCCTTCAAATAGGCAACCTGAGAACCACCTATTTGAGAAGCATAGGACCTACTGGTATCGAGCTTTTGTGAATGATCGTGGTAGATCAGCACCCCCCGAGAGTCGATCGATTGATCTACCACCTACAAGACCTACCAATGTTCACTGACATTCATTTTTCCATAGACAATGTGAGGATCTGAACACTTTGCATATCTTCCCTTATCTCACATACCTATACTCTTTCATACTTTATATCTTCAAATATTTATAATATTGATTAATTTATCATTTTCACGAATTCTCTCGATGGATTGTCTTATACTATGCTAATAGTACTGCTCCCTTTTCTTACCCGTGTTTCTACTCTGCGTGAGATGGTTTGTACTGTTCCGTCAGGTCTGATTGCTGTCGTTTCGAAAGTGGTCAAGGTGGTCGGATAGTCACGAAGCATCGTGTCCATATCGCCACCAAGTGAGTCTCTATCGTCATCGTCGTGTTCTTGATATGTTCCAACCTGAATAGTGAGTTCTTTACATTTATAATGTAAATTGAGTAAAACAGGTGATTTTTGAGCATATACTATCCCTTTCGCTTTGAGATAACACTTAGTGCCTACGATTCATGTGTCTAAACGATTCCGTGCCAAGAACTAAACTGGCGCTATCTCACTTAATTACAGTGTTCACACTTAGCGTCTATGGAAGACAGCGAAACCGATTAGATGAGTATTGATCGGGTGAGCGCATGCTCCCTTACGTGTTGGTACCCGTAACGTATCAACATGTAAAGGCGCACTACGGCAGGGCAGTTAACTAATCGATATGCATCTGTTACATTTCATGATTTTGCGATGACGCAAGTCGTGAACATTGTTCTGAAACGTCATTGTCGTCTGCATTTTGCGAGATTCAATCAATAACTATCTGAATCATTACAGCCCGATCGGCAAGCTTCTGAACTCATTTGAATTCAGTTTTTTTTCTTATTCAGTCCTTTTTGAGTGAATTACTGCAGAATTGACTTAAGTTTCTTTTGCTATTAACTCTGCAGTGGTTCATCCTCCTTCACAACTTTATTTTGTCTATTTAATTGCCAGTTTCCAATTCTAAAAAAAGCAAGTGCATGATCTTTACAAAAACTATGTGCTCCTATTCATTTGAAATTATCGAGGCGCTTTTGAGCCAGAATCTCAGCGATTCTCTCATAATCAATTCTTGACCATTTTCATTCTCCTCCAGTCTCTTTTCAGCCTCTTTTTTTGCGGCCATTTCGGCCTTTTTTTAAGTTTTCGAAAAATATCTACTTACGGTATCTCCGCTGAGTAATGCTTGAGTGTCTTGACTTGTCATAATATCCTGACTAGCACCCTCAAGCAACGAATCTCGTTCGTGAGGAATATTTTCCAATGAGTCTCTTTCACTTTCTCCCAGACGGGTGATCACCTGAAAACGCCATTTATTAGATTTATGTAGAACCCTACGTAAAATATCATCTGAAAATTATTAGTCTCAGCTGCTAAGGCATGCGATAAGGGCAGCACTATAATGTATGTGTTCAATATTTATTTTGATGCCTGCTACTGGTTTGATTACGGTAGACACGTTTTTCCACTTCTCTTGTTATCTTCTTTTCAATTTGAACCTGAATTCATTCGGATCTATCCCAAAAAGTTAATGTGGACAGCGCTTTACTACGTACATCGAACTCCCTGGTATACCAGTAGGGTATGACACCAAAACGCTGCATAACCGAGAATCAGAGAATGTTGAATCAAGGTTTGATTACGGTAGACACGTTTTTTCCACTTCTCTTGTTATCTTCTTTTCAATTTGAACCTGAATTCATTCGGATCTATCCCAAAAAGTTAATGTGGACAGCGCTTTACTACGTACATCGAACTCCCTGGTATACCAGTAGGGTATGACACCAAAACGCTGCATAACCGAGAATCAGAGAATGTTGAATCAAGGTTTTCTATTTCGAGCTCCCACAGTGCAGTGGCAGCAGTGGTTCCCTGAGTTAGCCGCATAAAAACATCGAGGGGACCTATTTATTAGGTGGTCACTTATTATGACAATAAGTACGACGACCAGCAGTTGCTAATACCTTGCCCATATACTACAAGTTTGACCGCTTCGCAGCCGCGCGCTCGATGCCCGCATGTTACGGCCAGTAGCGGTCATTTTCTGCGTATATCGGAGTTCGGGGATCCGCCATGAACCTTTTTAATTCTACCCGTCCTTTTCTCAGCTATAAATCGATCTTGAGCTTTCAGCTGATTTACTGCAGTCTTCTGAGGAATGCCAGATTACTAGTGAGGGCGTGAAAACTCATTTTGTCTACAAACTACACAGAAAGGTAAAGCTCACCTCGTATTCTGCAAGTGAAGATGTATCACTGTCTCTTTGAGTTTGTGTTTCGATTCGTTCATATGAGGGTTCAAGAGAATCGGTGCTAGTTTCCAAAATTGGCAAGCTAGACACCGGTATTGGTTCACGTTCCAACGAATCTACCGGTGATGCAATAGGTGTTGCTGCTCGTAAATCTTCTTCGTCGATTGGTCTTGTTTTCACCTCTGTCTCCTGAACACAGTAGATTTATCGACGTTCATATTTTACAGAATTCGTAAGTCATAGAAAAATTCACATGGAATTTATAAACAATAAACAAGCAAAAAAATTGCGCGTTCACTTTTCTAAATGTGCTTGCCATAAGTACAATAAATGAGGCCACCCGATTTTACACCGTTTCTTCTAAAACTTAACTAAGATCCCAATGTATGTGGGTGTGGGTGTTCCTTCTTTCGTTCATTCCCGTGCCTGCTGCAAGGGAAACTAGAAACGTACCAAGTGGCGCAATACCGGAAGTACGCTCAGGCATCCTATTTTGGATCAATGCCCGCCTGGGACAAGCATGTTATTCATCACTATTCTAGAGTTACTTTGTACCGGGGGGGGGGGTCGTCTGGGAGAACAAAAGTACTGAGTTGTACACATCATAGCCCCGTATTTCATTTGAATATACTAACTACTCGCTCAAACGACACTACGATGTAAGTGGAAGTTGAGTGAGCGGGCGTATACCCAAAGCGGTATGGATCAACGAGAAAAGACTTTTGGTCTACTATTAGACTCTATTAGACTTCAAAATGCAGTTATAGCTGCTCAAAATTACTGGCAAAGCTACTTACTGAGTGATCTTCTTCGTCATCATCGCGTACGCTCATGTCTTCTACCTCAGATTCCTCACGGATTTCAGGTAACATGGCAGCATCTTCTTGAGGAGATATGTTTGCTGCGAGCTCTTTCTCCAACTTCTCAAATTCAGCCAAAGAGCTAACGGATCCTTCACCTGACCGAAGTTTTCCGGCAGCATACAATTCTATCTCGCTGGCACTGAGACTAGCTTCTCCTCGATTGATTACCACTTGTTCTAGACGCTCAAACTCTTGAAGGCTCGTTAGCGAAACATTATCGCTTGATACATGTTTATACTTTCCAATTAGTGCAAGGGAATCTGATGGCACTCCAACAGAGGAGTTACCACTACCGTTGACGGATTCTACATCTTCGGGTTCTTCCTCAACTGTTTCCAGTTCACCTTCCACAATTGGAGTGTCTTCCATAAAGGAACAGATCACAAATCCTTCTTCATTATCACTTGTTTTTTCTTTTGCGGAATCTTCTGAAGACGGTGATTCCGTTATCTGCTCTGGTTCTAGAATCTCTTCGCTTTCTTTGGGCGGTGAAGCACTAGACGAAGTGTCCCTGAAATGAGAACTTGTTCTGAACTGAATACGATTTTGGGGTTAGAAAAAACGAACCTTTTCTCTGCAGTACTGCTTCTAGCGGATGTTTTATCTAATGATTCCGATGAACCTGACATTGGCTCATAAGACGATCTGAATTCTTCCCCATCTGCAACAGTCTCGGTATCTCCTTTCTCATGATGTATTACAGTGTCAGCACGGCTTTCTGAGGACATATCAGAATACTGACGAGTGTATGTCTTTTCGCCTTTACTGTCGAGTGGCGTTTCTGTCTTCGGAGATTCCTTTTCTATTCTCTGCTCATCACCTGCCAACTGCTCGCGTTCTTTGTCATCGACCTTTTCTACAAAGACGAAAAGTTCTTCATCTTCTTCGACTTGTCGACTTGGAGGTACTGGAGAAACAGGTCGACCTGGGTCCATTTGAGGAGCAAGAAGGATTCCACTTGGACTGGTCGGCAAGGTTGACTCCGATTCCTCCTCCTCCTCTTCAATTGTGACTTGAAGAGGCACGTCGGGAGTAGATCTCGCCGTATCGTCGATACCGAAACGGCGAATAGGGACGACATCGTCGAAATCCTGATTAGCCGTGAATTGGCGATCAGAGTCAACAGGAGATAATATGGCCAACGGAGTGACGCTACCATGTCTTTCTTCGGCTTCGCTCAATCGGCTTGTGGCTCCGCTAGCTGCAGTAGTGTATTCTGATTCTTGAGAAGTCCACTCCTGAGCCGAATCGTAGGTGTCCTGAGAAGTTACGCAGGTGTCGTATTGATCATCTTTAGACTGTTCAGTAGCAGTGTGATAAACGTTAGATTCAGAAGTTGAGGTAAGCGTCTTTGCATCTTCATGATGTTCGAGAGCAGCATTAATAGCTTCGTCTGCAAGACGGGTCGCCGCTTGTTCGATGTCGTGTTCCTCCTCAGGTTCATGTTCGTGTTCAGTCTCGTTGATTACTTCAAGTTGATCGTCTTGAACAGGAACCACTTTTCCACGACTCTCTTCGGCTAGGATATCTAATTTTTCCTGTAGATCTGATTGGTAGTCTATTTCATGCTCTAACATGACATCATTACTAGTTTCCTGTTTTATTACCATGGGAGGTGAATACGATGGTTGAATGCTTGCATTACTTTCAGCTTCCAAGATTAGCTCTTGGGTCAACTGATTGGAAAACTCCTCGAGAACTTCACCTTTGTTGTCATAAACCTTCCATTCTTCATCACCAGCAATCGGGAGTTGCTCATCGGGATACGATGATGGCGCTAGTATTGATTGCTTTTCAGGCGAATCCAACTCATCAGTGTCCCTGAACGTCAGCCTGACAACATTCTCAAGAGCCTCTTCATCAACCATTTGAAGAGGAGGTTCCTCTCGCTCTGCCATGTCATAAGAGCGACTATCTGCATCTTTTTCAACGGGAAGCTCCATTGTCAATGAAGCTTTTACCTCCACGCCTTCAATTTCTGTTGGTGAAGACAGTAGACGTCTTTGGCGGTCGGTCATGTAATCCTCTGATTCTATCACGGAAAGCTCTTCGCCTTCCCCTAAAGAAAGAGGTTTTTCCGTCTTATATGTAACATCCAATTCCTCCACTGTTGTGAGAATTTTCGCTTCACCTTCGAGATGTTGAGTTCTGTCTAGTAACGTCTCTTCAGTCTTCGTTGGCGAAGATATTGGCTGCTTCTGAGTCTCAGCCTCATATTCTTCTGATTCTATCACAAAATGTTCCTCGCCTTTACCTGGGAGAAGACTTTCTTCCTTCTCATACGTTGCATCCCATTCTTTCACTGTTGCTAAAGTTCTTGCTTCACGTTCCACAGGTTGTATTCCCTCCAATAAAGTCTGTTCAGTCTTCGTTGGCGAAGATATTGGCTGCTTCTGAGTCTCAGCCTCATATTCTTCTGATTCTATCACAAAATGTTCCTCGCCTTTACCTGGGAGAAGACTTTCATCCGTCTCATACGTTGCATCCCATTCCTTCACTGTTGTTAGAGTTCTCGCTTCACCTTCCACAGGTAGTATTCCCTCCAATAAAGTTTGTTCAGTCTTCGTTGGCGAGGATATCGGCTGCTTCTGAGGCTCAGCTTCATACTCTTCTGATTCTATCACAAAATGTTCCTCGCCTTTACCTGGGAGAAGACTTTCATCCGTCTCATACGTTGCATCCCATTCCTTCACTGTTGTTAGAGTTCTCGCTTCACCTTCCACAGGTTGTGTTCCTTCCAATATGGTCTGTTCGGTCTTCGTTGGCGAGGATATCGGCTGCTTCTGAGGCTCAGCCTCATATTCCTCTGATTCTATCACAAAATGTTCCTCGCCTTTACCTGGGAGAAGACTTTCATCCGTCTCATACGTTGCATCCCATTCCTTCACTGTTGTTAGAGTTCTCGCTTCACCTTCCACAGGTTGTGTTCCTTCCAATATGGTCTGTTCGGTCTTCGTTGGCGAGGATATCGGCTGCTTCTGAGGCTCAGCCTCATATTCTTCTGATTCTATCACAAAATGTTCCTCGCCTTTACCTGGGAGAAGACTTTCATCCGTCTCATACGTTGCATCCCATTCCTTCACTGTTGTTAGAGTTCTCGCTTCACCTTCCACAGGTTGTGTTCCTTCCAATATGGTCTGTTCGGTCTTCGTTGGCGAGGATATCGGCTGCTTCTGAGGCTCAGCCTCATATTCTTCTGATTCTATCACGAATTGTTCCTCGCATCTCCTTGAAGGATGAGCTTCTTCCATCTCATACAAGGCATCGAATTCCTTGACTGTTGTAAGAGTTCTGGCTTCATCTTCTAGAGGCTGTGTTATGGAAGACTCTGGAGCCTTCGGAACCTCTGCTTCGATTCGCTTCTCGAACTCTTCCGGCTTCTCCATTTCGTATCGCGTTGTTGTTGTGACAGTTTCTGTTACGATCGGATATTCCTCACGTTCTGCAGTTGGGATGGGAGACTCTGGAGTCTTCGGAACTTCTGCTTCGATTCGCTTCTCGAATTCTTCCGGACTCTCCATTTCGTATCGCGTCGTTGTTGTAACGGTTTCTGTTACGACTGGATATTCTTCACGTTCTGCTGTTGGGATGGGAGACTCTGGAGCCTTCGGAACTTCTGCTTCGATTCGCTTCTCGAACTCTTCCGGACTCTCCATTTCGTATCGCGTCGTTGTTGTGACAGTTTCCGTTACGATCGGATATTCTTCACGTTCAACTGCAGTGACGGGTGGATATTCTTCACGTTCTGCAGTTGGGATAGGAGACTCTGGAGCCTTCGGAACTTCTGCTTCGATTCGTTTCTCGAACTCTTCCGGACTCTCCATTTCGTAACGCGTCGTTGTTGTGACGGTTTCCGTTACGATCGGATATTCCTCACGTTCGAATGCAGTCACGGGTGGATATTCCTCACGTTCTGCAGTTGGGATAGGAGACTCTGGAGCCTTCGGAACTCCTGCTTCGATTCGCTTCTCGAACTCTTCCGGCTTCTCCATTTCGTATCGCGTCGTTGTTGTGACAGTTTCCGTTACGATCGGATATTCTTCACGTTCTGCAGTTGGGATGGGAGACTCTGGAGCCTTCGGAACTTCTGCTTCGATTCGCTTCTCGAATTCTTCGGGACTCTCCATTTCGTATCGCGTCGTTGTAGTGACGATCTCTGAGACGACTGGATATTCCTCACGGTCTGCAGTTGGGATGGAAGACTCTGGAGCCTTCGGAACTTCTGCTTCGATTCGTTTCTCGAATTCTTCCGGACTCTCCATTTCGTATCGCGTCGTTGTTGTGACGGTTTCCGTTACGATCGGATATTCTTCACGTTCAACTGCAGTGACGGGTGGATATTCTTCACGTTCTGCTGTTGGGATGGGAGACTCTGGAGCCTTCGGAACTTCTGCTTCGATTCGTTTCTCGAATTCTTCCGGACTCTCCATTTCGTATCGCGTCGTTGTTGTGACAGTTTCCGTTACGATCGGATATTCTTCACGTTCTGCAGTTGGGATGGAAGACTCTGGAGCCTTCGGAACTTCTGCTTCGATTCGCTTCTCGAACTCTTCCGGACTCTCCATTTCGTATCGCGTCGTTGTTGTGACAGTTTCCGTTACGATCGGATATTCCTCACGTTCAACTGCAGTGACGGGTGGATATTCTTCACGTTCTGCTGTTGGGATGGGAGACTCTGGAGCCTTCGGAACTTCTGCTTCGATTCGCTTCTCGAATTCTTCCGGACTCTCCATTTCGTATCGCGTTGTTGTTGTGACAGTTTCAGGTACGATCGGATATTCCTCACGTTCAACTGCAGTGACGGGTGGATATTCTTCACGTTCTGCTGTTGGGATGGGAGACTCTGGAGCCTTCGGAACTTCTGCTTCGATTCGCTTCTCGAACTCTTCCGGACTCTCCATTTCGTATCGCGTCGTTGTTGTGACAGTTTCCGTTACGATCGGATATTCTTCACGTTCTGCAGTTGGGATGGGAGACTCTGGAGCCTTCGGAACTTCTGCTTCGATTCGCTTCTCGAATTCTTCCGGACTCTCCATTTCGTATCGCGTCGTTGTTGTGACAGTTTCCGTTACGATCGGATATTCTTCACGTTCAACTGCAGTGACGGGTGGA
Source organism: Haemonchus contortus (assembly GCA_000469685.2). Classification (NCBI taxonomy): domain Eukaryota; kingdom Metazoa; phylum Nematoda; class Chromadorea; order Rhabditida; family Trichostrongylidae; genus Haemonchus; species Haemonchus contortus. The sequence continues at coordinate 42,982,259 of LS997565.1, forward strand.
TATTCTTCACGTTCTGCTGTTGGGATGGGAGACTCTGGAGCCTTCGGAACTTCTGCTTCGATTCGCTTCTCGAATTCTTCCGGACTCTCCATTTCGTATCGCGTTGTTGTTGTGACAGTTTCCGTTACGATCGGATATTCTTCACGTTCAACTGCAGCGACGGGTGGATATTCTTCACGTTCTGCTGTTGGGATGGGAGACTCTGGAGACTTCGGAACCTCTGCTTCGATTCGCTTCTCGAACTCTTCCGGACTCTCCAATTCGTATCGCGTCGTTATTGTGACGGTTTCCGTTACGATCGGATATTCTTCACGTTCTGCAGTTGGGATGGGAGACTCTGGAGCCTTCGGAACTTCTGCTTCGATTCGCTTCTCGAACTCTTCCGGACTCTCCATTTCGTATCGCGTCGTTGTTGTGACGGTTTCCGTTACGATCGGATATTCTTCACGTTCTGCAGTTGGGATGGGAGACTCTGGAGCCTTCGGAACTTCTGCTTCGATTCGCTTCTCGAACTCTTCCGGACTCTCCATTTCGTATCGCGTCGTTGTTGTGACGGTCTCCGTGATAGTTGTGTATTCCTCACGTTCAGAGACGGGTACAGGAGACTCTGGCGCTCCGAGGCGTTCTGTTTCTCTTTCTTTGTGTGCTACAGACAGTTCTGCTTCCTGAAGCAGTGGTTCCCCTTCTAATCCTTCTGAGGGATATTCTTCTCTCTTCTTCATGGCTTCATAAGCTGCTGTTGCACCCATTGCAGCCAAAGCTACAGGTGCAACTACAGCACCACCCGCGATCTTCGCTGCTTTCCCTGCAAAACTTGCAAGCTTGTCTCCAAATGTAGGTTCCTTGCTTTCTTCCATTTCGATGGTCTCCTCCTCCAATGGTTTTTCGAGAAGGACATCTGTGCTGACCAATTCTACCTGCTCTTCAGGCTCACCTTCCATACCAGCTTTGGATTCTTTGGGGGCTTCCACAGTCTCAGGTGGTTCTGGTTCGTACCGCTTTTCATAAGCTTCTGGACTCTCCATTTCGTATCGCGTCGTTGTTGTGACGGTTTCTGTTACGACTGGATATTCTTCACGTTCTGCTGTTGGAATGGGAGACTCTGGAGCCTTCGGAACTTCTGCTTCGATTCGCTTCTCGAACTCTTCTGGACTCTCCATTTCGTATCGCGTCGTAGTTGTAACGGTCTCCGTGATAGTAGTGTATTCCTCACGTTCAGAGACGGGTACAGGAGACTCTGGCGCTACGAGGCGTTCTGTTTCTCTTTCTTTGTGTGCTACAGGAAGTTCTGCTTCCTGAAGCAGTGGTTCCCCTTCTAACTCCTCTGAGAGATAATCTTCTCTCTTCTTTATGGCTTCATAAGCTGCTGTTGCACCCATTGCAGCCAAAGCTACAGGTGCAACTACAGCACCACCCGCGATCTTCGCTGCTTTCCCTGCAAAACTTGCAAGCTTGTCTCCAAATGTAGGTTCCTTGCTTTCTTCCATTTCGATGGTCTCCTCCTCCAATGGTTTTTCGAGAAGGACATCTCTGCTGACCAATTCTACCTGCTCTTCAGGCTCACCTTCCATACCAGCTTTGGATTCTTCGAGGGCTTCCACAGTCTCAGGTGGTTCTGGTTTCGTACCGCTTCTTCATGGAACTTCTGGACTCTCCATTTCGTACGGCGTCGTTGTAGTGACGGTCTCTGAGACGACTGGATATTCTTCACGTTCTGCTGTTGGAATGGGAGACTCTGGAGCCTTCGGAGCTTCTGCTTCGATTCGCCTTCTCGAATCTTCAGGACTCTCCATTTCGTATCGCGTTGTTGTTGTGACAGTTTCCGTTACGATCGGATATTCTTCACGTTCTGCAGTTGGGATAGGAGACTCTGGAGCCTTCGGAACTTCTGCTTCGATTCGCTTCTCGAACTCTTCCGGACTCTCCATTTCGTATCGCGTCGTTGTTGTGACGGTTTCCGTTACGATCGGATATTCTTCACGTTCTGCAGTTGGGATGGGAGACTCTGGAGCCTTCGGAACCTCTGCTTCGATTCGCTTCTCGAATTCTTCGGGACTCTCCATTTCGTATCGCGTCGTTGTTGTGACAGTTTCCGTTACGATCGGATATTCCTCACGTTCAACTGCAGTGACGGGTGGATATTCTTCACGTTCTGCTGTTGGGATGGGAGACTCTGGAGCCTTCGGAACTTCTGCTTCGATTCGCTTCTCGAATTCTTCCGGACTCTCCATTTCGTACCGCGTCGTTGTTGTGACAGCTTCCGTTACGATCGGATATTCCTCACGTTCAACTGCGGTGACGGGTGTATATTCTTCACGTTCTGCTTTGGGGATGGGAGACTCTGGAGCCTTCTTCGGTTCTGCTTCAATTACTTTTCCTAATTCCTCAGACCTCTCCTGCTCGAAGTGCGGTATTGTGCCATCCTTTTCAGCTACAGTTTGGTATTTTTCCTGCGCCAGAACGCTTACCGGTGATTCTTCTGGTTTCTTCGTAATTTCGTAATGTATTGTAGTTGTCACAGTTTCGGTTACAGGTGGATATTCTTCTTGTGCTTCCGCTCGAGGAGGGTAATACACTGTCTTCTGACTCTCGTCTTCCTTGTGGCGCGCGATATCTTCCACACTTTCCCTTATCCCGTAACGAGTGGTAGTAATTGTGGTTTCTTCAACTTCTGGGTATTCTTCACATACACCGCGAGTTTCCGGAAAGTGGTCTTGTCTTGGAACATCACCATATTCCCAACCTTGGCGTTGTTTCATGCTCGTTGTCTTTGTTTTTGTAACTGATGCTGGGAAAATTTCTTCATCCGCTGGCTTCTCAGTTGTCACTCTTGTTGCGGGTGATGTGAGAGGTTCCTGGCAAGGAGCCTCAGGTATTTCTATCAAACGTGTTGTAGTGACTGTGGTGACAGTTTTCGTCACCGCAGGAATTTCCTCTACAAGTTCGCTCACTTCTTCAGGTTGTAAATCACTTGGCTTCACCTCATCTTCTAATTTCGTTGCCGCGTCAGGTAGTTCCACATAACGAGTGGTTGTTATTGTGGTCACGGTTTTCTTCACTGTACGATATTCTTGATCCTCTGAGGGCAAATCAGACTCTTGGGCCTTCGTAGTGGAAGCGTCAGTAGAAAGAGGATACTCTTCTGTCACAGGTGCTGTTTCATCAGCTCGCTTTTCATAAACTCTCCCGGCTCCCATGACAGCTATATCCTCTGTAGGCATTGCAAATGGCTCGTCGCTTGGCTTCGCCTCTCGTCGTGAGCTTATCACACCGAATATGTCTTGAGGGGATTCGGACCGTTCTTCCAACTGTACAATCTCTTCTATAGTTGTTTCGATGAAAGTTCTTGGCTGCTCATCAAAAACTGTAACAGCTTCTCTGGCTAATGTTACCTCATCTGTGGGAGATTTTTCAACTTCTTCGTTAAGTGCCCTTTTTGCTCGCCGCTCTGTTTCTTCCTGCGACCTTATCATGAAATCCTCACCATTGTATGACGGCGAACTTTTGACCTCAGCCTGCGATACCTCAGATTCTATGGAAGGGCTAAGAGGTTCCTGGGCGATGTCTTCATGGTCTGATTCCAATTCAGGTACCGGCGTTCCTGGTGTGACAACAATATCAACAGAGAGTTTATCCGGCGACGTTTTCTTTGCTTTTTCATCTTGCAGTGATTCAAACCGTGCTATCCTTTCTCGAACCGAGCCATATGTGTCTTTCGGCGATCCTAAACGAAAAACTTTTTATAATGCGAACCAAAATGAAATTGTGATCACTTCCCCATTTGAGATGTTCAACTAATTTTACGGTTGATGATGAAGCCCTCGCTAATTTCATCCGTGAGCACAAGTTCGACGCTGCACGTAATCATTGGCTCAACTCCAAAACGGAAGGTTGAGAACCGTCATCGTCATCGCGATAAGGGTAAAAGCGCAAGTGATTGAAGAAAAAGAACGCAAAGCGTTTGGTATTCGACCATTTCGGGATGATTGGTTGTGTTAACAAAAGATAAAGTGGTCTCAGAACATAATCATTAATCCTTTGATAAATTTCCGTCGACTCTGTATTTGTATATACAGCTTTCTAGAGACCCAATCCCTCCCCCTTCCCTCCCCCCCCCCCCCTCCCTCCGCCCCAAACTCCCCTTCGTGCCTCTCCTCGTCCCCTTGAACAGTTGTCATAAGTTGGAGGATAGCAACGGGGGGTTTGAAATTAAAATGAGCGTTTAGGCGTGTCAATAGGAAGTTCTTTCCGCTAAATATTGTTCGTAATGCATCGCGAAATCCTCCTATGACTTTTTCGTAGCCAAATGGCAACGCTCTGAATAGATTGGCATGCCAAACGACACTGCTGTAAATCGATCAATATTTGTATGAATCATGGTGTCAAAAGAAACCAGCCAAAGTTCCATCATCAACCTGAGAAATAGTGTAGTGAACTGAGTTAAGACGGATGAACAAGCATGCAGTGCTCAAACAAAAGCTTCATGCAAGAATTAGTAGTGCACCTCTGATGTCAATTGATTCCATGTTCCATCTTAGCGATACTGAAGATAAAGGACTGGCTCTTCAACTCATCAAAACGGCTCAAGTCCCATTTTCTTAGCATAATTCTTACCCACTCCATTGAAAATTATTTAAAGGTGAGGAAAAATGTGAAGTAAGCAGCGATGTACTCCATGCACATGAGCAAACTATGATCCCATCTAATTTCTGCCAACTTCAAAAGCTAAGCCACACACTGATATAACCTAGACTGGTCCACCACAGAGCCTACAGTCTAATTCATAGCAGCGAAGATATAGATGGATTTATGTATCAGGATGTACCGTAGGACTCGTACGTAGTCCAAAATCTTCTCTAGAAAAACGGGAGCCCAGTGAAAAGGAATACCACAGCCCCAGTCCTGGCACGTTCCTCATTCCACTGAGATCTGTCTTTTGGTGTTAGGCCTATCCAAAGACAATTGTAGTGATTCAGAATATTCCGATCGAACTGTTCAAATATCTCATGTGTGGTTAAACCCCTGAAGAATTGTGAATTCCGCTTGTTACTTTTTTGAACCCCTTAAATAGTGTAAGATCCCATTAGTTTTTCAAAACTGTAACTGCATAGCCCCATCATGTCAATGCTAGCTAGTAATCGATACTGAGGTCCTGGAATTGGCCTGTTGGATTGGACGAAAAAATCCAGCGGTGACCGACATAATCGGTATCGCATGCCTGATTCACTTATGATTCATGGGGAAACATCTGGGACTCCCACCTTTCTGGTTGATCAGACACCTGCTTATCTCTACCCCGGCTTTCATGCCGGGTTCTCGCCCCTACCCTGATTCTTTTTACGTCGAGGTAATGTTTTTCAGAACCAAATTAATCGCCTTACTGGTTGCACCTAACTACCCGAGGTTTTCTAGCAGGAAGTCTGATCTAAGCCTTGCAAACAGGTGGTGAACACCCCTTAGAGGTCAATGGATCATCTGGTAATGAGGAAATGAACGGCGACGTAGCTCACTCCAAACGTTTTAGTTTCCTTGATGCCCAGATGCCCGAGTATAGAGCAACCGAAAGAGGAAGGGAATAGGCCGCAGAGCATAGCTGACGAGCGTTTTCCCTTAGGATAGGATTTGAAGATGGGATGGGCCTTTTGATGGGGTGGAGCTTCCTTTTCAAAGTTTAGCCTAGTCCTCTTACAAGAACCAAATAGAGTCAACAATCTTCCGTATGTGACTTGAAGGAGATTGATGGGCCAGCCTACTGTACTTCACACTTTTGCTAATCACCCATCTATCGTTGTAAAGATGAGTGGTGGCATGCCTTTCGACGCCTAGGGCTCGGGAGTGTGACAAGATCGCGGGAGAAAGTGGTACCATTTTGGAGTATTACAAGTACTGATGTCCGAGTGAAATAGCGTCCAAAGGAGCGGCGCTACTTCACTTTCTTATTTCGCCTTTCTTTTCGAGGGAATATGCTCTGCCCCAGACGTTGTGAATTACCTTTTGTGACTTTTTTTTTTACAAAATCTTGAAGATTTCCATTTATTACGTACTTGTTGCCACTACCACCACATACAACATCTCTTGCATCACGTACTACTACATTCATTTCCGATTTATTCAACACAACAAGATTACGTATGCAACGCAATATGTGCGTGTATATATTGGTATCCAATCTGGAGACTAGACTGATGTAGAAGAATAAGCAAGACTGAATTATCTGAAAAGCTAGCTCTAGCTGAAAAAAAAGAATAAAAAGCAGCATTTCGAAGCTAGAAGGTGTTGTTGTTGTTGTTGTTGCTGTTGATGATGATGAAAGTTGTGTGTGTCGATCTGCTAGCAGTTGGTTGATGGCGAGTTGTGTCGATTATTGACGACGACGAGTATGTGTTGGCAGGATCATATGACGGTCTCTTTTTATACTTAGTAACGTACAACATAGCTATCATAGAAAGAAAGGAAGAAAGGAAAAAAATCCACTTGCATGAGCCATAACACAGGAGGTGCACCATCATTTTCTAAGCATGCCCTATGAAGCAGTACATGAAAGGTGCAATGTGTACCTGCTTACGTGCGTGTATACTTGAGGGCGTGCAACTTTTTTTGGTATAGTTGAATGGTTAGAAGCGTAAAATTATGAAAACTCGAAATTCAGCAACATATCTCAGGTGTGAAATGTGTTGGAAAACTTTTTTTTGTTGAATTTCGAGTATTCTTTATGGAAAGGAACTGAATAATAAAAACAAAAAGCAGAAGCAAATGTAGCACAAGACTCCACAGTGCGATACGAATCAGTGGATATGGGGCGTCAGCCTCGTCACTCACCAGGAGCTTGTTCGCCTTCACCTGAAATAAGCCAATATATGCAATGCAATAATATATTAAACTGATAAAAAGTCGCTTCTGAATCAATTTTTCCTCTACATAGTCTATAATATCTATTTATCGAATGTTATTGAAAAATTGAGTATTAGATATATTATTTATGCGAAGACAGAGGTGGTGTAGTGGGCGCAGTGCATTACCATGCCCACAGATCCGGGGATTGAATGGCAGATCGGTACTCGCTTAGGCCAACCAAGCGTTCCATCTCTCCGGGGTAAATCAATTGGTACCAGACTCGTCTTGAAGGATAAAAACACTGACTTGTAGGTCGGCTGCCCACCACAGGTCACTGTGTAGGGATCCAAAACGGCACTACGATTTTGCATCAATGTTGAATACAAGGTGTATCCCAGAAAGGTATTGATGAGCACCGAAGACTTCAACCTTTATCCTCTCCGGATTTATGTGAAGGGCTAATCACTAGAAACTGTTGTTCGAGCATGGGCAAGGGACTAAAAATTAATCTGGAGCCTCCCCATCTATGTCAGCCAAGTCGCATGTTACCCGGAACTAGGTAATTGGCGACCTTCATGCTCGGTTGATTGGTCTTTACAAACGCAAATGACCGTACAGGGCCAATACGGAGAAATGACCCGAGATTTCATATGGAGTTCAGCTGAAGGGTGGTTTCGCTTGGATTATGAAAAGTCAGAATTAAACTAGTGCCCTTCCGTAATCATGCAAGGAGTTTGGATCTTCGCTTTAAATTACAACATAGGAAGCAAGCGGAAATAAGGATGAAATCCAGTTTCCCGTCCAAAAATCGGGAACAAATGCATGCTCTTCAGCCTTGGTGATGACTCTGTATACAGTTTCTTCTAAATGCACTGCGCTACGGTTCTCCTCTTGCAGGATTAAAAGTGTAAAGAACAGCCGGTTCATTCAAAGATCGAAAGAACCGAATTGCTTTCGAAATGTGGCAACCAGATGATGGGCAGAAAATACATTAAAATTCCTCCGGTGCTGTAAACACATGCGTCAGCATTGGGAAGTTCACCCTTCTCCTCTCCTTCGGTAACAAGCAAGAGAAAAATGTCTTGCTTTGGTAACTGCAAATCTGTTTACTAACAGGAAACAAGTTCTTCTTGATGGGTACACCAGGTTCTCAAAGTACCAAAAATATCAAAAATATCGTCAACGGCCTTTGTGAATTTATCCCCAAAGCTATACTGAACTTTTCTCAATGACCTCTATACACTGCCTACGCGCTGTTCGCTCGGTAATAGCTGATGAGCTGCCGATGTGCTGTAATGCTGGGATGTTTTGCCGGACCACTCAACTTACACAAAACGTTTCGATCGATAACATGAATGTACCATATGCTTTATATTACATAGACGAATGATGCATGATGGGATCTTTGGCCGATGGGAAGGAATTTGCAAATAAAACCCCCAGCTTGAGCTAAACATTTCGAATAAAAAAAATTAAAGTGGGATGAACCGATGTCTGGCGCAAAATGGTAGTTGAGAGGCGGTGATCCCACGCAGGAATTTCTCTATTGAAAGAACGAATGGAAATCGATTTTATGTCTTTCCTTAAGATCAAATTTTTTGTTATAAAGGTATAAAAGTGTTAGAAATAGGTTTTGACTAACCAGGAACTGTAGTCTTAGTTGTAGTGACTACACGAGTCATTTTCTTTGAAACAACAATCGAACCATCCTCGTTTGTAAAGCCTTCTTCAGCTGTTTCCTTCTTCTGGGTCGTTCCTAAAAACAGTTCATATAGACAGAACCCGTAGTGCACTATGAGAGAACCGCACTGGCATTGGACTCCAATGCAAACATTACTTGAGCGGTTGTAATCAAACAAAATCTCTCAAAATCATAGGGAATAGCAGTTGCACGACGAAAGCTTACCGGTTTCAGGAGTTGCTTCCGGTACAGCAGTTGCTGAAAAGAAAAAGCCATAAGTTTTAAAAGAGTAATAGGGAATCAAAATTTCTCTAAAATCATATTAGGTGCTTGTTCTGTTTCACAATTCTCTATTTAGACCCATTAAATTTAGGAATAAGCTTTGGTTTTGAATAGTTTGTTTACGAATGAACATGCTAGCCCTTGGGAAATGGATGGTTAGATCAATCAATAACTTTAAAGCGAACTTAGGCTGCTCAACATCTGCTGATGAAGCTCACGAATCTTCTCCGGCTCCAATCCGACCATTCCTGGTGTTTCCGTCTCATAGACAGTCTTCGTCGTAGTTGTATGTCTACTTTGATTCACTCTGATCTGCACATCACGATCAGTTCCTGCAGCGGCAAGTGCTCTTGCGACGGCATCAACGACTTGCGGATCGGCAGGCGTTACAGCTCCAGCTTGCCTTAGTTCTTCTTCCAACTCTTTTAGTCGATTGACAGCGTCGTTATAACGATCTGGTGCAGCCATTTTGAGGTTCTGAAGTGTCAATAGCAGCTCAGAGAGTACAACTTCAGCGGCACCAACTTCTGATCCAGCGTCCCTCGTTTCAGATGCAGGAACCTGAGCTCCTTCTTCGAACTCTTCTGCTTCCAAAAGCGGTGCGGCACTTCCCGGATGGAAGAAACCGATTTGTGGAGTGCCTTTGGGATCGAGATCTTGTAGAGCAGCGGCAAGAGAGGCGCTCCGGTTGCGTTCAAACTGCGCACTGCTCGCGATGGGCGTGTTCTCATCGTGAGGTGCAGTTTCTTCTTCGCCACTTGGATAGGCGACCGTCGTTGATATCACAGTGTCGTCCTCATGGTGGGGCTCTGCTTCAGCGTGTTCTCCACTCCACTGCTCCGCTTCGAATGTACTTGAAGATGACACATGATGAATTTGTGCTGAAGTGATGCCATTCCTGACGGCTGTAAGTCCGAGGCAGATTGTCTCGCCGTCTTCAGTAACGCCGGCAACGACTGGTTCCCAGGTGGACATACTGGATATGTGACTTCACTAGTCGTTGTGCGCCAGCAGCATCGAAACAGCTGACACACCCTCTCGCCTCCCGTTCAACGAGCACGCATTTCACGGATAAATCCAACTTGAATGTCAAGCACACAGAGAGGTTTATTAAGCAGGGGCAGCGAAACAGAACAAGCAACCATTAGCGCCTATTGCGCTGTACTAATCACAAACAAGGTATCGGTGCATTAGACAGCATTGCTATGCCTAGATAGTAGTAGTAGTAGTGGTGTAAGGACATACAGTGATGCAGTGTAATTTAAAATATATTATATATTGTTATATATCATCATTGTGTATGTGTATCAAATACAATAACGATTCCATTTCTGAATCGATCATCGGCTACCTTGCACGACGTCCTCGTCCGCTTCGTCCTCCTCAGAAATAGGGGCGGGCGACTCTGCAAAAAAATCAATATCGGTCAATGGAAATGTCGCCCACCCCCAATCAAAAGATCAAAATAAATATTTCCACTAATAGGCCGAAGGTTTTGAAGTTTCCCTTAACGTGGGCTCGTATGTAAACTACTTCAACTGCTGGCTTCACCCAGTTTTCCCACTTGGGTCCCTGGCTAACAATGGTAGAAGGGTGACCTTACGGGAGTTCCCCTCTTAGCCATAGGTAATGCAGTCATTAATGAAGCGCTCCCATACAGTATCAAAGCGGAGTCGAGTTGTCGTCAGGGCTCAGTCCTTTGTGCATCTCTATATTAATATGAATGGTTAGTATTGGGTTGGGGCAGAAATCGAAACAAACCCACCCCAAATGTGTAAGTATGTAAGTCAATCAATCAATCAATCAATCAGTAGTCAACCTGCGGTAGCAGGGGAGAAATGCGCCTGTTAAGTACTAACTGTTAGGTCACACACATTAACTTTCAGTCAACACATTTGCTAAGGGTTTCATTACACACAAGAGAGTTTCAGGACAGAGGGTACTAAACTCCAAGGAATTCTTAATTCATGGATTTGTGAGTGTTAACGTGCATGAGTATATTTTAAAATTGACAATAAAATACTTACGCGAAGTGTAATGGCTGGTGATTGTAGTCGTAGTGACTACTGTGCCATCAGGTTCCGTGTACTTCTCCGTATCGACTTCTTGGGCCATCCCTTCAGGCAATGGCTCTTCTTGTTCTTCATTTATGTAAGCTTTGTGGCCAGCCAGACGATTCAATTCCTCCCATCTGAAGAAATGATTGCTTTTATGGTGAAATAGCCACGAAACCAGATAGATTTCCTTTGAGTAAAACCTACTTTCTACGCTCTTCGTCGTTCAGTGGTACTGTTCTGTCTACGATGTGTTCATTTACTGCGACATCATCCTCGTATGTTGTGGTGATGGTTCTTTCTTCAACCACTGGACCATCCTCAGTGTCGTGCACGTGACGCTCAGTCCGAACAACTGTTCGTACTTCTGAGACTGTCTCTTCTTCTGGAAAATAAAGTTTGAGGGGAGGGGTTGAGTGACCTTTCACCGTTTCAGGAGGAAGCAATGGCTTACCTTCTGGCACCGTGACTTTAGCTCTTTCCGGTTCTTCAACTATCGTTTCTACATGTGCAGCAGTTGGCAGTTTTGGTGTGTATTCATAACCAGCAGAACCGATAGAAATCGCCTGAAATCGCTCGAATAAATGATGAAGAATTCAGCAGAACAACCGTAAGCGGAAGGCAATCCTCATGACAGGGCTACATAAGGTTCATCACGATTTGCTGTATAATTACGAACAATGGGTCTCTATTCCTATGCTTTGAATCATCGCGCAATCCTCTGCCATTGTGAGATTTTCAAGTTTAGGCTGCAAATAATGTCACTTTTTTTGATTTAACAAAGGTGATTCTAGACAGGAGTGCAAATTTTGAGGGATGGTTTGCACTAGAGGTCAACATTGAACAATTACGAAGATTGATTATAATTCTTTTCTTCGGACAAACTCCAGCAAAGAAAAATCTTCTGAACTGCGATAAAGACCTAAAGTCCCAGGAATCTACACAACTCTGCAAGTAATTAAGGTTGGCTCGCTTGTAAAACGATCCACTGTAGGTAGGCGCTGAAGAATGGAGGCGCAGTTTGTTCCATACCAATAAAACCTGTTTTCTATGTTTACTATTTAATTCTATTTGTTATTTGATTCCGACACTTTTTACTTCTCCATGGGCATAGGCAGTACCCTAACATTCACAAAATGCAAAAAAATCTTTACAACGCCGGTTCCGCCTTAAACATTGACAACAGGCATAGAATGCTTACCTCTTTAGCTGGGTGCTCGATCATTGCCTCCTCATGTTGGATTGTATGATGGGCAACAACTGCTGGCGAATCAAACGTTCTACAAAAATTCTCGTTAACTATTAATTAATGCAAATATTCCTACGAATAGTCTGACCACCACGTACCTTTGGGTGACAACAGGAGGTAAATCGACATATTTTGGTGGATCGAATCGTTTGCTGGCCGGTGAGTCGCTTCCGTTTCCATAACTGAGTGAGTCTGGTTCGCCGTGTGCGATACTTCGGACAATGTCATCACGTCCAATACGACGTAATGCATTATCTAGGCGCTCAGCTGAAAGCAAAGGATTCACTGTACACACACAATAGGGTAGAAGGTGTTTTGGACAAGAACTCACGGCTGGCTTCTTCCTTCTTCAAATAAATCCATATCTTCAGCACGTTCGTAATTTCCTTGCCCGGATAATGTTGACGTATATATTGTATATCTCTATGTGGAAGTTCGAGGGCGCGTGCTAATCGTTGCCAGTCAGCGCCTACGCCTTTGATAACATTGTTGTGCACATAATCGGGCAATTCCTGAATTCCCAATTTTTCAAAAAATGATGAACATTTTGCTGAAAACTCTTAAAATTCAGTAATAGTGAAGGCCACCCACCTTATCCAGCACGCCTTTATATTTCACTTCGAATGGTGTTGTATCCTTCTTTACAGTAATTTTTGGGGCCTCACCAGTGTATTCAGGTAAAGAAATGGCAAGAGTACAAATTGGTTGTTGGGGAGGTAGTGATTCAGCACGGACCTGGAAAGCGGATACTAATGACTCATGCCACTTATTTGATTTAACAAATAGAAATTACCTTGGGTTCAGTCATGAAAGCTATTCTTCCTTCAGTAGCCGCTTCCGTATCATCTTTATTGCGTGTCTATAATGAAACGTATTTTGAACGTTCAGAGACATTCCCAAGTAGTTTTGTCAAAAAAAAAAGTTTGGATTTAATACCTTAACCATGAACGCAAGCCGATTCTCTTGGAACGGCAAGAAGTACAGGCTTAGCTGATCTCCACTCTTTGTCACTGGTACAAGGTTTCCGGCAAATTCAAGGAATTGATGTTTGCCTTTCAGAACCTGGAGAAGAAACAGTATGTTCACGATTTAAGCTAAAGAAACCAGTTGCTTAGGTACATGGATAATCTCAAACCTCAACATCACGTGACTTAGCAATCAACTTGAAATGTTCTTGTTTCTCAAGAGTTTTGTCTTCCTTGTCATCAGTCATACAGAACACTCTGAAAGTAAATGGTTGAAGGGGGATTGCTGGTTAGAAGACTGCTGTTTCACATTAAAAGCTACAGTACCTTAGCTGGCCCTCCACAGGGAATGTTCTCCTCGCAAACACAGCGAACTTCGCCATGTACGGAATGCAAATAGCCTCGTTGTACACTTCTTGAGCCATTCGAGCAGCATCTCGAGGTGTCTGACAGTCCATCAACCAGAATCGAGCAGATACTGTTGTTGTGAATGAGACCTGGAGCGATTGTGGTCATTCGGGATTGTTATAAATATTAAAAAAGTGTTTCAAGTTGTATTCACCTCATCTCCAGTGAACGTGAGTTGGGTCGTGCCTGTGATATCCTCCCACTGTGCAGGAGCCGAACCTCCAGTGATCGAACAAAGTAGACGAAGTGTTGGTGGCTCTTGACCGGGTTGTCCAGAGTATTGTGTAAGCATTCCCTACAATTGGATTTTTAGATGCCAAAACTGATTGATGATTTAGATGATTAAGCATAGTCCTCAATTTACCTTGTTACTACTTTGTGGGAGTGGGATGCAGAGGGTGATAGGTTTGTGGAATTTTCTACGGCGCGGCTCGACAGTGACAATCGGTGACACAGCCACACGGTTGCCATGAAGACGGGTGACCATTTCTTGAGGGACCGGTTGAGCTTGTACTGACACTTTAATCGTCTTCGTCAGCGATCCGTCTGGGAAGATTGCCTGTACCCGAGGTACTACAGACGACATGATCACACCTCCTTCAGGTCCGACGCAGTGAACCTAAACGATGAGATTCATGTGACCGATGTTTAGTTAAGTGATTGTCTTATAGAAAGAAAGCAATAGTTACCTCCTGTCGAACTCGTGTAACAACAGCAAAGTACATGGGGAAATCATTGGTGAGTATACGGGTGATTCTTGGTGTGTGGAGATCATCAAGCTGAGCCAATTCTTCCGCGTCAAACGACTCGTTCAGCACCTACAATAACAACAATTTTATCGAAGGCTGAACACTGGAACACGTAACTTCCACTTGTTTTCGGAAAGTTCGAAGCATGAATCACCTCCTGTACTGCGTCCTCGGTCGCTTCAAGCTGGTGCTCTTTCCAGTGTTGGCCGTCATCAGAACGTAGGATGACTATTTCACGTTCGCGATCTCGAAGAGATGCGAAATGTGGCACCTCTAAGATGACAGGTCCGAGGAATTTGGCACCAGCTGGTGCCATCTCGAGGATTCTAGACGCCAGTTCTTCGCCTTCACTGAGAGGCGGTGGATGGGCTAATTTATCCTATAAGAATTTGAGCTTCTTTTTTGGAAACAGCAGAAAGTATTGATTCGCCTACTACCTTCCTAAGATAGCGGCAAGTGACCCGAACAGGCTGGCTGGCTTTTCGGGGTGGAATGATGATTCGCACGCCAGAGTGGCGGCATCCACGCATCGCTCCACCTCGAGCATCCACCAGAAATGAGATCAAGAAGCTGAAATGGGTTCCGTTAAAAGATACACGGGTGAATTTAGGAAAAACAGTACGCTACTTTAGAAGCCTACGAAAGATCTAAGCGTCACTAAGAAACACGCCAAATTCAGTATAGCACAATGCATATGTGCTTGCCTTTGTAAGCATCACAGCCAGGTCTGGACTATGAGACCGAAACATTCCTAGTCTAGCTATCCCAATGAACAGACTCGACATTTCTAGGAAAAAGTGAAGCGAGGAATGCTCAAGACGGGCTTGTAATAAGTTCATGGGGTTCTTTAGTGGATCAGAGTACTGCCATAAGACTATTTGCAGCTTTCATGCTGACAACCTCTGGCAGCTATGTTCTCTGTCTTCCTCATGATGAAAGATTCCAGCGGTCGGGGCAGTCACTCTGGGAGACCAAATATATTACACTACTTTCAGTCCACAGGGGGTGTTCACAATTCCACTCCTCCCATAGTTTTGGAATCTCAGGGAACAAGAGATTGGAGGTGGTGATGCGCTTGTTCAAATCAGACTCCTCCCAGTTTCAGACAGAAGGCCTCTAGTCATCAGCCACATTAGCCCAGGCTACCAGTCGGCTTTACCCAAACATAAAAGGGAAGGAATGTTCCAGTCTCATAGCAGCCACCCTAAAAGCGTAAGTGGTGCACTGTGAGTTGTGTGGATAGCTAACTTTTAGTACAGAAGTACTGACTAATACTAAGTTCCTTATCGAGACTACGTATGAAACGTCAGAAGAGAAAAAAAGATGCGAGACAAACAACAACTGACATATCGGTGTAAGTGTCGCTAAACGATCAGATAAGTGTGCGGCAGTGCGCCATCTAGACAACTAATAAGCTGACGCGTGAGGTCATTCTAAACATCCATGCATGATTGTTTACAAACTTTAGCCATCAGCGATATGCGTGCGCGGGTGTGTGTTCCAAGCATGCAATAATATAAAATAAACTCCACAAAACTACAACACTACGAGTGAATAACAACTTACGTCTTATGCTGCAGTTTACTGTAAATATAAATTTTAATAATTTCCTAGTTGTGCTGCAAACCTTTAGAATTCAATAGAGACGCGCCGGTCTCAAAATCGCATTAAAGCACACTCGTAAATGGAGAAAAGGTAAATGGGTGAAAATGTGAAGTTCTTTTTTACCTAGGTTGAGCCACATTATGCCCAATTGGTACGTTATCATTGGCAGTGAATGAACGATCCAAAACAGACGTGTCGTTGACCGCGGTGTGCATTGGTTGAGCCTAAAACAGCGTATTACTACAGCGCTTTCTTCAGGAGAATTCTTTTGGAAAGAAATCCACGGGTGACACATTAATCCGTCAGCTGACATCAGTAACTCAGTCCATCACAGAGAACTGCCGGAAAAAGTCAATCCACTTCTTCTCTCTAGTGACCACTCAACTTTTTGTCAACTCTACCAGATCGTGTCCTTTTTCTTTTCCAATAGCCACGTCTACTGAGCCCCATTTTTGAGCAAGCAATCTTCCCATTTAAAATTTTTATGATCATCGTCAAATACAAATATGATGTTCATACACTTCTTCTTAAGTTTACGGTCCCTATTTTTTTTGATAATCATCAGAATCACGAATACCTGTGCTTTTCGTATGAGTTCATCTAGTTTGTCAGGTCCATCAGCCGTTGCAACTGTAGCTATTCTGGGAATGCTTCCATCGAACTCAGCGCTCTTTGATAACAGCTGAAATTGAACTATTAAATGAATTATCAATTGTGCGATGAAAATATATACGACACAAAACGACGAGTGCAATAGTGCACGGGGCGGCAGTGGCTCATATGCCCGTCAAACCATCGTTTAAAATACACACATATGCGCATGGCACTGGCGCGTAGTATTTCGCGACGATCGAGACAGCAAAAGCGTTCTTCGTCATAATGCGATAGATATCTACTAATTTACAAATTACCAGATGCGCCCGCTATGTGCGAGATATGGCTAGTTTCAGTAATCGATAGACTACGACCCAAGACCATGAAAAGAAACCCGTCACTAGCTGTCCTTACTATCAAAGGTGATGATTCGTCTCTTAATCATAAGCGACAGTTCAAAACATAAAAATGTCTTTCAGAATTATTGGAAGAAAGCGGCTATCGAATACTAGTATTCGTTCAGACGTCGAGACTCAATACCTACTTCATCATTCCAAGCAAAGAGCGCAACAAAACGCCCGCACTATGTCCTCGTAATTCCTCTATTGATTTACTTTAGCTCCAGACAGATGTCTGTCGCTTTTTCATAAATCATCTCGCATTTAGTTTGTTTAATAACGGATGACGTCAAATTTGAAATAAATGCAAGTAAATCAGCATAGATAATTGGAAGAACTCGTAAAGTATACAGCACCTGTTCGCCGGTGTGAATCATGTGCACTCCCGTTGAATCGGCCAAGCCTTGTGTAAGTGTGTCGGAGAAGTCCTGAAAAAGGCAGTCTTCATCGATGGAACACGAATCGGATCACATGCAAAGAAATAGTGCATAACAAAAAACAGAAATTGATGGGAACTCCGCATGAGGGAAGACGTTCATTGATATTTCTCACTTTTTAACTGGGTAATTGAATTCACTTAGTGTTCGAGGATGCATATGCTGCTCCTGAAGAGGTGATGGATGTATAATAACTCCTATTGAATGTCTAATCTAATCAGTGCAATGCACTTTGCACAAGCCCCGCACGAAGAACATGGATTTTAGCAAAAAAGCGCAGCTTACCCTCTCCATAAAAATCGATCGAAAAGAAAAGAGTGCAAGCTCAGCAAAGAATTCCCTGCGCTCAGAAATTGCGCCCATTTTTTTCAAAAGAACTATAATTCATACATTCATCCGAACTCTTTTGAACGAGGGCTTGGTTTACCTAATTTTCTCAAAAACATACCGCTGCAAATAAGGTCATATCAAAAGTCGTCCAATCGATAACATTTTGAACGCGTATTCTCTTCTGAACTGAGCTGTCTCATAGATATGTGCCCTATCTAATGATGATAAGGGAAGTATTACTTCGGACAGGCATTACCTTGACGTGAGCTGTAGCAGCCTCATGTTCTGCAGCGGCACCTTCGTCTTCGCTTTCTGAGAACATTGTTTCATTCATAGCTTCAGGATTCTGTGGCTTATAGCGATCATCGGCTACAGTTGTCGTTTCAGTTATGACTGTTGTCTCCGTCACCGTCTTCAATGTTTCAACAACGGAAACATAGCCTAGCCGTTGGGCGATCGAAAGTGGTGTTTGTCCGTTCTGAAAAATTTCCGTTGTAAAGTTTGAAACAGTTTGGAATATCCCATCTACTGAAGTGTCAGAGTTCTCACCGTTGTTTGAGCATTCGGCGATGCACCGTGTTCCAGGAGATAGCGCACACAATGATTGTGACCTTGCTGGGCGGCCTGATGCAATGGCGTGTAGCTCGCATGAGTTGTCTCGCCAACATTAGCTCCATGTTCAACAAGGAAGCGAACCTTGTAGAAAACCACCACATCATAATCATCCTGTGGCCGTGCAGTCTTCATAAGTATAACTCGAAAAAACCTCACCATGTTCAATTGCCCAAAGTGACAAGCTACATGAAGAGGTGTATAGCCGGCGTTTGTCTGACTATTCACATCGGCATTGTGTTTCACCTGTAAGGCATCACCTTTTGGCTTGACTAATTGGCTTTTCGCTTGTATTTGTACTGAATCATACAACCTACCAATTCCTCTGCGACTGGTACGCGATCTTCCTGCGCACACAAATGCATGGCTGTCAGACCGTTGTTAGCCTTGGCACCGACCTAAAATTACAGATCCTCTATTGAGTGATCAGAACGGTTTTACGGACGTAAAATTCTTCACGTATAAGGTTCAAAAAACAACTACAAGTGTAGGACCTACATCAGATCCATTTTCGATAAGGAGAGCAGACATTTCGCGATGACCTTCTTGAGCGGCCAAGTGCAGAGGGGTGAAACCAGCTCGAGATTTTGCATTTGGATCAGCCTAAAGTCATTTTTGCCCATCATAAAGTAAAATCGTAAAGTCTACAGGTACCGTTCGAATCGCAGCTATCTAACAAGAATCCTTCTGAGCGACATTCTCAGGCGACTAGACGAATGAGTACGCTTCCAAATACGCTGGCACAAACGACTTGCCCCTTTTTTACTCATCGCTACGTACGACTTTGTAGTTTCATATACAACTCTACTTGTTTACCGCCTTCCTATGTCTACTTCACTCGAAAAAAAAAAGTGGACAACTATTTTTGGTTCTTCCACAAGCTCATTTCAGACCCGATCCATTTAGAACTGAATGACTTTCACAATTACGGCTATAGTAGAACTTTATGGCTCAGTCCTCAAAAGTGGTGTTCAGCTATTCGAAAAAGGAGACCAATGGGAGCTATGCGCACTCTATTTACAGCTAAGTAAAAAAGAAGGCGTTAGAGCAGCTATGGCGCTTTCTGCTATTTTTATCGGAGCACCAAGCACCACTTCGAAGTAAAGCGTAAACCATTCACTTAGGAAATAGAAAGGGAACCAACATGATACTGTAGCAGTGTCCCTGCGATTTCCATTTGATTCTTTTTAGCAGCGATGTGCAATGGTGTGTAACCGTTCTTAGCTGCAGCCTTGGCAGATGCTCCATGTTCGAGCAGAAGCATTGCGACCTTGAAAAGTTGTATTCGAGGACATTATATTACAAAATATACCACATTTCAACTCACCTTATCGTTATTGTAATGAGCGGCTACGTGCAGAGGCGTGACTTGGTTTTTACCTTCGATGTCTACCGGTGTACCACGTTCCAACAGCAGTTTCGCTACCTGTAATTATGACCGTAAATCACCATTATGAGCCACTACCATCGACACTCGCATGTATACCTCGACATTTCCGTATTTACTGGCCAAATGAAGAGGAGTGAATCCTTTTTTCGTCAGCACATTCTTTTCGGCATTGTGGTCAAGTAGAATAGCTGCCACTTCTTCCTGGCCTTCCTGAAATTTCATATTTGCTAGAACCTCTTTTTGGAATCGGCATCTCTATTTCTCGTGTTCAACTTATATTATTCTAGAATGGGAGCGCAACTGAACCAATGAATCGATCACGTACCTTCGCAGCAATATGCAGTGGAGTGTACTGATCACGGGTGGCGGCATTCGGATTTGCACCGGCTTGAAGCAGAAGAACGACAATATCCGTATTTCCCAGCCGACTTGCAATGTGCAAAGGTGTTTGCAGTTCTCGTGCTTGAGCATCCACCTTAATGATTAATTTTGAAGAACCATGGAAGTTAGGTGGTAGGTTTGGTAGTTACAGAGATTTGCTTTCGGACAAACATCTTCCACAATCACTCCGATCACCCACCTTGGCTCCGTTCCTAATTAGAACACGGACAACGTCTGTCTGATTCGCACGTGCTGCCAGATGTAGAGGTGTCTCACCACGTACCGTTGCAACATCAGGGTTTGCACCCTTAAGAAAACGGTGTGTTATTTATATCTTCTTCAACTCGGCGCTTATTGGACAAAATTATAAAGTAATTTAAATTTTTTACTCAAGTTAACTGAGCCCATTAATCAATCAATACCAATGATATGTCCAATTAACCTTATTACTATATTTTCAAGCCAAAATTTTCCATGGTCACTCGCTAGAGCTGTATAAGGCAATTAGAGAGATATTTTTGAGAGCGTTAACTACAAAACTTCGGTTACTGCAGAGTTGTTTCGTATTAACAAAGTCATTAAACACTTGGAGTCTTCTTCGCGAATGTTGCAATTGTCACACAGCCCACAGTTGAAACTAGTTCTCAGAAGTACCATTAAAACTGCACTATGATTCTAGTTCAACTTTGCTCACCTGCTGAAGTAAGTAAATGACAATGTTGATAGCTCCCATGAAAGAAGCAACGTGAAGGGGTGATAGACCAGATTCTGTTGTTGCTTCAATTGACGCATGATATTTCAGAAGCAATTCGACAACCTGGAACCAATTATTTTCATCACTAGCCTTTCATCTTAGACTCGTGGAAGTGATAAGAACAAAACAGTTCCTCACTTTGATCCTGTTCTTCTTGCACGCTATGTGCAACGGTGTAAAACCGTTCAATGCTCGAGCATTTGGATCCGCGTTTCTATCCAGTAATAGTTTTGCAACCCTTAAATGTTTATGACCGTTTTAAGGAATAGGCAACGCAACAGTTTCGAGAGTTTTCCGGGATTCAAAAACTGGAAGAAATACGAATCGGTCCTAAATGAACGACCGCATATGCAAGACGGGTTTTCCACCGTTCGTGCCGCAATTTTTACAAAATTAGGGGATCGCAAAGATTTTCTTGAACGCAACACTAAGTCGCTAAATTTACCTGACATGCCCACAGTGAGCTGCCACATGGAGCGGTGTTAAGTAGTCCACCGTGACGTCATCGACTGGGGCTCGATGATATAGCAGGATTCGTGCCGAATCGACATGATCACCTTGAGCGGCCATGTGCAGTGGGGCCAAGCCATTCTAAAACAAAGTCTGCGTGAAGAGACGGAATTACGGATTACTATCATGTGAAGATTTTAGATGGAGTGAAATGACAAGAACTTAGGATCAGAAATTGGGTACACCGCCATTGCCCTTGGAACATTTCTGCGACGTAAGTATAATAGTAATGAGCTCAGCCTGTACCGGCCCGTTATTTTTTACGTCAGTGTAAAGGAGGATGAGTAACTGGTTGTAAATAGGAAACGGTCCTTTTTCTGACCAACACGATTTACGACTCTCCCTCCTTTATCTCTCCCCCTCAGCCTTAGTCCCTGCACGATACTACCTACGTGCCCCAGTCTAATGTGACTTTTTATGACATCTCTAATGGCCACACTTGGCTTCAGTTTCAACTTTTAGAGCTTAACTATGTAGTTCACCTTCCGAACTTTTACTCATAAAACTTTTTAGGAAAGACATCTACGTCTCTATTTCAACGTCCGATTCTGTCCTACGCTCATTTCCATGTCAAATTGCCTAAGACACTCCCTTTTTATGCTTGTACTCTATCTGTCTGCTTAAAATTGATTGACTTGATATCAAATCAAGTAGTTGTTATCATATATGTAATACCATACCTCAACAAGTTCTTCATTGGAGCTTAGGCCACCCGGTTGATGCACTTATGCCCATTTGCCTCCATTCAGCAAAATACTCATTCCTCAACGAAGCCCTAGTCCTTTGTTGGAGAGCGTAAACGGGGCCACTTCTCATCACGATAAGTGCGCTCTAGTGCCTGCAGCTGCCCATTTAACGATGCAGAAATGTTCCCAGGAGAAGGCAATCACCCCAACTACCTTCATTTACCGAAGTTGGTCATTCCACAGCTTCAAGAAAAACAGCAAACCTTTGTCTTTGCGCTGATTGGAGCGCCTTTTTCGAGTAGAAGATCGACTACTTGATCGTGTCCACTTCGTGACGCGCAGTGAAGAGGTGTAAGTAGATCTCTTGTCCGTGAATCGATAATCGCTCCATGCTTCAAGAGCAGCTCGACCATATTCGTACGACCCCATTTTGTTGCAACATGAAGTGGACTGAAATAAAATAAATAAGTGTCAGTAATTCATCTAACCCTGCATGCGAATCCAGTCTTCAACCTCTTTGAATTATCAAAGATGCAGATTGGGGAAGTGTGCTCCAACTATATCCGTAAAAACTAATTTAAGGCCGATCTTCTCAAAATTTGAGAAGGGGAAGGGAACCGCGACTCCCAGAGCTATCCGATTACTGAACGTCTGCCCGTCATCTCGCCACATCGAATAGCAATCTCGATTCATTTTCGCGAGCAAACTATAACACGCAGCGCTCACTTCCTTGAGGGTATAGTTATAGGTCGTAGAAAGCTACGGTAGATTTACGATGCCGTAATAAATTAATAATTGAATCGGGTATACAGCCGTTAAAATGAGCCGTTTGAGACAAGACACACTCAGCTTTTTCGCTAAAAAGACCTTTACCTTCATCTCAAAAATGTTTTGCGACAGATAGGCAAAAAAACGCATTTTCTTCGTCGCGAACTTTCACCACCAGCCAATCCTTTGAATAAACATCATGCCACGCATGAATTTTACGCAAGCCAACTTGCCCGTTGGAGAAAAAAAAAGCGTGCACGCCCTTTTTGTGCCATCCCTACGCCAGAATCCCGTTCCCTAGTGGTTTCGAGCAGGAACGAGTAGATTGATTGTTCTCCGAGGACTGGGTTGACGTCGTTAAATTCGCGGCCAAACCACCCAAAATCGATGCTACCCGAGGCTCAGCTAAACGGCTAACTTCCGCCTGACCGAGCGCTACACGCTCCATCCCATCCATCGGCAAATCAAACGCATTCTTGATGAATGCGTTGTAGATGGCTTCTGTACGGGAATTGTGTTGATGAAAGAAGCTCTACCATGGGGACTACAAAGATTTGGGAAGCTCGTTTATTGGATAACACAAGAAGGCCTAGCACCCATCTGGATGCTATGCATATTTAATTGCGGCACCCATCTGTGACCTTTCTTCCAGCACAAACCTCAACGCACGTGTAAATCTATGTACAATGAATACCATAATCAAGAAATAAGAAAAATATGCAATGCAGAATGCCTCACATGTAACCCAGCCAAGTTAGTTCAGCACTGTTCTCATGCTATTCTGCGGGGTATTCCAAAAAATGCGCTTGAATGACTGGCAAATGTGACTGTGTGGGTCTTAAATGTCAACAAACTTGGTTCTATGACATGAGTCAACCTGCCAACACAGCGCCGAACGCTCGTGAAAAAACTACTCATAATGAAAAATGACGGGTACAGAACGGAGATTGCAGAACATCATTCTTATCTGCACTAAAAATTGACACCCTCTAATTACCTCGCCGAATATCACCCACCCATCGTAGCTACCCATAAGAGCGCTTATTTGTACTAAGGTATAACAGCTACGTAAATCTGCTCTAAAGAAGTTTTTCTGGTAATCTGCTTTTTACAACTGACACATATGAAGCAATCAAAGAACCGTAATATATACCTGATATTATGTCGGGCTTGGTAGTTGACGTTAGCACCTTTATCGATGAGAAGTTGGGCGACGTTTTCGTTACCATAATGAGCAGCAATATGTAACGGTGTAAAGCCGGATTTTGATGTCACATCAGCATTGTGCTCATTCTACAAGCACATAATAAACATGAGTAGCGATGGTCGTGTAATTATTTTCTATCGCATTCACGCAAATATCGCCTCTTGTCATTTTGGAATATTCGAGGTCACGCATAATTTAAATCCTATAAGTCGGCAGTACCTGAAGTAATAACGTTGCCGCTCGAATGTCATCCTTTTTGGCGGCGATATGGAGAGCCGGTAGTCTGACTTTTCCACGGGCGTCGTTTTCGAGAAGCACTGCGACGACTCGATCATGACCTTGCTGTAGTGCAACCGCTAGAGGAGTGAAGCCATCCTAAAGTGGCGCTACGAGAACATTTTGAAAAGGAAAAGTCCAGAAACACTTGCAAACAAAAAGAGTATGTCCTTTCAGCAACTTATTCTGGGAGCATAGCAGCTGTCATTTTTTCGCTTAACTTGTTTTCATGTGATTGGGGCTTGAAATTAGGCGTCGAGCGATCTAGAGCTCCCCAGCGATGTTTCCTTTGGTAACCCTCTAATAAGGAAAGCACTAGCCGCACATGAATGGGGGTAATTATGAACGTTATTCTAGGAATTTCTTCCCACGATTATCGATGCAACATAACTTCATTCAAGATTTGTCTGATCCTAGGATTTTAATTTATTAGCTTTGGTGTCCATGAACTCATAAAACACAAAAACGGGAAAAATCGAATCCCACTCGCGCTAAAAGGTAAAGTTGAAATTTATATTGTAAACCAAAAATGTGAAGACAGTAGGTTGCAAATGGTAGCCGTAGAGCTCCTATGTTTACGCCAACATTTAATGAAACACATCAATATCCCCAGTTCCAGAAGTCGCTCTCTAAGGTGCATCTGGTCGAGTTTACGGATATTTCAATCCATCTCGATATCTCAATGGCAAGCTGAGTCGGATATTCGTTCTTTACACTTGCTCGATATTGCTGGCTGTGACGCTGCAACGAATATTTCGTAGGCACAGTGTACTAGAGGGTAGTAATTAATCAGTTGCGATCTTCGGACGCCTGACGGTCATTTTGAAACCAGCTCTTAGGGGTCAATCTAAAGCACTTCACCAAGAGATATTGCGAACCATCGCAAAGACTACTATAAGTGGCCCTGAGAATGAATTATAACGTCTTGATTCCGTCTTCGGTTGCGTCCAAACCCCTCGCCCCTTTAAACTAATCCGAAGGAATTCACTAACAGCAATTTTTGCGTGATTTTTTACAACAGCATCGGAAGCAAAAGTTCATCACTTTCTCGCCACCGTAACATTCAAAATAATGGGCTCGGTTGTTTCGGTCTCTCACAACACCATAGTCACTATATCCCAATGCATGGCACAAAAACCTCGTCGTGTGGAAAATTACTGCAGCACGCACGCACTCGACAAAGGTCAAGCGAAAACAAATAAGCCATAGATAATCGAAGTGAACCGTACCTCAGTGGAAAGCGCTTGATTAGCACCGTGTGATAGGAGGAATCGGACTACATCTTCGTGATTCTCCTGTGCTGCCATATATAACGGCGTAAACCCGTTGAGTGACTGAACATTGACGTTGGCTCCATTTTCGACGAGAATTGTGACTATTAATGATTGACCAGCTAACGATGAGATATGCAGAGCGGTGTTGCCTTTCTGAAATTATATAAAATTATTTATATATTGAAAATGCCACATCTCTCAGTTCGGTCACGTTTATAGGAAAACCTTGTTAGTACCAGTAGCGGTATGAAAAAACTTTCTAGTCAAATATATTGGTAAGTAATTCTTTTGATCTATAAACAGGTATTTGAGGGGCATGACGTTCAAAAAAAAACGATCTAAAATAACATGCAGATGCTACTATTTCAGAAACACGAAAGCTAGCCTCGTTACGGCCACAAATTATCTTACAAACGACCTCGTTATTTCATGATTGGACTCCATTCCAATAAAATTGGCCACATTCCACTTAAGTGGTTTCCGAGGGACATTAATTTGTTTTGTTTTTTCATTTTCACTACTAAAATGGATGATAAACTGGTAACAGTCGCTGGCATATCGAAACTCTTTCGGTGTCTTTTGAAAAATTCTGATTTATAATTAATACTCACCTTTGTTGCAGAGTCAACATGAGCGCCCCGCTTTAGTAATTCACGTACGACCTCGCTGTGACCTTCTTTCGATGCTAAATGCAAAGCATTCAGACCGTTCGCATTGCATGTGTTGATGTCGGTTCCGCCGCGCAACAGTTCCAACACCTTCTCGAGATTCCCGGCACGAGCGGCTCGAAGAAAACTCGCACTCGCACTACCCTCGCCCTGCTGAAACAATAGTTAATAATCCACGATTCCATGAAAAAAGCAGTTGTCATTATAAGTGACAATGAATAAAAACGCGTCCCTGAAAAGCTAAGACAAATCTAAATAGGAAAGGGTTATCCCACTCTGAAATTCACTTTCGCTGGTGTAAAAGTAAAGCGGCAGGCATAAGGTGTGTAACGCGCGACTGGGAAGCCAAACAAAAATAACTCGCCAAAAATAAAATAAGAAATAAATCAAGCGAAAATAGTTTAATCAACATACCCGGTTGTTGAGGTCGGGCGGTGGGTCGCCCTCGCCGGCCATTAGGGTTTGTGTGAGTCCTGCAATAGAGAGAGCTCAGCCTCCTCAGCACCACAACTCGCCTAGAGATCGATTCCTCTGTGTGCCTCGTGGCCGAGCCTCATTTCCCTCGAATGCACGACGAACTCTGCCCGTCTGCACCCCGACATCGAATGGGCGGGCTGCCAAACACAACCATCCCACTACTGCGAGGGAAGCTGACGGGCACTTGGGACCACACACACAGAGAAAGAGATCTCTTTCGAGGAGGCATTACGACGACGACGAAAACGACGACGACGGCGACAAAAATATGATACCAACAATTACGGAATGGAGGAAGTAGGAAATACTTTTGAACGGGAATCGATCAAAAAACTTTGAGCGGAAGAGTAAAAGTCTAACTAAATACGAACAAAAAGAATAGTGAATGACGAATTACAATCGAGATGAACATCTGAACAAACGGATGCAAACCACATTGACGTGGCCGTCGGAAAGGTGTCTTCGCAGCCGTGTGGGCGGGGCGAAATGCGAGTTTATTTGATGAAATGGCGCGGAGAGTTGCAGGAAACATGGCCAAGGCCATGGTGACACCTGTCTAGACCCACAACCCATCCACCCACAATGCTATCTTCAATGACCGGTCTGAACATACCCTTAACTACCGTTCAGAATTGGTTGGAAGTAAAAAACGCCGAGGATAAATGAAGCCGTAACTCGCTCGTAAAATCCGTATCGCAAGTTACTTTGCAACGTCCACATCGTTTCAGGACCCTCCAACAAAACGGAGGTTTTAAAGGAGATAGGATATATAGTAAAAACTAATCCGAGTCCGTCCTGATTGGTGACCTTCAAGCGATGGAGGACAGCGAAGGGTGGGTTGACATTTTAAGGAGGCTAACAAAAGAAAATGGGAGGTGATCAATCTTAATAGCTTTACCCACTTGACAAGGTAATTGCATAGCCAAATCCACCCTGTTCTACGACCACCCATTAACATTATCATATCAGCGCTGTACGATTTCATTCGCATCTAGCCTATACATAACTGACACAATGACAATTAAGCAGAAAGCTGCTAATTCAATTACACAAGGCAGATAAGCCAGTGATCGACATGAAGGGAGCAGGCAGGGTTATACTATCCGTGGAACGCCGCGTTTTTCTAAACTATAAACGCTGGCGGTACGTCGATGATTTAAATCAATAAATAGCGAGTGTCTGTTCCAAGGTAAGAGACTCAGGATACGCACTCGTTCTCTAGTTATTTCCCGCGCTCCTATTCGCGAACAGGTTTGAATGTTAAATAAAAACTTCTCACCTGAAATGTCGCAGTTAATGAGCAGCTTCAAGACAGTGAATTGCTGGTTAGTTAGTTATGTAGTACTCGCCCACCAGTCCGGCGCTTTCCAAAAAGTTGTATGTGGGAGGTGGTAGGTGGGAACTGGTACAAGGAAATTCTGCGCCACGTTTCACCCTGGTCTGGGGCGATTACAGTTGCGGTAACATGTAAAATATCCGTCAAAAGGTGTTACCATGATATGCCATGTCAGGTAACCGCAACGCAGCCGCCGCGCTCAAACGACCTACTTATACGTCGACGTTAGAGCAGGTTTTGTTTTCAAAGCGAGGATCGCCTTTAAAAACGGAGTAGAGGCTACTATAATTGAAAATATGATGTAAATAAAAATAGGCATAGTAAGTTAACAATGAGTAAACAATCAATTAATAGTAAAATGACTGAAACCTAATGTAAGTAAATCCGCTTATATCTCGTATATGTGGTATAGTTACATTATAATGAACATTATCGTTTTCAACCGTTCTCAATGAAGGAAGGACGTAGGGATAAGGAAAAAACTGGGAATATGCGCTTAAAAATGTTGTAAAAGCGGTAACTGTCAAAAGATGAGAACGGATTCTCAAGAATTTTTGCCTGAGATGCAGCTTGAATGTTTATCTTTATTACAGCGGAAAGGTAAGCAAATATTTCCAGCTATGCTATTTTAGTAGGAGTGCATGCGGTAATATCTAATATTCTATTTTTGATGTTCAATCACTCTTGTATGTGGATTTATTGATTCTTACAGCGACCAATCATCCTATGGAAGCAAACATTAAAAAATCCTACATGGAAGTTCCAAGGGGAGAAGGAGGGGTAGAGAAGGAGGTTCTGAGTTACGCATACTTTACTTAGGTGAACTGAATTTGTAGACGAAGGTCTCAATCGCAACGAACCGTCTACCACGAATTAACACGAGCTGGCACGTCGTGGATTGCATTTTACCTAGAGAATATTCGTTAAAACGTATAAATACGCAATCACGTACGTTGCCATTGATACGACGCTTATCTCTCGTTAAGTATGGATGGCCGGAACTCACACTACCCCTTTATCGTCTTGAAAAGCGTTTTGATTACAAGCAGAACATCTTTGACCCTAAGATTTATTTTGGTGCATCGGAAATAGTTTTCTGCAAGAGCATTCTGTATTCTGCACCGTGAGAAGGGGATTCCTTATTAATGGGCTAGATTGAGCCTTAATCAGGAGCCAGTCAAAGACACCCCATACTGGAGTTATGGAAGAAAAGGTAATTGTTAAGATTCCAAGAAGAAAAAACGAAATTGAAAGCAACTAGTAGAAGGGGTATGCATGACAAGCCATGGCTATGATACGTTATTGAATATTCATGAAGTGGTCGACGTGCCGAATGGCAGAGGGGGGATCGAGAGAAAGGGAGAGCTCTGATTCGGCCCATAACATGTCTCCGACTAAAGCTGACTCGAACTGAGACTCTCAGAATGGATAGTAGTAGTGGGTAGTGGGGTGAAAATGGGAATGGATATTTGCAAAACAACGACACCGACCGACAACACCCACTTCTGCAGTCAGTCATTCATAAACACAAGAAGAGCTGAATGCCTTTGAACATGAAAAATATGCTTGGAACAATACCAATCGTACTTTGAAGTTGTTGACGGGTTCATTAGCGCAAAGGAATTCTATTCAGTGGGGAGTAACCCTTTCAGAATGGGAAGAAAACGGATCCATGAGGGGTAGGTGTACGGGAGATACTACAAGGGAAGCGGAAATCAGGTACAATTAATGCACAAAGTGGAAACTCCTTTCCTTTCGGTTCTTTCTTAGGACTGGGAAAGCGAAAGGTTCCCAAAAGGGATTATGAAATCGTAAAGGCATAAAAACCACAATTAAAGCCATTGCTAGAGCCAATCGATCGATCGCGAATAATCGATGAATTGATCGACTGCTGACGTAGATAACCTGATGATTGATCATTTGGCTGTAAATTTTTTTAGGGCTTGGCGTTGAGAAGTGACTGAGAAAAAACCCGTGTGGGCCGAGAAAATGAAGAGTTGCTGACGACAGGATGTGAGAAACGGGACTAACAGAGAGGGATAGCCGTTAGGAAAAGGGGATCAGTGGCTATGAACTATAAAAGAAAATGACCCTGAATGATGGAAGACGACTAAAACTGGGTCGGACATGAATAATTAGCCTTTTTCTAGTAGTTAATATGGATCGCTTAGAAAAGAAAAAGCAGGCCGGCAGATTAGTGTAGTGATGGATGGTACGAAGGACAAGGCAAGAATCTCTCGCATTAAATCTTCTCCGATGGCAAGCGAGGGGTGATGTGGGCTTTTTTGGGTTCCACTGGGATTGGCAAAGGCTGAACGAAGTGGAATGTTGTCCGGAATTCCAAGAATAATTCAACAACATTGAACGAAAGCGAAGGGGGGACTAAAGGGTGAGAGTGATTTGATGGCGCCACGACCACCACCCGACGGACGGACGATGCGACGACGACAACGACGGCGACAGCGACACAAAGTCAATAAAATTTCAGCAATCTCGGTCGCATTGTTTGACTAGGGAAACGCTACGGCACGCACGGAAAGAATAGAGACACATATCGACAAAACGACGCTGTACAAATATCAAGAGCAGCATGAGAAAGTCATGATAATGAGCGCATACACACACCGGGTTCGGGCTTAGAAGAGCTTAACTGACGATACGGCGGAGGCAGTGGCGGCATTGGGTGACGACCAATGTTGTCATGAAACGGGAACAGATGGCCGAAGGTCGCAGACCTCAACCCATTCGAGGCTACATCGACTCATTTTTTTGAGTGGGTCGATAGTGAGACGACAGTCGGCAACACGCTCTGATCACATAATTAACGACGATATTTCGGCGGCACCCTTTGGTCGAGCAGGTTTTTCCTTCAAAGGAGGTTTGGGCTGAGACCCGATTTCGCGGTTGTGGTAGGAGCCTAGTGGCAGACTATGAAGCTGAAGTGAATGGAGTAGAATTGTGGGACATTTTGAACCACCTACTTGGTGCAGAACTTTACAGCAGGGCTTTGTGCAGACCCCAGACCTGAAGGAAAATTCAGAAACTTCACTTCACTTTCAGCCTTGACAGTATTGTTGTCAAAGGGCTTATATGGTACCTGTGGTTATACACTTCCAATACGGGTAGTCGAGGCTTTTCGATAAGTAAGGACTTTCAGCCTCCTTACTCAATCGGTACCATTCAACCTCACTCCAGGGGGCCTGTAGCAGGTTCAGCGTGAGCGGTTATTAATCTCTGGCCCCGAACTGAAAGCATTGTAGCCATTTGGGTTCTCCCTACTTTCTCCTCAATGACTTACAAGAGGGAAGTGAAACCCGGTTACATCGGTTACGTCAGAGGACGAACCTTCTGAATGATTGGTAATAACTATGCCGTAAAAGATAGTTGCCATGGTAGATAATACGGGAGCGCTTGTTCTAGTACTTAGAGAATGGCTATGAATTCACCTTCAGAGGTTCGAATTGAGATTATTTCATGATAGGGCTAAGTAAAAGGCAGTGCCAAGTAGCGCTATGACCATAGAATAGTCCTGGGATCAAGTGCCAAGATGAGTCATTTACTACAAGTCACGTAAGCCGCCTATTACGTCGTGGCTGAGCAAAGCTCAGAGGCAACAAGGGGATATCGGGCAGAACCCAAAAAGATATTAATCGATGCCACGTGGGTGATCTCTACTTTATTTTTATCCTGAAGCTGTATAACATATATAGTAATCCCCTCACTAGATATTTTGCACTTTACTTTTATCATCAACTTTTAAAACCTTTATTTTTATTTTTATCTACAAGTTCTAGCTGTAAAATGACATAGTAAAATATTATAATAAATGAACCCAGATATAGACAATCTTTTATTCAAATTCCACTCCTAAGTTTTGATTATAAAAAAAACAGATAAAGATTCCAGTGTTGCTCAATCCCGTCTGAGGGATGCACCTCGCATTCTACTTCCATTCAGACTCTTAGGGTAGGTTTGAATGCGAATGTAGCCCATACAATGGCTTATGGTGGCCAGCCCATGTGTAATTCGGTTCTTTTATAGTTCCAGATGAGTCTGGTACTAATCATCCGACTACGGAGGGATGGAAGATTTAGTTGGCCCAGGCAAATATCCATCCGAGGTTCGAACCGTGGACCCGGCGGGTATGATACTGCGACACTAACCATTGCACCATCTCTGCTAAACTGTAAACTAAGACCCTCCTACTAGCAATATTAATTTGATTCAAATAGGGTAATAGGTTTAAGTTAGGAAGTAGAATACACTCAATGACAAACTTTATTTTAGATTTATCTTTAATTTTGGCTGTAAAAAAGATTTTACTTATTGGCAATTTTTCTTTACTTTCAGGCTTTAGCCGTGAGATTATCTTAATTTTAACTTCTTATTTCATTTTATCCTTGGATATTAGCTGAGAACTAGAATCTACCCAGTGGTGAAATAAAAAATAAAGTTCAACTGTAGTAGTAAGGCATAGACCTCGGTACTTTCCAGACTGGCGAAAAAAAGACTACTGCAGGTACGACATGAGAGAATGAAAGTAGGGTGCTTAGGAGCTTCCTCGTTGAATAGGCTTGAAACATCTGGAGACCAGTGTAAAGCAGTGAAAGCAGAAGGAGGAGGGAGAACTCGGCTCGACCCACCATCACCATAAAACCGGTCGCACTATTATAACAACGGGGAATATTAGCCGCCATATAACACACCAACCATTTCGTGAAGTTCTGATGATAAATCCGTTTGGCCGTCCGTTCCATCGCTACATCCTGGTACGATAAAAATCGATGCGACTAGCCAAATCGGTTATGACGCATTCACGTCGCAAAAATCCCATCAAACAACTCCACTCAACTACGATAGCGAGTGGCGTTTTTTCCTCCCACCAATACCAACCTAATTTTATTGACTGATTCAATACGACGGCACGATTCAATATGATGTACAGTGGCTCGAATACAAGGCCTCGAGGCGAATGAATGATGTGAGCGGCTCAAAAACTCCGATCGCTCGGCTTGGCGTAGACGTTCTGACTTGTGTGGCAGATGTTGCGCTTGACTGACCTTACTGGATTTCTTTAGATATTCAGAGTCCCTACCGGCAGCAAGCGGAAACAAAGGGGACCTGGAGACTTTTATCATGACTGTAGGCGAGCGAAAGGACACGGCTGAATGACTTCCATGTAAAGGAATCGTGCGACATGCGTAGTTGAAGGCATGCCGACTTCGGGAAGCAAAGGTGGAACGCCCTAATTGAGGGTCCGTGACAGAGACGGTAAAGCACTGGTATAACTACCCATCCCTGTGACCCTCTTCTGAAAAAAGTTGTTGTCTAACCAGCTGCCAAGACGATGAGCAAGTGACAGGAAACGAGTCCGAGAATAGTAAAATACTAGTACAGCTGCCTACCCGTGAGATTCTTCAAAAGCTGATATCTTACCGAAGCAGTCTAGGGAACGAAAAAGTGATGGGCAATGGCATGAGTGGGGTCTGAATTGGAAATGCTATCGTATCAAACGATTTCACGATACACTGCAATATTATGTGGGCGAAAAATCGACTACGGCGACGGGCGATGATGAATTCACCCACGGGGAATCGATCCACGAAAAGTTTAATCTAACAACGACCAGAGATCGAAGACGGTGGTGATGTTGCTAATTACAGCGAGCAAATAATCATTACGAATCTTCCCGCTAAGGTGGAGAGTCCAAGGGAAAGAATTCCTTTTTGAGCTGCATAAAATTCTCCCACTTGACCCATTCCTAAACTTTCCAGGCTCTTCCTGTTTTTTCGAATGATATTTTCTCATTTTTGGGGAAATCACGAGTGAGGAATCAGAGTTAGATTGTTTCATAGAGAGACCCTCTTTAGGGTATGAACACCAGAACTTGACCTGTCTCAAGGAGTGCCTCTGCCGGAGCCGCATCAGGAACCTCCTTAGCCCAGTATCACCTTACCATTAAGCCTCTTAATACCCCACTCGTAATTCGTGGAACACTTGGTGATAGGCAGAAACCTCTCTGATAGCCTCTTCTTCTCTGAATGCTGAACCGAAATTCAGGTTGAAAATATTTATGAACGTAGGAAATATCTAACTGTGGGGGATATGTATGTGAAGGGCAACCAGTAGGGGAACTTGGATTTTCTTGCATAACCCCGCTCTCCGTTTGTTTTTAATCTATACGGTTTCTTTGGTAGAGCTCAAGATTTCCCAATACAAATACGAGAGGAGTTTTGGTATATCCGAACGGGCATGAGAACAGGTAATACGAGAAGGGACTGAATATCCACAGAAGAACGCTATTTGGTGGGTAGAGCTTGGGAGAAAAAGTTAGACGTTCCAAAGAGGGCAGGATGTGGATTTCGATGCTGGGAAATGAACTGTGGATCCTTAAGGCCGGGCCCGTGGGTGTAGAATGATTCGAAAGAGAAGACGGTTCTCTTGAGTTCGAAGTCGGTTTCCTTGAGTTCATGGTTTCAAAATTGCTGCAATCATTTACAGGGAAGTGTTGGAAAAATGCAGTGGAGTGGGAGTTTGCATGGAGTCTTTCTTGTCGATACCGTATTACTCCCTGCTATTCTCCATGAATTCCGCCATTTAACGATTTCCCTCTGCAGCGATCTTTATGACATTATGTTTTATTGCGTTTGATTGCAAGCATTCATTGCATTGTTGGCCCACCCGTTCAGAGACGGCTGTACTGGGGAAAGGCGATGATGCCGAGCATCAAGTCTTAATCATGCCGTTGTTAAGCAACTTTGAATCGTAATAACCCCATATGTCGTCTTTCAGATCACCTGGGTACCGTCCAGGCAGCATTTCGTGCAGGACTCAGACATGACGGAATTCGTCGTGAGGTTTGGTGTCAGCTTCCCGATAAAGCAATGCACCTTGTTTTGGCGTTTGATTATTACAGTTACGTCGGAATTAGGGCGAAGTCGAGGAAATCCCCGAGCTCGAAGAACGAAGAAATAATGGGGATCGAACCAGGGAAAGTGTTGGCACCCGTGGCTGTGATATAACCTTTGTAAAGAAACCATTTTTGTAAAACTTTAACAAATATAAGGCCTTAATGGATACGGTATTCGTAGCAGCAAGTCTTATCAACCTCGAAATAACGGTCCATAAAATAGAGGAAATATATTTTAGCTTGTTTAGGGCAGCGCATACCATTATAATGATAACATTGTGATAACATTTGATAAACTTTAATTCTTCCTGATGAAGAAAAATTCGTCTGTACCTATCAAATAGGCTTCGGTAAGGCTTGAGTGGCGAATGTCGAATTAGGCAATAGCAACAGGGACGAATCAATTCGTTTCCCAAACACAATCGTAATCGTTATCAGAATTGATTGGGAAATGGCTGTGGGAAACCACTTGAAAACAGCAAAACAATGAAACTCATAGTCAGTACAGTAACCAAAGTAAAACATTAGAACATGAAAATCAGGGAACATAATGGTCCTTCCCATCGAAGGTTTAAAAAGGAAACGCTGCCCCCCCCCCCCCCTCCGAAAAAAACATTTATCTTATCTCTAGTATAGTTTTATACTTTTTATGGCCTCTCTACATTCTTGAACACCTCCAGAGTGATCACAACTGTAGTGATAACTTGGAGTGAGGCGCCAGTCTGGAATCAGAGAAGTGGTTGACCGATGGGGTTCTGGTTATGGTTAGACTGAAGAGAGTACTCTATGCTCTAGGGAGAGTAGCTTCCATTAGTGGAAACTAATGACTACTCTGACTAGTTAACGCGGAAATGGCTTGATGATTACTGGTAGGCAGCAGCAGCAAGCAGTAAAGAGACAAAGTAATCGCGGCGATAAAGCGGGGACACAGTCACAATGTTGACATTAGCAGAAGAAATGCCATGGGCTTGTGCTGCTGTTTCCGCAGCGAATGCCTGTCTCATCAGTGAATCAAACGAGAACGGCGGATCTCGAGTGAGGGCTTCAGAAACTATACTTTGACTAGAGAATTTCCCGCAGCATTCCTTTTGCTTATGAGAATTTTGTAAGAAATATAAAGTAAATGTTCAGTAATAATTATGAGTTGTGTCCTTCTCGGGCATAGGGAAGTTACTGACAAGCAGAGCGGCTATACTAGTCATACTAGAGACCCAGATTTCTTCAGTATCGCGGGCCAACTTTTTAGGTGATTCAGGGATCTCATTCTTTCTGCAACAGACTACTCAGTAGCGAACTTTCTTGAAGTTCCCGTGTAATCGTTGCATCTAAGCTGGCTCCCACAAGTCGATGCTTTGGAAGGATCCAAAGCCCCAACTGTTCTGGAGGGAAATCGAATGAGTGGCGCATCCCAAGATGTGCTGAGGAGTTGCCTATCAACTGTATAATTCAGAAAACAAGCTTACATACCCGCTTCCTTCCATTTCATCATCTTATACGTCATATTCGGGGGGCTCCTTAGGGAGAAAAGAATACTGATTGTCATAAACTTCTCAGAAGTGTCAAAATCAGGAGAGCCCACTGATAGATGAGCAACTGAAGAGTATAAAACATTGTTTGATCCCCATTGACAACCTTCAAACTTTTTATTCTAAGGGTTGTAAACTTCCATTTCCGTGAATTTGTGTTTGTAACCACTTATTTTTTTCATTCATTTGGATCAGGCTTCGTTAGACTTGAAGTGGTCCAACCTAATGCACAAGATTCCCAAGGATCCTTTCCACTGAGTACATTCCGACCGATCAGTTGCAAGGTAAATGTGTTTTTACCCATCCCAGATTGATGTTCCTCGTGGGAGAGAAGCAGTCTTTACAGTTGAGATGCGACGTAGATTAATTTCGGGGATTGTGGGGTCCGGAGGCTCCTTACGCCACATGCTACCTCCTGTCTAAAAGAGAGCATCGGGCACTTAGAAAGGTAATTGAACGCTTTTCAGGTGAGAGAAGGAGGAGGAGTAGTTCTGGCCCTTTTTTGGGCGGGCGAATGGGGCATGTTCGTTCCTCTTTAGGACAAGGCGCACCAGCCAAAGCAATACTTGGAAATTCCAGAAATCGCAAAACATTCTTGAACACTCTAGCTGAGCTGATTTTAGATCAATAAAAGGATAAGGATAAAGTTTTTGGCGTTAATCAATCCCGTCTGAGGGATGCGCCACGCACTCGACTTCAATTCAGAATCGTAGTGGGGTAATGAGTGCGTATGTGGCCTATAGTGACTTGCGGTAAGCAGCCGATGTAAAAGTCTGTGCTTTTATCCTCCCAGACGAGTCTGGTACCAATTCACCGACCCCGGAGGGATGGAAGGCTTGGTTGACCTAGGTGGGCATCGATCCGGGATTCGAATCCCTGACCGTGCGTGTGATATAGTGCGCCACTTGCCACTACACCACCTCCGCCCTTACGGTTAGATTGATAATTAGCAGATATTTTGCTTCGTTTCGGAAAGGGGGATAGTTTTGGCATTCACTTGGAAATTATCAAGAGCTGGGACTATACTACATATGTAAACGTGCGATATGAGGATGTGTATCACATTTCTTAGCACGTCAGCACAATGCCTTCCCTGCATACTAATTTCGAAGCTTATTTGCAATTCTATGCCGATTGTTCAGCAGAAAAGCAAGCTAAAAGGACTTTAGTCTCAAATGGGAACAAGCAAGGGACAGCCTCACTCGGCAGTGGTTCTTTTATTCTTGAACAAATAATAATAGATTTGATAGAGCCAAGAATGAGTGATTCCAGAGGATTCCTGAGAAAAAATCGAAATCTCTTCAACATTTGATCGTTATTGTTCGTAGGCAAATACCGTGAGGCGCCCGACGGTTGTTATCAGAATTATGTGGGAAATCATCGAACATTCAGTCTGTTTACGAGCGGAAAATGTCTCTTCAAGGAGACGTGTCCGTGACTTCGATAACGGTAACATAAGACGGGCAGGGGGGTGAATTTTCGGAGAGGAAATGGGAGCAGAAAGTCGTTGAATGTGCACACTCTAGCACAATGCACTTGTTATCGTTTTTCCCATTTGTTTGATGAAGGTCGAACAATGTGTGGGCATGTGCCTCACGGGTCTCTAGGCTGTTGAGTGCTCTTCTAGACCGGAATACGAAGAATTGCTGCCACGACAATGTTATGTTTCAAGCGCTCATAAAAGAAATCCCAGGGAAGCACTTGGGAAATGTGGGGAAGTTCGAGTAAACCTATTGGATACTGTAATTTTAGAAATTCATAAAATTATCAGAAATTTTTTGATCGGAAAGAGCAGTGGATTTGGAGTCATATTAAGCAGGAGTAGGGGACAATACCCAAAAAATAGCTATGAGGAGGAGCGGAATGTGGGAAAGGCACAGGAGTTGGAATGCCAGATCTTCCCCTAACTGGCTATCAGTTTTGTGATTTTATATCCTCGAACAACTGTGTTATGTACTAATTAATTCAGAAAGATGGGACTGCTGAAGAATTCCTATCGATCAATGCCATTTTTATTCCGAAGCGAACGTTTTTCGAGCGTTTATTCATCTGGTTTTTTCATACGACGTGTTACCCCAAATAGCTCTCAACAAAAGTGCATAATGTTGATCGAGACGAGATTTTCCACCAAAATAGATCATGCTCCCCTGTGCGATTTATAGGGGCATCAAAGTACTGGGCTATTGGGTTCGTATACAGCTTTTGTGCGATATAGGCAGTGTTCAAGCCGTTCTAGACTAGTTTGGGAATAAGGTGTGGAGGTAAGGTGGGTGCTCTACCGGGCCGCCTAGGCCTTCAAATTTCAGAGCCCTGTTTTCAACCAAGATTTGCTGAGGAGCAACTTCGATGTCGAGAAATTTCGATGGCGAGGCCTCCCCCTTACCCAGCTCCATGGAGCAGCTTCATCAGGCCGTTACCCATCCCTAGATGACGTCACTCAGGGGAAACTAGAAGTGTACAGTATTCCTAGTACGAAAAAATACAGCGTAAAAGAACGCGAAGCATGGAAGATAAATCATTCCGCAAGCTGGGCTGGGGACATCATAATCGAGCATTTTATTACACGCGCTGCCAGGCAATATACAGTAATCCACTCGAGCGATGTGGGACCTGATATTAATCAGTTTGCAAATGATGGATCAACAATCAACGAGCTCCACCCTTTTCATTTTAAATAATGTAGGAAGACGTGAGCATTCATAAATCATGTTCTTTCAATCGAACCAGTTTTAGGGAAGGACATTCACGAAGTAGTATGATCGGAATGTTCCCTTGTTAACCACGGAAAGATCTTTCACCGTTTTTCCGATCAATCAATGACAATCATAAAATGTTTGGAATTCAAATTTCAGGTATAACAAAGAAAATAGGAGGGGCAGTGGAATGTCACCACTCTTCTGGGGCGACCATGAACTGGAGATCGAACCCCATGCCCTAACCATTTTATAACACCAGAACTACTTTCCGCAAAGGGTTGGGTAACCGGTAGTCTACTCATCTAGGAATGACGAAAATTAGTTTATACATCTGCTAGTTTTTTCTGCCTGTTTGTGGATAGAATTGGAATTCAGAAAGCACTTGTATTCCGGAAGAAAGCGTCAAGGATGTCGCACATAAATTAAATTGATTAGCTTAGTAGATATTCCATTTTTTTCATTTTTATTGGCCTAATTAATGCCGAAAAGATATGGAATTCCGTACGTAGCTCATCTCTTTAGAACGTTTCAAATGTCAGCTTCATAACTGAGCCATGACGCCTTTTCTTTGGAGACATCATTACTAAATAGAAACCCTGAATGGTACGCGATAAACGCTAGTGATGCTTACTATGGCCAGGACTAAAAGCAAACCTTGTCCCTTTTGTGGGGAGTGCTCTGATAGATGACAATCGCGTAGCGGGGATGCTAGTTAGCTTTCCCATCCTGTTAGGGTCCTTTAGATTGACCAAAAAATAGGACTAGCTCGTTTTGTTGCTGGATTGCGCTGTTATTTACTTGATCATGATCATTATCGATCAAATTGTTCGATTTTATCTATTGCGAGGTTACATACTTATGATGAATAGGTGTAATGGTATATATAGAAAGCAGTAGCAGAAGAAGTACCGTATAAGTATTGATTTATTGATTTTGTTATTTCCTGGATGGGTTGACTCCACCTCTGCGCACCCTGCGGCTTATACAGAAATTCACCTTGTATTGTTCGGTATAATAGTATGTATATATTCAAGAAAGGTTGAAATTTTCGAGTTTTTTTTTTATTCAGAACATGAAAAAATAATCTTTCTGTTGTTCGCCAAGTGGTTCTTCAAAGTGGCAATAGTCTGGGAGTGCTAACACAAACAGAGGACTTACATATATGGCGGGGGAGTCGTCGTGCAGAACCCAGCAAGCGCGAAGGTCGGGAGGAGGGAAATATTTGGGAGAAGGGGGGGGGGACACTGTATTCTTCAACATTTTCTTTAGCTATGAAGCTATGTTTACAGTGGTCAAGCCCAATACTACTAGTCATGCTTCACTGGTAATCACAGTGAGTAATATTGTAATCTAATATTTCTCGGATTAATCAACTATATTGTTTGTTCAGTTGCTTTAGTCGCTACCCTCCATTGGCATGATCCATTCAACAATCAAAAGTGAATTACTGTAGATCCAATTAGAGACCTACTTTTTGCGTGCAAAAGGGTTTGAATATCGAACCAGCGCAAAATGTACTTCGTACAGAATCAGATTGTCCCATTAAAAAAAAGCATAATTGGAAAATACGTAGCCGAGCCAACCAACAGGAGAAAAAACGAAACCAATTTATTTTGCTCGTCTCCCTTGTCGGTCCTAACCATAAAGACTGCAATTTTGGTTACAAAAATAGAATTATGGGTAGCTAAATTGGTGGTTACTGTCAGGATTTATGTAGATGTCTTTGACTCGCCGGAGTTTTTGGGCTGCATCCCAACATGAAAAAATTCCCATAAAATGGATGACAAAGATGCCACAAGGAGGATGTGTTTGGGGAAATTGATCGCTCTCGTTCTACTATCTCGCCAAAGAGATACCTAAAGCCGAGGGATCCTTCGAAGACTCCAAAGGCTGGTGATATAAAAGCTCAGGCAGACTTTATGAATGTTTCTTGGCGTGGGTCCAGCAAATAAATCCAAGAACGCTCCTTGTTTATTTGATATTTAGCTTTAGTTGAATAATTTTCAATATTTTCTATGTCTATTATGAATAATGTTTATTTAATATGCGTATATTCGGGAATTTAAGAGCATAGGCGGTGTAGCGCCAAGTGGCGCAGTAACACACGGTCTAGGGATCGATTTCTGGATTGATACCATCCGGGCCAACCAAGCATTCCATCCCTCCGGGGTCAGCTGACTGGTATCAGCTTTGTCTGGGAGGATTAAGACAATGTCTTGTAGATCGGCTAACCCCCACAAGTCATTGTGTAAGCTACATAGGCATTCAAACTGCTTTCTGAAGTTGAATGCGGTGGCAAAACCCAAAAAGGAATTGTCTAACGCCAAAATACTATCTATTGTCCTCTATTTAGTATTTTTCTTCAAAGGTATGAGTTAATGGCCAGGTAACTTCCAAGTACCCAGCAAACCAACATACAAGTCTACATGATATGTGTTTTGGTTGTAATAATTGATTCCCGAAATACCAGCGGGTATTAAAACCCAGCAGAGTTTATACGGTAACTAAAAACGCATAAACGATTATATGTGCAGTGGCCGTGAAATTGTCTTCCGCACGAACTAACTGAACCCTTCCCCTATTCGAGCTGACTAGTCAGAACCAAACTTGTATGGGAGAGAGATTTTGACGAAACGTTTTCCTTTCAAGCCATTGTTTACTTTCGAAGCGCTTCATGACACCGAAAGAATGACGCAGGAGATGTGACGAATTCGGAAGGGGTTGAAAGGCGCATCGCAAGCTACCCCTCACTACCCGCCCACGCCAACCAGGCCATCAGTTACTCCAGGATTGGTTCAGGCATCAGATTTGTGTGGGACAAAAGAGCTGAAAAGCACTTGGCTGGGCCCATCGCAGGTCGTTCGGAGACCAAATAAGCCATTTTAACTCGCCGCTGGTTCTGATTGGAAGTTAGGCGCGAGGCGTATCCCAAAAATACAGAATTGGCCAACGATAAAGACTAATCTTTCCACCCTTTATGCCGCTAATTTGGGTTAGGCCCTACAGACACTACATAAGCCCATCCATTCTTAGCTGGCGGAAGAATCATGACTCGGTCCTGGCTGGAATTGAACCAGCGACCAGTGTACCAAAAGGAAAGCTGCAGTCAGTAGCACAAATCTAAGCGCATTAAGATTAGAAAATTCCTCATGGAAGTATAGAACTTCAATCGAAGGTGCAGGTATTCTGTGGGATCGATACCTATGTATTTAATTGGTCGGAATAAAAGGTGTGATGGGCAGGAACAAGTAGTTGGCAATTGCATTCACGAAAAGGGAATCGACTTCTGAATCGGATTGCTCTTAGGTGAATGCCCCTCCCTTTCCCTTAACGGTCGACTGATTATCAGATTTATGTGGGAGGATAAAAAGGCCAATATGGAGCCATTTAGATTATTGTATGGGCATAAAGCAAAAAGTCGAAGTACTCCATAAGTGGATTAAGTGAGCCGTTGGGTTGAGTTGACATAAATAATGGTGCTTAAGTAAATTAGGAGAATTGGCGATCGATCTGAAGTTACCGTAATCCTACTCCTGGGTTCTACTGGTATTGCGACTACTGGAATTTTTTGAGATTCTGAGATTTTTTTTTGAATTGGATAGGCTATTTCAATGTAACCACTTAAATAAGTAACGCCAGACGAAAAATATATAATATATAATATATTTTAAAATAAAAAATATATAATATATATAATATATTTAAAAATAGCCACTCCGCTTAATATGAACCAGGGAAGGCGTACCTGACATAGCTGAGGTCTCCTACAGAATGGCTGGAGTAGGTAATGTAACTGAGATCAATAGGCGAAACCTTTGTAGAGGGGTTACCGAAGTAATAAGCGAAATGTGATTCAGAACAACGGTGGCGCCCTCGAAAAACCAGTTTCGCCCTGTGTCACAAAATGTTCACTGCTCAGACAGGGTGTGGGAGAAGTGGGCGGTAATCAATTGATCATCGTTGCAAAAGCGATCGGCGAAATTCCTCCACGTTCAACGCGATACCACCACTTGGCGCTCATACGGAGCATAAATCTCGATGGTGGAACATTACATCGACTGGGTGCCCGTATGATGCGATTCACGATACACCGGACAACTAGCTGACAAGGTTTTGTACGTCAGTCTGAGGGCGGGGTTTGGGAATCCCATTTGCAGTTCAGTGCTTGGGATGGCGGCTTCCCAATCAAGGAAACCAATGGGAATGGGTTTTCTTGCATAAGCGTTACTCATTCCAAGGTAATCAATTTAACTGACAGGTGTGAATCACTCCATGAGTCGATGGAACATGTCGATAGGTTCGACGAAGTTGTTGGGTCGTTGGTAATTATTTTAGGCTCGAAATGGGCTTGATACGATCACATTGCCCTATACCTCCGACAAAGTTAACGTGTGAGGGTGAAAAAGGTGAAACGACCTTTCCGAAGGAAAGTCATCCTTGTTTCTAACTTCCAGAGTTTCTTGGGAACGTCTTCAGTTTACGCAACAGCTTCCCAAATAATTTAATATTCAAGTTTTCCGAAATAGTTTTTGTATAGTCCTATTCAAAATAATTTATAAATTCAGTTTATATGACGTGTCAAATTCGATACATCAGGGCCGGTTGTATGATCGCTGGTTCATTTTCTGAGAAAGCGCCATGCACCCGACTCCTGGGCGAAATATAAGTAGGGCTAGATGGTGGATTTAGGTTGAACAATGAGTTCCGAAATCCGATATGAATACTTCCTACCTCAAAGATAAATTCCAGAGCTTTACCCAAGAAGGAAAGCCTCAATTGATCTGATTAGAGTCAGATCTTAGAATTGAATCCGGGATAAATGTGTATGGAGGGTCGCTTCCCATTGCCCGGCTCCCTCCCACAAAAAAAATCACGAACATTTTGAAAAAGGGAATTTTTGTCACGTTGTAAAATAGATGAGCAGTTGGAGGGGACACTTTTCACTCCACTTGAGCCTTTCTTGCTAACCGATTACCCCTTCTTGAATATTTGAGATGAGCAAACGTTTTGTGATCATCTCAGCTGGGAGATATTGTCAACGTCGGTGTTATCGCCTGTCGACGATAGGTAAGGAACTGAAGTGTTTCTCAGAATGCGCTTAGTCGAAGCTGCTAGTTATACCACTGCCAACCAGCTACCAGTCCATTCCAAGG
This sequence comes from Haemonchus contortus, assembly GCA_000469685.2. Taxonomy (NCBI): domain Eukaryota; kingdom Metazoa; phylum Nematoda; class Chromadorea; order Rhabditida; family Trichostrongylidae; genus Haemonchus; species Haemonchus contortus. The sequence goes on from LS997565.1 coordinate 43,026,469, forward strand.
ATCGCTCCAGTTAGGAACGGAGGCAATTCAATTTAGAACACAGAAGACATTCGGGCTGACGAATGCTTCCCGAAAACATGGGCAACGCCCCTTTTTCCCTTCCCCTTCATACTCAACTGGCGATTTGAATCAAGAGGGTAGCCCACACCGCTCCATCTTTACCAAAATTTGGTTGCCAACCTAGGGTTCTATAACAACATCAAGGTCTGTGTTAGTTTGGATGAGTCAGTAATTCATATAAATGGTAAGGATAAAGTATGATGTTCGGCCTCAATTAATCTCGTCTGAAGAATGGGCCCCGCACTCGACCCCCATTTAGAATTGTAGTGACGTATTGAATGCGTATATGGCCTATACAATAACTTACGGCGGCCAGCCGATATGCAAGTCGGTTAATTTTATCCTCCCAGAAGAGTCTGGTACCAATTAACCAACCCAGAAGAGATGAAAGGCTTGGTTAGGTCAAGGCGGATATCGATCCGGTATTCGAACCCGTGACTATGTGAGTGTGATAGTGCGCCACTTGTCGCTACACCACCTCCGCCTCATCTACGTAGCATTACAATGAATTAACAAGAAGATGACTGCTTAAGCAACCTGACTGCCCAATTCTGCCTGGGTCCAGCCCTGGAAGTGATTAGCACCCCTCATGCTCAAAGAAGTCAAGTGAAATGCGCTGTGACGCTCATCTGTCTAGGAGGGGAAGTTGAAGATTTTTGATAGAAATATGATATTGCCATATGAAATGTGATATGCTGTGCCCGGGAACTCAAAAATCTTAAATTTACAAGCGGAATGGAAGATAGGTGAAAATGCATCCATCCATCAAATACGTTCACTTGGGAGGTGAAATTGCGGTACTTCATCACACCAATTTCGAATGGAAACCCAACGTATCCATTATAGACTGGGTTTGCGATAATTCATTTAAAAATTATATGTTTACAGTAGCAGAATCCTCAAATCGTCCCACCTATTGGGTAGAAGCTATGATTTGTGGGAACTCTAAGGCAAACTTTTGGGGACACATCAACAGACCGTATATTTCGAAGTAGGGTAGCACCATTGTTAAAGGGTCCAACAATTAACTCAATTAAGTCAGGAATGTCCCAAGAATCAAGTCTTAGACATCCCGAATCGACTTTCGTCCCCAAAGCAACCGGGCCCACACGTCTCACCAGCATATCTCTCACACCCTCTCCAGCTCATCCTCATCTCATTGGGACCAGGTTCTTCAAATAATTGCATCAGCCAAATGCGAACATATTTAAGTGCCTGGTTAATGAAATTCTATGTAGGAACTGGATGGCTGACGTATCCGCAGCGGAATTCGTCAACATACAGCACTCAATCTCCTTTTTGGTTATTCGTTTCAGGTGTAGAAAGTAAGGGCTTTCTTGAACTTGCCATCGTATTCAGGGAAAAGTCGTCGGAGGGGTCCCTAGATGACCCTGTCAAAGCAATGTATTGGTCAATAGCATATATATGTGCTACGATGCAACACACGTGGTAGGTGTTGTGCATGGCGCACACCTAGGTTCATGACTGTGACCGAAAACGTACAATACGGCAGATGGATCTCAATCGAGCCCAATCACAATTGTACCAATAGTAACCAGTTGCCAACCACCAAAAGAGTGAGAAGTTGTACTTGCAGTGTTTTCGATAAATTTCAAATAATAGGATGAGTCTAATAAAAAGTTCTTCTGTATCATTGCATTGAGGATAGAAAACCGGAATATTGGCAATTTATTTATTTTGTTCTATTCAATAACTTGTATTTCGAGGGAATCGTTTTTTCTTGCCTGCGCAGTACCGTATGAATGTAGTCAGTGGCCCTGAAAATCCGGGCGACATGAGTCGTCAATGTTCCACGCGTTTGCAGAATCGATGTGAGGTTTTTAGTTTGCACTATCTCAATAGCAGCCCAACGAGCAGCAGCCGAATTATGTCCGTCCAACTGTGAACAAAGTGCAGATTGGAGCATGATTCTATGGACTTTTCCATGGACTAATCTCGCCAATGGAAATGGCTTGTCACTGGCTTGATCAGGGACATTTCAGAGAGTTCCTCTCATCACCGTCATCGATGCTATTCAAAGTCACAAACGAATGTCAGAGAAATCCCAGATTTCAATCTGCCATTGGATTTCGATGGTGAAAAAACTTCAGCCGACTGAGGCCGCTTGAGAAGAACGGAAGCCTCCCCAATCAGAAAACTGCATCTACCAAGCTCAGATTCGGGGGCTATAGGGCGCCAAGGGATGAGCAGAAGGGGTGGGGGGGAGACGAAACTGATGATGAGGTTTCCCATATCACCTTCACATCGAGATTATCTTAGGGCATCTCACAAAGGGCTGGCGTTAACTGGCGGAATCACTCTATAGTGAAGTCAGAGAGGAAAAAAGCGCTGCCTTCAATGAAGCGGATCGTACTTGCAAGGGCCTCCCCTCGGTTTATACTTTGCCATATTCCCTAGAATCTCACGGGGTACCAAAAAATCGACTTTAACACCGACTGGCTTTCCCAAACAGGAACCAAGGATACCCTTAGGACTTACGAGCTTGAATACCCGGGGTAGTTCCTATGAGCCTTTAAAAGGATCAAGGATAAAGTTTTTCGGGTTAATCAATCCCGTCTGAGGGACGCGCCCCCGCTTTCGACTTGCATTCAGAATCGTAGTGGCGTTATGAGTGCGCATGTGGCCTATACAGTGACCTGCGGTGGCCAACCGATGTACAAGTCAGTGCTTTTATCCTCCCAGACGAGTCTGGTTCCAATCAACCGACCTCGGGGAGTGGAAGGCATGATTGGCCTGGGACCTTATGTATACATATGAGCCCTTATGTATACATATTTAGAATGAACCTTGAAATTCCATGGACTAACTCCTTTGGCTACTAGTTTCGGCTCCCGAATGGATATTCGCCACATCCTCTCGAAATGTAAAATTAGGTTGAATTTTAAAACAATGATAAAGGGTGATGTAGTGCCAAGTGGCGCATTGTCACAGACATGGTCCGGATCGATACCCGTCCAGGCCGAACACGTCTTCTTTCCCTCCGGGGTCGGTGGCTTGGCACCAGACTTGTCTGGGAGAATAAAAGCACTGACTTGTACATTGGCTGACTATCTTAAGTCATAGAGTAGGCCACGTATGCATTTAAACGCTATTAGATATTGATTTAAGTGGCAGTTGATTGCGTGGCGCGTTCCAAAGAGAGATTTATTCGTAGCTATACGAATGATAGCATGAAATGCCTATTGCCTAATGCCTAAAATGCTGGGACCAATTTTTTTGAGACTTTTCAAGTGTCAGGAGCGTCCATCGAACCTGCTGTGATTTCCAACGATAGCTGGATCTGAGGGGATCCCTTAGCATAGGAAGGGCAAGGGAAAGAAAGTGTCTACCTGTACCTCCCAACTACATTTTTCGAAGATCCCTCCCTAGATAACTTTCAGCTATCAGGCTGTCACTCACCTAAGCTCTCATGAGGCTTATTCAAAACTTATGGTTCGCTTTCAAATTATCATTTGATTCCAAGAAAGTTCGCAGTTCTGCGAACTGCAAAGTTTTCGAAGTCTCGAAATCCTGCCCTCCTAATATATTCCCCCATACCTCTGAACTTTCGCACTCTCAAACTTCCTTTCTATTTGTCTTGGAAGTTAGCCTATTAGTTTGTCTCTTTATCATCCAGCTGAGCTTAGCATTGGACTGCAAAAGTGGTTTTTGGTGGGTTGAACTGGCTAACAAGACATATCTTCAATTGGAAGTATATTAGAGACTAAAATAAGTCTCGATTTTGAGAAGATGGAGGAAGAGGGAGGGGTTCTGGCTTCCAGCCAATTACTCAGCAAGGACGAGGAGAGACGGTGAGGAAATCAGCTCAAGTATGTACTGATGCTTTCTCAGATAGGTGTCCCCTGGTTTTGCGAACGAAGGATCAAGCGGGGAATAATCGTGCCACCGTATAGCGAGGATCGATGTGAACAGATGTCAACTGTCAATTAGCCGACATTTCAAAGTCCCATTCGTTTCCATGAATTTTCGAGAAGCTTTCAGTTCCTTCTAGACATGCGAAAGCGATTCAATTAGGGGTCGGCCTAAGTCTAGGACCAGAGGATGTTTCTGGGACTTTATAGGAAGCGATTTTGTGGGGGCTAGTCAGTCCTTTCGAAAAAATATCGTTCATACAACGAATAAACCTAAATTAGATGCCCTTTGGTTCTGTTGCTTTCAAATGTTGCTTTCGATTTCCTCAGTTTTTCAAATTTGTTTTCGAAATTTTCCAATTTTTGAATTTTCTAAATTTCGCTATGCTCAATTCTGACGTAATACCAAAAATTTCATAGAAAGTTGTTCTTTTACAACTTGAAAATCTTACTGTAGAATTCAAGTGTTTACTTGTTTCATTTAGAAAGCATCATTTAATTAAATTAGAATGAGCAGTGGAACCAAGGGAGTGCCTCTACTTGAAAAAGCTTCCCTTCTCTAATGGTTACACTATAAGTAACTAAGGAACTAGGGTCGGTTCATCAGCAGCGATTTCTTTTGAAAAGTTTATTAGAAACGAAATTCCAGGGTTAACTGTTAGCGAAAGTCGAAGTTGTTGGTTATTGATTGAATTCGGTTTTGATTTTCGTTCTGAATAGAAGCTGGTGGCCTCTTACAAAAAAGTGGATGAGTGGTCGTCGAGAAGGATAATTGCCGAATTCATGGGTGGCCCCATCAGTCTACTTGAAGTTGACAAAAAACTTCCCATCAACTTTAAGCAAAGTCAGGGAACCAGGACCATCTATCAATGCAAAAACCCTTTCAAGCTGAGGGAAAGCCTAGAGGACACTGAATTCCGGTCCGTGAAAAAACGATCTGGGAAAATTGCCTGATTTTGATTTTTAAGCACGCTATTTTGAGGGAATACTCATAATCTACTGATCAAATCTCATGACTTGCAGTACTGTTTAATAAGTAGGAGTTTTAGGAGCGTATTTGTTGGTTTCGGCTGTTCGAACAATCCCGACATCATGAGCTGTCAGATGGAGAGAGACCATTTAAATTTGGTCTCAGCGCTGCAAACGTCCACCTACCCACCAACCTATCTCATCAAAGGTTGCCCATATCTATTGCCCGGGTCCGGGAACTTCTCCCCTAACACGGCGTCGCACACGCCGCACCCGCCGCCTATCGCAGGATTGAGATGGAAGATTGGAGCGCGCAATTTGTAAGGTAGGGAGTCCTTTACTTATTTGAATTGGCTGGCCGCTCTTTTCAATTCCAATTCGGTCTTGATCGTCGTTTATATAGGAGGAGTCATTTTAATTAATCAAGTCTTATAAATATGAAAACTGAAAAGAAACAGGGGAAAAAACGATAAAATCCAATGAAAAAGCAAGCCAGTCAAGGAAAAATATCGCGTCCTATCGATTGGCGGGAGGCGGGGTGAGTACGGTATTTGCAGTGACATTTGCCGCATGCCGCAAGGGAGAATGCCGCGATAGGGAAGAAGTTCCGTTACCCCTATTGCCCTCGAAAAGATATATATCCTTACTGGCCTGGGTGATGTCAGCCGGGACATCACAACGAAGAATTCGAGTCTCTGTGTCCTACCGTATGCACTGCCGAAATCAACTCTCTGGACTCTCTTACAGGATTAGTGTTCAGTTATGTTGAATTCCGTTGGAAAGGATATCTTCGAAGTGATCTAAGAAGGGATTGATTCTAATCATGGTAATCGTAATCAATAATGAAAATGACTGATCGATAGCTATCCGCTTCAAAAGAATCTTCCCAGGCCTTAATAAGGTACCACTGCACACTGTCTCACTAAGGAGAGCAGCTGAGCAGATTCGAGACAAAAGTAAAATGGTGCATACCAACCACCACCCATGATTGTGCCAGTACTGGTGGGGCTGACTATAGCTTTGCAGCCCTATAGGTGAGATAAGTTGATGTAATACGTTCAAGTCTCCAACGCAACCCCAACTTACTAATGAATAGCTAAATTTGTGGTAACTGTGCTTGTTAATTACTTCTCACCACACTGTAATTATTATTACTATGCTATTGTTCATCTGGCGGGGGTCGTGTAGGGTAGCTAAGAGAAGCTCTACCACACGCACAGCCTTCAGATCGAACTCGAATCGATACCCTTCCAGCCTAAGCGAGCCCTCCATTTCTCGGGAGTCGATTAATTGGTACCAGCATCGCCTGGGAGGATAACGCGCTGACATAAACATGGCTGTCGTCTGCATGAAAGCTGTATGCGAGGGAGCTTCCCAAAATAAGATGGATTATTGCTCGAAGCTTTATTCATTATCCTTATCACTAAATACTATTCATTATTACCATTTAATATTACTGTTTGTCATATTCCCACTGCAGGGTCTTATATTATTTACCTAATACAGTGATTATTATTATTTGAACTATTATACCTACTCATATGCTTATATAAGTCAGCCGTTACGAACATCTAATGTCTCTCACTTGGGAAAGAGGTATGTAATATTCCCCCCACTGAAGCGATCCATTAGGCCATACCATCTAGGAACTACCGTAAACTCATACCGTATTTGAGAAGGCAGGTCTTTATGAACTGAGTGGGACTGAGCAAATAGCGTAGGCATTAATAGGATCGATATTAGCCAATTCAAAAATTTTACAATTTAATATTTAACTATACTTACTTAGCATTATCAGGCCAATTTAAAAAGTATTTTGTTGACAGTTTGATTTTTGGGTTCTTATTCAGTTTTTTGGGGATGTTCAACCTGGGGGCTTCCAACCTAGAGTCTCCCTTCACCCATGTAGCAGGTTCAGATCTGGGTGAATACTGTTTCCAGTGAATATTGTATAGCAGACTCTGAATATAGAGCCGAATAATCAGCAGCAGTGAATAGCAAACAATAACAATCACAATAAAAACATCCACGAAAGTAAGAAAGAAAGCTTTATTTGCTCTGCTCTTCTCAGAAATGAGCAATGGCTGTTCCAATGGGAACTCGAGAGCATTTAAGCCGTTAGAGGCATCTTCAATAGAGAGAAGATGATCACAAGAGCAGGCAGAAGGAGGATTTTCTCGGAAAATAATGTAAACTTCGAAGGAAAGCTTGAGTAGCACAAAGAAGTAAATTTCATAACTGGAATTTCCTATTTTTCCGTGGAAACATATTTAGATTGGTTAATTTAGGAATAGAAGGGAAAGGTAGAGAAAGGAGTGAAAGGAAACAAAAAAGAGGTAAAAGGAGAACTTAAAAAGTAGTGAATTTCAGATATCCAACTTTTTCTTTGAGAGATAGAACCGAAAAGAAAGTCAAATTAGAAACAGAAAAGTGAGAAGCACATGAGGACAATTAGATAAAGACAGCTTGTTCCAGAAATGGTTTCGTCCAAAAAAAAATCGGGAAGAGGGTTAAAATGGAGGTAGAAAAGTCAGGAGCAGGTGAGAAAATATGTATATTTCAGAAGAAGTTGTGAAAGAGATTTCGAAACTGAGTTCCAAGAAAAACGAATGGAAAAAGCTCCGACAATTTTTAAAAAAAAATCTGAAAGAAAACTTGCCTCACTGCTTGTGGATCGACAAATAAACAAAAATACTTCGGGAGCTACAAGCGAATTTCCAGATGCATGCAATGACGTGAAGTAAAAGACGTTTGACGCCGAAAATGACGGCAGATGACGTTAGGAAAGTTCTGGAGCAATGAAAGGAATAGATAAACACAGAGAGAAAGGAGGCCGAATGTGAGCGCGGAGACATTGGTCCCCGCGCGCGCTGTGCACATGAAAAACTCCGCTCAGTGTCTGGGCAGTGAAATGCAGAGGAAAACTGGCATGCAAGCCGGTGGCTGGCTGGCTGGGTTCGACTAGAAATAATGGCTTAGAATACTGGATTCAAGGAACGAAACGAAAACTAAGCCCTGCCTGCCGGCCGGTCGGCTTGGTTGGCTGACGAAGGGACCGAAAAAGAAAATTAGGTGCGTGGCTCAGTTAAACCCGTCTGGAAGGAGAAAAAACACCGCACTTTTAATGAACTCAACAGCATGAAATTTGTCTGGCTGGGGGCAGTCAATATCCAATCTGGTCGGCCTCGAAATGAGAAAGGAATCGCGAAAGGATTTTGGATGATTTATTTCTTAAAAGAATCTGAGGAAACGTGGAAGATGGGCATAAATTGAAGGCAAAGGAAATGAGTTGAGAAAAAAAACAGAAAAGGAAAAGATTCGAAAATAATAAGTCTGTAAGAAAACAAAGAAAATAAACAAATGAAAAAATAAACAAACAAATAATGGGCCACAGAAATGTCACATCTCATCAGGTATCCACAGCGCTGCGTGAAAATCGAATATTTTCGCCTAACCGTGTAAGACTGAGTTTTTCGTAATTTTAGATGAAAATATTCAATCGAACCTTGTTACCGATCATTTTTATTGACAAAATTTCAACTCAGTAAAAGCTATAATAAATAAGAGTGAAAACAGGATTGAACATTAGAAAAATCCGCGGTGACTGGACTGTAGAGCGTACTGTAAATGGTGACGTAGTTGACCTACTGATTCCTTATTGGTTGGAACATATCGTAGCCCATGTGTAGCTTTACAATCATCCTACTGGTGAAGCTCTGACCTGCCCCTACCTCTACCACGAATTTGTAATGTCCCTGGGTCACCTACTCCACTGAAAAGGGGGAGTCAATACCTTCCAAAAATCGAATTCAGTCCAAATCCTGTCAGCTATAATCCCTGGGTGGACCATACTCTAGCCATGCAGGACCGGTCATTGTCATCCAGCAAGGGCGCAAATCCATTGGATTCCTTTCGTGATTGCGTCGTACTTCCGACAAGCCCATTACAATGCAGAGAATCTGGAGGAATTCTGCTGTTTGGGTTCGAAGTCAGTTCAAATTCGTCAGTTCAAGCGTTTAGGGGCCAGGGGACCCCTTCACAACAGTTGAAATTTATTCTTTCCCTCGACTTCGAAACCTTGGAAATTCCATCGTGAGAGTTGCAGATGGTACAGATGCTCAATGACGTTGAAGGTTTCTGTGAAGTTTCCGCCGCTACACTCGAAATACCGCCATTTCAGCTAACTACGGCTTTATTATCGGAGTTCTTCGGCTGGCCACATGCTCAAACAGCTGTTCGGAGGAACTGCTTTGTTCGAAAGTAAGTATATTCCATTGTATAAAAAGATAATGTCATGAGTGATGCATGGAACCAATTGCCATGGATCCACGTAAAAACCGCCAAAAGCCAACAGCTGGAACTCTTCGTCGAGAGCTATCGCGTGCCGTCCATCCATGCCAGAATTCATGGAAATCTCTTTTAAAACTTTTCTTTCTACTTCTTTAGGGGCGCATGTATGATTTGGGTGGCCAGCCGACGAGCAAAGCAATGCTTTCATTCTCCCAGATGAGTCGGACACCGATTTATCGTTCCCGGATGGATGGAGGGCTCGATTGGCGTGGCTGAGAATCGATCCAGGGCTCGATCCCTGAAGCATATGGGGGCGATAGTGCACCGCTCGCCACTACACCACCTCGTCCCTTACTCTATCGAGTGGGAATAGACTCAGTGGTAAGAATCAATACAAGTGATTCTTCCGTTTTTTTTTTAACGGAACACTTGGGAAGATTGCTGGGCGTTCATGGAACTCATTAGTGCCACTTGAGATTGAAGGAAGTGATCAGGGAAATGGGAAATCGTTATTGGAATAGATGCAAAGCGTGCAAGCCCCGAAACATCTTTTTGCCTCCTCTATGATAATTACTATACACTGATAAAGTATCGAGTTAGAGACAGCTGCTGCAATCTTCAAAAACCAATTGCTTCTTCCAGAGTGAGCCATGCATACAGCTTATATTCCGAGCCGTGGAGGGGATGCCATCCCTAGACCGGCCGTCATAGGAAGCGATTAATCAAACCCGATGCCCACTCTGGGACCCCGTTGGGCTTGTTGACCGTCCACCGGCAATCTGATTTTTGGCATCAAGGACCACTTGGGTTATTTTTGTTATTCATGGCTCTCGTCTGCCACTTTCAGTTGGCAATTTTGAAAGGTCAAATGAACTTTTGAGTCAAAATTGACTCCCCTGTCATGTTCGGGAACAATTTCGCTGTCTCTCTACTTTGCAAAACTCGACTCCAACGATCGACGGGTTTTTTTTGTCGGGGGGAACTTGGAAGTTTTGCAGAGGGACCGAAATACGAGACGTTTCGCAACAATCGTTTGTTAATAAAAACGAAGCACTTAGGCGTTTCTCTGTGCCGTTTGTTTGCACACGAACACTTAGACGAATCGATTTCTTTTGAGGTGAAATGAGATGGGAACTGAACATGAAAGATGGGCTAATATATCCTGGGCTGCTGTCTCGGGCAGGCCATGCCTAGGAATCTAATTTAGAATAGTAAACAAGGTGATTGTGTGGTCATTCCATGGAAGGAATTTGCTGGTTCAGAGCGACCCATACGGGAGTAGGCATACCCTGAGATCCCAAGCCATCATCTGAAACTATCAGAGGTGAAGATAACGTAGCAGTATGAAGTGTTGTCCATTCCTTGGTTCTACCCTGTCATACCAAGATGAATAGCACTCTGTTTTCCTTTCCTTTTTCCCACACCTGCACCACTCCCCGGTACGTACATTTATATTGTTTGTGACAAGTAAACGGTATTGATATTGTTTCCAAAACAGTAATACTTCCATAATACCTCAACAAACTTCAAAAAATAAATATTTGAAAAGAAAGAGCATCAAGGAAGAAACACCCATGTAAGGAATGTCTATGGCTAATGGGATCATGGGTGTATAGCTGTAGGGTGAAGTTACTGAGGGAACTCGTGAGACGATACTCTGTTGAAAATCTAGGCGTCCCAGATCGAATAATCGGAATGGAAAGCTGCGAGGCTGTAACGAGTAATGAAAAGGCTGTACCAGTCGAAAAATCCCAATAATTTCGCACCAAAATAGATACGAATTAGGCTGAGCAGACTAGTGATCAGTATATAAGCTCGTTTAGCAATTTGCCCCTATTAAGGTCATTACTAGAGTGCAATCATTACTAGAAGAGAATCGAATTTCATGGGAGTATCAAGTTCACAATGAACGAGGCTATTGCAACGGATGTTCCCTGATTTGGTCAGGGTCATCTTCTTCCTTCCATATTCGACTATTGGACTATTGGACCCATGAACCTCAAATAGTGATGAACAGGCCAGGAAGATCTAATACAATTCGGGTTTTTGCGGTCAATTTGTTCATTTTTGGATTGTTGTTAAACAAGAGTTCCAAGCGAAGTGGAAATAAAGGAAAGGTAGGCGGAAAGCATGGTTTGCCTTCCAGGAACTTTAAGCCACTCGATGAACCAATAAACCAGCCCTACTCACGTCTCAACTCCTCTTTTTAGCCCGGCTACGCATGAGGGAAGTTCCTCGGCGAGCTCAGGCAGAGCTTTCGTGAGTTCTGACTATTTGAGGGAGGTCGTTCTGCTGTTCTTCAGTCCCAATGGGATCCAGTCAACCAGCAAATAACTGTCTACATCGCATGTCATGTTCAACCCATCTGATAACCGTCGGTCAGATACCCACTACCATATCCTTCAGTGGAGGTCATGTTACGGTGCTCTCTTCCATGGATGGAATGGAACCATACAGAGGAATAAGGAGAGACTATATGAGGCAGAAAGGATTTCTCGTGTATCTCTTCTAACAACATTGACAGTGAGGAGTTCGTAGCAGTAGAAGCTCGCACCCAGCTCATCTGGTCGCCGGCAAGCTGTACCTACAGTATTCTTCAATGGAAAACATTTCAAGGAGCACCCTATCAAGGATAGAGTTGTAGAGAGGAATCAGAAGAAATGAAGCCACAGGAAGTGGTTCTTATGTGTTTCCCTTCGTAAAATTACCAGCACAGGAGGCCATTTTCAGGACCGGAACTGATGTGTACCGCTAGGTTCTTTTGCTGCAGCGAGCAGTTTTACCTCTACCGCGCGCGATAAACTCGTGCGACAAGTGCGTGGAAAGTTGGACTCCGCGTAACCGCGTCATGCGCAGTGAGCGGAACCATGCCACTAGTCGAGAAAGTTTCGAGTGTCTATCTGGAATTCAGAGCAACAGCAAGCTTCCTTGGCTGAGTGATTATTTTTTTATTCATCTTGTCGTTCTTTGGCCCTACACCAGTGCCCTAGTTCAGACTGAACTTTTGAGCTCGAAAAAGGTGTAGTGGCAAGTGGAGCACTACACGATTGAGCGATTGACCCCGGATCGATACTCATCCAGGCTAGCCGAGCATTTCAACCCATGGGGGTCTGCTGTTCAGGAGCAGACCCATATGGGAGACTAAAAACACTGACGCGTGCATTGCATTGTGCCACGCAAGTTATTGTATGGGTCATGCACGCATTCAAATGCCGCTACAACTTCAATAGATGCCGGAAGCGGGGGCAGCCCACAACTTGGTGGATGAATCCCAAGAGGCATGGCCCCCATGGGGTACTATCATTGCTTTGGAAAAGGAATTGAGAATCTCTCCAGAAAAGTTCACGATATGTATCCTGACGTGCCCTTTTCTATAGGAGCCAACGCCGGTCTATCACAGTCTAAGCAGGAAATTTCATAATTATATAAGGAAATCTTATCGAAGCTCCCAATAACCACGTGGGAGTTCCATATCCAAGACGAACTTTGGAGAAAGGCATGGATGGATGGAAAACGGAAATCGATAACTAAACAATGCTGTTGTTGGAGCAGAAGTTGGAACGTATATACATGAAAAATCTGAAATTCAATGAAATTTCAGTGAGCCTTGGTTGGTATGTACCTGAATATATGCGAAAACACCCTATACCAATAATTTATGCGAGAAAATCATCCTCACATAGCAATCGTTGTACATGAACCTCTCAACCAGTCATGAAATCTCATAATTGCCCCCGGATTATGACGGATTTCATTGAGGTGACGTAAATAGACAACCAGGGATGGATTAGCCAGCGCTTGTGTGGAAAATGCTAGGGAAGTGCCAGTCGAGGGATGTGGCACTTTGAAAAAACGGAAAATCACCCATAGGGACCAATGGTGTCTATCATGGCGACACCATAACATGCCGGCATAACGGATGGGCACGAAGTTAGGTTGGGCAGAGAGCGAACACGAACTTCACCGACCAAACCCAAAAGTTTTTTCTGAGAAAGGATTCCGCGAATATGTAAATAATCATCTGAATTTTGAATGAATTGAATAAAAAACTTTTTCTGAGCGATGGAATTGAATTCATGAATAGTAAATAGCTGATTTAAATAAAACTATTTCTTTACGGAGAATAATCGAAAATCGATCGAAACAAAATCAGCGGGGCAGGCGATTTTGGATTCGCTGTTCGATATTGCTTGAAAAAAGTATAAATCATCCTTTTCCAGGGAAATGGTCAAAATGGGTAGGCATTTTCCTAACAGGAGTCTAGCATGAAAGAAATTTCCATTCCAATTTTATGGACCAGCGTTACCCCATGCCTCCCTTCCTTCCTCCTGCCAAGCCAATACTCTTACATCCCCCTTTATTCAAGTTTACTTCAAAATACGGGCATGAAACCTTCACTACCCTAATTCCCAAACAGAAACGGCAGGAGACCAGGGTCGTTCAAAATAAAACTGAATCTTCGAAAATTTCAAAAACACTGGGTTGGCCACGAAAAATTTCCCAAAGAAAATTTTGTTTTGAAGTCATGACCCTCATTTGAAAGATGCTAGGATATCGCTGGGGATTAGAACCCTCGTTTCGAGTATGAAGGGTTCTGAAACTCACAAAAAGCGTTTTGGACAAAAGATACGAAAAACGTTTCGAAACGAAAGTGAAAGAGGAATAGGTTGAAACAGCGATCAGCCAGTCAACCTCCGTTGGCGAAAGAGTGAACTAACCTCTCCAATATTTTCTAGAAAACTTTTTGGCCGAAATTCCGAGCATTGCAATCATATTCGTCAAAGTATAGGTGAGACATGAGAAAAATGAGGCACCTGTAGGCGTCATTTGTTCGTGGGTAAACATAACCTCATTGCTGATGTAAACAAATGGAAATGAATTAGAAAAATGGGATTGAAATTTTGGTCGCAAAAACAAGTACAAGATTGGATTGCTAGCTGAGACGTCTGCCGACCCACCAACGAATTTTTGTGAATCGAAAAAAATTAGATCCCACCATAGTTAATTTTGAAAATGAGGGCAAGCAGTTGAGGAGGTACCAAAAATTCACTTATTCATCTATTCACTTGTTTATTTATTTATTTAATAGTACAGTTATTTATTTGTTTATATATTTATTAACGAAAATTGGTGGAAAGGAAAGCGTTGGAAGTAAAGTTCTGGGTTTCATAATAGGAATCATAACAGTAATAAGAAAGAAACGTGGCTATTATACTACTTCGTGGTGGGACCCAACTTTTGAGCAGAATTCTCGAGAGTTTTTAAGAGAATTTTTACATTTCATGCGAAAAAAAGAGGAAAAAGGAAAAGAGAAGAGCACGTCAATGCATGGAATAATAAAAAAAGAAATGTGGACGAGATTTCACACGAACACAAAAATGGAAATTGCAGAAAATGAGGCCAATGATGATAGCCCTTGATGAAATGGCTAAGTAAATGTGACAATGTCAAAGCAACCTTGAGAAAAATCAAAATAACTTTGAAAGTGCAAGGCGGCCGTAATAATGAGAAGTAAGAAGTGTTACCAGTTTATTTTTGTGGTTGTCAGATTTGCTCCACACTTTACATTGTAATATGACGAGAATAAATGCAAAGTGAACGATAGCAAGGGTGCAACACCCATGGTACCCGCCCCGCGTAGTCACAGCCACCCTTTACCCAACCATCCACCCAGTCACGGTTTGAGGAGTGCTCAGGAAAAACGAAAAAAGGGAGAAATTCAATCAAAAGTTGAAATAGAATCGAAAGCAAAAGTTCCTGACAATTTTCCAAACAGACTCTGAGGTTGTAGTACGAAATCTCGAGCAGTCAAAGTGCTCCCCCTGAAATGAACGTGGGAAGGAACTGGACGACGTCTGCCCGGAAGTGTTTGAACTCGTGGCTTCGTTTAGGGAGGAAATTATATTCAAAGCCATCAGAGTTTGACAGCCAAAGTCAGGCCCTAGTTTACTATTCCAAAGGGCTCGGGTCTTTTTCTGGCAAAACATGGACCCTTCCGAAAAAGCTGATTTTTCCAGCATCCCCTGACTATCCCTAAGCTGAGCATGGCTGAAGAGAACCCAAAGATGAATTCATCAAAATTAATGGGGAAAATGAGAGAAATGCCATGAAATGAAGACGAAAGGCCATCATTTTATCGTTGTGAAGGACGATTTCAGAGTGCAGCGCTGTGGAAGGAAGAAAAAACCGCACTGACCCGATAAATCCTGCTCAAAGCCGTCGCGTGGAGACGACGGACGACGACGGGGTGGCGGCAGTGATGTGAAATTGAGTCCTCGCAATGGCACTGCGGCCGCTGCAATTGCTGCTGCTAGCTGGCTGGCTGGCTGGCTGCAGAGGAATTCAATGGACGGGACAATCGTCACAATGATATATCCATTGTGTACCTACAAGTTGGTGTATTTATCAATACAATTGAAATTCGTAAACAACGGATTATTTGGAAAACGAGAAAATAAACATTTACAGAACGAAAATACGGAGAAAGAACCGGGAAACTAGCCGGAAAGAAAAGAAATCGATGTAATCAGAGAAAAAGTTGTCTGTCTGAGAGCTGAGCCGAAAGGAAGAGGAACAGGTGGGACTAGAAAAAAAGAATTTCTTCAGACAAATGAATCGAAAGGAGAAGAAATTAATGTTATCAGAGGAAATTTCTCTCAAAAAAGGTGCGGGAAGGAAAAAAGATCGGCATGATGGGAGAAATAATTTTATTGAAAAATGAGTTGGATTGAAAACCTATGTAATCAAGGAAAGAATATCTTTTTTGAGAAATGAGTCAAAAGTAAAAATTTCATGGGTCAGAAAGAACAAGAAGAAAAGAAAAAAGAAAAAAATGAGAGGGAAGAACATGAAGCTAACATGATCGAAGAAAAATTACTTTTTTTCTGAAATGAGACCGAAGTAAAAGAAAAAAAAGCAATTAGAAAAAAGAAGTCTTCATTAGGAACGAGTCGGAAGGAAAGGAAACTGATGTGATCGGGGCAAAATTTTTACTTATATTTTATTTTTTACTTTTTAATTTTATATTTTATTTATTTACTTTATTTATAATTTTACTTCTCTAGTATTTGAAAGTTTTGGGCGAGAATTGTCTATTTCCCCAATAAAATTCAAGCCATTGGTTGTGGGTTCAAATTTTCTCGCAAAATGGGAGTTTTCAAGAACAAAAAATTGAGAAGTACTACAAAAATAAAAAAATAAAGAAAAAAAACAAAAAGATTTTCCAGAAAACACTGACGATATTATTTTTTTTGTTGTCTAACTAATTGATGGGGGGAGGGAACGATGGATGGGTAGATGCCAATGCTCAGGATCTTGGGTGGGAAACGCGTTTTCGTACCTGATGCGAGAAAATTCCCGAAATGAGTCCAATCAGGTGGTCTACCCTGCTGATTAAGTAATCATAGATTCACATTTTTTCAATAAAACGAGCCCTGCGATTCCGGAATCTAACGATTTTAACCGAGTTGGAAGTGATCGGGATAAGAAAGGGCAAGGGTCGGACTATTTAGGGAAAGATGATTTGAAAAATGGATTCATTAGTTGAAGATGGCAGGCGGGGGACAGAAACAGCCTGGGATGAACTATTGTTTACGGAGAAGCACACTGTGTATGAAGGAGCACAGAAAGAGTGACTTATGAGTACGAAAAAACATTGTCAGGTAATACGAGTAGGCTACAAACATACTCCGCGAATTCCTCTCGAAAAATCAATACAAAAAATCGATTCTCTAAGCGACCCATCGAGAGTGAGTGAGTCAAAAATCGATATCCATAATAGCCAGACTGTAAAATAGAATGGATGTGTAGCGATCGGAAACAATGCCTATTTCCGTGGTACATGAGCAATTACCAACGGGACGGACCACAGAACGGCGGCTGCTAACCTTCCGGCCCCTCAATTTTGTCCGTTTGGTGGTGTCAATCACGCCGCCCCCCTAAAAACACTCACAGCTGACCCACCTGAACAATGGAGGCAAGCACGAGATGAGGTCAAAGAGTTCAATGAGAACTCATGGGGCGCCCTATGCACGGGGGAAAAGGGACCATATGGTAATGAAGTTACCGAGTGGTACCTAGTGGTCATGCCCCAATGAGGCCTTCGTCAAAAGTGATCCGAAGGCCCTCGCAGACTGGAAATTTTGAAACCAGAGACGTAGCTCAACGAATGAGGATGATTACGAAAAGCTATAAGGACTTTTTGTTTCGGAAATCGGAAGGCGAAAGTTCGCAATTAAAGATGACCCCTGATAAGGATTACCCGAAATCGGCACAATCAGGGATTTAGATGGGAACGAGATTGAAGAACAACAATAATAATGGATTGATAGCTGGAGAGGATAGGGGAGAAACAGACAAAGAAAAAAAAGATGATTCATTCCGCTGGTTCTGATCAATATGGAACCATTTGAAAAGATTATTTACATTTCAACAACCAAAATCGAATGTAAACACATTAAAAATCAATATTCGAGCAGATTCCGAGCGTCAAAAATGAATGGAACTCGAGGTGGTGTAGTGAAGAGTGATGCACTACAACACATGCATGGTCTAAAGTTCGAATCCCTGCTGATATCCGCTTGAGTCAATCAAGCCTTCCAGCCCTCCGGGGTCGGTTGACTATACCTGTCTGGGAGTACAAAAGCATTAACTTTAGCATCGGCTTGCCACTACAGGGTGTAGGACACATAAGCATTCAAAACGCCTCTGCGATTCTGAATGGGAATCGAATGCGTGGCTTACCTATCAGACGAGAGTGGCCAAGTCCCAACGACTTTCCTTTGTTCTTTACTTTTTTAAAGCTTTACGAGACTTTCGAGAGAAACCACCTGATGAGTAGAGGGTGATCACTTTCGGGAAGTTTCCTCTTGTTAAACAATAGCGGCAATTCATCCGACGCAGCGCTATTTCTGGTGACCTTGGATGTTACTACTTCAGTTGAACAACTTTTTACGGGATCTTCATGAACCCATTTCACGTGAATTGGCCGCAACAAAACAGTAACGACGTTCGATCACCACTACAGCAATGCTAACGTATCGAAACAGAGGGTTCGAGAGTGGGTGGTTAGGTGAAAAGTCCGGTCTGAGGTAATTCTCGGTAGGGTGGGAGGTTTTCACTCACCCCAGAATCGCTAATCATTAAGTAAACCACGCTATGGCAATCCAAACTGCTAAAAGGCTATTTCAGTAAGCATCAATTGTGTTGGGAATGGAAGAGATTTTGAGAAATTTATATATTTGAAGCAAGTTCCTTAACTGAGTTGAGATTGAAGGGAATTCGAAAAATCTTTATATTTTGCTAAGCAAAAAGATTGAGGAGTGATAGAGATTTGTAGATTTTTGATCAGAAGAGCCATATTGCAGATGAAGATTGAAGCATGCCCGAGAAGTTTTTAAACTTCAGTAAGAGAGTTTTTCATTTCAACCAGAAATGGGGTTTTTCGGATAAGAAGATTTCAAATTTCCTTAACGTGAGCATTGATTATAAAATCATTAATATTCGGGACATCAATGACAACTATATATAAAAGATAAACCTGAGATAAAATGTCGTTTTGACATCAGTTTCAGTAGCAGACGAATCATGGAGTAGTGAAATTTAAAACGATTCATGGCAATAATGAAATTTAAGGTTAACGTAGAAAATGTAATAGAGCGTCGTCAGTCCATTTAAGGTCAGGATTGTGTAAGTTTCTTCAGAGACTTCGAAAATCTTTGACACCCATTTGATCTAAGAACGCCAGCGAAAATTCAATAAAATCACAATAATTTAAATTCTATTTCATTGAATTTTTGCTGCTGATTCGTGTATCAGCAGATTTTCGACGTTTGCGATGGAATTCTGGTCTTTGAAGAAGTGGGCCGTTGAAATTAGTGGATGATTCATCTGAAAACCTTGGAATGCCAGAAATATTGTATAATATTAAGGCATTACAGCATTATTTATATCTTGGATGGAGACCTATAATCCCTTTACTTATCTATATCTGCGTAATTTCAAAAATTCTAGTTGTGACGTCAATCAAGGCTGTTTCCGATAGTGACCTAACTGAATAGAAAGCGAGGATATGTCGATAAATAGAGACATTACATTTCAAAATGGAATTGAGTTGAGAGCTCTTTGGGTTCCCATGGTGGTTATCCTGCACAATAAAAAAATAGGGAACGAGCAATCTACATTTACTGTACTTACTTTTTATGCAAATGCAGAAATAAACAACGATTCAAATAAATCAACAAACTATATGAGGAAATATTATTTACGATATAATGTAATAGCTTAAAATGATAAACAAAAATAAATAGAGATTCAAAATAAAGCACATCTCTTTAAATCGCGATAGCTTGAGAGTCGTAAAAATGTTCCTGAGAAAGTACATACTATGAATGTTGGGTTCAACGCTATAACCCGAGGATATGCGGTTGTTTTCTTCGCCTCCGAATATGATTGATGAATGAGTAAACAAATAGATGAGGTTGAGTAAACAGCCCCAAAGAAGGGTTGAATGAAGGAAGTTTTGATATTTCACCATTACTCGGGACTAAGAAACTGAAGGCACTAATTTGCAGACGCTGCAGCTGCCTACAGGACGACAAGGAACTGATTCCTCAGGTGATTCCTCAGAGACTGGCTGATTCCAGAATGAAATAAGAGAAGTGCATCAAGTAGATTAAACCCTGGGACCGGAGCGACTAGGGAATTGTCTCCACAGGGGAATAAGCATGAGCTTCATCTAGCAAGTAGGAGAGAGGGGAGCAGTTTTCATAGGGATTCCGGGAGACTGACGTACGGAAATTAGGGAGCAAATTGAAAGGTCGAAAAACAGTGGAGGAGACTGGGAGACTGCCTCGTAAACGGCATCTTGAACCTCTGTTTCTACCTTTTTTTTAAATCATCGATGTATTTATTTTGTAAATTAATAATGAATAATGATAGGTTTGACTGCTGTACTTGTAGAAAAATAGCAGAATTTCTCGAATTTCCCTTAATCCCACCTTGGTTGGTAAATTCAAATAAATTGGAGAGGAGAAAATTGTGAACTCATCCAAATTTAGAATGATGAAAAAGAAGAAGCAAGGAAAACGAGAATGGGAAATCCTACAGTTTCTGGGAAGCGTGCAATACGGCAAACGAAAGAAATCTCTTCATATGGGACTTGGGACTAAAATAAAAGCCGTTCAAGTAGCTGACATTAGTGCTGCTGCCTGCAGAATGACAGAAAGGGGATACTCCAAGAAGTTTCCAGAAAATTCTATTCAAGACATTTGCAAGCGGATGGAAAGTACATCAATCAGGATAATGTCTCCGTAACCGGAGCGATAGCAGACTGAAATGTCAAAGAGCAAAGAGTCCGAGCATGTCGATAATGGGCTGACAAAAAAAGGAAAGTAAATGAAGATGGAAGAAAAAATTCAAGAAAAAAAAAACACGCGAACGACAACGAGTACAGATGCACGCAAATGCCAGGAGGGCTTAATAAGATTATTCAGAGGCAGAGATTACGACAATTTTTTGGTATCTAGCTTTGGACGAGTAATAGGAGTGATAGTCCCCAAAAGTGGCGAGGAAAACGCGGAAATCGTCGCATTTGGAGGAAATTGAGGCTTCAAGGGGGTAGTAAAATGGTGGGCTGGACGAGAATGTGACGACAGAGGTTGCATGGAAAGGGTATTTGGACGTGCTGTTCAAATGTGTGCGCCACTACATACAGCTGGCTGCAATGCGCTGTCTGCGTGCAAGGCGTGGGTTCCTGTGGTGCAACCACTACAGCTTTCACAACGCTTAATAACTCGTCCATCTTGGGCGTGTACGCTGGCTCAACCAGTTTTGGAAACTCTTATTACGCCCTATCTTGGCTGTTTCTCGACCTGACAGCGCTCCTTAGGCTATCCTTGGGAGTCACAGGTCCATCCAAAGGAAAAGCTTCAGAAACCATTCTTGACGTGAACTGTGCCTTTAATCAGTCATGATAACCATAAATAGATAGAAGAAGAGGCCCAAAAGAAGAGATCGACGACTGCATGGCGCAACCATGTTGCCATTGGCCAGGGCAGTTAGCTGGCTAAACTATTGCAACAGTGCGTGGGCGGGAGCCATACGCGGGGTGTAGGCCTGGGGCTCTTTGAATGGGAAGACTGGTGGAAACTGATTTAAAAGCAAAATTGTAGAATTAAGTTAACATTCTAATGTCAAAATCGTTTTAAACACATTCAAAAGGTATTCCGAGTTTCCAGCGGTCACAGGCCATCTGAGTGCAGCATGAGTTCGTTTCTTATGTGATAAATGGGGACGTTCTAACAGGAAACATCCAACAAATAGGAAAATTCGTGCAACAATACCGTCGTAATTCGCCACAGAAGGATCAGATAGGAAACGTTTGGTATGTCACAACACCTATGGTTGACCCCCAGGATGTGATTAGAGAGGAATGGATCCCAGCAAGACTAATGACGAGTTAGGGCGAGAGAATAATCGTCTCCGAACACCTGCAAAACCTCTCAGTTGCTACGGGAAACCGTCCGTCCATTGGGCTGGAGACGGGAGAGATGCCCCGAATGGGACGACCTCAAACCATCGATGACTACTAGTTGGTTGCAATGGGCTATTTACAGCTTGACCTTCACATTCTCGGCCAAGAATCGTCAAATAGTGCTCGTTCAGTGATTGACTGGCAGCGCACCGATGGATGTCTTAGACATTCTGCCATCTACTCAGAATTGAAATCGCGACGAATTGAATCGACCTCGTGCCTATGACGGGTCCTGCGGGGAATATAGCGCATACCCGACATGGGTCCATGCCTTTCTTTACTGGCCAGACCGCATCGATAACGAGCAACCAGCATAGGACGAATGCATTCGAAATGACCGAAACATTTCGTCGCTAAGAGCGTCTGCCATGCCAAGTCATGCGTCTGATTGAGTGCACAATCGGGATATCACAGCCATCCCCTTGGAGAAAGTGGGGACTGACATATTCTGGAGACCACGATTCTCACCTAATTTTCCATCTTTCTTAGCTACAAAGAGGCAGGAGTCGTCAATAATGGGAATATCGAGCTTTGAACTGAGAAAATCTCGTTTTTCAAGGCCTTCAGCCGAATGATTTTCACTTTCCAGAAGGTCAGACGTCTGGTCTGGGAGTGTTAGCCAGGTTTCTCCCACACTAGACTGCGGGAAGTCCACTGGAACCGGAAGGCAACCTCCAGTCTCTCTAATGAATCCAAGCACCCAAGAGCTCCCGAGCACTCTCGGAGGACAGTTCCATTGATCGTCCCCAGGGACAGCGTTGATGAAGGCGAAGAGAAGCAACACGACTGGCCGTCGGGTTCCCCCCCTTCATTATGGTTTGTCATTAGCGATAGTCGTGCGAGGGCGAATTGGAAAGCTGAGATGAAAGCGCTAGGGACCACTGCAGAGGTTTTTTCTGGTCGTTTCTGGTCGCGTTGCTGTGTGTCCGTAAGTGCCTCTATTCGGAATCCATCAGCTTCAAACACACAAGCTCAGAGAGAACGAGAGAGGAAAGCCGGCCAGGCCAAGCTGACGAACGCGCTGCTGAGAAAAAGAAATACATCAATATCTAGGACAACGTTCCATTCCTGCCAAGGAAAACCGATAAAAGACAATGGGTTACCGTAACCACCTTGGAAAATGGATGTCACTACGAGATAAAAACAGGCAATTCTAGAACAAATAAGAAACAGAAGCGGTTTAATAGCTGGAAATCTGGTTTCTAAGCTTTCCTCATTCAAAATTATCTTTGAAAAAGTAGTCTGAGAACGAGTTTATCGATTGGAAACAATGATTTTCATCAAGATAAGTACAGTCTGTGGATTGATTTTGGCAAATATTTGGAACAGGATCGATCCTCTGGACCTTCCAGCTATGAAAAAACTTTTTGCGGTCACCAAGGACCACCCTAAGCTTCTAAAGGCCCAACAACACCAAACAGCAAAGCATTTTTTAATAGAATTATACTCCCAAACATTACTTGGGAAAGGAACCGGGAGGCTTGAAGACTGCCTGGCTGTGAGGAATGGGATGTCGAAGGGAAACAATTTTTCAGTGCCAAAACCGCTTTGACATTTAAACGCATTGTCTCTTCATTGCATGAAAAATAAATGGGTCCCCCATGATCCCTCTAAACCGCCTATTTATCATCCAACAATAACGATATATGTACATAGCTCCCATGCTACACATACTTTTGCTCGGAAAATGAAAAAAATTATAGAAAAAAAGAAAAATAAAATGAAATATTGAGGACTGTGAAGACGAATATGGCTAGTCGGATGTTTTGAAGAGTTTTTATAAATTTTTAGGCCTTCTTGAGACTTTTAGGACTTCTAGCAACTATTTTATGAGTATTTATTCGATCTATTTTCCCAAAAAATAAATTGTCCGTAATTCAAAGTCTTTTTCAGCAGCTGAATAAACATTTAAATATTTTTTTTTAATTTTCTCTTTATCAGGAACATTTGCAATGGCTTATAAAATGGCAGTCGTTATTCGGTTCAATCTACTGGTTTGAACTTTTTAACCTTTCCGAACTGAATTTTCAAGAGTCAATTAACACTTTCCTTAATTTTTACAATCTGAGATTTCATCAAAATATTTAGTATCACGATATATCGCGAAATATCACGCCTTATCATAACAACTGCTCAACACTTCTTTTTCATTTTTCTTTTTTGGTTTTTATGGGAAAATTCTTGGTGATTCAGAGAGCAAACCAAGGGTTATGAATGAAATTTTCTCAATAACCATACAGTAAACATCGTTCATTTGTTCGACAGTCGCCAAAATTGGGCCTATTTATGGAAGATGTCCCCCGATCGTCCCCAAACACATTTCATGCATCGCAAATTTCACTGGCCTGAGACAGCTTGGATGAAATTTCGAAATTTCCCTCTTTTTTTGCTTTCATGCATGGCTGTGCAATCAGCAGAAACTGGAACGAATGTGTCATGAACGATTTTGCGCGTGCCCACGTAGATACAGCGGACTGGAGCCGGTGTATCCATTGGGCAGGTTCTATTATCCAAGTGTTGGTTTTCCTATGTCAAAAAAGGTTGGAATGTTAGCCTGGCCTAATTATAGCCCTTCCATTGCCCCCAAATCCTCATTCCGTTCAGCTTCATTGCAGACGGCCTCAATTGTCTTCGATGACGGATGTATCGATTGAGCCCGCTCCTCAGCTGTTACCATTGACACATAGGCAAGATAGGCAATCAAATCATCGAATGGTTTAAAATGCGTAGTAGTCGAATACATGGCGCGTTCCTCGGTTTAACTAGGCAAAGCCCTGATCGTCTATTTCTGGTACAAAACAAGGGCAAAAAACATCGGGAAAAAAGTTGCACTGGCAGAGCAGCTGGAATAAATAATAACGGAGGTTCGATCGAGAAATTTTGCAGGTGTTACGACCTTTTTTATTTTTACTATTTTTTTAACATCCTTCTTGCCATTTTCCTCTTGCAATCATCAGTTCCACTTGGCAAGGCTCTCTGTAGAGTTAGAATCGATAGTTACGAGGCTCTCCAGGCATGGGGACGTCTGGAGGCATATGGTAATGGTCAAGACCAGCTTAAAGCTATCCTGTAGTAACTCGATAGCTGGTGACATCAAAAACACCAAGTATCTTGAGAATATGCAGGTTTCCCAAGTGACTACAGCATGGTGGCTCCAACAATGGGCCCATTGCAGCCATCTGAACGGTAATGGTCCCAGCAGACATCTGCGCAATCACATGATTTATTCTGCACATCCTCCCGCCGCCGTCTGGCCGTCAATGCATATTGGCTGGGTATCGGCAGCGTTTCGAGACCGAAAAAAGGACTGACCGGCATACCAAGATCAAAGCGAATTAGGTTTTCAGGGTCATTCGTAAGTTTATAAGCGCCTTGGGTACCCTGTAATTAATATTCAAGGCTTTGATTCGTTTGTTAATCCCTCCAAATTCATCCCATGCATTCATTTTTGGGTCACTCAGGCGGGGATGATGTAGTGGCAAATGTCACGTTTACTCACGCATGGTTCATGGTTCGAATCCCGATTCGACACCCGCCTAGGCCAACCAAGCCTTTCATTCTTCTGGGGTCGGTTTGGTACCGGACTCGTCTGGGAGGACAAAAGCACTGACTTTTACATGGGCTGGCCACTGCAAGTCATTGTATAGGCCGCATACGCATTCAAACGCTACTGCGATTCTGATGGAAATCAAATACGTTGGCGCATCTCGAAAACGCCGTGAATGATCAACGCCAATAGGCTCTCTCTTTGCTGATCGCCCCGAAATCGTCCCCTAAAGCAGCCGAGGGCTCATCGAAAAGCAAGGCTAGACGTAAAACAGATGAATAGTCTACCAGGCTTGAAGGGAGAAGGCATACCAGAAGGTTGATCAAACCTTTTTTTGGGCTGTTCACTTCTTTTGAAACCACTCAATCCCTTTCAAGCGATTTAATTGAATCAGCAGATCAATTCAATGACGGACCCCATGATTCTGAACCGAACTATCATCTTTCGTGGTCTGGGAATGATAGCGATCAGGAATGCATCGCAAATTGCCCACAATTCTGGCATAAGGAGCCTACATGGAATGACTGATCAAGAGAGGTTCATGGCGACCGTATAGAAAAGAATAACAGATGTGAGGCTTGTCGACATCAAAATTATACAAAGATCGTCGAGCTAATAGCATGTCGGATAACGTTTCGGAAGAAAAAAAAAACCGCATAATCCGGGCGACGACCCCATACGGCGGGTGAATTAGCCACCACTTTGCATGGGAGCGAGAATCACGATTGAATTGCGAAAATTTCGCCCACTGAAGGGTCGCTGCGGGAAATTCTTTCGTAGTTTGGAGTTCATTGGCATCTATCTAGCTACAGACCATGGTTTCATCGAAAGAAGGTACGACCAAAAGCGGAATGGCTTCATGATGTTTCAGGTTCAATTAGGAAGTAGTACAATGGTGATATAATATTATAGTAATATCAAGTAAATTTTATTGAAAAAATTGAATTTAAAAAAGTGGTAAAAAGTTGTGATGGAAATCTGCAGACAAAGCTAGAAGACAGAAATGACTTCATGGAGACAGTTATTTGGGGACCTCTGGGTAGGGACAAGGGGTAGGAGGCTTCAGAGACTTCAAGTTGTTCTTACTGTAAGGTAGATGATAGACAATAATTCTGGAAGTCTGTTTGGAATCTTGAAGGACATTAAGAAATCTTAATCAACGGTTAACTTAAAAATAATAAGTATTTCAAAATAAAAAATAATTTTTTAAGGTGATGGACACCAAAATGGACCACCAAAGTACGCCACGGGCCGGTCTAAGGCTTCAATGACCGCACTTGGGTCATCTACCTGGTCACTGGGATGACATTCTTCGCATAATTTCCGGTCAGTGCTTTTTAAGGGCAGCCATTAGTAAATTAGTAGATTTGAATAACAAATGATTTTTTGAAAATATGGAAATGGCACTATAAGACGGTAAGAAACTGTAGGCGAAGGTGATGGCGGTAAAATAGCTGAAAGATGAGATGCAACAAGTTCGAAAAACAAGTAAGAGGATAGTCAGAGATTTCCAGGAATATCGCAATTTTCATGGTGGTAGGTAGATGATAGGAAATAAATCCAAGATTCCATTCATATTCTTGTCCTTTCACCTTTTTTTTACTTTTTCTCATTGCATTCCAGTGGACAGTTGTTGTCTGGAATGTAGGTTGTTGGACAGTGAGAACAGATGGCATATAGGTACTATGACACAGTAATTAATCAGATCTTCGAGTTCTTTTCGGAAAAACTTTTCGAGAAATCCCAACCTATAAGCATGAGGGTGTACCGCTGGGCCCAAGAAAAGCTCCTTCATACAGAAGCGCTTCGTTTATACCCTCGTTTTAAGCGGATAGTCTTTTTTGTACAATTGAAGCTGGCTAGAAAGTCTCGAATTCTGAATTACTTGGGCAAGGGAGGAACAAGTTTCAACATTGTCATAAATCTGGGAAAAACTAGTAATTTAAATAGAAAGCCCTCTTGAGATACGGTGCTGGTGTGACAGAATACGGTTGATTCCTTTACTAGGACCCCCAGTAGCTTTGCAGTTTCGGAAAGGTCAGTACTGCCGGGAAAGAGTAGTTCACCGTACAATCGCGGCAGGAGCTCTGTTTGCCATTACAGGAGGTCGAAAATAGCGATATGCTTGAAAGGATGTAATAATAAGTAATCAGGCAACTGTAATGTGGAGGTAGTTGAACAGTACTGCTTGGAAATGAAGAGAAAGCTTTACTAGAAGTGTAAACCATATTGTGGTGTAGCATGCCTAAGTCCTGGTAGCGAGGATGGGAAGCAAAGTTCCTTTGGGAAGTGTAATGGGGGCACCTTTGTGGTTACTCGGATCGCTCCATTAGTCGTTCGCATGAGCCAAGGGTAATCCAGCGTAGGTTTATGATGCCCCAAAAAATTACTTTGTGGGAAGGGAAATAGGTCAGCACGGAACTGCCCCTGTACATGACGCATATTGGTAACCAGTTTGAGACGAAAATAGTAGGGTGGGAATATCACTAAGGTCCTCATGCCAGACATCTTCCGTAAGACTTCCTGTATATCTTCAACCCAACCCAGTTCCGAGATGACATCCTGAGAGATTTGTTCAGCTCTGACCTTCGGGCTTGGGGAAGGAGACTACGCTTCTCCTATTAACTAAGGATTCGTCAGAATTGATGATATAAAGGGACGTTCCAGAAAGCTTGGAACTGAAGCCCCCAATCCCAGGAACCATTTAGGAGGACCAAATATTATGCCCTTTTGATGCAATCAATTGCTGGCATTGGCGCACTTTGCTCCTCGAAAGGAAACGTTTTTTCTTGTCGACAATCCGGCTTGAAAAAAGGGCGTCGTGTTCATTTTTTCCAGGGGGAGGGAGGGAGGAAGGTGGAGGGAAGTCTGGCAGAATTGGTGCAGAGCTCCGAGAGGAAGCTGTAGAGAGCACTCTACATCGAACCGATCCATTACTACAAATTAAACAACAAAAAACAAATTATAAAGACATGAATCAGGAATGCATACACGAAAGTTGTTGTGTAAACATAAAATAAGTGATGTGATGAGCTAATGCACATGATTCAGTTAGCTATCGTTTTATCATCAGAGCTAGAGCCCGTTTATTTAAATTTCCAATCGGGAAACCATTTATTTGCCTTCAGTGGTATGCTTCTACCAGATTCTACTCAGATAGTGTAGAAAACGACGAAGAGGTCAAGGTTTTAGCAATGGATTTTGAATGCGCCATGCATTTGACATTCGGGCGTTTTCGTAGAGATTTTGGAAAGGGTAGTTGATGAATAAAATGGATCAAAATGACCATTCAATCGATTTTTGTGCGAAATACTTATTCAACCTCAAACATTACAACTAGTATTGATGGGAGTGAGTTACCAGATGATTGGCTCTGAAGTTACGTAAGGGCTGATTAATCCGTGGGGCTCATGATTAGTGCGAGTATTCCTGATTGATACAGTACCCCTACCTCAACTGAAGCTAATTGCGCAAAATATTGAAAAGTGTGGGTAATCTCGATATACACCCGTAAATGTCAGTCTACTGACCATTAGAAATGCAGCTGTAACACAGTTTTGGTCAGAAATGTTCCTCTACAGTGAAGGAGCCGTGGATATTATTGAAAGGAATGGGAGCTTCCGAAAAAGGATGAAAAATGTTGGGTAGAGGAGGTAGGGATAAACCAGAGATAGGAGAACCGTCTAGGAATGAAAAAATGAGAAGGCAAAATAAATTGCGAGCAAAATAACATAGATACTTTGGAAACCGATCATAAGGTTGAGAATTGTCGCTGGAGAATATTTTCCAGGGTGAAGACAAGGAAATTATACGAAGAGAGCATAAATTTGCTAAAACCCATCACGACTGGCACGAATAGTTCGCCGTTGATGTTAGTGGCGTAAAATAATGGCCTTCGCGAGAGGTATATAGGCCACTTGACCGTGAAAAAGTAGAAAACTTACCTGTCAGCCGAAGAACAGCCGGCAGCCGTCATGGCCGAAGAAGCCCCATTATGCACCACCAATGGGGCTGACCCGATTATGCTTTACTGCTGATGCTGCTGCTGCTGCAATGGCTGGAGCATGCGGACAGATGGTTAAGAGCTGACGGTAAGGAAATCGATACACGACGATGAATAAATGAAGGCCCCCGGTTGAGGGCCTATCGAGACGAAAAATTAATGGGAGCACAGAAGTATGTTGAAACCTCGATCGATGCGGTGTAGAGAAGCCTTTCGATGGCCTGTGTCAGTGGAAATTCAAGAATGTACTTTCTGGCATCGATCAGTCCCGCTTCTGGAATGCGCCCTGGACTCGACTTCCCTTTAGGAACGTAGAGATCCTTTGAATACGTATGAGGCCTATGCAATGACTTGCGGTGGCCAGCCGATGTACGAGTCAGTTCTTTTGTCCTCCCAGATGAGTCTGGTACCAATTAATCGATCCCAGAGGGAGGGAAGAGTTGATTGGCCTGGATGAGTGTCAGTCCAGGTGTTGACCCCAGATCATGCGTGTGTGGTTACGCGTTACTTGCCGCTAGCCCACCTCCGTCAAGCTAAATTTAAATTTGAAAATTGTCTGATTGGGGCACGGACCCCTTGGCCTGTAAGTGGAAGTGGAAATATAAGAAAACCGCAAAGTAGCTGTCTAGGGTGCTGTCCCAGCTGTAAGTGGGCAGTAATGAGTGAAAAGACGAGGGCAAATAGTGACGGACGCTACAGTACTAATCCTCTACACTTGTGGGCTCACTGATCCGGGATGAGATCGCAGATTAATACTGTCCTGAGTTATGTCACCGGCAGGTGGGAGTAGAAGAGAATTAAGCAGGACTGCTATCAGACCCACAGTCGGTCGGTGTTACAAAATTTCGGGAAAGGGTGGGACCGCTTGGTTCGACTTTGAAGACGAAATTCGGTATTAGCCTGGAATACAGGGGCGGCATATCAATCGAGCTTCCACCATTAAGTTCCAGACCAATAGCCGCCTATACCAATTGAGCTACCCTTCCCCCTGGGTTATCGTGTTGGTACCAGGCTGATCTGGAAGGGTAAACCCCTGAAATACGATGGGTCATTTTATTTTCAAGATAAGCAGAAAGGGAGAAACCCTGTCATGAGCATCGAACATAAGGACTTACTTAATAAAAATTATAAGCCACCAGCGCTACAGTACCCAATTTAGGTCTAATTCGATATGATTAGACAGACCGGGGAAAAACCAGCAGGTAAAAGTGGGAGATTATTATCGATGCACAGGAAATAGTAACCTGCTGCATCAGTAATGATTTTTGGTATAAAGAAGTCCTGTCTATACGAAACGGAATTGGACGTCTGAGAGGGTTCGTGGGCTTCCAATACCACTGCCCTCAACCAATCGTAATTGGAGGTTATTTCAAAAAAAAAAGGCGAATTAGGTTGGCACAGGCTGACTCCCATAATCGCTGAAATGGTCGATATACCTAGTCCTTCCTCCCTCCCCCAAAAAGGTCCAGGATCCTTATGAGCCCGTTTTTCAAAGATTGACTACGATTATACCAGTTGAAAGGACAGAATTATTTTGCTGAACAATCTCATTTTCGGACGCGCCCCACATCCCACTTATATTCAGAATCGTAGAGGTGTTTGGGATGCGTATGCAACCTATACAATGGCTTGCAGTGGCCAGCCGGTGTACAAGTCAGCGCTTTCATCCTCCCAGACAAGTCTGGTAGCAACTGATCGGCCCAGAACGATGAGAGGCTTGATTGGCTTGGGCGAGTATCGATCTGAGAATCGATCCCCCGATCACGCGCATGTGCTAGTGCGCTACTTGGCACTGATCCACTTTACCCAATCTCCTTTTACAGTGGTGACATGTAGCCCTACAATAGCCACCTCTCAATCATTCTTTATTCCTGATTGAAATTAATTTCGATTTCCTCACCCATTAGGAGCGTTGAATTTTAATTTGGCCTTTTTTGTAGAACCCAGTAGGCATTTCAAGAGGAAAGAACTTGTGAAGGTCGCTCTAAATATGTCGGTCTCCCCACGGATAACCTGCCAGACACGATTAGCACCTGAACAAACCCATCGAATGGCGCAGTGCAATGATGTCAATAAACTCGGTCAGAGATTGAATTATCGCCACCAATATGCACCAATAAAGTGATGGAAAAACACTCACACTGAACCGAAGGCTGTGGACAATCTGATTGGCATTGCATTTACGGAATATGTGCACAGTGGAAAAAGGAAACAGCTGACAAAGCGATGGTGATGTTGAAATTTGCAAAAGACGCCTACGGGCGCCACAATCAGGCCCCAAATGATGGCTGCAACGGATCCGTTCAGAAAGGATAAGAAACCAGGCGGTGATGAACCTTTTTTGGATGAGCTACTGGTTTGCCTTCCATTCAGACGGATAGAAGCTTTTCCATGAGCCTAGTCGTTCATGTAATGAATTGTCAGAGAGCAGCCGAACGGCAATTCGGAGTTTTTCCATCTCAGACAAGCCTGATGCTAAATAACCAGCCCTAGGAGATGAATGGCCTGGACTGACAGGGTTCAGGGACCGAGTGTGTGGTGATGGGACTTCTGTCTTAGAAATCGACAAACTTCCTTGGAGCCGCTTGAACTCGTTGGGAATCTGATTTTAACGTCGAGGGGGCCCAGTTATTCAAAAACTGCGCCTGTCAATCGACCGCACGGTCTCCGAGAGAAAGCCGCGCAGGTGATCACACCTTTCGCGGATCGCCCCCTCCCGTGTAAGTGTGAACCAACGTAGCGGAACAACAGTGCCACTTCAACTCAGAGCAAAGACTACTTACAAGAGCGATGATTTTTCGAGCAGCTGACACTCACACACATGCGAAATTTAAAGTAAACGTGAAAATCCGGTGAAAGTCATAAGCGAGGGCCATCGGTAAAGCGTGGTTCCAAAGCTCAGCCTATTTGAAAAAACCCCGAAGAAGGAGCCGAACATGTTCATCTAATCAGAACATCGGCATAGATGAGAACATCTGGAACGAGAACTAAAGCTTATCAATGTAACGAGTAAGACCCGACGCCCAATAAACTAACATTCAGGGGGTTTTGTTCCCGCAAAAACACAAATTTGAAGCTACCGAAGTTGTCACGAAGAAGTTATAGAAAGTGAGCTTGTGCTCTGGTGCAGCCCTCACTTGAGATCGAGAAGATTGAGTGGGGGAGGAGAATCCGGTGATAAACTGATACTTCCAATCTAGAAACCATGGTACGTTCTGCAGCTTGGGGGCTTCTACCGAAGGAATAAGATCCCCTTTCATGCAAATATTCAATTCAATCTGGCTCTTTAAATAATTTTCAGAAAACAATTCTTTCTGAAATGTCCTGAGTGAGTTAAGCCTGATAGATCCAAGAAGTTCATGTACTCCAGAGAACATATCGATCTTTCTTTCCCTGAAACGAACCAATGACCATTTGGGAGGACAACCCTATTAAAAAAATATCGTGAAGAGGACTGTGACTGTGCTTGAGTAGGAGGAATGGATTGGCGGAAAGCGGCGCTGCTACTGGTTAGTTTGCGGGCCAAGTTTCATGTAACTAAGGCTTTTATCTCGTCAAAACTGATAAAATGTGGAAAACATAGTATAAATTAGGAGGGTGCCCATGGGGGCAGCACTGCAGGCCATTGTGCAGGTCACATACGCTCTCGGACTCGATAAGCATTATGGAAGGTATCTGAATGTGTGGCGCGTCCCATGAGGTATTGATTGAAGTCGATAGCATCATTTAATTTATCATTCAACAACCAAACGGTCGGAACCATTAGAGGTTGCTTAACCGTTTCCAGCTTCATTCATGTTTCCAAACCGATCTCCTTAGGTAGCTCTGGTTTCTTCCAACCTCTTTTTTAATCTATTAAACTCGTTCTCATTCTCTCATCTTTCTCGGGTCCTTGATTATCCCCGAGCACCAAGCTCAGCCCTCCAGAATCGGTAATTACTTTGATCAAAGGGTTTCCCGACTGGATCCCCCACGCATTATTCCGAATGCTTAACAAAAACCCGCTAATCCCCTCGGGTTCGATGGACAGCTGCGATGGATCAGGACGCGAAATTAAAAAGATCGAGAGAATAAAGGTATAAAGAAAGAGAAAATGATTGGTAAATTGGGACACGATTTGTGAAGGGCAGCTCGAAAAAATTAGAAAAAAAAATTGTGTGTATCTATTCAAACAAAAAAAATCCAAAAAAACCAGGTTGCCCCATTTTTTATTTGTTATATTCTTGCATGCGGCTAGGAAAACGAAATTTCTGGAAAATCTCCATTCCCAATGGATCCAAGGCCTTTTGACGCACTAAAATGTAACGATGAGCATCTGTTCCTGTGGACGTTCTGTGAGGCACCGTCTGTCGCGCGAATGTGGACTCCATTTTACAACCCATGTCAATCAAGATTATGAACTGGGTAGGAACGAAGAATATCTCGGGAGTAATCAACAAAGTTCCAAAGATCGGTCTGAAACATGCGACCAATAAGTGGATCTACTTGGGACGATGGCAGAGGAACGTCCATTGTCGATGGTCCCAAAAAGGATCGCTTTGTCACCCAGGATTTGGTTTATGGTAGTAACCAACCCTTTGGGTCTATTGGCTAGTTTCTTTGAAAAAAAGCTATCTAACTTGGGGAATTGCCTACACTTCCCGTGTTTGGACCTTGCTGTGCCTAAAGGGTGCAGAAAATTCAGAAAACTGGAAAAACGGGGGAAGGCATTGTAGGAAATTTTTAGGTCCAAAGCCTTCGCCAGAGCAATTGATTACGTTACAAAAGGACCCGGAAAAGGAGAACGGATTGTAAGGGAAAAGGAAGAATAAGAATTTTCGTGAGCGATCGAAAATCCGAGCATAATGGAAAAACGGTGGGGTTCATGAATTTTCAGAGACTCAAGGAGATTTCGATGTAGAAAACGAGCCTTTGAAAGACTGACAATTTTTAATCACATTGGGAGTAGGCGAAATTGCCCAGTTTTCAATTTAATGTTGAGAATGCTTTACAGGAGAAGGTATTTTGATTGTGGAGAGACAGAATTTGACTTAAAAAATCAAACGAAACTTCTCTAAGTCTATGAGAATAAAAGATTATAAAAAATATCAAATTAACCACTCTACAAGATGGTCCCATGGGACCCCAAAATCGGAAAAAAGAGTATTTGAATCCATGTGTATCGAAACTTATCCTACAATATTTCCGTTTGAAATTTCACAGCAAGCCACTGAAGTTGTCGAGGAGATGATTTTTCCTATCCCATCTTCGGTAAGCTCATTCCTCGAGAAACTCCCTATACAGTGCAGGCGGTCACTGGCGGTCTTGCAGATAATTAAGCAGTGTGTCTCATGAAATATATGCAAATGTCGGATAAGATCTTGAGATTTCCAGCTGGCATAAATCGGTATCGTTGAGTGACGAAGACGGATATCTACGTCAATACATGGGGTTCATTGTTGGGGAAATTCCTAAGATTCAGCAGAATTTTGTTGAATTTCGAACAAAAACTCGAAGAGTTCGAATAGGTGAGCTCGTCAGAAAAAAAGGATGACTGGATGACAGACAGGTCCAGAAGAATGTCGGCTTGAATGTCTCCAGTGCTCGTAAAATATAGAGACTTTCGCTAGGGAAGGGACGACAGCACTTCCAAGCTCTTCAATTACCAAGCATTCCTATGCATCAGAATCCTACCGTAATAGAGTTTGACGTCAGATTTTCAAAAACAAAATGGCAGGAGAAAAGGGAATGCGAACAATGTAGAAGTGGCATGAAGAGGTGAACGCTGGAGAGAGGAGGTTTTAAGTGGAACCCTGATGAATAAGTCGACATTAACTTAACAATTTTTATAAATTTGACGAAGAAGGAATTACATCGAGAAGTTGGTTGACGCATATTCCAAAAACCACTCAAAATGGTAACCGCTTAGCCAGAATCAATTTAGAACGGTAGGATGTCCGTCCGGGAAAGTACTCTGGAACAGATTACCCGAAACGAGAAGGAGCCTAACGTCAAATGGAAGTGATTATTCATTAGAAGAAAAGAGAACGATTCAAGGACGATATGAGGAGAGGAATGGAGGAAGGAAATGTTCCCAAAAGAATGGTTGATGAGTCGGGCGACATGAGCGTGGCAAGACATCCAAGGCTCGAAGAGGAAGCCCCGGCTGAACGGAATTTCAGAAAGCACAGGAATTCAGTTACTTAGGCTATCCTGATAAGGTAAACAATGAGGTAATCACAGACGTTTGGATAACGGTGAGAAACTGTCCTGAAATTTACTACAGGAGAATATGAATAGGAGTTTGAGTCAAACGAAAGGGAAAGGAGAGGAAAAACGGAGACATGAACTGTCCGGAAATGACTGAACTGTCGAGGATTAAGGAGGGGAAAGGGTTTGAGCAAAAGTTTGGTAAGAACGGCATCAACGGGGAAAATCATAGAGGGTTTTAGGAGGAAGGCTGCACATTAGAAACGTGACCTACATAAGCAAAATTTCGGAAGCGATAATTAAAGCGGTAACCCGGACTGAGAAGTAGGCCCAAAAGTGGTATGTCCCTGGTATGAACTGGAAGGGAAAACTGTGAGGCAACTGTCGAGTGCCCGGATTACCACATGAAGCTTCCGAAACCTTGAACCTGGTTAGATCCGAGGCAGGGTTACAGCAGTGCTGTGACGCTCTGAGTCGGCCCAAGTCCATGGAAGGCTTTAGAAATGCGCTCCATTGCTAAACGTGGGCGCTCTACGGCCAGAACAACTCGAGCCTCACATAAGTGGGTTTCGTAATTGCTGTCTGAATAGCAAAGAAGTTGCACAAGAGCTGCATCTTTTGCTTTAAATCGATTGCCATTACTTATAAGGACCTAATGGGTGCGATTTTTCCAGAAAATTCCAATCAGAGAACCCAGTAGAACCGGTTCGCTTGTCTAATGGCAAGAACATTAGCTTTGCTACAATCCCCTTCCCCTAAGTAAAGTAGGGTCAACCACCCAGAAGACTCCCATGGGTCTAATCCTTTGGCAGCCTAAGTCCGAGGGAAGAGAACTTCCGATTGCTACTATCAAAAGATTTCCCATTTTCTCAAAAAAGCTGATGGATTAGGAATCTGAGAAATGAGTGGGGACAATGGGGGCAATGATATGAGGGTGAGGATTATGATGAACGAAGAAACACGCCGACGACGAGGACGACGACGGCTGGCGACAAAAATTGCCTGCGAACGGCGATCGATGGGAGGCGGACATTAGGTGACTCTCCCTCAATGCACCCGGGACGAATAGAAAGACGGACAGCTGTAAGAGCAACAATTTCTATTGCTTAGGGGAAGCATATGGGAAATGACCGGGCGTCATAGGACGCGAGTAGGAGGAGGGTCTAGCGACCAGCTGAAAAGAAAGGGATGCGTGGTAGATGGTGGTATGTATTTGCTAAAGTGCGCTGCTGGTGGCGGCTGCCTCGAAACTCGACACCGACTGAAGTACTTGGACATGCTGTGCTGTGCTGTCAGTGTGTGTACGTGTGTGTATGCGAATGGATGTATGCCGACAGCTCGATGAGAACAGAAAAAAAGGCGAGAAAATCCGTGGGGTAGCACAGCATGGGAGTGGGGAGAGGGGGGGGGGGCATTAGATGTTTTTGTTGTGTCACTCAGAACGTCCAGCAGAAAACATGGCTATGATGGACGAGCCCCGGAAACAGAGGATGTCGACTTGTCGAGGTATGGCCCTTGCCCTCAGAAGCCTCCCTATGAGCCTCTTTTGCAAAACCT
This sequence comes from Haemonchus contortus, assembly GCA_000469685.2. Taxonomy (NCBI): domain Eukaryota; kingdom Metazoa; phylum Nematoda; class Chromadorea; order Rhabditida; family Trichostrongylidae; genus Haemonchus; species Haemonchus contortus. The sequence continues at coordinate 43,063,488 of LS997565.1, forward strand.
AGAGAGAAAGGGCACGACATCGATTACAAACTGAGTCTCGCCAGCTTGTCGTCAAGCAACTTGTCAATAAAGAAGGCCATTCTATGCAAAGGTCTGGAACTATGGAGTTTCTGAACTCTTTCAGTCTCGCTGAAGAGATCAATATCGTCCAGCTGTGCTGAATTTTTCCGGCCATATGAATCTGTATGAAAGCCGAACACACACACATGCTTCAGGAGCCCTTACCATATGGCATCGATTTCAAGCAATTCCCTCGAGGAATATTCATAAATCCAATCAAAATCACAACCCAGAGATCAAAAATTTGGCCAAAATATCGATGTGAATGAAGAAGTTGGAAGTTTCCGGAATGCGTAAGTCGGAACGGAAGGCTTAAAACGTCCTTTATCCGGATAGGCTCACAGACAATTGAATTGTGCCTATTCCTGTCAACGAGCTGAACTAACAGAGCCATTCGGGGTATTACTACTGCCCGATATGTTTCGGGAATCGTAATTCAAAAAAAAACTAATGAATGGGGAAGTTCTGTGATTGCTTAGGTGAAAATCAGGTAGACAGAACATGAGGGCCAATCCATTAGGATTGAGAACCCCATGAGTGAGTTGTTATCCTTTATATGAGCTAAGTTCAAGCCGTTCAACCCATTTTCTATCAGCAATGTGTTCCGGAAATCGGAAACCGCAGAACGGAAATCGGAAGCGCACCGGAACGAAGGAAAACAGAGACTTCCATTTCGCTTTACGCACACTTCCCGAATGGAGCCGCCTTCCCGGTTCAAGTAGACGTTCCAAATTATACATATTTCCAATTTTTCACGATTCTCAACGGGATGCGAGTCAATCCCTATGACAGTTTCTTTTCGCCAGGAACAGATTTGTTTATTATGTATTTATTTATTTATTATTTACTTATTTATTTATTTATGCACTCGTAAGCGCGCTAATACAGAAACTTTGAACTACAGAAACTACTACAGATTGGATTATTTCAGTAATTCTTTTTCTTTAAAACGTTTCATGAACAAATTGAAAGGATTTCAATGAAGGAAGGGCAATAGGAATTGATTTAAATAAAAAGCAATTTCATTTTAGCAAAATCGCCTTCAAATGCTAGCAGAAGTGAGGTTCTCGAAGATTCATCCATGTTTTTGCATGGCACTGAGAGTGTCTTCGAAGTGACAAGTGGCAGAACGTCTGTCACATTCGTCTGGTCAAAAACCAACTTCACTAATACCCACTTTCTTCTTCAAAACCTCAGCAGAAGGTGATTGCTTTGGTTTGAGACAAGTACAGGGGAGCTAGTCCGACTAGTATGACCAGCACTTTCAACTGACGACTTGAAAGGCAAAGTGGACCGAGTCCCATCAAAGGAAATTTACCCGCATCGGTGCTGCTGGGGTGTGGTGCGTTAGGAACGAAATGGTCGCGTCGCGGTTAGAGGGAGGTCGCGCGCGAAGGAGTGTAGCAGGTTGCAGCAGTAGGTAAGAAATACAAGAACAAAAGTACTAATAGAAGAACTGTGCATAAAATAATGATCGCATATCGATTGAGCTGTATAAAGAACGTTAGAGCTGTAATAACGGCGAATGAGTGGTCCGCGACAGCCGCGTGCGGCGAATCGATTACCCAAAATCGTTCCTAACGCCCGTCTCCCGTGCTGCTGCCGTAGGAATTTCAAACTACAACTTCGATAATTTACTGTTGTTTATTGTTTATGAATTTATCACTACTATCATTATTTTATCAATAGAAATAGATTTGTATGTGATAATGACAGTTTTTGAGTATTACAAAATATTAATAATAGAATAATAATCATTTTTTAGTGAATAATGGTTTTTATGTGGAACTATTAATTTTTCAAAAGCCTTAACAGCTCTAACAATAATCAATGCTATGACTTCCCAGTCAAAATTACCTGTTTTTTTTTACCTAAATATGGAGAGAGGCTGCTGACGCAAATGGGGAAATGCAGGGGGCTTGGTCTTTCGAAACGTGATTTATGAAAACTCTCAGAACCTCTTGAAAACCCAAACAAGCTTTTCAAAACGAAAGTTCTTTGAGGCATCAACAAGAGCTCTTATGTAGAAAGGATGCACTTCGATGAAAAAGGGTTCCAAGTGAATTCGATGCTTTCAGAAGGATAATGTTCTCCAGTTTTGAATCCCAGGCATAGAAATAACTCAGTTACCAATTCGTATTTCTGGGACGTCCTGACTTACGGAAAGAATTTTGTTTACCATGTCTAAAGCATATGAGTTGATTACCTTGATTAGTGGGCTTCCTTTTCCTCTCTTTGGGATGTACGGATCATGTTCACCGGGCGTTCCACACCGGATTCATCCACGCGGTCTGTGGTTCAACCCCCTGTGGACTCTTTCGCCAAACTTTCTGTGCATAGAAGAAATGGTCCAACCTCTTCCCGAAAAAGACCATACCATCTAATAACGGATTAGATCTTCCTCTTGCGGTTGCTGTACAACCATAAGAGCAGAGATCTAACCATTCTCTTCGTGTCAGAACCTTCTTTTTTAATAGACAATCGAATCAAGCAGGAAGTAACCTAAGTAGGGACCATAGAAGACTTTTTCAGTTGCCATCTGTAGTAGTCTTCGTTCCCACATCAACCGTACCCAGAAGGAGCAAATCAATGAAATAGATTTTTCGAGAAAATTCTTGTTCAGGCTGCACAAGTGGAAAAGTTCGGGCGATTAGATTGCCACAATTCAGCGCTGCCACATTTATTTGACAAGCAATTTTGTACGTTTGATCAATGCAACTCTCTAAAACCGTCACCCGCTCATCGGCGGACATTTGTAGACATATTGACACACTTTGACATAGCAAAGTGGCAAAAAAACTGGTTGCTCACAGACATTCAAGGCCATTCCGTAAACGTTTTGATAGTCTCGGCACGGTCAATAGTAGTCATGGGTAAGATTCACTAATGATCGAGAAAAGTCCGGAGACTTATCGAAACCGTAAGCCCACCGCGGAGAATACTGCCAGGAATTTCAACATTTTCTCAGATTCTCCGAAATTCAATTCAAAATCGGCTCGAATCAGAAATTGACACGGAAGTATTGCAAATGATTACGTGGAGAAGACCTCAGAGAAAATTGGATTCAAATGTGCTCGAAGTGACCAAGTGTGAGCCATGCACTTGAAAACTACTCTGACTTGCAGAGACCTTTGAGTGCATGCTTGTCTGTCTGTCTGTCTAAAATGTAATGGCTCATATGAATCAGCCGACGTCGTGCCGACTGCTCATGTCAGAGTTTTGATAGTTTTTATCCTACCCTATGGAAGGGAGGCTGAATGATTGGATTCTTATGAGCAATCGAATCAATAGAGCTCGGAATAAATGAAGTCTCATGAAATGTTGGAACTTTCGGCGTGTAGGCCAGTTGCAGAGATTTATTTGGGCTGGAACGGCTTTGGATGAACCTAGTCTGAACTGATCCAACCATTTTCATTCTTATTGCCCATAAATTAGGTTTAGAAATGAATAGCTGGTGAGTTCTGTTTGGCATGCGGCACGCACTTCACCCAATAGGAGTTGTGGTGACGTTCATGACCCGGAACTGACGACGACATTTTGCTAAGACTTGTAAAGGGCAGTCACTGCCTGGCTCAAAGTTCTGTAGCCTTGTCGTGGACGAGTCATACTAATCACCATTTGTTCCCGAGTGTTGTAAGGAATGATTCACCTGGATGACTGTCTCGAAAAATTCGATTTTTGGTTTATGTTGGGGCCACATTTTATCCCACACCTTGGTAATAGTACGTTTTGAAATCGGTTGAACTCAAGTGAAATCTTCCCAGTAAGACTTTGGGTTTGGGGGAACTGCAACACAGGGATGTTCATATGAATAGGGAAAAGAAGGGGAGTGAAAAGGAGCGAATATAATGAGGAAAACCATGGGAACCTTACATTATACTATAGTGGCAGTACTACTTTCTAGTTTTGCCCCTCACACCTAGAAGTAGAGTACCTGATAGCAACAATCAGATTGAATAAATGTAAAAAGCATAATTTTCAGAAAAAGAGCAGTAAGGGCAACCACTAGCATTTCGAAATGCTCGCTGAGCTGAGAGGTCGTGAGGATATTTTCTGCCACAGCTAAAAGCCGATAGAGGGAGTGATATGCAGGCGTATGTTTCTTTGTTATTACATCAGACCCCATTAATGACATACACCCACTTATTCGGCTATGATTAACAGCAATATGAGCTGGACGGCTTTAAATTCAACGAAGAATTGGAAGACGGCGATCGTAAGGCTGAGTCGCTTTGCCTGCAACTCTTCAGGGCATTCTTAACTTCATCGAATATACTAGCTGACAGAACGGAAAAGTGAAATTTTGCCAATCGAATCCAATCAATTATTGATTTGTTACTGTCAAGTACAACTGAACGTTACTCGACAATTTGAAGACGTCCTAGTAATGGAAGTCAACGCCCTCTTTTTCGAGGTTGCCTCTGAAGAGCAACGAGTTACCAATCGCCGGAAGACGGGAAATTCGAGAAATCCGGTTCATTTCCACCATGCTACCATTGTCCGTAACACTCTACCCTCATGAATTAGTAGAGACCAAGTTTACATCCAGGAGAGTTAAGTAGTAACAAATATGTAGCGGCACGTTACCTATTTGTACTCGAATTCTCGGTTCCTGTCATTTAAGGCCAGCGACACGTTCTAGGGTCATACTTTTTTTTTTTAAACTCCACTGAACTGGTCAAACATTGAGTTGTACATAGTTTGGGAAAGAATTTGTCCCACATGCAACTTAAAAACTCTCTACAGTTTCAAAATGGGAGTCGAAGACGTGGCGCATCCTCAGGAAACGCATGAAGATCTCTAATTTTAGGAAATGCGTCACAATTCAACCGATTAGCGTAAAATTCAGAGTTGACAAATCAAAATGATCCCTAAAGCAGTACTGACCGTCTGGGATCTTTCATCCCGATCCAAGGATCAATTAGCCTTTATCAAATTCATTCGGGACTTCATTTCGATGGGAGACGCTCGGAGGTAACGATGGTGGCAAATAAATTATGCCCGTCAAAACCCGATGGAATGGAATCAAACCCTTTCCATTAGAGGGATAGGTGTCTGATGAAAATGAGGAAGAGAAAGTGATGGGAGCCTGCTATCGAGGCCAAGTGGAACTACAACGCTTTAGCAAGCTTCTTAGGAGTTTTTTCCCTGACACGAGCGATGCACGAATGACAAACGAGGGACGATCGGTTGTCGCTGATGAAGGATGAAGCGTGTTTTGATCGAACCTACAAAATGACAAGAAGCAAATGACTTGTGATGACGAAAGGAATCAAACTCTACGTGATGGGTACCGGTAGTGAATCCATGACGGGGGAAAAGTAGCGGGTGAGATAAGCAATCGTAAAAAGGCTTCACGGCTTTTTACGATTCCTCATCTCACCCGGTATTTCTTTCTTCGCCACGAGCTAGACGACTTCAGAGACAGATGACCTGGGCTACCGAGCCCCTGATGATACGGACTCGAGTAGGGACCGGGTTCGGGAAATGGGTGCGTGGAAGTGCAGCAGACTGGGACGGTAGAGGAAGGTTGTCCTGTAGTGGGAGCATCATTTGAGAAAAAGGGGCGCATATGGGAATTTTCCACGAGGAAGAGTTCCAAGAGAGACAGTAAAAAGAATAGGGGTTGTTTGAATAGGAAGGGATTACGGAACAAAAAGAATTCGTAGGAAATGATGAAGAGAACGACTAGAATGAGAAGGAAAAAGGGAAAGGAGGGGTGAATATGGGGGCAACATACGACTGAATAGAAATCAATATGCAAATGCTGGCAACTCTACCAGAGAAATCAAAAACAAATCGCAGCATGTGGAACGTAACGGGACGTCATATATGACCGCGACTTACAGAACTTACAGAAATGGGGTTATGACGATAGGATTCGTCTAAACGGCCCCATCACTTTTACAAACCCTCTCCTCTCATTCACCATTCCGATCCGCCTATTTGAATCATTCATCAAAAGCGAAACAATGAAGGATGAAGAGGATATTGGAAAAGGTTGGGGCTCGAGGTAATAAATTTTGTGCTGAGCCCCACCATGGATTCCGTCTTTCACTGAAATCTTGATGGAACCCAAATGATCTGTTGGCCATGAGGTCAGATTATGTGCGAGCCAATGCCTTTCTCAATCGAGGTTTATTATTTTGATGATAAAATAAGGTCATACAGTAACAATCCAAGAGATATTTATGGAAGGAGTGGAAGGAATGGACCGTTTTGAACTGGAATTATCCGTTCTGGAAGGGGTCTGTGCCCAAGTTGCGAGAGATTTCCAATCCCGCTTCACTTGCACTGTTCAATGCAGAGGAAGTCCCCCGAACCAGAAAAGCTAACGTCCTTTCCTATCGGGTGGTTGTTATGAGTCCCAAGCTGGACGTTGCGCGACGAGGCAACTAGCTATGAATCATTGCGCGAACCGCGACTCCTCCTACACCTTCTGTCACATCTCCTGCTTTAACAGATCCCAGGCCTGCCTGAGTGTTTGTAAGCTCTTGTAGAGGATATGAAAGAAAGCAAAAGTTCAATTGCTCCCAAGGAAAAGTTAAGAATTCTGTAAAAACATACACAACACTTTTTTATTTATTGTTCATTATTTATTCATATTTGTATTTATAAGACAAAATTCGGGGATGAAGTGACCGGTGCACGTCCATCATGCATTTAGTTGTAGTTTGAAAAATATAAAGGAACCGAAATAGCCTGAAAGAGATGGCAGATGTGGATTCAGATGAAGAAAGCGTTCAAGCGTTTCATCTCAATTTTCCTTCCATTCCAATTCGGTTTTCCTACCTAACAGCTTCCTTCTCGGTTGTTTTTCAATATTGTTTGTTAAGTAACTACCTCCCCTGTCTACTGTCTACTCCCACCCGCCCATTTCTTCCCCAGTAATCATCGGAGGAATCAAGAAAACTTGTTGTCAACCATTTCGGCAATGGATTTTAATGCCCGAAATCAATTGAGAATAAATAGACTCGCATAAAAGAAGAAAAAGCAGGCGACATTAGGTGTGGACTGATTGCGAAATGAATGTGGGAGCAGTGTAAATGTAAAGTAGGAAACTAGCAGGGCGATACAGCGAAATATTTACATGAATATGAGAATTTTTAATTGAAATTCAATTTCGAGGAAAGCACACATACGGGTTGGGTCCCATTCGAGACAAAAGTTTAGATCATAGTTCAAGAAATTTTTTGGAATTTCTACGTCGTGTACTTCGGAGGAATAACATTAACTTGAAACTAAATTATATTTATTGTTGACATTATTAATATTATTTATTATATTATAATTACTAAAATCACAAAATATCTTATAGTTATATTAACAGCTAAAATGATAGAATAATTTGATAATACATAATGTAATAACTAGTATTAATTATATATTAAAATTCAAATAAAGAGGTCTTTCCGACACATGCAACAGACGGAATGTTTGACATTGAACATTGCATTTAGGTAATGTGGATCATCTGGGAAATGGGTGAGGTTGCTTTGGTAAATGCTTGAAAGCCCAAAATTGCCTAGGTGAGCGTAGTGGAGGAACCGGAGACACAAAAGAGGTAAACAATGGGGAGCGTACAAAAACATATCAATCTCGAAGTATTTGAGGAGAAAAGTAAAAAGAAAGGGATATCAAAAAAAGAAGTTAGGATACGACCTTACGTGGTAAATCTTCCGAGGAGGAGTTCAAACTGATGAATAATAGAGCTAGGCCACTCTCACAGTCTGCTTCTGACAAAGTGGCTTAGTTACTTCGATGCCAACTACAAGAAAATACTTAATCGATACTAAGGCTGCGAGGATTTTGACTATTTTTTCAACGTTCCAGTTTTTTGTGCCAACCAGAACAATCTTTAGTACTATGCGATTTTTCTAATCGGCACTTTTGATAATGGTGACGGCATTTCCTTATAGAAGTAATTTGCAATTCAAAAAGAATTTTTCGAATGAAATTTATATTTCCATTTAATAAGCTTCAATTTGAAAAAGTCTGCCGTGCGAAGTTTTAGCGATTTACTTTAACCTAATCTGCTGGTCATGCATTTTATGGCTTTTCCTGACAGTAGATCGGCTTTAGTGACCCTTGTGGTTAGGGTGTAAAGGAGTTCGGAAAGAGATTGTAAAATACTATGTAATACAATAAAATTGATGTAATATAATAAAATTAAAAAATGATCAAATTCTATTATAACGTATGATTTATGTTAATTATTACAGATATGTATATCAGCACTACCCTTAGGTAGCCCCACACCACTCTCCACCCACTTGGGGTTGCTAGAGAAACATCTGTGGCAGTCCCTGAAGTACTCCTTCAATAGTTACTTGTTGTAACAACACCGATCCTGAAAGGCTAAGAGTGAGAGAGGTTGAGCGCCCCATCAGAAAAATAGGAAAAAAAGCTTTCCTCGGGGTTGGTCCTTCCTGGTATACCATCGAAAATTGTTTGAGAGAAGATAGAAGGCCTAAATATTCAGACTCATGATTGATCTAGCTGCAATGGACCGGTGAGCAATGGTATCAAATCTATTGGCATTGAACAAACGTACATGTCTCACAATCAGACATGTGTTGCCCATACAATTTCGCCCAGAGAAAGTCTAGATGTGAATTTTGAAATCTCGTGATATCAAAAACATGAGAGGAAAATATGGCAAGGGAAAAGAAGGAGGAGGAAGACAAAGAAGGAAGGACAGTGAGGGAAAATGAAATAACTGGCGTGAGGACGACAATCGTTCAATAGCCAACGGCCACATACGGCCTTCGAAGACAAAAAGAAACTCACTGGCTCCAAGGACGTCATGTAGACGGCGTCTGCCGTTGCAATACACACTTGTCATCGTTTAGAAAGGATTTGACGGCAATCAAACACGACGCTTCGCCAAAACGCTGTCAGTCGCTTGAAACCAAATTACTATTGGAACATTGCATGAGGCCGATGTTAGGAAGGGCGACTTTCAATGAATTACTGGATTTTTCTTTTAAAAACTCGAGTAAAATGAAAACCTCAATGACCATTTCAAATTTTAGTTTGAAGCCAAACTGGGAAAATATAAATCCAATCGGAAAATTTTGAACACGGTGTAGAAGAAAATAGAAAAGTGCCCAGTATGAAGAGCTGATCAGCGAATAGATAAAGTCTGAGTGGTTCTTTCGGTAAAGCTCTGCAAGCCCGGACCATCTTGAATTCTAGGTGAATTCAAACAGGTTTATTAGGTCTGCGCAAACCAATCTCACACTTGTTGATATCCAACTGAAGTTCTATCATCGAGTCCGTTCGGATGAGTGTCAATTAGCAAAGGCAGATGAAAAAGGGCGTCTTGACTGGGTAATCATCGTGGATTCTCTTGCGCTTTTAGACAAACAAGTGAACAGAAATGAAAAATAGGGGAAAAACGGCACTTTCCCGTGACCGTTTTCTCGCGATTCCAGGCTTTTCATAAAAAACTTCGTGCCAGCAAAATGACAAGAGAGATTGAGCATTAAATAAGCAGTCTTCAAGCGAAGGACGTCTTGACACCGCAGAACGATGGACTAGTGGTGCATAACCTTTGTCATGCTTGGTCCACGAAATCATGATTCCGGTGGCCTTTGCAAGCACGCTATGTATTGTAAGTGAAGTAGAAAGAGGCTTTGAGTTCATATGGTAACACCTGGCTCAAGAGCTAAGTTTACTCAACCTCAAAAAGACATAAGAAGCTGTGGATTTGAAAACGGGAAGGCGTCTAATCCAAGACTTAGGAAAGGTTTGAAAGGTGGGAATGTGTCAATCAGAAGTTGCCTACAGGGTCTTTTCGAGACTCGGAAATATATCTACCAGTCATCATTCATGACGCATGTAATTATATTGTATTTAGATGGAATCATTAAGAAAGTAAGGCTTCAACAGAGTATCTTAACAGGGAGCAGAGCATGAAATTGTCTGGAAATCCCAAAGGACATGGTGGAAGTACGAGATGAGGGGATTATCAGATACCCTGATGATTTAGAATGGCCCATGAGGGCATGACGTAGGCCTGTAGAAAAATAACCTGTTACTTGACACTTTCTGACTCACAGGATTTTGCAAAGGTCAGCAATTTTGAATAATGAATACGTAATGATTAATGGTTATAATATCTGATGATTCAGTCGGTAGTCATACGGTCAGGCACGTATTTCGTTACGCATAGAGCTGCATACACTTAAAATCCGCCGTAGTTTTGGTGAGAAATGTTTGGCATACAAATTTACTTTCAGCATTATGTAAACACCTGGAGATTAGGGAAGAAACGCTCATGTTTGATTTACTTGAGTAGGATTTCGAGAACTTTTTTCTCCGAAAAGGACCAAGGCAAATAATTGCTGCAACAAATCCTTTTTCTTTTTTGGGTTCCTGACATTCCCACGTTTCCGATTATTTACAGAGTAAATCCATTAGAAGACATATTCATCACTCAAGTTACTATTTACATATTTATCACTCAAGATACTATTTAAAAAACAAAAAAAACTTATTGTCATTCGAAATTACAATTGAAACAACAGTAGCATATTCATGTCCTTGGCGATTAACAGTCCCGTTCCCCGGGATGCACCTCGCATTAGACTTCCACTCAGAAAGGTAGCGGCTATTTGTATGTATGTGGCCTATACAAAGACCTGCGGGGACCTTCCGATGTACGAATCAGTGCTTTTCCCTCCCAAACGGATATGGTACCAACAGACCGACCCTAGGAAGGCTTGGTAAGGCGGATATCGAAATCTAGACGGATATCGATCCGGAACTCGAGCCCGTGACCATGCGTGTATGATAGTGCGCTACTTGTCCCTACACCACGTCCACTAAATATGTATAAAGTAGTAAAATCAGTACAATATATTATCAGTAAGTGGTATGTAGTGGTATTAACTAAGCCCAAAATATTTGGTGGCGGGTTGTCGATTTGATCAAGATGGACATAAGGGCCTATTAGATGGAAATGAAAAGGAAGTACAGCGGAAAGGGCTCTGGAAAGCCATTACATCTGAAGGGTTCGTGAAGGTATTACACCGACAAATAGTCCTGAAAAGAGGTGACGAAGTGGGACCAAAAAGGCTCGATTAAACTCTCCCTTTTGACGTATCCGTTAACGTCCACTGTATCGGCTGGTCCTTTTGGAAAAAGTGCTGTCGGAAACTGTCTCAAGCAAAAATACGTTCGCTTTTTCTCGAATAAACTGACACATATACCTAATCTGTAAATGTCGGCGAACGTTCATGATTGAAGTGGCCCGACCCGAGTTCTGAGGGCAAGTGACGAAGAGTCGTAAAACCAAAAGAAAGCCGATAAATCGATAAAGAAACAAAAAAAGTACACAACCTACGCGTGCGGTGAGTAAACATAAGCGGAAAACATACGTAACCCTATGCCAGACGCTGCAAATAAGTGCTAGATCGGAAAAACACGACTCGGTTGCAGAAAAAGACGTTGAACGTCGTCGAGGATGACTCAGCCACCCACCCATGCCACAAATGAACTCTTGATAGGCTGGTTGGCTGGCTGGCTGGTTGTCGGTTTCGAAATATTCGATTGGGAATACTGGCAGAAAAAAAAGGAAACGAAGCAAACTGGTCCCGACGATATGAGTTAATTGATAAGAAATGATCGCCTTTGAAGGCAAAGGACCTGCACTGAAAGGGGACGCCCGCCCGGTTAAGATGGGTGTCACCTGAAGGGTATGTGGACGATGATTTGGCCGAATGCCATTTGGTTTACACCACTTTCGGTCAGACACTACTACCGCCCCACACAACAGCAACCCACTACAACGAGAAATGGCGGCATACAAATAGGAGTAGCAGATTGATTGCACCATTTCTTTGTGGGAATCGTTTCTGGGAGCCTTGCGCACCCCTCTGACATTTTTTCCCCAACCTCTTATAGATGTGGTACAAAAAATCCTCAAATAAAATTGAAACTTTCGAAAATAGAAGAAGTCTATAAGCAGGTTTCGGGAAAGCGAGACGTATCGGATTTGGTGGAATTCTTCAAGAGCTTCATTCGTTCCTCTTTATAGTAAGCCCTGTCCTTCCCCATGACATTTTTTCTCCGACTATTCAATGGTCAAGGTCCAGATCATTAAAATATAGGTTTTAAATTAACAAAAATCAGAGTCAACGTCAAGAAAGAACTGAAAATGGAAAATCAGGCGGAACTTCCCTAAGGCTTCCCTTCTGTCTCGTTTCTGTAGACTCCAATCATCCCCTCCGAGATTTTCCTCCAACTTCTTTATAGATATGGTTTGAAAAATTTTAAATAGACTTTTGAACTTTCAAAAATGAGAGCGACCGCCAAATAGGTATCGAAAAATTAGGGAAATCCAAAGAGTTTCTTTTGATTTTTCCATCTTCCTTGTTTCTGGAAAGACTTAGACAGCTCTACGACATTTATATACCCACTTTTCATAGAAGTTCTTTGTTTTGTTTAAACTTAAACAACAATAATTGCAAAAATGAGAGCGGATAGCAAGGAGGAAACGGAAAAGAGAAATTTGAGAAGATTGACGGAAGTCTCATAAGGCTTTCTTCCACGTTGAGAAATCCTAGAACATCGGAAAACAGAATGAGGATTATCTCAGAAAGTGCTTAATTCAAGGAAATCCAAGAAAAATTCGAGAAAAACAAACTAAACTTTCTATTTTCATACATTTTCGAACGTATCGTAGGACCATGGTGTGACAGTGCACGCAGGTGACTAAGCTTATGCGTAATGTATAGAAACCCCTAAAAGAACTCGTAAAACATGCCTGGCCAATAGATAACCGCTGTTCCATCTGTCAATCGTGATTTCTTTTGATTTTTAGATTTTTTCAATCATTTAGTCATAGATTCACAAACCTCGATGAGATCGATATTACAGAAATACTATATCAATCAGCATTTTCAATATAAACAATCAATAATCGAGAGGATTATTTACTTTGTAGCCTTACGTAAAGTCAACAATTTCTCAAAACCTGTCAAAGCATGTTCTTCCCAAATGTTTAGCTTTCTTAGGATAATCCATGTATTTGTAAGATTCTCAAAATCGTAGCTCAAATTGATTCGTAGGGTCCTGAATGGGTTTTGAGAAACTTATAACTGAAGAAAGAGTTATCCTGGTAATTTTCGATATTTTTTAAAAAAATAAATAACTAGGCGAAAAGGGCATGAAAAGGGTAACAACCGATCTGGACGAGCTTGTATTCATTGAATGTCACAGATGGCAGGTGGTTGAGGACAGTCCGCAGCTGATTCAATACATCTCATCGCTAACAAATCCAATGCCATGAATACAGTCCGCTCAAACAATGAACAAGCCCCAACATCATTGTACTATACTAATCGATAATTGATTCAGTTTCGCCATAAATACTGGCAAAATATTGCCTGAAGTTTTTTTTTATTTACGATTATTGATTTTTGAAAGGCTTCGTATATCGCTTCATATTTGCTACAGCTTCCTTGTACACGTAGTGATGGCACTTTTGTGAGATTTTGCTTACTCTCCCAGTCATTGCATCGCTTAAGCTCGGGAATATTTACTTTTTTAAATAAAAGCACAATATACGTACATAATATGGATGTCGTACAATATACATAAATTGGAAACAAAATGGGGGGTCATGAATTTGGTCTACAGGGTGTTCCATAAATATTGCCGAATGGGTTTCGCAATGCGAATGGTTCCAAAAACAAGTCTCTCAGTACATGTGACTGTTTACAAAATTTAAATACCATAAATTATAGATAACCTGCCGAATTCATGCGTTAAGAAATAATTTTCAAGAAGGGAAGATGTGACTTTGTTCATGGATATGTGGCTGGACGGCTGGGCTCAAATAACTTCGCAACCTCTTGGGCCCGAGCTACCTTTTGAACAAATGTTACTGTGATCAAAGTAACACCTTTCCAACTGTACTAGTAGAAGTAGCAGAGGCCAGTCAAACCGTAAAATAATTGGACTGTATTCATTGTGAAAACAAGGCGTGCTAAAGAGATGGCTTCAAAGAAGTTTAAATGAATTTTTTATAGAGCAAGTTGAAGTGAATTTGATTGTTCTGAGAAGTTTCACCTTTAAGAATTATTCTGCAACTTCTACGAAGTACCTTTCAAGAGTCTGTTTCGGCAGTTTGTGATTTCCAAGTTTTCATGCCGATTATAAAGAAAAATCAAAAACTATGAGAAGCCGCAAAAGAACATGAAAGTGTCGATTTAATTAAACAAAATAAGAGAATAATTTTTTTATTCGATACTTCTGTTAACTGTTATTAATTTGCAGCAGCATGTGATGCGAGAGCCTCCCAAAATTGGCGAGTTATGGGCGAAATTTTGCCTTCGGACAACTCTCGAACCCGGGCCGGAAAAGATAAGTGCGGTTCGTTCGAGTCCTATCCCAGGTCGAAGCTTTGCTCATAGGTCACTACCGCGTTCGTGTAGAATAGTCCCATGAAACATAAAAGAAATAAACTTCAGTAGTTTTGCAGCAAAAATAAGGGAGAAGAGGTGCTGAAATCTGGAGAGAAAGGAAAAACAGGAAGAACGTAACAAAAAATTATATAATAAAAAACTTAAAAATTTTAAATCATCGATTCTAACATGACACTTCACAATGGCAAAAATGGTGTGGCGAACTTATATATATGTATATATATATTTTTTATTTTTCTTCGAGTTACGGGAACGCCAACATCCATTTGATCTATCGTTGATGTAGATGAGGTTGACCGGAACGGAGAGTTTCTTTTCTGATTTGTAGAGTTTTGAATGTTACGGACCATTGAGTTCTTTTCTCGTAACTTAATCTCTACAGCCAGCCCAGTGGCCCTATAACTATTAATGGCATAGTTTATGATAATTTTGGGGCACCCCGTTTTATTCGAAAAGCGGACGTACAGGTGAGGTATAGTTTATCGGCAATGAAGAAAGCGAGAGAAATCGCCGATTTCAAGAAAAATATGGCCCTCTAAAAGAAGGGAAAGTGGAGGTTGGACGAGCTTAACATGACGAAAATAACATGGAGGGAGTATTCGGACGAGATTTCAGTTGTTGCAATTGCACAAAGGGCTGACTACATCAAGCCAGAACTGCACAGAGCTGCCTTTCACTCGTAATATGGGTCATGAAAGTTGTTTGAACTTTCTACATAGGTTCCCTTGTGATCGGTGCAGCCTCTACAATGCCGGAGAAACTCTTGCGAGGATACATGCGGGAAATTTTTAGGCCTCTAGAACGCCCTAACCAGTCCCTATTCGACCTATTAGCGCCAGATATGGTAAACGAGAGAGCCCCGAATTCATCCTGCGAGCAGATCTCAAAAATCATTTTTATCGTGAACTGTGCTTTTAAATAAACAGTTACTCGAAACGAATCCATCGGGAGAGAGGGAGAGATCCATTAGGAAACCATCGGCATGGATGAATTTCGTAATGAAAGCCTCAAGCTACGCCCCATAGCCATTCTTGATGTCTAGGTTTCCAAAATCTATTCATTAATATACAGTAGCCCATTAATCTTGTCATGGGGCTCACTATGCCGAGGAATTTCATCCAGATAACGATGAAAGAGATGAAGCAGTGAAATGGAAGCTCTCCAAGCGAAGGGATGCTGATGACTTATGAATTAGGCCTAAATCCGAAAAAAGGAAAAATGGTTAGATGATGTGAGGCCCATCTGAAGCCGATTGAAATGAGGCATTGGCTTGGAAGTAGGCAGATATGAAAAGCCATGTGAAGTGGGAGAAAAGAGTCATCTAAAGCGAGAAAATAACTATTTCCTACAGCAATGTTAGAGACAAGATGAGCTCAAAAACAAAATGTAGGAATAAATAGAAAAAATGAAAAAAATGAAATATGAGCACCCTCTATTGATTTCCTGGAAATGCTCTGGGCATTCTTCATCTTTTTCGCTGTTCCTCTGTTCAAAAATATACTCAAAACCCTACAGGTTACAAGTTTTCAACACTTTTCTCAATTTTCTTGACGGCTGAATTCCAAGAGGTTGCTCTTAGGTTGAAACTGTTTCGAGAATAGAGAAATCCAGCTAACGTCAGGGCTATCGGTAGGAGAAATTGATGAATAGCTAGCTAGTTTTGGCAATAATTTATAGCTTTCATCAAAGATTTGATGAAGTTCTCTTTATGTTCATAAATTGTATAGAAGATGCTCGGAAAAACAGATAAAAACGAAATGGGCGAGTGAAACCTGGCGATACAGTGAAACTAGGGGAAGAATGTTGTAGAAGAACCGTGACAGAGGGTTATCGAAGAATCTTTCCACTTCAAGAAGGTTTTCTAGATAAATAATGGCTGCAGGCCACCTGAATGGCGAGTTCTTTGTTCTGGTTGTATAGAGCCAGATTGGAAGCCTCCTAACCCTGCCAGGCAAAGCTGTTACCTTTGCCAGCATAATGAAAGTAGCCTCGTATTAAGCATGCCCATTGATTCCTGTTTTTACAGTAGCTTAAACGTAAACGAATTGAATGGTTTCTCAGGAACTCGAAAGAATGGAATGGACGTAGAATTTTACGGTCACCATACCTCATTCCACGGCATAATTTTTTGGAAATAAGAAATTCTCAGTAGATCACATTAAGGAACCGTCGAATGGGCCTCGGACGAGGAGACGTGTAGGTAGGTGAGCAGTCGTAGAACCGTGCTGTATCACAACAATTCGGTCGAGCTGGAACTCACAACTGAATAGCTGCAGAGACCAGGCTCTCTCAGGTAAATTATTTTGGTTCCAGTCGACATCCAAGGGCATCTGTTCAATGGCTATGGTATCAAGCCTTCTCTATTCAAAACGCTCTTTATCCAATAAGAAGAATGACTAGAACTGATGAGTGGGAGCCAAATCAAAGATCTTCGAAGCCTTAATAAAAACTCATAAGGTCCTTTTCAATCCTGTATATTTCCGAAAAACTATAATAGATGAATGAAATGAAAGGGATCTAGTCGACTTTTTTCGAACGTGGCTCTCTCACTTATCTAAAAGAAAATAGAGCCAGGTAGATAGCCTGCGCAATAGCTTTGAAGGCTAAAGATGGAGTAGGCCTTGCTTCCACAAAGTTTGAATGAGATGGAGTAGAAACCCGGTTGACTTGGCAGAGTTTGATCCTCGATTCATCAAGGCGCCGATGGCGTCTCTTATCGCTTCTTCACCTTCGCTAATTCAAAGAGAAGGACAATGAAAGGTGAACTCTTGATTTCAGTAAAGGGCATAGACAACAGACGAATTTTTCGCGGAGATAACGCCGGTACTATTGAGCCGGTGTAAGCCTGCATTGAAGACAGCGTTGTTCTTCACCTAGACATGTCTGGCTTGATTCACCGGTTTCTGGAAACGGAAGGTCTCGCTCGGCTGGATAATACACATGGTACGGACCCTGAGGGACGGTAAGGCGCTCCTGAGCCACCATATTATTTCTAACCAGTTTGGCTATGCACGCTAACGCGCGCAGTATATGTGTGGCGACGGCCACTTATCCACGATGGAGTCATTCAGCGGAATGTTGGGTAATCAGAATAAGACAGTTCACTCTAGATTCGAACGCTGAACTGCTGATAGCATCACGCTCGATATATTTGAGCACAGTTATTAGTGGTTGATCATAGCTCCGTCCACCTTAGTGCAAACCCTTTCCACAATAAACTTGACCACCCTTCTTTTGACTGCTCCAAACCATTTTTTCCGCATTCCAGAAAGTTTTTGAAGAGATGAATTTTGGGTCCTAGCCCCGCTTCCATGTGCCAGCTCCGCCCCCTTCGAGGACTTAACTACATTTGTTCCAATTCCTCTCACCACTTTTTTCCCGCGTTCTTGAACGTTTCTGAACAAAGTTATGAAATTTTGATCTAAGCCCCGCCCACTTTGGTGCCAGCCCCACCCACTTCGTTCTTTTACACCTTGACACCTTTTTGCCGCATCCCAGATCGTTTCTGATTAGAGTTGTAAATTTTTGATCCAAGCCCCGCCCACTTTGGTGCCAGCCCTGCCCACTTTGGTGCCAGCCCCGCCCACTTCGAAGATTCGGCCACACTTGTTCCATTACCTCTAACCACCTTTTTCCCGCATCCCAGAAAGTTTCTGAATAGAGTTATAACTTTTTGATCTAAGCCCCGCCCACCTTGGTGCCAACCCCGCCCACTTTTGGGATTTGACCACATTTCTTCTTTTACACCTTGATACCTTTTTGCCGCATCCCAGAACGTTTCTAAACAGAGTTATGAATTTTTGATCTAAGCCCCGCCCACTTTGGTGCTTGCCCCGCCCACTTTCGGGATTTGACCATATTTGTTCTTTTACACCTTGATACCTTTTTGCCGCATCCCAGAATGTTTCTGAACAGAGTTATAAATTTTTGATCTAAGCCCCGCCCACTTTGGTGCCAGCCCCGCCCACTTTCGGGATTTGACCACATTTGTTCTTTTACACCTTGATACCTTTTTGCCGCATCCCAGAACGTTTCTGAACAGGGTTATAAATTTTTGATCTAAGCCCCGCCCACTTTGGTGCCAGCCCCGCCCACTTTCGGAGTTTGACTACATTTGTCCCATTACCTCTAATCACTTTTTTTCTGCATTCTATAACTTTTCCGAACGAAGTTACACTCATTTTTAAAAAGCAGCTTTCACCTTGACGCACGCCCCGCCCATCGTGGGCGGGGCTTCGCTAAGCTTACGCATGCCCAGCACGCATAAGGCCTTGCTCACTCTTCCTGCTTTTTTTCCTGCCCTCTACGCCTTCGTTGAATCGAGTTATGAATCTCTGTGAAAAGTACCGCCCACTGCGAGAACGCCCCGCCCACCGCCAGTAAGCTTCCTTTATTTTAGTTGATGACCCATCCCTCACCTTTGGACATTTTTTCCCGGCGTCTGGACTGTGATGAGACCGATTTAGAATAATTAGTCCATGACCCCGCCCAACCCTGGCGCACGCCCCGCCCCTTGGGGGCGGAGCTCCGCCAGGCTCACATGTGCTCTGTTGCACTTGCCCTATGCTCAACTCATTCCAAACTTGACCCGACTTCTCCAGGTGTTCCCTCACGTTATATCGAATTTCCGTACAGACAGACAGACAGACAGACAGACAGACAGAGCGCTTTATATATAGTAAGGATCAGTAAGAATTCAGAGAAAGAAACCTGTGAAATCTCTGCTCGGGGGATCAAAGCTACGGTCCTGTCACACCGCCCATTTCTTATGAACGAGGGATTTCCTACTTCTGAAAAAAGGCTGAAACTGGAAAACCGGCTCATGGGAAAAGGAAAAAAAAGATTGCTTGTGCAGGGTATCATTTCTCTGAAATGTAACTCACGGAATTGTTGTAGAAACGGAAACATAGTCAAAAAGTTCGGATGATGTCGAAAGTGACAGAATTTCTTTTCAACACCTAACAGAAAGCTGTAGCTAGAAAATGATGGATCAAAAAAGAAATCCACGTTCCCTACCTGCGAAAGGCACTTACCTATCCATCCCCCCCCCCCCAACCCCCACTTCTCCCTCCCCTCCCCAACATAATTATAAATATTTTCCCATTTTCCAAAAAAAAATGCAATTTTGTAGCAAAAGAGACGACCGGAAAGTCGTATGGGAAGGGTACTTCAGTTGAGCGTTGCGTCACTGGCCGTTTTCGGCGATAAGCTCTCTACAAAGCCGTTAGCGTCTCGGAAAAAACTTCTTCTGACGTATATTCTTCAAAGCTTATAAGGATTACAAGTGGGGGACTGGGTCCAATTGAGATAAAGTTCTGGAATGACGTAACACTATCGGTATCAGGTGGCTGGATGAAAATGGGAAAGTATCAAGTTCGGTTGGTCCCATATGAAATAGATGCACCAATCATTTTTACATGACGGAAACCGGCCAAGTTTAATGAACGGGACACTTTTTACTTGTAGACAAGCCTGGTATCAGATAACCGGTTCATGCGATAGCAAAGGATCGGTCTATGCTTGACTATATAGAGTATCATTTGAATGGAAACCACAACAAAAACATTCTCTTTTTCAAAAGTCGCTTTAGTGTTCAAGCTGAGCATAGGGCCTCTACAGATCTTTGAGGTTAAAACTGAGCCACCGTTTTTGGCTATCATCTGTTTATTCTATTTACCTGCTTATCATTTTTTTCGTTTGAGTGGGGTGGTGTCGTGGCATATGACGCACTACAACACACACGCATGGTCAGGGGTTCGAATCCCGGCTCGATATCCGCCTTAGCCAACTGAGCCTTCCATCCTTCTGGATTCGGTTAACTGGTGCCGGACTCGTGTGGGACGATAAAGGAACTGACTTATGCATCGGCTGGTCACCGCAAGTCATTGTAAAGCCACATACGCATTTAATACAAGACTACGATCCTGAATGGAAGTTGAATGCGGGGCGCACTCCTCAGACAGGATTGATCATGCTTAGAGACTCTACCCTTCACCTTTTTATCATCCGATTATGAGCGCATTCATTGAAATGCACCTTTTATTGCGCACTATATGCCATCAACTGCAACTGGTAGTCATACACCTGATGAATCTGGGAGTCATTTACTACTTCACTGAATGACTTATCATTTTAGTAGTAATCGTTGAAAGGTCGAGTTGTCTCAGAGGTAGATCGGATGGCTTGTAGTTTGAGTGGTGTTTCTCGGCGAGGAAGTGTTGAGGTTAGCACTCTACCGTATCACATAGCAAACATCGGCTGGACCTAGGTAAATAAACAATACTGTCAGGGCAGGGACACGGTAAGGAAGAACTATTGCGTAACATCAATAAACCCGGCGAAGATTTACCGTACCCGAAAAAGCAGTTATCGGGGAATTGAACCAGCAGCGCACTCCTCTGCTACAATTTCCAGATAGTATAGAAGGAATATCGACGAATCCTCTACGCGACCATGCCGAGGGGTATGGACGATCGGTGGGAGGCATAGCCGAAATTGGGCCAATGTCTAGGACTTCTGTCACGATTGCCGTTTTCCCATTTCGGGGAATCCCGAATCCCCCAACAATCTCGTCGAACTAGGTGGGGGATTGAACGTTATATGTAGATGCGGCTTTTCCTGTAAGGGACCGTTATTCCACACATCCCTCCCCCTATCGCTGTTCGTAGTCACAAAATATCTCAAAGTCGAAGAACTAGCAACAAAAGTATGAAAGAGAGTCTCTCTCCGACGCAATGCTTGACCATGGCCCTACAGTACACGTGTGGATGTATTCTCAGAAGAAGAAACCTCATTCGCTCGCTCTATGTTTGGTAACTCACCTACGTATCTTTTGGAGATGACCTTTGGGGTAATGTTCAGAAGGACCGAACGGCTGTGGTGAAGTGGGGAGTGGTGCAGTATCACCACTATCTATCTATTATCTAACCAAGCCTTCCCTAGGAGTTGGTTGTTAGGTAGCAGACTCGTCTGGGAGGATACAAGCACTGATTTGTACGACAGCTAGTTACCGCAACTTGATGCATAAGCCATATACGCATTCAAAACGCCACTACCATTCTGAATGCATGTCGGAGGCAAGGCGCATCCCAAAAAAAGGGTTGATCAACACCCCAGACGTCACTTTCATTCTAGTAAACGCTATACAAAAATTTTTCATCTTTTATTGGAATATATTCATCAAAGGAATAATCACAATTCCACAAAAATCATTTCATAGGCAATGTAAACAAAGTTCAACTAGAGTACACGAAGAAAGTGTTTACTTTCTGTTAAATTTGAACAAAGTACATAAATACATCTAGCTTAGTTCGTATAAACATATAAAACATGATACATTTGAAGTAAGACACAGCCAAAACAAGTAAAACCAATTTTGAGGGCACCAGGCCTATGCACTGAGAAATTACTACGGACAACTATAGCACAAATTGGGCATCATTAAAGCGAATAACCGTTCAAACGCTTTCACGGGAAGACTTTCAGCGGAACGCTGATGAACAGATAAGTGAACAAAATATGAGAGCAAAAAACTACTTATCAATTCGGTCGAATAACCCCTACCTATTACTATTAGTAGTTGTCTTTTGAATAAGCTACACGGTGGCGATATGATTTGCCAGGAAGTGAGGCTAGCCATTTAGCTGGTTCGCGTTCATGGTTTGCGCCAAATCGATAAATCGAGGAGGCGCTCATGCAGCGCGGCATGATTGGGTGACTATTGATTGACTGAGAGCGATTTTTCGCATCCGGTCAGCGGGAAATCTCTGCCTTGACTCATTGCTACACAGACATTCTGCCAATATCAACATTCTTCGAGGGGAAGTCAAGCCCGCACTCACTCGAGAGAACCTTTTTTGGGAAAGAGTACACTATCAGCACATCTGATGATCTGGCACTCTCCAACTTTTTAGAAAATCGAGTACCCAGCTCAGCTTTGTGAAGATCCCTCGCTCAAGAACATCTCTTCTTGGCTTAGAATTTCCTATAAAACAGCATAGCCAACCGATGCTCCCACTCCTCTGAAGCCTACCTCTTGTAACAGAGAATCGGAGCAGGGAGCTCAAATTTAGAACATCGTTTCTGAGAAAATAGATTCGATTTTAAAAGTTAGAAATTTTAAAACGCTCTTGATTAGAGATTTTCGCTCAATTACTCTTGAAAAGCAAAGATTACAGTTGATATGAACCCTATAGGATGCAGGGAAAGCGACCTATCATATGAACTGCAGTAACAGCCGAACGTGATTCGTGAAGAATACTGTGAAAATACTTGTGAATTTAAAAAAAATCAAAACTGCAAGTAAACTAGTGATGAACAAAGGGATTAGGAAAAGGATAACTCCAATTGAGGGCACCCGAAGATCTAGCAAACTTTACTAACCATCCCACAACGTATTGAAGCACCGGTTCATTTTTTAACCTACCCTATTGACTTGACGTCAAAGGTGCACCTATCAATAAATGGGGGTAAGGGTAGAACTTCTGGGAAGACTCCGAAATTCCTCTTATTTCTCAGGACCAGAAATATAAAAGGCCTCGTTAAAGTTCTGAAGTTACAAATGATATGAGAGAAAATTTTCAGTTTACTTTCCCGGCTCGATGATAGCATGACTCCATTTTCAAAGCAGGACTTTAGGAGAAACTCCTTCAAACTTCTTCTTGCCAAGGCAATCACTTAATCTCGTGGACTGCTGCATAATGGAAGCTGGCGTTCCTCACAAGTCCACTGAAATAAAAAATTTGATTTCATCTGAATGTTTAGAGCCTGTGCCCTATAATGGCAGTATCTACACTTCCTATGGCTGGATATTAGAACGTGAGAGAGATTGGGTTAAGGTGGCAAAAAAGGTATGGAGCTCCTCTGAGTAGCACTCCTCCTCCAGACTGTTTCTAGCCAACACTGGCATTTATGAAGGAAAAAACTGTTCAACCGAGTAACTTTCTGGGACGTCTGAGTTCTATGCATTTCACAACAAGGCGAAAAATCGCACTTATTCTCTCTATAAGCCCATCGTTCTACATCAACTTCTATAGAAGCCGAATTCAACAGGGAGTCAGCAGTAATCACCAGTTCGAATTACACCCTCCAAAATTTCACCCTCGCCCATACAGTTCATCTTATCCTCGATGTGAACAAAGAGGATGGCGGAACAATGGAAAATTATAAATTACCGCCTTATAACTAACCGTATCTTTGGAGACATCATAGTGATAAAGTGTCGAGTCGCAATGATATGCCCTCGGCGTAAGTTTAACGAGTGAGTGTAGTCCCAAATCAATATAGGGTAATTCATCCAATGTCCTGTCGTAGAAGTATGCAAGAATGCAACGAAGTACGGCTTGATGTGAAACCACCAGCACGTTCGCCTGAAATGAGAAAGCGTACTAGTGAAGTTCAGATGCTACTAGTTCCATACCCTAGCAAATAATCCCAAAACGGAGAGAAGTTCAATTTTTGACTTCTGGCTGCCTTTTACACTTTGACGCGCCCAAAGGACGAGTTTACTTCGAAACACGCATTTTTGTTGAATATGTATAATATTATTCACTCCTACTCCGGATCACCCTAGAGCTAGCCCAGCTTCAAGAGCAGCATTGTCACATCTTATATCACTTGAACTCATTAGACCTTCTACCCACCTGCCGCTCCAATTCCATGATAACAGGTTCTAGCCGGGAAACTACGTCTTCGTAGGACTCCCCAGATGGATACCGGTAGTGGTATTTGTCTCGGGCACGATCCTCTGCTTGTTTAGGGTACCTGAAAGCATTCGTGTTGATTACCGGTAGACATTTCCTTCGCCTACCAAGAAAAAAAAAAGAATAACAGATTGGCTAGACGAGTCTCCAAAAAAAATTTTTCATGATAAACGGAGGCGGAAGGGGGTTACCGAATGTGACTACTATGATAACAGCTAGCATTGGGCAGAAAAAAGTTGCGCTTATTGCTAGGAATTAATGGTAAGCCTTGTATACCGGTGAAAATAGTATGATGTGATAATGAGGTTTAGAACCTTATCAGAAATTTCAGCTCTTTAAGAACTTTAAAAAATGTTATGAATTAAATTAAACCTCTGTTGGATGTCATCGTACGTGAGTCCCTCACATATTCCAGCATCTATTTCATCCAACGCTTTCCAATATTCAGTGTGAAACGCCGGCTTCAGTTTTTGTGCTGTTTGCGCAGCACGGACCTAAAATTGCGTGGCAAACAAGCTATAGAATGTAAGTACAGAAAGAAACCTCTCAATAGAATGATGATGTAAAATATTCAAGACTACGGTAAGCGTACCTTTTGAGAACACCAAATTCGAAGGTCGGCAATTTTCTCATTTTCGAAAAATTTACTAAGAGCTTCGGCATACTTTTCACCTTCGGGTGTTAATGGAGAATCGCCGCCAAGGCGTCCCATTGCATTGTATTCGCTTTCGCCATGCTGTAAGGAGGTATTAACTTTACTTTGGAACAAAACGAGCCTGTGACAGCCTCTCCTCTTTGAGC
Source organism: Haemonchus contortus (assembly GCA_000469685.2). Taxonomy (NCBI): domain Eukaryota; kingdom Metazoa; phylum Nematoda; class Chromadorea; order Rhabditida; family Trichostrongylidae; genus Haemonchus; species Haemonchus contortus. Next base: position 43,088,485 of record LS997565.1, read on the forward strand.
AAGCCCTTTTTCTGATTTATAAAAGACTCACAAAATTACAAAAAGGCCAGTCAAAAAGGCTATGATTTTGTCAATTACTCACCCTGGTTAGGAAAATACTCCGTGGCAGTAGATGGATGTTCATTAGGAAGTAGACAACACGACTTTGAACATGACCTTGAACGTTGTGTACGAAAAATGAACGGCCTGCATTGATAACCTCAAACGAATAAATCTAAGCCTACATGAAACAATGGGATGTCTATCAAAATAAAGCTAGTGCCTACGTTACGAAGCTTTTTCCAATTTCTCCTTTCTTCAGAATTATTTGAATTAATTCTTCAGCAGTGTAAGCCCACCAGCAGTAAGAAGATTATAGACGAACCTTTATAAAACTCAGCGCTTCATCATCCACTTCATCCAGTGGTTGGTATTGTTGTTTATAGTTTTCGATTCGTTTGAGAAAATCTTCTTTTGCTTGCTCGGCTGACATTAATCCCTTGTAATCAGGAGAATTCACCTGAATGCTTCTTGCACTTGAAGATAAAAGTCGAGACGCCCCGACATCTTTGCAGTAGCAAAAAAAAGCGGTAATGGTTGAAAATTTTGGCAAAGAAAAAAAAAGAATTAGCAAAACTTCATTTGTCACTCTCTTGCCTGAGCCTAGTTAATCTCAAAAGTCTTTCCACTCTACTCATCATACCAGAGCCATAGTGAAAAAGAAAACTTACCTTGACGTCCGTAATATTGCTATCGATAATACGCTCGTCGTCACATACAGACTCAATAAAAAAACAACGTAACCTGAAAAACTACTTTAAAATTTGTCATAACTAAATAGAAGGAGAATACCAATTCTTTTGGCAGAAGTCATCGAGTGTTTTTCGACGTTCTCTTGTCGTATTCGTGGCATCAAATATCGCGACGTTACAGATGCCCGACTTCAAGCTATCTGCCATATCATTCATCGCTCTCCGAGCGGATTCACTGAAACCATTCTTCGCGTTCAAAGTACACAACTGTTGTAAAGACTCGGTTTAATGTCATAGTGAAACAGAGAATCCATATTTACTGATAAGTTTGATAATAATGAAATCTGTCGGGGTGAGACATCGGATAGAAATGAAAATGATTAAAGTTGGGAGCACGCCTGTTGAAGGAATCTAGTCACCCTACAACCTCTTCTCCTATCATTCACCACATTCCCCTAAAGTAGTTACAATAAAAAAAATAAAAAATCGGCAGCATTTTTTTCATGAATATTAGAGAGATGGCCGATATACTAACGACTGCACATTAAAGATTAAAAGATCCCACTTTTCCCGTCCGTTGCTGGGTAGAAACCCTAAACTTCAAAGATGAAATTGAGAGAAAAGGCTAGAAGACGGAATAAGCTGCTCCTACTTCAGAATTTTGCATCTATTAATATTTCCCGACCTCACGATATTCCACTTTTCAACATCCCAAAGAATGTTACCTTTTTTAGGAATCCACACTTCCCAAAGAATGTCACACTCCAACATATATTACTCAGAATAGTTATATGCTCAGCAGACTTAAACTAAACATTAACTTAAACAATCGAAAATTTGAAAAAATAGGAGCCATAGATCCAAAAACAAAAAAATGTATAGTTGGAACCAGAAAAATGACTCACTTTCGCACTTTTAGAGCAGCAGCATTGCTTGGTGAAAAGAACGAGGCATTCGCTCCATGTACAGCATCAGCAGCATTTGCTTCCGTACGGCGATATTCACCGACATTAAATACTGAAAAGAATCATATTAGTTTGGATATTGGTGTAGTTAAAAGTAAAACTATTAGCAGTCCAATAGAAACGTCATAGCATAATAATATCTGAAATAATCGAAAAAAAGAGGAGGGGGGGGGGGAACTTACAGGACAAAGGAGCAGTTGGGAGAGTACGAGCTGGTCAATTTTCCCCGTGTTTTCCCGTCTTTTCCCACTTCAATCACGCGAACAACCAATCAATCAATCATGACTTTTTTCAATTACATGACAATAGTTTCTCGGATGTTTAGGCGTGATTCAAGCACCTCCCGAACTTTAACCGAAAATAAGTTCGGGGAAGAAGAACATTTGGTGAGTGGAATAAAGCAGTTTTTCGATATCTATTTCATCTGATAGCCTTGAAAATCGTCTTGAAAACTACCCGAACACTCTAATTACTGTAAACTAACGTGGCGATACTAATAAATTTCATGCGCCAAAGAACAATCGTCGCTACCGGAGCAAATGAACATTTGTCAAAGCAATCACAATCCACATTGTAACTACATTTTAAAATTGCAATATAAATGGCCCCTAGCAAAGTCATGAGAACAACGTAAAAAGTGAAGACCATCATTTGTGATGCATAACCCCATATCACGCAGAAGATCTAGAAAACATTTCCACTCGATCAACACATGAACAAAAACTTTACTGCTGACAACAGCCACAACAACGTGGTGATTAGTTGCAGACAACAGTAGACAATGGTTTGAGGTGCTAGCCGATACAGCAAGGGCGAAAACAGAAAACAAAGAAATTAATCTGAATTACTTACCTCTAGTTTTAATGCCAATCCAATTCAGATACCGACAAAGTTTCTTCGAAATGTATGTTTTTCCTCGGGCCGGCAAACCAACCATCACTATCACATTTGGTATTCGAACCTGATCTAAAACCGGTAAGCTTTACCATAACCATACCGGTGTTTAACATTGCTCTACAGTTACACACACAGGTAACTTATATTGATTTTGACGGATATTCGAGTAAGCTATTGGGTTAGCAACTCTGTAAATAATAGCGTATATTATAGGAAAAATATGATTAAGTAATACTAATTAAACTATATATTTACCATGAAATACTGAGGTACATGGTCTATAAATGGGAATTCCTTTGAAAAACAGGTAATTAGTTACACTTTAGACAAATGTTTGAAATACTTAGAAAAAACGGTTATTTGGTTGCCAACTTGATATTTTGCAAAAAGGTCTTCTTTTGGTTGAGTTAAAAAGGTTTGTAACACGGTGGAACTCGAAAAAGGGAAGCTAGAAGCGAGTTTGGGAAAAATATCAGGCTACTCTGCGAATTCTTAGCATCACTTCAAAAGACTTTCTATGTTTTCAATAGAGACTTCTCGAAGATAAAAAACAATCCAAGATAAGTAATATTTTAAGAGGATAAAAGTATAAAAAGATGAAAATAAACCTGAGAATCCATGCTCATGTGAATGAGCAACCATCCTTTTCGTTGATGTATCATCATTAGGTACTGCAGCAACAGAATTCGTATATAAAACTTCAGACGACGTAAGAAGGCCGCCGTCCGACATCTGCAAAATGCAACTGTTGTGCAATGAAGGACTGACTGACCGATCATTGATAACGCTGTCCCACATTCTTGGAGACTAGAACGTAGTGATAAGAGACAACAAGAGGAATAACTGATAGGATTATAACTTTTCCAAATGGTTCCAAAGAAAGTTGTCCTGGACACACATATAGTACTTTTTGATATCAAAAGCTATGGCGCTCTAGATTAAAGCATTCCAACTAGACCGTTGAAATGGAATGACAAACTAAACCCTTGATTGTTTCATGGAATTGTTCTAGGGAGGCAGGTTTCAGTTCAAAATAAAATCAACAAAGAAAAATTACCAATATTAGAGAGTAAGTGACATGAATTGAAAAATGACCTCGAAACGATTCAATACGGAACCAAATTCCTACCGTATCGTGTTACATCACACTATTACGACACGTGTCATTTTACGACATTTCACGACTAATGATAGTACGTGTTATTACGGTGAGAACTTTCCGAATTTCGTTCTGATTTTTGTTCTCCACAAAGGGAACACCGTCAGGCATGTTTTGGGTATTATTGAATTTCTAGCCTTTTTTGAAGGCCTATTATATTATAGGTCATTTTTCATCATCCTATTATAACTCATCGATTGAGTTTCAAGAAGTTATTTATAAATGAATTAAATCACATAGTAATAGTTAGTATACTTCGATGTAGCGAGTTAACAGTGACTAGAGACGGTGCATTACACTTAAATGCTCTCTGAAAACGTATTCCCAATCCTCTCCGCCCTGCGTCACCCCTCTATTGCCCAGACTTCCCCACCTTTTGAAATTCATTAGTTTCTACCGGAAGTTGCTGGAAATGTAAACTATGATTTAGCATAGGCAAAATCCTTGCTACAAATTCGCCTGAACTCCGTAGTGTTTTTAAAATGGACGTAAGCAGAGTACGTGGCGCATTCCACCGGTACTACTGCTATGACGTCAAACACATTATGATTACGTCCATCTATTTACATTTAATAGAACGCTGAACAATCATCTTGCCATACTTTTTTCCTCTCCCTCTCTTCATTCGTCACCAGAGCGACAAGTGTGATAAAACAGCTGATAAGAAAGGTCATGACCAAAGACCGTAAGGACAGGAGAATTCCAAGGAGCTAAGGAAAAACGCTAAATGGGAAGGCATAGGAAAATCAGAGCGATCACTTAGGAGTGCCATTTCAGCAAAGTGACTGGGTTACTGGTAAAAGAGGAACTGTAGTTGAAAGAGTGGAGTGCATGGTAGTCCAAAAAACCGGTCATGGTCCATAGAGAGGATCCAAATCCTTGATCAAATTGATTTAGGGAATGATAAAGGGGGGGACGGATGGAGAGTAATGTGTACGGTGAGGGTAGGGGGATAGGAATAATAACGATCACCACAAATCAATGGCAATCAGTCATCAACGTGCCATCTGTCTGTCTGTCTGTCTGTCTGTCGTATAAGCCAATCCCCATTGTTACAATTACAACTATAAACTGATCCTCTAGGTAAACAAATGGATAAGCAGAGATTTCCGGTTGTTTTTGAGTCATAGCCAAATACTAGTACCGCAAATGATGACGATTAATCTCTACAGTGCAGGAATACCTAGGTTGGATTCCCTTTTTACCTGCTCAAAATTACCCAAATGCCATCTCATGGGCTCCCATTCAAAACCGATAGGATGTATTTTCTGTTATTGAGGGACAAACGATAGTGTCTTTTAGCGCTTTTCAATCTTACTTTAACACGCGCCCCGCACGTCCACTCTTCGGTCCGTATCGTAGTGTCAATTGGATGCGGATATGGTCTATACAATGACTTACGGTGGCCAGCCAATGTGCAAGTCAGTGCTTTTATCCTCTCATACGAGTCTGGTACCGATTGCCCGACTCCGGAGAAGTAAAGGACGAGTTGGCCCTGTCGGATACCGACCCGGATTCGACCACCGGATTGTGAATATGGGAGAGTGCTCCCACTTGCCACTACCCTTTTCTGTCAATAACTAAATTACCACCATTTCATCCTTCACTGAAATTATCAAGACTAAAGTACACGGGACTAGAACGTTATCAGTAACGTTCTTTCAGTGCGCTCAAACGCCGACGCAATACCATAAAAGGAAGAAGAAATGACAGTTGACGTTTTTCGGGACAAAAAGACCAATACATAGCCTTCAAGTGATCGTTTTGACGATTCGCAAGTGCAATTATCCTTTTTCGAAAGTTGATCGAAAGCAGTCATCCAACGGCTGTAGTAATTTCTGGTCAAACTGATCACGATGAATCAGGCTGTGGTATTCAGAGGTAGACAATAGAGTAGTAGATGTGAAGTTGCATAGTAGATTACCATCTGGGACGGAAGTATGTTCGTCAGGGAGACAATACTTAGCATTATCGTTTAGAAATCAGGTCTAGAAAGGGCGCGATGAGCGTTCGAGGTCCGCTGAATACCTCTTCGAGGGCCTCTGTCCTCCAGGAACGCCCACTAATGTGCGTGTCGAGTGCCCCTCGAGAGATAGCGCAGTGGAATGGACCATGACATAAAGATAGATATACTGTACCTCCACCATTTGTGCAATTGGCACAACACACAACATAAGAGGCTAATTCTTCTTGGTCTTTTTCTCTGATTCTCTAAACCATTCAATACGAGCACTGCGATGACGATGTTATCGGAATATAAGGGCTGGGAGGCTTATTAGAATCATTCAGTGCCTCGGAAAAAAATTGATGGAGCATACCTGACAAATATGCGGAAGCCAAAGGCTCACAGCCCCATATAAGATAGATCATCCCCCAGTAATTCGGAATGGAGACCAATCCAAGCTGATAATCGAACTTGGGCGGTTCAATTGCAGTAATTAAATACTCATTGATTAATGCCTACTCCTCGATAGATAAAGCTTCTATAGCGGTTCAGGTGACCCTCGGACTGAGCACTTCATGTGCTAACTTTCTTGGAGCGAGCATAGAATTTTAAAGGAATTTTTTTGAAGAATACATTAAAAGTTGAATGAGATAACACGGCCGAGCTGTCGAGTCAGTGGTAAACGATGCTTGTGGAACAACTGGTTTCCCTGCACTCCAATCACACGAGTTTTATCCTTAATTTAATTATTCCATGTCAATGAAAGGAGATGTCTTCGAGAAAATTCGGAAACAAGATATTGACAAGTGGGCTGAAACTAAAATATGGTACCTAGTGTCTCTAAAAAATGACATATACAACTATCCAACGAGAAGGGAGGACCGAAATGATATGGAATCGATTTATTTACCTTTGGCTCAATAAAGAAACTCGGGTTAGTTTACACAGATCGAAATCCGTAAAGAAACAAAATAGCCTCCCCGGCTTGTTTAGTTTACGATTTTGCGGCAAAGCGCTGGCACGAGAAATGTTAGTCTTTCTAGAAGAAAAAAGATTTGCTTCCAGGGCTGATCCCTGCTCTTTGATTGAGCTGGGTTCCTGAACAGAGGAAGTGATTTGAGCTCATGATACCGAAGCAACCTGGAAGTGCATCGACGGTGGCAATGGTTGGGTAGTGAAGTGGAGGAATGAAGGTTTTCCATGAGGGCACTGATGGATGGAGGGTCAATCACATTAAAAAGCTTCTAGCAAACCTCCGTTCATTTCAGTTCTGATACGTGATACAATATATGTATTGGGTTGTAACATAAGTTCGTAGAGTTTTTTCACAAAGATTAATTTTAACAAAAAACAATAATTATAATAATAAATTAATCAATGATGTATTCTCCTGTTACTGTTTGCGACCTCCTCCAATCTCTCGACCAAATTGTTGATGCCGTTTCGCCAAAAATCGGCCGGTCTGGTGTCGAAGAAGTTGTTGAGCCAGTTTTCAAGAACCTCTTCGCCATCGAAGATAACACTCCTCATTCGGTTTGACAGAGAGCGGAAAGGTGGTAGTCGATAGGTGCAAGATCCGGAGAGCACGGTGGATGCTGAAGAACCTCTCATTCAAGCTTTTGGAGTGCTGTTTTGACGACTTGGGCATTATGGGGCCTGACGTTGTCGTGGAGCAAGATGACTTCACCTTGTCTATCGGGTCTTTTCAGCCGAATAGCCGCACTAACACGGTTTAGCTGGGCAATGTAGACCTCCTTGTTGACAGTAGCATTTCGTTCGAGCATTTCCCAGTGCACCGTGCCTTTCCAGTTTCACCAAACGCAAATCATGACCTATTTTGAGTGAAGGTCTTGCTTGACTCTCGGCTTCGGTGTCTCTCCTGGGGCCACCCAGAAACACACCTAAGACACCTTCCTCGTACACACTGCATATGTCCCGAGCGGCTTCGACTGCTTATTGACCTCGATGAAAAGCATATGTCGAAAATGCTGATTTTCTTCTCCTGAATATTCCAATTCTGAGCCAGAAAAAAGACGTACAACTAGATTACTCAGAAAAACGAATATAACCATTTTATAGAGGAGAAAGAGCTCTTTCGAATGAATATATACACTTAGCCAAAAAACAAAGCGAACCGTTGTAAAATGACCCTAACCCAAAACTCTACGAACTTATGTTACAACCCAATATTTTATTTGGATTCGAAGACTCAATCGCAGACCTTAATCACGATCAACCAATCCAACGACTCCCTGTTGATGACGATTGCATGGCGCATCCCAAATGCATTTTTGACCTATGTATCCCCTACAAAAGGTTAAAAATAAGGGATTGTGACCAATGATCGGCTTCTACTGCTCTGGCTTTAGGCCAAGACCGATTCAAGGCTGTCGGCCAACTTCCAGCCCAAAGGAGAGAGGAGAAATGTCCATGACTGTTCTCGGGAGGGGATGACAACGATGACCATTAAAATTGATTCTTCAGGATATCAACAGTCGACTACGTTCTTCGTAGTACAAGTAACTGGTTCTATGATGGGCTACCGTACTCGTTCTTCATTCAGGCTGATTGGCATCTGAAGGGGATACTTGTGCCAACACAAACAATCCATCAGAGCACTTGAATTCGCTTAGCTCCTGTTCCCCCAAAACTGACAAAAACGACAGAGACAGTTGTGCCCTTTGAATGCTCTCTGGCTGCGGTACGGTTTTTTTGTAGCTTTATATGATGTGATGCACAAACCGGACATCGTAACCACTTCGAGCCATTTCGGGCTTATTTTCATGGACTAGTCATTAACTACACAACTGACTTTTCTGGAGCAGTAGTTATTCGTAATCTATCAGGAAATCCACAAAACACCATCACCACACCGCTCACAAACCACGGTCGCCCACAGGATCGTTGTGGTGCCACCCAAAAAAGAACCTAACAGAGGATGTGCAACTATATTCCTCAACGGTTCACAATACGCAGCGAACCTATCTAGTTGTCCCGTTACGCGGCATGTCTTAGTTAGCTGTCTCGCTGCTGGTATACCATTCAAAGTCGTTGCCCGCTACCGAAAAAGAGGGGGTGAGTTTGGACCAGTTTTGGAGGATATGTCACGCACTATAGTAACCATCATTGAATCACAGCAAAAAGTTGTCATTTACCTTATCGATGTAATTACCAATAGAGGCATATCATCTGTGTATTTCTCCCACTTTCAGAAAAACTTTGAACCTTTTTTGAGATTTTTCCGGAAATTTCATTGTCGAAAAAGAAAAAGAAAGGGATGAAAACAACCCAAAACCCAACTCTGTAGTTGACCTAATCCTTGAATATGATCCGATTATAAAACTAATTCGGTGATTATAAAACGGCCCACACGCCCTAATCAATGCATCACCTCAATAAAAGCTGTTTCGGACCTAATGAACATGAGCATAATCGAAAAGCAATTTCACCTTGCTTGTCCTTCCTGCAGACTGGTCTCGATAGATCACGAAAAAGTAAGAAAAGTGAAGTAATTGAATAAAAAAACCTATAATAAAAGGGTAAAAGTTTTCGGCGTTAATCAATCTCGTCTCCCGCACTCGACTTCCATTTAAAATTTTTTTTCCAGAATATAATACCAACAATAAATGTTACCATTACCATAACTACCATATGCACGAAATGAGGTTAGTGACAAGAGGCGCGCAGGTACAACTTCGAGCCGCAGATCAAATTCCGGATCGATACACTACTAGGCACGCCGAGCCTACCAACCGGCCAGGCTCATTCATACAATGCCAGACTCATGTGGGAGGATAAAAGCACCGATTTATACATTGGCTGACCACCGCAAGTCATTGTATAGGCCACATACGCACTTATTACACCACTACGATCCGAATGGAAGTCGAGTGCGGTGGCGCATCCCTCAGACGGGATTGATTAACGCCAAAAAACTTTATCCTTTATCTATAGTAAGACCTTGTCTTTAGTTTTGCCTGCTTAGAAAAGCTCAATTAGTATATTGATTCCACGTAATTGAGCTCAAACCCTCTGGCTAAAGGCTCATGCAAAACTTAGCATGATCACTTGGAGCTTGAGAAGTTAAGTGTGAAACCAGCATTTAAGAAAGAGTTCTCAAGAAAATTTATTTGTTCTGGGGTTAAATCTCAATAAAGATTGGCTTGTTTGAGAATAGTTGGGGGGAGAAGGAAAAGTAGAAGGAGACGGTAAGTCACGAGTTTCAAAGGCAAATGGAGAAAACAGGATCAGGCCCCTCCCGACAAGACATAATCAACGAATAAACGACGGTGTTTTTGTCGAAAGTGAGAAAGCAAAGAAGTGAGAGATGGGCAACGCGAAATTTGTCAACAACGATTTAATGGCTTGGAAACACCGCTGTGACTCTGAGCAAATGACTTTCCCATTGCAGTTTCGAAAACATTCCCAGCGAATTGCATTAGTCAGAATTTCGCGAGAAGCGTCCCCTACAAAACGCATGTAATTCCAAGAACTTGAATTTAAAATGAGTCATTTGCCGGCTACATGGGGCAGACCGTTCGTTGTGGGGGAACGGGTGACATCATCCTAACGGCGGTTCTTGTTACCTCCAAAAAAACCCGTCTCAGTATCAAATCAGGCAGAACACTCGCCTCTGAAATCTCAAGGTAGGAAAAATCCCTCCCACCAGGGTCACGTGCTCATAAAAAGTTATTGAGAATTTTATTAGAAATTTATTAAAAATTCAAATTTAAATTTATCAAAATAATAAAAGTAACTAACAATACAACTTGATAGACTCTTAAGACTAGTTTTGCGAATCGCGATGTCTATGGAAGATTTTATATGAGCTCCTTATGAGCTTCAATATGGCCGTACTTCAAATTTTAAAGTAGAATAGAGTAAAATGTCTCGAAGAAGGTGATACACTAGGAAATGTGTGAAACTTATTAGATAGTGGACAACTTTGAAAGTTAGACTCGAGAGTTAGCCTTCCTGCCTCTTGACAACAGACCGCCTTCGAGTGGCCGTGTTTTAGTGGATGACTGAGAACTTAGCGTAGGGAAAGTAAGCTATAAGACAGGGGGAGCAACTCGTCCAGCGCCCTCAAATAACGACAGAAACGAAGGCTCATTCAAGCGAATTTTGGCAAACTCTTCCTGTATTTCTGACTACTAACATTTGCACTTTAGTTTTTCTCCCTCACTTGAATCATTATGACCTTGAAAGGCGAAGTACGTCATATCATGATGTCATATCTCCTGCATGGAGTAGTAATGAAGTAGTAGAATGATGGCGAGATAGCCACCGAAAAAGATAATTGGAGGCTAAATAAGAAAAGATCTGGACTGTTTCTGTGTCACCTCACAGATAAAGGGAAAAATCCCTTATTAGAAATGTCAACTTTATTTTGACTATTCCTTCTGTTGCACTAAATATGTGAAGTTGTAAAAAAATTAGTCAATCAGAAAATTTGAAAAATCAAAAAATGAAAATTCAGTACGGGAACCAAATTCCTACGGTGACCTTACGATGTAATGAAATACAACATCGTCGTAACTGAACGAAAAAAAAGACCTCGGACAAAGGCATGGGCACAGGGGTGGTGTGACCATCTTGTATCACCACCAAGAGCTCGTGTAGGATCCCCATCCGGATCACTGTACAATGTGGGTTCCTACTTCGAATTCTTATTTTTATGGAGTTGTATGCCAACAAGTAAATGAATGTTTATAGTACATAATAGTGGCTTACCGCCTTTTTCAGCGTCCTCCGCAAGGTAGGATCCATGACTGGGTCGAAATCTTTGAAGTGCGATTGACACCTTGAGCCCTCCTCCTTTCAATGGTGTTTCCAGTAAAACGAGTCGACGCAGTTCTACTGCGGATGATGCAATGCAACCTATAGATTTTTAGTTCGAAAAATCGTCTAAAACATCAAAAATCAATAAAAGTAATCGATAAGGCGATCAAAAACTGCAAAAGGATTGGTATTTTTGCGACGAATTATGCGCACATCCATTCTAACTTCCGTTTAGAATCACAGGAGCATTTATGTGGTTTGGGTGCCACCGATTTTTTCAGACGCTTTTGCTTTTTTAGATGTCCTCGATTTACCTTTCCAACTTCACAGCAAAGATGGTTAGTCCTGGCAGGCACATACCTTTGAGGGCCTTCCAAAAGAGTTCTTCACATTTTTCTGATTTTTTGGATGCATGTGTCATCAATCCTTGGTACTAGGGAAAGAATGCACAAGGTATGGGCGGGATAGTGCGAAATGGCGGACAGATATATTTGGGATCGTTCAAAGATCAAGTTGCCTCCGCAGGCCGACTGAATTTTCCCATCGTGCGTGGTCAGTGATCGGCGGTGAACTTGTCTGGGAACACAAAACTAGCTAGTGGCAATTCGTCTGGGTGGAAAACAGTACTCGGTTGTGGGCGAAGCCATTGCGTGGGCGAAAGACATCTCAAAATAGGCTTTATAGTTCGGGAAGTTTTTCCCGTGTCTTCCTTGGTCAGAAACTATGACGTTATTGAACATCTTCCCTTTTTTAGAAATTGAGGGATGCCATTTCAAGGCCATCACTCAGCGATCGTCAGGATGTCCTTTTGGAGGTAAGAGGGCAATTTCATTGTCCGCCTTTCATCATGCCATCGTACGCTAAGGGCATCTCCGGGGTCGTTCCTATTACGTAAACAGAAACCAACGAAAAACGAGCACTTCTCGAAAAGTTGGGGCAGCTCGCTGAGGTTCTCCAGCTAAGGACGGGTATATACGGACGTATGCGTATTGATTGGGCAGTTGTACCTGCACCCTAACTATGCTGCTGTGGTCAGGCACGTGAGCACTTACCCGGCCCATTTACTAGACCCGATTACCGAATAAGTCCCATGTGAAGGATCATAGCAAACTATGTACACCTGTTATTCGAGGCGGAGTCGCCGCAGAAATTTGAGGCTCAGTCTCCGTTCTCCTGACAGATTCTCCAGCAAAAGTTGTTGGAGAGGCGATTACGTATCAGAGGAGATGAAGTGTAGCGTTGTTGCTGCGAAAAGCTGATCAGAAAAGGCGTGGTCTAAGTTGGAAGTCTGCCAGGAACGCCTTCTTGGGAAGTCCCGCCCTCGAAAGGACAAGCATCATAGTGAGGAAGGTCTATGAATAGGCAAGCTAAGAGGCAATTGATGAATTTGCAAGGGTTAAAGAAGTAAAGCAAAATAGAAAAAAAATGACACGGTATAATACCAAGGTATAGGATATTTATATCGAAAATATTCAAACTGTTCATACTGCGCTCAATAGGAGAAAGGAAGAGGAGGGAATAAAATCGAAACAAACCAGAGATTGGAACCCTGGGAACCCTGAACCACTCGTTTTGGAAGCGATTTTTGGTTTCGCTTTTTCTGGGAAACCAATTAAGACCTACGATCCATAATGGAACCCATCCACAGACATTGACGGCCGAAGCGCTTAGCGCAGTCATCGAAACTTCGGCCTTCGATTTGCCCACCTGTCTAATAGAGACTTTTTAAGTTCAGTCCAGCTCGATAATAGTCCCTCGTTTATGATATCCCATCGAACAACCAGCAAATTTGGGGGCAAGGCCCATGTGAAGATCCCAATATGCTCGACAAGACAATTTTTGCGGGACACGGATTTTGTGCTACAGTAACCAGCACGGAGGGGGACAGAAGAGACATCAGACGGTCAAGAAAAACTCGTTCACATACGGCGCAACAGGAAAAGATAAGGGACAAATTTGTGTGGGCGAATTGAACACATCAAAGGTTAAATAGCCCGAAATTCAAGACAAGACCTACGGCTCAGGTTACCATATCACAAGACTAGCGAACCTCAGCGAAACCTGAAATCTGGTTATCCCTACCCTAATAAAAATAGGCTTTCTATGGGATTCGTCAGTGAACACCCTAAATTTCGGGCGACGATCGATTGCGGATTTCTTGAGAGGGAATCGCTATGTGGGGCATCGAGTTCCTTCATCGCTCATAACGAATCATCAAAATTCATTGAAATATTTCTATTGACAAAGTAAAGTGGTAATTACCCACATTGAAAGGAAATTACTTGGGTAATTAGCCATGGGGAAACTGCTGACGAATAGGCGCCCTATCGATTTGTGCCGGATTTCATTGAAGCAGAATAATGACGGGATGGTTCGAGGAACAAGCCTTTCGTATTGATCGATATGGGAGGCGGAAGAAGTTTTTGGAAGCTATTGATTGGTAGTGAAGACGATCGATTCCTGAGAAATTATTGATCGATACCGGAAGCGGGAGATTTCTAACGACCCTTGAGCTGAGCCGTAAACCTGTAGGGATCCCCAAGTATGAAGGGGTAACAAAGAACGACGGGGTTAGATAGTAAACGGATGAAAATGGGTGGTCTAAAGGCCCGCATACAATCACAAACGAAAGAAATCGGCGATCAATCGGCAAAGAGAAAGAAAAAAGAAGTCTGTCGGTAGGTAGATACTTGAAGACGGGATTACATAGGAAAAAACACGGAATGGGCGATTTTCTGGTGGGAGCCAGAGGGGTGGCGCAGAAAAATCGCTGCCCAGGCTTATTTCTAACGACCGGGTGGGAGCTATGGCACACGACTTCGCTCCGCCTTATTTCCAAGGAAGCCTTCATGTTTCCCGATGTCAGTGTTAGTAAAGTGCAATGGCGAAAGTTGTCAGTAAAATGTAATTGCCGTTAGAAGGGTTGTCTTAGTATTTCGAGCGGACACAGACGTTTTCAAGCGTTTGACGGAATGTTCATAAATGATATGCCTTTGCTGTAGCCAATATTAATATTTGATGATGTGGGAGATAAAAAGGCTTTTCAAGGAAGTCTATCCCATTGAACGGCAGCAAATGGACATGTAGAGGAGCTCCCTGATGTGGGCTGGGAATCGACCGACTTCGAAAACGACAGCTGTTTTGGGAATTCTTTCACGAGAGCACTTGTCTGTTCAGTGAACATGAACTGCGTGAAATCCGAAGTGTTGTTGCGAAAAGAATTGAGATGAGTTTCAGAGGAATGGGTACCATCATGAGTTTGGGAGTGTATTCGGGCCTTTTCGGAAATTTTGAAAATGGAGGGGCGGGGTTTTGCTACTTCATGGTTACCCTCACCTGGTTCTCTGCTGCTTTATAGCTTTCAAGAGTCGAAGTGGAATAGCGGTGAGATGTGAGAAAAAGAGGATGTGAGAGGTTCAACATCTAGAGCACATTCCTCATGTCCTTTGAAATGGTTCTTTTTAATGCACAAAGGCACAACCATCAAGAAACCTTTTTTAGTAGCTGTAGCGGTTCCTGGTGTTGCAGGAATAAGGCTTACTATTGGGATTACAAGGTTTTGTTCCACTTAATGTAATCTGTAAAGTCTCTACAGGGAGGCAAGTGGTGTAGTGGCAAGAGGCGCACTTCACACACTCATGATCCAGGGTTCAAATTCTCGATCGATATCCGCCTAAGCACCAGACCACCGCAAGTTCTGGTATAGGCAACATACACCACTACGATTCTGTATGGAAGTCGAACGCGTGGGCGCATCCCTCAGACGGGATTGACTATCGCCCAAAGACTTTATCTCTTAATTTTAAAATATAACCCTCTCCTTCGGAATCAAAATGAAAGATTCTTGATCTGTTGGAGAGATGAGGCATTGAAGCTTCCCCTTCACCAGAGCAGCCGGCTCCAAGTTTCCGAGGTGAAAACCGATGAGTAGGCTTTGCATTGAGCGATCAGCGGTAGGACAAGTGTCACCTCGTGCATAATGCTGTTACTGAAGAGGGTTTGACAAAGAGGCTACTATGTTGCCGAGAGAGCGCAGACAAACATACGCTAATGCGTGAGCGCTCCAACTATATTCTCGCCATTTATCGCATATTTAAGCATTATCTCGAATATGCGATATCTATATTATTACTAAAGAGATTCCTAGAAATCTATAATCCATAATGAAACGTCTACGACAAGGAGAAAACGTTGTTGTTTAATGCTGTCGAATCGTCTATATATTGTATATCGCTGTCGGCTATTTTTGCTGACGGCTTTTGTTGAGTGAAATCAATCCTAATTCAATCAGATGCATATAGAGCCGTTGCAATGTCTTTCGAATTGCTGCTCGTTTGTTTATTTCCCTTATTTTTCTTACTTTCACAGATTACGCCATACAATCTTGAGGGAGGGACAAAGGGGTTACCTGTCTCTATGCTACGAGCTTTCTTCTTAGCAAGTGTAACTCCTTTTCTGCCAGGGTAGACTGAATTAGAAGCCCACTCCATGAGCGCGTCGCTTTTCCTAGTTGTTTCAGTTGTCTACTCCTGGGAAAAGTAATCGCTCAAAAGAGTATTATGTGGAATTACTTGGAAGTATCACTTGCAAAAGCATACTGACGCTAAATAAGCCGTTCCATCGGGTAAAATCAGTCAAGTGCAGAATGACTGTCGGCTCAATCTTCGAAGTTTTCTGTGGAAGCTTTGTGGGAGCAAAATGAGATGCTCAATTTATTTTGAAAGAACGGTTCAGAATGGGCCACCCTGATCGGCGAAAGGAACGACTACAAATTTCATCGACAGTCGTTTGAGCAGTATGATAGCGAAGGGTTTCTAAGCCGTGATGGACAATCCGCGAGACTGATGGAGCCCTTAGTTCCGAAAGTTGTGATGAGTGATAAGCCAACATTCGTTCCAAAGACCCAAAATGATCGGTCAACACCGCAAAGGACGACTGATCGTCTTGGAAGGTGAAGTTCGGAGCGGCCCAGTTTAATCCAGTTTAAATGTTATTTAAATAGGGAAAAAGGATTTTCAACTATAAAAATGTTACCGTAAATATGTTAGGACGAGTGGGCTCATAACAAAAAGTGAAAGAGTGATGGGAGACTGAAAGACTGACTGGGACATAGTGTACGAAAAGGTCGTCGACTCTTTCCGGGAGCAGTCCAGAAACGCGCTCGAAAATCCGAAAAAAAGATACTGAGACTGAGTTCGTGGAAGAATCAGCTGGAGGGCTACCATTGGCGAAGTAAATATTTGTTGGACGATTGGTAAATACAGCTGAAATATGCCACCCATTTAGTTTCGTGGGGATCGTCGGAGTCAACCGATGAGCAAGTCAATATTTATTACCTACTAAGAGGATTAGCAAGATGCAGGAACACGAGAAATGGTGATTTTCATAAGCTGGGGACATTCGAAAATTTTATTGCCGACAGGTGGTGGAAGATGATCCATAAGCTGATCGCACCTGAGCACAGGTGAGGTAGGTGATCCAAGAAGTGCCTCTAGAAAAAACTGGAAAGAAGAGCGACTGTTCCTTGCTTGGAACATACGGCAGCAGAGGCGCGGGGAGGGGGGGAGGGGCGGGGGTACAGGTGTCCTGGTCAAATCGCAACCTATAGCAAGTAAATGAGGTATTGGCCAGTCAGTCGATGCGATGCGAGTCAGTAATATTATCTTTCCCAAGAGTCCGGTTTGATCGACCCCGGAAGGATAGTGGGCTTGGGCGTCTTGGGTCGGTATCGATCGGGTCTTGATCCCGGGACCATGCACATGTGACACCGCTTGACGTACACCACCTCTTTTCTGTTACTGAGTTACGTTCACATTATTTTCTTACCAATTCGTTTCTACCAGGTTGAGTAAATCTGATAGACTTCCGCTCTTATTGTGTTTGGAGTGGTGACTGATTGTGAGATTATTGGGGCAGATTCCCATGTTTTGGCATCGATCGATCCCGTTTTGAGGCTGGGAGCATAGACGCATCCCAAAACGGGATCGATCGAAGTCAAAAAATGTTTTGTCATTTTTGTGCCTCATTTTTGTGCCTCCCAATTTGATGTTGGAGCTCAATGAGCTCGAGCATATCCCATGCTGGCCGAGTTTTCGCGGAGCTAATGCGTCCTAACGAGGTACGCACTGATGGAGCCAACTGCCATCGTCGCCAACAATTCACTCAGTCAACTCATTTTGCCATATAGCTCCTCTCTTGTTTGCTCTCTTTCTTCCTGAGCTCAAGCATTCGGCTGGTCGTTTTCGTTGATTTTTATTTATTTATTCTCCTTTACTAACCATCCTTATCAACCCTCAACTGATCATTGACTACTTGGCATTTGTTCTGTTCATTCGGCTGCAATCATAGACTGTAGTCGGTAGCTTGGCTTTTACCCAGACCCAGAAACAGCTGAAACGATGTCGTTCGAATGCCAAAGTTGTGCGGCCCTTAAGATTTTAGCTTGGGTCAGATAACCCGAGCTTCAGATCTATGTGGGCTCGATTTTTTCATGCCCAATTGGAAGGAGAAACGGAAAACACTCTTGTAATCACTGGTCGAGAGACCGTTGTTCAAGACAGAAGGCAACTGAAGACCTTCCCGATCCTGATTGAAACTGGTTGCGTGGCGCATTCAAAAATAGTTGTTCATGACACTGCCAAGGAACTGAATCCCTGCCAAATTATGGGGGGTGATCCGCTCTCAGCTGAGTGGCATAGGTGCACACACTACATGACCGGTTATGGATCAGCTTCCAGTGGAATTTCGCCAGGCGTCCCTACATTGAAGATGGCTAATCAGTGACAAATTTGTACGAGGAACTGAAAGCAGAGGTTTGTAGTACAGTCGCTACAAGTTTGTCGAACACATCTCCGATAAGAAAGCTAATGTTTCATACAGTGTTCGGGAAACTGTCATTTTTTTCGAAGCCGGGGCCATCGACATCAAGGGCCTGGGCGAAAAAGTGAATGTGCTTGCGTGGCTGCATTTCACGAGTGTAATTAGTTCAGGGGACTTAATTACATGGGTGAGAAGCTAATTTATTTCTATTCTCATAGATACTGCGGTAAATTCATTCAGTTTAATTCTTACTTACTTTCTGGCTAAACAAGAAATCGAGACGTTTTTCTGATTTCATTGAAAACCGTATAAATTTCGCCGAAAACACTACTACTGATGCGTTAGAATCTCAAATATTCTAGAGACATCGTTTATACTTCGCGATTAGTGTAATTCAAGTTTTTTTTGAAGGCCTGAATCTACCAAGTAAGGCGCTCTCCAAAAAGCAAAGGTAATTCTACCTGAGCCACCTTCTTTCAAACGCATTGCATTTAGTCGAATGCATATTCAGCATCCTTGACATTTTTCTAGCGATTCAATGCATGGCGCATCCGGAGAAAACGAAAACATGGTGACTCTTGGGCCCGAATATTCGCTAAGATTTTCAAACATTTTTTCAACAACCCTAGTTTTCATACATATTACTGTGTGCTAGAGCTGATAACTCGTAGACAGGCACGGTGTCAAAGGGTATCGCTATGGATCGAATGTGCCATCGCCATTCTTAATGAAGTTAATTACATGGCGCATTCGAAATTGGGATCGATTGGCACTGAACGCTTACCCTCCGAACGAACCTCGTTTGCATATTTCGAAGAGTTGACAAAGGCGAGAACAAAAACGCGACAATCAATAGTTTTGAACTGCTAGCAGCTGCTAATTTTCGAGAATAAACCTACCTGCTTGAGGGTGATGAAAAAACCCTTGAACTGACTCTCTACATCATTCTGGAGTAAATAATTAATAAATGGTGGCAGTGTTGATGGTATCCGTCAGTGCAACAAAATTTTCTAGTTCTTGTCAGTTCGCACGCAGCATCGTTTCAGTACTTTTCTGATAAGATAGACCAAATGAATTTGCAGTAGTCCACGGCTTCACCATGGATTAGAGCAAATCTTTTACTATGTCAATGAGGCCCTTTCGGGATTAAAAATTCACTTCGTAGGTCAGCAATTTACTTGTCAAACGTTTAAAATAAGAATAACTTCGAATTTTTTGATCCTGGTAAACGCAATCCTTCTGTAAGTTGGTCATTTTTTTACTTATTCTACTCATAAGTTCTTATTTCTTCCGTTATGATGGTAGAAATGATGTTTTAGCGCGTTTTGTCCGATGACCTCATTATATTGACGCGTGAATCGCACCACACGTATTTTTACCCTGTTATTTGCTGGATAGGGGCGGAGGTGGTGTAGTGGCAAGTGGCGCACTAGATCACACGCACGGTCAGGGGTTCGAATCCCGGATCGATGCCCGCCTAGGCCAACCAAGCCTTCCATCCCTCCGGGGTCGGTGAATTGGTACCAGACTCGTCTGGGAGGATAAAAGCACTGACTTGTACATCGGCTGGCCACCGCAAGTCATTGTATAGGCCACATACGCACTCATTACGCCACTACGATTCTAAATGGGAGTCGAGTGCGGGGGCGCATCCTTCAGACGGGATTGATTAACGCCAGAAACTTTAACTTTATTTGCTGGATGTTCACATGCAAGTTCAAAAATACTGAATGAAAAATTAAGGGTTTGAAAAATCAAGTCGGAATTATTCGAAGATATTATTTATAGCATCGAGATTCATTTTTTTAACTGATCCCAAAATTTTAGTAAGTTTTTAGTTTCGAACCTAGTCAAATTCAACACGAATTTATCCAACAAAGCCGTCTATGCAATTCCGTGGGCAGGGCTAGAGTCAGTAAAAGGCGTAGTTCACGAGAATTTCGAAGTACCTTTTCCTTGGAAAGCGCATGTGCTTGTGATGGAAAGTACATCAGTGCCGAAAAGGCGTGAAATTCCGCACAGTTAGCGGGATATAAGGGTTCTTTAAAGTAGTGAAAGTTGAGGTTTTAAAAGATTACCATGAAGGAAATGGCATAGATGGAGTATTTGGACGAGATTTCAGTCTCTGCAATTGCGTAAAGAGCTGATCACATTTAGCCAAAATGTCCGGAACTGCCTTCCATAGCTGTTGTATATTTTTCTCCTAAGCTCTGCTTGCTCAGGTAGATAAGAAGATGTGAGTTTATTCGGATAGTCTCACTATGAAGAACGAAAGGTTGAAGTCTCTTGGGTTGATATATCCGTCTGAGAGATACGCCCCGCATTCGACTTCCACTCACATCAGTAGTGGCGTTTTGAATGCGTATGTGGCCCATACAATGACTTGCGGTGGCCATTCAATGTGCAAGTCAAAGCTTTTATCCTCCCAGACAAGTCTCGGACCAAACGAACGACCTTGGAGGAATGGAAGGCTTGATTGGCTTAGGCGGATATCGATCCGGAACTCGAACCGGTTAAAAGGTGGCAAAAACTCCACAAAATATTGGAGCTTGGAGCCTAGATTGAATAAATTTGTAAATAGATGAATATAAACTATTCATGTTCCACATCCAATTATAAATGAATGTAAATTATTAGAAAGAATAAATCTATAAATCCCAGTCCTCATCTAGTTTGAAAAGCTAAATTAAACCCTAGCAGATCTCCGATTTCAGAACACAATGGCGCTGTAATATGATTCATAGCGAGGTTTTTTAACGTAAAAATGTCGCCGTTGCTCATGCGCTCATTGAAACGGGCGACATTGCTTTCTCCCACAGTTCTCTTTCACTGAAATTTCTAGCACTTACTGAACCCCGATTTCTAGAACGTTCTGGCAGCTTGTGTTGGTTGACAACTATTCCTGAGGTGGGTTCAAAAGAGTTAGAACGATTGTGACTGACTGGGAGACTTTGTTGAGGGCATTTCCTCATTCTACAGACTTTTTAGAGAGATTCTATCAATTCTTGTACTACTATTATTTTAGTATCCGGCAATTTTCGTTTTCTTTGTGTGAGGGAAAGACGTAACTCCGTTCCTCACTACCGAAATCTTTCCTGCAATTCGGTAATGCCCCGGTACGGTAGTAATCGCTGGGGCCTTCAATTCGGAAGTGTTTTTTTCATGAAGTATCCCCCGACAGCAAGTAATAATCACACGTTGTTTCAGTTGAGTACATTTGCCAGTAGTTCATTTCCTTCCCACACACCAGCACTCGGTGGCACTCACCCTTACTCAACTTTAACCAATACGCTGGAAATCTGTTTTTAATTTCACTTTCATCCAATCCCATGGCTATGAATTGGCTCCCATGTAATAATGGCAGCCAGATGAGCTCTGACGATTCCTGCCCCTCATGTTTCCCACATGAAATCTGCAATGAAGTCGTTTTTAAGCCCGTCAAAACCAAGGACGCTTCAGCACGCATTTCTGGCCTCATTCACATTGTTCATATTGAATTCTATCAGCCATGAAATTTGGCTAGAGGGGGGGAGGGGAGGGAGGGGTTCAAACCGTTTGGACACACCATGGCTCATTAGATATCGCAATGTATCATATGTTACTACAACATACAACATGCACGGAACATTGAATACATACATTACAATTACTGACATCATAAATGATATATTTGAAGCAATAGGTCATACTGTGCTTAGGATAGACCCTCATTTAAGACATTCAGCTCAGTAAGAATAATAAACTGACTATTATGTTATATCGCGATATGATATTCTAATAATGATATAATTTGAAATAACGTGATAACATATCATAGGCATAATGAATAATGATAATGATAATAACAATGAAGTTTCTGATTCATAGAATCGATACTAGTTCATCCGAGACTGCCAGAGAGGTTAACAGTCATCTGATTGAGAGAGCTCACCCCGCAGGCTAGTGAACGGAGGTGCGGAGGAACAGATTTGTAGCGATATTCCGACTTCCGCTGCCGGCCGTCCTGGCGTTCGTTTGACGTCCCGAGGCATCCATTCGGTAACCGCCCTGGTCCAACGGTCATCACTGTATCCCATGACGTGGTCGGCCCAACTGATTTGTGATTCATTGGCGTAAGCTACCGAATCCTTCATCTCCGTTCGTTGACGGAGCTCAAACCAGGATTTAATCGCTCTTGATGTATTAGGAAAATATTGTAGGAATATAACAGTAATGTAATAGTACAATAATAATGGTAATAATATTAGAAATTTTATTGAAAACGTATCGTTATTATTGTCGGAAACGCGAAGATTCAGTGTGATACTTACCACTGTAATTATTATAATCGTCTTGGAGGTTTTCAAAAATGGGCGCAAAAAGGCGTGGGGTAGGGTTTACATGGCTTAAACTTGAGAAAAACCCTGGCTTCTTGGAAACACTTCAGAAAGTGAATGTTCATTGGATAAAAATCTGGTACAATCTCTATTTACTTGTTACACATTTGAGAGTACACGTGTTTCCTTCGATCATATGTTTAAACTACTGGGAGATGTTCATTGGTGCTATTGAAAGTCTGAAGGAAGCTCTGCCTGCCAATCGTTCATTCGTTGATTCACAATTCCTCCAAGGACAGCTGTACTTCATTTTGGAGCACCATGTGCTTCGTTAGTATAGTAGGCACCTGCACCAAGGCTTGGGTGAACTTCTTCACATTTCGTTAATCTAATCTTTGTAATTTGGTGGCCAATTCCTGACGGATCATTTCCTACACCCAAACCCTCCGGTACACCCCTCCCTGCCAGGGTTTTGCCCTTTTCCATCAATAAACTCGACTTCCACTCAACCACCCAGTTTGATTACTATAGCCAATTTCGTCAAAATTAAGTAGGGCCACTAAACCGAATATGCCTGAGACCTTTTTTATCGCCATACTGATCAGTATCGCAGTCATGGATGTTCATCCCGGCCTTTTTGATTGGCTTTCCCATGGCTTTCCTGTTTCATTCCCTTTATTAATGCTGCCTTTTACGATCTCATATTTAGTGTGAATTCGGTGTTGTAATTCTGGAAATTCTCACATGATAATTTAGTTTTCTTTCTGGACCTTATGAATCTGCATGGACTGTATTTCGATTATTTTGGCAGTTTTTTGGCTTGTTTATATTTTGGTTGCTGTCCTAAGTGCGAACCGAAAAACATAGCGCGTTTAAAACTTGTAACAGTCTCCCCATAATTCCGCCTCAATGACACAGTCGCACGATGTCACTGTTACGTGTTGCCGACGCCGAGTATAAATGGAACCAGCTCAACGGAGTTTGTTTACCCATATAAGTGGGCGTAAAAGTAGGGGGACCACTACCATTAGCGCTCTTTCCGAACCCCTTGTGTCCCATTCAGACTGCGAAGCGATCATGAAGGATTCTCTGGATTTGCCTCTGTAACTAGGGCTTCTTCCCTTTCAGTTGCTCGAGGGCTGCTGCATTTTGTCGGTTATACTTTGTCTCGCCCTGAAGCGAGTCATGAAACTCAGAGGAATTGTACTCTCTTTACTGATTAGGATTCCGAAAGTACGATCCTAGTGAAACGAAGAGGTTTTCGTCTCGATGGCGTGCTTTTGTGCATTTCAGAGATTTGCCATGAATTTTCGGGACTGCAAGTGAAGCAGTGGCAAGTGGCGCACGATTGAACACGCATGGTCCGAGTTCGACTCTTAGCGGGACATCCATCGAGCTTAATCGGGCCCAGACATATTGGAGGCTTGGACAGATAACACAACCCAATCAAGTCTACAGTACCCACGGGTCTACTTGATTGGTATCAGGCTCGTCTGGGAAGATAAAAGCGCTGAGTTCTATTTCTTCCGGCCACCGCAAGTCATTGTATAGGCGCTTTCATAGCGCCACTACGATTCTGAATGAAAGTTGAATGCGTGGCGCATTCCGAAATAGGATTGATCAACGTCGAAAGACATTATCCTTCGCGATGCTTCCGTTCTGTTTATTCTCATTCAAGCGACTCCAAAGTGAAAATGACTTTCTTGGATTCGTTTCCTTGACGAAAGCTCTTCCCTCTCCTCTCTAGAGATCAGAGTTTGGTAAAGCTTCAAGGGATTGACTACTGAAGGGTAACTGTTGTTCTCTCAGGTTCTATCTGTCCTGATGACGTCAATTTCTGCTTGACAAACACACTACTCAGTCACTGACGTATGTTCGACCTTTTTTTCGTCCCTCACTGAGAATACACGTACACCACTCGTGCACAGCTTTACAAGCGGTCTCAAATTAATGGATTTGGTTCAGGCTCAGGGTGAGCCATGAATAACTTCATTAATTTATCAACTCAGTCATCCTAGACTACTTGGAGCTGGAAGTCCAGACAATAGGTCCACTTTCTGACGAGGAGTCCTTAAGATTCCCAGAATTGTAAACTAGGTGATAAGTGATGACACACATACAACCATACAGCTTTCCTGGTGCTTCAGTTGATGGGCCTTTGCCAAAATGTGGCAAAACATAGCTCTGAATAGCTGTTATATGGGCTGTTACCAAGTACTACTTACTTGACCGGTCGTTATTCTCGAAAACGCCCATTCTTGGTAGGAAGAATTATTGAGCTTCTGACCATTTGAAGCGAACCATTAACTCAACGCAAAAATAACGAGCATGTACTTTGCAAAGTATGATTTGGCATTCTGCCAGTCATTAACCGTAGAAGACAAATCACCTATTGTAGGTACCGTAATCCCCTATTCTATGCTACCTCGTTGGTGTTGCAGTTCATTCGAAGGTGATTTATTCGCAGTAGAGAAATGTATTGGTTCATGCACAGCTGTCAGAGTATGACTAATGGCCATCGGCTCCTGATTTCGTTTCCCTCGAAATTACCATTGGATTGTAGCCGGAGTCCCTCGCACTTAGTCAGTACGGAAATCAATCATTTTCCCAGATGATGACGTCATAACTAGTTGTTATTCAATCATTTCCCAGTTATAAATGCCGTCGAGTGCATTTCCAGGGTGACGGCAGTGGAGTAGTTGCGGCAGGGAGGGCAGAGGGAGGGAGGAAAGGGCGACAAGGAGCAGAAGCTTAGTCGGTCATTCCTCATTGGGGCCGTCCCGTCGCAACTGATCGATCCAGACTTTAAGCGGCCCACGGGCCATTTCCGTCACATGAAAACCACCCTCACACATTTTGTTCACGCCTTGCCTCCCACGTTGGGTAATCCCACTTTCCGACATATTTCATTTCTTATTTAGTCGATTTGTATGGGCCATATCACGCATATCGCTCGAGAATTCGCCAGGAAGTAATTCCTGAGTAAACTCCTCGTTCAAGTAGTAGAATCTCAGATTACGAAGGTTCAAATCTTCCTTGGAGGTCCATTTATCTTACCCCGTCGGAAGTCTTTATTTCTTCACTTTCTTTTCTTTCATTCCAGTTAATTTCCTTTTCGAGTGCTGCGTGCCTGTGGAGCATTTCGAGTCCCAGAAGACTTCTCGAGCTGAATTTCTCCTAAGAAACTCTTCATCCACCGATTTACACGACAAAACTTTCTGAGAAAATTCACCTTAACATCAAAGTCCCTTTCTTCTTGACATTCGCTGATGGCTTTCCCTCAACACCTTCCGTTATCCTCAGGAACTCTCGTTTCTCGTTTCTTGTCATCCGCCTTTTCTCAATAAAGCCGATAAGATGGAGCTTTTTTGCTTCACCTCTGGAGAACTCATCAAACGTCCAAGTGATGGACATCGTGATTGAAGTATGTAGGCGTTCGTGCCTCTTAGGTGTGGAGGATAGAAGAAATTGAAAATTGGTAAAACTGGGAAGTTTGATGGCAGAAATGGCGATTATAGATAGTTTCTAGCGGTAGCTTCGCTAATTCTTGATTATCAAGTTGTCTTTCATGGCCGAGGGACCAGGGGCTAACTGGGACCTTCCTACAGCTCATTTATCGGCAGTTATTTATTGTTTTGGATGACCAGTGTCGTTAAATTTCGCTGTTTTTTTTTGGTGACCCGATAAATTGAGGCTTTTCTTGCTGTTAAAGATTAAATTACAAATATAGAAATCGTATTGCTCTGTGTCAACCAATCCTAGATTACGCCATGCTTTCACATTCGGACAAAATCGTTGTGGTTTTGAGTGAATGGGTTCGCCTCATGCCATTAAATAAGGTTTTACTCTACAAAGAAAAGTTTTCTACACCAGTTTTTCATTCTATTGGGAAAGCTTTACTACCAATTACCCTGAGACAGATTGAAGGCATGGTGGTCGTAAGCGAAATTAGGGCTGGAATGTAGTTCTCAGAGCGAACTTGTAGCTAAATCTTGCCGCTCACATCTGGGGCTCCCTCGCTCGAACAAAGTTCTAGTGCTTCCTCCCCCTTTAAACGAAACTTTGGTACCTTTTTATTTCTGATTTTTCAAAAAGAACGCTTCGTAGTTCTTTTGGTGGATAATTCCATGACGAGCAGATCGAGAGCCCTTTTTTGACCCGAGCAATTCTTATTATTTCCTTACTGGCCTTTCTGTCAGGAATGGAACGCCTGAATACTTCAGCTCCGTGTCCGATTCTTTGTTTTAACCAGATGGCTGACGGCGAACAGAGCCCAAACACTTCCCAAGACGAGGGCCATTCAAAAAAAGTGACCAAAACGCTCATCGCTGTCCGTCTGGCTTTCATGGTCCACCTTGATAGACTGTGTGCTGTGAGAAGTTAATCGAATTTTCACCCTAGAGAAATCACAGTGACGGACAACTCGATTGTAATAAGCTGGAAGTCAACAAGCCGAGTGGATCGTAGTAATGGAAAAGACAACTAATGGCATGCCTGACTCCTGTTTCTTATCTCTGATGCCCTCAATGATTCTTCTTATGAATCCGGGCCGCCTTGCGCGAAGTATAAACGAGTTATGCTCATCAAGTTGGTGGTAATGAAAAAGTCGTGCATGGAGTCCTTTGATATATGCTAGTAAGCCGAAGAAAAGCTATTGGGGAAGTTCATTATGTCGGCATAATACGCACGCTGAAAGAAACTCTTTAGTGAATATTATTTGAATGCACTTCCTGCTTAAAATGCGTTATGAGATGAAAAAGTCGGCGCAGAATGATTTGCCTGTGGTAAAGGAAACGAGATGAAAATCCACCAAAATCCTGAAGGTCTTTTGAATTGATAATTTTCTGAAGTTGGACGAGTTTTGACGATGAATAGGGTTGCTTGGACGTGATTTCAGTTTCTGAAGAGCAATAGGTGGTAACTATCAGCTTAAGATGACTAGTGATATAATTCATTTTGGGTGATATCAGCCTCTTCAAGGTCGCTAAACACGTCCTTTCCCATGGGTACTGAGCAGGGGTGGGCCCTAGGATCGCTTTTCGAAGCCATCATAGGGCCCTACCTTCCCGGCATCAAGCATTTTTGCAACTTGATGGAACTCATCACCCTTTTCGGAAGCTTTTACGAATTTCTTCAATGACAAACGATAACAAAACGGCCAATTCATCAATTTGCCAGGAGTGCTCTGTCAACTGATCTTAAACCTTTTTGTCATAGTGGCTGTGTTCATAGGCTTAATCGTCGACATCATAGTGACTGCTCCACTTATTTCGAGCCTTTTCCGAAGCTCTCTGTTGATCCTTTGGTTTTTTGGAATGTATCGATTATTTCCTTGACATCTGGAAAGCTGTTCATTCAAGGGGAGGGAGCGTTACGTTCATCGACCTTGTTTTCTTCAGTATATGCCCATTCATTAGGTTCCTATTGAAATCGTAGCGACGATTGATGTACGCGTATATGGCCGATACAATGACTTGCACATTCTTGAAGGCTTCACTATTTCGTAGCTAGACCCTCTTGACGGGGACTTGCTGATTTCAAAGAGTTGGAACTGGCTCTTTCCCACTTCGTTCTGGTTAGTCGCAGAGGGTTGGGATCTCAACCCCGATTTCCGGGCCATAATCAGGTAGCCTCAAGGTTTGCCACCTTACTTTTCTTTGACCACTGAGGAAATTGTGATGAATAAAAGGTATGCTTTCCAGTGTGAATATTATTAATTGAAAATAAAGAAAAATCAACTAATATCAATCAACATTACTGACACTCTAACGAAACAAAGTAGTTAAATATAAATAAAAAATAAAAAAATAAGATAGTCAACAGGATTATTCCCAAAAGCTTTCCATTGAATCAGTTATCTGGGCAAAAGTACTTTTTGTCTAATTACTTCTGACTAGGTAATTGTTTTCCCAGAGGATAAGCTCTGTTCGACCCAGAAAAGCCCTACTGCACTTCGTGGTCATCTCTGCGTGACAATTTGTTTCTCTTTTCTTTTGGGTGAAGCACTGCGCAAAGAAGCTTTTCAGCTGTGTTAAACACAATCCCATGTGTAAATATCAAGTTTCAGGTAGGACACCAGTGTCTTGAGAATGGAAAAATGGTCGGTAGGGAAAGGGTGAGGCAGTGAACAGCTGTCTGTTTTTCTTAGTTAGAATGAGGACGAGATTATAAAGTTTATGCTAACCAGACTCGTTTTTGAGATGGGCCTCGCATTCGACATCCATGGAGAATCGTGGTCGCAGTTCGAAGGCGACGTGGCCTATCCAATGACTGGCAGTGGTCAGCCGATGTACAAGTCAGGGTTTTTATCCTCCCAGATCAGTCTGGTCCTGAGAGACCGACACCAGAGGGATTAAAGGCTTGGTCAGTTTGAGAAAGCAGTTTTCATGACGGCGAGAATAAGTTATTGGGTTGGTATTGCTTTCCTGAATACTTCAGTTAGAGGGGTTTTTTGTTGGATATTTCTGGGGGAAGAATATTCCAGGAGTCAAGAAATTGCCTGTGAGCAGGAAATACTGCGAGCAATCGTATCAGGCTAAAAGGATCAGGAAAATGACCTCTGTCTGACCATTTTCTGGCCTGAGTCTGCCGATAAATCTTGTAGCTTTTTAGATGTACCGGCTGGGGTATCCACTATGTTTGTAGGACCCTAAGCATGTAGGGCAATTTCTGATGTCACTTCAGAGGAACATCTTATCTCTAGCACTTTCAAATTTAGACCAAGCCTGTGTTGATTTATCAAGGAGCTTTTTCAACATAATGCCGTCTTGGTGAGCAGAACTTCATCCTGAGCAAAGGCTTATCTTCGGAGAAGATTGGATTAGCCTTCCATCAGGGAAAAGTAGAGACTGATGTGTGCACTTCAGAATGTAATGTGTTTCGGAAATAAGTGCAGGATATCCGCATTTCTGTTTCGTGCTCCTACATTCCTTGGAAGGAAGTGGATGTCGGCAACTCCAACATTAAGGGGAAAGCGAATGCCGATTCTGGAGAAATGGAAGATCTTCTGTGCCAGACATCGATCGGAGGCTTGATTTCTGGGCCATATGAGCGCTGATCGATGTCCAAAGTCTTGTTTCCTTTCCAGTTCTATTATCGGTGTCATGCTCGCCACAGATTGGCCTTGGGAATTCTAAAAAAAATAGTAAAAATAGATAGTAAAAATAACTCAAAAATCGTAAAAAAAAAACTTTCAGTATATAAATGGGTCTATTGGCTGGTCCCATGGTCATTTGTAGTTCCCATGTGAGCAAAATCCCCTGGGAGCTCACTGAGAGGTCTGCGAATGCATAGGAGTATTGCAAAATAGACCGATCAATGTTGAGGAGCTCTAGCTAATTTCTTATCAAAGAGCACAAAATAATTTTCTTGAACTGATCATTAGCCGATCAATAGGGATATGAGGTAGACCTGATTTCCGCGGATATCATGTCACCTCCGTTGTCGGTCAAATTTGGCAACAAATCTTTGGCTCTGAGATAATGTAATCAGAGAAACTCTTCTAGAATGCACCATGGATCTGACATAGCGGCAGCTTTCAATGTCGTGTCGTCTATCCCAGCTAATCCCACTGGAAGGGGTTTCAAATCGAAATCTCAGCATTCTCAAGTAGTCACAGCGAATCTGCAGCCCTATGTCAGTGAACGTCAGTTTGACGTATTACTTTTCGAAGAAATAAGGTTCTGGTTCGTGCTTCAAGCTGAGGTACATTTCGATCCTTCTATATTTCCAGGTAGCCAGATACTGGTCCCTCCATGTTGGAAAACTTGAGGGATTAAGATGAGTATCGACCGAGATTTGGACTCTGGATCAATCGTACCTTCTGTGGCGGGTCATTAGAACGAATAAGTGCCATATAATCTCAGATTAATGGTCCTTCCTGAGTAAACGATTTTGAATGGGGGTAATTAAGTAATAAGCTACTGTAGGCATACCATCAAGAAGCTAAGGGAGTTAAGACGAGGCGCAAAATCTGGGTGTTGGTGTAGTGGATACACATCAGGTCAGGAAAGTCCAGGGTTGAATCTGTCCAAGAACCAAACGTTCCGTTCATATGTCAGTACGGCTCTGATAACATTTACTTGGCAAATCGCATTAGTAAACAGCAGCCAATAATCAACAAAAACAAATTGAAGAAACTAATACCTCTTATCATGAAATTCCAATGCATGTAAGTGTAAGTGATAACAATGCACTGTTGTAGCTATGATTTATAGGTGCTCAATTAGGATTTCAACTTTTTTCTTCGAATGTTCTTGATTTCCATGACTTTCCTCATGTTGTTCTCCTTACGTACTGATGTTAGGTTAAGGACGCTTGGCTCTAAAGGACCTTCTGAGTTCCGCTAATTATAATGAAAACCTTCTAAAGCCTACTTCAGCTCTACACGCACCTATAGGACGTATAGGTCGATCAGTAAGTTGAGGCTGTTCTGGACTGAATCGCTAACCATTTTTCCAGCTCCCGAGGGCTTATAGATATCGTGGGTGGAGATGCGATTTCCCTGAGCCTGTGATGAGCAGCAGAGTGAATTGCGTCGGAATGAATAACTTACCTAGTTTGCCGCGCGAATGCATCGTACGCCACTCGCGAAAAAACCGCGTTTTGATCTTTGGTACGCGTCCACTGCTTTGAGCCTTACTGGTATTCCAACTTTTAGCAAGTGATCTTGGGAACACCCTTCTGTCTGATTTACTACGATAGTTGAACGCCCTTTTCTAAACTTGTTCGAGGACTGCCTTTGACTCAGCATTTTATGACCGCCGAATTCATGACAGGGCACATTACAAAGGAATCATTGCTTCGGAGCGACTCTGTGGTTTTCAGGTAGATATCTCTTGTTGAGCTAGCATTTTCGAGGCTCTGTAGCTACGGTGGTCTTGAGAACCTAACGTCATCAAAGTGAACAATTTGATTACTTACTGCCAAAGTGCTGAATAAAATTCCAAAATTCTAAGCCGTAAGTAGAGGCAGAACAGAAATGCCCATCAATCTAAGCGACAGACCTTATTTCGAGTTAAGAGACCATCGGTTCCAGCTCCAAGTCCCTAATCTCTCAGGCTAGGTCAGCTTCCTGAAGTCGAAGCTTGTACCGTCTTCACCAGGCTATCGAGAAGGGTTATCGCTTCTCGATTCCTGGCTACCCATTTCATTTGCATGAGATCTTTCTTTATGCTCCATTTGAGAACAGGCTAGCCGTTATTTATTAGCTATCTTGAAAGAAACGGAAAAAAGCGATGAATGAAGTCGAGTGGCATTTGAAGATCCCTCTTTGAAAAGTTCCCCTCTAGCACAACTCCCTTTACGACGACAAAGCTTATTATCTTAGACAATTTTCACCATTGCCCCATTAATCGCCTTCAAAGCCATCATTCTGAAACCCCGTTCTTCTGATTTCCAAGGAACTCCTGCTTAATTCCCGGTGTTAATATCACCGTGCAATCGTCCCAAATTACTTTCGTTTTACCCGGTTTTATGCTGGTTTACATCACGTACAAGCTGCTAGTTCGTATGCTTTTTCAATAGTTCCGATTGATTAGTTCGCTGTCTTCTCAGCTTGAGCACAGCCTGTCCAGCTCGAAGAACAAGTGACATTGTGCCACCTGCAGAACCTCTCCCCTTCACAGAACGTTCTCGATTCCTTCAGGCTTTTCGTGAAAATGAGCTTATTTCGAGAATTTTCTATGACCCTCCATTTTTGCCTTGCCAATATGTTGGTCTACGGCCTTTTTCCGGAATCAGCTAATTCCCCATGGACATACTACGAAGGCTCGAAGGCGGAGCTCAATAGCCCATCCGTGGATTCCCGCAAACGTATTACTCTCCATCTGTTGGCTTTTCATACATACATATCCATTAAAAAGACTTTTTACATTTATATTGGACTGTTTCAGCTGTCTCTTATATCCCAGAATGGAGTGGGCAGAACCCACGGTCTTTACCATTCTCACCAACCACCGGCCCGCGTCGAGTTCCACGAACTTAGCCTATCTCCCCGCTTGAATGTCGGCAAAAGGTTCTGGGGGGCCTAGCTTGGACCTTAACAGGCCTACGTAAGTCGTTGTTGAATTTAAGTTCCGTAGCCTCCCTATCCCGCTACTGCTCATTACCCAAGCTGGAGTTATGTATGTTTTCGTGTACCCTGATAATTCTCCACCTGACCCTAAATGAGACTCATCTTTATTCTCTCAAACTTTTCAGTTGCGTAGACGTAGAGGCTCGACATAGGGGACACCCACATAAGATTTTTTTCCTTCTTCACCGTGGAGAGTGCTCTTGGAGCTTTCGATCTGAGACATTTCGGGTAGAAGCATAGTACAACTTCTGCTTTTGAGTGAAACGAGTTGTGAACGGATTTAGTCGTAGACGCCATCCCTAATCCTATTTGACTCACTGAAGAGTTCCTTTCAAGGATTTTAGTACTTTAACCTTTTTGCTCCAGAGAGTCAAGCTTTCAGCCTTGATCAATCTCTCCTTGAGTTACTATGGCTCGGTATTTGGCATCCATTTACACTCTCCAGCCCATTCTGGAACTTGAAGGATCAGTTAATGTGCTTTTTAATGTGATTGTTCTCGTTGATGAGTCCGGTACCAAACGACTTCGGACAGGTGGGTAGACTGGTTGGCCTGTATGAATTACGATCTGGAATTAAACCTCCTAGTCATAGGTGCGGTAGCGGGACTGGTTGGAACCCCCGTTGCTCTTTCTTGCCAATATAAGTATGATGCACCAAAGTGTTGTTAATTATCTCCTTAATTACATTTTTAATTTGACCCCGTCTGCAAACTGCAACAGTCCTGATTCGCTCCAAGGCCCGGAGCAATCCGCTATGGTAGGAGTCTGTAACTTACGCCATGCATTTTACTCACTCACTCAGAACTTTTCTCTATAGGATATCCGAGTTGTGTAGCAAAGGATGGCAGTTCGTTTTTACTGGTTTCGGCTGAGCGGAGGTTGTCCTCAGAGATAGGTGTCAGCGTTTATTTTAACAGCTCTCAGTCTACTGGTTACATTTAGTCTCGAAACTCAGCCGGGTGCAAATTGCTTCGCTAACACCTGCAGGGTAAATGCAATAACAGCCATTCCACAAAAACTTTTATATTATGCTAACCTAATGTATTCGAGGTATTCCCCACTGTACAGAACTAGTTTATTCTGAAATAACTCCAAATGGGGGAATAGCAATAGCGTTCCTCCCAGTAGACATCAGCATTGCTCCATTTTCCCACTTTGCTTCTCCATTTTTACTCCTTCCATTTTGCAAATACGTTTGGTCTTCCTCTATACTTACTGTTTTCGTTTATTTTGCCTTTCGCTGGACTCTGTTTTGAAGATGGACAGCTTTACGACGATCTGTTTTGAATTCTCTGCGGGTGGGGGTTTACAGGTTTGGCTTTTGTCTGTGCCTTCTTACTGGTACAATATCCCACGAGAGCCTGGTGATACTTAGGTTCTGTGTCATAATGTATAGTTTGAGTTGCATTTTGCGGTGCAGTTTTGCTATATTTTGCGAAAAAAATCCACCGAAAACACCCAGAAGCGCCCTGCTCCCCGGCTGGCTTACTTGAAGCTCACTGAGCGCTGTATCGGTGAAGGGGCACAAACAGAGCACGGACTTTGCGTACCCACTCCCTTCCCAAGCCCATGTGGGGTGTCGATTTTGGTTCTTATAAATCTACCTATTTCAGATAACGTATGGGAAAACAGGCTATCGTTTTAGCAGCTATTTGCATAGGTGAGTATTTCACGCTTGGTTAATATTTGGTTGTTTACCCTAGATACAAGTACTCACTGTAAATTTAACCTCATACATTGTTTAGCCCGTATATTTCATTTTTCGGGTAACTCCCTTTTTTGTATTAAATGTAACATTCGATTCCACTGCGTTCTATTATGATTTGTTTGAAAGAATATTTTCGCGGTTAGTGCGCTCTGCGTCTCTGCCGTCTACTTGTGTTATTAGATTCAGACGGTTAGAGATTCTCTCTACTTTTAGTCTGTTCAATCGATTATGGTGAAGCAATTAATACTAGCAGTCGACAAATACGCGAAGGTAAACGATTGACGTTCGGTGGGGGTTCAGCATTATGTCACAGAACCCTGCCGTCTACATTCTAGCGGCGTCGTAGTCGAGGAACATTTGTCCCGCGTGCTTCAGTTAATCAATGAGGCATCATTAATCACTGTTGAGAAGCGACATGTTTGTGTATGGGTCCCTTAGCGATGACCAGCGTTTCTGCACCAGGCTGCGTCGTAAACGGGCCTTCAGGCACCTTGGGATGAAACGTTTGCTTCCCGAACGTTTTTTCGAACTTCCGAAACCATGGATCGGCTAATTTTATAACTTTTCTCAATGGCATGAAAAGAAATGTTGCGTGGTTGGGCTTAAGATCACCATATGTAGTGTCTTTTGTCAATTTTTGTAAAACGAATGACCCTTTCGACCAAGATCTTCCTCACGGATCGATAGAATATATCTTTGAGTCCCGAAAAATTTTGATACAGTAACCCGAATGGTCAGTTTCATCCAAACCATCTTTTTAGCCAAAATTCCTTTTCGTTGCGTCGTATATGTGGGAGGTTTCTTGGTCGCCTAATGGCTGATGGCCGCATTCATAGTCCGCGATTTGGCCCGCGAGCGACCGATCGGGGGAGGCGCTTGCCCCTTGTTTACAACTGAATCTTGGTCGATACCGCCGGAGGAGCAGTCCCTCGGCCCGCTCGCTCGCTCGCGGACTATGAAAGCAGCTAATGTCTTTTCTATTTCTCTGTGTATGATTACTATATTGCAAGTTCCTTTAAAGTGTTTTCAAATTTGTCGTGGGTGCTGGGCTAGGTCTTTGTATCATGAGATTCACTTCATATTGCCATACTAATAAGATTTGCCTGCCTTTGATACGTTCAAAGTAGACTTCGGTAACTTGCACTGAGTTGGGTGGATCGCAAAATCATGCCTCAGTGGAAGTGACATCACCAAAGGAAATTTGAGACGTCGGGCTCAAATTTCTGTCACATTGATCTTGACTATTGGGAAGACATGACGAGTCCTAAAAATTCTATCAAAATGCGAATGCGATAAATTTACCCATTTAATATTCATCCAGCAATTTCTCTGAAATATGAGAATGCACTCGATTTCCAGAAACTGGTTCTCTATGGGGAATTATTACCAAATTCAGAATATATGTAGAATAGTCCGTTCATGGGACACAATTAAACTACGACGTAGGCGATAGCGATTCCCTCGAGATTAGTATGGCTTTGAATGGCTGCGTACTGGCCTTTTCGACAATTTATTCAGAAAATCCAATAACGTGCAACGAAAGTTTATCGTTTTTTGCCCCTCCTGGGGGTATGCCCCGTCCTGAGAGGAATAGATGGGAAACGAGAAACCCCTGATGTGGTTCTGAGAATATTGGGTCAAGATGCTGAAAATGATCCAAAATGTTGATTGGCTCTTGGTTGAAAGTTTTCAAAAAGTTTCCGCAGTTCAATTTCGAGCCTTGAAGCTCCATCCCAAATTCTTAACTATGTCGTTTCGCGGTTGTTTACTAGTGTTCTAGTAGGATATCCGCGCTACATTTCCTCATTATCAACGCTGTTTATAAACTGGACACTCTTTAAAAGACTTCGAGACTGGTTAGAGGTCAAGATGTGCCAACGCGGCCGTTTGTTGAAAGTAGGTCGCTGCGCGCGAAAGCCATGATTACTTGTTTTGACACGATAGCCAAGGGTGTTGTGAAAGCGGCGACCCTGTTACCACAATGCACAGGGGACCTGAATGGCCCCTCCTGACCTATGCTTCGATGTTCTTTATTAGAAAAACGGAATTATATACAAACAACTACCAACCACTATGAGTCATTGATTTTATAAATACGTCTTCCTCATTTAATTTTTTAAGATTCCCTAATTAAATAATTTTAGCAGCGGCATGGGCTGGTGTAGAAGAAAAGAATTGTTCTACGAATACTGACGGTCGAACGATGTCCTGCTATACATGCATGGGACGGGATATGGAGAATTGTATGCATGGGAAAACGTGCTGTAAAGGTTCCTGCTTCAAGTTGGTTGATGAAGGTGAGCTCATTTGCTCTGATTCTTCCTTCAACCACTTGCTTTTGTTTCTAAAGACTTCATTTTATGAATACTCACTCAAAGCTGTTAATATTCATATTGGTGAAGGGACGCATCACGTAAGACGGATTTAATCGTCCTGTGAATGTTGACACAGTAACCCAAACACACTGAAGCGTCTCCAAACACCCGTACCCGTAACATATGCGACGCGAAGGAGAGGTACCGGTAGGAAGGTGCAGACCACGGGGTAGATGGTGGGGTACGAGGTGATTACTGTATCACACATTAACGGGGCGTTAAAATCTCTCTAATATGCATAACTGTATATTTTACCTTCGGTGCCCTGCCTGTGAAAGGGCATGGAACGCGTTTTTGAGCGCCATGTTTTTGATGCGCCATGCGTTCCCCACTCATTTGGTACTGCAAAGGTTTTTGAATGGTATCTTATCCATCTGTTTACGGATTTTCCCGCTTCAATGAATAAAACAAAATTGTAAGGTATATAGGCACTTTTTACTATTTTCGGGGAAAACAGTAAGAATGATCGCTTATCTACTTCTCTTAACCGACTTTATAACCATCTAATGACTTTTCCTTCAAGCCCCTGGTTTTCCATTCAGTGGGGCTCCTTGCAATGCATTTAAATGGTTTGAATCATGGAGGGACAAAGAATAAGGCTTCTTAGAGGGACTCGATCTTGGTCTTCGAGTGTTCTGAAGACATCACTTCTCTTTTCTCACCTTAATCGTGTAATACGTCGCCTCTGTCTCGTGAAACCTTTACGAACAGGCATTCAGCTCTTGCCATTCCAATTCGTAGAGCTTCCCATCTGTCGCGTTATGGTTTCTGGATAGGCGAAGTTCCATCCTCTTGTCGAGAACCAGACTTGTTAGCTATGCCCTGATCTCTTACTTCTTATGCTTCCTCAAATAAGTCACCAGAGAGACCCATGGGTCTAAAATATTAGAGTTGAATAGGGCTCTGAGAAGGGTCCTAAAACCCTTCAATCACCTCCTTCGCCTCAGCAGTGAATCTATCTTTATCAACTGGATTTGCCTCCCATTAACAAGACGATACCCATCTAGGGGGGGGGGGGGGGGACGTAGTGCTCCAGGTGACTACCTCATGCTCTTCAACTGAATACATTCACTGGTTACCACCACGATCTCTTCAATCTGAATCTATTTGTATGGTGATGGAGGCTCACTACCCTTCGCATACTTGTCCTTGTCAAAAGGGAGCTTGTGTGACATTTTTGGAGGGTAAAGTGGTTAGAGTAGGAGTAAACATCATGTCCAATAATTGCCATTGATTTCATTTCTGTTCCTTGTCACTTGTTATTATAAAACACATCAAAAATCAGAATCCATTCAGAAAACTGACTGGTACTTTTTTCCTCATTGTCGGTTCACTTACGAGTAATGGCCATTCAGAACATGACATGATCGTAAAAGGATGTACGAATGACGACGAAGAAGATGCATCGATGAAAGTTCGTACTTTGGACATGGGACTTTATTGGGTAAAAAACGAGAAGGTCAAAGGTAAGTAAATTTGGACTTGCCCTGTACCAACGGAAATACTTAATTAGGTGGGCCCACTTTGAGCTCGCCGGATCTAAAGCCCTCGACCGTTGTGTCGGTTTATAGGCAATTTTATGCGATCATTTGGTGTCGTTTAAAAAATCGGAATTGGTTGTCAGTGGCCCATTGGTGAATGAAAATCTGAAAGAGCCATGAAAGTCAAGGGATCTACCGTTTCTGTTAACCTTTCTTTAGGTAGTATAACCTTGGGATTAAGCGGTCGGTAACATTTTGAGCGCTGAAATTGATTTCCACAAAAATTTTGTTACGTTCGGGTGCTCACAAGTGGGTGGTAACAGCGAATAACTCCCTGTGGAATACGTTTTGAAGTGCTCGTGAAATTTTTGATAAGAGTTGTAGTCATTTCAAATGTAAAGGCTCCATTTCAGCGAGCCTTGAATGTTGACAGCTTTAT
Source organism: Haemonchus contortus (assembly GCA_000469685.2). Taxonomy (NCBI): domain Eukaryota; kingdom Metazoa; phylum Nematoda; class Chromadorea; order Rhabditida; family Trichostrongylidae; genus Haemonchus; species Haemonchus contortus. Next base: position 43,127,176 of record LS997565.1, read on the forward strand.
CGCACCTAAAGGGATGTAGTTCCATTGATATTCAGCCCCGGTTCCTCGGTTAGGTCCACCAACAACATCAGAGTTTCAACCTCTCCACACCAAGCTCTTACAGACAGAATGAACCCCCTCCAGGTCTCACTATGACCACAATGTGCTACTTGGACCCGAACACGAACGCAGGGAGTCGTGCGTGGTGTTACCACCACCCCATATAGGCTATATCTAATCCGCTCACAGCGCGTGACGACTTTCGGACAGTTTTCTGGCTGTACGCCGTATCCTGGTTGGCTGTATTGGTTAGTTGTCTCGCTGCGCGATATGGCACCGGAGCACGAAATCGCTCATAGACCTCACGCGACTCTTTTCAATGACGAAAGCACCTCCAAACTAAACCTTTCTTTCTAACAGCTTTCATTTGATGGAAAAAAATGAATAAATGCAGTACATACAGTTTTTTAATATTTTTTTAGGTCAATCCTTTTTCTGTAAAGGAAGCGATTTCTGCAATGAGACTCCAGCGCTTTCGATGTTCTCCTCTTTGATTACAGCACTCTTGCTACGGTTTATCATCTGATTCAATCGTGCGTAAAGCTCCTGGATCACACCGAAGCAGTATAAGGCCAACTCAATCGGCTCCATCTTGACTAGTTGGCGAAAATTCCACTTCAACGGGAGCTCAGCATACTTTCTTCTATGAACAGAAGTTTCTCGAACGATAGAGAGCGATAGCTCGAATGACTGCCATCCGATTCAGTTTTATTGGGATTCAGCCCAGATTAGTACTCAGTGCTTCAGGTTATCGACATTTTCATGTATAGAGAAGGGTTTATTCGAAGAAAATTGAATAGACTTGAATTATTCGTCATGTAGATAGCAGAAGATTGCTTAGAATTACTCGTCTATTTATACCTCAGTACTCAGTTGTACTTCTTATCGTCATTTTCCATTTTGTTGTGTTTTTGTTCGTAATTGATTGATGGTATTACTATGGCTCAGCGTTTTGTCTACTCAATAAAAATGATTTTACAGAGTAGTTTTCAATCAATATTGGGATATGGTATCCCATGTACTTGACCTAACATCTCATCTTTGATCAAGGGAAGCTTATATTTGTGTTATTATTGATAAGCGATCAAGGGGCAGGGTTGAAGAGAGGGAGGGCATGGTAGACATCTGTGAAGATAACCAAATCTCCCATTGGTAATTGTTCATATCGAAAGTGTACGCTAGCTGTAATTCAGTCCCTGGGATTGTCGTGTTTCCCTCTCCTTAGATATCCCGAAGACATTCTGCATCGTCGTAGGTATGATCTTATGAGACATGACGTTCTCCCTTCAGGTTTGAAAACATGGATACAGCCTACTGCACTCTGTGTAGGTGCAGACTTTTCGTGCAACAGTATACGAATAGGTCATTAATCTCTCTACACGCGAAGTGGATAAAAATGCTTCAAAATGATGCAAGAAATTGTCACGAGGATTGCTTGATGTGAGTTTTTAAATTCTCAGATTCAGTCCAACTTGCAGCCGAGCTATGGTTCACTTTCAGCTTGATCCTTGGCCTGTACGCGTTCTAGCCTCTCCATGAAAAATGATAAGAAAGCATTACAGTTTTAAAAAAATTACAAAGAAATTTCCTTAGATTTCTTTGAACGAGCGGTTCCTTCACCCTTTTAATTCTGATTTTGACTAATTAGCTTAACTTCCCACTGAGAATCCATTTCTTCTGTTGAAAATTTCATTTATTTATTCTTCAAAGTTGCATTTTCTCTCAAAAATAGTTCCTAGTGATAGCGAAAGCAGGTTGACGAAGTGGGCCGTTACCGACATGGCAAGGATGACAAATCCAGATCGATATAAAACCTATTGAGGGTGGATTCACTGAAAACCCCTGAACATTCGGTTCCTACGGTCCAGTCGTTGTACGGAATATGCATTTGAACGTCTCCATTCTGAACGGATTCTTTATCCCTATCGTATAGGTTGCTCGGTGTAAGGCCCGTTCAGGAGGAATAAAAGTACCGGTTTATGACCAACTAGCTCCTCTATGTCGTTCTATAAGCCAAATGAGTATTGAAACAATTCTGAAAAGAGCTTGAGTTCATTGAATAATTCCAAAACAGCTAGATGGTTACTAAAACTCCTATTCTTTCATGTGATCGTGCCCATCGTACAGTTAAGGAGGGGCTCTGATCTCCCACGTAAGTCGCTCTTTCTCAGCACTCCAATATTGGTAACTTATAATATTGTGTCAAGTGAAAGTTGCCAAGTGCTGCCGAGGAAACCATTTCTGCCTCTCCTTGTAAGTACGTGGCAGAACGGAAGAAACTCAATGTTAGAAAATGAAACATCACTTCTTTTATAGCTTCTAGGCATTCGGAAATCAACAGTCTACTGAGCATTGCGACGAGAGGAACCTCTCCTTCACTGCCCTATATACCGTAGAAGTGGCGCCACAAAGTGCAATGGATTTATGCTCGGAGGTCGCGCGACAGATATTTGATAGGAATCTCGTGGCATCAAACTGCCTATACCGCAACCGAACGTTGAAACCACGCTGCAATCTAGCAACATGCATGACAGAGCTATTCCTGGTGTGTGTATGTGAAAGGACAATCTTTTGTGCGTAATGAATAATACTAATTACCAAAGCATATTCAAATCTCATTAGTAATTTTTATCATTTTTATTCAAGATATTCTGTGCTGCCCGTAATAAGTGTTGAAGTCGATCACTGCATCAATTCAGCTTTGATCCTCTATGTGCCATTGTTTTGAAAGGAAATTGGAGTAGGCCTGTGCTTCGTTCTTTGTACTCACAGCTGATTGAAGCCGATTTTGACGATATCTGGCTGATGTTCGAGTACTGTATTCGATCACAATTGACATGACCAAAGTGTACAGTGGCATTCCCTTAAAAGAGAAATTTAGCTCAGGGAAATCATATTTATAGAGTAACCTGGCTCAAGGGATCATGCTTTTTGAAAACCCGCTCCGAAGCCAGAAGCTGCTTTGGAAGGAAGTTGCAGATAAGGCGTGCAAAGGGAAAGAAAATGATTTATGGTCTCCACTCTAACAGGTGCATCAGATGGTGCGGCTATTCACCGTAACCCAGAAAATTACTTAGAGTGGTACCGGTTGAAGAATGGAAGACTTTTTTTTTACATTGATCGGTTCGGGTGTTCGAGGTGCTGATTGCCATATTCCAGCCCATTTCAAGAACATTCTGCATTTAGGGAAGTGGTCTAGCCTTGTGTCTCATGCGACCGGTTAAGACTTATTTTTAGTGGAAGCGCTTATTGAGTGCTGCACCTCCAGGTAGGCAAGCCCATCATTTTGTTGCCTAGCTATTCTTACAGCCTAAATATGAGAAAGTCTTGTATGGGGACGACGCAACTTCTTTGGTCATCAAATTCAGGCTATCAATCCCACCGTGTAACTTACATAGATGGCCAACTTCAGCGTTGTCCTCATCGGCAATGCCTGAGCTCCAGCGAAGGACTCCTCCACAAGCCTCAATATTAGACTGCCAAGCGATTGTGACGTATAGGAAATCATTTGAATCAGGGACACTTTGGCAATGAATTTCGTCGTGTCGATGTTTTCTTCGGTTTGAAATCGCCGTGACAAATCGCCAATTGCCCTGAATATGAAGCGATTTGGTCCACTGGATTAGATACAAATCGGAAGACTAGGAGAAATTAGACTTACTTTTTCTCTCTTTTCATATTCACAATCACTAGAATAATCATTGAGACAAAAGTAATCCCACAGGTTATCTCGTTGAATATCAGCAAACCGTTGATCTTATCGTATACCTCAGCTGGTGGGTTCAATACGCTGAGCTGAGGCTGGTTGAAGTCTTTGCCATAATAGAGGAATACTTGAGTTCCTATTGCGACCAGTACCTTGAACAGTAAACTTGAAAATTCGTAAGTAACCAACAACATTCGAGGAGTCTGTCAGTTTTGTCCTGTGCTATACCCAAGAGACTGGGCAACTAACGCGTAACTGGGGCGTGCGTTCGCGGTGCGGCTGGCTTGGACATCTTTACTAGAGGAGTAATGACGGAATTTAGAGGAAAAAATTAGAAAAGCCAACCATCATTATTGAATAGGTACTGGTAATAATCGTTCTTCCAATTCTGTAAGTCTGACAGTAGGAATTTATCTTGAAGGCACAGTGTCCGTCCGTTTCATAGACATTTTTGGATGGAAGGGTCATACGATTGATTGATGCGGAATAGTGCATCGTAGCGGAGTAACGAAAAAATCGCTAGAATTTCTGGAATACATGACCTTTTCAAACTCAGAGGACCGTTCTAGTTTTGGACGAGTTCGTGACGACAAATGGAGTGTTTGGACGAAATTTCAGTGAGTGGCTGTAAACCAACGGATGTTCGCCATGCAGCAGCTTACTGCTTCTAGAAAATCATGCCCCATTTTAGATGATTTTAGCCTATATAGAGTTATTCTGCACGCCATTCTTGGAAATACTGCGGACGTCGCAATCGGTTTTAAGCCCTTAATGGGCTCTTACCTGGGCCGTTTCTCGAATGGCCATGTAGCTTCCTCGGAGGCCTCGAATCCTGAACACTAAGAGTTTTCGAAGCAGTTTGTGTCGAAGCTGTGCCTTCATTATTGAAACTTTCTCTACATGGAAGTGTTAAATATGGTTATCTTGGGTGACGAGAGGTATGCAGAGTGGCGAGCTAACCAACAAAGACAAACTGAGAGGTGGGGCAACTAACCAAGAATCGCCGCGTGCAGTTGGTTGATTGAGACTACTGCTGTACACCCGGCTATCACAACTAACATCAAGCTCTTTGCAATCAAATACTCACTGCTGAAATGATGGCAATGATTGCCGGATATGCTTCAGTGTATTCGTACGAACGCACGCAGATGGTTGCGATTGCTCGTTCGAAAGTAATGGCTGTTTGTATAAAGAGATAAAGTTCTAGAATGAGACCGAATAGAATATTGAAGCATTTGTAGAAATTCCTCGGCAGGAATACTTCGCATGGATGAACTGCTGTGAATGACAACGATAGTTGATAGATCTGAAGATGTCATATCAGTAATAGTTGTAAATGAGCATAGAGATCAGAAAGATAGGCTTTCTGAGATTGATGTATTCCGTTTTGGGGCATTAGAACTCCAAATCCAACACTTAGCTCAATTGGGAGGAGATCGATACGGAATTCTATCTTCGAAGCCGCAGGTAAAAGCGGCTACAGTCGGTACTGTTCTACCCTCACCTATGCGATAAGGTGATGGCGGAAGGCGGGCGTGGATGAGGAGTCGGAGCGGGTGTGGTGCAGTAGGAACGAAATTTTCGCGTCGCGGTGAGATGGACGCCGCGCGCGAAGGATTGTGGCAGGATGCAGATGCAGGTAAGAAATACAAGAACAAAAGAATTAATAGTAGGATTATGCATAAAACAATGATCGCGTATCGATTGAGCTGTATGAAGAACGCTAGAGCTGTAATAAGGGCGAATGAATGGTCCGCGACAGCCGCGTGCGGCGAATCGATTACCGAAAATCGTTCCTACTGCCCGTCTCCCGAGGTGGAGCGGGTCGGGCCATCCCGCCTCCCCCATTGGCGATGTTAGGCAAATGAAATGAAATGAAATGAACTTGTCAAATGACCCTTTTGTTGGGATATTAAACGATATAATTGGCTGGGGGGACAGTCTCTGGGAATTTACGGCTAACAGAACGAGTAGTAGTTACGTACTGACGGAGTGAATCAAAGGATCAGCGATAGACAGGAGATAAGGCCATGGGCACGCTGCTTGCTTATCGCCAGGCCATTCCAAGAAAATCACTCTATCCTTGTTGCCCTAATGTAACAATTGTGCCCTGCTTTCATAGACCGAAAAGTTCCCTTTCCATTCCCTACGACAGAGTCGTCTGAAACAGCTAAGCAAAGGCTTCTGATGATCATTGACCGCTTACTAATTATAGCCCCCTTCCCCCTCCCTTGACTTTGCCCAGACAGCAATCATCATTTGAAATTAAAAGGTAGAAAAAGAGGGAGGATACGTTCTGTGCATGCGAAACAACGTTTTAAGTCCTCTGCACGATGTTCACAGATCAGATATATAATAGAAAATGGGAAATGGAGTGCAGTCCCATGGATAAAGGGACTGTTGGAGACAAAAAAGGGAGAAATCCGATCACAAAAATAATTCGTGCTCACCAACCTGGTAAATACTAAATACAAAATTAAGCATGACTGCAGTTCCAAGGAATAACGTCAGTAGGATCTGAAAGTACATCCTTTTTTGTGTTGCTATTAAGCTTGCTACGAATTGAGTTACTTGTGGTCATGAAAGAAAGAAAAAATTTTTGAGTTTATCAAATGTTATGAGAAATCCTAGAATCTGCGGAGTGGATGAATTTTTCGATGTGTTCAGGTCTTTTACCTATGATACGATGCGCGTTTGAGCTCTACTCAAAACCGATGCACTTCATATAATAGGCCGCAAGGATTAGCCGATTTACAGTCCACTTTTTCCCCTACTAGATGAGGGTGGTACCTGCTGGTCGGTCTCAGAGGGATGTGTGGTAAGCTGGGAGAGTATCGATCTTTGGTTCGATCACTGAGTCATACGCTCGCACCGCGTCACTTAGCAATAGCACAGCTTCGCTAATTCGACTTCATTTTAACGATTTTTTTGTATAAAAAGAATAAACGATGTAGATAGTTTCTGACGTTGGCTTCTGATAATGGCCAATCTCGTTCGGGGATGCGACCAGGCATTAAACTTTCAATTAGAATTGTAGCGCCGATTGGATGCCAGTAAGAGGTGACCGAAGTAATGACTTCAGGGAGTAAGGCAATTTTACAATCTTTTATGTTCCTGGATGAGCCCAGCATAAATGACAACTCGTGGTAGTACATACTGGGTGGCACAGCAAGAACGCATCTGGGTATTTGAACCCTTTTTAGGTGGGTGGTTGGTTACAGCCGCGCCAAATGGCCATTCCTACGTCCGCTATTTGGGTAAATTCATTACACCCTGTATTTTACGCTCTCAATAATGATTACTTTTTGTGGCTCAGCAATCAAAGCCATCAAATAATGGCTGTATGGGTACTTCTACCTGACAATCGCGTCGCGCTCGTCGCACTCGATCGCGTGCAGTCACGCGCTATAAAGCAAAAGGTACGAATTCATTCCCGGTGGTAGAATACGGTAGTCGCCGCGGAACTACTACCGCTCTCCGTGGGGATTCGGGGAGAAGAACCGTCACCCTAGCTGGTCCATAACATCAAAAACGGAGCCGGAACAGACTGTTGAACTACATCCTATCGGTTAACTTTTCGAACTTCATATCACTTACTCGTATATTTCGATGAAGCTTTGAGCATCTGACGTGTTTCCAATAAACGCGAGTAATATTCATCATAGATAGAATTGCTACTAAAACCCATATAATTTGAAATACTCGATATGGCGGAAAGGTCGCAACATCGTAACCATACTGAAATACGAGAGCTTGAGTGGAACAATTCAAAAAATAGTTGAAAGCTTTGCTAGAGTTTCTTTAAGAGGAATTTTTAAAGGTTAATTTTCTATTCATGAAGCTTTTTTTACTCAGAGTTCTATTCAATGAAAAATGCCTCCTATCTAAAAAGAAACACTCGTTTGTCATTGTTGTGTGTGTGGGTCAAGAGACTCCACCGTCATCACCACTCCAAAACTAGATCATCGCGCGCGGGTACTTCGGACGGTCGTGTCGGGACCAACCTTCCTAACTCTGGCACTCTTACAAATCGATGATGATATGTTTTTTTCATCTAAATCACTTTCCATCATTTTCTATTGGTTGCTAGGGTAATGTTCTAGCATTGTTTTACCACCCTTGGTAAAATATCCCTTTGTTTACCCGGGACTTTTGACGCTTCCAGTTTTTTGTAGAAGTATTTTTGTAACTACATTGTAAATAATTTTGAGAAAAAACAGACCTTTATACAGAAATCGATGAAGTTGTCTCGTGCTGTTCTATTAATAAGGATTTCGATAGTGGGGGTTGACATTTGGTGTGGGGAAATAAAAGCGAGAACGAGGGTATTGCAGTTCTGAAATTCAGCGATATCAAAGGTAAATCTTTGCCTTCACCTATTTGTACTCGGTTCGAGTTACTTATGACCGAGTAAAAAACGGAAATACGACTAAATCCTCAATTCAAAAGCACAATTCGTCCAATAAAATATGATACAAATGGCTCAAATGTGAGCAATACAAAATCACGTTGCTTCGAGAGAAGGGGCCATGAATCACTCAAAAAAGGGAGAGTGATGTGGGGGTGGATGGAGGTGGCAGAATGAAATGAATTCTGACAGAACATGGAAATGTCCAAGTTCTGATCGCTTTGGAGCGGGTGTGATCACTGTGGGGATCCCACGACAAAAATTTCTACATGTTGAAGAAGCTATTTATTTGCTGTTTATTTATCTGTTATGGGTAAGATGCACTGTTGGTAATCCGAAACGACCCGGCTGCGATAAAAGGAACAGAAACCACTGGGTTTCTTCGGGAACAACCCCCCTAACAGTAAGATAAAACTCTATTGAACAACGATAAAGCCATTCTTCACTTCAGTGAAAAGCCGTTTTATTGGCAAGAGCCATCCCATTTCAGTTGAATTGAGTAAATGGGATAAATGTTCATTCAACTGAATCGGTGTCAAAGCAGCATTTGCGATAGTATTGACACATTCTGTGAAGGCGAACGGATCACAGAAGCAAAGCATTTAGGGATGCATTGAGCTTTGAAACTTTAGATGTTTGACCAAGGACAATTTTGAAGAGCATTCAGGCCGAGGACGTCAACAGGAATCCCGCGCTGGATGCAGAGAGACGGCAAAGGGTGATTTGAGTAAAATGGTATGGCGATAATGAGCCAAACTTCAGGATTGGAAACCGATGAGCTTCATTAGTTGCATTGTGGGTTAAAGAGAATTACAAAGTACCCGTCGAGTATTTTCGTTGACCAGGGTGAAAAACAGTTCACCATAGTTCTGGGGTATCCAACTTAAGTGAAAAAAATAATAGAAAAATAGCAAGGAAAGCGCAAAAATCGACAATCTCGAGAAAATAGAAAGCCTCAAAGGAGTAGTAAGTAGACGGGTTGGGCGAGTATGTGTGTGACCGTCTAGGTGTCTCTCAAATAAGCATGCTTTGCGTCAGCGTCCTAACGCTCCATTGTGAATAGTGCAGCTTCAACAAGGCAGTCATAACACAGCCACTTTAAGATGTGTACATTGACAAAGCCGATTTGGAAAGCTAAAATGTCCTGTCGACCGACAGTGTCCCACATGCTATCCCTACGGGCCGGCCTCAATTTGATCCCAGAGAGAAATCTCAGAAACATCTTTGTCGCAAATTGTGCTATTAAAACTACTAATCCTGGTAGTGAATCAGTATGATTGCTTTCAGAGTCGTGAGCAAGATCTCTGGGACATTACCGTATCGCCTTCGTCAAAGCCTGAAATGTCATGGGTGAATGCAGCATAATCCCCAGACATGGTGTTAAATATCAAAGTAATTTGTGACAAATCAAAACATCCAGGAAGGAAGATCTGAGAATTTAGATGACGAGTGGGAGAGTCGAGATGATAGTCAAAAAAGACCTGAGAAAAGGTATCAACAAAGAAACTTGACATAGCTGTAGGAGCAATCAAGCTGCTTCAGAAATTGTAAGGGTTTACTAAGTATAATCACTGATCGGTTCGTTTCGGTCGTGGATTTTCACTAACTAGTATTAAAAAATTATTAAATTTGAGATTTCTTTCACTTAACACGGTTATTATTTATTTCAAAGAAGAAGGCTCAAAGAAGAAGCTTGTTAGAGCCTGTGGAAACATTCGAGCTTCTTTAAAAATCGCTGAGATCTGTTGTTTATTGCTGTGGATTTCTTGATTTTATTTATTCGCATGTAGACGCTCGATGAGTAGTTTACCTGAAGGATACTTCCAAAATTACAAGGGTAACCGTAAGGTCTCCCATATTGAAGAGTTTAGGGATAAGCGGGTCTCAACTCGATTTTTCCGACATATTTTAGACTAAGTGTCAAATTTAGAAAAGACGGGTCCGAAACAGTTCAGACATTTGAAATGAATTTGAAAATCGAAAAGAATTAATAGTCTGTTCCATTTGTGGGGATTCGTGAAACGATCAACAACGACACATAGTAAACAAGTTGAAACGGCCAATATGGGTGGTCCAATGCGGTGGAAGAATTGGAAGCATTTAGGAGAGAAAGGGGAATGGATTTGGACAGAGAGAGAGATTGTTATGCTGCTGTCCCCCTTCCCGAGATCATTGCTATTGGTATATGGGTGGATGGGATGTCAACAAAAGCCAAAACAATGCATTAGGAGGAAATCAAAACTTTACGTCAGAGATATAGTAATTCATTGACAATGCAAACGGCTTTCATCTTCGTTTTCAAGTCATGACGGACTTTGAGGTCTCGGGAAAGAGCAGGAAGGTGTAGTCGGCATGGGAAAGCAGGAGGCAAAAGTTTTCCCAAAAGCAATTCGTGAGTCCAAAAGGTATCATAGATGAGAGCAGCATGTTGAGAGTTCAATTGTTTCTTTCCGCCCTATATAAGCTCATTTCCACTTGACTGGCTGATTACGCAGCACAAATCAGAGCTACGCTAACTATTATACTGAATAGTAGCTTTTATCCCTAAAATTTATGGCCTTGTAAAGGTAAATGACTATGCATCCGTTTAGTCGCTCACCTGTCATTTCAACAAAGTTGTAATTACGTGTGCAAGGGAATCACCTGCTCATTGGTCTCCACTCTTACTAAGAACTACTCGCAATGCTTTTTCGAGTAAGTTCCGGGTAATTTTTAAAAGCCATGGAATCTTTTGGCCTGTTCCTGGCATGCACTACGCATTCGGCTTCCATTCACAATGGTAGTGACGTATTGAATGCGTGTAAGGCCTAAGCAATAACTTGCGGTGACCAGCCAATGTACAGTCCAGCGCCTCTATCCTCCCAGACGGGTCTGGTACCAATTAATCGACTTCGGGCAAGTGAGCGATCCGTGATTCGAGCTTGTGGCCGTGCGCGTGTGATAGTGCGCCACTCGCCACCGTCTCAGCCGAGGGAATATATTGAACCCTCAAATACCCCCCTTCCCATAGAGGCGAGCAATTGTGTTGCTACCTTGCCAAGGCTCTCAATTCTTTATATTCTCCTTGAAAAGTGCTATGTTCCTTTGCATAACGGCCATCGGGCCGGTGGCGATACCACATTGTTGGATACATTGTGATGAGTGTGGAAGATAACCTCCGTAAGAATTCCCCATTTGAACCACGGCACAAGTCGAATTATTGGGGTGATTTCTTCGGCCAAACAAGGCTATTAGGCAGATTCCTCCACACAGACTCCACTAACAAAGGGCGCGAGCCAATGCCTCGTACTTTCGGTGTGATCTTTGGCCTCGAAGGAGATGAAAAAGTTGGAACATAAGACCTAACTAGAAAAAACCTAACCAGCTAAGTTGGTTTGATAAAAGGAGTCCAGCAAAGTTCGTGAACGGCAGGTTATGTCGATAAAGTAAGAAACTTGAAATCCAGCATTCATGGAATTTCTGAATAATGGTTGTACGACCCATTTTCTCTTCTACTGAAATGAATCACTGGGTTTCGTCACCGAGGGTTTTAGGGTGGAAAATAAAATTAGTGACTCGTTAAACAATAGAAAAAAAAATATGATGAATCACAAAAAACGGTATCTCACGAAGTTCCTGAAGAGAGGGAAACCCGTGCATCAGTAAAATCGGGAAAATAAAAAAATATAAGTGGAAATAGAATATATAGAATGATATTGATAAATGAAGGCAGGATAATGTTTGTGACTTCAATCCACCACAGTTTAGGACGCAGTCTCGGATTTAGCTTTAATTCAGAATCACAGGGGACATTGAAATGGGAAATATAGTCAATACAATGATCAGAAAAGGTCAGCAGTGAAGAAATTAGGTGACTTATTGTTAGAGACCAATTTCTTTCCTTGGAAAGGAGAAGTATTCGGTTGACAATAGCTGGTGGTGGGTTGGGGCTTAATCCCAGGACTACGAAGAAAAAATGTCAGGTGCACCGTATGCCTATGCTCCAACACTCAAAAAAGGGCTGTAAAAGAAAGATTGAAATCATTTTAATGAGTGGCAATATGTTGTAAACTGAAAAATAGCTCCTAATACGAGCTAATCCGAATCTTAGGCGATTAAACCTCAAGGGAATTATTTGTTACGTCTTTTATGTGTACTATTTATATAAGGGTTGATATGGCCATATAATTTTATTATCGCACCTAGTATTAATGTTTGCAATTACGTTGCATAATATATACTGTTACCTACCTATTTATTTGTTTTGATATCCTGAAATGTGTAGGGGAAGGAGGTGCTGTGGCAGTGGACTAAATGCATGACCACGGGTTCGATCGATACTCGCCCAGATCAACTAAGCCTTTCAAAGAGGGGGCGACCGACCGACCCCGGTCCCTACGGCTGAACTGCATCGGCGGCGGGACCCAAGGTCACGCCAGAATGTGGGTATTATTAGGGCCCACACTCCCTCTGGAGGGGTTTGTCGCACCTGAATGCCCCTTGGCCTGCCACTGGGTGTATTACGGGCCCTAATCCCCTCCCGGCACAACTGAAGACAACAAAGAGATATGATGCAATCTTATGACCGAAATATTCCGCGTTAGAACGCGTGATTGGAAACTACACTATTATACTGATACGTTTAATGATAATAAACATATTATGAAAACTGTTATACATTACATAGAAATGATATACAAAAGAATGATGCAATAAAAGAAGAAGTAAAAAGAGAAAGGAAAGGTGGTCAGCATCTGAAGTCAAAACATAACCAGAAAGAGGTACCGGCAAATTGGCGTGTCGATGGTATAAACTCCAACTGATGCCATTGTTGTTCCTCGGATCGGCTGAAGTTGAAACGGCGGAAGATCCGGGCACCGCTGACGACGACAGGAGCTAGGGCAGAAGAGGCGAAGCGTCGACCGGCTGACGAGCTGCTAGACTGATGGAATGATGATGAAATACTGCCAGCGCGGCGGGGTCAATAACTTTCCCGCGCTTCCGGAAGCTTCTGCCATTTGAACGTACTGCGTCGCGGTTCAGCATTGGAGCACGGTATTCTCCGGCGGGGCTCACGGTCGCACGTAAGTCGCGACACTCCGGGGCCAGACAAATTGCGACTGCTGGAGCGGCGATGGAACGGCTGACGACGTGCGACAATGCGTGTGGCGGCTGATGACGACTGGCTTCTGCCTGACTAAGTGCTGACCAAAGAGGAGAGAAGGAGAGAGAAACAAATATAAAATACATACACACAAATATATGATGAATTAATCGAGTAAATATAAGTAAATATATATGAGCTTCACTAATAAGGCATGGGGAGGTAAATGACCGGTAGGAACTGAGAATATAAAAGAAGATTACATAGTAAATGGGCTAAATACAAAGGTTAAATACAATAAAAACGTGTGTACAATGATCACAACTGACTGCATTTGCGGCGTTGGTGTCAGATGGAATTGGACACGGCTGAGGATGACGACGTTGACTGCAGCTGCACGATCGTGGATTGACTGACGATTGGCGGCAATGACTGATATTAACTTTGACGTATTAACGGCTTGAAGGAAATTTTCCTACGAGGCGTCCTTCACGCCAAGGGTCATTACAAGAGCGAGGGAGAGATACTAAACCTCGCTTGGCCAATTCGGCAGGGGGGGATGATGTTACTCCCAACGAAGGTGCAATACTCAGAATGGCGATCTCTCAACGCCGGGGTGTGATCTTAACCCTATCCCCACTACGGGTCAATGCAGAAAGTTGTGCTGATGTTGATGGCGGCAAGTACTGAAGTCGACAGATCTGACGTCAGGACATTGGTGGCGACGGCTGACATCGGCAAGAAGTGATGTTGTAACGTTGATGACGATGACCAGCATCGACAAGAACTGATGTTACGACGGCAATTTACTGACGACAGGAACTGAAGACGACAGGAACTGATGGTAACTGCTGTTGCATCGACTAGTCGCGGGTATTCCGGCGGTAGTAATCCACATACAGGTCATACATGTCCTTGAAGAAGGCGCTGTAGTCCATGTCGAAGTTTCGTTCCACATAGAGGCTCCTAGGGCAGACTGCGGGGTGGTGTTTCTTGGATCCACAGAAACGGCACTCAGCGTCGCGGCGGCAAAATCCTGGAGCATGGAGGTACAGGCAGATGAGACATCGTCCTTCGTTGACGGCTCTCAATGCTCGGTCGCTAAGTTCCGTAACGACGTTACAGTCCGCCGAGTAGTGGTTCTGACGACAGAAGCAGCATCTGATGTGGAAACGGTCAACGGGCACAGACTGATGGCTTCCAGAGGGACTGGGGGAAGGCTGACGTCGGCGTGCAAGCACAGACCGGCGACTGCCAGAAGAACTGGGAGACGGGGAACGGCGGTGTTGTGGCACGTACTGACGACTCTCAGAAAAACTGGGCGACGGCTGACAGCGATGTTCCGGCACGTACTGACGACTTCCAGAAGGTCCAGGAGACGGCTGACGGCGGTGTTCTGGCACATACTGGCGACTTCCTGAAGATTCTGGAGACAGCTGACGGTGATGTTCTTCCAATCGAACTGGAGCGCGATGGTGGTGTGGGCTTCTTCGCGGACTACTCGATCGTGCAGAATACTCCGGTGATGATGTCCGGGCACTAGTCGATGGTACCGGTGTGGGTGACGGTGACGATTTCCAAATCTGCGATAACGTCCGGGCGAGTGGTCGTTCCGAGGTTTCACCAGTTTGGGTGGAAGCGGCTGAGGACTTGAAGGTGGTCTGAGTAGATGTTGTCACAGACGACGACAGGTCCACTGGTGATGTGGCGGTGTCACGAACAATGGCGATTTCCTCAATTTCAGGGGCCTGAATTGACGACGACTGCGAGATGTTAATTCCATGAAGACGGGCAATAGCTGAATTGATCCTCTTCAGGTTAACAGTGGTCGTGGCGGTAACTGCGGAGGCGGTGGTAAAAGGCAGTTTAATGTCGGCCAGCGTGATGGAGTAACAACTGAGGATATCGACGAATCTTCTTGTGTCCCCGATGGAGTTGAGGACGTGCGGTACAATAGGGTCCATAAGCGTATTCCGATGGTAAATTTGCTGTGAAGGATGGAATTAAAATATAGGTCAACAGCAAAGGAAAAGAGGCTAATTTGGGTAATAGTAGGAAAGTCATAGCGTCAGTTAGTGGATTGTACATTGTCTCGTGGTTTGATGTAACGGTGAGCGAACTTAGCTGTTCTCGTCGGTGGGATACGTGAAGATGTTGACTTTGCGGTGACGGTATCCGTAGGTTGTTCGGCAGCGCTGAATTCCAGAGGGTAAAGATGTTTGATCGACCTCTTAACGTGACTGCCGTTGGGCAGACGAATAATGGCGCTTCTGGGTACGCGGTCACGGGTGTAGTAGAGGTAAGTAACGACAGCTGGAGTCCACTGTCCACGAGGTAACGGCTTGTCGGCTAACAGGACAACTTCTCCAACGCGTGGTTCGCGTGTAGTTGTTCTTCCTTGACGAACGCGAGACGTATGACATTGGGCTATGGCGATGAGGTAATCCTGAGACCAGATGTTCCAGAAATGATCCAAAACTGACAGCGTAGACTGGTACCATTCGACGAGCTGATGTTGGGATTGCTCGTAGCGAGTCGTATCCGTGAGTTCCAACTGAAGATGGGCTTGTGGTGAGATGAAGTCGATGGGACGCAAGATGGTAGGGGACGATGTTGTGTCCGAAATGGATGCGATTGGTCTTGAATTGATAATGGCTTCGATCTCACATATAATCGTGTGGAACTGAGACAATGGGAGTAAAGAGCGTCCGATGGATTTGCGAAATGACGATTTAACAAGTCCAACAAGTCGCTCATAGAATCCTCCTTTCCATGGAGATAGTGGTGTTATAAACTTCCATTGGATGTGACGGCTGGACGAGTAGTTGGAGATGAGTTCCTGTAGGGTGCTATCTGCTGCACAGAAGGTGGTGGCGTTGTCGCTGAGGATGAGAGTTGGGACTCCTCTTCGAGCGATGAAACGTCGAGGTGCGCATAAGAACTCTTGGGTGGAATTGTCCAACACGGTCTCCAGGTGGATAGCTCTGGTTGCCATACAGGTAAACAGGGAAATCCATACTTTGGACGAGGTGGTGGTAGTGTCCTTATAGCGTAAAGGTCCAAAGTAGTCCAAACCGATATTCTGGAAGGGTCTTGATCATCGAACTCTCTCCGGTGGAAGACTCGGCATATCTGGATAACGGTAGGGTAATCCATTGATCTTCTTACAGATGACGCAGAGTCGGAGGACTTTCGAAACGGTACTCCTGATGGCTGGAATGAAGTAGGAGTGTCGAAGAGTAGCAATAGTGGCGTGTGTCCCGGAGTGGAATTGGGACAAGTGGGTATGTCGGATAATAAGCGTCGTTAAAGGGTGAGATGGAATGAGAAGAATCGCTGACGATGGTGAACTGTATGCGTGTTCCATGCGATGCGGGCAACGAATGAGTCCATCCGCTGAACGATGGGCATTGAAACGGGATAGAGGCATACGACTGAGGATAGTTTCGCACTCGCGGTAGTGTTCCTTGATGAGGAGTGCTTCAGCAACGGCGAATTCCGTCGCAGTAATATCCTTGGTCAAGTTGAACGGAGTGACATCGAAACTGCGGAGGGTAGCCTTGGTGTTGGTGGCTACATGAGCAATGAACTTCAAAGCGTAGACTGTGGATCGAACTAGTCTAATGTATCGACTGACGCTCCGAAATCGAAATGGCGACGTATACTGTAAGATGTTAGACAGTACGAGTGTTTGGTATTCATCCTGAACTTCGTTGTCGTTCGCTGATGGTGTTGCGAAGTCTTGAGTTCCGGGCCAACGTGAAAACGGTGAACGGAGGAAGGAAGGTCCTGACCACCAAATGTGGTGTCTAGCATGGCTAGTAGGGATTCCTCGAGACGCACAGTCGGCCGGATTGTATTGTGATTGAACGTAGTAGAATCGAAGTGGAATATGGGCATCACGAAATTTGTCCACAATAACTCGGATTTCCATTATCCTATTCCTGACAAACGTGCGTAGCGAACGCGTCGAGTGTATCCCATGAAGAACTATCTGCGAATCCGAGAACACATGTACCGCTGAGATGTTAAGGCGGAGTTGCGTATGGACGAAATGAACGAGTCGCAGACTGATGAGGGTGGCAAGTAGTTCCATCCGTGGCATGGTGATCGGATTACGTGGTCCAAGCAGGGACTCAGCCATAAGAAGATGGATGGTCGTAGACGAAAGACTACGGCAACGGAGGTAAACACAAGAAGCGTAGAGACGTTTCGAGGCATCTCCAAAGACGCAGAGTTCGTAGTCAACTGGCGAATCGGCTGATGGAACAAGGCAGCGAGGGACCGATGGAATTGGATGAGCGAGGTCTTCGGCCAATTTCTTCCAACGAGCGATGTCGGCATCTCCGAACGGGTCGTCCCATTGATAGGATTTTATCCACATATCTTGCAGAAAGATCTTAAACGGTGCGAGAAATGGCGATAAAATGCCTAATGGATCAAACGTAGAAGCGTATGCCTTGAGCGCTGTGCGCTTTGAAATAACTTCCTTATGAAGAGTCCTAATGGGGATACGAATGAGACCTTTAGAAATATCCCACTGAAGTCATAACAAGGAAACTGACGTCGAAAATTGCATACGATCTTGTATATTGATTGCATTGTTAACGTAGGAAGAATTAGATAGAAACTATCGTAAGTTCATATTCATAGATGTGAATAAGGCTTTAGAGTCCTGATACTTACGAATCACTTCTTCCTTGGTGGATGCTCCCAATAGTATGTTGTCGACATAGGTGTTCTCTTCAATCTCCTTGTTGAGCTGCGAGTCTGGATCTCTCCGTAGATAGTAGAGGATGGAGGCTGCGAGTAGAAACGGTGACGCCGTAATTCCGAACGGGACTCGTGTGAAGCGGAATATCCTGATGTTAGTCTCTGATGGTGGTGACGACGGGTCCAGTAACCATAGGAATCGCGTGGCATCTCTTTGGTTGAGTTGAAGACGGATTTGGAGAAAGGCTTTTTCTACATCGGCTACGAGGAGGATGGGTTTTAGGCGGGATCGAAGAAGGATTCCGACAAGGTCTGGGAGAATAGATGGACCGGGATGGAGGCAATCGTTGAGACTAGGGGCTCCTTTGTAGTGGGATGACGCATCGAAGACAACTCTCAGTTTGGTGGTGGTAGAGGATTCCTTGATCACTGCCTGATGAGGGATGTAGTAGACTCTATGGTTGTCGAAGTGATGTTCGTCGACTTCCTCGATGATTCCTTTGTCCAAGTGATCGTCGATGGTTGAAGCGTAGAGTCTCCAAGGGTCCGGCTTAGTGACGAAGGATCTGTACTGGCTTTCGAGTCGCTTGAGTGCGAGGAGCTTGTTATCAGCTAGTCTGGGGTGCGATGACTTCCATGGGAATTGTACGTATAAGTGTCCATCGATCTCTACCGCAGTATCCTGGAATTGACGTAGGATACGGGAATCTTCTTCTTGGTCGAAGGATGGATGAGGATCATCTGCGATACCAATGACGTCTAGGTGGTCGAAACGGGAGACGGGATCGGCTTCGTCGGATGATGGGGAAATGGAGTTAATGGAAAACTGTTGCAGGTAAGCCACGAAAAAATTTGGATCCGGAGATGGTCGGACCGAAGCGTGTATCGCAGAGGACTAGACCTGATGGAAGGGTCTGAGGACAATCCGATGTAACGATATCCCAGAAGTAGTCGATTCCAACGAGGATGTCTGGTGTAACGGCTCGGCTGATGGTAAAGGATTCCAAGCGGATGTTGCATGACTGAAGGAACTGGTGATCTTCTGCTGTGAAGTTGATGGGCAAACATGGGACAGTAAGATGCTCCTTAGTGCGAAGGATGAGTCGGATCTTTCTGCCCTAATTGTCGACAAGGTCCACATCTATCCTACCCGATGGCTCTGTGGTACGTACTGCTCCGAATGTGACGGTGGTAAGCGGAGTGATGTGAGAAACCTGGATGTTGAGGCGGGCAACTGCATCCTGCGAAATGAAGCTTCTCTGTGCACCTGTGTCCAACAGAAGAATCACTGGAGTTGAAGTCTTGGACTGATGATCGACAGCTAGTGCTTCCACTGTCATGAGACTGGACGAGGTGGAATGGTCCAAAGTGGTGCAAACTTGCGTGTCGGATGGGTCCTTGAGATGTCGAATAAGATCGTCGTATTCTTCGTCTGAGTTGGCTGCGACGTAGACCGGCGAATCTCGACCCTGATGTCGTTCTCTTTCAGCGCTGTTCTCGCGAGAAGGGATGGTGTCACGTACTGGAGATCTGAAGCGAACCGTATGGTGTTGTGCACGCTCCCTCCTATAAGATCCTCTATGACGCGGAGATGGACTTCTGTCATAAGATCGTCTGGGCGAATAGGAACTGGAACGGGACGGTGATCGTGAGTATCTCCTATCATAAGATGGACTTCTTCCGTAGCTACGTGACGAACTTCTTGAGACAGAACGCGATCGATGGAAATGATAACGACTTCCTGGCGAGGGTGATCGGTAATATCGTCGGGCTGAACGTGAGCAGAGCATATGATGGTGATTGCCTCTACAAGAGGGGCAATTAAGATAGTCACAGAAGGAGCTGGTGTGTCCGTGACGAAGACATTTCCAACAAAGACGAAAGACGTTAGCGATGATACGACGACTTGCTACAGGCATGTAATGATGGCAGCGAGTGGAACGATGGTTAGGCGAGTAACAGAAACAACACGTCCGTGGATCGTAACGTGGCTCTGGTGTTGGAGATCTGGAGCGAGGAGTGGAAACAGGAGCGATGTTAAACTCCGAAGCAGACTTGGCTGGAAGGTAATCGTCCAACTTCTCGTATTCCTCAATGACTTCATTTAATCCGTCCAGAAGTTCCGGTAGGGTCCATGTCTTACTCGACCGATGTTCCAACTTGTTCACTTCTAGCTGAGTCTCCTTCGGAAACTTCCTACGAATCAACTTCATGAGAGCCAACGACGTAGATGCATCCTCACATCGACTGAGTTGAAGGATAAACGACTGAATCTGACATAGGGTGTCTCGTTGACCCGAAGCCGACGACGACGACGGTTGAAGCCGTTCCAACTCATGATGGAATAGGTGGTGAGTACACTGAGGACGATCGTATCTCCCACGAGGAGCTTCAATGGCTAGGCGATAATTATCCGGCTGAGATGGATCGTAGGCTTGGATCATTAACGCTGCACTTCCTTTAAGCGAGTTCGACAAGTAGATGAACTTGGTAGCTGGCGAAAAGGCGTCGTTGTCGTGAACTGCTATTCGGAACCTACTCCAGAAGTCGTGGTACTGAGTGATATCCCCGTCGAAGGTGGGTAACTCAACACGTCGAAGTTGAATCGGCTGCAATAGCGGAGGAACTATCCCCTGTGATGGAGTTAGGGGCTCGTCTGATTAGGAGAATCCTGATTTCCTTGGGATGGTACTTCGCTGACGGAACGTGGTGAATCCGTTACAGCCAAAGAACTTATAGCTGTAGTCGAGTCCTTCTGAAGTTGTGACAGGAGAGAAGTCCGAGTGTTGAGGGCCGCGATGAGCTGAGCATCAAGTTCCATGATGGTATCCTGAGCGTGATCGAGAAGTTGCTCTCCTTGCTGGTCGATCCAAAACTGATCAGCATCGCGGACGACTTCTTCCTGATCCTGCGCGCGAACAAACAACAACAAGGCTTGATAACGCGATCTAAGTGTTCCTAAGGCCTTCTCGACTCCATTCCTTGCCATGGTGATGGCTTCCTTACGACGTCCGATGGCTCGAAGTTGGATATCCGGAGACGCATCCGTGTCGATCGACGGCAATTAACTAGAGTCCAACGCGGAAATCATCTTAGAAAGCATACTGATGGCCGTAGTTACCTTCGCCTTGTGCGTTTGTAAGGTAGACATGATAGCAAAATGAATAATAGTTAGCAATATTGCAACCTACAAGATAAAATATGATGGAAGTGCCTTTAAAAAGGTAAACCGTGTTGCAATATAGCGATTATGGCGTAAAATACAAAAAGGTCGTAAAATAGTAAACGGCATGATAAGAATAAAGCTGACCATTAAGAAAGGAATGAAGGTGATGCAGAGAAAGAGGAAAAAGAAGAGATTGATGATAATGGAAAGGAGAAATAAGAAGAAGGTACAAGGAAAAGGAGAAAGCCGGAGGAGGAATAGGGGGGAAAGGAACCAAAAGGCGAGCATTTTAGCACGACATGACTGAAAAACTAAAAGGGGGACGCAAAAGGGTGTGAATACAACATGCGGATAATAAGCAAGGGCTAATGGTAGGAACGAGCACGGTAAGGTCAACCACGGTCTAGCGCTTACGACTACGCGGCTTGAGTCTACACGGAGACTATCCCAGCTCTTAGTGTTGTTGGCTTAGCTCACTGCGCCGCAATTGGCCCTACCGGGAGCTCACGTCGCTCTACCGGCCCCAATACTATTGGCGGGATCGCACTCCACCAACCAACACCCATGTAACCCAATGCTGCGATAGTCGCAGGGCGCGTAAGGATCCTACACTGACTTGCTCACGGTCGACCTGATCCCGACAGTAGCACTGGACAGGCGTGAGTAGCGATGTTTTAGACCCAGTTGTGGGCAGCATGGCCCGTCCCTCACACAAGACACCTACTTAAAATACGCATGCGGGTCCACAAGTTAACTAAAAAACAGTTAACGGCGCACGGAAGCGCTTACGTTTTTGGGAAGGACTGAAGACGTGGGGGTACCCTGATAACCTGAAGGGTGCGACGGAAGGCTCGATCGCAACAGCCAAGGCCGTCTTTCGACGACGTTGACTGCGGCCCGATGCACCAATTCTGTCGCGACCCCGGTCCCTACGGCTGAACTGCATCGGCGGCGGGACCCAAGGTCACGCCAGAATGTGGGTATTATTAGGGCCCACACTCCCTCTGGAGGGGTTTGTCGCGCCTGAATGCCCCTTGGCCTGCCACTGGGTGTATTACGGGCCCTAATCCCCTCCCGGCACAACTGAAGACAACAAAGAGATATGATGCAATCTTATGACCGAAATATTCCGCGTTAGAACGCGTGATTGGAAACTACACTATTATACTGATACGTTTAATGATAATAAACATATTATGAAAACTGTTATACATTACATAGAAATGATATACAAAAGAATGATGCAATAAAAGAAGAAGTAAAAAGAGAAAGGAAAGGTGGTCAGCATCTGAAGTCAAAACATAACCAGAAAGAGGTACCGGCAAATTGGCGTGTCGATGGTATAAACTCCAACTGATGCCATTGTTGTTCCTCGGATCGGCTGAAGTTGACACGGCGGAAGATCCGGGCACCGCTGACGACGACAGGAGCTAGGGCAGAAGAGGCGAAGCGTCGACCGGCTGACGAGCTGCTAGACTGATGGAATGATGATGAAATACTGCCAGCGCGGCGGGGTCAATAACTTTCCCGCGCTTCCGGAAGCTTCTGCCATTTGAACGTACTGCGTCGCGGTTCAGCATTGGAGCACGGTATTCTCCGGCGGGGCTCACGGTCGCACGTAAGTCGCGACACACCCCATGTGGAGCAAATTAGTGGTAAAAACTTTATGCTTTATTCTGAAATGTACGCTGAGGCCGAGTTGAAGGAAAGATGGGTTCGATTTCTGGGGTGATAGGGAAACGCAGCTGAAACAATACCATGAAAAGTAGAAAAGGAAGTGTCGAAGCAAATTTCACACAACTGGAGTGCAGATTTTATTGAGGGAGGCAGAAATAAATGGCATGTACTTAGAAGAACTTCGGTGAGCTACTTTTTGTTATCCATCCGATTATTATTTACTAGGCACATATAAAATCAGGATATAATCAGTAGTTGGCATTTATATGCTACACATCAAATGTAAGGATTATATTATTCTACTACTGTAACTGTACTTTTGTTAGGGTTGTGGTAAAGCCATGGGGCGTGTTAACACGGGAATTTTTTCTTTTGCTTGGTCGTAAATTACCGCTCAGGCAGAGTACATACTCATAGGCTGCTTTCATAGTCCGCCGGCCGGCCGGCGTGCCACGAGGCAGTGCTAGGTGGAAGGAGGGCGGCAGACGGTCGGTCAGCCCTTCGAAGGGCTGTAAACAAGGAGAGACAAGATCAAAAACCATTCTTACCAGTCCCTGGTTGTTTGGTTTTTGATCTTGTTTTTCTTTGAATTCATCCCTTCGATCGACCGTCTGCCGCCCTCCTCCCCCCTAGCACTGCCTCGTGGCACGCCGGCCGGCGGACTAAAAGCAGCCATACGGTACTATGAATGGAAGTCGAATGCAATGGTGCATCCAAAATGAGATCAATAAAGGTCCCTTCGTCTTCTTAGGGAGATGACACAGAAGTAATTAACGGTTCGGATAAGTTATAGTGATTAAGACCAAGTCACGTAATAACAGGCGTATGATATCGCCCGTATCACCTGTCGAGCGGGCGCCAGCAACGTCTCCATTCGTCCCTGTCGCGAGCCAGAGTGGCCCAATGGATCGTCCTCGCTCGAGGGACGCAGGGCATAGCGCTCCTTTCGTGCAGAACTCTCGCGAAAAGCGAAAAAGTCTGGCCATCACGCAGCCGGCCGTCGTGGTGTTCGTTAGACGTGCCGAGTAGTCCAGTTAGTACCACCCTGATCCGATGGCATTCCAAAATCGCATGACTTACCTGATCTTCGATTCCTTGGCATAAGCAACAACATCCCCTATCCTAATTCGGGCGTATGGTATAGCTATCAAAGTGCGCATCAATTGATACTAAAAACAATCAAGAATTCATCTCTGGGAGGCGTCTAGGAAGATGAAAACGCTGACTTGTGCGTCGGGCGGCCCGCGCAAATAGCACCCAGTCGCAACCACCACTATTCTGAATAGGAGCTGATTGCGTGGGTACATCCCAAAACGGGATCGACAAGCCGAAAAAAACATTTAACCTCTTTTTTCCTACTATTTTTAATATTAAAAAAAGGTTCACCAAAATGAGAAGTGGTAAAATTCACACTGCAAGCTAAAGAACGAGTAGACTTGAACGAGTACCAGGGCATTCGATTAATTGCTCAGCTTCGAGACCGATTAATTGCTTGCACCTTTGTAATTTTATTTTATAGCATATTAACTTATTTCGATGAATTTGCCCATTATACGATTTTATCAATATAAAACACCCTTCATAAAATATTAATTGATTTTGAATGATTTCTAGAAAGAGCAGGTGCTTGTCTATGAAATGGGTGGGATTACTGAGCTTCGTTGCTAGTAGCTTCCCCTGCAGCATTTTGGGGGAAGTTGATAACCCGGTATGAGAATAAAATGATTTGGGATACACATAATCAAGTTTTTATCCTAGTCATTGATAACAAGTATGGAAGGAAGTCTCGAGCCTTCTATATCCTGTTCAGGGATGCGCCCCGCATTCGACTGTCATTCAGAATCGTAGCGGACTTTTGCATGCCTGTGTGGCCTATACATTGACTTGGTTTGGCCAACCCGCTTGGCACCAATAAATTGATCTGAGAGGAATGGAAGACTTTGTTGGTCAGGGCAAGTATCGATCCTTGACTCGATCACCTGGCCGACGATCGAATCCCAGAGCCGGGATTGTGCGTGTGGAAGTGTGCACCCTTTATCACGACATCACCTCCGCCTCAGTCCGGTCCTTATTAAGTCTTTAACAGTCCAAAGAACAAAAAACCTATACCATGTAAAACAAGTGTAGCTCGAATAATAAGTTCCAGTAAGCTTGCATTATTTGCTGATTCCATTATGCCTTTAAAGGATCGTCTGTAGACGTCATTCAATAAAAAGCTATAAGCCGGAAATCGGAAGAATAGTTGGCATTCATTACCATCGAACACAAAGCAGTAGGGAAAAGAAAAGTAAAAAAAAAAATTGCCATATATATAAAGAAATTCAAGAAAACCTTATGCAGTGTGGCAAAATCTTTCGGCCAAAGCTGTGCGGCCTCGAAAGAGAAAATGTTTACGGCTTAGGTCTTGGCGAAAGTGATAAATGCGTAAGCAAGCGGGCAGTCAGATTCCTGCTTTGGCTTCGATGTTTTGATGCCGTATCCCATGACCATATTCATAGCTTTAATTTTAGCCAGCGCCCATAAGAACTATCCGGAAGAAATTGCGATTAACAACGAGAAAGTGAGCAAATTCAAAAAAACTCTGCCAACGTGAGAATGTGTAAGTCCGGCTACTTAAGTGCCATTAAATTAGTTTTGAATGAGTTGGCTTGACAAACGTGGAAGGCAACAGCCTGGAAGAAATAAAATACGGTAATAGTAGTGGTAATGAACGAAATGGCTAGCCACCTCAACAAATGAACTCCTTGACAGCCAGTCATGGAAAGATCCTAGAGGGGCTTTCAGTCGACGACGTGTACTTGCTGTTATTTGGTCCAAGTAGGGTAAACAGTCGGCTTGAATCAATAACCACCTTGCTAGGAAGGACAATGAAGATTTGAGATTTGTTTAGTATCGAGGGATTGAGATTTAACTGTATCTTCCTTAAAGAATTTCTGATGACACAATACAATTCAATATAAATAAAGGGTAAATGAAGGATAAAGTTTTTGGCGTTAATCAATCCCGTCTGAGGGATGCGCCCCCGCACTCGACTTCCATCCAGAATCGTAGTGACGTAATGAGTGCGTATGTGGCCTATACAATGACATGTGGTAGCCAGCCGATGTACAAGTCAGTGCTTTTATCCTCCCAGACGAGTCCGTTACCGATTCACCGACCACGGAGGAATGGAAGACTTGGTTGGCCTAGGCGGGCATCGATCCGGGATTCGAGCCCCTGACCGTGCGTGTGATATACTGCGCCACTTGCCACTACACCACCTCCGCCCATCTGGCACTCGTATTGGAGTAAGTTTATAGGGATACAGGCAGTGACCAAAAATATCGTAAAGATTGAGATGCTCAGGTTACTGTAGAGAAAACCTATAGAGTTATTTTGACTTCATCAATGAGAAGAATACTTACGTTGTGCTAATTCTTGCGATTGAATGAACAGAAGTATTTGTTTGGCGAAGCAAGCTAATCAACGACTAGCACACTAGCCATTTACTCGTTGTTTACGTGAACGGAAAAGAGTATCCTACTATGTATATGCATAGTTTGCTAACTAGTAAGTCGAGAGGATGCAGAGTCAACTTGGAATTTCCATGCCCATTTTGCCGGTGGGACAGTGAGTTTCCGCAACTTCAGTGACTACTTTAAACAAAAAGCTACTGAAAAACTACTCCCTTTCGCACGTTATAGAAAATCCCAGTTAAGATTTAAATTAAAATTCAATTTGAACTCGTTCTGATCGAAAAGTAAGGCTTATATATTTGAAAGTACCTTATCTTGGCATCAATGGAAAACATAGTGCCTGGCATGGTTCAGTGGAACACGTGGGAACCTGGGTGGGAATTTCGACTGGGGATTTTGTTCTGGGTAGCGAGCTCTCCTTGGTCGGTGTTTATAACAGTGACACAGATGAGGCAGAAAACCGCGAGGGTGGGTCAAGGGGGAGAAGCTGTATAAGTACAGACAAGAGGGTGAATGCAAGGGATAAGTGGGAGGAGCTTGAGGAGGAGGACGGGCGCGGCAATGAAGTGGCCCACTTTTCCACGTTTTTCCTCTACATTACTGGTATCTGTCTACCTTTACGTTAAGCTGATGAAGGATTCTGACAACATGCCAACCGGAATGTACCCTTGAGAAAAAGGAGCACGGACAAGAAGCAAGAGGAAAAACAAAAAAGAAAACAGAAAGGTGGTAGGAGCTCATAAAAGGCTTTCATACCTTATGGGGTTGCATTCGTAAACAAACAACAGCATCCCTCTGTTGGAGCTACTCAACTCGAGTAAGGGTAAAGCAGGCTTCTATTCTGCTGATTTAGCGATTGGAGCAAAAGGGCGCAGTGCCAAATGTCGCGACTAAAACGAATGGTTCATGGGTCCAACCCTAAATCCCATTCCAATTAAGATGGTCAAATTGCGCGTATCACCTGCATTTGGCTAATTAATACCAAATTCTTATGAGTATCTAAAACATCGCTATGTAAGCTATCCCCTCTCTCTCCTCCTTTACTCCCGAGTCTCTACGGGTAGATATTCAATTTGACTGAACAATAATTTAGCAAGGGCAGAGGTGATAGTTTGCCATGTGGCCTAATATCACATGCATGTTTCGGGGATCGAATCTGGGATCGATACTCGCCCAGACCAAGTGAGCTCTTTATACACTCTAGGGTCGGTTAGTTGGTAGCAGACACATCCGGGAGGATAAAGTCTCTGTATATAATACAAATGCATTCAAATCGTCACTACAAATGTGAACGGGAGTTGAATGCGTGGCTTATCCTGAAGCAGTATTGATAACCGTTAAAAGCGCTTATTAATCCGAGATCTTTACATGTTCGGCAGTTAATGACGATTTCGATCCAACGACGACTGCATGGCGGAATCCTAAACTTATCTGATCAACCCTTGGGTTATTTTTTTTCGCCTCCATTTCTTCACACGAAATCTAACTTAGGAGTGACGTGTTGCCCAAAACATCATTTAGGAGTGAAAAAGGTGGAAATTAGGAGAAGTGGACAAGGGCGATGGCCGGTAATGCAATAACTACGTCGTACCAACGACTTTGAAGCGTCTGGGAATGTCCTTAGTATCTCATGACGATAAATTATTGAAAACAGCACATTAACATTTATCGTAGTTAATATATGTATCTTTCTAAACTTCTGAATTAAACCGAACCCATGCCCCCATCATCAATTTGTTTGGGTCTTTTTCGATTTAACGGCCTGAAGAGTTATGTGAAGCTATGAGGGGGAATCCATCTCAGTTTGGCAATTTGGGTTGATGGAGTAATTTAGAGGAAGAGAGTTTTTGTCGGATTCAAATTTACTGGCTTCAATAAGTAGCATTAGAAAAAAGACAGGTAAGCTCTTCAGAACCCCAAGATGGCTTTCGGGTAAATAACCATCCCGCAGTTGTTTAGAGGCAGAAAAGAATGTCCCGAAATGATTGGCCAGCTAATATCCGGCTAAAGCTAGTTTCTAACGTTTTCGGTACCATCACTGATCTCGCTACGGGCACTGATGGTCCCTGAGTCTGGACAGGATTTCACCTTTCTTTCGGGACCTATGATGGAGGCCAAGGTTGATCGGCAAATTGCTAGAGCAGGAATGGCTGCAAGTTTGAGTATCAAATATACTGTCCGGGACAATTCCTACGCCCAAGTCTCACAGCCGCCATCACAGTCTGCTCCCATTAGCGCCTCAATTTCCTCATACCGAACTTCATTTTCGCTGGGAATCTTATATTCTTACTTATGGTGACTTATCGGATAAAGTCCCTTTGACAACGACTATTTATCCTTATGGGGCCTATAAACGATATGTAAATTGTTGATTCGTTTCGAGCTAAGTTCGGCCACTCAAAATCTATCTGGAAGGCTTGGTTGGCATGTTTGTATGTAGCCTTCTTGACCCACTCGGTTCACCGAAATACCGGCGTTCTCGACATAACTTATATTACTCGCTGTACTTCAAGATACTCAACAAGTGCATAAAAAAAATGGAATAAAATCGTTCGTGACTCCAGAAAAATGGGACTCATAACGATAATCAGATGTCTAAGGTCCACAAAAAAAGGCATTCAATAATGAAATGTCGGGAAATTCATCAAAAACTGGACAAATTGAAAAGAGAAAAAAGGCTTGGCCGGCTATGTTGATTACGCTCGTCCAGTGGCAGCAGACTTCGTATTCTAGCCAGTATTCAGCGAAAATGAATGGCGCAAACGGAAGCTGGGTGCCATCATCTGTCGCATAATTAAGCGAATTGCTATTCATACTCCACAAAGAGAACGCGGGAAAAGGGTAGAAATCCCAACTTCCGGAAGAGAAGTGTCCGATTACGAGAAGCCCCGCCCCTCCTTGCGATAACCACGCCCTTACCTACTGGCGCAACCAAAAAATTCAAAAATTTTTCGGGATTGTTGGTCTTCTGGGTATAGTTAGTCGATCAAGTCACTATTCATATTTCAAAGCAAGGTTCGGAAGCAGCTTGTCTTTAATAGTTATCTATTCAGGGGCCATTCGGAAACTCTTCAGAATGTTCGACGATTTTACCAACCTAGTAGAGAATTTTACAAATTTTTTAGGTTTCAGTCTGAGCACAAAGTATCTGGCTTACGTTTGCCTTACACAAAGAAATGGTTTCGGCGAAGTGCAGCATTCCGGACAAGAATTGCTCAATTTGGAACGGCAAGTGATGAGCCTTGTTATGCCCAAGACGCTATGGATTTCGATTTGCGGCTTAAGTAAGTCAATTTGACATAGGAATTGGCAGAGCCATCTTTTCGTAAGAATGGACTTCTAACAGAACTATATTGTGTTCATAAAGGGTTGGACAAAGTACACTCCATATTAGTCAGGAAGATGCCATGAGTTTCGATATGCGCCATACATCTGCTACCCACTCAAAAGCAGCTTGCACGCGTGGTGCACCTCGGCAACAAACAATTCTCTCTCTGGACAGTTTCTTACTGGTCAGTCGCCTCAGATAGGATGTTCTGCTTTGACCTCGACTTGATCAGCAAACCTTGCATGTATAGCAGCGCCATTTATCGCTGGCCTAGCTTCGTCTTAACTCAAGATTGTAATACTTCGTAGGTAGTAATTTTCCAATTTGTAAGTAATAATTGGATAAATAAAAATATGAGAGTATAGCTCCTGGTCACGTCCTGTTAGTGGCGAAGGTGTTGTAGTGGTGACCAGCCGATGACGAGACAGACTATCTCACGCACGGTCAGGGGATCGAATCTCGGATTAATACTCGCCCAGGGCAACCAAGCCTTTCATCCCTCTGAAATCGGTCTAACCGATTCTGGAGGGATGAAAGGATAAATGCTCTTTCTGATCATCGGCTGGTCACCACATGTAGGTTATATAAGCATTCAAATCGTCGCATTGATTCTGAATGGACTTCAAACGAGTGGCGCATCCCTAAAGCGGGGATGAACAGCTTTAATTCCTGGGCAGTTGGAGCTTGGAGTCGACGACCTTACTGCACTTTAGCCGTTTCCATTTACTCACTACAGCTTTATCCTTTTAGAATTATTTAAAATGTTGCTAAATAATTTGGTGTTGGTCAATATGTGCTCCTTTGTGAGATCACCGCAGATGATGGGTGAGGAACAGGAGCATATATCACCATCAGATTACCATCTTGACGAATGATATGAAGAAAATCAATTCAGATTTTTCAAATGGGAAGAATCTCGAAATCAGTAGGCAAAAATCAGCTCCTACTAACAATTGCTACTCATTGGCATCGGAAAGGTTTTTTGCAATCAGCCAATCAGCCGGAGAGATTGACCTTGAGCAATCCAACTACGCTTCATCCGATTTTATTGGTATGCCCCATCACAAACCTTCCTCCTCAATGTGATCTTTTCTAGATTCTTAGAGTACTTGTTTATTGCTAAGTCATACATTGAAGAAAACTGTAATCAACAGAACCGCATAAGGTGATTAAAATAGGACAAACTTAAGTTGAACGACGAAACAAACATAGGAAATAAAGATGGTAGGACATAGGAAATGTTCAAGTTTAGATGGAACCACTTGTCGCCGAGAAATCTAACCATACGACCAACGCACCGAATGCCCTGAAGCCTCCTCCCTTCCCCCCCTCCCCCCCCCCCCCTACATCTCACGCCCACCCTTTCGATCTCATCCACTACACACCCACATTACTTGGTCTCAGGGATTCAGTGAACGTGAGAGGGCAGAAGTCGTAATGGAAGTGTATCTGAAGTATGAGAGGATGGACTCCTAACAGATAACACTCAATGATACAGTTGGCATCATGGCATCCGAACGCCCCTCATTTTTGGTTCTTTGATGGATGCCCTCATGCACTTCGTCCTCTTCGTTAGCACAAACTCCATCTCCAGGATGGATGAGATGATGTGAACCGATGGTCTGATAAATGCATGGAGAAGAAGCTATGCATTCGCCTCCGACCCCTTTGAAATTTGAAATGTTTTTTTGGCCTTGATCTGTGGCATTGTTAAGGTGCCCATGCGTTTGCCTTTCAATCGGAATCGCAGCCATTTCTATCCCCACAGACTGATCAGGTGTAATCGTAAGTCAGGGTTGGAGTTGACCGGGTGTGGTGCAGTTGTAGTTAGTAGTTGTGTGGTTGTCGTTCAGCCAATGTACAAGTCAGTGCTTTTATCCGGGATCTGACCGTACGTGTGAGATAGTGCGCCACTTACCACTACACCACCTCCGCCCAGAAAACAGTAAGGCTGAATCATAACGTGTAAGCTAAATGCTGAGAGGTACTTCAGACAACAGTGCTTCGTATTGGTTCTAAGGTAGGCTTGGAATAGCCATTAGCAGGTATTCCAGAAATTGTCGAAGGCTCTTAGAATGACGTGTATTCGATAGCATCAGCCATAATTGGCAATTCACCACTGCCCGAAGCCCTAATAGTGAGAAATTAGCAGAAACAAAAAATTACCGCTTTCAATGGCGCAATTAAGTGCAGGTGTTCTCGAGTTTCAGAGAGAATGGAGGGTTTCTCAGGGAAAATAGAGGTCTCAACATGCCCACTAGCTTGTGAAAACCTGCCCATAAGTGTAAATGTGTTTTGTACCTGAGAAAATTCATTTACTACATTGAATCTTTCTTACGAAGGATCAATTACTGATAACATGATATATAATTAAACAGGAGGAAAAGAAAGCGAGTATGTAAAGTGCAAAAAAGGGAAACTCGAGAAAATTAGCCTTTTATTAATTTTATCTTTGGTAATGGGGGAGAGTCGCGAAGGACCAGTAGATACAGCACACCTGCGTTTATGGTCCAGCCCACGCCAGGCATCGCTTCTAGATAGATCGCCTATATCGGACTTCTCGCTGTGGTGAACATTTTGAAGGAAATTTAAACACCTGTTGCGCCATTTTTACTGTTTTTCAAGGCCACCTAATGTTGCATCTTCTAGCACAGAAGTTTTGCGTCATCCACCAGTAGGTAATCTGCAGATCGAAGCATACCCAAGCTCGAAAAGCTTTCAGCCCTCTTCACGGGATATTGTTAACTGATAGGAAAAAAAAAGAAAAAAAGAAAACTGATTGCTATGAGCAGCTTTGCCTTTATTTGCGCTGAACCATATTATTTTGTCGTAATAGGCGAATCGATTGGGAACTGCGATGATTCAGCAGACGCTTTGCGACCGCGCGCATCAGGGCACTTTCCCCTCGCATAGCGCATAAATGGCTGCTTTCATACTTCGACTTGCGCGCCGGCTGGCAGTTGGAGACGGCCGTACATTTAGGAAGTGGCGTGCGAGCGGCTGTGCTACGGCGGCCCTGTCCAAGCGTGTGAAAGCAGCCATCCTCGATTTGCGGTATCGATCGGTACCCGCTGCTGGCACGTGCTTGTATAGGGCCGCCGTCGCATAGCCGCTCGCACACCGCTTCCTAAATGTACGGCCGTCGACAACTGCGAGCCGGCGCGCAAGTTGAAGTATGAAGGCAGCCACCGACGAGCGCGCGTCCGATCGAGGCGGCGCTAGCTGAACTTGAAGGCAGCGCTGGACAGCAATACCGCGAATGGTTGCTTTCAGACTTCCACGTCCGTACGTCCGTCCGTCCATTCAACGCGGGCTACGACGGCAGTCGACCACGGTTCCAGAAAGGTGTTGACAGCGCCGAATACCACTCTTCAACAGAAATGGCGGTCAACACTTTCCTAGAACCGCCGTCGTGCCGCGCACGCGACCGCCGTCGTAGCACGCGTTGAACGAACGGAGGGATGGGCGGACTGACGGACGTCAAAGTCTGGAAGCAGCCACTCGGTGATGGTTAATTTCTAGCATTTTGAGTGTCGATCGCTATTTTTTTCTATGCATTCTCATGCATTCTCCTTCCACGTTTTCTCCTTAACTCCATCCCAGACCCTACTCATCCCAACTGACTGCTTTCAGACCTCGACGATTCATGCGACCGTCCGTCCGTCCGACGCGTGCGTGCTGCGACGGCGGCGCCTGACCGTTGTTGACAACACTAGATCACGTGCCAACGCTGTCAACACTACTCTAGCGACCGCCGTCACAGCACGCACGCGTCGGACGGACGGACGGACGGTCGTCGAACTCTGGAAGCGGCCATTCTCACCCGTCACAGAACATTGAGCGAGAAGACGGGTGAGTGGATGCCTTATAAGACGGGTGAGTGGATGCCTTACCTGGTGAGCATTGCGTTGTATCACACATCCGAGCCAAGACCCATAGCCGGATTACAGCAAGAACCGAGTGTCCGAAGTTAGCTTTTGCTTCTTCGTCTCATCTTTGCGAACAGCTTTCCATTTCCCCTCCTTTCATATGACGTGGGTCCCGCAACATTGCGGTGACACGAAAACAAGTCCTCAAGTATGATTCCTACATCCGTCCCATTGAACGCAATTAAATCTCGCCACCGGCTGCCGTTTGAATTACTTTCCCGCGCGCGAATATTTGAATGGGCTTTCATGGACTGTCACTGGAGCACATTATATCTCTACGAAGCGAATGCGTAGATGTATATTGTGTTGTATATGTGACCTTCTCCGCTACGTTACGAGTAACGAGGAGTAGGGTCGTGGGAGCCTACCACTTTGTTACGAACTCTAATGAAAAGGGCATACAGCAAAGATGAGGAGGGGACTTTTCACCGCATTAAGAGCCAGTAATCAGTAGGGGTTATCCTTTGCTTTCCAATGTCTGCCTTGTCTTCGGAATATCCTTCCCAACTCCAAGTTCGAATTTTTTCTGCATTGAAGTAACTTGCTTAGCTTTCACTCTGGGGTATACCTCAGTTCTTCTACCGTCGTAAGTAGTGACAGTATCAAGTGCTACATATCGACCGACCGCGAACGAGCCATTTTTGATCGTTTTGTATAAAATATCCATGTGAATTTCAATGACTAAGTATGAGATGCAGAGAGGTCGTCACTGATCCTTCACATGGTTCTCTCTCCACGGAGGTGCAAATAGTGCTCAGTGGTTGATTATCCTGAGTATTCTGGAACTTCGATTCAAGAAGAGACCCTATTTCGTTGCAGCCTTGGCGACTAACTAAACAGAGGAAAACAGAAATGGATGAAAAATAAATGCTTTTGCATAAAAAAACGAGATCCATCCAGTCCACCAAGTTCGCCTTTGCTCGGAATACGATGAACACAGAAATACCGCAAGCGATGTTATATCTGATTCTGTTCTAATAATGCTTTTGTGGGAAACACACGTAACATAATCACCTGTTTCAGTTCTGGAGAGCGATGCCTACCCTGACTTACGGCATAGTAGAAGTTCAAATTTCAAATGCCGCATCAATTTCAATTATGCCCCTCTACAATCACTTCAGTGCTCCCGAAGTCGATTACATGATTGTAGGGCTTGCCGAAGAAAACGACATTTCGGTTTTTTATATCGGTTTGATACTTCGCAAGCCATTCTACCCAGTGTGGTTTACGCGAAGCTGGCTTTAATACTATCACGTGGTTTCAAATTCAAACATCCGCGCGCGGAAAGTAATTCAAACGGCAGCCGGTGGCGAGATTTAATCGCGTTCCCGTCCCATTTGTGCCACTTGTCAAAACCGCGCTCCTTTTGTAGCTCTGGGCATTGCTCGTGTGCTGTAGTCTGTCTTATTACTTCTTTTTTATTGTATCGTAATTGATAGGTTGTTCGTTCAGGAAAGTTTTTGCGGGCTGCTTCTTTACAGTTTTTTTTCAGGATTTTTTTTTTGAGTAATTCTTTTGAGGTTCTCTAGTGATCAGACATTTCCTATACAAATTTTCAACTGTAGTTCCAATGTAGTATTATTTCTAGCCCCAACCGAATTTCCATGTGAGATTTGAATATAATGAATGAATCTGATGGATGGCATGACGATGTTCATGCTTTGGATCAGCTTTCACCCATTGCCAAGGATGTCGATCAGCAGAACAACGGCTCAAGGTAAGGAATTTTTCGAACAACTACCAGCTCTCTTCACCAGACGATTCGCTGACAGTACACCCCTTAACAGTTTTTAGTCACTTGTCACTAACATATGCATTTTTTTTGTTTTTTTTTCTGCAATTCAACTCAACAACGAAAAAGGAAAAAAGCTCTGGCAAACCGTAGTGAAATAGTGAAGAGAGTGAGGGCCTTCCAACTGTAGGTGCAGAAATTGTTTGAAAACAGAAACAAGGTTAAGAAAAGCAGAGGGTTCAGTTGTGTTATCTACTAGTGTAAGGCTTATACTTAGTGAGTGTATATTATCAGATATGAACAATTTCTAAGAAAATCAGGCTGGTACGTTCGAGGGGGGGGGGGGGGGGGGGTATTGTGGAATCTTTTTTTCACCTTTGACAGCCGACTTTAATTAGCTGAGTATACTCAGTGGCCATAGAACCACATTACCTATAGCTCTATCAATCATACAACAAAATCAAATGGGAAAGGTTGCCTGAGTAGGATTAAAGGCATCTGATGAAAAGACTCCTTTGAAAGAATTGGTTCCTATAATAGTAGGTGTAACCTACCCCTACAGAGTTTCAATTTTCTTGCTCGTATACAATGTTTTCCCCAATCTTAACCACTTTCAGTCCAAATTTCCAATCTCCGAGTGTGAGAAGTTTTCCTGGGCATAGTTTCATGACTTCTACTCCTCGACCGCCGTTTGCTGTTCATAGAAGACCACCGTTTGTTATTTTATTTATTGAACTCTTGGCATGCGTTTTTACCTATTTCGGTCCTTTACAACGTTTCACCTTTTCTTGATTTGTCTCTTCTGAACATTATATCATTTTTATTCTCGAAGATGGTTGCTTAGAACACAAGGCGCAGTAAGCCTGCGAAGACGGCTGATAGCTACCTTCGCAGGCTTACTGTGTCCTAACACTACTTAATTATTGACAGACAATTGAACTTAGGGTGTCAAGAGGATGGCTACGCTATACATTACTACACCTATCCGACCAGGAAAGTGCGACCTTGCTTGACTTGAGGGCGTGAGTTTCTAGAGTTAAGTATTTTGTGTAAGGCTACACCAGCTCTTGGGATGGACGCAGAATAGGCATACCGATTACACAAGCTTAGATTTAGGGTGAAGGAGCACCCAAAGGGGTAGGTTGTAGAGTATTGGAGTAAAAAAATACCCAGCTTGGAATTTTTGCATGTTATTTGTTTTGTTTGGTTTGGACACAGTATTTTCTTATGGCATTTTCAGAGAGAACAGTCAAGGCTATGAACATTTCTACACAGATTATCGTGTGAGTATGTCATATCTTCCAATATTTTGATTGATTAGTTGCCTATTGATTTATGATCATGGCGGATATCTGATTTCCTTAGAATACCATACCTATCTTTTTGCAATTCTAGCATTTTCCCTAGTAATACTTTTCCATTATTCGAATTTCACTTATAAAAACTCTCCTTTTCTTCCTAACTTTCAATCGCTTTCCTTGCGCAAACTATTACACATGTACAATGTCTCGGGGTGCAGAAACCGTTTCATTTTCTTGTCACAATGCTCTTTTCTGTGGGGAAAACCACGTGTTTTCTAAAAAGTCCTGTAGGTAAGGACCATCTCTTACCAAAATTATTGCTACCATTAAATGAAATATTTATGAAACACATTATGCCCAGCGTGTCTTTATGAAGAAGATCATAAAATCTCTTCCTGATGATTAAGCGCTGGTGATTAATAGTTGCTCATGCTGGTTTCACTTCTACAAGAACACCAGGTCGCAATTTAGTGTGACGTGAATGAACTGTGCGCTCGCTGTCTGGCCAGGTTTTGAGCGAAGTGTCCTTGCGCAAACCGCTCTCTGTGCGTATAATAATGATTTCAAAAGACGCACTCTTAATGATTGCTCATGAAGCTTTGTTTCATCATCCCATTCCTAGGCTTCGATTCCATGCACCCCTTTGTTCTACTTCCGTAAAAACTTGACCGTAATCAAAAGTTCCACTCTGTGCAACTAGTTTTGGCTGGAAACAAATAGGAATTTATAACATTGATAACGTCTGACAGCACTAATGTAGCCATCCGTAGCAGGTTAATTGCGGTCCGGTCCCAAGATGTTAATCTTTTTGCGGATCACCTATTGATCGTTTGGGTATCAGTGCAACACCAGTTCTAAATGGAATACTCTTGCGTTGCGCTCATAATGATACGATTTTCTTACACATCTTTGATCATGTTTCACTGAAAACTTCTCTTTCAACAAAGCTTCTCTATTACTCGCATTCTAAGTTCCCTTCCTTTGACCCGCTACTTACACTTTTGCTGAATTTACGAGGTATGCCCTCTGTTTGACTCTACTATTCCCTAGCAATCCAACTCTTCAAATGTTTCATCGATTCTTCTTTTTTTTTTTTTTGAAAATCGGAGTTTTGATTGGTCGATAAAGAACTCTTTTTAGGAAACACACTTTCTGAACTCCCAGAAATTCTTACTAGTTTTAGTTTCACAACTCTGGGTGGCTATCTGGGGCCTGGTTACGTTTAATCAGTCTACTACATCGAATACCTAAGCAAATCAGAGGTAGGTGCGGGGTTTCAAGGTCATTATTACATACATATATTGTGCTAGCCCTTCCTGAAGGATCATTTTGCTGTCGACTTGTTGGCAGCAGTCACATTTTCTTACCTTCGCCTTTTCTTATTCCAAATTTTCGCGAATTTTATTTTATCATTCAATTATTTTACTTTTCTGTAGTCTTTACCATTCTTCTAGACGTTTCATCAAGTTCAATTCGTTCTTTGTCGCGGTGTGAGATCCCGCGTGGTCGTGAACGTTCGGATTTGATTAACCTCTCCGAGTTATTTCCACCAAGCGCCACAGTACACCCGAAAAGAGAGGTGCGTGTTTTGAACAAAAAATGTTGGCTAATGTATTTCAGTTTACATACTTGATGTTTCATTTCACTGTGTTTCCTGTTTCTGTATTTCTGATTTTGTAAATCCAGTTTCTCGAACTTTATATTAAAAAGGTTGTTTTGACCGACTTGCACTAATGGTAAAAAGGTTTTGCCATCAGCGCTATTGCTTGGCTACTACAAGGATAACTAGAGGGAAATGGCAGCGGGTCTCTTTGCAAGAGCATATACGCTAAAGGAAGGTGACAGCGTCTGAATGATTCCGATCTTCTCTTCGAAATACCTTTGCAGCGGTGCAATCATCGGAGTTGTGTAGAATAAGGAGATAGTGGAAGAGATCTCAAATGGCGTCGTTACTGTCGTTAAGCTAACTGACGCATTACTTCAACTCAACCATGATCTTTTACTAAAATTGTTGTACAACATATGAACAGCGATATGAACGAAGTGCTTTTGAATGCTCTCATCCCATTTTCGAACCACGACCTTACTACCTTAGCTTATTGCGGGGCTTACTCTAAGTGACAGCATTTTGAAAGGCTTGAAGTATTTTCTGCCAGGACTTCATATTTTGAATCAGGCAGCAACACAATTCTGTAGAGTAAACAATCTTATTTTCGTATATTCGACATCGCCACACATTTCTTGTAGTGGTTTATTGAAAAGTTTAATGGTAGCTGTCACAAGGGAATCAGATTCACGCATTTTGGAGTTTTTTGAACAAATCTCCGAACGTGGCAAATCATTCAATAGTCATATACGATTGGTTAGCATCGTTTGGGCTATTGCTATATTCATTTGCCAATGTGGAGTTCCTGTTAGACGGGTGTATCCGTCGGAGTCAATCAAACCACGGCACGCACGTTCGCAACCCGACAGTTCCCTGAGATTTATGTGATTTGAAGAAGCGCGCATCGATAGTTCATGAGAATACTTCAAACTTCGACTGAATTTGAAAGACAAGGCTCACTGTGTGGGTCAAGGCATTTTGGTACTCTTTTGCAGCTGATTGGACCTTTACCAGTTTAAATTATGACGACTTTGAGTGAGAGAGTGATGAATA
This sequence comes from Haemonchus contortus, assembly GCA_000469685.2. Taxonomy (NCBI): domain Eukaryota; kingdom Metazoa; phylum Nematoda; class Chromadorea; order Rhabditida; family Trichostrongylidae; genus Haemonchus; species Haemonchus contortus. Next base: position 43,166,372 of record LS997565.1, read on the forward strand.
ATGGCCTCACAAGGAACAGCACTGATATAACAAGATTTAGTTACTTATTTTGTTTATTTATTTATAAGATAAATAAAGTGATCTAAAATTATCTTCAAATAATTTTTGCACAATTCAACGGTTTTGTAGATTTGTCACAAAATATTTGTATAGGTTTGACCTTTTGATTCGGTGCGATTGTTGTTTTGTGCGATTTGTGATCACACGGCGTCAAATGTGAAAGTCAACATTTTGAAGCGTTTCGAATCATTTAATTCCACTATCAGCATCAATCTATCGCCTAACAAGTCAAACGTTGCCTTTGAACTGTCTTTATTTGCAATCAATAAGGTGAAGATTTCAATTTATAGGTTAAACTTTTGTATCGCTTCCGTCTCGGCTGCCTGCAGAGTTTTCTTCGTAAAATTCTTGGATTCCCGTATTTTATGGGTGATGTGAGAGTGAAATGGTTGTACAAAACTTAATAGCGTTGGATCTCTCACAAGTACTAGGGTATCCAAGTGCATACTGAGAAATTGGAGCCGTCACTAGTTTTAATGACTTCATTCGTCTGACCGACTAACAGCTGTAAGGTATTCTATGAAAATTCCAGGGTAATTAGGTGCTAGGTAATTCAAAACCAGCTTCAAAAGTATTGGGTGAGATTCATGAATTTAAATCTATTGTTTTATTGATAATGCTTATTCATTGTAGCGATTGTCAGCGCAACCTTATAAAGCTTCGCCGAAGGCTGTCGACCACACGATGGGATCGTTGTATCGCAGCGAGCCGATGAAGCTCTGCGAAATGATTTTGGTCAGAGATGCAACCTATGATTGTGTCGCGGAATTGGGAAAGTATGGCATTGTGCAATTCAATGACGTTAGTTTCGATGCTGAATACTCATTTTTTTGCCAACTGATTTACCCTTTACGGAATTCATGAAGTTATTAGTCGGTTTCCTCTTTTCTTTCCACGAGGCCGAGAAAATTGAAATCTTCTTATGGAAATCTTCGCCTGTATTCTTCTTTCCACCGTTGTTTTTTCCTTTTGGTCAAATGATTGGCATCAGAGAGTGATTAACCCATTGACAACCATGCAGTCCACATGTGGACTGCATTTGTATTTTTTGTTTTATTCATCTAAATCTTCACTTTCTTTCAATTCTTCTTCTCAAAACATTACATCAGGCCTAAATGATACTACATGCAGCGTTGTCCTAGAGAATCTTCTAATTTTGCATCTGTAAAGGTGTTTTTTTTTTGAAGGAGTACATTAGCTTCGTATATTTTTCGTTCGTTTGACAACTTCAAAAAAAAAAGACGGTCGTCATTAGTATTTCCAAATGCAAAGCTCGTCAAAATTTCCCGAAACGGTTTCTGGTAATGATTAGCCCATTGGCGACCGCGCCTTTTACATTGTTCCTACGTTAACTTTTGATTTCTCCTACAACTGCAGTTGGAAAAGAATGAATCCTGAACCACGATGCCTCAAGATTCTCTAGAAGGTTGTGACCTCAGCTGATACTTGAAAACATGAAAAAAATTATAAGAACACTTGATAAATAATATGAATACTGCAGGAGCCCGATATCGTGTGGCCCGCCGGCGGGCCCCGCTGTCGTCAATGGGTTAAGTGGTTGTCATGGTTGGGTTATCCTGACTTGTAGTATACCTGACATGGATTTAATAGTATGCTTAAAGAATTTATCCAAATCATAAGAATGACAGTTGTTAAGAAGCGCTTGGGCCTGTTTTCCTTTTGATTTATATGTAAAACCAATTCCGACTTCCATCCTACTGGGGCTCTCAAACAATACAAAGCTACAGACTGCTGTCGCAACATCATTGCAGCAGCAGTCGGTAGCTTTGTAGCGTTTGGAAAGTCGTAGAGCTGCAAAATATGAAAAACATTGTATCCAAATAATAAGACAAAAGGCATTCAATGCGAATTTACTCAGCCACTGATCGGTTTTTCTCCTCTTTTTTGATTAATGTGTGATAATTGAATCATCTTCGGAATAGGTTCAGTCACTTTTCTCAGAAAATGAGAGAAACCGCTCAAAATTATTACAACATAGGGGCTGAACTTGATTGCCTTTTCTTGCACTCGCCCAGTAATATGAAGAATCTTGGTATATTTCTGATTGAAGCTTATTCCAGCTAAATGCCAACAAAAATATTTTTCAACGGACGTTCGTGAGAGAGGTGCGCCGATGCGAAGAACTCGAAAGAAAATTGAGTGAGTTTCTTCGCGGTGTTATTTTATGGCTTTCCTTTGATCCGGCATAGATTGGAATTGCCTCATTCTCTTTGCTTTGCGGTATTTGGAGGGTTTTTGATGTGCTTAATGTCCTAATACTTCTTTGCTAACATACTGTGTTTGATGTAGAATTGAAGATTTTCAGGATTTCTCGAACGACAGGTAGTAGAATGTGTTCCCGGTATAAAACTTCTACCAATAGATGCTACAGCTATCGAAACGCCATCGCATTTTGAAATAAACAATTTGGAGGTAATATCCGATGGCCTCTTTGTTTTCCATTACTCTTAATCATTGTAATCATAATCATTTGCGGGTGTGATCCTCACTTGTGTAGAGATCGTTTGAGGAAACAAATATCTTTTTTCACGGTACTATTATATCTCATCTCAATCTTCAACCACAAACTCAAACCTCAAGCATTATAAATTCGAATATACTTTCTATACCCTCTCGAGCCAACTTTCCTGTCCCATTTATCTAGAGTTTCCCAAAATTATTCAACGATTAGCTTGTAAATCACAATCCCTACTGTTTTTTTCAAAAACAAAAAAAAAACATGGAAGATTTAGTTTTTGTCGTTTTGTTTTCTTTACTTTTTGATTCCAGACACAAGTAGGCGAGCTAGAGCTTGATTTCGTCTCGTTGAATAAAAACGACAGTTACATTAGGAAAAATCTGAATGAAATGCGAGAATTTCAATACGTCTTACAACGGGTGGAGCAATTTTTCGAAGTTGTGAGTTTGTTTCGAGTCGTTCATCGTTAGCGACTCATGGTGACTAATGAATTTCAGCACATGGAAGATGAAGCTATGATCAACATCGAGGCTCCTGGTGCTGAGGTAAGACCTATTGATTATTCGAAATGTAGGTTGAGACGATCAATGAAGTGAGAAAGGATAGTCGTGAATCTGCTGATTTGAATGCCAATAAAATCAGGGCTTTCTTTTTCCGTTTTGATCGGCCCAAGTATTGACTTTGGGATGGCAGCTAGTTTAAAAGAATCAGTGATATATCGATTAGGGCTAAATGGCGCTGTTCTCACGCGCAAGCTCCGAGTATCAAAGTAGTTTTCTACTTGTCTTGCAAAGAAAACTGTCGTTTGAGCTGAAAACCCATCCAGAAGCCATCCTATACGGAATAACAATTGCCCCTGATTATTGCAGCAGGATTCGTTGAATAAGTCGATTAGTGCTGGTGGACATATTTCTGGTCAAAATGACGTACCGCTTACGCCGTTGCTCAACGATGAAAAAGGAGAAAATGCATGGTAAGTAATAAACAGTCTGCTGAAAGTCTTTACTACCTACACAGGAGATCGTATGGTTCTCAGAGTACTCCATAGGCAATTTCTTCATCAATTCTAGTGTGATTATAACACACTTGTGTCTGTTCTTTCTCAGCCTCGGGCTTGATATAAACTTTGTCGGGTTCCGGCAAAAGTCGTCATTTTTAAGACATATATTGTCAAAAGCATACTTGTGAGGTGGCCCGACTAATTTCTACGTCCCAAGAAAACCCGCCCTAATTCTGATATGTTCCTGGAGAGTCAAAAAACACTTACCGATGTCGAGAAGAAGGTACTAACCGTCAACGAAGACGGAACCTCATTTCTCGACTTTTCTGCTGCATAAACGCTAAAAAACAAATTTATATCTTTCTCGAAGGCTGTGATAAGAGACACTGAAGGGACGGGTAATTTATTGGGTGGAGTTTTCAGTAGACGGTTTCAGGTTTGTTGCCGGTGTGATACCTCTGGACAAAAGGAATACATTCGAAAGAGTGCTTTGGAGAGCTTGTAGGCGAACGGCCTTTGTGCGGATCAGTGATGTGACACTTACATTGGAGGATCCAGTCACAGTAAGCTCAAGTTCTTGAGTGTGCTCAGAAGTTTAAAATAAAAACTAAATAATAAATTAATATTTAGATAAGATGTAGGAAATGTTTTTTATTCGGGTTTTATGAATAGTCTCCCCGAGATGTGGGCGAACTCATTGCAGCTGCAGAGCATTAACGCACCCTATTGCGAAAGCAGGAGGGAGGGAGTTGTATGGGGATGTCCGTGGAAGAGCTAATGAAGGTGGAGAAATCAGGAGGGCATCTGGTCGACGGTCACTTCGAGGAGTGGGGCAGAGTGTAGAGTAGGAGACGGTAAAACTGGCTGAACGGGTGGGCATGCCTTAAATTTTCGGTGCCGCAACATTTTGGATACCATCACCAGTGACTGGACTACTGTCATGGACAACTATCACCAGTGACTGGACTACTGTCATGTTCCACTGTCAAATCAGTGCAAAGGGTGCCAGCCTTTTTTTTGTTTTTCAGACACTATTGTTTTAATTTTCTGTAACCTGGCATATTTTCGTAATATATATGTAATACGATTAAGACATGCTTGTTTTCCAGCTTGCACCCATTATGAAATGTGTATTTATCGTATTTTTCAAAGGAGAAAGCCTGAAGCTGATTATTGATAAAGTGTGCGATGGGTAAGAGAAGTCGATTTCTTTCTAACCTGAATGAGGCGAAAGTGTTTCACATCAATTTAGCTTCAATGCAAGGCAATATCCTTGCCCGAAGACATCAAAGGAACGACAGCAAGCGCTTTTTGAAACGATAGCTCGGATACAAGATCTTAAGACCGTCATCGATAGCACTAAAAATCATCGTTTTACGGTAAGCTTTTCTTTGATGTTTTCCGAAATAATATTTTTCAAAACTTTAAGAAGATCATTGCACCCTGTTTCTCTTAGATATACCTTAGCATCTTGGTGGCTCTTCTGCTATATTCTTATGAGAACGCAAACTTTAAATTCTGAATTCGTGCTAGGGTGTGTAATTCCGATACACATCAAACTTCTATTTTGAATCGTTGTGACACTTTTTATTTGGCCCATTAATTTACTTGCCATGAGTAGTCGATACATAACGTTTTGTTGACACCTCCCTAAAAGATCACTAAATTACCAATAATTGACTGAAGGGGTGGAATGTTCACCCGGGTAAGATTTCATCTTCAGCACAGGCGTGTGGGAGCAGGGTCACTCGCCACTGACCCTGCTTCCACACGTCTGTTCTGAAGATCAAAGCTAGTTTCTCTCCCGCCCGTTTTCAGAAAGTGTCACAAAACATAATTGCCTTAGTTTTTTGCAGATTTTGGAAAATGTTGCGAAGGATTTGCCGATATGGTTGAAAAAGGTGCATCTGCAAAAAGCCATCTACAACACGTTAAATTTGTTCACGGTTAGCACATTTATAAACGTTGAACCGTTTCTTGACAATGAACATTATGATATAGCATGTTTCTCATACGTAGGTAGACACTAACGGCTTCCTGGCTGCTGAATGTTGGATTCCAGAAAAAGAAATGGACACAGTCCATGAGGCGTTGTGCGATGGGCTGGTTAGTTCTTACTGAATTTTGCCCTAACTCGATTGAATTATCGAAGATTCTCTCCATATTTTTGTTTTAGAAAGCCAGTGGATGTGATGTGGCCCCCATTCTGAATGAAATTGTCCCTCAGGGACCCCCACCCACGTACCATCGCACCAACAAGTTCACCTCGGTGTTCCAGTCGATTGTGGATTCATATGGTGTCGCAAGTTACAGAGAAGTCAACCCTGGTTAGTTCCAAAGGTTTTTCTTCTAGTTCTTCACCTTCTTTTGATTTTTTTAATTTTTTCATCGAAGTTTTTCTGACTCAATTGCTTGCTTCCAGCACCCTACACTATAATCACTTTTCCCTTCTTATTTGCTGTGATGTTTGGTGATGCCGCTCATGGATTGATACTATTTTTGGCCGGTGAATTCTTATTGGTTACATGTTTACAGTTTTCTTAAGCCAGCATCGAAGTAGCGGATAGTGCTCATTTTTAGGGTTATTTTTCATTTTGAACGAAAAGAAAATCACTGAACGAAGGATACGTGATGAGGTAAGGGCCACCAATGGTTACGGTAATGTTGCTCATTTGGCCTCAGTTGTTTTTGCAATGCTATTTTTATTCATTTTCTCTCATACATATCTTTTTATTTGTGTACCTACCAATTTAATTAACTATTGAACCTAATCTTATGTATGTAATCCATCCGAACTGGGTAAAGAGCTGATAATTGATGCTTTGGTGGTTTTGCAACTTTTATTTCCCTAAACACCTTGAATTTGTGGGTGGGATATCCCCGATCATTACTCACTACTTATTGGTGACTACTTCTCAACTTCAAACAACGAACGGGATTATGAAGCCGGTCCTTTAGTCTAGAAGATTGAGGCTGCGCGAGTCACGCGCTGATGAATTCAAATTAGGCTTGTCTCCGTAGCCCATACTAAACCAAAAGGCGATTTAGCTTGCGGTGGCGACCGTATTCTATAAGTTCTTGTTTGGTTCAGTGATCAACACAACTTCTACGAACGTTTAGATTTTCAACACATTTTTTGGTGGTCGCTATATTATAGTCCTTATGGGCCTTTTCTCTATATACACCGGTATACTATACAATGACGCGTTTGCGAAGTCCTTCAATGTGTTTGGCAGCTCCTGGGCTAGCCCGTATAAGTGAGTGGATTGCGTTTATCTGAAACTCTCAGTTGTACGAGAAGAAATTTAGTCAGAGCGAAATTAACTCTTGGCTTCAACCTAACTTGGATGCTCAAGATCGGAGGCTATCAACGGTCACGCTGGATCCGGCGACAGCATATCTGAAAGAGGTTGAAGTTTTCACTGTTTTAAGATGAAACTTTGTTTTCTATGATCATTTGTTGTTCTAGCGTGGTCCCTATCCATTTGGAGTTGATCCCGTCTGGAATATTGCTGTGAATAGACTATCGTTTCTAAATTCGATGAAGATGAAAATGTCCGTGATCATTGGTGTGCTTCAAATGACGTTCGGTTTATTCTTGTCGCTGCTTAACCACATGTAGGTTTCAGAATTTTTTTACTCGGCTCTTTTCTCTTACGCGCATCGTAGACCAGAATCTGAAAAGCTTCTATCGAGCTGTGTATGGAATTCATTTCGTTTTGCCTTTCAAAATAGTTGAGCCCTCTATTTCTGTGCCCTCCCAGTACGGCGGCGATGATTGAAGGAAGCGCATGCCTGCCGCTCAGCGCATTTACACATCCTCTTGTTCACCAATTTTTTCGCATTTTTCGTGGAACTTCTGCTCTGTAAGCCCTGGTTGATTTGGCCTCTCTAAGAACGAAGTTTATGCAGTTTCTTTCTTGGTTCACCGAATTGCTAGATAAACGGGTAAGTTAGGTTTTTGAAAATCACCTGTGCTTAGATTTCAGTTACATGCTTTTATGTTTTGTCCTTTTTCTTCCCTTTTTCTGGCATGCCCTCTTCTAGTTTCTCATCATTCCAAAAAAATATTTTATTGATTCTTTGCTAGTGATCGAGTGATCTAGATGATAAGGGTATATATTATCTCGCAAACCAAGCAGGTTACTCCCGCCACCTGCGTCATTGAACTATTTTTCTTTTCTTTTTTTTCAGAAAAATGACGATGATTTTTATAGATTTTTCAAATCTAAAGTGGATATTCTGACAAATTTCATACCTCAGATGGTCTTCATGAGTTGTATTTTCCTCTATCTTTGTGTACAGATGGTTGCTAAATGGGTATTCTTTTCTGTTGAAAAAGGCATCGTTTTAGGAATGGAATATCCTGGTAAGTAAAGTTTATGCCCATGCTAAAGCTCGGTTGTTTTTACTTCTTAAACCAGCACTTTTACCGATCCATAAAACGGATTATTTAACATGTGAGCAAAATTGATACCTATTCAAAATTACGGACAGCAGTTGTGCCAGCTGATGTAAGAAAGCGCTCTTAATATCCCTACTGCTGAAGAAATCTATTTAGGATCACATTGTGCTCCGTCTCTGTTGATTGGTCTGATCAATATGTTCATGCTCAAAGAACGGCCTGTCGGTCATATGACGGAGCAAAATAGTACTGTTCATCATCCCACCTGTTTTCTCAACCAGTGGTATCCGGATCAAGTGAGTTATAGTACCAAAGAAAACCTATGGAAAATTGAGTAGTTGTGGAGGAATTTCGGCAGTTGACCGAACTTACGGGTTCTATTGTGTATGACAAAAGCAGAGAGGTGATATATTGCGTTGAGATTCATTGATCGACCGTTCGTGCAGTTTTGATGTGAGATTTCAAAAAACGAAAATTCCATGTGACTCACCGGATAGTTTTGCTTTGAAGAATCGCGAACCGGTGACTCATAGCACTTTTGTTAAATGATGGATTCATCAAGTAATTGGCTGAGTTCAGACAAGTAGGAATGAATTTACCTAGAAAAAATTGGAAAACGTATTGACTTTGAGATATCTAGATATCGCAGCGGAAGATCCAGAAACCACTTGTGGTGGGACGTCATTTAAAAAAATATTTTAGGAATTCGTCGAAAAGTGTTTGCTCATCACTGCATTATGCTGTATCCCTGTCATGTTAGCAGGACGACCCTTGGCGGCTTACTTCGAACAGAAGAAAATGGCCGGCCGACGAAAGTTTCTGAACGGGATTTTAGGAGTTAGTTTCTCATACTTTTCCGGAGTGACTGCATCAAATTTTTCTTCGTCCACCTTATGCGGCCTATAATGCTCCTTACTGCAACCGAGCAAGATAATGTTTTGGTTGTTATCGAGTTATTCTTGTTTCCCATACAGATTCGATTGAATGCTTGCAGTTTGTAGTAGTGAGAAAGACACTGTAGCTTGAACATTTTATATTCCTTTTCTTACGATGGCTTTGCCGTCTCAAAGCACTCTCAGAAATTATTTGTGGGTAAATTTCTACCTTGGATCAGAGCTTGAGAGTTTCTACCCTGGACCGGAGCTTGAACCCGATCTTGCTTTCACCATTATTGAGGATCCGAAAGCTATTCTCTGTATTCCCTGCACCGAGATCCCTCTAATCTCACTGAAAGGGACAAAGATTCGCATGTTCCGAATTCTAAATGGCTTTCAGGTCCTCAATAATTCGAAGGCAGGCAGCTCCCGCTTTAAGTTTATCATCCCTCACACATACAACGTGACGAGGCGGTCAGCCATCGGCACTGAACGATTTGAAGCAAAGTTGCAGCTTTTTTTGTACTGATAACTCAACTAGGTTTCTGCCAATCTTGTTCCCCCATTATCCGTTTTCGATTGTCTCTGAAAGACGTTTCTGAGGTCTTTAAATTTGTAGGCAGTTTTTTAGGATGATTCGGAGCATTTGCTGGCAATCGACCGCTTTCTGCATGAGCATTCTGTGAAGGACGAATTTTTGCATCAAGCCATCCATACAATCGAGTTTGTCTTGGGTTGTGTCTCTCACACGGCATCATATCTTCGATTATGGGCTCTCAGTCTGGCGCATGCTCGTGAGTGTCAATCCATTAACCCTTACTTTTAAGAAGCTTCAAGTTTTGATCGGCCGTTATTAATATCTCTACATGGATCATTGTTTCGAATGCGAACGAAACCATTGTTGGAGGGCAATTTGAGTTTAAGCTTTAGATTACTCGTTTCTAAGTGTTCCTCTGTAGGTAGCTTATGTATCTTTTCGGTCGGGCTTTTCTTACAAACTCACCTTATTGTCAGCTGATCAAGATGATCTTGAGTAAGGTCAAATCTCGAAGCAGCTGTGTTCTCTGAGACTCCTTACAGATTTTTTTATGAAAGCACAGCTACATTAGGAGATTCTGAAAGGGTTTCGAAATTTGTGTTTGTCCTGAGTAAACCTTAACTCTGACTAGAATACAGGTGAAGGAGTAGCAACAGCTGGACTACTATCTGTTGACACAGAGCTCTACATTACAATAGAGTAATACCTATGAATAGCTGAAACTATCTGAATATATATCTGATATATACTATCTGAATTGAATTGTTAGGGTGCCATAAAGTAGAGGATAAAGTTTTTGATGTTTGCCTACCTCGTAATTGGGATGTGTCCCGTATTCGAATTCCATTCATAACTGTAGCGGCGATCCAAATGCGTATTTGGCCTACACAATGACTTACCGCCTGAGGGTGTGCAACGTTAGTCTCGACTGACATTACTTTGCGCCGAGGTGCGAAGTGAACTCATTAATGACTAATCTCATCTTAATTACGCGCCTTCCTGGGAGACGGGCGTTAGGAACGATTTTGGGTAATCGATTTGCCGCACGCGGCTGTCGCGGACCACTCATTCGCCGTTATTACAGATCTAGCGTCCTTCATACACCTCATTCGATATGCGATCATTATTTTATGCATAATTCTACGATTGGTACTTTTGTTCTTGTATTTTTTACCTACTGCTGCATCCTGCTACATTCCTTCGCGCGCAGCGCCCCTTTCACCGCGACGCGACCATTTCGTTCCTATAGCACCACACCCGTCATAACAATAGGGTCATATTTTATTTTTTTTACATCATATTTTTCTATTTTATGTAGTAATAAAACTTTCAAAACCGAAGACCATGAAAATTTTAGAGTAAATAAACTACTTTTCTTGAAATTTCATTTTCTCACCATTCCCATCATTGCCATCACTCCAATAAGTAAGATAAGGTTAGCTACGATCAAGGGGAGGCGGGTATTTACTCTAAAATTTTCATGGTCTTCGGTTTTGAAAGTTTTATTACTATATAAAATAGAAAAATATGATGGTCATAACAATAAAGTTCGTGTAAGGTGCAGAAAAATCCTTTTGATCATTCTTTTCTTTGAATTCTCACTAATCTGATATATAAAACAATTACAGAAGCGACGTAGTTGTTTGATATTGGAGTAGTCGTCTTTGGAAAGTCGTTGAACGCCCTCCGGCTGATCAGTTAAGCCATTCCGCACTTCTCACGGAATATTACAATACCTCAAGCTAAACTCAGCACATTAAAGAGAGGTTTTAAGCTACCATTTAACCTGGTGGGCAAGTGATTTATAAGAAACTATTGACTATAGAAAACTACTTCCGAGATTCCACACGGGGTACCCTTCAGCTTCAACGCAGCTCCAATCCGCACCCCAACCCTTTTACTATGCTACTTCCGTACCGATGCAGCCTCCACCAATGCAGCTCCAAATCGCACCGCTACACTTGTACTATGCATTTTCTGCACCTACCCAACCGCTCTAGCAAGAACCGCAGCCTTCGCTCCATAATACACTGGTGTGCAAAACTTAGGGACGAAAGCAACTTTCGATCACTGAAGCTCTGCCAGACAACAGAGCTCGATGAAATTTGTACCATACAAAGGGAGGACCATTACGGTATTGCACAGGAAGTAACCGGCAGAAAATCGAAATAGGACTAGCAAATAAGGCATTTTTATCGAAAGGTACCGATTACACATAGTTCCTCACAACTTATCCTAGTACTTCAAAAAAAGCGACGCAGTTCCGAATAGGGTATGTGATCACCACGGACAGCAGTAAATGCTCTGCAACGCGGTCCCATGCTTTCCATGAGGTTGGAAATGAGTTATTGTGGTAGGGCATCCCATTCCTCTATCAGCGCAATTGACAATTGCTGGATGGTCAGTGGTGCATTTGGACGCGCTGTAATGCCTCTACCCAACGCATCCTACACGTGCTTCATGGAATTCAGGTCGAGGGAACGGACACGTCACTACATTCGCTGGGTAACCTCCTGTGTATTGAACTCTTCAACCTGAGATGTTCGATGCGGTCGCGCATTGTTATCCATAAAAATGAAGTCAGGGCTCACTGCAGTCCTGAAAAGATACACATTAGGGAGAGGTTCCTTTTCACAGCAAGGCAGACTGTTAAGGGTGCCACGCTCAGAAATCCGAAGGTTAGTACGATTGCGAAGCATGATGCCTCCCCATACCATAGCACCTCGATCACCAGAACGATCAAGTTCCACAACGTTTCTGAGAGAAGTGCGTGTCCTCAGCTCTGGCCATGAGGGTGTGTCCAGAATCACTGCTCAGACTGAATCTGCTCCCATCCGAAAAAGCAAACGGCCTCATTTCTCATCGGTCCGTTTATTATGCTACTGGCACCACCCTAAACCGTCTCGCCACTTCGCGAGGATCAAAGGAATCCTACGTAGTGGTCGTCGGGCAAAGAGACCGCCACCGTGCAGTCGTCGTGCCACTGTAGTGCGTGGGATGGCTTGCTTTGAAATCCTGTTAAATGACATTGCAATCAAAGAAGCTGACTGACTTGGATCTCTTCTTGCCTACTGCACAATGTAGCGGTCTTACCTTATAGTAGTTGTTCGTAGTCGACCACCTCCTCTCCTTCGTGCAACAGTATAAGAGGTTCGGAATGCTCCCCGTGCACGTGAAACAACGCTGTGAGCGATATAAGGTTCCTGAGACGCGCTCGTCATGGTTCGACCTATTTCGAGTTTCTCGATGATCGTTCTTCGTGCCAGGCCATCCAGACGATGTCCGCGGGACACGATGTATAGAAGGATAACACCACAGTACTTGGTAGCTACTGGCTGATTGACAAGAAAATTTTTTTCGTACCTATCAGCTGCCTTGGTTTGTGCGGGTAGCCATATTTGTTGCTTTATTTGAACTATTCCTCTACCAAGGGATGTCCAACTTCCTGTGCATAACCGTCATAGGTCTAGCAATATAATCCCACACTTTCATTTATTTCCACCCAGTCCTCAATGTTTTATGCTACATTATTCATCTCGTCCCTAAGTTTTGCACACCAGTGTATTTCCGCACCTAACCAACCGCTCCAATCCGAACCGCAGCCTTCGCTCCAATCTACACACATTTTCTCGGGTTCGACGAAGTTCATCAGAGAGGAGCAAATCGCATCCAAATTCAAGAGGAGTTTTGCATAAAGTTCGTAACGAACAAGACCATCTGAGTTGTTGAGTTATTATTTTTAAGATATTTCTTATTGAAAAAATTAGGCTTCTTTAGATTTTGTGTAGTTTTTTGTTGAAGTTTCTATCATCTTGCATGGTAATAAAACTTTTGAAACCGAAGACCATGAAAATTTTACGTTAAAAACTACTTTTGTTGAAATTTCTTTTTCTCACTTCTCATCATTGCCATCACTCTCATAAGTAAGATAAGGTTAGTTACGATCAAGGGGAGGCGCGTAATTAAGATGCGGTTAGTCACTTCCCACCTCGGCGCGAAGTAATGTCAGTCGAGACTAACGTCCCACATCCACCGCTTGATGGTTAGATTTCCAAGCCACTCGCTTTTATCCTTGGCCTGTACGAATATCTATCACGGATTCAATTCCTTAACCATGCATGTGATAAGACGCCACTTGCCATTAAACCATCGGTTTGATCAGGAATACTTTTGTTGATAAACGAAGCCATGATTATACCACGATCGACTTTCTTTTAATCTTGGCATAATCTTTGACTGATATGTATGTAATTTGCTAAAGCCTTTCCAAGATTATAAACTTTATTGGGCTAACGTTTCGGCGAGTTCGCCTTCGTCAGAGCCTGAAAAAGTCGAAAAACCATTGAGAAAGACTCTATAATAAGGCGAGATGAACCCAAGACAGTTCTCTAGACTATAGACCCCTCGAACGCGGTATACAAGAAGCTCACCTTGATCTAAATCGCCGAAGCGTTAGATCGACCACCCAGTGTTTACAGTATGCGTACAATGAGCAAGCCTTCCTCCTTTCTGACCTCACCGTAATCTCAAAATTCGCAGAGGTCGAGAAAGGGCGCGAGGTCACGGGTTACGGCCACACACTCCTCCTTCCTGTTAATTTGCGGGTCTCTAGCTGCAATCCAACACGCCTCAAGTGCTTTCCGCGCGGTAGTCTCCGTTTCTAGTGCCAAGACGGTTACTGAAATTGTGAGTTCGTTACCATCGTGGCACAGAACTCGATGCATTCCCAGTGGCGTTTGGGTGCGAGACTTTTTTAGCCCCTCCAGGTGTTCTTTGGTTCGAGTACGAAGGGGGCGTCCTGTTTCACCAATATATTCAGCACCGCAAGCTTGGCAACGAATTTCGGAGATCACTCCTGCTCTCATATAATCACCCCGTCGATTGGAAGGACACACAAGGCAATCTGGTGTGTCACACGAGATGTCGTATAGGCGATTGCGGACCAGTTGTCGACAAAGTTTTCTTGGGGGTATTTCCACAACCATGACCTCTTCCTTCAGATCACACCTAGTCACACATGCACGAATTGCCCTGCTCATTTCGTCGGAAATGAACGGTAGGCAAAACGTCACCTTATTAAACGGTGCTCGTTCAGAAATTCTACGAGGTGGGAAATGCCCCCCACGTTGTGACCCTTTGCAGCGATAAGGATACCCATTAGAGACCGCAATCCTTCGAGCTGTGTTCCAGCGATTCTGTCTTGAGATCCGTGTCAGAGGAGACTTTACTGGCAACTCTGAACATATTGCTGATGACAGATTGTTTTGTTCTTATGGGGTGAGCCGAGCGGTAGTGAATAAGAATATTCTTACAGCTAGGCTTCCTGTACCATTTGGTCCGTACTCTTCCCCTCGCTAGCTGAACCTGGATATTAAGGAATGGTAACCAGTTCTCTGTAGGCCTTTCTCGTGTGAATTTAATTTGATCTGCCCGATTGTTAAGAATGTCAAAGCATATGTCCATCTCTTCTTGAGTGGCACATATGATTAGGCAGTCGTCAATATAGCGACTATAGAGAACTGGTCTGCGGTCTAGAATAGGTTTCTCAATTTTCGACATATATGCTATTGCCAGCACAGGTGCTAGCCGTTGGCCCATAGCCAAACCCCTCATTTGTCTATAGTAGTCACCCGACCACCTGAAAAACGAGCAATTCAAGCACTCTTTTAGGACGGTCATGATGTGACAGAGAAACCGTACAAATTGAGAGAGCTTCCGTGCTCACTCAGCAATTCGAATGTTCCCTCTAAGGCAGCTTCATTCGACACATTTGTGTACAAAGACGTATGTAATATCGAATGATTCAACGACAACGTTCTCTTGGAGGTCTACGTTCATTAGTTTCTCGAGGAGCATATTCGTATTTGTCAGGTGGGCAGGTATGTACTGAAGGATTTGTCGGACTATAGTATTGAGAAACCATGAAATTTTATCTGTGGGTCCCCCGACGCTGCTGATAATAGGTCTAACCTTGAACACTGTTGGGTCGTTATAGCTCAGGTCTGCAGCGGTAAACAATCTGTCATCAGCAATATGTTCAGAGTTGCCAGTAAAGTCTCCTCTGATACGGATCTCAAGACAGAATCGCTGGACATGGCTCGAAGGATTGCGGTCTCTAATGGGTATCCTTATCGCTGCAAAGGGTCACAACGTGGGGGGCATCTCCCACCTCGTAGAATTTCTGAACGAGCACCGTTTAATAAGGTGACGTTTTGCCTACCGTTCATTTCCGACGAAATGAGCAGGGCAATTCGTGCATGTGTGACTAGGTGTGATCTGAAGGAAGAGGTCATGGTTGTGGAAATACCCCCAAGAAAACTTTGTCGACAACTGGTCCGCAATCGCCTATGCGACATTTCGTGTGACACTCCAGATTCCCTTGTGTGTCCTTCCAATCGACGGGGTGATCATATGAGAGCAGGAGTGATCTCCGAAATTCGTTGCCAGGCTTGCGGTGCTGAATATATTGGTGAAACAGGACGCCCCCTTCGTACTCGAACCAAAGAACACCTGGAGGGGCTAAAAAAGTCTCGCACCCAAACGCCACTGGGAATGCATCGAGTTCTGTGCCACGATGGTAACGAACTCACAATTTCAGTAACCGTCTTGGCACTAGAAACGGAGACTACCGCGCGGAAAGCACTTGAGGCGTGTTGGATTGCAGCTAGAGACCCGCAAATTAACAGGAAGGAAGAGCGTACGGCCGTAACCCGTGACCTCGCGCCCTTTCTCGACCTCTGCGAATTTTGAGATTACGGTGAGGTCAGGAAGGAGGTAGGCTTGCTCATTGTACGCATACGGTAAACACTGGGTGGTCGATCTAACGCTCCGGCGATTTAGATCAAGGTGAGCTTCTTGTATACCGCGTTCGAGGGGTCTATAGTCTAGAGAACTGTCTTGGGTTCATCTCGCCTTATTATAGAGTCTTTCTCAATGGTTTTTCGACTTTTTCAGGCTCTGACGAAGGCGAACTCGCCGAAACGTTAGCTCAATAAAGTTTAGAAGCCATGATTGTTGCAAGTGGCGTGTACCCAGCGTGTACGGAAAGTCCTAGTTTTGGCGGTTCAAAGAACCATTTTTTGACATATTCCTATTTTTAGAGCTTTCCGAAGTCTTATGGGAAATGGTTCTGATCCGAGGTCTATCGGCTGGTGGTAATCTTATCACGTCTTCAATATTGTCATATGTGGTACGTTTTAAAATTGAATGAAAATTGATGATCGGCTTTCCCATGGATTATCACCTAGTCCTTCTCACGCTTACTGCCAAAGACAAATTATTGCTATTATGGTTATCTACGTCCATGCCCTTCGATAGAGATAAAGATGTTTGACCTCTGGAAGCAGGCGGGTGGAGATCGGAGATAATCTGTAGTCGATAGCAAAAAGATGACCTTTATTAGTGGAAAATCAGGAATTCTTTTTCACCTTGTTCTAGGGTTTTTGTGATTGAAGGGTTCCCAAATGTTACTGGTTACTGTGTAAGTAGCTGGAATCTGCTGTAGGTTATTCGTGGCTATATCTTGGAAGATTTTTGAAATAAACCTCTCTCTTCCAAGACTATCTGTTAGAATATTTTACAACTGGTATGCATTTCAGTTTTTTAGCCTCGTTAGACCGGAGCCCTCCTTTCTCCCGAGCTCTCGTTATAATCTTGTTTAATATGCTGTTTATTTGACATGTTGACTATTCATCCTAGGTCTTCTTCTTTTTTGCCGTGTTGTCCCTATCGATACTGGTGATTATGGAAGGATTATCGGCGTTTCTGCATGCCCTTCGACTGCATTGGGTAGAGTTCCAGTCCAAGTTCTATCAAGGTGCTGGTCATGCGTTCCGTCCTTACTCGTTACAAGAATGTCTAGAAACAGCCCAACACTTGTCTGAGGTCACTGAAGATGTCAAAAATGCTGTATGATAGACTGGTAGTTGGGAAGTCTGCGTGATTTAGTGTCGTAGTATCATACTTACTGGTTGAGAAACGATTAGAATAGCTAATTTCTTCTTTTTATTTTGTAAGTTTCTCTTTGCGGTAGTTTCCACATAGTTGTAACGTGAAATTTGATAGGCTGTATTTTCTGTGATATTTTTTCTCTGGAATTATGGCAATCACGCTACCATACTCAAGGATATTCACTTTACGATAAAAATGCTTGCCATCAATAGAGACTGTAGTAGGCAAGAATTCTATGTGATAAGGTAATGTATTTTATGTGATAATCCTCTGTGATTATATTGTTTGTATATTGTATCATTTGGTAGTGTTTTGATATTTTGAGCATCAGTTTGATTATGTTGATAAATGATAAGAATTGCCTTTCACGTAGTAACAGGGTTTTGGTAGCAATCCACTGTTGTATTCTCCCTTTCTAGTTTTCTTCGCCGTCCAGTTCTACTCATGAAGAGGGAAAGGAGGCGTTGATGAATTTAGTACAATTTCACTTGTTTAATTTCTTTCCTGTAGTACCAAAGCTGTTATATTCCCAGTAGAGGTGGTGTAGTGGCAATTGGTGCATTACCATGCGCATTTGGTACAGGGATCGAATGCTGGATCGACACTCATCTAGGTCAACCAGGCCTTCAATCCCTTCGGGGTCGGTTAATGTTACCAGACCCTCCTGGCAGGATAAAAGCATTGACTTGTACATCAGGTGACCAACACAATTGTGTGGGCCACATACGCATTCAAAGCCACTATGGTCTTGAATGGAAGTCGAGTGCAGGGCGTATCTCCCAAAGTGGTCTGTTTCAGTCAAAAACTATCGTCTACCCGCAGTTGAGAATCTTTTATTGCCTACTTTGTAGTATTATAGAATGTCGCGTCCTCTAGATTTGTGCCATCTTCACTTTCTCTACCTCTACCAGGGTTTGGATAGCGAAGGAGCAAAAGTACGGCAGTCCAGCAAATGATTCTAGGTGAAGGCATCCGCATCCTTCGGAGCACTGCTTCCTCGTCTCCAGTGAATAAGATCCTATGATTCTCATGTGTCTTCCCTCAATTCCTTATGAAGTCTTCAAACATTCTCCACAGTGATGAGGATGAGGAGACTTCGATGAAATATTATTATACTTGCCATTTCTTCCTGATTCGATAAATCGATCAGGTTCAACCGCTTCATTGCACTTTACCTTCTTTGACTGGCCCTCCACAGCTATTTTTGCACAATAGTGAAGATGGTAGTTGATCAGATCTCAGCCGATGTTTGATCCGTTGTGCCAGGTCGTGGGGATTGTACAGTGTAGTGTACGGTTTAAACAGATGGTTTTAGTATATAAAAACGAATCAGGTAGAAATGCATAAAAATGTAAATAAAGAGCGAACATCATTTTCATGGAAGTCGTTCTGCAAAGGCACTGGAAAGGTACGCGCATATGCAATCAGTGGTTCCCATCGGGGAGGTTGTCGCTGACTTAACCGGCTGTCAAATTAACTAAACCCGGCTCGTAGTCTCATTTATCACGCTACTAGTATTTTTTGTACTAGTTAGTTGCCAACCTATCAACTGGTACCTTTGCATGTGATGCTCAAATCATTCTTCATAAGTTTGCCTTATGACGATAAAGAATTACCATGAACTATCGAATACTAATTTTTTCCGATCAGTTTACGGGCAGCGTATGGGTTTTATCTCAATTCCCTACTTTGGTTCCCACTTGTTCTCCGAAGCCGTTAGAGATAACAGGTCGGAGTAGTATCTCCAGCTCTTCCAGTTATTTCACTACTATATCTACCTAGATGATGGGTGGGAGGTTCACCGCGTTTGTTAGTTGCCTCGATCTCTCCTCACATATTTTGACAGCGATAACTAACTAAAAACTTGTTTCAACTCCTCTGTTCTTCCCTACAAGGATAGTACACCGGGACTTGGTCAGAGTTGTGATGTTTCTCGTAGGATGAACCCCCTTATCTTCCATTACCATTGTTGATCATTCATTACCAGTGGTTATCATTACTTTCGTAGATGTAGCAAGAGTTTTACTTAAGTTGCCTACTTATCATATTAACATAGCACAAATGAACAAATTTAGCTGGCAGAGTACGGCAGCGCCTTTTCGCACCAGCTGTTTGACGGGCTAATCTGCACCCATAGGTATGATAGCTATTTCAAACGGTCCGTGGGCAGCAGTGTGTTAGGAGGAAATGTGTTCACGGATAAACATCCGTCCCCATTTCCGGTCTGGGAGGGCTGCATCAGTCTCCCACGGACGGAGAAGCTGTAATCTCAATGTGGGCGACATATATTTTGTGGTGCTGCTCTCTACACTCATTACTGAATGTACATTGAATTTTACGCCGGATTCTTCCGAATCTACTAGAATCATGAAGTATTGTGAAGTATCACTCGTTATCACTTATTATCTCTACGTGCGAATGTTACATTGTATTCTACGCTAATGTTTCGTTAACCCATGGCATATCTTTGAAGTCATTTCCTAGTCATTCAGGCTATCATATAGGGAATGATTGATTTCAGAGTTTCATTGCAGTCAAAGTCCCTTTCATTTTCCATGGTACACGTTTATACTTTGTAGGTGGTGGTTAATCTCAAAAAAGCACCTTTCCTTTACATTTCTTTATGAAAATGTTTAATAATGATAAAAGCTTCCGAGGGAAGCTGTGTAGGTGGCTGTCAATTAGTATAGAAGAAGGTATTGATTGCAGCCTTTACAGCACTATCAGCATAGCGACCAATGGCTTCACGGGGGTCTACTCGATGATATTGGAAAGCCCTAGTTCCAATTTGTTTACTTCATTTCATTTGTTATCTTACTAATATATTCAGCTCTTCTTTTTTTGCGAATGTCTCGTCTTTTATTTTTTTTTTCATTCAATTTTTTTTTGTTTTTCGTCTCGCCTTTCTTTCGATACCTATCTGTCTGAAGAAGTTTTTTGTGCGATTTCTTCTTCAACTTTGCTGAACCTTCTTACTTTTTCATTCAGTTTACTTTGTAACACACTGCTGTGTTGCTGCAAAAAAATGAACCCTTTCAAATCAAGCCACGAACCTAACTTTACCGGAGAATTACGGTTCTTTAGCTCTAGTACTTGCAATCATGCGTTTTTTGAATGTTGAGATTAAACTTCTGATGGTCATGATTACTGACGAGAATTCTTTGTTGGGTTTAAAATGTTGAAAAGGTAGATCTATCGGTAGAGGAGTTGTATTCCGTTTGATCAAACCCTGTAGGGGTCAACAGAACCATCATCGCTACAGAACTGGTTAGTTGACACTGTGACAAATTATTCAGCTAGGTCCCTGGATTATGTATTGACTGTCAAAGTATCTTATTGACAGATGGAAACGTCTTTAACAAAAACTATTAAAATCAAAATATATACTGGAAGAGTTCCCTGGTGCGGTCTTAATTCGTTGTGTCATTTACGGAAGAATTGAATGAAATGCCGTTGTGTCCATCGAATAGGCCTTTTTTGAGAATATTCTAACAGTTGTTTTGATTCGTTTTTATCACTCCCTATAACTTTGGAACGATCGATTGTTATCTCTTACCATCGTCAGCGCAAACACTGCATTGGTCGTCGAGGTGGGCGTTACGATTTGGGTGACATTCGCTTCTTATCGATATTGATCATTCTTTACCACATGCTACAATCTCTATATACCACTCCTGATTTCCTCAGCCCTAGTTCCATATCATTCTATTGCATGAATACTGAATGAGAAGAAAGGCGAGGAATAACTAGTTTGGTAACATTTGCATCCCAATGCCCCTTATCAGTGTTCATCAGTTGTTATCACTTTCTGTCACCCAACGTCAATGTCGCCATTCTATCACTGTTATCGTCAGGCAGGTTTAACGTTGTACCAGCAGAGTGAAGGACAAGATGAGCTATGTGAGACCTGCTCTCTAATGCCCATCATCGGCCGTTACCACTGTCTACTGCCTACTATCGTTTCTCCGTTCCACCAAATATAATATCTCTGGTTCCCCGGCAACCGCCGCGTCTTCCTGCTTCCTAAGTATGCACCATATCTTGTGAATTATGTATCAGTCGTTCTTTTCTTAAGCCATATCGTGACCGGGTGGGTATGTTATCCACTACCATGAGGATGCAACAGCAGTGAAAACGTGTGATGGACTGATTCCTTAACGGCTTGTAAACTCTGTCTTTTGGTTTCTATTTCTGTGGTGGTTTCCCCTTTGTACCTACTTTGCGGTACAAATGTCTGGTTCCTTGTCATTTCCAGGTCCGGTTGCCAAGACACTTTGGAGTAGGTACCAGTGTTCTCGACCAGAATTCATAGGGAGAGGATATCAGAGAGATACCATCACGTTGGAATGGCATTTCAGAATTAACCGGTGATCTGGTTTTATACCCCTCAGTTCACCCAGACCGCCTCTGTTGCTGTTTCAGTGATATGATGCCCTTTCGTGTGGCAAAAAAGGCAGTTGGTGAAGTAAGTCCGCGCCAGTTTTCTACTCCTTTCACACTTTCATCGTGAAAACGCTTGATGGCGTCCGGTTGAGTTCAGTCAGCGAATAAGTTGCTATTGATCATTATTGTTCAGTATTGGCCATTATTGGTGTAACAACTATTTCGAGTTTAGGCCAATCCTGCATCTGAAACCCTTAGGCTTTACCTAACTGTTTCTGTCAGCCGCACCGTCTCAGTTAATGGGTTTGGACAGACGGGTAGTTGGCTTCTGGCTTGCTTCAGTGATTGTCCCTTTCGCTACGAAATATGCCTTCTCTACATAACCCTACCTTCCTTATCATAGGTAGCTCGCCGTCGAAGAGGCATACATGTCGACAAAGCGACCCAGGAATCAAGCAGTCCATATTGTGTCATGGAATCGCAAGTGCATTGGTATAATCTACTGTTAACAAGAAACGCTTAACGAATTCAGTGGCACTCCCCGTCCTTTATCAGCGTTTATCAAATGTCGTTTCTTCCCATCGGCCCTCAACAGCGTCTCCGTCCTATCTTCTCTATATTATTTGCTGATGCTATGCGGTACTGTCTGAACGAAGGCACAGCAAGCTCTGTAAGACTCCGTTTCTCGCCTTATCAGACCTTATTCTCGCCTTCATCTGTTGTTATCGTTTTCTATTGCCCATCATAGGAATCGGCAGCCTTCTCCTTCCATTTCTGTCCGCTTGCTGTGAAGGAGAAATATTGGATGATGAATTCTCGTGCTCAGCAACATCATCGGGAATAGCAGGCCCAAGACGGTAGAATACCTCTTACAGCCACTGTTCACGGTATTTCAAGGATGCTAGTAGATTTATATGGGTGTTTCCAGATTAAAAGAAGCCTGTAGGCGTTTACAGCTCTACGGATCGAGTCCACACGTTTCTACTGAGGCAATGCTGCTACACTCTTAATAGATCTGCAGCGAATGGTATCTACCGCAATACTGCTGATAATGGCGCCCCATAATTGTTATTGCCGTTCCATATGTACGACGTCAGTAATAGGTCTCCCACATCAGCTCATTCTTTCCATCCTTTTCTTCTTTGTTGTTTCCTTAAAGATATTTTCGCTATTTTATGTGATAAGTTATGCGAGAAAACTTGTCCCTATTTCTTTTTACTGCATAGTAAGATGTCATTTTTCTTTTCGTAATGCCGTATAATAATTCTCGGAACTTTCCACCTTCTGTTTTTTTCTTTACATTCGTCTTCAAGTATATCTGAATTGATATTTTAGCGTAATTCGGATTCTGTTCATTCTCAACAGGTTTATCGTGGTTTCTCATAATCTCAGAGTTCTGTGATACTGATTTTCAGTTTTTCAGCATGGTTTTCGTGCAGGTGGAATTGAAACATACTGGACAAGTGCAAGATTTGATTGGCTTCTTAGTGAGTTTTACTCATTTCCTTATCAACCATTCTGTTAGAAGAAAATCGCAGTGTGGTAGGGCAACTTAAATCACAGTTTTAGTATTTTTTTGTTCTTTTCGGTCCTGCATTTCATTTTCTGAAAATTATTGAAGTCACGTGGAAGTTTTAATGATAAAGAAAAGCAGTCGTTGCATGGATTATACCTTTATTTGAAGTCTTGTTTCCCACTTTGTTTGTTTACTAGAATCTACTGTTTGAAATACTGATAATTGATGTTTAGTTAGCACGATCGTACATCAACTTCAGGGTTACTGATCAAGATTTGTTTCTAGCAGGTAGCCCCTCATATTTGAAATTAACATTTCCATTGCCAAACTGAATTCGTTGGAATTTCGCAGCCCCTCCTCCCCCGCTAAATGTATCTCTGCCTCCTCCGTACAAAACATCACCGAAACCTACGATTGAATCAATTCATGGAGAGTGTCCTACCTTACCAGAAACTGCACCCGACTTCTCAATGACTCCTGTGACCTCATCATTTCAAGAAGATCGGAAACCGATCGCCGTGGAGGTTTGTTCTACTTTGTTTTGAATTTTTTTCTGTTATGGTTGATCCTGGGCTGAATAAAATTTCGGGTTGAATTGGTTAGATAAGTGCTCTTATAGCACTGTGCTTGTTGTTACATCTATCTATGAGCGTCATTGAGTGATATCGGAGAAGAAGCGTTCATTGATATCTATCTTCAGGTTCATCTCTATTCATTCGAGTTCTCCTCTATAAAAGCTTTTAGATTATTGACGATGATGAGAACGACTTGTCCATCGAGAATCCTGAGCCAGACGAGAAACCAGGGGAGATTTTCAGCAACGAAGGAGGAAACATCACAAGAAAGAGGAAATGGACGAGTGCGAATGAGTTGGGTTAGTGAACAAATCGTGATATCTCAGAGATTGTCTAAACATATCTTTGAACCACACTCTTAACTTACTACGACGAACTCGAATTTTGGGATTTTCAGCATTATTCGGTAGCATGAAGCAACTACACCTTAATATTACAATTTTGAAAAGGAGGAACGTACTGACCAATAACACGCTGTGTACGGTGAGTTGATTTCGATAAGAGAGTCAGTTTGACACTCGAAAGTTTGGAAAGGCCTCACGTCGTTGCTGGGGAAAAATACAAATTAACCGCGTTTCCCTTCATAAGTGCTGATGTTATCGAATAAATCTCGAAAGGCTGATTTTTAGGTATGTGAGAAACAAGTTCCAACAACCCCAAGATGTTTCGCACTTCATGCTGGTACTAAACATATGGACCTTCGCTCGTATGTTTCCATTATGTTCATTAGATTGCTTTCATTTCTATTTATTTCTGCTGATTTATTCTTAATTTATAAGGTGCCCCTCTTGACTTTGACTTTTGATATCACTATCTCATGAAATCATCTCCAGAATTCAAATTTATCAAAAAAAAGGTGTGGTAGTAGGAATGGAATTGTCGCGTCGCGGCGAGAAAGACGACGCGCGCGAAGGAATGTAGCAGAAGCAGCAGCAAGTAAGAAATACAGGAACAAAAGAACTAACGTTAGATCATGCCAAAAGTAATAATCGCGTAGCGATTGAGCTGTGTGAGGAACGCTAGAACTGTTATAGTGAGGCAAATGGTCCGCGACAGCCGCGTGCGGCGGATCGATTACACAGAACCGTTCCTACTGCCCGTCTCACAAAAAACCTCTTATTGTTGAGGCGGAATCGGTGAACGGTTTGCGGCGATTACTAGTAGCTAAATGGGTTTTGTTGAGCACTTTTTAGTTTATAAGGGTCAACATTAGTGCTTTTACTCATAAAGTCAATGGAGATTACTTACAGCTATCGATGTGCGATCTGTCAGTACGGAGCCCCAATTAAAGGAAATGTAATCAAACATATCAAACATCACACTAAAACGGATGTTAGTTTGGATCAGTTCATCGATGTTGGCCTGGATCAGTTCATCGAATCAAACCTCATCACCATACCGTATGTTTACAGTATATTTTGTTGATTATCATTGGTGGGATGAGTTCAGAAAAAGTTTTGGGGCGAGTTGACCATGAGGTGTTGCATGGTCTCCAGTTTGAGGCTTAAAATGAATAGGCGTGACCTTCGACTTGTATTCAGTATCTTGAGTTATTTGATTTGTCTTCAGTAGTCCTGGGATGCTCAGAAAGACTAAAGGGCGGATGCCAGGGTGGGTTTGACCTATTGAACAGTTAGCTTTCTTTTCTCCTCGGCCCACTTACGTCCAATAATCTCGCTCTACTTCTATTCTAGTATCTGAACAATTTTAGTTGTACAAAAATGTCCCTGACTGCGAATCTTTAGTTGTGGTTCAGTCTGTATGTACTGTCACGATTAGGTTCTTGGTAATACCTGTATCACCCGTCCCTCCGCTGATCATCGACTTCCTCAAGCAAGCGTCAGTAGTGCCTCCATGATACCGAAGTGCTGAAATCTGTAGGATGATGTTTTGCTTGCAGATTCACGAAACAACAGTGCGACAAGATCAAGGAACTCATTGAAACATGCTTCGGAGTGAAATGTTCGGAACGCGTGTAATATATTGCAAATAGGTTTGGAATCACTTGAAATATGAGTAACTTTCAAGAAGAAAATACTAGATAGGATACCTAAGTAGCCTAAAAGAGTGCAAGTCGTGGCGTGCAGTTGCGCAGCCGCTCACATCGCTGGAAGGAAATTTATGCTATGATCCAGGTTGTGCTCTGTAATTTTTTGATACTTATTGATTGTTGATATTTGTTCGGCAAGTCGCGATAGGGATCAATTTATCGGATTCCACCAAAAAATGCTTATATGTTGGATGAAATCTTATCGCTGCAAATCTACAAATTGATCACTGCCAATATCTTTCAGTAAATTTGATTCGTTGAACTTGCTAAAGGTTTATACTCCCCGCGGAATCCGCGAATAAGCGACTCAGCGTTTTTCAGCATAGAACCTCGGCCGGCGCACGCGCTCGCGGGGGCCGGCTGGCGGGCTACGAAAGCAGCCAACGCGGTGCGATCGCATTGCGCATATCTCTGGTTAAGCTGTGAAGCTGTGATTAGGGGTTTTCATTTCGAAAACTATACAGACGTCTTTTATGTTGTTGTTGTTGTTCCTAGATTTCTAGATTTCTAGCTTAGATTGTATATTTTATTTGTTTTTATTGGAATGGTGCAAAGCGTCAGAATCCATTTTCTTTAGTCCGAATGTGAATGTTGCCATTACTTTTTGAGCAATTCTATGCGTGTATTCTTGATGCCGATTTTTTTGTATTTTTTGTGAATAAATATCGCCTCATTTCGTTTGTATGAGGCGCTCTGATCTGATCACGTTAGTCAAACGCTCGCGATTCTTAGGAATGAGGGATTCTAGCCTTAACAGGGTTGGCAGAAATAGCCACTTTGGGTGTGTACGTCGACTAGAACGGTTTTGGAGCCCTTAGTGCGGCTTGCTTGAGCCGTTTTTCGGCTCGAAAATGTTCAATGAACTATACCTGCGTGCCGCAAGTTCATTTTAGAGGAAAATTTGAGGAACCATTTTTATCATAAACTACGCCTTCAGGTGTGGTTCACGATAATTGTGAGCCTTACGTGAATTAATGGAACTCGTGGTAAATAATCGTGCAAAGGCTGCAAAGGAAACGCGAAAATCGGCGGATTTTGAGAAACACTTGTTTCCAAAAAGTAGTAGAAATAGCGGTTGTAGGAGATTATGACGACAGAAGTGGCATGGAAGGATATTTCGAAAATGCGTCAGCTATGTGTAGTTGCATATGAAATCGGCTACAGAAAGAAAAAAAGACCAGTCGCTTTGTATTCTCATTGTTAGGCTGCTTTCATTTCTTTCATTTGCGAGCGACCAGTCGCGCGACCGCTCGACTCTCGCAAAATCGTGGACTATGAAAGATGCCTTAGTGTCACACAGCTACTGTACAAGAAAACAGTGCGAAATAGTCGGGGATATTCGACTCATCTGACAAGGCCCCGCTTCCGTCTTCCACTGTCTATCGCAGGCCCGTGGGAGTGCTTATTCGGCTTAATCAATAAATTAAGAGGCTTAATGATACCTAGAACAGTATTTTCATACCCTTAAAGCTCAACACAAATTAACCAGTCCCGTGTCTGTGCTCTCCAACCGGGAGAGCGATGGCTGAGACTGGTGGGCAGAAGGATGGAAAAGTCTTTTTCTTCCGATCAATAAACATCAGTACAATCTTATTGCGAAATTTTCTTGCAAAAACACCATCGGCCTCAGTCGTCACCTAGCTTACCTACCGGAGATAGCACAGATTAGGGAAACGGGCATGGACATGCCCTGCCGGCAACACTCTCATTCACCTTACCATCTATGCTCAGAGTAGTGTTCGAATACTAATCATACAATAGATCCTATCATAATGGTAGACAGACTTACCTTTCCGTTACGATGATTCCCGAGCCATTGCCAACTCCTACTGTAGGTGGGCCCACTTTTGTCATGTTAGTGGCACTCTCCTGAAAAGATCCAGTATTGTATTGATCCGTTATTGAAATCGAAGACCACTTTTCGTCTTGGCTGGCGCAGAAGAGGTGATCTTGTACAGCATCAACTAATAAATCCCTTTCACAGAAAAATGGAGTACTGTAGAGTCGCGACAGTGCAATTAACTGACTAGCCGCTAAATGAAAACCATTTGAAATTCGCGCCCATTACTTGAAATGCGCGATAACGGTGGCGTTGGAGCCGATGGAACATCTGGGCGAGTGCCCGGTCTCTCTTTTCTTTCTCATCGGGGAAGCAAAGTTCTGTCCTTCTTCCGCGGATACTTCTTTTGACTCCTCCATTCCATTAGAGTTTATTGAAATAAGTGATTGTCATGTGTTAAACTTAATTTTGAATTTTTTAGATGCAGCCTCGTTTTTTGTTCTCGTAACCTTGAGTTATGAACTGGTTTTCAGTAATGTTGCAATAGATAGCACGAGTTCATTTCGACTGGCTTCTTAATTTGTGAAACTTTTCAACTCACAATTCGTTTAGAACTCATTAAGGTATGCCACTGGCTGAACCGACGGACTTGTTAGTGATACCAGCCAAGAAATTGTTTGCTGATATTAGTAATATGGTCAACTCACCTAGCTCAGCCGCTGTGAAAGAGCTAAATCCAGAAAAGTGAGCGGTGTTTTATCTACTCCTCAGCATACTTTTCAACGATGTATTGGACTTATTGTTAGGGAAGAAGTTGTGCTTACCTACTGATATCGTGAAGTATCGTCGTGTATCATGCATGAAATAGAATTTGCTCTAGTGTTGCTAAGCCACCACTGTTGCACATTTGACCGAGGAACACCTGTCCTTACCTGCGGGGCAATACTTCAAATTTGGCCTTTCCAAAATTCAGGCACTCGCAAATGAGAACAGCGTAGAGTATCTAGAAACTTACAAAACACTGCGCACTGTGTAGGCGGGATCTTCTTTCTCATTGCGAAAAGTAAACAAGTCCGAGAAGAGTAGAATTTGAGGAGTATTTTGAAGGTGATTCAAACTCGCGAAGGTCGTATTTGTCGTCGGTGTGGAGTTTCGAAAAGTTGAAAGTATGTTCTACTAGCGTGGTCACACTTAGCACTGCGCCTTTCGATTTTTTTGTGATCTATTTAGATTTTGAGGTTTGTGATGTTCTGTTTCATCGAATCCATAATCTTTTGTACAAATAATCGGACATTTGTACAGTATTCCCTAGTTAGAACCGGTTGAATAAGATTTTTCTAAATACTGCTATACCGTACTATATCGTGTTATTATTATCGTTCACATATTTAAGTGGATTTATAACATCTGCAAGGCGGCAGCGGTTGAAAAATATTCCTCTTTATAAATGAAGAAGGAAGGTGTGTCCCTAAATCATTCATTTATTGAGTGTGGTAGAGAGTCTCCATTGAGTTTCGAGTTCACTTTGAAGTTGTGGCTTGTTCACGGTTACAGTACTTGTCAAAAAAGTCCCCATCAAAACAAGCATAAATACTGTGATCTTTCGGCGACCTTTCTCCTGACATGTTATTCTTCATAGATCACCATTGCAACGTCAAGCTATGACGAATACGCAAGTACATTGAGAAATAGCCGTAAATTGAATAGCTAGGTACAGATCCTTGATTGTTCCTCTCCTTGAAGCCGATAAAGCCCGCTCCGTCGTGAATACTCTGCGCCGCGGCGCGAAAACAGGAAGGTTTGAAATATGTTTACCATCTGGCTCCGTGCCAACGCAATTTGTGGGCCAGCCGCGCACTCAGGTATGAAGATAGCGGCGGAGTAGAGAGCCACTCGGCTTGAAAACTCGTTTAGATCGCTTTTCGTTTCAGAGATTTCGTGTGTCTGACTCACTTTAGCTTATCGAAGTTGTCTTTTACAATGAATTTGACCGTTCTCTGTTTGTTTTCAAATAAGTTTGATTGAGTTTATTTTCAGAAACGAACTCGGAAAAAACGATATTGAAAAAAAGTTCAGTGCTCGTCATTGTCCAGACGACTTTTGCTTCTCTTATGAGGAGGCAATGCAACAAGAATGTGATAGATTAACGCAATTACGAGGAAAAATTGAAAAACCTGTTATTCAGGAAATGTGCAACCGGATTCATCATAGTAAGGATTTTGTAGGACTTAGAACTTTCCCTTAATATTATTTTTTGGGTTTCTTCCACTTTGATCGTTTATATTTTTAGGTACTTATTCGTTAGATGATCTTGTAGAATCGATAGAAAACTATCTTGAGGATTTCTATGTCAAAGGTGAAAATGTAGAGTTTACCCCTGGAACTGACAGGTAATTCATTATTTTTTTTTTGCTTTTTTATTTCTATTTACTTTTGTACTCTACTGTAGAAATTGAGCTCCCTCATCCATCCTTTTTCTCGACTTTGACGTGGTTCCGTTTGAGCGTGATGGCTAACTTTCTTGTTTCCTGTTTTGTCAAACAATTGTCCCTGGACAAATGTCACTTAGCAAAAACAAATCTTTCGAGTAACTGTGAAGGCACCCTCTCATTATTGCTCGCCACTTTCTTTAAAAATACGTTGATCAGTTTGAAATGACCTCATTTGGAAAATTCACCGGTCGGAAAAAACTGAAGTCACTGAGCAAAAAACCCGACGACGCTAGGTCAAAACCGAAGTCGAAATTTTTGAGATTTAAGATTTTTTTTTGAATAGTCATTCCTCGTAGTTCGTCCCTGCTCTAGTTTTTGAGTACTAAGGTTTTGAACTGTGAATTTTGACGAATCGGCAACTTGATAATTTTTTTTTTTGTAGAAGTGATTATGCATTCCATGTTCCCCGTTTTCCATGTCATTCCCTTGTATGGCAATCGTATTGCAGAACTGTACTTGCAAAGGTGACAGGAGTTGAAAAGAAAGGTGGAGCCGTGTTTTATACATTGCTGTATGACGACAAAGAGATCGGTCGAATTAATGGAAGGGATCTGAAGTGCGTTCTTGGCTACTGCTTTCGTACTCAGAATTTTTGCATATAAAAGTACACATGTTTATATCTCAAATATCCTCATTCAGACGCCGCTATCAAATTACTGAGGACGATATTAGATCGCTTATACTGTTGTTAGGTTCACAACAACCAGGGAAGCCTTGGCAGGTCAGTTCTTATCTGTGAGGATGTGATTCAAATGTGCGATTATGTCTACGCTGTTTTTGTTTAGATTGATGAAGGATATAAAAAGGAATATGGGGTCAAAGATAAACTAGCACCAATTTTCTGCTCATTTCCGAAGTCTTCGAATAAGATCCTCAACACTACTGGAAGATCTGTGGTACGGGAAGTGTTCTGTATTACCGAAGTTTCCCAGGACGTCAACATTTTTTCCTAAACTTACAGAATTCGAAAGACGACGACTCTGATTCTGATACACCCCTGGCCAACTTCCTCCCTCAACGGAGAAGTGGTTTAGCCTTACCTCCTAATGCTTCATCGAAACAAGTGGACAAGCAGAGAAAGAAGCAAGAGAAGAAAGAGCTGAAAGAGAAGAAGGAACCCAAGGAGAAGAAAGAAAAAAAGAAAGCGGAACTGAAAGAAAAAGAACAGAAGGAGAATAGTTCAGGGGTAAGGGATAAAGATACCGCATATTTCGTTTTACTGATTTCAAAACTGGTGTTTCTTGATATTCACTTCTTTTAGGACCTTACTAAGTTCATTTGCACGGGAAGTGCTAATGGTGAACACAAGCCAGAGAAAAACCCTGAAACACCTTTCCTAACTCCACAGAAACGTAGCGAAAAAAGATTCAATTCTGCTGTCAGCAAATTACAGGATGCCTGGCGGAAGAGAGACGAGCAGGTATTTTATAGTTAAATGTTATTCTTCAATTAATTTTGAGTTCAAGCCATCACCCTTGATTTGGTTATACTGAAGCGTTGATTAAGGCGTTCATCGATGCTGCAACAAGGGCTGCGAAGATCCTATCAGGTGTTCAGATCGATAAAATCCCTCATGAATGTCATAGGTTCGCTGTTCGAAAGGCTTACGACAAGGTCAAGGACGCGGAAGCCTTGTAAGTTCGAGTTTCTGTAACCCTAGGAAGAGAGTGCAGATTTAAAATTGAAGACGCGTAAGCTTTGTAAATGTTCAGGAAAAAGATGAAGACGAAAGAACAGCGAGCAGCGTTCCGAGAAAAAATACACGAACAAAGGCATCAGCTTCAGAAAATAATGTTGGCAAAAATAAAGGCCTATTTTAATCAGGTCAGCTATTTTAGAGTTTTTCATGGGATACCTCCCTTAGATTATAATTTTCTAATGAATTGTGAATAATTATCAGTTGTTTTCCTATTCATAAAGTCGTTTATGTTTCATATGTACTTTGTCCTAACTGTAGGTGTCCTTCTAATGCCAGCCGTTCCGTTATCAAATTGAAAACCGAGTAGTTTTTGTAGGAAATCGCTGAAGAAGACATCGTCGTCAACGAAGCGGCGTTGCCATGCCCTGGTCGGCTTGTCTCGGTTCCATCGGGCCAGTCATTAGTGTTCACTGACTGCTTGGTGTTCACACAGTTCTTTTCCACGTTGAAGAAGTTCATCGAAGCCGATCATAAGATCACAGCAAGTTCGTTTTTATGATTGCTAAATATCTCATGAGTACTCCAGAATTTATCTCGTCTGTCTGATTCATTTTGTCTTCTCAGAACAACTTTTCGATGCTGTTCATGAGGGCAGGCCGGGCTACATGAAATACACGGCAAAACTCTTTGGCTCTCTCTTGAAGACGTTGTTACAAGATCCGGAGTACGGGGTAACGCATTTTTTCTTTGATTTTTTTTTAGGTATTCAATGCTTTATTGTGTAGGTGAGAAAGTTTTTTGAGCATATTCTTTCAGAAGTTGACCCATTTCAATGCACGTCTTGGTGAGTTCCCAATTGACGATAACACTGTGTCTGAACTCTGCCGTGCTCTTCTGATTGGGAGTACGGGCTCAACAGACGAGTGAGTGCTTTTTTGTTAAATTATCCTTACTATGAATAAAGTGCTCGCGTCTGTCTGTCTGTCTGTCCTGTCTGTCTGTCTGTCTGTCTGTCTGTCTGTCTGTCTGTCTGTCTGTCTGTCTGTCTGTCTGTCTGTCGTCTGTCTGTCTGTCACGAAATTCCATACTACCTGAAGGAACACCTGGAGAGGTCGGGTCAACTTTGGAATGGGTTGAGCATAGGGCAAACCAACAGAGCACACGTGAGCTTAGCGGCCCCAAAGGGCAGGGCATGCGCCGGAATTGGGCGGGGTCATGGGCTAGTGTTGTATGAAGAAGTGATGCTAATATTATTTGTGCAGCAGAAGTGTCCATTGTGCTCGGTAAATTTGCTCATCGTAATGGAGCATATAAGGCATTCACCTGAAGGTTTGACTGGCATTTGAGTGCTGTTTAAGTGGAACTACTCCTCCCGTTTCTTTGTGATCACTCCAAGTTGGCTCCCATCGTAAATTCGATAACCATGTTAGATGCTCTGCAGAAGGGCAGGATTAAGCAAGGGCCACCGTCCTTCTAACTGGACAGCTTAATGCGTAATCAGTCAGGCTGTCAGCAACAAGTGAACTGAGGGAAAATAATGTGCTCATGGCAAGAGAGTAGAACAGTAAAGTAATTCTAGTTTCTTCCGCGGGTGAAAGGTATTTGTTCTCAGGAGAGTGAACAAGTGACTTTTTGCTTTGCAGTAGAAATTTTGAATCTATTATGGTCGTTAGGTTACGTTTTTCTGCATTTCCTAGGGGTGGATGGTTTATTTTTGTTAGAGATATTCGTTTAAGGCAAGTTCATAATGCAAACGACAATGCCGAGATCTCAACACAGAATGGCGTCGATAATGACGATATGGAGAATGCTGTGGAGAGCGGACGCAATACTCCAAGTGAAATTCACGATATGTCGCAGATCGATATCGTGGGTCTTGGAATGTTAAAATTATATCGGCTGTTTTTTCAATATTGAATGAGCTCCCTTTTTCCATTTCAGGATGTTTGCAAGACTTTCCTTGATAGTTTTAAACCTGATAAAGAACTTTGGGAACTCACTCCGGAGGACCAGTTGGGCATTCTTGGCTTAGTCATGAATCGTGTTCTCGAGCTTCGCTCCTTCAAGGTTAGTTTATCATAGTGACGTTATTTGGACTTGTTACGCGATTCGTCTATTCGCCCTTCAGGATTACATCGGCCAAGAAGGACTTAGTGATGCTGCACGGAGTTTGCGTGACAAGATTACAAAGCTCAATGAGCAGGTAAGGTTGCTCGAAATTCTTTTGCCCAAAATTGACTTTCGTGAAATGCATGCAAAATTTATTTCCATTGCATGGTATTAACTAGGTCAATAATTGGCAAGAGGAACTCAATGCTTTGCCCGTGTACGAGGAAGTGGCCGACCCTTCCTTGTTGTCTCGCAGTCAAACGCGTGAAAGAGCCGAGAACCAGAAACAGCGAGAAGTGCTTGAACGAAAAATTGAGGAGAATAAGGACAAAGTTGAGGAATTCCTCGAAAAGCTCACGGTTCGCGTTGTTGTTTTTCTGTTCAGTCACACTTGTATCACCAACATTTTTGTTTTGTTTTAGTTAGAAAGGCAGGCAAAGAATCAATCTAAACGTGTGGTTCCTATTGGGCAAGATCGACACTTCCGTCGGTATTACTGGTTCCATGGAAAATCGGCTGATGACGGTATCTGGATCCAAGATGTAAGTCGCTGGTTAATACAGCGGTATATTTCCATTTCAATTCTTTGTTGCAGCTTGGCGTAACTTCTTACGAAAAGTTTATCCGCGCCTGTATCAAAGCTGGTAAGTCATTTGAAGAGGAACAAGAAGAAGAAGATGCAGAGGAAGAGGTCAAAAACGTGGAGAATGCACTTGAGTCGTCTCTGAATGGTAACCAAAAGCCCACTGGAACTCCCGGCCCAGAAGCTGATAATGTTGTAGATAAGAAGAAGTCTGGGGACGATTGGCCAGCTCTTGAACCGGAAAGGTGCGTCGGTTATAGTTTTATATCCTGTTTTTCGAAACTTACCGATTGCAACGTTCACTGTTCAGCTACACAGAAACGTGGTACAGAGTGCCTGATGCGACGGCATTTGACAGCTTGTTGAGTTCTTTAATCAAAGCTGGAGTCAGAGAAGGCAGACTGTTAGCGGTAAGTATGGATTCATTCAAGATGCTTCAATGTGCTCTCTTCTATTTCTCTGCTCATTTCAGTTCCTCAGAAAGAATAAAGATGCGATAATCAACAGCATCGCTGGCGGAAGCGCAAGGCAGAGTCAAACGTATGTTTTTTTGGCAATTTCTTGTTTTGATTTTTTGTGATTCGGTTGAAGTTTGTCTTACTTTGGGCTAGTATCTTTTTCACTCTGAAAGGCATCTCTATTTTGCCTTAAATATATATATTGTTATCGGTTATGTTACCGTAAACTAAAATTGCTTTTAAATGTACTATATGGTATCGAAGCTGTTATAGGCCTGAACCTAGAGACGTCGAAGGTGAAGACGAAGATTTGTTCACAGAGTCCTTGACTCTACTTCGAAAGTCCATCGTCCATCTAGCATCGGACCTCAGAGACAGTTACTTCACGAGTATAGGAAGTGTTGAAGATTTCGAAGCGGAAGTGCTGTGTTGTTCAACACTTGACGAAGTGGTATGTGTCGCGAGTTCTGCACCTCAAGTTCTAAATCGTGTAACTTGAACTTTCAGAAAGAAAAGCTAATGATCCTTGCCGATAGCATAACACCGTCCGCCATTGTTAAGCGGTTGGATTTCAAGGTTGCTTTGCAGACTGGTGAGACTTTCCAAGTTTTCTTTATCAAAGTCATAAAATCGAGGCATTTGGCGTATTGCAGTTTGAAATGGAGATTTTTCTTCGAATAAGAGGAGCTTTTCCGCTTTCATTCTGAGATAAGGCTCTACTGGTTCAGGTCAACACTCCTGTCTGATTATGGATCGATGGAAGCAACGGTTAGCAGAATGTCGTAATGCTTCCGGTGTTCATCTTCTTCGATGTTATCTCGACTCTAGAATCGATTGGAAGAAAAGCGTTGTTGAAAAGGTCTGAAATACTTGTTTTTTGTTCATTTCCTTTGTCCTCGTGAGAAAGACCTTCTACTTGATGATGCCAGGATGGTTCCGTAGGCAGAAGCCGGTTATGTTTTGAAATGCCGTTCGAACTTTTTGGGTCGGTTGCCTAGTTTCAGGCTTGTCTGTAAAAAATTAGAAGTTGGCGCTCGTAAGTCACCTTGTACATGATTTGTCTTTCGCACGCTCCTTCAGTTCAGTGAAGGTGTCAGGCGCCATTTTTGATCCAAAAAGACATAGCATTATAAGCTGAACATAAGTAAAGTGATAAAAAAAATCGTTGTTTAGAGATGTAACTCGTGTGGCAGCAGGAGGACCCCTGAAGCTAAAATTGCGTGTGCTAATTGTGCGGTCGTCGTTCATTACTACTGTACACGACCACGATTGGAAGAAAAACCTGTTACGTAAGTCATCAGAATGACGTTGTTTGTTTTTTATTATCGGATACGCGGATTTTTTGACTTTATTGATTTGACTTCCAGGTGGCTATGCCCAATATGTGAAAGGGCTGAAATAAAAAAGAAGAAGGAGGAGTCTATGTCGCAGAAAGCGAGTAGAGCATCTCTTAAAGAAGCCGATGCTGGAAATTCAAGCGGTGATGAGTCGAGTGCAGATGAAAGTTGCGACTCGGAGAGTGACGATGATGACTTCTTTGCGAGCAAGGTACGAAGTGTGTCTGCTACACCATTTGTTTCTGAATGGTCCATATTTTTCCAGCACTTTCGGAGAAGTACCAGGAAACGTCTCTTGGAAGACGTTTTTGAAGATGATGTGGAGGATAAGAAATCCCGTGCGAAACGTGCAAAAGTCAATCCAGTCGCTGAGGTGAGTGCAACTCTGTTCATTTGGAATTCGTTTCGTGTGAAAAATTGTCGCGTGCCTCTGCTATCGTTGATTCCCATGGTTGCTCTAGTAAAATGAGGCATTTTTTTGCGTGATGCATATTTACAAATAGTTTGGCCCAGCAGATATTTCTCTCTGATTCCCTTCCGAATAGCGGGTTGAAAGGAGAGTTCTAGTGTGCGTCGTTTGACTCCGATCTGGAAAGAACCTTTCAGAGATAATTGAATGCGGATTTCTTGCGAGGAAACTATATGGTTGGCTTTTGTGCATTGAAATTTATTTTTTCAGGAGTGCACTGACTTACTTGGTCGCGTTAAAGCTTACAACCGTCTTTATCGAACATTACAAAACATTCCGGCCGGTCGAGCAAGCAGGCGAGCGGTAGCTTCATCCATCGATGGCCTTGAAGAGTCTATACCTGAGGTAAGGATTCGGCCAACTCAGCATAACTGTTTTGCGTCAAAATAAAGTCATCTCTGAGCATATTTTTAAAGGAGTACTCTAGGAGTAAAGGAGGTTTTTGGTACATTTCTTCGCATTTATGACTTTAATCCTGTGTAAAATCAAAGGGTAGTGGACCTATTGTTCCATATTGTTCCTTGTTTTCGGTGTGGGTTGACGTGATATGTTGATCGCACTGTTTTCACTGGATTGTAGAGAGTTACTGTAATTGAAACTCAAAAAAAACTGAAGGTTGATTGTCTTAGCTTCGAAAAGACTCAAAAATAATTATGACAAGCTAATTGTGTTTCAGTATACTTCGCTGGGTTCGTTCGCCGCAGATTTGAACAACTTCTTCAAACATGCTCGCTCATATTTGGAGGTAGAATTTCTTTCACTCGTTTCCTTAACTTCCTTTTTTACAGGATTCTATTTTCTAGGAGCACAATGAGCGTAAACTTGAAGAGTTGGAAACGCTTCTGTTTGACTTGGATCTTAATTCACTGACTAAATCCCGTTAGCCGTGTTAATAGTAATTTCCAATATCGATTCCCTGTCATCGTGAGCAAGATTTGTTTCTGTTTTTAGTGCAACTTGTTTAGCTCTTTAGCTTTCTCAGTTGTATTTATGGCTAATTTTTCACATTACCACTTATTATCAAAGTGGTTGTTTTTTTTTTCGTCAAATGAGACTCTACCTTGTATACATTTTCGTTATATTTACCGAATTTCTTGGCTCTAGTACTTTCATTGATCTTCACTCTTCCTCGGTCACTCAGTATCTCACCTCGTCAACCTCGTACCTCACACAGTCTCCCAGTATCCCTCTTGCGACTAGATTTTTAGTAAGCCCATATACATTATGCGAGGTTTTATGTGAGCAACATTTCTCAGTAATGATTGTTTTGTCGTTGAAATCGTCCCACTTATATTGATTTCATTTTTTACGCTTCTTCTAAAAACATATGTCAGTGTTGGGTGTGGGTGAAATGTCGTGGTACTGGCCATTTTCTCGTCCATGTGTGTACTCGCCTGTAAAGGTGTGGGCGGGAATATTGCACGTATTACTTATTGATTTCTGCTATGCGTTTTACTGTACCAATCTATTGATTGATTTGTGATTTATGATTTGTAGCAGCTGGGAAGAAATGGATGCGGAAGTCAGTCAGTTGGGCATTTGAGATGCTGTTTCTTTTATGGACAAGGTATTTCTACTGTTTTTTCCTCGATAGTAATTGTAAGTTTAAGTCAAGGACTCACATAAATAAAGTAGTATTTTATGAGTGTTCAAGCGAGGAAGCTTTAATCTTCAAGCTCGTTTTGCATGTACAAGTGTTTTTTTATGATACAGCTGTATAGATAATCAATGATATTGTGCTGTTACGTTTTTGAATGAACGATAAACCTTGATTTGGTGCTGTTGTGTTATTTAATGGGTATTACAAAGGATAGCCCAACTGGTATTGACCTATTTTCAACTGTTTACTTTTTCGAATTTGTGGTTATTTACATTTTACGGTAGTATAGCAATCAATATGGCTGCTCCTACAACTGGAACCACTGAGAACGATATGAAGACGTTCCGTGATTTTCTCATGCAATACAACAACGTAACCGAGCAGTGTTTTGGTGCCTGTATAAATGATATGACGACAAGGACTGTAAGTGAAAAGGAAGAGAAATGCAGTACGAATTGCCTGGACAAATACCTGAAAATGACCCAACGTGTCTCGTTACGCTTCCAAGAACATCAACTTTTATCTGCGGACATCCAAGGTGCCAGTTTAACTCGAAGTTAGGTGATGATTCTCGAAAAAGTTGTTGTTGTTGTTGGTTTGCTGAGGATTTATTTCTGATTGGCATGTACTCTTGCAAAAGTGGTGTATTTGTCTCTTCAGTGCTATTGTGTTATTGCTCAGATTGTTCATGAAAAATAGGATAAATATTAGGTCTAAGCTTTCGTGAAATTTTGGAATTTCAGCGCGGATTAACCGGTTTCTGCCTTTGTGTTACCGAGTGATATGAATTGCTCGTAAAAGTTTTATCCTTATACCTTATCGCAACATGATGTCCAACTCAATTGTGGCTGGCAATTTGTAGAGATTCAATATCATGGCAGCTGTAGGGCCATGTAGTAAGATGAGTTCTTCATGGATGGGTAAAAGGTTAGATCGTTGAAACTGTTCAAAAGCATAAGTTGACTTACGGAATTGCCGTAGAGTAACTGATCTATTCATTGTTTCTAATAGATTAGGTAGTGCCGCAACAGGTTCCATCCAAGTTTGTAATGAAATAGGTAATGATGGTGAACTGGTTGGATGTCACCAGTGAAGTTCCTTTTAACTTACTTGGTACCATTTATCGATTCATGACATAGAACAGACTGTTTTCGGTGGTTTCCATTTATGAAATGGAGAGAGAAGCACTAAAATTTTTAACGTCGTAGGAATTAGGCAAAAACGGTACGCGGCGTGATTCTAGGGATTCGTAAGGTGTTTGTCATCCTCGAGTGGGCGGGGCCAGACGATTGGGACTTCAATTTTTGGGACGAAGCAGTTAATCACTCGCTGAGGAATGTGCTTAGCACCCGCCTTCTTGGGTACTAACGTACTCAAGCTCCAGAACTTTTACTTTATTGTTTTTCTCTTTAGGGCCTCGAAAAACCAATCGGAAAGTTCCTATTTATTAATAGTTATGGCCTCTCTAATGTGAAAAATTTGGTCAGTAGTAAACAGCCTCAATTCTAGGTAGGTAAGCTTTGGAAAATACATCGCACGGAATCTATTTGTGGCCTTTTCACGACGCTGATCGCTGATACTATTAAGTTGACAATCAAATAACTGCGGTTTTTCCAAGTATTTCAAACGTTCATCTCGACGGAATTATTTTCTGTTTTCGAAGCCATATAAATATAATACAATACAAATTTCTTCTCTCTTCCTTTCTTTAAAACGTGATTCATGGTTTCCTAAAATCCAATAGTATAAACAAGAAGGGATGAAAATTTTGGAGGAGTTCATGAAATCGAGAGAGGAGCCATGACATCCGTCCCCTTTGGACTATCAAACTCTCACAGCTCTCACTCGAAAACATCAGTAATTTGTTTTCCTCTCTCCTTTGAACGTCTGTCACATCCATTTGAGAATCCTGCGAGGAAGCTGAGGAAAAATAAGCCTCATTTGTTGTCGAGTTCGATGGGATTCTGTTGCACTCTCAAATTTTTCATCTATGAACTTTTCAAAACTCGAAAACTATGCAAAGGCTCGCTACAAGATTGATTGCAAAACTCCGAAGTCTTAAGAAAGATTTCTGTTGTCTTATCGATTCAAGCAATATTCCCATTCCCAGGACGTTCCTGGTACTTCAGTGCTTATTGTGCACTGGTCAAGTCAACCTTATCTGCCTCAACACTTTCGATTCAGTTCTGAAGTCAAAGCTAGTCCACCTTCCGTAATCTCAGATGCACTGGTATGGGACCGCATAGCAGCAGAAATTCAGCTACCGTTGTAATGGGCTCAGGTCGGCTTCCATATGTGGACAGTGCCATTCTGTTGTTGGAAATGGATCGGAGTTCATTAGTTATACCCAGTAATCACTTACTAGCTTCAGCAGACTGTGAAGTTCTATGGAGCTGACGATCATGGCCCAAATTGTGCTAAGGCCAGGTCCGATGGACCTCTGGAAGGATCTTGAAGCCTTCAGAGTCTCCTGACGTGAAACTTTCAGGACTTTGACTTGTCTCTTGTTATCCAATTTTGATTTCTATTTGCTCTGATGACAAGAGTGACAGTTCTCCAATCCAGCAACTGTTTGCACTAAGGTGGTGTAAAAAAACAAATTGTTGGGTGAACCGCGAGTATATCAGTAATACTGAATGCGACTTCACTGTGAAGGTCCTTGTTCTAGGCAACTGATCTTATTTCTCGTGCCTGAATCCTACTAAGAGGAGAACATGTGATTTATGAGCCTTGTCTGTTCCTGAAATGCAACTCAATTTTTCCTATACGCTATAAACAACTATGTTTTTCTCTTGTCCTATGTAAATATCTCGAGAGTTTTTTTTAGTTCCTCAGATTTCTCAGGTTTTGATTTTTTTTTCAAATCTCATCAGTCTGTGATCATGCGCAAAAGCTAAACGCTCATTGTCGTACTCTTGAGGAACACGTTCTATTCAGGTCATCTGGTATTTGTTACATGCAGGACCTACCGATTTGTAGCAAAGCTGTCGGTTCTAGAGAAAATGGGGCACTGACAGTGCTACGCTCATTGCAATGATTCCATGTTGCATTTCAATGTCTTAACGATACTAGATAGAAGTCGGATGCATGGCGCAGAGCGCCTGAGAAGGAAGAATCGAGGACGCGCCTGTAGTGCTTCTTGTTTTGTAGATTACATGTTCTATTTTGTTTACATATGGCCTCGTCTACGGCGACGCTGTAACGAAGTTACATTTTTCCCAGGAAAGTCCTTTCCAGCCTTCTTCCCCGACCTCCTTCACTTTTCTTACGATAATCACAAGCACTAACCGTGGAGGAGAGGGAAGAAGGAAGAGTATGGAACGGGGGATGGGAGGATTTTGAGTTGAGTGGTGACCGTCAGACTTTGAAGATTGCGGTATTCTGAAGTTCATTTATTCAACTAGTTCAAAACGTAGGGCTTGTCCACTTTCCCTTTGGGTGAGTACGAAAACAACCACGATGCGATTGGACCCATCGCCTGTCGTTGAGTAGCGTCTACCACAAGGATGTATCAACGACAACATCAGAATTTTCGGATACAACTAAAGAGTAAGCCCATGTACGAAGAAGGGTTGGCCACAATTAGGGAATCGATGATGGCAACTGAAGCAGAAAGGACAACGATCGGCAAAAACGAGGTTAAGTGCTGTCATTAGTGAAAGATGAATTAACTTTGTTCTTGGGCCACTCAATCACAGCACCGGCTAAGAACGGAGAGCCAGAGGTTTTATCAGATAGTCGTTCACTGGCATGGTGGCTTCTAGAGCTGCTCACGCTGTCTAGATGTTCATCCTTTGAAAGTGCGTCTTTTCGAGACCTCCTGATTATTCCTAATTAGATATCGCATATGTAATTGTCTTTAATTGCCCAACAAGGCAATTACTTGCTGTCGTAAATCAAAACGACAGTGCTCATTCTTAGTAGAAAATCTAGGGACGGCATTCAG
This sequence comes from Haemonchus contortus, assembly GCA_000469685.2. NCBI lineage: Eukaryota > Metazoa > Nematoda > Chromadorea > Rhabditida > Trichostrongylidae > Haemonchus > Haemonchus contortus. The sequence goes on from LS997565.1 coordinate 43,208,616, forward strand.
ACCCCTACTCCACCGGCTGGTCACTGGGGAAGAACAGGGAGCGCACAGCTTTTAATTCTCAACAAGTTTGTGTTCCTTTCGCAGAATGTCAGCTCGATTGGGGGTACATATTTCACCTTTTTCAGTTCAAGATGCTGTAACTTCGAAATGATCGCCTTTGGTTTTTACTCCGTTCTGCAGCCCTAGTTTCCAGTGGTTTTCATGGAATCCCCCTCCCCGGGTCGTGAAAGCTTGGTTTTGTATAGAGTTATTTCTCAAACAGATACATCTCCATGACTTACGATGGCTGCTTTCACAGTTCGCGATTTGGCCAGCGAGCGCGCGAGCGAGCGACCGAAGGACTACTCGTCCGGCGGTATCGATCAAGATCCAGTTGTAAACAAGGGGCAAGCGAAGCCCCCAGTCACTCGCTCGCTCGGGCGCTCACGGGCTAAGTAGCGGACTACGAAAGCAGCCAATGCTAAACATGGTCGAAGGGTAATGAATGCAAGGCTATTCGTTCTCTACTTGATCGACGAACTATCATTTGAGAAGCTTTGTTCTCTCTGCAAAACCTTTCGATCTGAATCTTCAACTTTTACCGGTCGAGTCTTCCTATTGCTGGATTGTTCAGGCTATCTATGAAGTGGATCACCATGGCAACCACAGTCTGTGCATAGTTTTATGGGTTCCACTCTGCAATAAACTTGGATATCGAGTGTTTGCAAAAATTTGTGTAGAACGCTCTACCCTTTTGAGGTCTTTTCTTTCCAAAAACAAAAAAGATCAATCGGGCTCCCCACTATGCAAACGTTTTCGCCGGTCTGTTTTCGGTTTTCTTTTGTTGCATTTCGATTGATAGCGTCGATAGTGTGACGTTGTAAAGATAGCATTGAATTGGTGTAACGCTAGAAACCATTGATCAGATTTTCTGTTGTTAGACGTGCTCCCTTTCGTCGAATCGAGAGATCGCTTTGTTTTCCTTTTGCCGTTTCTCGGATTGTCAGAATGATTTTCTGTCAACGTTAGCCAGAATTTGAAGATTGTCTAGGTCTCTTCCTTCTTGAGAATCTCTGCGATTTTCAAGAGAGATAGGAGTACGGCGCACTCCAACAAGGACGATAGTCGTACATGTTTCGGAAGGTTTTAGCCCTGTTCCCATGTAAAAAATTTTCTTACTGGTAACCTTTTTGAATAGTTGACTAATGCTGAGAAAAGAAATGTTGTCGTTTCTGAGTGCGCCGTGTCTTCGAACCCCTTTCCTATCATGACGAGATTGAGTGTATGTAAAACACAGCGCTGCTACCCAGGTACTTGAGGATTCAAATTCGATTTTGGTGGCGGAGAGCGAAGTCAATATCCTGGAAAAGATTGAGCATCCTTCTCATCTCCGGGATTCCTACGAATACGGCTATTTTTGACCCCCTTTACCGAATCTTGGTCAGGTGACGGTCTCCAGGAGCTCAAATCGTCCCCGACCAGCCGTCTGATCAGCTTCTGTGAGCATATTTGGCTTCTGTGACCATTGGGTCATGCTTTGGTTGAGGTTTTCTGATTTAATTAGTGAAGTATGTCACAAATGTGAGAGATCAGTGGAAGCCTTCGTTGCCCGACCTGATACGTTTGCATGTCAAAGTAAATAATATGCTAAACAAACGGCCTTGGAGTGGTAAAGAGATTGCTCGGGCTGAGTGAGGCTCGTTCCGACATAAACTACCTCATCTTCGCCTATCAAATGCGTCTGGAAGTTATTTTACTAGCAAACCGACTTCGTTGTTGATTTCCCTAGTGGATTCGCCCAGGTGCATCCTCACTGTGCCTCTTCACGACACCACTTGTCAAACCCTCAAACCTGAAGGTTTGCCAGCCTCTATCCATATTACGACCAGTCCAGTGCCTTGAACTCCGACCGTTTTTTCCTTGAATATGCTGGCTCCACTTTGTTACCCAAACAAATAAGTCTTGAACTGTCATAATCCATTAAGGGCCCTTTACGAAATGACATCTTGGTGTACTTTTGGATGTCGTAAAAAAGTTCCGGTGAAAGACGAAGGCCCAAGGTCCCTGATGTACTTTTGGAATAGTGCATCGTCCAAGAAGAATTCCTTCAAACTTACGGAGATTGAATTATATGATAAGTCAATCGACCTTGGGTTGCCTATTTCGTTCGCTCGTCATTTTTCTATCGAGAAAACACGTCCTCAGTCGGAAACTTTCCCAGTCTCGTTTCCCAAAACTGGTCGTCCAATCGCTATTACTCGTATAACTACAATGTTTCAGTTTCAATTTGTTGCATCACCTTCGCCTTTCAAAAGCTCTCCTAAAAACTCTAAAGACTCTCCAAAGGTGTTGACGGGATGACTGAAAACGCTATTCCGACTCAGAAGTAGATGTAGAACTACATAAAGGGCCGAAGATTCATATGATAAACGGAAACGATCGAAAACACTAAAGTTTCCAAGGGTCTTTAGATCCGCACCCAAAGAGCACCTGAGTTCATAGTTCGCGATTTGAGCGATCCTTCGAGACGGTGATTCGATGATAATGGAAAGGATGCATATTGGTCTAGTGATTTCACAGTTTCTTTTTTGTAACTTCATACCTCACGAAATATAGGAGAGTAATGTGAAGTGGTGCACTGCTGCGAGTTTGATTGGGGAATCAGATCCGGGATCGATGCCAGCCTAGGCGATCCAAGCTTTCTATCTCTTGGGGATCGGTTAACTGGTACCTGACTCATCTAAGAGGATAAAAATGCTGACTTGTTCATCGATTGGCCGCGCAAATTACTGTAGTTGGGGAATTAGTGGCGAGTGGGTCCTCCTCGGGATTCAACAGTGCCAATCTTTAACTTGTATCTTTTCTTACGACTCACTACGGAACCATACTTTGTAGCGCTTTCGAATTGGATGCGGTGCTATAGACACTTTTTGATTCGGTCACTCAGCGATAATGTTTCGAAGCTAGTTACTCACTAAGAAATCCTGCAGCAGTATCGTCAAAAAGTATCGAATAGGCACTAATTAGGATTCGAGCAGGAAATAGAGGTTGGAGCGCAGAGTCAATGGTAATTATAAGGAACACAACTTAGTTTTACGATCCTGTCAGTGCATTTGTCCATTTCCCTGTTTGAATTGAAAATTTTCCATCGTTTTCGTTCATCATATGAATCTTCGGCCCCTTATGTAGTTCCACATCTACTTCTGAGTACTTCGTCGGAATACTGTCTTCGGCCATCCCGTCAATGCCTTTGAAGGTTCTATCCACGAAAAAGCGGAAAAAATTCGGTTAGGAGGATATCTTCAAAGCTCAATGGTCCATGAATACAACTTTTATTCGATCGCTCGCATTCAATTTACGTAGATGGATATTCGTACGCCGTCGTTGAATCCGATTATATCGGCTCAAATTGCCTTCGTACAAATCCGACATCGTTTTTATTTGTTCCCAAAGAGGCTCGAATGTGATGGTTCTCTCTTTTTTATGAGGTGACGGTAGTCTTCTGAATCTTTTAGGTGGTAATCTCACCTGTTTCTGGAATACGCCGCGCATTCGACCCCCATTTCGAATCGTAATTGCATTTTGAATGCGTATGTGGCCCAATGCAAGAATGTGCGGTGGCCAGTGGATATACAAGTCAGTGCTTCTATCCTACTAGACGAGTTTGGTACCCATCTATCGCCCCCGGAGAAGTGAAAGACAAGAACGGTGTCGGATATCGAGGCGGGAGCCGATCCCTGGATAGTGTGGAGATTATCAACTGGTGGCTCCAAACGCTCGTTTATTCGGAATAGGGCTTCAAATCTGGTAATTCAATGCAGTAAGCTAATAGAGCTTATGGGATCATCGTAAAAAGGATGGGATACTCAAGAACTTGCAAGACTCGGAGTTTTTGTTACGAATGACGCTCTTGAAACGACGTAGTTAGACTTCAAAAGTCTGACAATAAAGTTTTTCGTTGCCAGTTCCGCCTTCGAATGGCCGTGTAATTGCCGTTCGACGGGTGACGTTGCGTTTATGTAGGATTGAGTTACGAGACGGAGAAATAAGTACCCTTAAGCGTGCTTTTTCCTTATAAGTCCACTTTTTTTTATAAGTTTATGCCTGTTCTCGTATTCACTATTTTTTACCAGTTTTGTGATTAATAGTGTTGTCCCCCATTATTTTCCAAGGTTTATAAGCAGAAGCGCTCAGATTCTACCTTTGCCGATCGCCAACACTCTTGAAAACTTGTCCGATCGCTTTCTGTTTTCGCTCTCTACTAAAATAACCTGAAATCAATCATGGTGGCGAGAGCCTCAGATTTCAGCTTCTTAATGAATTCCTTCGGATTTTTTCCCCTGCCAATCTCTCCATTTTACTGCTTTTATTTTTGAATCCCCTCATCCACGGGTGGTCTACCTAATACCTTGAGGAGTCTCTAAAAGTACCCTGGGCCTTTGGTTTCCTTTCGCTGCATTCATTTAGTGTGCCTAATCCAAGAAGAATCGAAAAGGATTGGTTTGCCCCAGTTCACGTCAAGTTTATGTAATGTAAGGTCGAAAAGCCGCAATAGGAAACCCAGCGGCCGTTTTCAAACGTATATACGAAAGCCAAAAAGCTTTTACCTCAGTGAATCCCGTGGGACTTGGCGTCACTCTTGAAGTTTAGCTATCGAGGTGTCACTCGTAATTGACAGCGTCTAGCTGACTGCCGGCGGATATCCGCTGTTCAATAGACATGGCAATATTTTCCCCGGACACCAGCCATTTTTTGCTATAAGTTTTCGCAACAGAAGTTTCCACCTCATTTGACCCGAAATAACCACCCTGCTAATGCGTTGGCATCAAAGAGTCTCCCGTATGCCGGGGTTTTTCACCTAGTCACTTCCTCAAATGTTGGCATGCTGTTCAGAAAAGTCTGGATTTTGAAGACTTCTGGCGCTAATCATCCCGCTTTCTGGTATGCGCCCTGCATTCGATTTGCATTCAGAATCGCATTGGCATCTGAATGCATATAAAGCGGCCTATAGCACTGACTAGCGGTAGTTAGCTGCTGTACGAGTCAGTGCTCTTGACCTTCCAGTTAAGTCAGGTATCAATTGCCAGACTCCGGAAAGACTGAAAACAAGGTTTCTATCTGGGATTGGGACCCGGAACCATGCGTGTGGTAGTAGACTACTTGGCAATACATCGCCTTCACCCTTGATGAATATAAAATAAAATTTCTACATAGTCATCGGGTTCGCTAAATAACCAGCTAGATTGGTATTTTCTAATTTCTTATTTACTTACTTATTTACTCACTTATTTATCTATTACTACATTTCAGGCGGCTCTTGTTCTTATTTATTTATCAACTTGCTTTTAGTTAATTTTTCCCTATCTATTTATACATTTATTCATATTGTTTATTTAATTTCATGTTTGTTATGTTGATACGTCTGGCACTAAAGATCGTGCTCTGAAGATCAGGTTTTTCGTGGAAGTTCGTTTCGTTGAGATCGATTTTCAATGGGCCCCTTTGGTAAATCGTCGTAGGGGTCTTTGCATGATCCCATCGTCCCATGAAAGCTTTCCTCCTCGGAATCGCTGAGATCGTGTCTAGTTAGCGGCCGGCCGCCACGGGCTAGTTCGTTGGGTTCTGAACATTTCTATAGATTGGCATCACATCGCATGGAAAACCGGTATTGTACGGCTCGCGACGGCTCTGATGGCCGCCGCCCATTTTACTTTCTCCCTCGCAGCGTTTCGACCACCCTCCCAGCTTGTTTGTTCCCATCGATGTTCCTCGTCTTGTTCCTCGTCCCTAATGTGTGTACAATTGTAATTAATCTTGAGACCATAGTTGTTAGCCGAAAGACTGGATGTTCTCCTTTATCACATCACCTACCCGGGTGAATTAATCTCCCGACCTGATTCATATCAATTAAAATCTTTCCCAAGTTTCTTTTTTCGAATGTAAGCATAATCTTCTACTCTCATAACAATTGACTTTTAATTTTTTCATATCATTGTGCCAATTCACTTGAAATTCTGTCATAGTTAAAAAAATTTTTTTAGTTAAAATTCAAAAGTTAAAATATTTTGGACCGTGAACACTCAAAAATATCATTGGGATCGTTATTTGAAGGAATTTCAGTCGTACTCGATAGCCTGTAGTCAACGATATATTGATCAAGTTTTTCTTGAATATTTTGAGAGCCTTTTCCAAGACAGGACCCTTCATCCGGGATAAGCTGCGTATGGAATTTCACATGGGCCTTGTGGAGGGGCTATTAGGTCGCAAAATAAATGGTGTTTTTCCTTCAAATGAGAATTTTCCTTATATACCATTTTTAGCACCATGTCATACACCCTTCGAGAGAAGGTCACTTTTTCTGAAGTCCACTTCTGTATTCATTGAGATTTTTTCTCGACATTTGACATTTTCCCGTCGGTAAAACTCGTTTTGATCGGCTTCAATATCCACCTTTATCCAGAGAAAAAACCAGTAATTAATAATGTACTTCTTACTTTGTCGCAATCTTTTCGGAGGATCGGCTACGCAAAGAGTCCAGCAAAGCCGTGACGGTTTGCTTTCGATTGTTCAACGGCTGTCCGCTAAGCCGTGGAGGTGAAACTCGAAGGTTTTTGCCCCGCCTAGACATTGAAAAACTGGTGGAACGTAGAGGAGACATCAGTTGATGGACGGGGACTACACTATTGATCGATTTCTTTGCCTTATAATAAAAAATAGATTTTATTGTTGGGATGTCGTCAAAACTCGTTCTGATGTTCTTCCTCAAACACCTCTTAGTCATGATGCCTATGGTTTCATATGTGACACCTTTGGAGGTACGGTTAGACAAGCTCCACTTGGGTGACCCAGGTAACAGTGACTTGTCTTTGGCCCTTTAAACGTGAATACGAGTTCATTTCCAGGAACTCTTCACTGAGTTGATCTTTTCGGCATAGACGACTTCACTCTCCTTAAATACTCCTCCCTCTTCCCAACATCCTACTTCTTAACCTTCATTTTTTCATATCCATATCATTCTTTTCTTCGTTTTGAGTTCCCTGAGTTTTGAAAAATTGAAAGCTCATGACCAAGCCGTATATTTTTGACATCTGTTGGTGCAATAACGCCATAGATTTTCAACAAATCGTGTCATTACATTCGCTTTCCGGCCAGAGGAATGTGCCTTCTTCAAGGGCGGGGCAGGTCACTCCATTTTGGACGTCATCTCGATCAACGATCCTTGGAGGTGGAGTTTGCGGATGTATAGTCTTCGGTGTTGTGCCGCGCGTGCGGTGGTGCGAAGTCGCGCGGCGGCTGGGAGCTAGTTGTAAAACGCATCGTCGCCCGGTTTTTGAGGTAATCTCCCAATTAATTCGACCAGAGACTGCTTTCGATCAAATTAAGGCCATCCGATCATCTGCAAACTCCCATACTCATAATAAAACGTATTCTATTGAAAAAACTTTCTTCAAGTCTCATCGAGTTTCCATAAACTCCCTCCTTAGAAAAGCTTTTTCGATGCAGCTGTAGAGGTTCAACTAGTAACTTGTTATCGATCATTACCTACAGATTTGTTCATTTACTGCTGGATCAGAGTAATTTGCAGGGAGGCGAAGGATTGGTTCATTAACACCGACATTGAACTCTGTAGCGAGAATAAATGCCAGACGTCCCCTGAGAGCTTGGAGAGTGAGCCATGCAGTTGTCTTCTCATCTCCCGTTCTTTCCATCATGGATAGTAGTCTGCTAATGTTTTTTGGCTTCCACCATGGCCTGTGAGGTTTAGTTAGTGCTTAGTTCAGGGTTTTTACTCCTTTACTGAGGGTCTCGACTAGTGTGCCGATCCTCAAGATGATGAGGGGGTGATAGACTTGGATTTCTTGTGAACGGCTCGATATCATATGTGGTGATTGGGGTCTAGCAACGGTATCGTCTGAGCACGTTTTCAGAGGCAGAATTGAATGAGACATTGTTCCTTCATTTGTGAATAGTCGGAAAGGGTCGAGTTTTTTTCACTCCAAAATGCGCTGTTGTTCGTCATTTGTTCACACGACGTGAGCGATTTGACGCAGTTGACGGTGAAAGGAAATGTAGATTTCCTTCTTCTCTCAATTTGTCATGTACGTCCCTCCTACAGCTTATAATGCTTCTGGTGTTGCATCCAGACCGCTCAAAGGATATATGTACGCAAGGTAGCGAGCTCTTATAAAAGTCCCTCCTGATTCCCGTTCCCAATTTCTTTTTTGGAGCTTTGACAGACAATCACGCTCTTCATCTGTCACCGCACCCATCTTCGCTTCGGGAGCGAATTTTTGAGCATTTTTCAAACCTTATCTACGGCCTACTCTTTCACTTTGAATTTTCAAAAATGAGTTTTCTACCATATATTGGCTCCGTCGTTTTGATTTTGACTTGGCGGAATGTTTTGAGAACACAATTTGCAGCTTTGCAGGAGTGGAGTACAATTTCCGTCATCTGGAAAGGACGGAAATTAAGCTACAGCTTTGCCAGGGCAATGAGCAGGAGCTCCAAGCATGACGCAAACTGTTAGATGAATTATAGTGGAATTATCCCGCTGTTCATGCAACCTCTCTGTTACAGCCTCTTGCGCCCTTTCATTTCGAGATCTCCTTTTCCTGAATCAGGCTTTGTAGACTGCTTTCAAAGTCGGGGCTTCAGAAAGCCGTTCGACTGAACACGGAGTTCTAAGGGTTCTGATGTAGGTTAAGGTGTCTAGCCTGCTCCCTCCAAACTGCGACTCCTAGAGGTACGAACAAGTCTTTGGTCTGACCCCTTCAAATGTCCCCTTCTTCAAATTCTTCTCGATATCCTCACCATAATCCTTCACCGAAATTGCCCAACAATTTTCTGTGATTATTTCTCGTCAATCCCTAATCGTTTTCGTCGTAGCAATTAAAGTCCATCGGAGTCTTCTTCATCCGAATGTGACTAAACCGAATATGAATGGGTAGAATAGTCGAGGCCAATTATATCTAGTGCCTACTGATTATTAGTCCGTTTCGTCCGAGTTCATCAAATATAATGAGTTCTAGGAACTTCATTTACATGAAACCTAATGCCCTTATGCATGCTATCATTTCTTGGTCTTTCGAGGACTTTCTTTCTTTCTACAGATTTTCGGAATTACGATTTAGTAATTATTTTCTGCGTCAGGCTCAGGCTCCAATCTGGAATAATGAAAATTTTTTGAAAAGTTAAAGAAAACCCCATTTTGTTAGAGCCAAAGTGGCGCTGAGGGATAGGTAATGGAATTTGGAAATAGAATCTGGCAATAATCAAGTTCTCTTTGGTTTATTAATGTCCATTCCATTTGCGGGGAGCTACTCAGAGCGGCTATTTCCTATTTCTACTACACTTCACAACATTTTAACATTTATTCTGTTCCTATTTTCTCATGTGTACATTTATATGATATCATTTCATATACTTTATAACATGACCGTTTGTCATAAATTGCTTTGTGGCTTCATAAAACTCCTTCCGTAAGACATAAAGATCCTTATGCCTCTTCCTTTTCACAGATTTCTCGCTCCCACTTGTAGTCCCTCCTCATTAACGTGGGAGCTACGTCAATTTTTTATAAGGTTTTCCATCATTCCTGCACGAAGTGCCCATCGACACGCAATGTGGCATTTGTCTGATGAGTTAGTAGGCCTTCGAATGGCATATTCTTTTTTCTCAGCTCTGGCCCACGCCTTGTTTTTATTTCCAGGAAAGTGTCTACTACAACAAGGGGATGTTTACTATGAAGCGTTGCTCTGCTTGTTTTCTTTTTTCGGAATCCTGGATGGGCATCCAAATTCAATGACCTCAATCTAGAATCCTGAAAACATTGGAACGTGTACTGGCCCTGCTCGGTTACCAGTGAGGGTAGGAGTTGATATACACCTTGGAGCTTTCAATCTTTATAGGAAGGCTTGTTTTTACAAGAAGGGTGGGATGCGAGGATGATTAGTTTGAGTGGGATTTAATCCTCTATTTGATCCCGTGCCATGAGTGTGGTGGTGACACATCCTTCCCCTGCTTCACCTGTAATAATGAAAGCGATAGCAAACTTCTACATAGAATCCTTAAGGTTTTCTTTTTTGTCCTGAAGCCTTCTTGTATTCCTCAAATAAAGCACTTCAGTAAAGCTCTCCAGTAAGATTGAGTATGTGATATCTATCGAATCCTCTTAAGAAGGGATGCGCCACGCATTTGTCTTGTATCGAAATCGTAGAGTCATCGGAATTTTTGTGTTCTACCCGTGTTTGTACATCTACAACGAACAATTACAAGTACAGTTGCAATTATAATCCTTCCTTATCATGCACAGTGAATTGTGTAGTCCATCCAATTCTAGAATCTCCGTTCTTATGTGTGGAGATGAATCCGATAGCGTTACCCGTTTTCTGAGATTCGACAACCCAACTAATTTCTATCATCCAATATGTCCTAAGAAAGCTATGCACCTCATCTATTGGAAAAAGAATAAAAGAAGGATATTGGCCAAAATCCCCGCATCGCAATCCGGAAACGTGATGTGGGACTATGAGTAATACGTCCCCACTAATCCTCTTTCCACCAAGGAAAGTGCATCCGGTTCAACTAGCATCACACCATCTAATCACACGAATATAATCAAGGGACTTTAACTGGCACCAATTCCAAGGAAGATTACTGAGGCTAGTAGGTGTTAGTCCGAACGGCGTGCCTCTCTTGCCTCTGTCCATCGCCTCAGAGGAGTTTAGAGGTGAAGTATTGGGTAGTTGAGGCTCTCTTTCTCCATTATTCCCTCTCGTTGCAATAGCGTACATGGGATTCAACTTGAGCTGTTCACGGTTTTTTGGGAGCGATTTCGGAAAGAACTGGAATCGTAATAGTAGTAATCAGTTATACTCAACAGTTAAGAGACCTAGTGGGTAGTAATAATGAAAGAGCCTCGAAGAAATTTTTACCAATCTCTGGTTTCAATTGATAGCCATTAGATAATTAAAGAATGGAAGCAATTCCGTCATCAAAAAGTCGATTTTCCATATTGCTTTGGCCTCTGTCAAAATCTCAAGTGAGATACAAAAAGAGCTGGAAGGCGAGTTCAAAAAAGAATTCAGAGCTAGGGGCTCGGTCACTGGATAGTGAATGCTTCGGAAAGATCTGAGTGTAAACTCTCGTCGGAGAATCTTTGCAGCTTACAAACAAGGACTAGTCAGCTTTCAAAAAAACGCCCTCTATTTCCCTTGCTTATCACTCCGCCAAAAAAAAAATGCGCGGCGATGTTCGTAACGATTTGAACGACTTTAGCGCCTATCATTAGGGCCCAAATTTGAAGTAAAGTATATTGGAAGGGTCATCTGACCATTATAAATTACTCTACTTGGGGTTTGTGTCCCGAAAATTGGCGTCAGAGTCGTACAAGTCGTCACAAACTTCGCCGCGCAATTTGCCGCGCGCGTCCTCGGGCGCACGTAGTGCACGTCCCCCCGTCTTCTTACTTTGTCAAGTGAATTTTTTATTTCTTGAATTATTCATATTCTTCATAAGACCCTAAGTTATGAAGTTTATGCATTCTCAAGTTTCTACCGGTGCACTTTACAAAGGGTTTCTGAAGAATTATGCGCCAATTATTCCAGGGTTCTGAATTCCCATTCTCACATACTCTATTTGATACCATTATTAACCATTGTAAGTTGCAGTGAATTCCGACAATTTTGAAGAGATCGTTATGGAATTGTTGTTCTTTTGGATCCGGAAAAGGAACTCTTGGTAGAGACTATTCGCGCTTTGCTTACGCTGGTTTTCGTCATTCGATCATGGCAAATATCCACACTCTCCCATGATAGTCTTTCCAAAACCTTCGCTTTTCCATCACAACCTACGACTTCGAGGAAAACCAGAAACAAACGAGCTTATTACGAAGGTTTTTCCAACGTTCGTTTCTGGGCTAAATATCAAGTTACGTCCTCCTAGGAAGAAGTTTGTTACAGAGGCGCTAACATTCGCGACGCGGCAGCAAACAGACAGACGACCGCACAGTAGTCGCGCGCGCCTGTTTGCCCATTTAGGTACCTGTTAGGTTGAGGTACTTGTTAGGTTTTCTAGCTATATCTGCTCAAAAGTTAGGAATAGCTATTCCTAAATAAAATTAGCCCAGCTATTTCTGACACCGTCAATTAAATCTGAGTTGAAAGCGTAAACATAAGCAGATATAATTATGTGTGACTGCGCTGAGAACACAGCTGTAAAAGCAGTAATTAACAGTTATTTACAACTTGTGCTCCTTTCTTCGTCTGACTTTTCTTTTGGTCACGTCTCGTGTCCCGTATCCGGTAAGAGGCCCTTGACTTTGTAGACCTAATCGGGTCAAGAAGTATAAGTGCGGAGGTAAACCCTTGACAATCATCAGGCGATGCGGGACAGAATAAGTGAAATTCTTCCCCCCCCCCCTCCAGAACTCGTCAAATGTGGTTCTCCTGCATTGTGCAGTTCGAAACCAAGCAGCCTCTAGCCAACCTTCCATGGCCGACTAGCTGGTACCACATCAGTTCTGAGTGAAATGGGGATTTACGGATTTTGAAAACTGGGACAACCAAGGTGCTCAAGTCTTCAAGAGCTGCATAGTTTTTTCTCCATCTCAATTACTGCTCTTCAAGCTATGAATCGTTAATCGACAATTAGATTCAATACCAGGAGTATTAAGAGTTGTTCCGGTAACTTGCTTTTCTTGATGGTGGCTTTTTGAAGATCGCGCCATGCCCTGACTATGTTCCAAATATAAACCTGTTTCTCGTGTTGAACTATCAATTTTAGAAAAACCGGGATACAATTTTGACCTTTTCGAAGTTAGATGTTCGCCCAACAGAAATGTTAACACTGTGTATTCCCCTGACCTTGACGTACGTTTCGCTAGATACTCCTCCCTGAAACTGATCAGCCTTTTTTGCAAATTCAAATGTTCATTATTTCGTTATCGGTAGAGGGCAAGCACTGTACTTTGAACAAATCGATGGTTTGGGCTCGCACACGCTCCCTGTTGGACACTTACGGGGTACTTATGTTGCCTGAACAAATAGCAGCTTCTTTGAAGGTCATCAGGTGTCTATCACGATCATTCAGCAACCGTTGAGTCCTTGAAAGGCTTCTCTTGACGATTCATATTTGTGACAAAAATAGTGATGTGACTTTTTTTTGTACTTATTGATTTGCATGTTAGAATTACCGGTTCCTACGTAATGAATCCGGCGTCATGTTGATGCATAGCGGCCATGCGATGCGTGCAAATCGATGGCATAGTGAACTGGACCATCGAATGTTATCCATGTTGTCGAAAATTCCTAATTCTTCATTCCTTAATGATGATTGATGTCGGCGAAGTCCCCTAAGAGTCCACGTAATCTTTGAAACATGCACTCGCCACTGGGCGGGGCACTGATGTGGGTGTCCGAGTTGTCACGAGTGCACTCAGTTTTACGCACGAACACTTTCATCGTCTCGCCTTATGAGCCACTGACATCACTTTGTGTTACGTTGACTTTCTTTTCAATCTTTTATCAGTGCTTATTGGATCTGATTTCGATGCGGCTACATTGTTTACTCATTTGTTTACTATTTGTTACAGCAAATCAATGGCAATGGTTCTGTGGGTATTTCCTTGCTTTTACTCTCAACATTAGCTTTGTATTTTATATACAGCATACTGATTGCTGCCGTGACTTTCGCTTTATTAAGTTTTTTCTTTATTGATATGTTTTTGACTTGACTCCTCGGCATGGGCTAATTTTCTACTATTCTTTCAGCAAAACTGACTGTTATTGGGTTCTTTTTACACAAAATAAACCAGCGGGACTCAAATTTCTTTTTTGTTGCTTTTAATGGAAATTTACTGCAAACAATTACTTAAATCGATGGGTTTTCATTTTTTTTCCGAAGTGTTGCCAGTATGTTGCCGTTATCGTCGATCAATGCATTCCGTTCGGTTCCTCGTAGAGGAGCCAGGGGAAGTGTTTCACCTGCGCTCCCCCTCCCCTCTTTCCGTTTCACTGTTGAAAGTGTTTTTTGAAGTTTTAAAACTGGTTATGGTAACCGTTTCATTTTCCTAATTCGCAAGCCAATGCTGTTTGAAATGACAGCGAAGTCACCATCCTCGAATAATTTTTCTCTGGTTTCGTTTTATCCTTCGAACAAATAGGGTGAGGTTGCCAAACGAATCGCTCTAACCATTTTTTACATGGCGTCATCTGAAATCGATTGATTGCTGTTGTTATCAAACTCTATTACTTGTTTGTATCGTCTCCAAACGATCACCTTTAAGAGAGGTAAGCCGTCAACATCCTGGTTTCCACTTTTTTTGTTGCCTGTAACTCCTGCTACCTAGTTGTACACCCGTTTCCTCCTGGATTACCGACAACGATTTTGTCCTTTATCATCTTCCATCACTTTCCAATTTTTTCGGTTGAAAAGTCCTTTTTTTGGTTATCTGATGTCAAAAAAGTTGGTTATTTTTGGTTTACTGAAGTCGCACTTCTCTTTTGATCAAGTTTGAGCCATTTTGAAACTTCAGGGTAGGCTGCCGAGGCGCTTGGGTGGGACCTAAGAACTAGAGGTCTTCCAGGTTGAACCTATTAACTTAATCTCAAAAATCTAAGTATAATGTCGGTTCTAAATTTTGCATTGCTAGCTGTGTACTGACTCTGATTCACTACAGACCTTTTTCTTGAGTAGAATCAGTTGAAGTGAAAATGGAATAGTGGGATTAGGAGTGTTGCAAAATTCGTGGTCCGAGGATCAAATCCTATGTCCCTACTCGCTACTGAACCCTACACCGTTTGATGCCTGCTGTTGGGTGCCAAAGTCACTTGAAATGGTAACAGTGCTGATTTCAGTGCATTGGGTTCCCCACGCAAGTCTTTTTATAAACCACCATACATATTCAGACACCATTACGGCCTCGATTAGGTGTGGAACGCGTGGGCGCAGTCCAACACGAGTGATTTGGTGCCAAAAGTCTTTTTGTAAGCTTTTGATTACTTTTATCAAATATTCGATGATAGGCTGTTGTACATTGTTTGAGTGACGTCAACATTTCAGTTATTTTCATTTCAATCTGTTGTGCGGTCCTAGTAAAACCAAAAGCTTGAATAGCAAATATTAATTGAACTTTTTCGAAGTTGAGGCTTCAAATTCTGGCCTTAGTTTCAGAAACGTCTTATAAATCAGTCCGGAACGAATTTGAATCAGTACTGCGCCTTGGTACCTCCAATCAATCAGAAACAGTCTCTCCATTCTCTACAGTTTCTACATAGCTGGTGTTTGGATAAAAGTTACCATTCTAATGGCACAAGTATCACGACTATTCGTATTAGAAATATGGTTCGGATGCCAGTGATATATGGCAGTCGGCAAAACCGGATGTTTTGAAGAGTAGTGGCGTTGCGCTGTAACGGGAGAGGCCGAATCAAACGCTTTCGCTGATTGCATTTCTTATAAACGGCATTATTTTTCAATGTATACATTATGAATGAATCATTAGACGGAGGCAGAAGTCGCATGATAATCTCGAGGGGGTGGAATTTAGGTAAAATGGGAGCGATAAAAATACCCACTAGCCCTCAGAGGGGTGTTCGGTCATAAAAATCGCCTGGTAAGGCAAAATATTTGTGGAAAGCTGCCTTGCGCCTGCGATGCCTATACAAATGTAGGTTTGTTTACGCGGTTTGTTGTATCCCTTAGCGGTCACTCTGTTTGAGAAGCTGCTTTGCACAACGCATTCAAAATTAAGTTATCGATTGCGTTGTCGAGGCAACCCATTTTTTATTATTCTAGAAATATCTTATCATTATTGAGTCTGCAATACCTACAAAGATAATGTCAAGGCGAAGAAGTTTTCTGGAATTTGTCATACCTTTTTCCGTGTAAGGAAAGTATCATACATGAACAGAGAATTCTGTTTGATCAGCTGTCGTGTCGCCATTTTTGATTGGGCATATTGTGGTCGGGATCGATGAAAACGGTATTTTTCACTCTTCTGTGACAGGTTATGTGAATTTCAACCATAAATTGAAATGAGCCTATCCCATCGTTCAAAACCTCCGTTCTCATTTATGAGAGCGCTTACGAACCGGTTCTGTTATACATACCACCTTTTTGGGATCCTTCTTGGCGTTGTTGTGACGGCGAGAAGAACCCGTTAAGGGTTCTAACCAAAACAGTTAGGGAACAGGAATGGGCATCGTCATAATTTCACCTTTTGTTGAACGTATCCGATAGTGGAGACCTGAGGTTCCTTCGCTTGAGTTGAGCGCTTTTAGTAGTCTTCCGTCTATGGTTAGCGAATTTTCGATTAAATTCTTTTCTGGTCTGTTATTTATTTTTTTGCGGTTAAATATTCATGGCTCGTACGCGTTTTTAGGTGATTTTTCCAAGGTGTTGATCGAATTTTCTTTGGAATTCGACATTGACACTTGGTTTTATTGGGCTCACGTTAGCAATCGTTACTGTTTTTGTAGTTCATGGCATGTCAAGATTGCTTGGTTTGTTTTTGATTACTCATTTCTGGGCTTGTCCTAAAGGCATGATTGGTGGGTTTGTTTGCAATCCATCAGAAAAAGATTGAAGCGTTCAAGCCGTGTTACATAAGTCGTGAGAATTTTATTGACATACATTTTTTGTCAAATGCTTACGTCAACAGAGCTATTTTTCTCTTTGTAACATATCGATTTCTACGTTTTCCGAATTTCTTTTTGATAATTCTCTTTCTGTGTTTGTTATATTGCTTCATGTTATAGCACCAATCCCGATTTGAGTTTCCAGCACGAGTATTTTTGCCCCGGGAAAGGTTGACGTAGGTTTATTTGGTTCACTAAATTGTGACAAAGGTCGTTGTATCAGTAATATACATGATGTCCCGGGTTCCGATTATGAGAGGACATTTGTTTCACAACAAATTGAGTCATTGAATTGTTTGGAAGAATTTTGGGTTTATAAAAAACCCAACGAGAGTCCTTTCCGAATTTTGAAATTTTTTGATTCAGGAAATCCTCATTAGAAATCGTTTTGGAATACGTGTTTTTGGAGGTTTTTCTTCGAAGTAGCAGTAATTTTGCTGAACTGGACTTTTTTTGAGAGAGGTTTCGTGTTCTGTTTCGGTTTGATAGATTTTTGAGGTCTCCGCAATAAATTTTCACTCAAAGATCACTATGAGCTGATTATTTCATTGTAGAAGGAATCGCTGAATTTTTTTTCGAAGTTCCAAAGGTATGTAAAGCCTAGAAAAAGTCATATTTTAAAATTCAAGAAATTAAGGGTGCTGGTCATTCAATAGGAATTACCTCGAGCAAAAGTTGAAAAGCAGGGTTTCTTGCAAGGAAGTCGATAAATTCCAAATTTAGAGGAAATTCCAAAATTATTTCAAGTTCCGTGTTCTTTTGATCGATTTTTGAGGTCTCAGCTGTGGAGGATCACTAGGGGATCATTATTTCTCGTGATCGAAGTGAAAACACTGAGCGGATCGCCCTTCATCGTGTATGAAATTGAAGCCCACGTGCTAAGCTGTCTATACGATGTTGTTGTAATCTGCCATGAGCAAATAATGTGCTATCCTTCAGTTACGTCATTTTTGCGTCACAGCTGTGCTTTGTTGTTGGGCCAACATCTGCTCACTGTTTTGGTGTTTGTTGTTGCCTTCCTTTCAAGCTCTCGTCCAAAAGAATGGATTGCTCACAGCAGTCTGCTGTTCGTACTCGCTGTACCCACGGTTCTTCTCGTGTTCTGCCCTGACCTTGGGAGAATCCACTAGTCATTCATTTGGTCGTAGCCTCCTGACATTGATGTGCCTTTAATTCGATAGCTTAATCTTCGGGCTTCCGTTCGAGGAAACGATCGGCGCCCGAATCCATTCATCCCATCTAGTTCTCACAGCGTGCATTTCTCGTGAACATCGCGATACGTGCTTTCGTGACCACTTGGTAATTTACATTTTACTTTTTTTTCCAGAGATTGGTGGCCTTTGGCAATGGCTGGAAGTGATTGGCCACCTTGGGAACGTTTCAATGATTGGGTGCACTCGATTTGTGTGGTCACTTTTGATTTGGAGTTAGGACAAGCTCTTGAGGTATTTGTCTATAGTTTTTCGTTTTTTTCTTTTTTTCTTTATTCGCTTTCAGTGTTTTTCAGCTCTATATAGTAGCTTTTCTCTCGATGCGTCATTTAGCTTCCTTTGAAATGGTTTAACGAGCCACGCTGCTGTCACAATGGCATTCAATTCTCTAGCGAAGACGCATTTCTTTCTACTTCAAGGGCCGCGATGGCACTCAGTCTTTGTCCGAAATAGTTTCTGAGTACTGCGGGGCATTGTTCATGAGAGTAGCTCAGTATTCCCAAGTTTGGTTGAGTTGAATCAACATTGAGATGTATCTTTACCCGAGCGTAATGCAAATACTGGGCATAGGAAATAAAACGATATTGGATATCGGAGCTGTAAATGAAGGAAATTGGAGAGTTGTACGTCAGAATGATGAATTGTAGGGTTGATTAAGTACAGCGTAAAGAAGAGAAACTGATTGGCTCAAAAAATCGCTAAATCTAGTACTATCGATCAGTAGGGCCATACGGACGTAATGTCGCCCTTACTTCTGAATTTTGGTTTTTGCTGAACTTATTCCTTTTATTTTTGTTGATTCTATATTTTATTCCTCCCGAAAGCAGGCGGTTTTACTTCTCCGCTCGATAGAAGAAAATATTTACCTATGGCGGTGTGTTTTAGGTGATCTATCCGGGTGATGCAGTTCTGAGCACACAAGAGAAAACGAATATTTGTTACCTGGCTTTTCCAGATTCCAATAGTGGTAATACCAAAGATACAAATTTCCACTTTCGTATAAGGAGGTTGGGATGACAAAATATCTTTTTTTTTTTGTTTTAATGAGGCAAACTCACACGAATTTTACGGTTCTTCTAGAGGTACAACTGAAATCACTTCCTCCCAACGGGCACTTCTGGAATGCTCTTCCCATGCAGCATCATTTGACCCCAGTTATCTTTATGGTTTTGTGCATTTCCGACAGCAAAAGGATGCTTCAATCCATCGTGGATATTATCAGAAGGTATTATGAGTACTTAAACTGTTTTTTCGGTTATTTCGGGTTCTGATCACTTCATGTGAATAATCACACAATTGCGCGTACTTGAACCGCTTCGAAGGGATCATTTCAGAACAAAATGTTCCTATTTTTAGAGTCTTGTTTTGATCACGATTCTACCATTCTTCAACCTTTTCTCCCTGGTTATTGAGAGAATCGCTCTACAGTTTTTTGAAAATGGAGAACCCGCTATTGAAGCCGGTAAGTTGGAATTACCTGATAGCAATGTCTTTTGGGCTATCTATCAATACGATCATATTCAAGTGGCGTCGTTGTTAGACTTATATTTACTATTTTTTCTTCGTAGGAATTTTGTCGAGATCTTTCTTTATAGTCACACATATTTTTCAAAATTAGTTGAAACCGTAGCAGTAACAGTATGGACAGATTGACAAATAAATAAATAAGTAAACAAATAATACGAATAGAAGTGGGGAATGTTTTTGGCTACATCGTGATTAACCTTTTCCCCATTTACTTGCTGTCATTTATGAAATATAGGCCTATTAGCGAAGGATCTTGAATACTGGTATTCAATATGTATTGTTTGATGTCTCCTAATCGATATTTTTGCTTATTTGATTTATTGTGATAGATAATGTGTGCTTCTCTATGTTACAACTGGGTTTTATTTGATTATTCATCTATTTACATGTCCTTCCATTCCTGGGCTATTCTACTCGTATGGTTCATAACTGGCACTTTGAGGGGCCTTTATTTTTCCGTGTTAGCTAAAAGAAAACCAGCTGGTAATTAACCAGCTTCTTTCAGTTCTACCTTGTGTTGAAAAAAGTAAGACCCTTTGATGCCCTGTGGTTGTAGCTACCATAGCAAAAAAGTTTTTGCAAAGCTTTTTAATTTTGAAAATTCGGCTTTATCTTCTTCTTTTTCGAACGATTCCGTTTAGCATGTCATGACATGGACCAATGGCCATCACCCTGCGTTGGCGAGCCGCTATCACTGCCGTTGCTAGGCTCACTTCTTCGAATTCGTATTCCCTGCAAAGCTGATTTGCCGCTAGACTTTCGCCTTGTACCAACTCTGAAGGTATGAATTTTTCTTATTTAAGTCATAGTTATTTTCATTTCAACCTTTTGTGTAGGATATCACCGGTAGCCATGTGAATACGGTAGTTTTGACGTCAGTTCATCAAGTCGATATGTACAAGGCACTACATACAGTTATCAATCATCTTCAATTGCTTTGGGAACTTGTGCTACTGGGCGAGGTAGGAACAGTTGTAAATTTTTAATCAGCTTCTGTTTCGCTTGCCTTCTGATCGATCAAAAACTGAATATTGATATTCAGCCTCTACTCGTTATGGCTAATACTCCACAACGCTGCTCCTCTATAGTGCAGGTAGGCTATATTTGCCATTGAGTGCCGTGGAAATTTGATCAGTCCTGCTTTTGATTTAGAATTATTTCAGGCGTTAGTCTCATTAATTGCTCCTTTACGATATTACAACGACTTCCGGCCATTTTTTACGATTCATGACTCGGAGTTCAAGGAATATTCCACTAAAAGTAGACCGCCGTGAGTTGTCATTGCTTTCATTATTCAATTGACATCGTTTTTTGTGCATGATTTTGCTCTGCGCAACTGGTTGCCCTATGTTTTAACCCATATCGATCCTTTTTAGGCCACGAGTAATGTTGGGAGTGACCAACCCGTTCTTTATAAAAGCATTGGATCACTGGCCACATATTCTCAAAGTAGGCGACACTGTTGAAGGTTCCGACGTACCAGAACGCCAAGAGAAAACAAGGTAAGTTTTCCTAAATGAACTTGTATTTTTTGCTGGGCATTCAAACTCATACGATTTTGGTACTGGTTAATTTTTAAGGAAGAATTGGGATGGACGAACTCTTGATACGAAACCTGGTATTTATACGCAGTACAAAACATTCCTGAATAAAGATAAGAGCGTTGCTAAGAAGCTGTTGAAGGGAGATCGACCGTCAGAGGTTCGTTGATGATTTCCAAGTATTTCATTCTTGACCTTATGTTTCTTTATTAAGGTTCAATGTAACATATTACGGCGACACTTTCTCGAGTTAACTCAAAGCTTCATGATTCCTCTGGAACGATACCTCTCATCTCTTATGCCCCTACGTAAGGAAATGTCGCCCTTCAAGGTTGGTCAAGCGAGTTTCAACCTATTTTTACTACTTGCCGCTGATCTAAATCTTGGTTGCGTATATTTTTTGATCATATAAGGTTGGCGATTGGGATTTTGTGTGGTTCTCAATCAATTACCACTTCAAACATTTATTCGGAAGAAACGAACATGTGCTTTTTCCTAAAGGTCATATTAATTAACTAGGTTTAGGAGTATTTTATGATCAGTGTTTAATCTGATGATTATTTCTTTTTCTGTACAAAAGGGTTATTATATTCCCCAATGACATACTCGATTAATCAGTTACCAACCTATTACTTCAAAAGCGGTTTGAAACTTTCCTATACGTATACTTATAAGAGAGAATGAGAAAACAGAATAAAAAAGAAAAAACGAAAATTTTTTAAAATTATTTAAAAATTTTCTATGCGAAAGAAATTAGATTAAAAGGGCTAAGCTATAACCTATTCTTTTCAACTAAATGTTTTCAATCTCAGAGGTTTCCATTGTGTTCGTGATTACATCGGCCAAAATTATTTCGGGGTAGTGATGCATGTGAATGCACTATATTGCAGAAGCACTATTGCTTACACTGCTTTGTGGTGTTATAATTAAGCGCTTCGATTGTCTACATTTAGTCCTATCCAATTCTCGCCCATTACTCTTGCACTCCTTTTTATTCGTCGCTCGCAAATGAAACGATTCATTCGCCTCATATTACTCTTGAAATAGTGGGTAGGGATCATGGGAGAAGCTTGAAAAAAGCTGACGTGGCCGCTATCTCATTACATTGTCTCCCCTGTAATCCACTCATCCGTGAACTTGTTGACCGTTTCTCGTATCTCACGAGTTCTTGTGTTGGGTGTTTTCTTCCATAGAAAAACATCACGAAGTAGCCGAGTAAGGCATCCTTGTAGAGGGCTTGTGAAAATCGATAGATGGCAATTATGAACGTAATTAGGTAAATGGGTAGGTAAGGTAAATTATGTATGCGATCGTATCCGCAGCCTGCAAAAAGGGAAGTCGTAGCTAGCAAGAGTAAGTAGGGCTGATGGCGAGATGATCAGAATTCAACGGGGAGAAGTGGATGCAGAGCAAGCTAAAACTGGGTGTTCTCACTCAGTCACCGTAGTTTAAAACCTTGTTCAAACACACTTGTAGTCCTATTTTTGTAGTGATATTCCAAAACGAATATTTCAGGCCATTCCTAGTGCTCGCCCGTTTTCTATCGAAGAATTTCTGCTCACTATTGATGCATCGGGTCCATCCTTGACTTGTGGAGTGAAAGGAGATTGGCCAGGTCGGTACTTCTTTCCATTCTCTGGAGATATTTAGGCTTCATTACGATTATTTACGGGCCCACTTTAGGTTTGTATCGTCGATTTGTAAGCAGCCCGAATTTCGTTGGATGGTTATCGAGCCGTACACGTGACGTGAATGCTCAACTCAAAGCGCAGTATGTGGAGGCCTTATGTTCTGCAGACCTGGGTAAGAGTACACCTAATTCCCGAAGGAAGATTATGACGATCGACGTTTAATTTCGAGTATTATAACATAATCAGGTGAAAACGATCAATAAAAAATTTTGTGAAGTAATAACCTTTTAATAATCCTAATCGTGGGTGTGATGTTGGTGGGAAAAGAGCGTGCTATCGCAGTCGGTCGCTATGTCCTCGTGCTAACTCCCTCGTCACCGCATTTCCACTCATGGGCACCTACAGGACTCTCCTGTTCTTTCGTTTTTTTGCCCCCCCCCCCCCTTCCCTCTCCTACGTTTGAGTATGCCAAAGCAATGTGACAAACTATGTATTGATGTATTTATTCTGTGACTTGAAATTTCAAGTGAGGTGACATGGAATTGTGGCACTTGGAAAAAACAGAACCTGTTTTAGGGGCAAAAGTGTTGGCAACGAAACATCATGTGGAAATTGTGGATTTAGTTTTGAGAGTACGACAGCGAATAATGGAAATGGAAGATGCAAGTGAGAAAAGGAATCAGCTGGTTGGTGGTCTCGCTTTAATCGATTTTGCCTTTTTAATTTTGACGATTAATTGCCGACTTTGTCCACTTTGTCAAAAGAGCGCCTTCGTGATCGGGTCATGAGAATGTTATCAATGACACTTCTTTCTGGGTGACCAAACTCTGAATGAGAGTAATTTGAGGCACAGATATAACAATGGAATTCTTTTATTAGAAAAACGTTTTCCTCCTAAAGAAAGGGGGGCCTGGCGTCAGATGCTACGAGTAGTCCAGAAAATTTCTACAAGGAAATTCGGTGGCCAATGAGTTAGTACAGGACACAGCGTCGCTCCAATTTGAAGAGTGCCGTCCACAGCACAGCTGCACCTCAGCATGAATCACCTGTGCAGAGTTTACGCTGTATAGCTCCATGCCACGTTTCGCACTGTGGCCATATTCCTTCCTTGTAATCGCGACGAACAACTGGCCGCTTTTAGCGTACAGCGACGTGCAGCGTTGCTGGACATGGTCTAGGCGATACAGACACTAAAGCGGCCTACCAGAGCTGATTGCAAGCTGTTGACACAAAATCATCGAGCACTCACCGCTCAACGCTACACTGCGCGCTCAAATGCTTGGTCGCGAGTGAATTAGAGGAGCAGCAAATTTGAAGTGTTCTTAACCTCGTGCTCGTCACTGCCTGACTCCCCAAGATCAGCATTGTATTGTTTCCTGCACGTGCGTAATGCAAACTGTTCTTGTGATTCTGCAGTCACCTCTGTGTAACGGCAGATCACGTGGGTCTTCGGGGGCACTTGAAAGATTCACAGGCACAGTTTGGGATGAGAACCACCTGTTTCTCTGCGTACTCGATCGCATCGTTCATTACACGATTGGCTTTTCTTCACTTTATTCCGATTATCTATTAATTTTCTTTGTTAATGCTTATGTGGATATAATGAATCAAATGTAGGTTCGTCAAATCGCCTCGATTTTGGCTGGTGTCGATGAGGAGTTAAAACAAGTGTTAATGTCAAATTGTTCGCTTCGAGAAATCGTATCATAACGATAGGTTTATCGGTGATTTTATCTAAATAACAACGTGATTTGTGATTTTTAATTTCTGTTCCGAACAGAAATTATAGAGATTTATCAGTTTTTAACATGTTCTGTCATTGTCGTTGCTCAGTGGATATCATGGGTCTAGTGGCGCACACACTTTGTAGATATTGATCGCGCGGTCGTGGGCGACACGTGGCTGCATCAGACGCTCGTTTACGTAAGCGTTTTTACTGGCCACGTGCCGCCCGCGGTTGCTCAATCAATATCCATAGAGCACGTACGCGAGTGGGTTCATGATTACTGCTGTACGTGTCCAACCTGGTTTCTGTTCTTTTCCAGCTACCTATCCTTGTCCTTATGTTTTATGGGTAGAATATATTCTATATTAGTAGTGTAATCGTTGTACAAGTGCCAAAAAATGGAACTGTCCCGTTGATCTGTTTCCATATTATCATATTGATTGACTGATTCGTCTTCATATCTCTAGGTTATTTCGAGAGTCTCATTCTCATCACTTCTCATTCATTTTCTCTCCCCGCATCGGTTTCTAAGATATGTATGTGTGCTGAAACGACATAATATCGAAAGATACGGGTAGCTGTGAGGTGGTAGTTCACGTGATTGTGTGTTGTTCTTGATATTTTGTATATTTTAGAATAAATGTGTATATTGTCTGTTGCATTTCCTATTGATCTCGTTGAGGAATTTTTTCGAAGATCTATACGGTTAAAAGCTTCATTTTTCCTTTGTTTGGAACCAAAAATGAGGCAGACAGATGGGGTACGTTCATACTTAACGCGTTTTATTAAAGCAGTTGGGCGCCGAGCTCCGACCGCGCCGGCGTCAATCGATATCCACGGCTGGTGGATGTCGCTGCATCGAATGATTTTTTAATAGTTAGGATTGCATATTTGATCTCGCTCTTTTTTGTACAGTGATTACTTATATCTTTTACTGTTGAGGTCTGGTAATTTTCGTTGTGTTCTAATCTTCCAAAATACTTTTTACCTCCATATTTGTTGAACTGGTATGGTGTGAGACAGTGGTTGTCAGTCATGGTCTTACCAAAATGAGTACTGTTCATTAGTGATCGAGACCATTCAGATAACTCATGCTAGGGTGTCGCCATATTAGGCCTCCCTCGAAGGACGTTTGCTTTGCTTTTTTCGGCATAGCAATTTTCTAAGAATTTTAAATTGACGGCTGTGCAATCGAGCTAGAGAGCTTAGAGCTTTGGTTGGGAGCGACTTAGCTGTTCAAAAGCTTTCCTGTTCCTTCCAGTCTTCTTACTCCAGTCTTTTTTTCGCAGAGGGATCTAATTTTATGAAAAACAGGAGGAAATAAGCATTTCAAGGAGTGCATAGTCGCATCCAACAAGATTTGTTGGACATTAAAGGTACAGTTCACGGTAAAAATGGTTCCTGAGATTCCCCCACAGGATGAATTCGAGGACCACGCGCACACAATATCTGGTACTATTAGATCGGAAAATGGCTCATTTAGGGAGTTATAAAGGCTCAAAGATTGGCCCGTGTGTATCCTCGGACGAGTTTTACCGGCATTGTAGAGGCTGCACTGATCACAAGGAAACCCATATAGGAAGTTCAAACAACTTGTCATCACCCATAGCGACAGTGAAAGATAGTTCTGTACGGTTCTGGCCTGATGTGGTCAGCTCTTTGTGCAATTGCAGTAACTGAAATCTCGTCCGAATACTCCTATGTTATTTCGTGGCATTCTCGTCCAATCTCTATTTTCCCTACTTTAGGGAGTCATATTTTTCTCGAAATCGGCGGATTCTCCTGCTTTCTTCACTACCGATGAACTATTCCCAATCTATACTTTCGCTTTTCAAGTAAAAACGGGTGCCTCAAAATTATCGTGAGCTGTGCCTTAAGGTAAAACCATATCCGGTTAGTGAAGGAAAAAGAGCGAAGCGAATCAGGCAGTCCTGACACTTGCAAAATTACTTTTCCTAGCGGCAGTCAGCATGTGGGTATCGATAGGCGGTCGGCGCGGTCAAAACATGCTGTTCATCAGCTTTCATTCATTGCGTTCATACTACGACTACGAAGCCGGAGCAGTATGAAGTATGAACGCAGTATTTGCCATGTTGGAACGAGCTACTTTCGTAAATTACTCAATTTCTTCCCTTATATTAGGTTGGGAAATAAGTTCTGCAACACTTTGGACGAATTTTCAAATTTTATATTTCTTTATTAAACGAAACCTTCAATCTACTATATAACCACCATTATTATCGAGGGCATGTGCCCATCTTTCGGGCAGCTTCTCTATACCTTTCTTCCAGAATTTCGGTGGTCGCGGGGAAAAATAGCGGTCGACTTCATTTTCGAGTTGACGACGACCAACAAATTTTTTGTTCCCTAGATGGTGGTTTAGCGCTCTGAATAAGAGATGACCAGAGGGCGATGGGTCCGTTAAGTAAGCCGGAGGCAACAGTACCTCCTAATCGAGTCTCATAATTTTTGACGCGTTTCATTCGCCACATCCAGGCGTGAATTATCGTGCAGTAGGAAGACATGGGCCATTCCGGCCGTGGCTCTCGCATCACGTTGAGCGTGCCTTTTTTTGCAACAGGTTAGCGTAGACTGTGGCCATCACTGCAGTGCCACTGTCTAGCAGCCCCCACTAGATCATTCCACCGTAGTCCCACCAGCAGCACAATAAAACCTTCTTCTCATGAAGGTCCGCTTTAGGCTCAGTAGGTGGTTTTCCTCCTCGCGCAACCCACCAACCCAGTAGCGCTCACGGAGGATGAAGCAGAAGAGACTCAGCCACGTGCATCCTGTTCGTCTCGTCTGACAGGCATAGTCCATGGTCAGACGGGTGTAGTTCATGAAAAACCTTTTCACGAGCCCTTTTATATTTATTTTCAAAATCCTTCACAAAAACTCTATAGGAACCAGGTGCGAAAGCGTTTGAAAGGGGCTTTAGTTTTTTTCCTGGAGGAATATGTTCAGTGTTGCAGGACTGATCTTCCAATCTAATACTTATGCGGAGAAAAGTAAGCACCGTACATGTTTCACAGTCTGACCATGGAGCATAAGGTGTAGAAGACCCATCACTCTACACCGCTCTCCTCTGGGAGACGGGCGTTAGGAACGATTTTGGGTAATCGATTTGCCGCACGCAGCTGTGGCGTACCACTAGCTCTAGCGTTCTTCATACAGCTCAATCGATATGCGATCATTATTTTATGCATAATTCTACTATTAGTACTTTTGTTCTTGTATTTCTTACCTACTGCTACATCCTGCCGCATTCCTTCGCACGCGACGGCCCTCTCACCGCGACGCGACCATTTCGTGACTAACGCACCGCACCCCTCTTCTCTACTCGCAACACTTTTTCTCACATAAACTCGCGATCAAATGCGATCAGACAAGGAACAGTAGGCATTCAATGCAACAGCTGAAGACGGGCATGATTCAATTCGTCTAAGCGCTCAACTTTTGACAGTGATCTCGCACACTCTCATGAATCAGCATGAAAATGACGGTAGGTTTTCGGTGTTCTTTTCTGTTTTCTCTTCTATTAGGCCTATTCAAGTCTGCTCTGAAGTTTCCAGTCATCAGTCACTTGGTTTTCGGTGTTTCTTTCTATTTTCTTCTTTTCTAGTAGACCTAGTTAAGTCTGCCCTTGAGTTTTTGATCATCACAAACCGTTCAAGGTGATCATGGGAATTTCTTTCAGACTCGATGATCGAAACTGATCAGAAACATGTTACAGGGTGTGGATAGATGTTTGGCAACTACCACGCAACGATGATTGCCATAGCGGTTTTCTCTCTGTATTCTCTTCAATGATGAAGACTGTATGAGACGTAGGGCGGCGGTATCACGGTGTAACTATGACGGGGGGAGCGACATATCAACACACTCAGACTGGTTCTTTTGAGACGCTCACGAAACTCGCACATTAACCACACACACATACACTGTAGCGCTTATCGTTCACCAAATCATCCGTCGGGTTCATCTGGGTCGCTTATGACTCCGACATGTCCTATGTAACATAGACACTTCCATGAATTTTGCGTCAAACACTTTCATGGATTCGCTTTGAAAGTTCTTTTCCAGTGCTATCATCATTACTATGGCCTATTTTATCAGTTTGCAAATCTCTTCACAAAAGTAAATCCATGTATGTCATCGGAAATGTCGTGCTTTATCTTCTAAAGCTCCGTCTGAACGTTTTCATTTATTGCCTTTATGCGGTATGCTCCCGAAAAGGCTGATCTGTAGGCACGGCTATTTCGTGATCATTATCCAGGCGGTTCTATCCTACTTCGACATTTAGTAGTATGTGCTCAAACGATGTTAGATGAATTGCTCTAGAGGAATTACGTGTGTATGTCATCGACGATGTACACTTTTTAAATACCTGAATCATTTTAACTTGATCTCAGCTGATCGTCTATGGAAGTTTTGTTGCCTTGAATTGATTGTATTTGTTTTCTTCAAAGCTCAATAACTTGGAATTGAAGTATGCCTGTGCATGAGAAATTCTGATACACAGAGATGTCGCTTTGGCTGAAGACGCAGTCTATCAGGTGCCTAATAAGTAACTTCGATTCTTACTCGAGCTAGAAGACAACCCAAACTGTAACGAAAACCCAAATCGTAGCGGTGACTGTAGAGGAATAGAGTTAAATATCTCGGAACGCTAGGTCTTCAGAAATAAGCGCACAACACAAAGCATGCAATCAAATGCCTTTAGTTTGACTAGAACTACAGTGCATGGCGCATTTCACTAAGCCTTTATACTCAAAGCTCAGTCCGCTATGTTTTTTCTAAAGCCTATCCCTTAATGTTGTAAATTTGTCTGCTAATAAAGTTGAAAAAATGGATAATGGACGAGATACTGTTTTTTGACAGCGTGCTTACAATAAATGAACGCACATTTTAGAGGCCAGAAGTCGTGGCCATTCCGTTGTCATGCCTTGATTTTATACTTTATTGCATGAATACAGTTGAGTTCTTATCAGAGTAAGGCCCAGGTTACTGGGAGAACGTCGGAAAAAAGAGCTTAGTTGGTGTGAATTCGATTTTGCACGCTTCTCTGCAGGACCCATTTTTTCTGCTAATGTCTGCACTCTCTCTTTAAAAGAGCCCCTTTTCTTGCTCAACGCCCCTGCAAATATGTTCACATTTTTCTATCGCTTTTTTGTTTGCAGATTTGCTGCCTTACACTGTTGAAGTCGCATCATGTGATCGACCCCATCAGGCTTGAGAGTCGGCGTACAAAAACATGGTACTCGTAAAACTGAAAGTTAGGGGTTGAAGCGATACAGAGAGAAGATGGCTTTGCCCACTGGGACGTTTCATGATGTCAGTCTCCTTTGAATACTATAAGTACAATACTGGATTTTTTTTATGAATTCTCTTGTGAGACATTCGTTTTTCGTACATAACGAGGCGTTGAAAACTTTGAACTATTTGCAACTCACTGGATTGCACGTAATCCAGTCCTTTTACAAAACGTGACTCTTCATACAAACCAATTCAGCATTCCTTTTCTGATCACCGTCAACCACAACTTTTTCAATGTCATGGGAAACTGCTGGGTAAGGAACAACCTCAACCAGGAATGGTCACGAAATCAGAAATATATTCGGATTTTGTGTATTTCTACATCTTACTTGAAGATGAGTTGCAAACAGTGGGGACAACGACTACTCTCAAGAGTCATCCATTCTACATTTACGGTCATACCTGACTTCTCAGTGCTCTCTGATCAAGGGACTTTCACTGTGGTTAGGCAGCAAGAAATGCGATACACATAGTAATCACAGGAACAGGCTCATTAGACTTCTACTGCGAAGAAATGAGAGAGGTGCCCGTTGTCAAATGGGCGGTTAGGGTGGATCCCCTAAGGCAGAGGATGCGAAGAAGTTGTGGGCAGGAAGCTGAAAATTGGTGAGAAACCAGGAGAAGCGGTTGCTGAATGAAGCAACAAGACTGCAGCAAGTGAGCACCCAAGGTTGAAAATGAACTATCAAACAGAGAGTAAGATGTGCAACATGACTTTGGTATCAATCTCGGGATCCTCGCACCAAGAGATATTTCCGAGAGGTAAGGAACGAATTTTGCTTCTCTCTGCGTCCTCTCATACAGAAAATTTCACCACCTGAGCAGCGGGACGTACGATATACATGATGCTAAAGTGCAGGGGGAGGTCTAGCGGATGGTTGGAGCAAGCAACGTGGCCGAGCTCGGGTGGCACCTGATAGGCCTTTGGCTTCCCTCTTTACCATCCTCGAATGAATCGTTTTCATCGATTGCGTTGCAACTTTCTCATCTCTTTGTCCGCCTTCGAAAGTTTCAAAATGTATAGTGAACAAGAGTCAGCTTCCAAGAAGGAAGATGCACCTCAGCTTGGTGAGGAAAGATGCGAAAATTGGGTTGAAAAGAGGTTGGAGGCTTTAAATTTAGATCTTTAATGAAAAGCTTCTAGGGGAATTCTGGATTTCAAATAAGCTGCCTGTTTATTTTCATCTGGTACTTTTTGAGGATCCTGGCGACGGTTCGTCCTTTCGATGAACACATTTCCTACAGAATGGTGAGATCTCCCACATCCGCTCTTTACCGACATCGCGTTATGATCTGATCGATCTACTACAATCATGGCGGTTCAATATATCGCCCTCACTCTTTCTCAACAACTTTTACTGCCTGTCAACTCTCACTCAATGTTTTTTTACGGTAAACAAACAACACGGGATACGTTTCAGAGGTAGTCCGATGACCGGCGGGCACTTCAGCTTGTTCAGCCGATCCCACGCTCCCTCCAAGGGAAGGGTGTGGGTTCGGCTCATAACAGCCGAAGTGCCCGCCGGTCATCGGACCCGCCCAGTCGCAAGCCGGGTTTTGGAAAGTCTGGTGAGCCGGAATGACCGCATTTAAAAATGTGACTTGAGGGCGTAGCGGGTAAGCAGATTGCCTTACCTGTGAAAGGTTAAGAGTTGGGTCCTTGGCAGTGGTCATAAGGGTGACATGCGATTTTTTGCTGATTGAGTGGAAAGTCCCATATTGCATGTCGAGCCGATGAGGGTCAGAAAGTTGAGATACAGCTTGTCATCCTGTCAAGTGTTGATTTGCAAATGTGAAACGATGTATGGATATGGCAAAGTTCTCTATATATCTCGATTGAATAGTTGGATGTTTTAGTGGTAGTTTTTTGTGAAAACAACCCGGACCTTTCATACAGGGCCAGACACAAGAGCCTTCCTCTTCATTAACACCGCAAACATCCTCAAAAAGCAAAGTAAGAACGTTTGTTACAAGAAACTCAAGAAGGTAGGTCCCTGACGGGTCCAAGCTGCTGAACTACTAAGCTCTCAGGTCACATCATGAGACCAATCCCTTCGGCCTACCCAAGTTGGGTGGCAGCCGCCTGACCATATTAGCCTCCACAATCCGGTACAACCTGCCCATCATCGTTTCCCGAGACCCGCAATGATAAACTAACTCTACAGAATTGGATACCGCATCTTAACACTTGACGTATACTGCTCCTCATATATCTGCAGTTTTAAGGAAGTGAGCACTCTAGCGAAGTGAAGGTGCCGATGGGAGCATCGCGTATCCCTACAGGTACTCTAACAGGTTCACAAATGAAAGATGGATGTGCTCTCAGAGGATCTGCTCATTTAATCAGTGTCCCCTTCACTACATTGAGAAGCTTGTTGCTTTACGAGGCGATTTTCGCTCACTTTCAATCGGTTTAGATCTGTAAACTCGATACACATCTTCAGACCTACTTACCTATTTCCTGCTATACGCTCCTCTATTACGTATATGCCCATCGATATTTCATTGCAACATTTTGCGATAATCGACGATATTTTGTATTTTGTGCGTGTGTGCTTCGTGTGCGTGTGTCGGGGGACGGTCAAGTCGTGCGTCCGAGGGTGCGCGCGGCAGATTGCGTGGTGAAACGCATACCTATTCTGACGATTTTAGCGCCTATAATTTGGGCCAAATTTCGAAGTACAGTAGAATAGTAGGATCAGCTGACCTTACTAATCTACCTTACTTCAGATTTGGGCCCCAATGATGGGCGCTGGAGTCGTCCAAATTCGCCACGAACTTCGCCGCGCAATTTGCCGCGCGCACCCTCGGACGCACGACTTGACACACACCCGCGTGTGTCACATCAGTGACAGTCGGCAACCTAATCCTGTGTGAATTCACGTCCATGACGCTTTTTTCACGTATTCGTGTGGGGTCTGATAAATGGCGACATCGCAGTACCTGTAGAGAAACGCAATGCTTCCATCGGCACCCTCCACTTTGCTAGAGTGCCCACTTCCTTAACCCATTGACGACCATGCAGTCCATATGTGGACTGCACTTTTTCGGCCGCGTGGGACCGTGCAGTCCACATGTGGACTGCAGTTGCCTTTTTTTGTTTTGCTCATCTGTATTTCCATTTTTTTACAATTTTTCTTCTCAAAACATTACATCAGGCCTAAATGAGACTTCATATAGCGTGATTCTAAAAAATCTTCAAATTTTACAATTGTAAAGGTGTTTTTTCGAAGGAGTACATTACCTTGGTAAATTATTCATTCGTTGAACAACTTTAAAAAATGAGATATTTCTGAAAGACGGTCGTCATTAGCATTTTCGCTGTTACCGACCAAAGGCAAAGCTCTCAACGCAACGCAAATAAAAGTTCTCCGAAGCGATTTCTGGTAATGATTGAACTCATAATTGAATGATCGCTAGAACGAACGTCGTTTCTATAATGAAGATCAATAACCACTCAATGTGGGCATTCTTACCGGACCCATTTGAAGGAATATTCCTGAAAACTTATAATTTTCTCTTATAAACTTGAAAAAGCGGTCATGCAGGACCATAAAGTCCACAAAAGAGCTGCAGTCGCGGGTGGACGAAAAGCGCGCCGGTCCCTCGCGGCGTTTTCCCGCAAAACGCCGTGGTCGTCAATGGGTTAAAACTGCAGATGTATGAGGAGCAGTATACGTCAAGTGTTAAGATGCGGTATCCAATTCTGTAGAGTTAGTTTATCATTGCGGGTCTCGGGAAACGATGATGGGCAGGTTGTACCGGGTTGTGGAGGCTAATATGGTCAGGCGGCTGCCACCCAACTTGGGTAGGCCGAAGGGATTGGTCTCATGATGTTACGTGAAAGCTTAGTAGTTCAGCAGCTTTGACCCGTCAGGGACCCACCTTCTTGAGTTTCTTGTAATAAACGTTCTTACTTTGCTTTTTGAGGATGTTTGCGGTGTTGGCTGCCAATAATGAAGAGGCTTTATTCGCTCTGCAGCTTTTTGGCCAGTAATGCTCTGGTGACTGGCCCTGACTACCACTAAAACATCTGACTTTTCAATCGAGATATATAGAACTTCACCATGTCTAAACATCGTTTCACATCCTCACATCCGCAAATCAACCATGCAAACTGTATCTCAACCCTCTGACCCTCAGCAAATGTGCAATGGCTCGACGCAACATCTTCGAACTTTCAACGCAAGAATCAGCAAAATGAATTGCCGAAAAGCCGAACTCTTGACCTCTCACAGGCAAGGCAATCTGCTTACCCGCTACGCCCTCAAGTCACATTTTTAAATGCGGTCATTCCGGCTAACCAGACTTTCCAAAACCCGGCTTGCGACTGGGCGGGTCCGATGACCGGCGGGCCCTTCGGCTGTTATGAGCCGAAGTGTCCGCCGGTCATCGGACTACCTCTGAAACGTATGCCGTGCTGTTTGTTTACCGTAAAAAACATTGAGTGAGAGTTGACAGGCAGGAAAAGTTGCTGAGAAAGAGTGAGGGGGACATGACCAGATATTGAACCGCCCTGATTGTAGTAGATCGATCAGATCATAACGCTATGTCGTAAAGAGCGGATATGGAAGATCCCACATTCTGTCACCAATGCGTTTATCGAAAAGTCTCAAATGTCGTCAGAATCCTCAAAGAGCATCGTCGGAGATCAACATGAACAGGCAGCTCATTCGAAATTTAGAGTTTCACTGAAAGCTTTCATCAAGGACCATAAGGCCTCCAACCTCTCTTCAACCCAATTTTCGCATTTTTGCTCACAAAGCAGTTGCTTTTTGCTCACCGTCCTTGGAAGCTACCACTTCTCTGTTACACATCTCGGAGCTTCCAAAGGCGGACAGATGGGAAAGTTGCAACGCAATCGAGGAATACGAAGATTTATTCGAAGATGGTCAAGTGGGAAGGAAAAGGTTTGTAAGATGCCAGCCGAGCTCGGCCACGTTGTTTGCTCCTACCATCTGCTAGACCTTCCCCAGCACTTTAGCATCATGTCGTATCCTTCTTCCCGCTGCTCAGGTGGTGGAAATTTCTTTAAGAGAGGACAGAGAGAGAGAAGCAAAATGATGACGTTTTCGGATTCACCATTCGACTTTGCTCACTTCTCGAAAATCTCTTGGAGCGAGGACCATGAGAGTGATACCAAAATCATGTTGGACAGCTTTTTTCCGGTTTGATAGTTCATCCTTGACTTCGGATACTCACTTGCGGCTAACTTGTTGCTTTACTTAGCATCGCTTCTCCTTGCTTCTTAACAACTTTCAGCTTCTTACCCACAACTTCTTCTCACCCTGTGCCTCAGCCCCCCCCCCCCTCCAGACCAGAGACCAGAGGGCCCAGAGAAATATTGCAAGAACGGTCATACATGACAGTGAATGTGAAACGGATGACTCTTGGAAGTAATGGCTATCCATGCTATTGCAATTCATCTATGAGTCAGAGGTAGGAGCGGAACATCCCATGGACATTTCTGATTACAACTA
This sequence comes from Haemonchus contortus, assembly GCA_000469685.2. NCBI lineage: Eukaryota > Metazoa > Nematoda > Chromadorea > Rhabditida > Trichostrongylidae > Haemonchus > Haemonchus contortus. Next base: position 43,243,667 of record LS997565.1, read on the forward strand.
CCCACATAACCACTTCTAATTGAGATAGTTCCCACCTAGCAGTTTCTCATGACATTGAAAAAGTTCTGGTTGACAGCGGTCGGAAAAAGGGATGCTGAATTGGTTTATGTGAAAAGTCACGTTTTGTAGAAGGACTGGATTACGTGCAATCCAGCAAGTTGCAAATAGTTCAAAGTTCTCGACGCTTTCGATATGATCGTTGTTCCTAGTGTTTGCAACTCCAGCAGAAAAGATGGGTCTCGCAAAGAGGCGTGTCGGTTCTCTGATTACCAGCATTTTGCCAGTGACTGTGGACTAACCAGATAGGTAGGAAATAGTAATTGCTAAGTTTTATGGCAGTAACTGCTAGTTAGTTAGCGATTCACAAGGCAGGCTGCTCATTGCTTCTGGAGAACGTTCTGAAGGGGATATGTGTTGGCAGATCTCTGAAACACTAGCCTTCTACATATTATGCTATGGAGTACATGATTTTTGATTATACCTGATGGTAAATGATGATTGCGCCTTGATAGCCACCAACCAGAGTAGGATCCTTGTGCAAGTGGTAAATCTTGTAGAAATATTGTAAAAGATATCAAATAATATGTGTTGATGATGGTAGATCTGCTTTCTTGAACAAGTCTTTTGCACATCTTTCGCGCCACTATTGACTGAAATACTTTGTCTTTATTGATACGTAGTCATACATAGTGATAAATTTACGGATTAAAATTGCTACCAATTAGATGCCTAATTATGGCTAGTAAATTTAGTAAAAGGCTAGATGTGTTTGTTAAAACCGAGTGTTTTTGATGATACATGATAGTAATCAGTGATAAGACGCCATCACTGAGTAATCAATGGCTCTCCTAACGAGTAAAAAATTATTCAGTCTGTAGTAATACTCAGTCATAAATTGTTATAAACTTGTGTGTTGAAGTCACAGTTTTCCAGTAAGGTGATTCAGTAAAAGTAGAGGAAAGGAATGAAATTACGGGGCAAGTGAGTACTATCTCATGATACTTAATGATAAATGGTGATAAATCCGCCTTTTCTGAGGTACTGGCTAGGCGGACCGTCTTTATTCCAGAATAATTTTCGACCAAATGTTCAATAGATTGAAATGCTGTGTGCCAAGTTGTTCAGCAGTGTTCAGTGGTATTTTCGATCTTCTTCCACCACCACAGAACATATTATGCGCAAACCGACCGATTGACGAATGATCGTCACACCGTCAAGTGACTACAAAACATGAAAAGGACCCGTTGTTTACATAACGTTCAGTATATAATCGTCTTTTAGTTCCCGAACATTCACACTTCGGCATCGACCAATACTTTATCGCAAGCTTTACAAAGTTATATTTATTTTTAGAATCTTACTTTTATACCTGAAATTGCTCTGTCTTCACTCCTCACCGGTGAGGCGGGTATACTTGTTGGTAGAGACGAAGTTCAAGTGTGCGTTCATATTTCGCCGGGCAATCGGAGACGTTCCTGAACTCCAAAGTGACCCTTCAGTTCAACCGGAAGTGATAGAGTGGCCGCTATTATTTACTTATTTATTTACTTATTTATTTATTAGGTTCTATTATTAGTTTATTTTATCTTCGACGGGTCTATGCCTTTGTTTGTAAAGAGAGGTCCTGAACTTGAAAATGGATCATCACGAATCACATCTGTGAAGGCTTTGTTCAAGTATTGAAGAATGTGTACAAAACCTTTTAGATGTCTGAAGCATGGCGCATCTTGGCGGATGTTCGATTAGCTTTTGATTTTCTATTTTGAACTGTATGGTCGTATCAACACAGAAACACTTTTTTTGGTTATTTTCCACTCGCTTTTTCTCGTTTGCGAATGTGGACCTGTATGATAAGTGTTGATCATTCAAACGTCACTGGTTTTCTATAATTAGCCTAGCAAATACAAATAGTTTGCATGCTGATCTGAACCACTGACCTTGCGCTTGTGAAACAACCGCTTAACCCACTGCGCCAACAATCACTTTCTTACTATACCTTCCCGAACCTCTGTCTGGGAAAACAAGAACTGATGAAGGTCTTTCGGTTCTTAAGTCGTAAAAAGAAGTGTGCACTACTTCTAACGAAAGGCCTGCAGCTGCGCTGCGAGACAGCTGACTAAAACATGGAGCACAGTGAGACAACTAGCTAAGAATCGCCATGCGTTGGGAGCTAATTGGCCCTGAAACCATGCTCGTATTTGATGTATAAATATGAACATGACTGCAAATTGGATATGATTATGAAAGTTACACCCGCTTAGATTTGTTTGGGTTCCCCCGGCCGCATTGCGTCATCCAACATTCTCCAAATTACTATACTACTGTCAAAATTACCAAAATAGAATTTCTCTATCCAAGGGCCAACAACACTTCGACGTTTCTGCGCCAATGCACGTAGACCACATCAGCTCGTTGTCACCGAGATTCCTGTTCCTGCTAATTATAATACACATTTTGAAAATTAATGTGTTTTTCTGTGGTATGAACGATGTCTCCGTCGTGCAGTGACGTGATGATCGTATGATTCTCTCCTGCCCATGTAACATCCATGTAATAAGCAATTTGAGAAGAAACTTCTTCTCTTCACTACATCTCTCTTCACTCGTTTAATTCGATTTCTATAAAACGAATCGTACAAACAAGTCTTCCCGTCGGAGAGCTCACGCTGCGCGGCGTTTGCTGGCTAGTTGTCTTACCTCGCGATAAGGCTCGGGATTCCTACACCCATTTCCCAACTTGCCCTTTTGAGCTCATCTGTGCTCTCTACCTGGCTCGATAATCCTTTTAAAAAATTGTGTTATTTTGTAAACATCTTCAATTCCGTCGCCGATGTGGGGGTAATGCGATGCCAGTAAGGAGAAAGGTAGGGGCGCTATCAAACACACGGTCCAAGTGGGATTTTCAGGGTAGAGAGCACAGATGAGCTCAAGAGGGTAAGTTGGGTAACGGATGGGGGAATCTCGAGGTCATTTGGGCTGTTTACTCTTGAAAATTCGCTTACAATGAAAACTATGACTTCTAAGTCGAGTTCCTTCTATTTAACGGAACCTTGGATAATCGTAAGATGCTTGGTTCAAGCAGGAGTTTGTCGACTTCCACGAGTGTTCTCGTTTGCTTGATTTGATTCATTCTGTTGATATTGATCGTTTATTCGCTAAATTATTTCCTCGATAAGCCATTCTTCCAATGTACAGTTTTTCAGGAATATGTACTGGTTATTGCTCATACTAGTACCACTAGTGATAGCACAAAAGGAATGCTTGATATGTAGGTTTTTTGAATTTCCTAGGCTAAGGTTTCTTAACGGTTTTCTTGACGACTTCATTACAGCCAAAGATTCCGGTTATGTATGTGATGAAGAGGCCGGCCAGCGATTTTACTTCGATATGCGTATGAAACGATGCCAACCATTCTATTACAAGGTTTGTACTCACTAGCGATTTTTTTTCAATAAAATTGGTCTAAAAACTTCTGATTCCAATTCAAGCGAGCAAAAATTAATTATTCGGAGCCTCGGTTCCGGATGATTTCCAATTTTGCCGTTCCCTTTTCCAATTTCTGAAAAAAAGGAAGACCACAAAAAAAGAAAAGTTCCCTTTTTAGGGCTGTGGAGGCAACGGAAATGCGTTCATGACACGTGACGAATGCTTGAAAAAGTGTTCAGATGTCAAAGGAGAAACCGCCATTCAAGGTAGTTCATCACAATCAAAAAATCCAGGTTAGACACTTATTGGGAGGATTCAAAACTCCAGTTACTATGAATTTTTATTAATTGTAAATACTTTCTCGAAGTTCGTCTTCGAGTCGTGCTTAATTATATGCTTTGTTTGAATTTGGCATTTTTCTTCAAAAATCGACATTTTCAAGGCAAAATTTATGATAAAAATGATTTCTGAGATTTCCTCTACGATGAACCTGTGGCCACTGAGCATAGCATGCGGGACGTCGAGAAGCGACCTCGATAGGGCGTCGTAAGGGTTCCAAAATCGGGCTGGGCCACTTATTGTTAGACACACCAGTGATGGTGTCATAACAACCTCGTTAAGGCTCACCATTCACATTGAAGCTCTAGGACGCAGACGAATAGTGTGCTTATGAAGGAGGCACCTAGGCGGTCATAGTCACGTCTTGTGCAGCCCCTTTTCTTACTACTTTTTTGGAGCTTTTCGTTTTTTAAAATCTGTCGATTTTCCTCGCCGTTCGGCACTGTTCTGCACTAAAGCTTTCATTAGTCTACTAAAGCGATACCTCAGAATTATCGTGAAATGTGCCTTTATGGTTATTTTACTCCGAACTCTTTCTGCTGATCGTAGCATCGTACCTGGATAAAACTGTAGAAGCCCACGGGTCCTACATTACAAAAGATGAGCTCAGTAATTTACAGCTGTATGCAAATCTGGAGCGTATGCCGCTGGGGCCACTTCACTACCGGAACCACTTGGGTGTACGGAATGTCCAAAAGGATATGAATGCGAAGATAAGCTATGCTGTCCAAAAAAAGGTATTGGTTTTGCGATATTCTGAACCTGCTATAAGCACATATTTCATTATTAAAAAGCAAAATTTATGCACACACAGCACACAACTGGCAGCTTTCCTAAATACCCCTTCCAGTTCCTTGCCAGTTCTGTGATCAAGATCTCGTTCATCTCTTTTTTTTACTGCCTTCCAAAGCCCTTTTCCCTTTAATGCGCCTTTTCTCGTCGCCTTTACACCACAGCATGGGGTTTTCCGTCTAAACCTGAGGAGTGAAGTAGCACAGGGCTGGGAGAGACCTGCAGTTTGCCAAGAGACATGAATCCCCTTCATGAACCCCCATTGTTGTTACCCACAGTGAGCCAAGTATGCGGTTATCCTTCTCTTTCTGATAGCGGTACCTGCACCAGGGTGCCGATACCTGCCCCAGGGTGTCGGTACCTGCACCTACTAAGAATGCGCCCACATTGTTCCCAAAGTAGCGATCGCGTCGCGGCTCCGATACGCTGGAGCACTTTAACGACACAGGATAGCACCCTTTTCAACTTATACATTCAAGTAGGTGGAGGGGGAGGAGGTTGGGCATCTAGGGGAAGAGGCAAAGCTCTCGTGTCAGTACCGTGATTTGAGCCTAGCCAGCACACCTTTTACCTATGTACCGAATCAAAGCGTCTTTCCACACGTCCGACAACCTGTTTACCGATTTCTCTACGTAAACAAACTGTCGTAAACACTGCCTTCTGTTTGCATTGATCAGAGTTGAGAGAAGCATCTTTGCAGATTACCTATGCAGCCTACAATACGATGCTGGTAAATTTGGTGACAAAGGATCACATACTCCCAGGTAAGCAAGGAAAATCCCTTATAACTTGAATAGGGACCTAGCTCTTCGAATGTTTTTCCATAATTTCGACAATGCTTTTTCCTAAGTAAAAGAACTTCAGAGCTGTGATTCTCAGAAAAATCCCTCACAAAATTTCGATAGGGTATTGATTGAAATGAAGGAAATTGTGGGAGAACATTCCAAAAAAATCTCACCGAAGGGCATATGTAGAACAGAAAAGCATGGGTAGACACAGACAGATACTTCTGGGGAAAAACGCGGTGGTACGTAGCAATCAACGAGAGAACGAACATATGGTGTCTACAAAGAATAGAAAAATTATCTAATTTTACTACGAAAATGGGGGTATGGTTGTGAATTTGAATTTGTTGAAGTGGTAAACATGAGGAATTCATGAGTTGGAGGAGATTAAAGTTGCCAATAGAGCGAAGCTTCGCTATGGCTGCTTTCATAGTCCGCGATTTGGCCCGCGAGCTGTAGAGGCGGCGCTTGCCCCTTGTTTACGACTGAATCTTGGTCGATATCGCCGGACGAGTAGTCCCCCGTAGCTCGCTCGCTCGCGCACTCGCGAGTCAAATCGCGGACTATGAAAACAGCCTATGACGTCACTCCTACACACCGCGTACGCGCGCACGGGTCCGCAGTTGAGAACCTCGAAAATGATCTACTTTGATCGTTGATCAGTACTGGATCGCTACTAAAAGTTATTGAATACAGTGTGAAAGCTGACTAGAATGATTTCTGTTGACGACGCAGCGCGCGCACACGCGCCGCATCAATGCGACGCCCGCTTATCGGGGACTCACTCCGTCAGGGATGAAGTGGCAATTAATGATTATTTTCCAAATTCCTTACAAAATTCTATTTATTTCAGATATTTCTACAGCAAAAGCCTCAAGAATTGTATGCTTTTTACATACTACGGACGGGATGGTAATGCAAACAATTTCGCGACATACAACGAATGTAAGAAGATGTGCATGACGTAGTGTATATTGGATGAACAGAATTTTAGATATACCATATGATGTAAATACAACAAGTAAAGAAAGTAAATAAATTGGCAAGTTTATTAGTGCAAGCATGAAAGGAAACTGTATGATAGATACAGTAATCTACGCAGAGAAAATCGATCAAATAGAATACTGTAACATCATGGCATCATGTGTTGAATGGTGGAGGAATGTGTTGGAAATGGACCTGAAATAGAAATTAAATATATCGCATTAATTTGATTCACTTGTTAAAATCAATATCAATTCTGTGATACGGTAACATGGGATCATTTTTGCAAATCAATTTATCGACTTAGTCCATTTAGAAGCACATTCGCGCTGCGCTGCGACACGCTGCGCTTTTTTATATACCTGTGAAAAGACGCCAGTAAGAGGCGGGCAAACCTAAGGAGGCGGGCACTCCTTGGCTATGGAGCTCACTAGACCTTCTCTTTCTTCCGGAATAATACTATAATACATTGCCACACAAGAGACTTTTCAAAAGGTCACCTGCAGATCGATATTCCATCATTCAATGGGATTGAATCTGGGCAAAAGAGCCAATGACACATGCATAGCCCAACATTGGATCCAGATCCGATGTCGTTCTTACCAACCAAATCTACCTTCTTACCTTGGGTACCCCAACCACGCCAAACTCGTTCAGAATGAGAAAAAAAAGTTTGTAGAAAATTACAATCGAATTCCTCCACAATTCTGAGTTCACAGCGCATCCCAGAAAATTGGTCGCTTTGCAAAATCAATTGTTAATCGCGAAAAGGATTCTCTGTAAGCCATGACTGTTACGGTCATTACGCGAGAGCAATGTCTCTTTTCAAAAAGTAGATGACTAAACAGAGAATCAGTAATGGTCTCGGCCAACCAAACCAAGCCTTCCTTCCCTACGGGTCCACTCACCAGGTAGCAGACTCGTCTGGGAGGATAAAAGCACTGACTCGTATATCGGCTGGACACTGCAAGTAATTTTATACGCCACATACTCGTTCAAAACGTCACAACGATTCTGATTTGGAGTCAAATGCGTGGCGCAGCCCAGCAACGGGATGAATCAGCACCAACATACTATTGCTCAATATCACATGACCAAATCTATTCGTTTTGCCTCATTCATTTGAATGAAATCCATTCGTACAATTTATACCTACTCAACCGCAAATGTGAGTAAATACATCATATACATAAACAACATGATAATCAGTTGAGAAAATATCCTGACTGTGCGACCCTCATGCACCATTCAAAACGTTCAGCTTTTTAGAATGAATCTATCATCCGTTTATCAGAGCTTAGGCTGCCTCGTTCAGTTACTTGTACTCTGTGTGAAACCGGAATATTTTACGCAGCGATTAAACGAAAAAAAAGTCAAGCTGTCGATGCTTGTCGGCACGTTCATCCAGAAGATAGGTAAAAGGATAAAGTTCCTGGCGGTGATCAATCCCGTCCGAGGGATGCGCCCCCGCGCTCAACTTCCATTCAGAATTCAGTAATGGCGTATAGTCATTGTATAGGGCGTATGTGCCCTATACAATGACTTGCAGTGGCCAGCCGATGTACAAGTCAGTGCTTTTTTCCTCCCAGACGAGTCTGACACCAATTGACCGATCCCGGAAGGATGGAAGGCTTGGTTGGCCTAGGCGGATATCGATCCGGGATTCGAACGCGTGCCATGCGTGTGTGAAGTGTGCCACTTGCCCTTGCCACTAACTCGCCCCAGAAGAGAGATGAGTAAAATAAATGGTGCACAATCCGTCGACCCTGTCGATAAACTCAAAGAGCTCTTCACCCTTTTTGGGCAGTCTTCAATTGCTTTGTGCCAACGTTCCAACCTCCCAGGTAGCAGCTTTTAGACGACATCTGGGCCACATTCATAGCCCTGAAGCGCTCAACCCTATTTGCCGAATCCCAGAACCCACTACTACTACCATTCGAAAGCCGTATTCATGGCTCAATTCAGAGAAACTGATTAGTGCTGACTAGAAACAATTTTCAACTATTTCCAGTAACAGAGCCGGAACCTTCAATGATGCACATAAAGCTTTCGGCTCAATGTTTGCCTGTATAAGGTCTCGTACATAATGGTTAGGTAACCACTGCGTCAATTACTGTTGTCCAAATCGGTTTAGTAACCTGATATCATTGAACGCGCCAGGCAGTTGAGCGTATGTGAACTCGAGCCAAAGGTCATTGATTTGGTCCCATACGGTTGTTACTGTAACCATTGTTTGTGTACTCCTTCGGTTACAAATCTCCTCATCGGAGCTCTCTAGCCAGATGAATCCTTGCTCTATTGAACAGTTTAGAGAACCGCTAACGTGAGCGGATGATGTGACTGCTTCGTATCACTGCTGAAAATTTCCATGGTGTCCCTCAAACTAGTACGTGGACAAGACCCTTCTCATTTTGTGATGGCCTTCGACGCAGGGCTACTACCTATCTGGTACGACCACCAGAACGGTAGGCAATATAAATACGCCAAGACTTCTTTACGAACGTCCGGATGAGAGCATGATGCATCCTTCAAGCGAGGACATCCGATGAACTTCAGTGATAGGGACAAATGAGAACATACTGACATCCGCTCGACGGGCTCGATGACCGAGGTGATAACAGGTAACAGAAATTATCTCCAGCGCTCTCCCTGATTACCTACCCTAGGCTCTCGAACTCTGATGCCCTACTCGAAAGGAACAGCCACTGTGCTCACTAGGCCGTTTCCGCGTAAAAATGTCCAGCCTCCAATTCATAGATCGTTCCATCGTTCGCATCCTTTCACGTCAGATTAGTCGTTACCACCTTCACCCTCTCTACCCAAAATGGGGAAGCACAACGGTACAGACACAAGGTAAATGGAGCAGTCCAGGAATTGAAGGAAACTTTTCCAAGAGAGATGAGACCACAAGTGAACACAATGGTCTTCGGTTCAACTTCAAATTAAACGGTTTCTCTGAAAACCTCTTCAAGAACTTGAAAAAAATGCCTACACCATGAAGCATTTAAAAATATGAATAAAACTATGATCATTACGAGAACTCACGGGATTTTGATGGTATGGCATGAACATCGGATACTGCCCATAACATGTCGTCTGAGGAGGGAAGAAGTTCGCAAAGGCAGTACTTGGAGTCCATGCTGGGAGTAGAAAGAATTTTTGATCAAAAAAACAAAATAAATAAATTAGTAATCGCCAATGGGCAAACAAGAGAATTCGGACAAGTCAGCTGATCACCGTTAACTATCGCTATTTTCGAGGTAGCAAGTAGGAAGTTCTCATTAGGACCGACTATTTTCCGTTAGGTGGTGGCGAGCACCCCCAATAGTATTGGACGAAAGTGGCATTACCCCCGTAAGGGTCGGTGGTTCGATGTGCTCCTTAATTTACCAAAATCTTCCAAACGATCAATGATAAGGTGGATAAAATGGCCCGAGCCCTTTCCCACAAAGATGGTCACACTGATTTATGTTTCAACTTGTCATGCAATTCTTCATGTCGAGCAACATCTCAAAACAACTACAACCTCCAAAGGGTGCCAATCATTTGGAGCATCCTAAAAAATCTGACCAATCTTTGCTTAGAAAACAGGTGGCTGTTTACTATTCGTGAATCATGTTTTCCTCCTTTCTGAAGCACCACCACAAACAGCTTTCTAATACAACAACTCGATAAACGAGAACTTACTAAATATTGTATTTTCCTTAGGTGTCGAAGTGGTAGGTAACGGAGGAGAAGATTTTTCGTCTCCACCTTGATTTCTCATATGTTTCCGTTGCTTTGCACGACGATTCTTGAACCATACCTGAACCATATGTACTACATTTTTTCACTGGAACTCTTGTGATTTCTCACAAATCTGTCCATTTTTGTTAAGGAAGGCATGGGTTGGAATGCGCCATCGCGGTTTTCGTCGGAACTACGTACGCAGGCCTCTTGTAGGCAGTTCTCATTCGGTTGTGTCAGACCCTTCCCCCTCCCCCCCTCCCCCCCCCCCCACCACCCCACTTTTCCCCAATGGAAGCGTCTTTATCCATACCCACTTTAATCACTTCCTTATTGCTGTTTATTCAAAGAACGAGACTACTTAACTTCTTTCGATATGCTCTGCAGCTCAAACTAGAGCGCAGAATACCTAGAAGGAATAAGTAAGCAGGCTTGCGCTTTGCTCAAGGTTATTCACAATTAATTCTTAAATCAACGACCTCCAGAGTAAAACTACTGGTAACGTCGCAAATTTCGGAGGAGACTCTTCATTATCTCTTGACCGAATCCCTTCGCTCTTCGCCATGCACTTTACTTAAATTCATTAAAAAATTACGTTTGTATGGCTTGCACGGGGCATCCGACATTCTCAACCTATTCTTAACACCAATTTTCCTGTGGACGCCGTAATCCGTTTGCCAAAGAGAAGCCTGCCACATTCAGTTACTTATAATTATCATAAAACCACGACTCCCTCAACGCAGCTATCGAATTGTTGTAAATGACGGTCATATGATATATTGGAATCGGGAACTTAATTGTCATTAAACATCCGAAGGAAAAATTGGGTGTGATCAATTTTCTTCCTGGCAGAGGTTGCTAAAAGACAAGGGGCGCACTATCAGGCACACATGGTTCGGTGTTCAAATCTCGGGACTACATCCACATCCGAACAGGCCAAACAAACCTTCCATCCTACGGGGTCGGTTAATTGGCGCCAAACTTGTCTGGGAAGATAAAAGCGGCAATTTTTACATCATCTGTCCACCGCAAGACATCGTATAAGCCGCATACACATTCAAACCTTCACTAGGATTCTAAAAGGAAGTTGAATGCGGAGACTTTCCCAAATAGGGCTCGATTGACGTCAAGAACTTCACCCAGTTCACTCAGATCAGAGAACAAGATCAAAGTAGGAGCATGACAATTTTAAAATGACTCCAGAGCAATCATTTACATTCAGTAATTAGCTAAACTAATCTAAATTGAGGATTTTGGGAAGAAGGAAATGATTACGGCGGTTTCGCTACTTGCACATATTTGGTAGGTACGACAATGGGGTCAGCGCGGCGACGAGAAAGTAGGAACACTACATTGTAATCGACCGTATACCCCTCCTTTTCCCAACCCTTTCCTCAAGTAAAGCTCTCTTCTCCACGGTTCTCTAGAAAGCTCCTTGGCAAACGCTGGTTCCTGCTAATGGTGCCTGAGGACGTGACAAGATGCAATGGCTGGGAGGTCCAGAAGGAATGATCCTACGAGAAAAATACCGATAAGTTGAAGAATGCCAAGACAGGGTGGGACGATCAGGAGACCACTATAAAAGGAAAAGCAAAAGGTATGGGAATGAGCTATACGTATGTAGATCAAAACTGTTCCATAGCTTCATGCGAGTCAGGAATGAGCCATCTAGGATCCTTCCTTTCGATTATATCCCAACCCCCCGGGATTTCTCTCTTATTACCGACTTCCTGGTCTCATTTTCATTGTTAGACAGCTTTCATCCTTTCAAGTTCACTTTGGGGCACCTACACAATTGCCGGTCTTCCTACCTAAATAGAATATACCCATTCTGTTTCTATCAGTCAACCCCAAAATCGTACGGAAGGATCATGAGAGGCCCCCAGACCCTCTTCATTTACCCTGTCTTCCACAGGCAGGTGTCAATGACTGGTTAGCTTACGGTAGGTCGATACGTTGAACGTATTTGCATAGCGGTTTAGCGGCAATGGCACGACATGACGGTGACTGTTTGAAGTGCGCAATGAGGCAGAAGAAGATAGGAAGTACACGGATTAGAAGGGCAGCATCTGTTCTCACTAAACGAATCCCCAATGTTACACGGGTGATGATCGTTTTGGTGGTACCGAAAAAGGGATCCCGTACCTTCCCAAAAGCTAATCCCGCGCATCTGTAAACTCCTGTGACCTTCAAGCCCACGGAAAGAACTCGGTATCGGCGAGCACTGAAGAGTTAGGGCTCAAAGTACTGGGCGACCTGTCTAAGCTGGGAAACATCGACGGAGATTTACGTTCTACCAAACTCCAACTGAAACATTGAAAAAGCGGGGGGCTCTGAATTTGCACGCACAGCGGCAATACATTGCTTACAGAACCATGCAGCTGTCTAAACACAATCTGGCATTACCGTATACCTCACCGTATGACAATAGCACCATCGATCGCTACTAGTTGATGACTCAGTCAAGTACTTCTAAGCAAATAAAATCAGAATTCAGAGGTGGTAGACCCCAACTGCTAATAATTAAATACCTAATTACCAGTTACTAATTACGAAAAATAAGCTCGTTGCCTAAAATCCAAAGATGACGACGAGGTTAAGGTTGCCTTAGATATTATCAAAAAGGGGGTAAGAGTGATGGAAGGGGAAGAAGAGAGGTGTAGGGAATAAAAGCTTAAGCTTTGGAAACCTTGGATCTCTACTTAGCAAATAAACGTCTTGAGTTCTAGCCCAATCAAGTAGGGCGTATATAAACCTTCGTGGTAGTTGAGCCATATTTTTTTCTAGTGCAGAGGATTCCCGTACTATGCAGTTATGTCAAGTAGAGCCACTAACATACAAGTGATTATAGGACCCTATTCCAGCTCGATCATGGCATAAGTAAACCATCCGTCACTCTGGAGTTGGTCAGTGGTACCATACCCGCCAAGGAAGGCTAAGGCATCGACATGTACCTCGAGTGATTCCGTAGGTCGTTGTATAGGTCCGATATAAATTCAAACCATGTCACGATTTTGAACTCGAGTCGAATCCGTAGATACATCCTACTGATTCGATTGTTGCCAAAGGCTACTCTTTTAACTTTGGCAACAAAGATTCGTTAAAATCCGCATTTTCAGCAGGTCAGATATTACCTCTCGGCCTGAGAGGATCATAGTAATGAAATCAAAATGGTCGAATACCCAGATTGGGTTAAGAGACAGGGTTAAGCGGGCTTTTCAATGCCACTACGATTCTCAATGAAGTCGAAAGCGCTGTGCGATCTTAAATAAATTAATGGAGAGCTACGCCTGGTACGTATCCTTTCACTTTTAATCAAGCCACCAGTTATGTCCATAATATTATTTATGCGAAAATCTCAATAAAAACCATGCGTTTGCTCATGCTAAGACCAGTTTATAAGTTATCTAATCGGAAGGAGGATAGTCATAAGTCCGAAGCTGTACAGCTTAGAAAGTGTTTGCAATGTATGAACATTCACTCAGTGACACTTTGCCTTTTCCTTTTCTGTTCACGGAGTTACAGGAGAAAAATGAAGAATTACCTGAATCCTAGCTTCTGGTAGCTGAGTCAACTTGGCCAGCCTCTCTCGCTGAGCGATATCCGGATATTGACATTGTTCAAAGGTTTTTTCAAGTTGATCCAATTGTTCATCACTGAATGCCGTGCGATTCCGTCGCATTCGTCTGTCCGGCGACGGTGACGCGTCTCCTTCTGAATAATTCAAATTTTGAAAAACAATCAAACACTAACCGACTTTATGGAGGATACTGTAGATGGAACAGATGAAACTCTTTCTCTCTTCCATCCTCCCACCCTCCAATCTGGACCTTTAGAAAGCACAAGCCAATTGGATGTGTTTGGGAAAGTCTGTGGACGCCGTGGTCATCCTTTTTACCTACTTCACTTTAGTTGAAGGAAAAGGCGATAAGCAACTTCCCCGGACAGGTGCACTGAAACTACTCCCATCCTGTTTCGAGGAACCTCGAGTCGCTCCTGGAAGTCCCTCTAATCAAGAGTTAGTCAGCGTCCTCTGCACTACTTCCAGAAGGGACCTTAGAAACCTAGCTTACAAAATAGGAGTACTACAATGCGCAATATATTTGCTTTTCAGTAGATTTTAAAAAGATGCCTGGCCGAGGGTGATCCATCTAGCTGATTTCCTAGGCTGAACTCACCATTAGCTCGTGCTTCTTGGGAGAACCCCTCAAACGGGTACTGAAGCTGCATCATTGTGGCGAGTACAAGCTGCTGATGACTGTCCATCATCGCTTCGGACCGCCCTTCATGACTTGACGGCACGTTCGCCATTGGTTGGCGACTTCTGGAGGACTCCGCCCACACAGTTGTGATTGCTCTGCACGTGCAAATATCGGTTATCGTCGGCTAAGCCGTAGTTGACGAGAGGATTAGACGTACGGATCAGCTGTACCAATGCTAATTTCCGGTCGGGAATTAGTCGACCCGTCTTCAGTTACCGTATGCGCGCATATATTTTTAGTAAACTAATACTACGGAAGTCAGAATAGAATAAATTGAACTCGATCCGCGCTTCAAACGGGTTGGTTATACCTCGCCGTAGAGATTTCGTGGAACTTGATAAACTAGTACTCTGATTGAGCTCACTTCTATAAAATAAACTCAAAAACGTCAGAATTCCTATTTCATCAATCATAAGGAAGTACTTCAAAAAATTATCTGAATGCCTACTGTTAGCCACCCTCTTCAAATTCACGGTTAAATCAAAATTCAGCCTTACAATGAAGAGCGGGATTGGTGGTGATATGGCTCTGAAGGGAGCATCTCCCAAGGTGAAGCCGATGGGCCGACATCTTTATCTGAGAGCTCCTCACCACCATCTCGGGACTAAACTGAATTAGCCTGGCTACTCGAACCAGTATTGCTAAATCTGCGTTCATAGTCAGAATACTCGCAACCAGCCCCTTATATGAACTTGAACTCAACCTGCCAGACGATTGGCCTCATCTCTCGATCCGTGGGGTGAGCTAGGGAAGGATAGTACGCTTGTCAAAAATAAGTAAGCCTAGAAGAAACCCAAAAAGGGCTTATCTTCCAAGTGGGGGAAACTGAAGTTCCGCACGAAAATTGGATATGTAAAGGTCAACTGCAAATAACTAGAACACCTTTGCCTCCCTGCCTTTTAACGCCATGATGTAAATAACGGAAAATCAGTATAAAGTCAGTATAATGTACAAAAATGCAAATGCTTTCGAAAAAAAGGTCCTAGATACTTCTATCAAACCACTATCTACAATAATTTTTATGACTCAATACCAAAACGCTCCCCCCCCTAATTGGAAAAATTTTTCAAAAAAAGGTAGTTTTGTGACGAGTCGCTTTGTTAAACACTGATGCGGAGCGCACACAGCTGGCACTGTCTCTTTTAATAATATTAATAAGTGATTACCAGTCCTTATAGTAGAAATTAGTCGAAAGTCGCTTTCAACCCAATAACCCAATAATATCGTTGGCACTTCGTTAAGTACTAGAACGGCGACAGCCTCTTAAAAAGCATCAAAGCTGCTAACCAAGGTCATTATCCACTCATGGTTCCCATTTGGGGTTAATCCAACTTATGGGAGGGCTCTTCCTACAGCGTGACATAAACACCTCTAACATTCAATTGAATTATCGGAAATACTTCGAAGAAAAGGGCAGCGTCATGACAGAATGATGCTCAGCCATATTTCGGGGATTTCAACCCGACCCGATCAAGCAATCCTTCGAACAGTGATTAAAGAAAGACGTTGCCCAGATACGCTCACAAAAATCTACAATTCTGAATGGAGTCATTGACTAACGCACTCCAATACATTTGGCCAAAACTGGTCGAATGCTCCAGGTCAAAGTAATACTAACAAAAGAGGCAAATACGTACACCAGAGGCACAGGGATAGCGTGGAACCCAGGATCAAATGTGAAGACTGGGAAAATTTTCTGGAATTCTGAACAACCAGAACATCCACGCTTATCCTGACATGCCGGAAATGTCTCAATAGGTTCAGAAGGATGGTGATGACTACGCTCTAGAAATGAGTTTGCCACCAAACTGTCAATAGCTTATTATCAGTTCTAATGGTATGTCACTTAACAACAACTATTGGAAGATCCCATTCCCATAAAGTGCCATTTATTTCGTAGAAAGGGAGACGAAGTAAGGCTGACGATGAGAGAGAAAGCGAGCAGATAACTGAGTGATTCTGCTAAGCGCTTCATCGGCCTCGGTCGTTGTGTCGACGATGAGACGAGAACAGCTTTGCAAACATATTAATCGTGTGCTGAATCGGTTGGCAAATCCGTGTTCGGCTAGTGTTTCACCCCCACTTATGATCATCATCACCAGCAACAGCAGCAGTCAACTACACAGTGAACAAATACGCGATGAGAGTCGAGTGCAATGTCGGATCTGTTTGATATGCTGCTTATTCGGGGAGGAAGTCGAAGGGCTCGAATGAGGCATGTCAATCGCCGGCACATAGACAAACATAAAGAAACCTCGTGTCGACATCAAGGGTACATTCGAAGAGGGTCACGTCTGCAGGTAGCTACTGTATCCACAAAAGCTAATAGGACAAAAATTTTCATCTGGGGGAGGACAAGTTGGATGGCGACAATGTTTTAAGATCTCAGAAATCAGAATGGAAAAAACAGAAAATATTATCTGCTCACCCTAATTTCACAATCTCGCCAAAGCTGAAGTAGTCCCAGTAGCTAGCACTTGACTGGCCCAAGAGTCAGAATCGATGAAATTCAAACGATTCCTCAATTCACGACGGCTTTGCTGGCCTGGGCTAGCACCGAGATGAGACCCACCTCCGGACGAGACGTGGGATACATTGCGTCACTTTCCTCACCACCTCCGCCAAAATGAAGTCTAAGATAAAAAAGGTATTCCAACAACTTTTCAATGTTCCAATATGTTCATGTCATATCCCATAGCCCATAAAAGGAGATGCTTCTTCCATGTACTGCCATACCATGTAAAACAAGTGCGCCCTAGCTGAATAAGTCGGAGCACATAACACAGGAAAAAGACAATTTGGGGAAAATGTTTGCTAACAAAACTGGCATAGTGTGATTCTCGCATACCTATTTGGTATAACCCATTGATAAATCCGTATCTTGTAGTCTGTGTATGTTGTAATGACGACAAGCACATCTGACAGTCTCCTGATTTTCACTAGAATACCGGGCAGAAAGGTGGTTCATCTGACAATCCATTAATCGATATATAAAAAGTCGAGAAAAATGCAATATGCACTATGTAATCCAGAGAGGATGCCTTCGACTGATGGCTACACTAATTTTATCGTACATGAGTGTTACAACAATTGTGATGCATATTTATTGAAAAAAAATCATAAAAATCTAATAAATTACTCAAGTCGCAAAAACCCAACTGAAAATTGAAAATAAATGTCTGCATACTTAAGCGTATCACTGGTACATCGACAACTTCAATCAAAAAAATGCGAGTAAAAAAATTAGAAAAATGCGTTTTTTGAAAAACTTTGCGATTTTTAATATTACTCATTCATATCACACGTCAAATACCGCTTTCTCAAAACATTTTCGACAGCGGCAATATGCCCGTACTCTCCCGAACAGGAATCCCAACCAGTCCCTTGCAGGAGTAGTTTCATGAACACCCAGGAACGTCACCAGTGTTTCCAAAAAAGTTTTGTTTTGCTGTGAGAAGGCATGTCCAGGTCACAACGGTAGCGAGGCTGATCGCTAGTTACCTTCGTGGATTTATTATTGCCTGCTGGCTCTGTTCTGAGGAAGCTTTGGCACAAAATGGAGCTACATGCAATATATTTAAAAAATTATCAACCGAAAACATGGTCGCCCAACATTTTCACTCCATTAGCTGCTGCTGCCTGCTTTTGAAACCATTCAGGTCGTAGTGAAAGCGCATGATCCACCGTTCGCTTGTAGGACATATAACTCTGAACAAAATCATAATTGGTGAAATAGTCTACAACTTCTCTCATGTTTGAACTTCGACATAGTTGTTACTACTGGAATGTTCTCGTGCCGTCGAGGTTTTTAGGTGGAGCAATTTATTAAGTCAACGGCCCAACGTTTCGACGCTGTCGTTTCTTTAGAGGGCAAAGTTCCACTATTTAAGCGGGCAAAAATCCGCTATCGCTACGGCGATAGTCGGAAGAAAAACCCTGAGTTGTTTAAAAAAAAAGTCTTGCACGGCACAAGCATATACTATTCATAATGAGTGGTGGCTTGGCAATGGAAAAATCATCAACGCTAAACATGGACTAAACCAGTCATAGTCTTAGACTTCCCATCTCCCTGTTTCCTGATTTCTCACAAAACTACTGTACAATCCCAGCTTCCTTGAAAATTCGATTTATCACCGCCTACATTTCGTCACTGAATTTGACGAGCTCCGTAAGCCTCAAGCATTCCCTAGCGACGAAATCCATTCCTTGCAAAAAGATGACTTCAATGAGGATGACATAAATTCTCTCCCGCATGTGCAGCCACCCCCACTTCCACAATTCACAGTGGTGCATATTATAAATAGTAAATAGGGCGATACTCAACATGCTCAAAGGGACAACAACTTAAGAAAACCCGTCATTGAAAGAGATCGAGCCTTAGCCATATATCACAAAAACATATGGCTCTACACGAAAAGTTTCTTACCTCTTCAAATTCATCGCCAAGGCGAGCCGACAGGATAAGCCGACAAAGTACCGCTTGAGGAAAGTCGTACTCGACCCTATCTTCACCAATCACATCGTAGCAATCTGACGTCTAAGTTGTACCGTTAAACATTGAAACATAAAGAAGATTCAAGCATTTCGAATTACAAAAAAGTGGTAGCTTAAACAAGGAATTATTTCATAGTGCATCAAAACATAAAAACTAGAAAGGAAGCCGTGGTGCAAGTGAGCAAAGTAGGGGCTGAATTTGAGCCTTCTATCGTTTCGAACAGTACGGAAGTCTAACTTGGCGGATAAGTGTTTCTACATTATCACTAGAGATCCCAGCTCTAGGCGACTATATAAGCAACTATAGGCGACTATACTGCGCGATAAGATAGTGGAATAAGCAAAAATTCAGGCATCAATTTCATTCAACACTCCAGATGCAATCTTCAGAAAACAGTGTAACTAACCCAGCTGTCTCCATCAGCAATTAAGGACGTTAATCTCATTACCACACCAGCAAGCAGAGCTGGTCTCAACACTGCCAGTTCCATCTGGCAGAGAGCCAACTGCAGGGCAAACTTTGCAAACCTCCACTGCCATGGGTGCTGCTAAAACGCAAAGATAGTGAATCTGAATAAGGGTTTTATAGCTTGTAATCTATTAGCTACATTAGCGTTTCCTTGGGTGAGTTTCAGTACAATCTATCTTCACAATCGACAGCCCACTAAAAATACTAGCCTCCTGTCCATTGAACTTACGGCTACATTAAAAATTCTACGAGTATTCAGATACAAAAAAGGTAAAATCAAAAAAAGGGGTAATCAATATGAAGGCAATCCAGAAATTGATGGTTGATTGTTAGAAAAACCTTCCATAAAGCACCGACGACTTAGAAATGGGTCTGTACCCGGAATAAACCGCTTTCAAACTTACCTGTACACGTTTATGTACAAGACGCATGAAGAACAATGGTGTACAAACAAGAAGGCGGAAATCTGTTGCTCGACATATCTGCAACCATATAGGTCAAAGAAACAGTATGAGCTATAAAAAATGTCAGTTCCACTGGCCTGGATTTCAAGCGCATCTACAGCTTTGGCATCGAATTCATTTGCTACTTCTTCACACAAATTGTGTTGAGACTCCACTTTTGCTGCTAATCGAACAGCAGCGATTGAGAGACATTCGAGTTGTTCACGACTTATATGACATTTCTAGAACACTCAGGCACAGTACAAAAGTGATGCTCAAATCTTGAGAAAAAAGGGACCTTCAAAACACCTATTTTATTGAACAGAGGATACTTCAGTAAATACTTACAGAAACTGTTACTGCAACGAGATACGCAGCAAGCGGCAATACTTCGGTTGGCAAACGTTGACTATAAAAGACGTCCGCTATGAAAAGGTTAGTTAATGCGAAAGCCCGATAACCGCCTAGAGCGTGCCAATCCGATTTTGTAGTCTTTGGATAGTGAGCCTGGAATAAATCTTTCTTTATTTGTCAGGGTCTAAGCCAAATTCTCATATAACAAACTTGTCAACTCATAAACCTCCCAGTGATATTATCAAGCTTAACGAATTACATTTCTAATGAACAGAAATCAATTTTTTGAATCGAATAACAATCAATCTGAAAATGAATGCGAACATCTCACCTGTCTAGAAAATGCATACTTAATGATGTCGACAAGATATTCAGAATGAGCTGAATCAAGGTCCACTCGCCAAAATATCTCAGCACGATGATAGTCCACACCTGTCTCTTCCTTTTCAACCGAAACAGAGAGTGCTGTTTTCTCTATAAGAAAGAGCAGGCAGTTCATTACACTTCAATGAAACTTTAGAGTAAAATAACCAAAGGAACTTAATGAGTAGATGACACCAAACCGAAAGTATCCTTAACGTGAGACCCGCTGCGATGTTTGCCACTTCCATCTTCGCCTAGATATTTAGGAATGAAATAGTCAAAAGGATAGTGAGCAGTATAACAGGACTAATCCATTTTAGAAAACTAAGTAAGAAGAAAGTGGAATAAAGCCAAAAATCAGCCTTGGCTACCCGTGGAAATCAATTGAAATATGACGCACTCACTGTGGGAAGACGACCACCAATTCCAACCAAAGGATTTCAGAAGCCTCTCGAAAAAGCGGGATTCTCCTCGTTCTTCGGATTTCTGGTCGGATTTCTGGAGAGATATATGTCAGTTTTATTTCAATAAGTATTATTGACGCTACCAAATTTTGTTGACTATCGAAGGAGAGGGAGCCACGTTTCCCAACTCTGTAGAAAATTACGAAGGTATTGAGATGAGCACGATGATATCCTTCATAATAAGTCCCAGGAGCAGCAAGAACTCAAATTGGTGGTACTCGGTCATTGACTGGATCCCTCAGGATGACAGGGACTGTCGCTAACGCGATGGTCAGACTTTTTTCGGAAGCTCTGAACGAAAGGAATGCTTTGCCTCATGTCCCTCGAGCGAGGGCGATCCATTGGACAATTCTGGCTCGCGACAGGGACGAATGGATACGTTACTGGTGCCCACTTCAAAATCGATGATCAACGGGACGGCAAGTGATACAGGTGATACTTGGAAATAATTTGAAAAGATGTTTCTTACTCCGGACAACGCACTATTCATCAAGCAAGTCTTTTTCCATGATAAAATAAGACAAAGACAAAATTGTGTGACTGTCTAAAAATACCGAATCTCGTTACCTTGGGAGGATTTAGTTGAGCGCCCTCTTCTTCTGTTGCCTGTTGAACTTCTTCCTTTTTTGCTATAGAAGTTTTATCACTAATTGTGGGCAGCTCATTACGTTGCCTATATTTACAAAAAAATTGATTCTTGACTGAAGAGAAAAGCTGTCCAGTTTATATGATACATACCCGACTGATATTTTACTGAAGTTGCGAACTAGTGACTGAGCATTGACGGCCTACAAAATCGGAGAATTCACTTCGAATTCTAGTTTTTGTAGTATTATATTTTAGTTATTCTCTTATTCGCTAATTTATCTATCTGTGAAAGCCAATACACATCACCACAGCTTACAAGTAAAGCAAGGTGTGTGTCCGTGTGAAGAAGAGGGGAGGAGATGAAAGGATTGTGTGTGGTCGCCTAAGGGACGGAGCCACACTTACGATAAATGTACAAAGTACAATTTTTTAACAAAGTTTTCAGAATTCTAAGTTTAATTTGTTTTACTTCAGTCCGTCACTCCCTCCTAACCTTTACCATCCCTCGTTATGAAGGGAAAGGGTCATATTTAGAAAGTAGGAAATCAAATAAACTGACCAAGACCATTCAGCGGTGCCCTGACTATACGCTTTTCTACATACCCACACTTACATAGCTTGATTCTCTTCAACTTATCTAGCCTCTTCGTGGTGTTGTTGTTGGTAATAACACTTCAGATGCAAAGGTACACACAAACCCAAGAACTTTGTTGCTGAACTTCGTAATGAGATATAAAATGAGCACGCAGTCGGATTCTACTATTTTGCAACCGCCTGCTCAACGTTCAAGTACCCTGTCCTGCCCTCAGATGAAATGTTTTCTCCTATGAACTGAGAACGTCTCCAACTGCTAATGAATGAACTGGTATCAAACTGATTAGAATATGCTCACAGTAGCTTACCGTTACCCAACTGCAAATTAATATCTCCAGCGGACTACCACGAAGAGAAGGTGTGAGCACGACAACAAAAATTCCCATAAATAAAACATCAGCTGCATTTTCAACCAAGTACTCCAAATGCTTTCACTATATACCAAGATTTTTGAATTAATTAAAAGAACACAAAATAATAGATAAAACTTTAGGCTTACATTTTCTTTTGTACCACGAGCAATATTAGCTTCATTTGAAACAACGTTGGGCTTTCTCATGCGAAGTCCACGTCGAGCCATGCCCAACAGTTACGGACTGTTGGTAAATGCTGGCAACTGAAATATCGAGTAACCCGAGTTTGTTAGCTATTCAGCCTTGGTCAGATTCTCCCTGTTGATGTGCTTAGGTCGAATCTTCACAAGAATCGGACCACACTTACAAAAACTGTTTTAGTAAGTACACAGAAAGCAACTTATACCATGAGAGAAGTGAACTTCTCAACAAGAAAACTGAAATAATAGGAAATTCCGCATTAACATCTGTTTCGACACAAGACCAATCAGGTTTGTTCGATTGACGACCGATCATAGGGTAGGAGCAATCGAGAGCAAAAAATACTATGACCTACCACGATTTCACGTATTCAGATGAACTTGTCGCAGGAGTTGAAAACAACTGCAATCGCCCAAAGCGGTCGCTCTTCATGCAGATTGATATACTGGATTGGTTTATCGAGAAAAGGAGATAGCAGTCGAATAAAGCTCATTTTCGATTCTCTGCACCCTCAGGCCAAGAGAGAACTGGAGAGTATAGGAAGGCGGCGGCAGAAATTGTACGAACGAGGTAACTCGTTCGCAGCGGCAGTACGCGACGGGTATGTGTCAAGTCGTGCGTCCGAGGACGCGCGCAGCAAATTGCGCGGCGAAGTTCGTGGCGAGTTTGGACGACTCCGGCGTTTATCATTGGGGCCCAAATTTGAAGTAGAGTAGATTAGTAGAATCAGCTGTCCATACCCAACTATTCTACTTCAAGTTTGTGCCCCATTAATAGGCTTCAGAGTCCTTTGAATCGCCACGATCTTCGCCGCGCAATTAGCCGCGCGCGTCCTCGGACGCACGACTTAACCGTCCCCGTGCGCGACTAGTTGATCCCATGAGACCGATTCAACTACCTGACTCCCGTTGAGACACTGCAGCTTTCTGAGATGCCAATTCATTATATGTCGACACTATTGAATATTGAAGGCTCAGTTGGTGCAGTGACAAGTGGAGCACCGCCACACAATCATGGTCCGGGTGTCCCGGCTCGATGCTCGCCCTAGCCAACCAAGCCTTCCATCCTTCCGGGGTCGGCTAATTGGTTCCAGATCATCTAGAAGGACAGAGGCACTGACTTTTACATCGGCTGTCCACCATAACTCATTGTATGCGCCACTGCATTCAGGCATTCAGGCCACCACTACGATTTCAAGTGAAGGATGGATGCAGGGCGCATCTCGAAAATGGGACCTCAATGCTGAAGACTTCATCCTTATCTGATTAATGACCGTGACTATCCAACCCGAATGTTACTTCTGAAGATAATTTCGATGCTATTTGAAAAGTCAACTGCTACGGATACTGCTTTAATGAGAGGACACAGACGAACGACAAATAAGCTTCACCCTCCCTCCCCACCCTGAGGTGGATGGACTCGAATAAAAAATCAAAGCAAAAGGCAATCAACAGAACTGGAACATCACTCACTAGATGGACGTGAGTGTTTGGTCAAGGGACGTCTGTATAGCCTCTTTTCTGACATTTGAGTTCTATGAGGTGACATTTGAAGTGTTTTTTAAGGAGTATATTAGACGTATTTATTTGGCTGAACACCACACTAATGTGTTCACGAAAACTTCAAATGAGCGTAAAAATAGAGACGAAAGTAAATAACCATGGAATAAGACCCCACTGCACTTAAAGCACAGAGACGGGTTCGAATCCGCACACAGGCCGAATTTCACTCATAACTCGCCAATCTTATGAGGCCTACAATAACTCAATCATTCATGCTGTGTCCATGGCTAGCCCATTACAAATCAAGAGGTTTGTGTTGAAAGCTCGTATATACACGAGCTCAGAAAACTTCTTTCTCTGAGCTAGTCCTGCTCTTGGTATAGAATCAATTACGCTTGATATCAACTCATTGTTATCAACTCTACAAGCGGAATTCTAAAGGGTTATTCCTCAGCTTCCCCTATGCTTACTCCTTCAGCCTCCTTCATCAAAGTACGACCCTCACGTCATGGAACGCGAGCCCTGAATGTTCTCCTTACCGCTCGATTGCTTCCAATCTTTCCAAGGACGCAAGACCAGCGGCCTCTTCAAATCGCGGGGGACCAAGACAGCACCTTGCTTAACCGTTTATTTATATTTACCAACAAACTATAAACGTAACGTAATCGATAGATAGCCCACACCTGCCACCTTTGATCTAGTTCGTCTCCTCACTCAGACAGGGCACTGAGGAGCTGGAAGCATCAAGAACTAGTGCCAAGGATCCCCTTTCCCTTCGCCCCTCCTCTGTCCATCAACTGGCCGACCGCTCTGCCACTCACCTCGCCAGCGCTAGAACAGTGCTACGACCGTAGAAGACTCCAGGCTTACTATAGTCAATGAAAATGGGTCAAATAGTTCTTCAGGTCGTTGTGGCCCAGCACCTTTTTCCACAAAAAAAGAAAATTTTATTAGGTACGACATGCATTATCACAGTTCATAGGTTTGTTTAAACTAGAATTTGACAGATTTAGAAAAAAAGATTTGGTCCAAGAGCGTCTTGACTGTCTCAGTTCCTAACAAGAACGCGTCCAAGCTGTTCATGACTCTCACGGCTGTTCACAGTCTCGCGGCTGTTGACAATCTCACGGCTACGACTGTTTCTGGGTGGTACTTGGCTGACGTTCCTTTCGAGAAGGATGTTACGTACCACCTCCCTTGAATTCGAGTTCGGCGATCTCGAAAAACGTCCTGAAACGAATAATGAAGGATTACTTCTTTTCTTTTCTCATCTCCCATCCCCTAAGGGGAACACAGCAGAAGCGCTCCCCTACAAGCTAACCCTGGAAGCCTGTTAAGACACACCTTTTGAGGTTATGACGACAACTTTCGTAGATCCATGCCTTGATGGATGGAGGCTGTGAAGAGGTGGTCGTTTGAAGCCAAGTGGGTGTGCTGTAAAAAGAAGAACCAATAGAGACCTGTGACACTCAGCTACCAGATTTCGATGACTCACGACGCCATCGGATCGGGTGCTTGGGCTTCTCCTTTTCCTCCTCTGGCATCTCTTCTGCGCTTCCTTCGCCGCTGCCCTCACCACTACCCTCGCCGGTTTCTTCTCCACTGCCTTCACCGCTTCCCTCCTCACCACTTCCTTCCACTAATTCCTAAATTGTAAGGTATAGAATCACCGCCATTCACGCCCTTGATGTACTGACTTACCAGTTCCTCCCCTCTGATTAGGCTGTTTAGTTGCTCCTTATCGGTGAGGAACTGGCATTGTTCAGGCATCTGACGATTCACTAGCGCCTTCGCCCGTTTTCCTAACTGATCGAGGATAGCAGCGGATTTGAAAAACGGTCTCATGACAGCTTCCTGAACGAGAGATTCGAAAATTCGGAAAAAACGACCTAAATTCATCACCACACTTACCACTACAACAGTCCCAGCCGGCTCGCCACATTCAT
Organism: Haemonchus contortus; assembly: GCA_000469685.2. Taxonomy (NCBI): domain Eukaryota; kingdom Metazoa; phylum Nematoda; class Chromadorea; order Rhabditida; family Trichostrongylidae; genus Haemonchus; species Haemonchus contortus. The sequence continues at coordinate 43,269,751 of LS997565.1, forward strand.
TGTTGAGCTCTCTAGCCACACAGCTGCCCATGCAGCCTAGAGACGTGCAAACGGGTCCGAGTTCCTGGAACGTATCCGTCAGATATGAGACTTGATAGATGGGAGCTGGTCAGTTACCTTTTCAAACAGCCAACTAGGCCTTTTGAATTTGGAGAAGCGACGTGAGGCTTCGTAAGCAGTGACCTGGGCGATGGAATCGGTGAACGTGCAATTTGCATCGCAGTTCTGCACGACCTCTTCAGTTCTGTTCGCCAGACACTCGACATGAGGCTCCATCTCCTCCGATTCCTCGTCACATAACGTCTCGAAGCCACCGAACAATGTATCGAATAGAATGCCTCCGAGACAGTTCTCCTGCTCGTCTACACATAATGCAGCTTTGTTGTAGGTCCTGACGGGAATTCTGATTACCTCGAGTACATAATTTACCCTACCCTACTCTGTTTGACCTACTGACCTGCATAACTCACTGAAAGTTTCGGTCGTATTTTCCAGGCTAAGCAGCTCACCGGTGATGTAGAATAGGTCAGACAGGCAGGTATGAGCACATGGGGGCAGTCCACCTACTTTGAATACTCCAACATTGAAGAATTCATGGCCTGAAAGACCTACACCACAGTGCGACAGAGTAGGCTTCAGTAGAAGAAAGGCACAAGTGACAGTACTCACACAGACTTCCGCCAATAGAAACGAGTAGTACGAGCAAGGACAGCCTCATGGCCAGCTGGACCTGACGACGAAGTTAAAAAAGGTTAGACGACGACTATACAAGAAAACGTATTTCTCCCAGCCGTTCACCCACATTTATATGCCCCTCCCAGTTGGAATTCCCGCCGGATCACCGTTACCAATAGATCAGTCCCTGTCCGATCACAACCATTCGGTGTCATGGCTGCTAAACCTTTCATTAAAAGTTAGAAGTTAAATTGGAAGCAGAGAAAAATACAAATAAATCCTCCTAAGTAGTCGATTCGTATTTTATGCATTGGGACCATTGTACACTTCCTTTGAACCCCAACGAGTGACCCTTTTCATTTGCCACTGTTATAGACCTCGAGGAGGCTACAGTGTGGCACTAACGCAAAGAATACAAATTGATCAGCCGAAGGTTACCTTTTGGGAAGCACAATCAAAAAAGACCAAAAAATTCCTTCATAAATAATGCTATCAGAATCAATATTCACCAATTGGGTTACGGTCGCTTGACCATCAGAGAAGTTTCGAAGTAGTACTGGGCCGATTGCGAATGTCCCAGTAGAAAAGCTCTGTTCAGAATTCCAGTGAAGTGGAGGTTGGAAGACATCCCTGTATCACCACAGACACCTTAACCTATTTCTCCCCATTCGAACATGTCCGACTACTTTTGAAGTAGCTGTAAAATGATTGCTCAGAAATCGCCTGGGTGCTCACGCTTTGCCTCTAACGCCAAAAATCCGCTAGGTAATTGCTGACGAACATTGTGGCTTTTTTACCATAACACCAAAAACGGCTTAAGGTCCAAAATTTTTGAAGTGGCTACGGTACTGTACTGCACTGTACCAAGAATTACTGTATCTATCTGGCTACTATGAGAGTCATTTGATCTGCAGCCATTGATTCGATCCCGATTCCGGCGCGAGAGTACCTAACTGATCGACTTGTACTATGGACTTAGTAACCCTTCATAGTGGTTTTTCGGCTGTCCCTGTCCTTCTCCCCACCACCCTCACCAGTAATGGATTTTATTTGTGGTCAGATAACCCATGGTTGAGCTCCATTGAAAATTTGTCATAGTTCCAAGCATACTTATTAAATTCCATCTTGTTCAACACCCCTTTTCAGTATGCAAGCCCTCTACGTGCTTCTTCCATTACTGGCAGCCTTGAGCCTTTCGAGTGAGTCATTTTGGATTTTTAATCTTCATTAACTTTGCTAATCATCATTACCGTTATGAGACTCTCCAAGGCTGTGACTCATTCTAAAAACGCTTAGTCATCAGATGATTGCTTGGTGTTTCAGAAGCCGACGAGGTCGAATCAGAAGATGCGGTTTTCGATGCCACGGGTGTGCCCCAGTGTATCCAAGCATGTCTCTCAGATCTACTCTACGCAGTTACCGAAATGATTCATTTACAGAATCCTGTGGCGAAGTTTCCAGGGCTATGCGAGTGAGTGAACTGAGATTACTAGACGTCTTCATGGCAAACCTTTGGGCTGTTCAGAAAGGGACTATGAGTCGTTATTCTCTATGGTTCATGTACCCTTCTCCGATAAATTCCACGGCCACACCCGTTGTACAGAAAGATTCAACATTCAGGTAATCCGACAGGGGCTAAGCGTGACTGACTTGTTTTCTCAAAGTACAGCTGCACCCCACCCCTCCACTCTTTCTTCCACCCTAGAGAGACCATTGTCCAGTGTAGATTATAGAGCTTGGAGGAAGAACCCGAAAACTATGAGAAGAGAACACCCTAACACCCTTCCAAACCACAAGTTTGTATCTGAAACGTATGGCGGATGTGTGAACACGCCAAGATGATACCGGAAATTCCTAAAAAACTCTTTTCACTAATTTTTTATCTTCTAGACTATTTTCACAATTTCAGGACTTATCGCAAGGCCTCATCATGCATCGAGAACCAGAAAGAGGCTTGCGTACAAACAACCCTTTTCGAGATAGCCCTGAGTGGACTTGACGAGCTCTGCAACGACAGAGATGAAGGTAAAGTTTTTTCAGGCAATTCCTTGATTTAGGCAGCGGCAGCTTCAACCTCAACTGATTCGAGCCATTCAATCGTTAATATCTAATAATTATTGATAAAAGCTAAATTAAGTTATCTTACTAGTAACTAAAGCGTAATATGGTCTCTGATTTTCATGATTTCAGACCTTGCACCTCATAAGGAATGCCTCGACCGACATGCTGATCTGATCCTGAAAAACTGTGACCACTCTTGTCATCTGACCAGTGTATTGTCCCATTTGGCAGAACACGGAGATGCTGAAGCTTTGCAGAAACTTGAGGAAGATCACGAAACACTGAAAAAGGTTGGTGAAAAGCCGAAGGCGAATTCCAGTTTGAGGGCCGCCCATTTTTAAGGAACTCTCGAGCATCTGTACTACATTTGGATGTATGTCATCGTGTGTGGCTCATGACCTGAATGTTCAATGTTCTCCGGTTGGGACCATTATTACGGTAGGTTTTGGCTCATTTCACCATTATGTGTAACTACGAATGTCGGACTATTGCCGTTTGACCTCAGCCCTCCTTTCTAATGTTTTTGTTGCGTTTTTATTCCGCAATGTTCCACTTCCTCATTACAATTGAGCAAGCCCCGCCCACTCTAATTCACCTTTTGCTCCTTCGCTAACTTGTCGCTTCTGTACACTGCTTTATTCGGCATGCGACTGTCTTCACTGTCATGCTCCATGATCACAAACTGTGCGAGATTCTGTTGATACCTTTCAGGAATCTCTTCTGAGACCTTTTCACACCGCTGCAACTATTTTCGAAGAAATTGGCCCCCGAGCGAAAATCTCAATCTATCGTCAGATTCCACCGCAATGCTATTATCTGACCAACCTCAAAGATGTTCAAGGAATTGCTGAAGGAAGACAGCCTCCGAAGGTAGCCTTCCTTGAAAGAGGAGCTGCTGGAATTAAATATGATAGTTTCAGCCATCAGACTTAAAACCCGAAGACGCCATTCTGAAAGAGATTAGGCTTAGAGAGCAGCAACGGAAGCAAAAGAAAGCTGAACTCGAGCACCTGTTCTTGATGGATGCGAAGCAAGGTAAACAGTAGGAGTTCTGGCAGTTAGCCAGTGCATTCATAGTGTGCGATCGGCGCATTTCTAACGCGTTCGTATCTGGCATCTGCCAATCGATACCTATCTTTATCCCTGCTTCCAAATCACATGCTCGTAACCGCTGATCGCCTGTAGCGGTCCATTATTCTCTAGTGATCATAGTATAAGTGAAATATAATTTTACCGAATCAGCAATGCGACGCGACCGCACGCATCAGTAGTGGGCAAACCACCAACCTTTACCTTGAGGTTTTACCTTTTATCGTGTTATAAAGCCTTTTCTAACCAGTAATTCGCAAAACATAAAGATTTCCATTTCAGGGTATTAGCAGAAAAACGTGATCGCTTCTTAACACCAACGAAAACTGATCAATCTTTCACTGCTTAACAACTCACTTTGCTACCTTGATTAATTCCATGTCAACTTACTTTCTAATCACTGTTTTGGAATTTAGCCAGATTTTTGATTTTTACACTTATTCTTCGAATATTTCAAAATGCTTGATTGTTATTATCCGTGTGCATGTGTATGTAGATTTACCATTACCTTTTCATGTGATTAAAAAGATTTTATACACAAATAAACAATAATTGATGGCTCGCGTATTTGATAAATTGCTAAATATTGAGCAGATGTGTCCACACAAAACTGGGATCAATTTAAACCAGAGGGATTTCAACTAAAGTTTCATTCGGAGGCGAGGATTGTGCACCATCTCATACGGATTATGTTACTCTTACTCTGGGTAGACGGAATGAAACAGAAGCGACCATTGCTACCATACATCTGTAGCTTAATCGGAACTCTAATGGATAAAAGGACGAAGTCTTGGGGCATTAATCGTTCACGTTGAAGGGATGCGCCCAAGCAGTCGACTTCCATTCAGAATCGTAGTGGCGTAATGAGTGCGCATATGGCCTATACAACGACTTACGGTGACCGATGTACAAGTCAGTGCTTTCACCCTCCTAGACAAGCCTGGTACCAATTCACCGACCCCGGAGGGATGGAAGGCTTGGTTGGCCTGGGCGGATATCTATCCGGGGATCCGGGATTCGAACGGGTGTCTATGCGTGTGTGGTAGTGCGCCACTTACCACTACACCACCTCCCAAGTTTGGGTAAGCTCAATTAGTGGGCTGTAAATCCTCACCTACTTAAGAGCAGTGGGCCATTTTTGAAGATGAGTTTAGGGGTCTCCGAACGATTTCATTTCCTTCGGACCAGATTAAAGGGTAGCACTGCAATGCTTACAGAAGTAAGGAATGAATTTCAGTTGAGATTCATATCACAAATGTTGACCTGAGACCTGAGAATCCAAGTAATACCACGGGGTATCCATACCCTATGAATCTATACCATTCATCATTTAAGTCATAGACTGACAGGCACATCAATGAAATAATTTATTAAACATTTACAACGTTAAATATATTAATATGTACAGCTACATAGCCCTTTGATATGAGGGCACAAAGGAGAATGGATGATAAATGCTTGAACAAATGTATGAGATTCGATTATCAGATCAAATCCTTAATGCGTTATTAAAGACGATGGGCATCGGCGCATGCATATACAAATCTTACTCAAAATAAATATTCTAAATAGAAATCCAATGTTATAATCCATTCAATGAAAATGGCTGCTAGGCGGTGATAGAGAAAAACGTGGATGAATCACACGAAATTGTGGCACAATCAAGTAAAGCAGTAAATAACTGAGTGCGATTTACGAAGTTAACTTTCTAGCGACAAAAATTACGATCAACTATTTTCTTACAGGTTTTGCACTTTACATCACAACACCATATAAACCGACATTGGCATGGTTCGTCTACCACTTCCCTCACAGTGTCCCAACCTGAAAATTAGGATTATGCGGTAGTAGGAATGTGGAGGACCAGTAAAACCAAACAGTAGACAAAATACACCACTAACCTCGACCGCAACAAATCTCGTCACAATTATTTCCACAGTGGCGACCTCGAGTATCCACCGAGCAATAGTCGGGTGAGGAATCCAGATAAACCAAATCGCCTTTCGCTGCCTAGAAAATCCTTGCCTAAGTCGTCTTCTAATTATAAAGTCTATAAGAATAGTTTCTAGTCGGTATGCGCCCCGCATTCAACTTCCACGCAGAATCGCAGTGCCGTTTGAATGTGCATGGGGGATGTACAACGTGTTGGGGTGCCCGGATGATGTCGGTGCTTTTTTACTCCCGGACAGATCAACACAGCCGTAGGGATGAAAGGCTTGATTGGCTCGGCGAATACCACTCCGTGTTGAGATCCCTGGGCCATGTGCGTGTGATAGTGCGCCACTTGCAACCTCACCACCTCAGTCCTATTCTAACTATACCGGAAGAAAAAATGAGGGCGATAGAAACCCACCTTGTGTTTATCTCCCTTATCCTTCAGATAGCGCTCCGTACGTTTCCCGTCTAGCACTGGTTCACGCACCATTAACGTCGTTCCATGAGGAGCAACAGTGACTTGTTGAGCCATTTCGTACTTATGCATCAGCAGCTCTGAGAACTCGTCAAACCTAAAAGAACAACATAACTCAGCGTGTAGTTCAATCGAGTAAAGTTGAATGAAAGCCGAAAGCCATCAGGACATGCTGAAAAAAACTCGATCATCTCGAGATTACGCCATGCAGCCAACTTCGACGAAATATTGCAAAATTCTGGTAGTTGGACCTCCTGCGTAAACAATGAAACCGGCTAGGGTTGATAAGTAGGTTTTCTCTGTGGTATCTGGTACCTATCGAAGCCCGACAGAAGGTTGATTAGCCTCTCAAGTCATTCTCATCTACCTACCCGCTTTTTAATTCTTTTCACATTCAATATCCATTACAGAGAATCACAAATGAAATCAAATGGTGGTTTTGACCGATTTCGAGCGGCACGAAACAAAATTAACCTTGGCACAACTTTCCAGCAGGTCTTCGTTACACAGCTGCCGCTTACGCCATGACATTTACACTCTTTTCCCATTCGGCTGGCGAGAAGACGACGCCCCACTCGATTATTGTGCAGATTCATCAGAGCTCTATGAAAGTATTCAGTATATCGTATCCCGTTATAGAAAGTTAATATCAATGAAATGCAATAGAATACAAAACGTTATTACAAGTGAGGCTTTCTCTCTAACCTGGCATCACTGTGAACTTTATCGGTGACGTCTATGAACTTTCTTCCAAACGAATTTCCATATCGGACATTATCCGAGCAACCTGCCCAGACGAACTTGTTCGAGAGTGACGACGGTATTGGTCCACAACCGCAGTCATCAATGAGACCCTTAACAGACAAATACTCTACCAATGGTAAGTACAGTAAATTTACATCTATAGCCTTTACTCTATAACTTTTTAATATTTCATCCATGCTCGCCCCTATTAGGAACATTGTTTCTTATCATATCCAACTGTACCGAAGTACGACCATCTAATGAATCTCACTGTCGCAACGAATCTTCCAGCATCGTCGCCAAAAAGGTGGGTCAACTCCGCAGGTATCAACTTTAGAGAAGGAGTTGACGAACTTACTTACTTACACTTATACTTATACGTTCACGAACTTGAGGTAATATTTTTGGTATTAATCAATCCTGGCCTCGGGACAGCACTCTACTTCCATTCAGAATCACTGTGGTGTTTTCAAATGGTTATGTGGTCTATACAATGACTCCCTGTGGCCATCCGATGTATAAAACAGTGTTTTATATCCCTGATAACTCAGATGTTTTATATCCCTGTTATGTTTTATATCCCTGGTTGAAGCTGGCACCAACAAGTTGACTCCGAAATGACGGAAGGCTCTATTGACCTGGGCGGATATCGACCCGGGATCCGAGCCCTGACATGCATGTGTGATATAGTGAATGTATACGAAACCTTCCTCCTAATAGGAACACGGTTCTTGAGATTTTCAACGATGTAGAAGTATTATTATACTATTCACCCTCATCAATACTTTCCCTGCCTAACTGGCGTTTTCAAAAAAGAGTTTGGGCGCAATCCTTAGCCGAACCGGGGTGTGGAGGGGATACTGGGCTATGGAGTGGTGAGACCCTGACCAGGCTCTCAATACAGCACCCTAAAGGCTCACAAATTTTTCTTTTACAGATTTCACCCAGCATTTACACCACAAACCTTTATAAAATGAAGCACGTATATTCGATAACTCCGAAATAAAGTGAAACCCTGATACTGACCAAATTCCAATTAAGAAGCTACTCACTTTAGCACATGCTTTCGCAAGCGAGTGACTCACACCAGCAGACGCTATAGCATACACAAATGCCGATTCCTTCGATGCAACTGAAAATTGTAAAGGATGAAACAAAGAAGCCAAAAATCAAAGTAGTAGTAAGAAGAAAGCTGGAAGGAAAATCTGAAAGCACTGGGCAGATGAGAACTCACTTTTTAACGGTGTCGTTCCGACACCAGGTGTAGTAAGAGTACAATTCCATACTTGATTACTAAACGCTTGCTGACATTCGGAAATTGCCATTCTCAAACCATCAATCTGAAAATTCACAGTAAAAAGAGCGTATTGAGATAAAATTGTTTCTCGGATACGGTATCACTCACAAGAAATTTCATCGTAACCGGATGGCGTATGCATAATTCTCGTTGCTTGTTGCTAAGGCCAGGAACAACTGAACATGCTGACGGATACGTAGCGATACGAGACGGATCGGTTTCGGACAGCAACCTGAAAGTTAAGAAACCTTGATACACTGGAAAATAAACCCAGCCAGAAGTGTGAAGCCTCCAAATGAAGCATGGTATCTTCTCTGAATATTTAGAGGTGAAGCTGCGCAGGAGTCAATCGTTTTCCATCTTAACATCCTGTCTGATCCTAACTTGGTTTCTTTTTTTGTTGAGCTCAACTACTTTTATAGAGGTTACTACGACTGCTAAACCCATAATTAAGGTTTCTAACTGATCCGCTTCTCCAATTACCACGTATCATACTCACTGATGCCATCTACCCTTTCCGTTTCCGCTTGCCGCCGCCTCGAAAAGTTGATGGTATCAACGGAAGGGTCAGTAGGAACTGTGAAACACACACATGCTTCACGGTTCTACCAACCCTTGAATAAGCAGACACTGGGAAATATCCCCTCGCTGAGGAACTCACAAGAGGCAGTCGAAACTGTAAAAGATCTCCCATCATTTATAGGCCATTCCAAACATAAGCCATCCTGGAAGGGTCTCTACGGGTAATGGTACACTTAGGCTATGAATCTCTGATCTGCATGGCACCCATTTACAACCCACACGTGCCTCTTGATGGGTATAAGAACTATCCCCATAGACGTTGAACCAAGACCATCAGTAATTAGCCAATTCACCAAGAGCAACCAATAAACGGATATGCATATGCATCAAGCATAGCCAAGAACGCAACAATCCGCCTGTATCCGATTGGTGCATGTCGTAAATCGGTCATAAACTGCATACGGGGTCATGCCGCTGAGTCTTTGTCGAAATACCGCTAACACCACGACAGCTTGCGCAGCAGCACATAAAACGTTCGAACAGCACGCGCCATACTTGTCTCAAAACCTCTTCTTTGCTTCCCTGATGCCGACTCGGAACAGAAAGTTAGCTACTCAGGTGACCGATTCATTCGACAGGCGCCACGCTCAAACTACCTCGTGCCAGTGTGAAACGACATCGTAAAACGGCCAAAGAGGAAGCATCTGACGGCTTGCCACAGTAGGCTACTGAGGGAAATTGTCGCCGGAAATGATTCCAAGGAAGAAGAGGAGCACTCGAAACTTTTCATCGTATTTCATTACCATTCACCCAAGGCCATTTCAAGAACTCGGAGACCCACGAGTTCCCCATCCCACCAACTGTTTCAATTCCAGGCGAAGGGGTAAAACCGTAAAAGGTGTGAAATCTAAATGGCTAGGAATCATGGTGTTTGTCCAGTACAGTAATAAAGAGGCGTACACCCAACAAAATGAAAAAAGCCGAATGAAGCCGAGAAAGACATGTATCCGCTGTAAAAGTGGCTGTAAATGTGACGTGCATACAGCGGCAAACATCCTTTCTAAATATGGCGGCCAGCTCTATTCTTCGCTTTCAGCAAATGTTACCGCTCATAAAAAAGGCATATTAGTAACGGCGATACCCATAAGAATCCAATCATTGGAGTCAGGAGGATACATGGACTGACTAAGTCACAGAACTTAAACCTTGCTTATGTTTGAACAGGTGGACCTTCTCTACTACACCCTATAACAAGTAATGAGGAGTAAGCACACATGCCATTCAAAACCTTTCAGCCCTCATAGTCGAACCACTTCCACCTGCGCAAAAAGTTTCACTCAACACCTCGAAGTAAGATACTCTTCCTCCCCCTTCATCCCGAGTATAGCCGTTTTGCTGCTACGAAATGAGGTCGGGAGGGAAATGATCAAGTGTTAAGCATCAAATGATAAGGATGCGTTGAACATATAACCCCATCGGAATCCTGATCAATTGGCATCCCACTCAGAAGCTGTACTTCGGCCCCACGCGGTATAGAAGTTACGAATCGATTCAGGTATGGTGGCGGGGCTGTGTTTCCCTACCGTCCTTCTCAACCGCATGTGAATTCAGTTTAGTGCCATTGCGACCGTCAAAAAAAAGTAGGGAACAGGATATTGGACCTTGAAATGCACTACATTGGTATACTTAGATATATTCAGCTAGAAATAATTGTCCAATGGAGATTTCGGGATAGACTTTCTGACACTACTGTACCGCATGACTCAACTTAAGATCAACTGAGATCACTGTTCCAGTTGTCTCTACAGTATCAACAGCCTTGGGGTATGACAAACCAAAACAGCGAGTTTCGAGAAATCATTCCATAAACAGTATCTAAGGGAAACATTAGGCTCAAAACTGAATTAGAGAGAAAGCGTGATGGAAAGTTTTTCTAAAGCATCATAAGAGTTGGGATCACACTTAGAGCGCAACGATAAAATCCGTTACTACTTCTCACTAAGCTTACCATTTCCTCAATTCTCACTCGGTCATTTCAACGGTGACTTCAAGTCCTTCCAAATCATAATAAACTTTCTGGTCATACTAAGGGTGATCACAATCATTTTGCGCAGCACCTTCAACGAGCTGACATTTCAGAAAGTATTTTTTGCGATCAGTTATTGGATGTGATTTTGTCGAGCTACGCCTAAGCCCTTTTCGAAGCAGAAGCATCTCAATGAACCCTAGTTTTCCTAAATGGTAGTTTGTTCGAGCTCCTAATGCTCAAGTAATTGAAACTGAATGAATGACAAATAGCAGCCACTGCCATCCAACTCCGTACCGAAACATCAAAGTATAAGTCCAACTATTCAAAAATGAATTTAAAATACTGCTATCTCTGATGATTTCTCAAAGACCCTCACTGGTAGAGCCAGTGTGGGAAACGTCCTTCAACTGCGCAATACTTTCACACATAGGTCCTATAAGCGATCAGCATTACGTCACTATACGACGCACTAAGCTGTGCCATATAAAGTATTATCTATGCGAAACAAAAATCTTAGCGCTGTTCAATGGTAACCAGGCCGAGCGCATTCCTCAATCGCATACGGCTCATTGAACTGCAATAGATACCAGCGCACTGCGGCTTCTTTCCCTATACCGTTCTAGTCGGACTAGGACAAAAATGAGGGCGTCGCTTCATACCGGTACTAACTTCGACGAATGGGTCCTATAGCAAGTTTCAAAAATAACGGATCATAGGCAAGAAGCCCGCAACTTAATTAAGACGTGGACTTCTTTAGGATATCGTCCAATTCATCATCAAAGATCGCCGCTGTTCCCCATTACGATTAGATTATGCAGCTTGTTATATAGAATTCCCATCGATATGTCCTACTACGACCAGCCGAAAACACATGGGCAATACTAAAAACCCAAGTTTTTTCTCGAAACGAGAGAAAACAATGCATGTGAAAGGCGCAGCTGTTACCAACTGTGAATTGAACAATAGGAACAACGATTTTTATGAAATGGAAACAATGTGAATACTTTAGCTGTGAAGAAAAGGGAGAATCTGAGAAAATTGAAAAGGCACCGCTGCCGCCAGAAGTATGCAAAGTCACTACTGAATACCGTAGCGACCCCATAGAAGAGTACTCAAATAATATTATAAACATATGATAAAAAAGCATTGATTAACTCACCACCATGAATCCACATAACCAACTATCGTAGCCAATACTATTAGTAGTGATCGTAACATAACAGGTAGAGCGTGAACAAAAGCACGGTCTTACGTGATGGGTGGTAGCTCACACGAAAGGGGCGTGGCACTGAGGCGGGCCGATACCGTAGCCAGCAAGGAGCAAGTTGAGCTTTTTGCGTATAGTGAAAGAATGATATAAAACAGAAGAGAAACTTATATAGGATAACTCACTCACCGCACTGTCCTCAATCTTAAAGTTCCGCTTTGAAATTGCGGTTTGGAAAACGGAGTCAGTCATGTTCTTGCACCTACCGCTAGATCTACAACAAAGACAAGTACATTGGTCAAATATTCGGTCAAAGTACTAGGCAATCAATGAAACCCTACAAAATAAACAAATTGAAAACCTCGGACCATACAGCTATGCTGAATAACACCGTGAAGTCGTGTTGAGAACCCTTCAAACATAGAAAGTGCAGTACCCTGAGAACATCTAGGCCACTGCATGGCATGCAGAAAAGAAGTTTTAGCAGGAACTTTCAATGGAGAATTGTCTGGTGGCACGACCGCGAATTCAAAGGCGCTACCAGTGAATGATCAGGACGGCCTGATCGACCATTCTTTTGACTACAGCTGTGAAGGGATCAAAACCTCATCAGCTGGCACGGTTTCACTGCTTGTCTAAGTCCATTGGTTAATCTGCTTGCCGCTCTGACTTTCGACAGAGTCTATCTCTACTAATGCAAGCAGTCTTTTCACAGCCTACTCAAAATGAGCTTTCTAAAATCCGAGAAATGGGTTAACGAGAAAAAATTTACCGGAGAGATTACCTATTTCTCCATAGCGCTTCCATAGGTCAACGCTCTCTAGGTGACTGACATTCATTCCTTTTTCTTCTCCCTTGACTTTGAAATACCAAGAAATCAGTAATTCATTGGAGCATAGAAGTAACCATCAATGGTTTCAAACAACAGCAATCCAAAAGTTTTATCACAATAAACATCTCAATACAAGGAATCTGAGCATTTTACAAATTACAAAGATAATTACAATGAGATATTAGTATGAAAACGATTCAGGCATTGACAAATCTATCGGATTTCTGTAAACAACATAAACATAAGTTAAAGCAGATTTGTAAGAGATCACATAGAGTCCCGTCCAATCTACTAGGCAACTCCTTTAAGGCTTTAATGACAAATGGATATGAAGAAAAATTGCATAAAACTCATAACACAGCGTCTAGATATGGCGGTCAAATCAATAAGTGAAAGCCGGGTGAAGATTAGTACGAATTAACCGGAACAGTACGAAGGCACAGCAGCCCGAGAAACAATGAAATTGTCTTTGGAGGCACTTGTACAACGCTTTTGCCAATTTGAAGACAATATTTTCCAAAGGCTCTATTCATAAGTCGGGAGGCCATACAGGTGTCTGGCGTTAAAAGTAGTTTCTTCTATAACCGTATTCACATTGATATTCTTAGCCTTTGCAATCACGAACGCAACGTTCACAGCTGGAATGATTAGCAACAATATATGTATGATCATACAATACTTATTTTTGAAAAACAATACGGTTGCAGCGTAAGAAGTATTTGAAAACAGGATTCGAATGCGAAAATTAGACACCTTTAAAAGCCAACAAAGCAGCCGAGAAAAGAAGCATCCCTGTGAGTATCACATCATTAATCATCAATTTGAGATAGTGCAAAACTAGTGTGAAGGTAAAGAAAAACAAAGCAGCCAACACCGACGCCAACTACGGTGCCCGTTGAGCAACTGATTTTCCAAGAATATATTTCATCGAATACCTGCGGGCCTGACTGTGGGGTGCTACTACAAATTTCCCCAGTTTCAACTGATTGCTTTCTAATAGGTGGGTGATATGAAGGCATTCTGTTTTTGTTCATGATATCGACACTAATCCTGATAACAGCAGAACAGAACCATAACGTTCAATTACTATATTACTCACCCATTGGTGGAAAGGAAATTTTATCATATGGCGAGAAACTTTTGCCATTCCTGACACAGTCATACTGAAATGAAATTTTTGGACACTTTTAATCTCTATAATAGGCAAAAAATAAATACAATATATTAAAAAGCTTCAGCCATTTTTCCTCTCAGTTTGAGGCTCGAAATTGTTGTGTCAAATTCAAAGGTTCCCATTGGCAAAAAAGGTCACTGCTGGGACAAGCTATGCTCCAGCCTCTGTCTGGCCTCGCCTCGTGCCATACTGTTTCTCGCCCCTGGTCCACACAGCCTTGTTAGTATATCCTCAGGTTTTGGGATGATTTCATGCCCGTGTCAATTCCACAGCATGCTCATTGGGCATGATATTGTTACTAAAACAAACCTGGTTAGGCCTGAAGTACGGAGCATCCGTCTCCAGTAGCATGTATCGTAAAGGAAGTCGTTTCAAGACATCATATTTCTCCTTGTCGTTATGCTCCCACGAGGAAATGACTGATGTAAAACCTTAACATTTCTCATCATTATAGGAATAATTCCGCTAGCGAAATGATTGATAAGTTTTAAACTAAAAAAAACTGAAAGCTCACCAGCAAAAATGTTATAAAATTCATTTATAGACTTGAAAGATCAAGACGAGAACAACGTTTCAAACGAAGACTTACCAAAACGAACATTACTGAACCTTCGCAACCACTTCAACGCCACATCCCAGTTTTCAGTGAAACAGTGACGATGAATGTTATGATAACGGGATATTTCCTGGAACTATCAGCAATCACTACTGTATTGCAAGTAGATGTTCTGTAAAAGGACCTGATAGCAAGGAGCAAAACCACGAGGAGTATAAATGAGGGACTATACTATAAATGAGGAACTACGCAAGCGATTATTATTGAAGAGAAGTTCACAGAAAAAGAATCTGGCCTTGTTTACACTCTGAACCCACCGCTTCATCTAGGGCCTCTAGGCATGTTTCTTCTGCATTGAGCGTTCCCCTAGGGCCAGAACGACAATGAATAACTATAGGGAGGTCGTAGGCTTTTGCGAGAGACAACTGCGTCATGAACACTTCTTTCTGCACTTTCGGATCTCCTTCGCTCCTAAAAGTGGAATTTTTCAAGAGATCCTAGGAATCCATTATGACTACGAGCTGATTTACAATATTTTAAAAAGGACACCTCGATGTATGAGGAAGTCTGTTGGTTGATTCGGACACTTACCTCATGTAGTCGATCCCACACTCTCCGATCGCCAATAATTTGTACTTCTCTCGTTCTTCAATCAACCGGATCAACGTGTTTCGAATCTTAAACAACTCGTGGAATATGAGACAAGGTTCTTGACATCGAGTAAATATCATATAACAATTTTCGGCTAAAATTCTATAAAACATCATTCATTTTCTGATCACTGCAAAAATGAAAAGAAAAATTAAGACTAGCTGAACGCGGTAAGAAACGCAACTGCTTGAATGACAAGTCCTTTCCTGCTACGAGTTGATGAGCGAGTACTTTTGTCATTTAGGGAATCGAAATTGATAGATTATGGAAGAAAATCAAAAAGGAAGAAAGGAAAGCGCTTGAAATTAGTGGAAGGTTTGATAAAGTCTCGTTCATCTCTCATTTACTGCCGTGGAGAGAGTAATACAGTTTACAGGCACGCGAAGAATGCACAGAAAACCCAGCAAATGACACCTTTTGCATTCGAAACGATACCGTTTTCATTGTACCCCGCAGTCATAAGATGGTTAATTGGTTTGGAACTGGGTTTGATCCAACAATACATATATTTTTATTTTATTTTTTTAACATATATCATGTAACTTTTCACCAATTACAAGGAAATCTCACCGTGTTTTGGTAACCTGTAGCGAAATGGGGGTGACAGCCGTATGTCGCGCCCAACACCGCTTGGTCCTAAAACTGGCATCTGATCAGTTCGAGGATAACACCTACTTCACCACGTACCTAGGGCTACTCAACAAAGCACAACCTAACCTGCACTTGCTCTTGTATCCATGCAGGATCATACTGTGAGTTGTCACAGCTTTCAGTGAAGAGCGACGGATCAATAAAGTTTGGTATGCACCCTAAACACATCGGTAGTGGGTAAGAAACTTCGAATATTTATATATCTGCGGAATAAAACGATACAGGGTCCAATGTGTAAGCTCGAAAAAAATTTACCGGAAAAGTAGTTATGCCAAATCGGTTGCAAGGAACCTCTCCATATCGCCAAGTTCCCATTACATTTATTGTAGATAAAGTCGAGGTGACAGTGTGAATCAATATATGGCTGGATTACGTCCCTCCGAATCTACAAATGACCAAATAAGATAACTGTATTGTGATTGGAGACCATAAATAGGGCTTGCTACGCAAATATCAATCAACTGTTTCGCAACATTCTAAAAGAACAAATCGATATATTTCTTTTGAACATAATTATTAGTGGTTGATCATAGCTCCGTCCACCTCAGTGCAAACCCTCAGGCTCCGTCCACTATAAAAACTTAGCCACTCATCTTCTAACTGCTCCTAACCATTTCAACCGCATTCTAGAAAGTTTTTGAAGGGATGATTTTTGATTCTAGCCCCGTTTTTCCGTGCCAACTCCGCCCAATCCGAGGACTTAACCGCATTTGATCCAACCTCTGAACACCTTTCCTGTGTTCTAGAACATTTCTTAACAGAGCTACGAAATTTTCATCGAAGTTCCGCCCACTTTAGTACAAAACCCGCCCACTACGGGCATTTAACCATATTTTTTCCATTACCTTTGAACACTTTTTTCCCGCATTCTAGAAAGTTTCTGAACAGAGCTATGGAATTTTGATCTAAGCCCCAAACATCATGGGCGGGGCTTCGCTAAGCTTGCACGTGCCCAGCACGCATAAGGCCTTGCTCACACTTTTTATATTTTTCTTCTGGCCTCGACACCTTGTTGAATGAAGTTTGGACTTCTTTGGAAAGCACCGCCCACTGCGAGAATGCTCCGCCCACCGCCGAGTGTCTCCTTCAGCTCACTTATTGACCCATCCCTCACTTTTGCCCATTTTTTCTCGGCGTCAGGGCGTCATGAAACCTAACAAATAATTTTTTGCCCATGACACCGTTACTGAGAGGGGATTAATCAGACGATACGATAGATGCGATCCAATCCTTGATAGAAGATTTTTTATCGAGCAAAGTTGCAAACCGAGTACAGTGATCGCAACAACGACAGCTGCTTCCTGCACTGATTTGGCAGAAAATCTGCTATTAACTACAAAAACAAAGAATTTTCAAAAAGAGGAAAACTGAACATCAAGTGCAAGATAAGCAAGAAATGAATGTAACATCTGATAAATTCTTCATAGCGGAACTTCCAGAAGAGAAACGAAGTATAACCACTGAGAAAAGAACTAAACAAGATCGAAGAAACGCAGCGTTAACTCACATTTCTGTACGAATGATCCCTTCTTCTATTGATAACAACGCAACCGTTCGTGATCTGAAAGGAGAAGGATAGGGATTAAGGAAGGAAAAAAAGTTAGTGCAAAGAACACCGCTGTAAGCGAGTCATTCTCAGCAAACTCAAATTATTCATGCTTCAATCTTGTCATGGACATTGGAGCGCCCTGCTCAATCGTTTACCTGTCTAATGCACATACAACCGAGTACAGGGTGCTACTCTTTTAGCATATAGGCCTCTAGCATCGATCCACGGTAAACAGTACAATTCTGTTGATATGTAGGTTGCTCATACAATGATTATGCTTTGAATGGACGTTGCTGATTGTTCAAAACCATAGGATAGACATTTGTTGATTCAAAATGAACAACAAGGTCAAGCAAAGAACGGAGTTCTGGAGGTTCTCATGTTCTTACATCATGAAATGAATCGTATATCCACGCTGAACAATCAACCTCAAGGAGGGCCGAATTCAATAATAAAGCATTATTCCAGATCTCATAATGGAACTTACTCCTCTTACAGTTTCCAGACTCCCAACATCGGGAAGAACAACGCTTCCTGTTGCAGTCTAAAAGAGGGAAGAAACAGAATATTATATACAAGTAGAATATGTTATACTTGCTGGATGAACGCTAGCTTTAATAAATTCTAGAGAATGGAATGTCCTTTGAATCGCATGATAATCAGTGCATGATTTTGAGTGAAAATTGAATGTGATCCATTCCCACCGAATAAAAAATCATTGTTTTTTTGAGTCGTCTTTCAAAAAGCATATTAGGTAGCTTACAGACAGCTTGATTCACCGAGATTTTCAAGAACCTTCTAAAGGTCAATTGGCATATGCTGATAAGATTCGCCCTATTCTTCTAGAAGATCCAAGACAAAATAAAGAGTAAGGAACTCACATCGTCGTAGTCTTTGTGAGTTTCTGTCGATGTGAGGTCATCCGATGTCTAAAGTAGATATCAAGAAGACCTGGTTTTCAAACAATAGCGAAGTGTACCAAAAATGGATTTATTTCAGAGGCTCGTTCAACAAACATTCATGGAAACACTACCCCTATCACCTTATATTGAGGATCAACTTCAAAATACTCATAAATCACAAAAAAAGAAGTTCAGGAAAGTCAGTACTTTAATAAAGTACTAACGCTTCAAGATAGCAGGGCCCTACCTCTGAAATCCGTCTTCTACTGTGCTGGGATAACTGCATAGCTTCGATATCCGACTGAAACAATGAATTCTTCACTATTCAGCACGGAACATTCACAACTACTGACTAACTAACAATTATAGTTTCAAACTTGAGATCTTCTGCTCGACTTACGCCAGACTCTTTGCCAGGATGATGTGGAGAATATTGTAAGCTACTTTCATTTTCGACTTTCTTTGAGGACCATGCTCTAGACAGCAGAATATTGTCGTCTTCTCTATAATTTAAGTAGCTCCGAAATCTTCCCAAAAACAGGACGTAACCACCTTTTATCCTCCCATTCCTTCTTTTTTCTCGAAGTTTGTTCAAAAGAGCACATAAAAGTTGAACAAATGAAACAGTAGTGTATAAGCAAAACTAACTTTTGACCTTTGCAGATGGCTGTTGCATTGGTACTGTCGTCATCTGGTGGTTCTTCTTGGGGAACTCGCAGAACCGATCTGATGCAAACTGTTTCTTTTAAAAAGAAATAAGTAGGAACAATAAAAAGTGATGGACAAAGAATAATAAGAACCGACTGGTATAAGAATTAAAAACAATACTCTCGTCTACAATAGAAAATTTCAGGGATATAAGACACAGAATCATCCTTGAAAAAGAAACCAGCCCTGAATCTGAGCGCTCCGTTTATTCAGGACAACCTTCGCGGTTTTCGAATCACATTGAAGTGTTTCATTTTTGCACACCAATATTCTCTTGAACCGCCTCCCTATACAATCACAAAGTCACATAGCTCCTTTTGGGACCACACACTGGGAAAACGATTGCGCCACCCGTAGTGTGTACATTAAGTATACCCATGTCACCAATTGCTGGCAATATTCGAAACAAATTCCCATCTCACTATGAAGGTGGGTTAACAAGATGAGAATTAACAATACTGGAGCAGTGGTACTGTGGGAGCATTTGCAACATCAAGCAATAATGTAAAAGAAATGACTGACTTTTGTCTGATGCAGATATCTGTTGCATTGGCACTTTCACCACCTACTGGCTCGTCGTTAGGCACTTGTAACAGCCTGCTGAACGCGAATCCACTCTTTTCGACAAGAATTCAGAAACCAGTAAAAACAAATGAAACTAATGAAAAGACAGACGAAGAGAATAAGAAGCTGTCAAGGAATCAGCGATGGAGAAAAAAAGCAACATGAGTGACTCACATCTGAGCACCAGAAAAGGTTAAATTTTCCTGCTTTTGAATAAGAGAAGGATGCTTCCGCGTAGGTTCCACTTCCAAAATTTGCTTTGGAGAAGGTCTGAAAAAGAGATCCTTCCCTATAAGAAGCTCTTTTTCAAAAAAAAAAGCTGAAGAAGAAATGATAGAGCTCACATTGGAGGGTCACTAGTTCTGGGTGATAGCTTTTTATGCTGAAGCTTGTTAATGTAAAGAGGCTGGTCAGGATGTTTCTTCCTTTTTCCTATATAAATTTACACACATAGCTCATTATATTCCAATCTTAAAATGTGTGAAGAAGAGACGCAAAAAGAAAAATATCGAACCCACTTTCCTTGCTTATGGAATCGACTGATGGAGATGACTGTGGAGATGAGGAGCTGGATGCGCCCGGTGGAGACTGCTTAAACTTGAGGTAACAGGAAACAATGGACAATATTCGTGGCAAAAAAAGATTAACACAACTATTATCTTCGCAGCAAAGGAAACCTACCTCGCAATGACCTTGCAAAGACTCTTAAAAAGCAAGCGTCTTAAGGTACAAAAAACACCGAAAATAGAAGACAGACCCCCTTAACGCTACCAGCTGGCGTGCTATTGACAGATAAACTAGTACAAAATAAAACCTTCACTCACATACACATCATTGCCGACTGTAGCATCATTGCTGACTCCTGGTGAGGGCTCCTCGATATTCTGAAGAAAAAAATACGTTGGTTATCATTCAGCGTTCGTAAGGGAACCAACCTGCAATTCAGGAGTTTGCATCGTTTCGAGATCGTTGCCGTAAACGTAAGATTCCCAAAAATTCTGATAATGGTAAGATGTGGCTAAAACTGGTGGGGAGGAATGTTGAAGTGGCTGACTGTGAATAGGAACTAAATGTGGAAATGATTAATGATGCGAGCTTCACGTGGATTCCACACCACAATAAGGAAATTCCTGTGATTCATAAGAGCTCAACCAGCAGTTTTACCTGCTCCACATTCAAGACGACTACTGCATCAAAAAAGGAAGCAAAAATTGTTGTCACGAATACCCATCGCTCCCGGAATTATAGAGCGCTTAAAAAGGTAAAAAGGAAGAGCGTGTTTTCCAAAACAAAACAGCCACGTAGATTTTCACGGCGAATGGTAGAAAAAGAAGGGGTGTATGCCTGACCGATATCATGGTTATTCCTGGCTACTGACCCGTTAGTAACCGAACCGCAAAATGCGGCACCCGTGATTTACTTCCGTTCCACACCAAAAGTGGACAGGAAAGAGTCATCGTTGAAAAAATAGACGAATAAGCTTTTTAGATCAAGAAATATTGGCATAGTTATGCATAGAACACGCATAGTGAACATTGTAATTCTGTTCTGTGACACTAAAGCAAATGATGACAAAGCTATGGATAACAAATGCCACTGGTCTGCAGTCAAAATGTCAGATTGAGGATGCCTTTCGAAAGGTCGTGCTGCTGAAGTGTGATTCATACGTGCTGATTGGAGTTACTACACGAAATCACATTTTGAGTGGTCATAAGTCATCGAATCATAGAAATAAAAAATTTGAAGACCTCTGATAATCCCTGATAACTACTCTTGATAAAAATGAATCAAAAAATTTATGTAAGCTTCATTTTAATAGAAGAAATTTGTAATTTGATCGAAGCGAATGTATCACTTTGAGAAATTGGATTTCACCCCAATCAGCCACATCTTGTCCACCACAAGGGTCGTCTTTAAATTTGTGGCTTGAACAGGGGCTGATCACTGCAAGTCATTGTGTAGACCAAATATGCTTCAGGTATCTCGAGCCGGTGTAAATGACTGAACAAAATGCTGCGGCTAAAGCCGATCGAGACTCGTTTGGTGGCAGCCTAGTTATCATCGGCATCACTTTCACAACATACGCATCGATCGTGCTATGCGCCGATTACGCTCACACTTACATTAAAACTTAACATTAGCTCCTTATTTGGACATTAAAATGCTCTTTAATCGAAATCAAAATGAATCAAGGGAAAACAGGTACTTTGCTGCGTTTCGTTTCTGTGCCATGGAAGATCCATCTCGTCATTGAGCATACGGTAAACTGGTATAGATCTAAAAAGAACTGGAACATAACCAAAAAGCACTCGCAGTTGGCCGGACAAGGATTTAGGCTTTCAGTGAACTACTGGCCTGTTTAACTGATTGGATGGATTTTGTTTTTCGCGTTTGAAACGCGCTCTAGGGTTGGAGTATGGTGCCCAGCGGTGATCATACCGTGGTGTAAAAGGCTCATGAACATGATTGGACGGATACGGCTGTTGAAGGCAGTTTCTATATTGGAATCTCGACTGAGGAAACTGGGCAAAATCATCGCGCTGCCATGGCTGACGACAATATCGTGGATCATCAGGCCATGATCCATTGGAAAAGCCACCATTCTGAAGTACAGAAATCGAGGAAAATGAACCGATCCGAACCAACTTTTCATAACATACTGTCACTTACCCAGTGATAATTGTTCGGCACATCGTGGTACGGCCTGTACATGCTTGCAATTCGCAGTCGCATAAAAATCAATGTGTCACGTAGGAAGCGTCAGAAACACAACAAACTCCTGTAATCATTCGGAATGGTGGCGGTGGTTCATTTCGTAGTTTGAGATGGAGCGGCAACGAAAGAAATCAGCCATACGCTTATGAAGAAGGCTTCGAAGGACAAGATGTTTATAGAGGGGGCTGGTGAGACGCTTCAAAATGAAAAGGAAACGTATCCTTGGTGTAACCCAACTCACGACTTGGACTACTCGAGACCTACGGTTGTCAGTTATCATTACGTGAGAGTCTATCTAACCTCCACGTGGAGGGTATGAGAAGGACCGTATTCAGCAGTATAGGTAGCCTGATAACTGTAGAATCTCAAATAGCTCGAGTTGTGAATTGAATTGTGTTAGTCGAATTTTTCATTTGAGGATGTCTCACCGACGGTAGATGTACCTTATGTCAAATAGAACATTGAAGTACAGTTATCCGTTTTTTGATGAATGATCATACTTTTCCCGATCGACCGGATCATCTGATGTTTGTAGTCGAATAACATCCATAGCGGTGTCTATAAGCGCAGCTATCAAGATCTATGATAAGGTCCAGAAAAATTGAAGTTGACGCACAAAAAAAGTCCCAGCCCTCAGTATCCCAGCCCTCAGTAAAACCTCCCAAACATGTTTATTGAGAGTTCGCTACGCCACGGAAGCATGCAAAGAACTTTAGACACATTTTCGGCGATACGCCAGGAACACGACTTGTACCAGTAATCTTGGAGAGATTTGAATGCATATTTGGTTACACAATGACTTGCAGGTTCAGTAAATGTTCACGTCGATACCTTTGTCTACCCTCAAAGTTCAATTCCAAAGACGTACCACTAAATGTATGGGAGGATCCGTTGGTATATGGGAAAATCTGACGGTCCCCACACTAAACGAGTATTGCTAACTGTCCGCGCCCTTCATTGCATATCGCTATGCCGAGCACATTAGGTCCTTATCATAACACAATACGTAAATGTGGCAAATAGGGTTAATAAACTGATAATATTTTTCTTCTCAAAAGGGGAAAAAGAGCTCAAAAACACTTCATTTATATGATACGATAAAAACGGCCAAAAGTTATTTTTCTTTTCAGTTACATGAGCGTTTATAGGTTAGAATATAAAGGAGAGCAGATATCCACCTGGCATATATCTACAGCCGTTTGCCGCTGACAGTAGAAAGGGCATTTTGAACATCGAGAAGACTGTCGATTTGCTTTTTAGTAGCCAGGTGCAGAATTGATTCGCCAAAACTATCCCCATTTCTCAATTCTCACCAAAAACGGACCGAAAAAAAAGAAAAATGAAGGAGTTTGGAATACTGAAACAATTCCATGATGCTCACCGCGGACTTTACTTTTTATTATTGTTGCACGACCGGTG
Organism: Haemonchus contortus; assembly: GCA_000469685.2. Taxonomy (NCBI): domain Eukaryota; kingdom Metazoa; phylum Nematoda; class Chromadorea; order Rhabditida; family Trichostrongylidae; genus Haemonchus; species Haemonchus contortus. The sequence continues at coordinate 43,293,506 of LS997565.1, forward strand.
TCCAGGTATATGACTTCCAAACCTTCGAAAAGAAAATCTTATAAAGTATTAAGTTACAAAATGTGAGGCTTCGAACTAAACAATAATAACAGGATGGCAAAAAGTCAATAGTTATATTTCAAAAACATTGTTTTTTTTTCAATTTTACAAAAATTCTCAATCATTTACATGCTGACCACGAAATGGTATTAACCTGACCTACAAATATAAATCACTCTAAAGAAAAAAAATTGATTTTCTCTTGAGGTGAATATTTGAAATACCCAAACACAGTAACTTAGTTGCCAACTCATTGAAGATAATATTAGGATTTATAATTTCTTAATGGAACAATTTCTTAGAAAAAATGAAAGCAAACTTCTAAACACTTATCAAATCAAATGAGAAGACCGTTATGGGTTAGCAATCCGAAATTCACCGTGAAGTTTGAATAGAAAAATCACAGAAAATCCAAGAAAAGAAGTAATTCCAGAAATTTGATAAGGATGGAAATGCGCGGCGTCACCATGAACCCCTTATTGATCGCGTCAGCTTCGATCCATGTAGATCAAATCGCTACCGAATCAGGCAAAAATAGAGTTAGGTAAAAACAAAGAAACACATTTCCGCCCTCTCTTTTACGCTCTTCAACCTAAATAGTATCCCACCAGTTGATTCCATCTTCTCCACCCAATTCTCTCCCACCTAGCCAGCACTTCACCCACGGGAGACGGGCGTTAGGAACGATTTCGGGTAATCGATTTGCCGCACGCGGCTGTCGCGGACCACTCATTCGCCGTTGCTACAGCTCTAGCACCCTTCATAGTGCTCAATCGATAGGCAATCATTATTTTATGCATAATTCTATTATTAGTACTTTCATTCTTGTATTTCTTACCTACTGCTGCATCCTGCTACACTCCTTCGCGCGCGCACCCCTCTCACCGCGACGCGACCATTCCGTACCTAACGCACCACACCCCTTCACCCACCTTGTCGTCTCTGTTGTCTTCTATCGTCTTCTATCCTCTAACCTAACTTCACATTTTTGATCAGAAAACTCTGTGCCCGTACCCCATTTCAGAAACTTTTCTTCGCGCAGCGGAATTGATTCGGCTGGTTCCACATCGGTAAAAGCTGTTGAAAAGTAATCTGCACGTATTTGTTCCCTTCGCATTTTTTTTGGATTTTTTACATTTTCAATCAAGAGATATCTTTTTTGAGTTGTCCTCGAACAATTCTGCTAAAGAAGAGTAAGCCCATGAGCATCTCCAACATTGGTGGTAAACTATACTAGTGGCAGCTCGCCAGCTCGAAATAGACAAACAGCAAACAGTCGGAGAGCTACTCAATATACCTTCGAAGGAAGTATACTGTAGCAATCGAGATGTTTTTGATTTCAGGCCGGTCGGGCCACGTCACAGTACGATGTAATACCACTGGCTGAGAATCAGATGGTTGATAAATTGAACCGTTCTGTCATCTCTAGTAGTTGCCACGAAGAACTAGTATATTCTTTCATATTACAGTGTTGAGCTACCGCTCCCGGTACTTGAGATACGCCCAAGGAAGTAGTATACTGTAGCAATCGAACTGTTCTCGAGTTGAGGCCAATCGGGCCGCTGAGTGGTTTAGCAACATAACAAATATGCGGTACCAAATAGTTAAGCTCGAAGAGATGGTTATGATTACCTGAACGTAATGCTACCCTACTTGTGGGAATCCAGATGGTTGAAGACTTTAGCCATTCAACAATCTCTACTATTCGCCACAAATGATCAGTAGATGCACAAACAAATCCAAATAAATTTTCAAGACCTTGCCACGATGGCGAAAGACTTTGCACGTTACCAGCTGCGTGCACACAAGTGTCTATCGCCGCTGAATTCAGCTGGAAATTCTCGACACAAAAATTTCGAACAAAATCCTAAAGAAAATTAGAGTACCTTATTTTTCATGCTAACAAAATATCATAGCAGATCTTTCGCGAGCGAATACTGCCTTGAAATGAAGCGTAGGACATAAAATATTTATGTAATACCTTGTATCATCGGAATTTTACAAATACATGAGATTAAAATGTGACTGACAAATTGAGAATGATAATCGAATTCAAATTGTAATAAATTTCAGAATTTTATAACATAGTCTGACTGCTTTTACACTTAAGGTGTCAACGTTGTTCATTTAGCTGACACTTCGGACGTGTTCATCAAAATGAGGATATTTGTTTCTAGCGGGTAAACATAGTTGCATATCAAGCAAGAAATTTATAACAAATAACTATCTTTGGGCACACGACCGAAATCTTAGCCAAGTCGAGTTCTTTGACACCTCCCCGCCGTAAAAACAATCAAATTGAGAAGAGTAATTCAGCTGAAAACAGAGATCGAAACGAAATGAGCATAGCATAGTACGGTACAGTGCTGCAAGCAAACACATATAGTAAGGCGTTAAGGCGACAAATCTTGTGTAATGAGTTTCTAATTGCACACGTCAATATTCGTTAGAATGAGCATATTTACGGCCATCAAAAAGAACTTAGGTACACATTTAGCAAGCAAATTGTAAACAAATAATGTACTAACATACAAAAATATACCACGTTTCGGTTCAACCGACTCTACTTTGCACTATACAACAGGAAGACCTGAGACAGAACGCTACAAATGATGTTCATTAGCAGTTCTGATTTCCTGAAAAAGAGTATTTATTTATAAGGAACCGCACTTTTGTATTTTATCAAGTACTCAACCAAGAAACAAATCGTTCTTACTTTTTTCTTCTATGGGCAAGAATGGTAATCTTGAGTCACATTCTCCAAAACATATTACACATTCCCACTAACACCTATGACTCGTTTTGTTTAGGTTACAAATATTCTAAAATATTCTTCTAAATAATAAAAGGATGAAGTCTTGGGGCATCAAGCGATCTCGTCAGAGGGATGCACCCACATCGCCCGCATTTAACTACCCTTAAGATTCGTAGTGGCGTAATGAATGCGTCTGTGACCTATACCATGACTTGCGGTGGCCAGCCGATGTTCAAGTCACTGCTTTTATCCTCCCAGACGAGTCTAGCACCACGTAACCGACCCGGAGGGATGGAAGGCTTGGTTGGCATAGGCAGATATCGATCCGGGATTCGGACTCGTGAACGTGCGTGTGTGAAGTACGCCACTTGCCACTGCACCAGCTCTGCCCGTCTTCCAGTTAGCTCAATGAACACTCAACAGGGTGAACTTGGGGTGGTGGCACCGCTGTCACACTTCGACGATGACATCGGAAATCCTCCCAGCCGTTTGCAAGAACTCAATAGTAGTCATCGGATAATAAGCATAACACTTGCTTGAGTTAGGGAGGTATAAGAATGTCGTACATGTCAGTCTGTCCCAAGAGCCGCTGGATGGGCACAATAGGCCCTTAATTTTCCCTACGAATCTGAGTGAAATTTGGTTGCGCAACGAGCACCAAAAACCGCTCTGATTGTCCTAGTTAACTTTTCTTTGTCATGATAAGAATAAACCAGAACTATAAGAAGGACAAGAAAATAGCTGTCACTTGCCTGTATAACTTCGTATAATCGGAGGGCTGGTCCCAAATTAAGACCCAGCGAATCGATGCAGTCCTGTTGAGACATCACCAGAAGATGAGCACCATCGATATGCTAAAGATGGCGCATAGAACATCTTGATCGTTACACTAACAATGGTTCGCAGAAAGAGAAGAAATGATGATTAGGACGCGAAATTCAAGCGGAAGATCAGCAAATTTTACAAAAAGCTCTATGATGCTACCATTCCCTCTTACCTCCCTCTGCAGTACATTCGTAACGTCGTTCAGATCAGGGAATGTAGTTCGTAAGAAGTGCAATAGTTGCTTCTCATCCCAGTCCATGGCATCGCCTTCGATACGAAGTGGGCGTGGAGGTGACTGGAAATGAACTGAAGTGTATAGAACTTCAGTGGAAAGAAATGTTAAAGCCTCTCACAGAGTCGTTATTTGATAGCCCATTAAAAGTGGTAGTCGGCATTTCGTCCGAACTACTACACTGTTGATTCATCTCTTCGATGTGATTTCTTCCATTCGGCATGAAATCTGTCGTGTCAGCTGGTTGCAACCTTGGCATTTCATCTATTGATGATCTCGAAAAATCATCATCAGATATCTATAAATAAGCAACTATATGGCATTTTAAACATCAAATCACTCTCGAGGGGTCACAGAACGTACAGTTGCAACGCGACAGTTCTGCTGATCAGTTCCTTTCGAAGGTGACAGGGGCTGCGTTCGCCGACGTTTTGCAGCTCCAGTTTTTGTTGTACGTCTTCTGAAGATTGCTTCAATTACAATTCGGAAATTCACAAATCCACGTCAGTTAGCGTCCCCATACAAAAATACTACAGCTCATACAGAGTTATATCGATCTCGATCTAGATTAAGATTAATCAGGGCTTCATTGCGGACTATGAAAAAAAAAGATCTGGAAATCTACAATCAGAAGAAAAGGTAGATAACGGTAGGTTAGCGACCTCGCCCAGTTATAAGAATTTGAAACGAATAAGTGCCGAATGTTCTATGTCGTACCAGACTGCAATTGTGGAGTGGGTTGGCGGGGTAATGAAGGATTGGTCGCAGAATCATGGAACAGTTTAGCGGTTGACGAGCGTCTCGTCAACAAGATGACTTCATCATTAGCGTCAAACAATGAACGTAGTCTTTCCCACAGAATAATTTATTCATGCTAGACGGGCCATAAGCGAGCCCGCTTCCATTAATTGAGCAAACAACCCACCTTCTTTTCTCTATGCTATTCGTATGGACACCTTTTCGAACGAATTCGGCCGGAGAATCTGTCACCTAGAAGAAGGATATACATATGAAAACTATGTTCACTTCTAGATCCTTCTATTTGATTAAATTCTCATTTCAAAAAAAGCAAATATGCCTCACGGCGTCATACCCTTCTTCGCTCATCGAGAGACAACTTATTGCAGTTACACCTGGGCGTACTCTCAAATGAGAACATGTTTGGGCAGCAACCGAGAGATCGTAATAAAACCTGCAAAAATCAATGATTTAGATAGATCACTCCCCACATGCTCCACAAAAAAAGAAACGATACTATGTGTCTTTGACCCGGTATCTTAAGAAAACTCACTCTTAACCATCCACATGCCTGTCGAGCAGTCTTGCAAATAGGAACACGCATGAGAACATGGTCAGGAGATGTTCGCCACTTGAATTTAACATGCAACACGGCTACGTCTTCGTCATCCGTATTCAACATAGACTGCATTTCCATACGATGTTCTATCGCAACACATTGGTAGAGATCCTTGAAAATCGATCTGTTTTCACGGGGAGAATGTTATGTCGAGGCGAACACCTACACTCCAACAAAAGTCATGATTTTCACAAAATCTTGGAGAGTTTAGTGGGAAGCTATCCCCGACATGCTATTAATTAAGGCGCAACCTAACACATTCACCAAACTAGCACTGACTGTTTAACTTTTTCTGTTTGAGAAAAGAGGAGAACCCTGCCATGGCGCAGTATTGACGTAAGCGAAAAGAAGAGGAAACAAAGCTACTTCACCGAGGAATGTATTATAGAGGGAGGACCATGTGAGTGCAGTGCATGCCCTTCTACTTCACCCAATTTTTAAATCGCATTAAACAGTTTCCATAGTACCATTGTAAAAGTCGGAAGGAGAAGCTCACCACAATGAGCACTTTGAAAACATGCAGCAATGGCCCCGCTTCGTAGTATCGAGCTAAAGCAGCCACTTGTGATCGAACAAGCCATGGTCCCATTCGACATGATGGGTGGACATAAATGCGAGGCAGCCAAACGTCATCTAAGATATGATGGGATTCAGTGCTCAAGATGGCTCTACAGCAAATGGTTTAGATACCTTTCAACCAGAACTCAGGCAAGAATGTTTTATCAGTCGGTTTTCTTTCCTGAAATATATTACCGGGTTTAGAGGAATATTCGTTCTTCAACATATCGAAGCGTACACCTGAAACTATCACCTTCAGAATGCTAAAAACTAGAGGTTTGTAAAGATATACCTCCGCTTTTCAATGGAGGAAGTGACAAGAATGGTGGCTCTGCTACAAAAGGAATGTCATGAGCGGATGCAAAACCGCACGGGAAAATGCAGTCAGATCTGAAACTGAGCGGCACATAAGTCCACTACGCTATCAAAAAAAAATGATGTAATGTACGAGTAGTTTTAGTTTATCAAGTAGAAGCAAGCAGGCATTATAGTTTAGAAACAGAATCACTCAAAACACACATTATACGTTTATACACTCTTAACTCAAACAGTGATGATTGAAGGCCACTTGAAAAGCTAATGTGCCCATACCGGCCCACAGTCACAACAATATTCTCATAATTTTGAAATATAGCGAGACTTACCCGATTGGGAACATCAAAGGAGGGTTTGGTGTGGTATCACAGCTGAGCTCAATCAGAACAAGATTGCGTACTGCACGATGAATCAGAGCTGCATACATTACTCCTTGACGATAACAAAACACCTCGAAAAATCTTTATGAAGAGTACACATCATAAACTTCTAAACGGCTATAACTAACCTCCACATGTCTCATAGCAGTGATCTTTTCTCTACTGACATGGGGCTCGAAATTCACCTCACTCGTTGGTATCTAAAATGTGAATAAGGACCACCAACATTAGAGGAGGAGACCGTCTGTATCCTACTTACCCCAGGGATTCCCCAGTGGGCTGCGTAGGTCTTCCAGCTCCATACTGTATCAGGTGATCTACCTTTCAACATAGCCGAACTACGTGGAATGGAAAGCTGATAACCAATGGAGGCACAGAACCCTTGTGGGAAAACTCCAGGCGATCCTCGATGAGCAACGATCTAAACACATCCTAAGAAACGGTATCTCCCTTTCGCTTTATTTGTAGCAATATGTCACTTTGTCAGCCAGTATTTGCACAAGAACCTTCGTAAGCTTCAAGTTTACTGCTCGTGCAGAAACATAACGGTTCTATTATCCACCATTCAAAAAAAAAAAAAAGAAAACTCAGGACAAATAAGAACAGCGAAAAGAAAAGGGCTAGTGACCAATATGAAGAAGTGAAGCGGAGGAATCTTCTCTATCTTACCTCTCTGGTATCGACCGATCCGAAAGAAGAGGATACTATCCTGACAAAACGGCTATTAATGATTTCTGTCACGTGACCGGGATAAATTACAGCCCTCTGTTCCGCATCCTGGACTTCTACGAGTGACCCAATCTGCATGTCAAAAAAGATCAACTCAGAAAATGACCTCGACAAAAACAAACAAAGTTGTACAAATTTTGCTCATTTTTTAAATGAATCAATTACCTTGAAAAAATGCTCCTTCAGTTCCATCCTTCTGAAAATTATTTCAGGCACAGCATTTTTGGTGTAATTTTTGATCGCCTCAGCACTATACTTTCCAGGGCAGTACGCGACCTGAACACAACGCCTGTCTCTGGATTATTAATCACTATAGAAAAGATAAGAAGTGCAATTAACGGAAATATTCAAAAAAGGCCATACTCCTGTGATAAATTCAAGTTGACCCTATCAGTTGAAAACACCTCATAAAATAAACAAAAGCAGCAAAGTAGAAGAGTCAATTATACACGAACCGAGTCTTCTTGGTGTCGAGAAGCCCATCCCATGGGATGACATCGTGGGTCAGTTATATTGATTGTCATTACCTGTAAGACATACCAACGCAAAATTCGGAAAGAGTTGACCCCCAGAAGAATAAAGAAAAAAGATGGAAAATCTAGAAATAACTTGCTTACATAATCAAGGGCTTCGTAAATGACAATACCACCAAAATTTGCCAGTACCTTACAGCAAAACACACAACGAGGTTCTGCTGCATCTTGGACTTCAAAATATTGATCCTCCTTGAAAATAGATATTCATCAACAAAAAATAAAAAGACTCTGAAAAAAAGCACGACGAAAAGTAAAAGAAAAGAAAAGCTCTAGAAAAAACCGCAAGCTTTTTTATTTTCATCATACTCCAAAAATAACTAGAAAAGACTGATTTTGCTCTATCACACTGGATAGGTGCTGAACTCATTGCCCTTTCCTTCCATGCTCTCTCAAGGAAAAAAACCATAACTGATAAGCACAATTTTCACCCCGATTCAGAAATGAAAACAAATCTCAGAAGAATATGGTGCCGTTATATAATCTGAGCTGGGTTGCGGTGACTACATATCAAATGGTACGGAATGTGCGAGCGTAGAGTGGCCGGCTCGACAACATAAAGCTCTTTTTGCGGCGGTTTATAGATAGCATCGTTGGTCGCTGGACAATGGAGTGTGATCACGTGGCCGTATGTGCTGTGGAAGAATGAACATCTGGGACGTCTCATAAATATGAACCCTCTTCGAGAAAAAAGAATATTTTTAACCTTAATCAAGTCATTCAAGCGGCGATCAAGAACATCTTTGTACTTAGAAATCTGCTCGACATCCAAAAAATCCCACTTCCGTCGTTTATCTCTTTCTTCAGAGAGAACCCTGGAAAAATAAGAGATCTAAAATCTGCATAATGTAATTGTTATTGAAAATACGGAACCTTTTTATAGAACGTTCCACTTCATTCGCATTGATTACTACATCATTTATCGCTATTTCACCAGCACAATCTTCCCGTTTATCTTTTTCATCCGTATTTAAATAATTAATCATCAATCTTCCCTTGCAGCAGAGCTGTAAAAAACAATAAATATAGCAAATTCTATCTCAGAGCAACTTTCATCAAATCCTAAATACCTCGATCCTGGCTACACGTTCATTATCATTCTCTGATTTCACGAAAATATGTTTTCCATGCTCAAATAATCGTTCGGCCACGGTCTGTTCCAGGTAACGAACATGACCGAATAATACTTCGTCCGTGCATGGATTCGTTCCTGTGGCCTATATGTGGGATCACTGATACAAAAACAATGAAGGATAAAAATAAACAGAAGAAATGGTGACGACAATCGATTTGCGATGATGATACTTACAATGAAATAGCTCTGCCAGTTGAAAGACTCCGGTTTCGTGGGATTAAATACTTTGTCATACTCAAGGCGAGGCTGCAACGGCATGTTACAGCTTAATTAGTAGCACCACAAATCATGTAAAATTTTCACTCAATCATGCTGAGCACGAACACTCTAACCCTTCCAAGTGGGTACAGCCTAATAACACGTTGACATCGAGAGCTCATCCCTGAATTGAGTCTTCAATCTTCGAATCGGGAGGTTGTATATTAACCCCTTTCAATCTGGTCAAGGGGTTTACTGTTGTGCTTCTATCACAAAACGACCACCAAATAGGAGGTGAAATCAGCCTGCAAAGGCCCTGGGATCACGGTACTCAAATAATTGCTTACTGGGAAAAAGTAATTTCGCGGAGTTTCGTTTCCTTTTCGAAGCACAATACGTATGTCATAATATGGAGAGCATCTCGAGTGACAGTGTAGACCTGCTATACAAACCTTAGGCTTATTTCAGCATCTCTAGTTGTTCCACACCGGAAAAAAACCCTTCATGTTATCTTATACCAGAATCGGAGACCCTTCCTTCTCGACTCACGAGCCTTAAGCAATCACCAAATAATAATCGACAGGGAAATTTCTTGTTTTGACCGATCGTACAATTCAAAAACTTCACTGAAGTCATGCGCTTTGTAAAAAAAAATGCATTAAAACGACTAATCAACAAAACCGCTCCGTCTGGAAGAAACTGAACGTAAACGGAAGTTGTAAAAAAGCCGTCAATACTCTAGGAAACATCTGTTTAAGGCTTTGAAACATACCGTGACCGTTGACCAGTCTGGCATTTTAAGGCAAAACCCCACAGCTGCGTTGGTCTATCTGAAAATTACCTTGAGTTGATTGAGTTGACTGTAGGAGCGCATCTTTCATGCACTAGAACGGTACTTGTCGAAAATACAACACACGATAGGTACAAAATATTCCAACAATTTTTAAATATTTATTACATCGTACCGCCTCTTTGATGTGGTAGCTGCATAAACTCAGGGGAAAGGGCTAAATTTTGGCATATATCACAGGTTCGATTGCCAGAAACGCAAATCTGTATAGTTCAGTTTTGAGCTACGATTTCGATGAAAGGAAATGATGAACGAGAATGTTAAGACTAGCTGGCACCTACGCATAATTTAGGAAATCTTAAAGTCTCATGAAGATCTAAAAAGGCAAAACAAAAGGTGAATGTGTTGGACACGGATGGCCCCAAAAGAATTCAAGTAAATCGAACAACACCCAGACCAACGAATTCAAAAGTGAGCACTAAAATGTATTAGAAAAAAGGAGCCTTGGTAAAACGCAAGCAAATCAAGAAACCAAAGAAAATCCGTTACTGTTGAACGGTTCAACTTCGCTGATGACCATTATTAAATATGTTCGAATGATAAGCAACAAGACACACAAACCATTGAAAACTGCATCAAACAGTCGCATAAACATCGATTTCAAGATACCTCGTGATGCCACCGACAATGTCGGATGTAGTAAATATAGGGATGCTTATTGGCTGAGCTTAACTCTACATAGAATTGACAAGCATTGAGCTAGACAACTTTAAGGAACTCTCAGTGCACTTCTTCAGGGACTAGAGTTTTCTAGTGACTGTATATTTCTTTGAGACGATCACAATGAGGCATTGGCATCTGATTCGCTCGTCTCAGCAGATCTTCGTCACGCTGCCATCGAGCGCGATACATTAAGGTTTCACCTATAAAGCTTCGAAATACAAGGTAAGAAATTGGGAAAGAACCTATTTCCCTAGACCTAGTGTGATCTGATCTTAAGAACAAAACAGAAAAAAAACTTCAAGAAAAACTGACGTTGATTTTGCTCTTTATAACAGTTCATCCGTAAGCCCTGGATGTATTCGTCCTCAACTTGTGCTTCGATCTGAAAAAATAATCACTCCGATCATAAGGGATGTGACGACCACAGCCAATGCTCCTAATACTATGCAAGGTATGCTATCAGAAGATCTGAACAGTCAATGTCTAGTCAGATTGTCCATCAGAAGTGCAAACTGCACTGATATGCAAAAAAACTTTAGGTAAATATCTTGAATGAAGCAAAAAAGTGTTTTTGTCACTGGATTCAACCAAGCTTTATGCAAAATGCCTGAGCGTGCATGTATTAGGTTGGAAGGAAAGTCCTACAACAAAATGAAGGTCTTTTTCAAATGATTTCTGAAAATTTCCAGGCCAATCAGTTTTCGGAAATATTTCTGCCAAAGAGATCAACAACCTTCTATTATCCTTTGAGTAAATCACTGATGCCTTTTATCCAAGAGTGAGGAAGCTGTGACTCAAAGAAGTGATTGATTGCCGTTTTCAGATCACATTAAGTTACGATTTTTTTCCACAACGGTATGCTCAAGAAGGCGGAGTGCATGGCAGGTAAAAGGGGCAGCACTTAGGGAGTACGACTGATGCAACCTGGAACCAACTAAAATCGTAGTAATTTTGACGCGTGTTTAAAGCGAAATTTCGACGTGCGTTGTCCCTCTGTAGGGACCTGATTTACGGTTCTGATCGTCCTTCTCCAACCCTGCTGGCCAAATTTCGGGGTTCATGAGGGTAACCGATAGCTGTGTCCATCTAGTCTGCGTTAGCAACTCATAGCGGACGGATCCCTTCAACCTCCATTAAATTAAGGGACGATGCTTGCGTTACTTCGAAGGCTAGTATTTCCTCTTGTGAAGCGATCCAGCCGATTTTTGACCGGTGGTCGGTGAGCAGTACCAGAGTTTAGGTTGCTGATAATTTGAAAAGCTACACCCGTGTTTTTCCCTTGGCATGCTTAGTAGAATCGTGGTACGAATCGGGTGTTGTCCATTTATTGACCGCAATGCTGCTGAAGCCCAAATGCGTGAATTTATATACTTATGAGTTGATTACCTGAAGAATGCCCTACAAGTTTATCACTCTCGTTACCGTGTTCACACTGTTGATACGAATTGTTGACGCTTCAAGTTTTTTGTTGCGGGACTTTCCTTCCAACCTAATATTTGGAGCGCTTAATCGAATTCTCTGAAGAAGGCTTACGATCCCGAACTGTAGAACATAAAGAAAAGCCCTAAAGAGAGTTGTCCATGCTAAGAGAGCTTTGCGCGACATTCACGAGTAAAATAAAAAGAAAGAATTGAATAGTCATAAAAGATTCAGAAAACATTCAAACAAACGAAATGAACAGGTCGAGAAAAAGAAACATCGTCTACCATTACCTGGTGTATTCTTCCACGATATGCTTGTTCAAAGTCGCTACGCACAAAATAGGGCACCTTCAAATCGCTTTGAGTTAGCCGTTTGACAGGGTATTTGCTGAAACTTTGCGCATTGCTACGATAAATAAATAACGTTCACAAAGTAAAGCAAGAAAATCAAAAACAGCAAGAGAAAAATAGAGAAATAAAACAAAGAGACCTCGTGTGATGTAAAGAATAGGCTGGATCGCCAACCATCAGCTGAGCAAGAAGACCCAGAACGAGGATCGCAATCAAAGGAAGAAGTTGTAACAAGGGTGTGTAAGGACTCTAAAAGATGGCAATACAGTACAAGTATAATCGGAAGCACAAAGACTGAAAAAAGCAGATAACACCAACAAAAAAAAAACAAAGAACTGACTTCATTTTGATTGCGAGTGCTGTGAGTGTGAGATGTATGATGGAAATGTCGTCCTCTTCTCACCGACTCCGAGGGGAACCCGCCACCAAAGAACATATTAAATATCTCTTCTGGTGAGAAATCAGCTAAAGAATGCGAAATCAAAGGAAAACCATCGGAAAGAATAAAGACAAACTGAATTGCAGTCAACCTCAATCTATAGCAAAAACTGACCATCAAACCCGTGAGCGTAATCGTACTCGAAGAAGTCCCCTCTCGGTCCTCTGCTTACATTATTCACATTGTCAGATGTGCCATACATATCATATTGTTTTCGCTTCTCTTCGTTGGACAATACTGCGTATGCATTCCCCAAAGCTGAAAAGTCGAATCGACTTCGATTATGTTCATACTTATTCGGGCTTAACACTTTGCTTCTACACATGAAGACCTATAAAAAAAACGAAAACATCCATAAGAAGCTATAAAGGCTGACCTTTGAAAGCCTCAGTCGAATGTGGTGCTCTACATTTATCTGGGTGAAGTTGTAGGGCCATTCTCCTGTATTCCTTCTTTATTTCTGCATCAGACGCCGTTTTTGACACCTATTGATAGACAGCAACTATCGAGATTATCGAAGTTTGGAAGTCATGAAGGTACTCACATTGAGTATTTCATAGTAGTCTTTACAATGCCGGATTCGTTCAACGAGGTCAGCTTGCTGGAAACGATTTGCAGTGATAAAAGTGCTGCGACTTTACGATTAGACAAGCGGAAGATCTTGTTCCTAACCTCTTTTGTGTAATCGACACCTAATTTTGGGGTACGTGATGATGATCGTGATTTTGCTGTCCGCGCTTTACTAGATTCGCCAACATTCCCGTTTATTTTGCTATCAGAAGCTGTAAGGAAGAATATTGGAAAGACGACATAAAAATAGAACAAACATAAGAAAATGTAAAGCACCTGTTCTAGGAGCAGATTTTTGAGTTCGTCGACTTCGAAGGTTGGGCTCCTCGTAGTGATCATCGTGAGCATAACTACGTTCTTCTGATTCACGCGATGAAGATTCACTATTCGCGCCCATTGAGTCCGCTTTCTTCCAGAGGACTGAAAAAGGTAGTATAGAAAAGGATTTTCGCAAAGTAGCCGAAGAAATCGACAACAAAGTTTGGAAAGTTGTTTGACCCATTGGCTTTGTTTGACGGAAATCAGTCAGGTGACACTACTGCCCTCCTACAGTGTGTTTCAAAAGTATGTGCACACCCAACATTTTGTTTTTTTGGGAATACCATTGCTTTCTGTAACCTGTGACCTTCACCATTCGATTCCTCGTGTGCGATAACCTACGACCACGTTCTCTGAGAAAACTTCGTAGCTGTTAACAAAGCTCTTTATTAAGGAAATTTTTTTCTTTGTTTCAAAAGTATGTGCACACTTAGTAAAAAAACAAAAATATAATTGAGATCAGAAATCAATAGGGCCCCCTAAATTTTTGTGAAGGTTATCGACTACGAGAAATCGCTTGAGAACGGTCTCGATCCGGTAGGTTCTTTACTTACCTTTGAAATGAAAGATTTTGAGTGTGCACATACTTTTGAAACTTCAACGGGGCCGCTCTTTTTCATGCATTGCTAGATTCATCCGAAACCCTGGCAGCTATCACTCACAACCTATTCCTGGCCACCTACGTCTTTTGAGTGCTCAGGACTACAGGAGAATAGCCTGTCTTGTGGCGAACACTTCTTTGTCTGTGAGTCAGATCCGAGCTCAGATGGGTTTATCAGTCTCGCGTACGACCGTTTTGCGCTCTATCCGCTCTGATGGGTATATCACACGAGAAACGATGAAGAAGGCTATTCGACTCAGTACTCGCCACAAGCTGACAAGGCTGGAGTTTGCTGGCCCAATCCATCAAAAAGCCTCCTCCGAAATTCCTTCTCGATATCACGAGTGGCTCTCGGCGAAGGTCCCTCCAGTAACGACGAAATCCATCCGACCCGTCGAGATTGAACTTCTTTTCATCAGAGAAAATCACTTAAGAACAAAATAGGTACAACACGTTGTTTGTTCTAAAAATAGGAAAATCCTGAAAATTCTCGAACAACCGTACCGTCGGAGGAGGCTTTTCGATGGTCTGGGCGAGCAAGCTCCAGCCTTGTCAGCTTATGGCGAGTACTGGGTTGAGTAGCCTTCTTTATCACCTCTCGTGTGATATACCCATCAGAGCGGATAGAGCGCAAAACGGTCGTGCGCGAGACTGATAAACCCATCTGAGCTCGGATCTGACTCACAGACAAAGAAGTGTTCGCCACAAGACAGGCTATTCTCCTGTAGTCCTGAGCACTCAAAAGACGTAGGTGGCCAGGAATAGGTTGTGAGTGATAGCTGCCAGGGTTTCGGATGAATCTAGCAATGCATGAAAAAGAGCGGCCCCGTTGAAGTTTCAAAAGTATGTGCACACTCAAAATCTTTCATTTCAAAGGTAAGTAAAGAACCTACCGGATCGAGACCGTTCTCAAGCGATTTCTCGTAGTCGATAACCTTCACAAAAATTTAGGGGGCCCTATTGATTTCTGATCTCAATTATATTTTTGTTTTTTTACTAAGTGTGCACATACTTTTGAAACAAAGAAAAAAATTTCCTTAATAAAGAGCTTTGTTAACAGCTACGAAGTTTTCTCAGAGAACGTGGTCGTAGGTTATCGCACACGAGGAATCGAATGGTGAAGGTCACAGGTTACAGAAAGCAATGGTATTCCCAAAAAAACAAAATGTTGGGTGTGCACATACTTTTGAAACACACTGTAGTAGAACAGCAATAGGTGCATGGACCTGCCTGATAAACAAGAAAACATGTGCTGATTGGTGAGTCTTCCGCCATCCCGAAGATCAAACATGTGAAAGATTACAAGAAAAGCTTCCGAAGGACATCAAATCAAGACAAAAATCGCAGGACCTTTTTATATTGAAAATAACATTTCCAGCTATAGATACATCAACCTGCTCGACAAACAAGAGAGCATGTTCTGATTGGTTTACTAGATAAGCCTTGCACTTTTGTTACATCTCACTAACTATAAGACATAATACGCGTCTAGATTCTCAAGTACGAAGCGGAAAGAACAAAAAAAAACACCGAAAGAGAAAAAATAAATTCAATACATGGAAAACAACAGTAACCTCGGCCACTGCAGAATATATAGTAAACAGTATGAGAAGCCGATTATGCAAGAAAGAAAAAGTCTCCAAAGGCAAGAAAATGGAAGAGAATTTAGGATTTCGTTAAAGGTGGGCTCAAAGCATAGCAGGATTTGTCAAGCAACTAAGAAGAATGAGGAAGGGAAACTGTAACGAAAAAAAAACGGACATAAAAGGAGACATCGTCCACGTCTATAACTCTGGCGGTCAGACGCTCACCAAAAATAAAAATTGGGTGAAAATGCGAATGGTCTCGTTCCGTTTGATCGTCAATGTGTAACACCACGGTTTGCAAGAATTGCATCAGAACAATCAAAAAGATGACGGAAACGAACAATAAGATAACTTGATCGATAACAAAATGACAGTGCGCGACGTGTACCTCATCAACTTTTTGATTAAAAGTATCCTGTTTCCCTAACATGAAAAGTAATGCGGAACCACGGCCCTTCAACGTCAACAAGAGAACTGGTTCGAGCCGTCCATGGCAATGTCGCTGTCGACTATTATCCATGTGATTGAACAAGCCAGATTAACAATTTGAATTGAACGACTTGCACGATAACGGACAATAAGCATACGAGCGGCTTGGCCAAGTAATGCTCATAGACACGCGCCCGGACAGATCAAATTTCGCGATGGTTAAATAGGAAACCTAATACCAACCGAGGGGGATTATGACAGATTATCGATAATTTTATTAGTTGCCGATACTTATAGAGAATAAAGCGCTAATGATCGGGTCACAGACATGACAACTGGTTAGTGTAAGGGAAGACTGAAAAAACGACTTGGCGCCCTCTCGGCTAACCTTACGCTATTGACGTTTGAGTAGGATTTTTTTTTTGCATATGTTGAACTTCGTCACGGCCTCCTTTGTACAACAGCCCAACCATGAGGGATCTTTTTGATTTTAAGCAAAAAGAAAAATGGAAACGGTTCACTTTCGACGCTTGAAGTAAAGTTTCAAAATAGCCATTTCGACTCGATACACAGGGAGACAAACCGCGGTCACAACCTTGGAAAGGAGCCAAATTAAGCTAGAAATTAGGCAAAACGCTCTCTCGTATTGTTGACCGCTGAGTTGAAAATGCGGCTTTTCGTAGTCGCACTGGACAATATTACACTGCCTGTTTTTCCGCCCCACACACCTTGTTCCAATCATTGCAAATTAACTGAAAATTCGTGGAACAAAGGCGTACCAGAGATACGTAAAGATCATTGTTTCATGAAGTTGGGCAACAGAGGTGAGCATGCTCAAATATTACCATAGCGTTTGGAAAGAAAATAGAAAAGAATAGTGAATCTCTTGGCCAGCTGTTCTAACAAATACTCAGTCAAAACGAGAAACGTCTAATTAGGTGTAAAAAAGTGCTATGCGAAATTGGAAATTTGTACCCTCAGGCATAAGTAATGCACCTCAAAGGCCAAATAATGAAGCTATAGAATATCAAAGATGAAAATGTTAACAAAAACTCACATTCAATATCCTGGCTAGGGTCTAGCTTTTTGGCCTTGCCAAGCATACGCTTAGCCTTTTCTGTATCCCCATTTCTGAGAGCTTCTCTGGCTTTGTCCATACATACCTATAAAACGCCGTTTAATAAGAAAGTGACCGAGAGATATAAGTATGCGATGCAATCTACCAAGGACTCGGCACGGTTTGCGTCAGCAGTCATTGTTCTTCCAGAGAGTAGTGCTCTCTACTGAGTAAAACACTAACCGAGCTACCTAATGCACTGCTTGTGGAGCCAAGTAAACCTGAAAATTAAGTAATTGGAAGGTTAGAAAAATCAGAAAAAAGAAAAACTCAACGTCAAAGGGATAAGACGAGAGAAGTGAGAATAGGCTCATTCTTATTTCCCATAGAGGTAGTAAGAAAATGGCAAAGCTCATTTGAGCACTCATTCAGTGAGCCATCATTGTGAATTGAATCAAAATTGGGTCACATCTTTAGCAAATTCAGGAGGCTCACCATTTTCCGAGTCTGCAGAAGGAACTCCCTTATTGTCCTCAATCTATTTATGCTACCCAATCACTATAAAAATCAACAGCTCGCATTATAATCGTTTGGGAGATGAATGAAATTGTAAAGTGCTGACGTAATAGAGAAGCCTTGACTACTACACAGGACAAGCAAAACTCAAAAAAAGATCGAATGTAGCATCATCCAGGGCTCGTTACTTCTATTCATTATATTGCAGCTAACTTGACTGGATACCAGAAATCACAGCAAAGTAGCAAACATTTTTCCTTCTACGATTCCTTAGTCTTAATGCGATGTCCTGCATAGAAGTCAGATTATTATGATTAAGAATTTTATTGAAACAAGCGTGAGGTGTAAGACCTAACTCTAGGCCTTGTATTAGAAGTGTCAGTGTAAGTAGGAAAAGGTTCTAAACAGCAATCCGAAAGATTTGATGAGATTGACAGCGATGCCTAAAAAAGGACATACACAATGATCTAGGAAGTAGAGAGTTATCGAAAGTTGATCCGAACCTTCTTACTACCCGGAAATGGCGAGCACCCCACTATATAACAACTTCAGGCTTGAAGGAACTCAATGCACGTTCGAATTCTACGTTTGAGTCCTACTTTTAGAGGTGCACTAACAAAAAAATGATAGACAACGACTAACCCTAACAACGCAGTCCCGTAAAGATCATTTATAAGTACTACTTTGAAAAAAAGGTTATGAAAAAGCCCGAAAACAGAGCATAGTAAAGGAATTGGGGGAATGTACAACCACGAGAGGAACCACAAAATTGCTTCGGTACTATTCTACTATTACACCCCCAGAACTCCTCTACTGTTACACCCCCAAAAACTCAAAATTTTAATTTTCGACGAAACTTTGCCTATAGGGGTAATCCGATGCCCTGATAACGGATATGACCTTCATTTTTGGCGTTGGCGCCATTTGGCTCCAATTGGCGCCAATTTGGCGCCAAATTGGCGCCAATTGGAGCCAAATGGCGCCAGCGCCAAAAATGAATGTTATATTCGTTATCAGGACCTCAAATAACCCCTAAACGCAAGTTTTCAGCAAATTTGGTGAAAACACCCCTGGCGCCAAATTGGCGCAATTTGGCGCCAAATGGCGCCAACGCCAAAAATGAAGGTCATATTCGTTATCAGGGCATCGGATTACCCCTATAGGCGAAGTTTCATCGAAAATTAAAATTTTGAGTTTTTGGGGGTGTAATAGTAGAATAGTACCATTGCTTCAATTAAAATCACGTTGTTCAAGCAAAAGTAGAATCCGAAAAGGGGAGTGGCTTCGCGACTCTAGGAGGTGTTTCTCTGCATTTTCTAAACAAAAAAAAAATAATATAAGTTCAAGGATCCGGGGACTGCTGTGCACGTCTATCCAAATCTGGCAACAATTCTGCCAGACTAGAAAGTTGTTGAAGGGAAAGTGACACTGAAAGATAACGAATCCTAAGTGAATCACTAGGGCGCAAGCCATAGCTTGCTAGAATCACTGCTAATCAATCTGGCATCTTTATTGCAGGGCAAAAAACTTGCCCTTCAGCTGACCTTACAACTATACTGGAAGCATTATTCACTTATTAGCCTTGTTCCAACCTGCTAAAGGAGTGGATCAAGTACACATTCTAAAACTTATAGATCTACCCGCTAACTTTATTCAGACATGAAATTCAAGATTATTTACAAGACCAGCTATATCTAATCAAGAGAGACCCAGAGCACCAACATCAGCCTAGACTTAGGGATGACCTGCGAATTTTCTGATAGAAAAGGTTCTAAACTTTGCAAAAATCTTGTATTTAAGGCCCTATATTGGCTATTGACAAACAAGCAATGGAACAAGCGGCATGAAAATCAATTCACTGCTGACGACAGTGAAGAGCCAACTGCAGGTAGTGCAGTTGCTGCGGCGCGGCTAAACTCACGTCATAAGTATTGTCGCTCAAAAGAACGTCGTAAAGGTTTAAAAATTCTTGAACGCGTGTAAGAAAATTTCGGACCACCACTGTCTCTTGCTAGTTTCTTGCCTTTGTAATTCCCTTGCCCTAGTAGTATGCCCAGACTTGACTTATTATTCTGAAGTACTCACGAGTTTGAATACTCTCAGGTTGATCCCAAAGGGCATGGCATATGAGATGTCATATCCGATTGGATTCAAAACCTTCAAGAGTAAAAACTATTTTCCTTTGTCGCTATATTCACATGTCACGGCTGCTATGGCAATCTGGAAGCTAGGCAAAATGCTATTCAGAGGTGTTTTGGGGATTTGTCTAAGCCTTTTGGAATCATTACTAGGGATTGGAATGCAGCGAAAGCTTCCCAGCGGCTTAAACCGAATTAAACTTCTACAAATAATCTGTTTAAACACTGACTAGGGATCGGATTCTAAATAAGAAATCCGTGTTGGTCAATATTTCAACAATTATTCAGCAGTAGGACACCATTTACTGCTATTCCTTCAAACATTTCTATCGCTTTATCAAGAAAATTTATATTACTAAGGGCCGGTTACCAATTGTTTAGGTTGGACGGGCGAGGTTGTGGAACAGATGGGAGGCTTTGTATCATGAAAGCAAAGATGAAATATAATCTTTTGACTTTCATGACTGTTTTTGAGGGTTTAATTCCAAAGTGCCAGATATGGCCATAAAAGGGGTGATAAGAGCGTCGGGTTAGAATCATAGTGATAATTACGCCTTATAATTCTGTAGTATGGCCTTTTTTAGCAATGTGTATAGTCTGCGAGCAGGGCGTATTGAAGAATTAGCGGAAAGTTCTAGATAAGTATCGATTAGAGGGTGGGTCAAGGAAATAAAGAGTCGTAAAAAGCAGCCAAGCGCTTGGTTCTTCCCGATTTTTATCGTCAACATGTATCCAGACCTTTTCACCATTTCTTCTACTATGGTATTCTCCTAGGTATTGGACGCTGTCCTAGAACCTTTTCAGAGCTTTTTACTGGATCAATCAGAGCTCGCAAGTAAAAAGCAAGATACGTTTGACGGTTGAGTGGGTTCCTGTAGTGGGTGCTTTGGGGAAGTCGAAAATTTGCTTTTTTTAACGATTCTGCGAAAAGATTTTACAGAGTAACAGTCAGGTGTCTGAATTTCGGTAAAATCGGGGGAACAGTAAAACTGAAGTTCCGTTTTCTGCTTTCATGTGATGAATTCAACGGAGCTCGTAACGAAAGTGATCGCTCCATTAGTTTTTAGTTTCGATTCTCACTGTTGACTCAATCATACTATACCCATTTGGCTGACGAGTTGAATTCGTTGAACTTTGCTCTTCTTCTCAGATTTAGAACCCACAGAGAGACACAGTGGAAGGTCCTGTGCTAATCGATACACAGCATGTTCTTTGAAATTATAGACTGTAACATACTTTTCATAAAAACACGTCACGCTCTAAGACCTTCAATGTTGAATAATTAATTCCCTTGGCAGTTCATAAGAGAACCTTTGTGTCAGGTACCGGGAGTGTATCGGTGCGAAACTAACATGGTATTATAAATAATCCAAATTGCTCCTTGAGTTCGTGTCGGTTTCTGTGAATTTTCACATAACTTCCAGTCAAGCTCTTCCTTAACTACTTCAAGTTAGCGCATCAATAATGGGTTACTTAGGCTGTCCCATGGATGGGAAGATTTGTTCTAAAATACGCTGCACTATGAAATGCCATAATTTGATGAACGCAATTAAATCTCGCCACCGGCTGCCATTTGAATTGCTTTCCCGCGCGCGAATATTCGAATAGACTTTCGTGGACTGTCATTAGAGCACATTATATCCCTACGATGCGAGTGCAAAAATGTACATTGTTGTTTATGTGTCCTTCTGGGCTATATTCCGAGTAAGGAGGAGTTGGCTTGGTGGTAATCTACCTCTTCGTTACGAACTCTAATGAAAAGAGGATATAATGAAGGTGAGAAGGGACTTTTCACTGCATGAAGCACCAATTGTCAGTAGGGGTTATCCTTTGTTTTCCAATGTCAGTCTGCCTTCGGAAAGTCCTTTCTAAATCCAAGTTGGAGGTTTCTCGCAATAAAGTAATTGATTCAGTTTACACTCCGGGAGATCCTTCATTTCTTCTACCCTCGTAAGTAGGTGGCAATATTAAAGGTCACATATCGACCGCAAATGAGGCATTTTTGATCGTTTTGTATAAAAATATTCATGTGAATTTCAATGACAAAGGATGAGTTGCATTGGGATCACAGGTTCTTCAAGTGCTCGACTCTCCGCGGAAAATAGTACTTAGTGGTTGATTATTCGGAGTGTCCGTGGAGTTCGCTTCAAGAAGGAACCCTATTTGTTGCAGCCTTCAAGACTAACTCAATAGGGAAAACAGAAATGGATGAAAAAGTGAGGATTTTGCAAGAAAAACGAGATCTGTTTAGTCTACCAAGTTCTCCTTTCCTCGGAATACGAGAAAGACAGAAATAACCCAAGTGATGTTATACCTGATTCTGTGGTGCTAAGGGAGTTGGGGGGGGGGGGGCACGCGGCGGCGCGGCGCCTATTCATGTCTGCGCCCTCTACGGCGAGATAGTGGGCAAGGAAGGGTATGCGAGCCCGTAATGGTGTTTAGGGACATTTCATAGCTCTTTTATGGTATAACTGCGTATTTTTCACCTAATTTTAGTAAGGGGAGGGGCTCAGGGGTGGGTGAGCCAATTGGACGTTCAGCTTTTATCTCTTCTCAGCTTTTTGCACGAGATAACCATCTCACCCACCCCGGAGCCCCTCCCCTTCCTAAAAATAGGGTTTTATCGGCTCAGAAGAAGAGTATCCACAATATACAAGCATATATCATGTGCCAAGATGTAATTTGTTTTGAATCACGAGACACTTCAGTACAACTTCACCATCCCTTCCCAGACTCAGCTCCAGTACTACTACCTCGCCGTAGAGGGCGCAGACATGAAAAGGCGCCGCGCCGCCGCGTGGCCCCTCCCAACTCACTTAGCACCGATTCTGTTAGTAATGCTTTTGTGAAAAACTCACGTAACATAATCCCATTCTTCAGTTCTCTAGAAAGTTGCCTACCTTGACACACGGCATTGTATGAAGTCAAATTTCAGATCATTATGCCCTGCTACAATCACTTCAATGTCGAACAAGTGGTCGTATGGGGCTCGTCGAGGAGACAACGTACTTGTTTTTGTACCGTTTGGACACTTTGCAAGCCATTCTACCGAGTGTAGTGTACGGGGCGCCGGCTTCAGGACTGTCACGTGGTTCCTAATTCAAACCCCCGCGCGCGGGAAAGTAATTCAAACGGCAGCCGGTGGCGAGATTTAATCGCGTTCCAATTTGATACCGTATTTCTCTATGTTTCCATAGTTTCCCATTTGGGTATTCAATTCTGCCTAACATTATAATGTGCTCTTTTAAACATAAACTTATTAGAATTCAATTTGTTTCACATTGCACATAACGTGACTTTAATCACAAAGTCTATCTGCAAACATTTCTGTTCTTCTCAGGACCTGAAGTCTTCGGTTGTCGTCTAATTGTATGTTCGTTATTTTTTACTCAGGCGTCATTGCTACTTGTTTTGATTCAAGAATATGGAGCAAAAGTCAAGACTTGATCCCAATCTGACTGCAAGGAATCTCCTATCAATTCAACGTATCGACCCTTGCGCTGTCGCAATCCTTGACAAAGTAAGAAATTGGATTTTTATATGGTCACCATGGGTATGTGTACGAACGTGCGTCCGAGGATGCGCGCGGCAAATTGCGCGGGGGAAGTTCGTAATGATCTGAACGACTTTGGCGCCTATGATTGGGGCTCAAATTTGAAATAGAGTGGATTAGGAGGATCATCTGACCCTACTAAACTACACTACTTCGAGTTTGTGCCCCGAAAGTTGGCGCCGCAGTCATACAAATCGTCACGAACTTCGCCGCGCAATTTGCCGCGCGCATCCTCGGACGCACGTTCGTACCGTCCCCCGGTCACCATGCAGTGGATGGATAATGGTCTCACAAATAATGATTTGTTCAGACTACACATGCTGCCAAATACAACTTCGATGTGGTTGCGAAGGCATGGACGAAAACAAATATCGAAGGAGCGTTGTTTATTATTCAAAGAGCTGATAAACCTTATTACAGGTATTGAAAAAACAGTTCCGCTTTTCGTTAGTCTCTTAGTGCCCAAACCTTCTAGGGATTTTTTTTTTCTGATCAGTTAACTCGAAACCTTGGTTTTGGAGAATCTTTCATAGACGCGCTGTATCAAATTTCAGTCGCGTAGTTCCTTTTCTGGTTGGGTTGGGCTCATATCTGCGCAAAATGCCAGTCGAATGCGATAATTTGGCGAAAAGTTGTCTTGGTTTAGCCGCTTCATAGAAATTCAGTTCAAAATAAGGGTTGGGAACAAGCTATTGAAGACTTCACCGCTTGAGACTATAGGCTTTCAGCATGATCATTGCTAATCGCCAGTCGCTGGATGATATGGTGGAGCCTGTGAACCCCCTTACGAAAATGAACAACGAAGGCCACTATCTGTTCTTCTGTAAGCCTGACAGTAAGTTGTAGCTTCTCCCTCACTTTACCTTAACCTCTTTCTATTGCATTCTGCAGGTATTCGTCACGAGTAAATCCTTGATTTAGATCAGATTTATGGGTTGTGGTTCTTTTCCACTGAAGACTGCACACGGATGTATAACCTACTCAAGAAACTACAAGAAGACATTAGGGCCGGAAGGGTGAGTGTTGTTGCATTGATAAATATCTGAAAAGCTTCGCCAATCTGTCAATGCATATTTTTGTTCAGGATTGATCAAAACAAATGAGCAGTAAAAAGAGTTTAGATACCTGCACCGCCCACCTCAGATGAAATGAGTTCTTCAAATCTCCCAGAATCTGTAGCACCTCCTAATGAGTCGAATCAACTGCTAGAACTTCTGAAAACTACGCAACCAGCTTCATCAACCCACCAGGTAATTCATAAGCTTCTGATTTCCGTCTGCCCATTCACCGCCCTTCTTGGTAGCGATACCTTCATAATAATCTAGCTTCGAGTATGATCTGAAGGTTCCAGGGTAATCATCGGGATGTCTCTTCAAATGCACGTCCCCCATCCTCCACACAGGAGAAACCAGAAAAAGAAAAGCCGAAGCTGAAAGAGGACGAGGTAGGAACAGCATCAGGTCCAGTGTCAGATATGCCTGTACTACTTCAGAAGCTTATGATTCAGGAGCAACCAAAGCTGATTTCGAAGGTATGGTGTCCCACCTTACAACTTTGCTAACTGTACTAAAGAGTTGTCAAATGATTACAATCTTAGGTCGGCTCGACTGTACTGACATCAGAGGATCTTGAAAAGGACTTGATTCGTTCAGCAAAGCCAAAGCACTGCCAATTCCAGGTTTGGTTCTACTTTCCATTGAATTTTGTCTCTCTTTGCTGAGCTTTTGCTTTTTGGCATGACTAACGGCCACCATTTTGCTGTGAAATTCTCATTGTTGTTGATATCTCCTCGATCATTTCTTCTTTCAAACCTGATCCATCTGATCATTCAGTTCTGAGGTTTAGTTGGAAGGTGATTGCTTGGTTAAGGGAGTGCTATTGCCACTAATTTATAAAGATTATCTTCTGCCTGGGGGCTGTGTCATGTAGAACATTTTACTGTTCAGGAAATGCTAACGTCAGGTTCGGCTGCTTCATTAGCTGCACTATCAAATCGCTCAATTCATGGGAGTGATGGGGAAGCAGACGCCAATGAGGTACGCTGATATGAAAAGGTTTCATATTGCTCATCGCTCAAGACAGGCTTCCATATTAGGTTGAATCGATCGTAAGCAGTCGCGCTCCAATAGACGATTCGATCTTCACAGTTGGTTCTGGTAACACTACTCCGCCACTGAATAAACTACAGGTACCACTTGAAACTCGTACTTGTAGAATGCTAAGCCATATTATTTTCATGCTTGGATGAAATTCCAAAGATACGTTAGACTTGTGAGGATGAGGTTTTCAAAGTAATTAATGTCTCTTTATAGTTCGCGGCCGCATTGATCCATCTAATGCAGACGGATGACCACTTCTTGGCTCAGATCCATCAAGCCTATGTGGATGCTATCAACAGAAGAATTAGTAGAAACTGATTTAACAGTATTTCGTTCCATGAAAATACTTCTTGTTATGTATTTCCCTAGAACGCATCGACGAGTAATTTGGGTTAAGCTCAACTGCATCCTTACTACTTGCTTCCTTATCACTGACTGACTCTTAACTTTCAAGCAATTTTTTAGGTTTCAGGGCTTTGTGCATAATTTTTGAGAAAAAAGCGTGCATGCTTCTGTCTTACAGGTTAATTTGACGGTCCATTGATAATAAGATAGGAATCTGTTGCGTGCTGTTAGTGGAGCTCTCGTTACATGTACTCACACCTCAGATGTGGGTCTATTGAATAGTAATGGGCATACCCAGGTGATGTCTTTGTTCGTTGTTTCCTTAATGTTCGTTTCTTATCAAAATATCTCGTTTGTGTTCCTTTTGTGTACATTATTGTTTATTGTGTATGTACCTCTGCAAATGCCTTTTCGGTTGTGATTGCGATCCAAGTTGTGCGTGTCGGATTAGGATGTCAAACTTAAGTGTAGTCTGTCTCATGATCTGGTAAATATTTTAGTTAGGAATTATTTCTTGAAATCGCGAAGAAAGATAATCGTTATATTATTATATATCAACAACAATATGAGAAGTCACTAAGCAGTTTATTCATCTTGCAATTAGTAAAATTTTTAGGCTCCTTATCACCTTAGAGAGGGAGGAAATCCATGTACAGTAGCGGCCAAATGTCTTCGGTGAAATGCTTTGACGCTTTTTCGTTCATAACTTTTTTATCAGTAGACCAAATCGCGTGAAATTTGGATATGTTCAAGTAGAGCACATTTCACACTACCCGACGCTATGTGACTGCGAAGCTGCAATATCCAGAGATAGAGCAAGGTGTTTGTTGCGGTAGCAGATTTTGCTAAAAGTAAAGTGTTGACATTTGCACTTATTCGCACCTTATATGCGTTTTTCTCATCTATTGTGTTCGGCATTACCGCTCGTACACCTCAGACTTGACAAGAAGAAAGGAGATTCTAGAGGACCATCATCTGTATTTTCAGTCGATTTTGAGTTCAAGCGCTTTGGAATAACTCGAACATGACCAGATTGCAAGTTAGTAGTGGTAAATATTCACAATACACGCACGCTCAATATATAGAAATGTCGCATGATTACATCCAGTCGGAGAGGAGTTACGAATGGGAAGTACGGCTCAAGAACCATTTGACCGAAGACTTTCGAGCGCTACTGTATGAGTGAGGTTCGAATCCGAACTAATTCTCGTAATCTGTGTGACACTCTCCTGAATGTTGATTAGAGCTGCTTTCCTGTAAAGGTATCAAGTCTATTTCAGGTAAGTGAGCAAAAAAAAGTCCCATGACTTGTAAGTTGGAGAGGGCCATAAGGAAATGGAGTTGAGAGAAAAGAGTTGAATGGAACGATTGAAAATCTCGTAGAAGTAGGCTTCATGTGAATAAACTAATTACAAACAAGTAGTAAGTCAAGTGCGTATTGTATACATTGTTTCTCTCAATGGCCGTTGCATCAGGAACGACGATAATTTAGTCGAGGCTATGGAACGAATAACTGAGCTTTTCAGCACATCGCAATAGGCAAAGAAGGCCAAAGCCATTGGAGGACCGAGCGCTTGGATTCAAATCGGTGGATGGCGAGTTTTTGCTAGTTGCCTCGACACACACCATATTGGTTGGTTGTTGGCAGTTTTGCAGCCAGCTGTTCATACTCTTGGGGATATACTTCATCTGCAAATCACCGCTGTGTCGTAGCCGGAATTTCTTCTCAAGCTAGGCTTTATTGGCATTCCTTACCACGACTTGATTCTCTGAAAGTGGCGAAAGGTAGAAATAAGGCGAACACGCAAACGAACTGGGAGCAGTACCATACGAGTTGTAGTGATTTAGTTCCCCTACGCTGTTGAACAAACCTCCAATCATTCTAATACTACTGCAAATGTAGATAGAGCTTATGTGGCCATCACTGAACAGTACTCATCCCTTGTCTAAGGGTTCGCCCTGGATTCGTCGGAAGGTGTATACGTCTCGAAAGTCATCGTATTCGACTACTAGATCAATTCACGCATCATTGAGATGCTTAGCGACTTGAAATCAGAAGGAGCCTACGACCAAGAAACTAAAGTCGAAAGTCTCCCGCCTTCATGGATCAACTTTGAAATGGGTTATGAGATCGAAAACCCTGACCTGATTCGTGCTAGCGTCGACGCCATTCAACGGAATCCGGTTCGAATATGGCAGAGCGGCACCAGGTCAGGTGCAGGTTGAGACCCACTTCAATGGTCGAAGGACTTTAGGTTGACGGTTGATTTGTTCAGTACACACGGAAGGACCTTCAGATCAAGCCGAAGCATTGCAGTGGGAATTAAATCCACCCGTCGCTCAGACATCGATATTTCCAACCAGGGCTTCGTTCCCACACGCGAATCTAATGTCGCCAGGAAGAAGAACTCCTGAGTTCATGACAGGACAGCGCTATCTCGAAACGGAGCCGCCATGGGCCGCCCACCTCCTACCACCTCGCAGTGAAGAGCGCATAATCCAAAACAGGCAGGATTGAGTGAGATACTCCTGGGACGTTCCGAAGATGATTAGGTACTTGGTTAGGCAACAGCTTTTTCTCATGTCCACAGGCCTATTCATAGGGCAGTGGAACAGATTCAGATATCGGCTGCGGGATAATCATCAATTCCCAGTAAACCGAGTAAAAACGCCCATCAGTGAATGAAAAATGTAATGCGTGCTTTGCTGTTGAAACTAGGTAAAGCTCGAAAACTGGTTTTTATGAACTCGCTAATCAGGTTCTCCTACCTTCTCAAAACTCGATCCCGCATCCTTCAGTGTCATACAGTTCCCTCTCCTTCGCATTTTTCGTCTCTGGGTTACACCAACAAAATCCTAATGGGAATACCTATTTCAATCGCGAACACGGAATAGTATAAAGATGAGAAGTACGTGGGGAGAAAAACCGAGACGTACTCGAAATGGCCAAGTTCAAGCGCTTTAGAAGCAGTCATTGTACAACGAAATCTTCGATGTGGTATCACATCTTTTTAGGGACATTAAGCTTCAAGATGCTTCAAGTTCGACCGGTCTGATAACACAGCCCATATCAGCAGTTTTTTTCTTATTTGAAGCTCATCTCGCTATGAACGTAGAACCTAAGAAAAAGCCCTACACACTTCCCTTGCTAACGATTTCTACTTTGACCAGTAGTCACTCAAGTTTGGAGAAAGCTACAGTGTTGCCACTCTTTCCGCAGAATTCTACTACAAGTGGAACAGGCGCTAAAGTGAGCCCGATGTTGTGGGAAAGCGGATGAAATTACGTTCTCAAGGGGAATCTGCTCATACTATATGGAAACATCACCAGTGATGATTAGTAACACATAGGTCTATCACGAAGAAGTTTCTCTTCGTATTGGAAAATGGGTGGGCCGGGGTGGAGTAGTGGCAAGTGGCGCACTATCTCACACGCACGGTCAGGGGTTCGAATTCCGGATCAATGTCCGCCCAGGCCAACCAAACCTTCCACGCCTCCGGGATCGGGTAACTGGTACCAGACTCGTCTGGGAGGATAAAAGCACTGCCTTGTATATCGGCTGGCCACCGCAATTCATTGTAGAGGCCACATACGCACTAAAACACGCCACTGCGATTCTGAAGGGAAGTCGAGTGCGGGGGCGCATCCCTCAGAAGGGATTGATTAACGCCGGAAACTTTGTCCTTTTATCCTTTATTGGATATTTGGTAGATGGACGAAAAAGTTGGCATGCTCTAAATACCCTGCCAAAATCTTTGCAGTACAAGTTTCACATTCAATCATTTGAACCACTGTCTGAAGGACCCATCAACGACCCGAGGTTAGTGACACGAGTTTTCTCTCTTTCAAAAAAATGCTAGATGATTGGACGGGCCAAAATCCCTGCTAGCCCCTGAATGCTGAGGGGTTTCTCACCCAAAAAAAAAAGAATACGAAGAACCAGTTTTGCACATAAGATGCTTGGAAAGGTGTTCAGGTGTTGAAGTGAACAATGAGTAAGGTTTCCAGAGCGAACCATAGAGTGCAGAAGGGCTGCTGGACACATCCTTTCATCTTTGGAACAGTAGTTCACACTCCATCGAAATGGGGGAATCTCAGCAAATACTATGTGCTGATGAGTGATGCCCTGCGTGAAGTACAACAAATTCCTGCTGAAAAAGGGTACGGCGTAGAGAAGAAGTTGATCATATCTCTGAGGCGACAAACGTATTAAACCATTTTGTTCAGAAGCATGCGCAAACCCTAATACAGGGTATTGATGAAAGTGTCAACCCTATGTGAGAATGGTTCAACCTCGCAGAAACCTGCAACCCAGAGCTCAGTAGAAGGTCGAAGTTGAGCACAATGTTGCCCCTGAGTGTGCTTTTAAAGGCAATCACCTATGCCGTCCATCCAATCAGAGGGGCTGCTTCCATAGTCCACGATTTGGCCCGCCAGCGATCGAGCGATTGGGGCGGGGCTTTCTCCTTGTTTACAACTAAATCTTGATCGATACCGCGGGTAAGCGCCACCCCAATCGCTCGATCGCGGACCAAATCGTGGACTATGAAAGCAGCCAGGGACATTCACGTCACGTGAACGTGTTATACAGTGAACGCTTAGTGCTCCGCCACTGAGTGGCGGAGCACTAAGCGTGAGTGTGTGTGTTCGGGTCACTGAATGACACATTCACGGGCCCATCAAGTCCGTTTTGTTTCATTTACGTGGTGAGCTTTTCCATACTCAAAGGCAAGCACGAAAGAAAGCCTCCATTAGGAATAAAAATATTCTTTCGTAGCAACCCTATTAGGCAGGAATTACCAAAGTGAACTATAAATTTGTTACGGCAGGAGAGGTAACCTGAAAGTCGCCCGTCTTCCGATTTCTTTCCAAGCCAAAGGCGGTGTCAAAATGGATTTTCGCAACCTATAGGGATCACCCCTTATCATATCAGCACTAGGGGAACTTTGTCCCTTACTGCACTCTTTCACTCACTCGATTACAAGCTGCTTAAGTGGAAATGAAAATGCACCAGTAATAGTTCATAATTGCCATATCTCTGAATATTTTATTCTAAATATATCCATGTATTTCACTCTAACTATCGGTGTAAGACGTTGGCTACCGCTGCTCGCCATTGACCGCATTTATACTGCGACGCCATTCGTTGTTCGACGAGTCGACGAGCAACTGTGGGAGCCTCCCAGGCGGCGCATACGACGCATTCGACGGGGCTTGTAACAATACTTTATTACGCTTTCCGAAGTAAGCACGACTGTTGATCGATGGACACCGCCGACTCCGGCGTCAGAAAGTCGGCACTATAAATGCGCTTACCTGCATCCAGTTGCCGCAACTAGTCACAGGCAATCATGACAGACCCCTTTAGTAGCGACAGTACCTGGCGCCCTATAAAATTTCAACCACTGTCTTATGGTTAGATGAATCCGTCTGGGAATTCATCAGGTGAGTATCGAAACGATCTATACGCCATTCGATGTTTTATTCGATGGCCATTCATTAGGCTCCATTCTCGAAATAACAACACGATATGACACATGAAAGAAACAATGAAGGACAGAAATGTACAAGCGTTCTTATAGAATCTATGCGATTTATAACTATACGGGTCGAGTCTGATATCATCCATCTACAAATTCGATTCCTGTTGTTTAGAATCGTTCACACCGTTTTTTTCGACATCGTCATCATCTGACTGAGGTTTTTGTTCATATCCAACAATTACCATATAGAAAACAGATAGAATACCCGCAGTATAAATAAACATAATCCATAGAGCTATTAGACTGAAATCAATCGATTAGTATCATATGCACAACGTCGTTGGAACGTCAATATGTCTGTGTGAATGGTGGCAAAAAAAGACGAAACTACCAATGATTGATGACAACTTGATGATTGACTCGAACTTAACCGAACGACTTTTTCACCTTTAAACTCTGACATTTCCAGACTCGCTCAATTAAATGCGCTCAGAGTTTTTGCCCCCGGCAGATGGGCTAGATGGCAGGTGAAGGGAGGGCAGAATAATCTACCCAACTTCGAACAGTACTATACGGTAAATCTGGGAACAAGTAATGGAAATTTGGTGTGAGAGAGCAATGACCAAGGGATCTATTACGTTGGAGTAATTCAGGGAAACAGTACCCCCAAAAACTACCTCGACAAGAGAGCGCAGACGGTAGCAGAACAGTTGAGTCCTCCGAGAAGGATTTTTGATTCTGAGATTCTGCTACCTTATAGGGAACAGAGACCTCGTCGGACGTGTAAGAGGTGAAAAAGTCGGTTTTATGTTGGATTTATCATGAAGTAAAAGAAATAAAATTGGGCGAAATAAGTCAATAAGCCTACCTCGTCATCACATAGAACAACGTTTTATGATGTTGTGCATAAGCTAAATAAATAAAGGAGAATATCGCTAGAAATGCCACAATGCCCAAGACTTCCCTCGTCGATAATGGCGTCGCTCGATACTCTCGGGAATCGTCTAAATCGTTGAATTTCATTAGATTTTAATTTTTCTGTTCATGAATCCATCCCTAATTCTGAATGATAGAGACCAAAATGCCAGCAGACGACAAGATCGAGTCCCACAAGTACCCTACGTCTCCGCATAATACCTTTACATTGCTACCCGCACGGAAGCAAATATTAAGGAGGAGCGTTTAGTCCTTACAACAAACGGGTTATAGGTCCAGGGATGAAAACAATCGTTCAATAAGCAATGCGGTCCCCCCCCCCCCCCCTCTTTGTGTTCTTGTTGCTTTCAGTCACATCCGATTGAAACTGATTAAAAAACTGATCAAAAAGAGGAGGTAGAGGGTGGGAGGTAGAGGGATGAATTTTCAGCCCTCTTCACTGTGACGGGCACGACTTGGGAAGTTGTGCTGGGACCCTAATAACATTTTTGAGGTTTTACGACAGCAGTAGGAGAATTATGGTAAAACTAGATCCTCACCTTTTGCATTGTCAATACTTTCAACTTCGTTTGTAGAGCACGAAGGACTTTCGATGGATGATGTGATGCTTTCATCAGATGATGAGCAGCATTCGCTGGATGATGCAATTCTTTCAGTAGATGGAGTACTTGTGCTCTCGGTATGTACTTGTACGACCGTTTCGAACATCGAGAAATCTACTTAGAACGTCCTTTCCTTCAGTATTTTAACCTTCGTTGCATAGCTTTTAGGACGTCTTCTGAAATTGGATGAGTTAAGTTCAGCTATAAATAGGATCCAGATATGGGTTTTATTTCGCGTACGAATCGATTAAAGATCGGAATTTGCTCGTTTTACTAGTTTGCAAAAAATTAGCCGCACAACTTGAAAAACTTCCGGATACGGTAAGGAAAAATAGATGCGATTTGGCAAGAATACAAAAATTGAGAGAAAGCATAAATGGAAAATCTGAAAAGCAACGCTACACTGTAGGAAGAGGTGAAGGTACTGAGGTAGTGAACATAGAAGACAAACTCTCAAGAACAATTGAATCTTTCATTCGGGATACGCCCCGCAATCGACTTCCACCAGAATCGTACTAAGAGTTTGAATGCGTGTATGGCCTATAAATGATATAAACAAGTCAGTGCTTTTGCCTTAAATAAGCCTGGTACCAATCACTCTATCCCGAGGGGTGAATGGCTCGACTGGCTACTACGAGTATCGATCCTGGTTTTGAACCAGGACTATGGCGTGAGATAGTACGCCACTTGCCACTACACCATTTGAGCCCACAAAAACATACTGCTTAGCAATTCTTATACATTTGAATTGAGTATGATAATGACGATCAGGTACTGAAGGAGCCTCCCAAACTGAAGTTGTGCAGTGCTAAGAGTCTTTTCCGTTTCTTGTGCTTAAGTCGTCGTGTTGCATTCCTGGATCTTGAACGAAAAGAAAGACTTTTGCGAGAGTCGGCCTGGATGTTCGCATGTAGTCGAGTTGTACAATGGTCAACTGTGTGTAGTGTGCTTTTTAGATAATGGGCCATAAGAATGGCGATACAGTGGCAAGTGGACACTATCGCCTCAGCATGATCAGGGGATCGTATTCAAGATTGATACGTATACCTTACATACGGGCCCAGAACAACCAAGCTTACCATCCCTCCGAGGTCTGTTATTTGGTACCATATTCGTCGGAGAGTATAAAAGCACTGACATGTTAATCGGATGGACAGCACACGTCAGCCGTAGCCACTAAGATTTTGAAAAACGGTCGAATGTTGGGCACATCCCAGAAACGGAAGTGAATGACCCTGGAGAGGCTTTATTCTCAGCCCTTCAGGTTTTCAGATCTGCTGTAGCATCGAAAGCTTATCAAAAAGAATGAACCTGAAAAACCTTCAAACCTTCAACCAAAGAACTTTCAGTTTTCAAATCAAGGGTTTTCAAATTTCCCACGTACGAGATCCAGAACGAGTCATTCATACCCTACCCATGGTAGACATGGTTATTCAGTGCCAGGGATATCCTCGCTTAACTGTTCCCTGATGACGAGACAAATTAGAAACGGGTCTTGGATGGCGATCCAGATGCATTCGTATGGGACTTGTCTTGATCATTTACGACGAAGATATCGTGACTGTTGATAAAGCGTAATAAAGCGTAATAAATTTGATTAGTACACATCTAAGATGCACTATAATTCTAAGTGGAACCCAAACGGGTAGCTTATCCCACCAAGATATCAACGAATCCCGAACAAGTCATTTAGTGGAGCTATTCACAAAATTCAACGGTCCGAGGTTTCAACTTCATCTCTTCAGGAGAATTGAAGTGTAGTCCGATAATGGAATCCTCACGCCTCGCAAGGGGCAACAGCTTCATTATCATAAACCATTAAGCATTAGTCACAACTAGCAGAAAGTAGGAGTTTACCCATTAATTTTCTTCAGCGAAGGACGAGATGACGTATACATAGCCGAGTAACACACTGTAACAGTCACGGGCTAGAGACTGGATTCCGGATCGATACCCGCCCAAGTCAACCGAGCTTCTCATTCCGCCAGGCTAAAGTAGATGGCGCCCGCTGTCCATCTACGGCTGGCCACAGCATATTATTGCAGAGGCCACATACGCCATCGAAATGCACTTTCTACGATTCTGAATGGAAGTCGATTTCAAGGCGCACACCGAAACGGGATTTATTGACTGCGAAATAGGGCTGAAAGACTTTACTGTTGAGTGAGTCCGGCTCATGAAGATATCAGGAGCGTCTCGGCGCTGGGAAGCTTAGAGAACTAATAGGATCTTATGAAAACGACGCTTCACTGACTGTAGAGAGAATGGCATCAAAGTATGGTTCCCACAAAAAAGGTAAGGATCGCATTCTGGTAAGTTTTTTTTTTGTGCAGAAACTAGTGGCATAAGCACGACAGGAAGAAATTTATAAGGAAATTTGAGAATTTGATGAATCAAAAAAGAGTCATGGACACGAAATGAAAGTCGTCCGTACTGTTCTCACAGATGGAAGCAGAGACCTTGAAGCAAGAAGGGAGAAAAACGACTGGGAAGGGCCACTGGTATGTAGTCAACCTCAGACAGAACCTATTGATCTTTAAGAAGGCAAAAGGCTCACAGTCGAGGGGGCCACGCTTTTGAATCCTCGCTGGTATCGAGAAAGTATATGATCGGTAGTAAGAACACCGTCGAGTATTATGAGTACATCAAAAAATGATCGGAATGTTTGTCTTCACCATAGAGGATATCCATTAATTCGATTAGACGGGATAGTCCTGATCAGTATGAGAATCGATCTTACGCATTGAATTAGTCCAATAAACGTCTCCAATTACTACGCTAAGACACATAGGCGACAGGAACAGCCACTCGATTCAAGAAGCGTTATGGAAAAGCATAAAAAAAAGCTTACTACTCATTGGTGCTGATTGGGACGAGCCATGCCTCCAAAATCTACTCGAAATCTACATAACCATGCCGATACAGGGTTTGACCCATGAGCTCACTCAGGTGGAGAAGCCGTTAAGCAACTAAATGCAGGCCTGATGGGTAATTTGGTCTGATTGTATCAAGGTGAGCCTGGAAGGTATTGGAAATTAGCGATAGTAAAAGAAATGTGTTCTGTTAGTGGATTTGATCCTAGGACTATTTTCGTAGCAATAGTGCCAGTGGCAGGGTGGAGGTGGTAAAGTGGCAAGTGGCAGACTATCCCACACTTATGATTCGCAGTTCTAATCCCAGATCGATACTCAGAGCGAGCAAGCCTTCCACTATTGATCCTCCATTACATCAAAATCTTACTTCACATAAAGTCACAAAGAATTTCAAAAATAAAAATTATTAAATAAAATTCATCAGGACTAGAACGGATTTTGATGGAGTTTTCTTGGGAGTTCAGCAAATGGGGTCCATTAGTCTTCACTGCTCACCCGAGGCAGGAATAGGGTAATAGCATTCAAATATGAAATAAATAATAAATAATTCATTTTTTTTCTCCTGGCCTTGACTTATTATTGTTTTTAGCCCATCTTCGAACGTAATAAACAAAAAAATCAGTAAATAGGTGGCCATAGATGGTAGAAGAAAACGAGGAACTATTGCACAAGAAGCAATTCAGCAGCTATCCCGAGATGGAAAATCTCATTGCGACGAGCTAAGAAGCCTGTTCTTCGTTGAGGAAGCCACAAAGCAATTGATCTGCATGCTGCGGTGAGAGATCTGTTGAAACAATCAGACACGCAAGCGATTGTTCGAGTGGAACGCGGATTTCTATCAGATACACTGGAGCGCTGGTCGGCAAGAAGAAGAAGAAGGCTGCAGAGCTGACGACGATGACGGCCAGCGAGAATCCAAACGAGTTTCTCGACATCTTGACGCTTTCCGTAAAAGCCCTTCAATGGCTACACTAAGATGAGTTCGGATCTGGTTCTTCCTCAAGTGACTCCGTAATGACACCCGAAAAACGTCGCCACATGAAAAGATTTCTGAATGGCGTGGGTATTATTCGTACAGAGGGCTCATCAAACATGGGAGAACTTCAGGGAGTCGAAGGAAAAGTGAGCATCTCCATACAGATTCTCAAGAACCCTATGCAAGAGATTTTTATTCCGAGTCGTGTGAGATATAAAATGGTCTGCAATCATTGGGTTTTCCCAAGAAAATCTCGGCATAGCTAATCGGGCAATCCGACCTGAATTCACTCTAATAGAATCGTGGGCCATACCTAACATTTGCTGTAACATTGGCCGAATACAGTAGGGTGGGAACGAGTTAGTGGAGTTAGTTAGAGTACAGAAGAGTTAGTGCGGTAGAGTAGGAACGAGGTGCTGCGAGCTTCGAAGACGTGCTGTCAGATACATCGTAGAAGTAAATGAACTCGTTTCTATAACACACTCATCTCATAAAAGCGCAGTATTTGTCCTTTTTAGAGATTAGTGTGCTTCCACAAATGGATAGCCTTGGCAGGAATGGAGTCTGACTCAGCGGCATGCAGACTCTGTGACATCGTGGGTCTGACAGGTGACTTTTTTTCATCAATATATTTCTTCAGAGAAGTTTTTTTAGGCTCTTGAGTTATTTTGAACCACTTCAAGTAAATTTACTCAGTTGAAAACCATAATTTGCAACTTAAACAGACGGGTAACCAACCATATTCTGAGGTAATTCCCACTATAAAGAGAAATTTCACAATTTTTCAAAATTTTATGGAACCGAAATAAAAAACTGAAAGATGAATCGAAGAACTAGGGATCAATTATAATCCAGAGCTAGCTGGTTCTCCTAGTACTTCACTGTTTGAAGAGGAAAACGGGCCATGAGTAACCCGCTCCGTCAAGGCTCACGACAAGAATGAGAGTAAGCGCAGAGATCCTACATGAGAAGCTTGTACAGAGCTTTAATAACAGGTTCACAGGGATCCGAGTGGGGCTAATTCTATTTTAACCCTTACTGCTCAATAAAACAATAAGAAAATGACTGAAATTCGTGAAGGAGTAAAGCAAATGAATAAAGTTTTTTATGCTTCCAAAGGTAGTCTGAATTCAAACAAACAAGCGCCGCAAGTTGAAAAAAAATAGTCCGCAAAGAGAAAAGCGTGCAGCAAGAAGTC
Source organism: Haemonchus contortus (assembly GCA_000469685.2). Lineage (NCBI taxonomy): Eukaryota > Metazoa > Nematoda > Chromadorea > Rhabditida > Trichostrongylidae > Haemonchus > Haemonchus contortus. Next base: position 43,331,566 of record LS997565.1, read on the forward strand.
ATGCAACTATTTTAGAGCTGAAATCTCTGTAAAAACTCAGAAGCACAATCGAATCCTTGGTTGTTGTTACCTAGATACACCGTGCTTCCCAAAACCATACTCAATAATTGGGGTCTCGAGCCCTCCTACTTTGCTTACACGGTGCCTGTCGGAGGCTTTCATTGAACGAATCAGTGACCTCCTCTTTCTAGACGTGAACGGTACCAAATAGATAGCCCAACAAGAAATATTTGGTCCAAAGCATACTGACGCCATTCAGTGAAAAATTAATAAAAAATACAGAAACAGATTTCAATGCTCAGACCATCTATGTGAAAGAGACAATAATAAACACAAACATAAAGTTGCATGAAAAATAGTGGAAGAAACAATTAGTACATCAATTATGGCAGGCAGGAAGAACAATGAAAGCAATCAAAATTAAAAGTCTTTAATTTGTTAGAAGATGGGACGAGAGTGGGGAGGCTGGTAGTTCGGTCAAAAACAGCCCAAATGCAAGGCTATCAAGATATCAGGGCGGAGCTAGCAAGCGAACTGTTTCATCGTTACCAAGTTTTCAGAGTTTCAAAGCCGGGAGAGTATGGTATGTAGAATTCTATCGTAATCAGTTCTGCTCATGGACAATTCCTAGCTAAACAGTGACTTTCACAAGTTGATCCCGTTGCTCAGAGCATAAACGGCCGCAACTGACCAGCCGCAGTGCATTTGCGGCTACACAAGGGAGGATCGTTGTGTGAAGCGGATGAACTGTCGGCAACCAGTTATGCCCCAGAATCCATTGCTATTCACACGCAAGCACTCCTCTCCCTTATCGGCTATTCATATTTGCTTTGTTGGGGGAATGTTCAGCAAATTCAGTACAATCTAAAATTCGGGAATGGATTCTCTAAAATAAAGGATGAACCATCTGGGGTCATCAATCCCTTTTTTGACATGATGATCGTACCCTCTTTCGGGGGTATGGATCTGGCTAATTTGCTCATAGCCTCAAGCTTAAAAACGAACCTTTCCAGCGACGTACTCTAAGCGAATCATAGGGGGTGTAATTCCCTGTTCGAAGTCATAATCGACAAGATAGGGGGCATGTATGACTTACAAAATGTGATGGAGGTTCCAGATGGAGGTGATCCCTTCTGCCATTTGTAACGCCCCTCTCAATTCCGATCCCGTCCCTGCCCATGGTCCGACGGTTCGAAAAGGGAATCGTCTGATTCGAGAAATGTACTTTCCTGTTTGTCATTCAAGACCTTGAAACTGACCCATCAAGCGTACCCAAGTGCGATCGTTCTCTATTCAAAGTTGCCAAAGCCAGCCATTTCGTGGAATGTTCTTGATGCCTGCCTTTCAATGAGTCAGCCACGAGATCGTTCCAAGGTGATCTAGGAGGCCAGAAGTCCCAAATGGAATGTGAATAGACTTCGCTGATGATTTTGCCCGGGTAAAACGAGTTCAGTAGCTACCGCTTGGTTCTAATATGAAAGTAATAGGAGCGCAGACAAAAAAAGACTGGTCTAGTTTATGGACCACCTAAGTAAACCGGTCACTCTAGAACTACATATTTATGGGGTGAACTACATATTTATGTGGTAGGCGATTTGTGGAAACGTATAAAAGCTGTGAAGTAATAGCTTCAGTTTTTTCTCCAGGGTCCGATGTCCCTTGATGTTCCGGAGTTTGAATCTTCCGACAGTCTCGTTTTTGGGCTCTTCGTCTGCGCGATATAGTATAAGTGGAGCAAGGACCAAATGGCGTGAGAGAAATATTCTGAGAGTGAACTCCGGGAAACAAAGAAGGGAAATGAAAGCAGTAGTGCAGAAACGTCCATGGAGAGGGTGCCTATGGAGAGGGTGGTTCCCGCTGAGCTCGCAACCAATTCAGCAAGGTTCGGAAAGGAAGGTGAAGCCGATTAAGTGGAGAAAATGAGGGAGTGTCCATCGTTGACGTAACCCTTCCCCATCATCCCGGAGCTGGGACCTCAAAACCGTGGAAAGTAGTGCCAAGAATAGGTCTAACTCTCAGAATGCCGAATATATGAAGGTCGATGGCCTGAAACCGTACTCGAAAGGAAATTTATGGAGGAACTGGTCTTTTGTAGTTTCTAGAATCATAGAAAAGGCTAAGAAATGAGGGCATGAGTGAAGGGATATAGCAAAAAAACGAGATCGCTGAGAAACACGGCGATGTATGACAATCGTGAATGTGTCATGTTGTTTTTTAGGACATTTAGGCCTTCAGAAGGGCGTAGTAATCGTCTCAAGAAAATGTCGTTGATGTCACTGATGACCGTGTAACCTCGACGATCATTTCTTTGCCATAGGAATCGTTGAAGAAAAAGTACACCCATCAATTGTGTCCATCGTCGACGTCACGTTAAGCGTCAAAAGAGGTCAGATTGAAAGCATGATAAACAAGTAAACATATTATTTAGTATACTGAAGAAAAATCGTATTTTTCTAAAGAACTTATAGAGAAATCTATCAGAATGCGCCGTGCAAATCATCTTCTTCAAAAACCGAGAAAGCATTTGGGCAATAGGCATATACCTGTATTCTCGACTCAATATCCATGGTAATACAGTAACAATCAAAAGTAGTATGTGATTGCAGAGTTAAGCTCTACACTAAGTTGAGGAAAAAAGTTGACGGATGTGGTTCTGAGAAAATCACCCCCCAAAGGCCAGCTGGCACAGTGGAACACATTGCTCTTTATGCTTTGCACATTGCTTTTTAACCAAATTGGATACAATGAGCTCAAAAAATGGTGGTCTCCTACGAGATACGAGTCAACCCGTGCAGTCCGACTTAGGCCTTCCCAGGCAATAAAATACATGTCAGTAGAAGGGTAGGCAAAAAGGATTCTGGCTTGAAAATTGGTTAGTCAGTAAATGAGTTAAAACCAAGTTTTGTTTGATGTATCAAGCCGCATATATTCTGAAGAATTTAGGTATCACTTATAAGCAGGCTCCTTGGGGGTTTCCCATAGCTAACCTTGCACCACTACGTAGGTAGTTAATACAGAAGAACCAAAAGAGACTGAAAAGACTAATACAGAAGAGTGGAAAAGAAGAGGTCTGGCTTTAAGTGATCGAACTTAAATTCGCAATAAAATGGATCACTGGGCTGTATTTGTCTGGAATTTCCCAAAGATGAAGTGAGAATAGAGTGAAATCAGAGATAACATCGAGAAACATTTTCGGATAGCCAATTAAAAGGGCAGCGAAAACTTATTTGGGGTAGTTTTCGATCGGAAAACGTATGTAAACAAGCGACCGGTTAAGAAACGGCTCAGTGCTCAGCCCGAAATGAGGACGACGTTATTCGAGAATTGCCGTTGCCGCACATCGGCACGAATTCAGAATCAATCGTCCATATCTTGTGAATAGGGATGAGAATGTCAACGATATTGTTGGGTCTATTGAGGGTGGTCGCCGACAGCGGTATAGGCGATCTGCGCCTCGCCATACGAATAAAATCTGACCCTCGTTAGACGGATTCGCACGGCTTAACACCGAAGGATTTTCTCGTTTTTGACCTAAATATCCTAACGGAGGAAGGAATTTACTCATTCACACACTGCCCGGCTACCTTACCTCCCCATTCGAAGAACTTTTGCCATTCAGTGCCTCAAACACAGTTCTTTGCCGAACTGTGATTGAGTCAACCCCCATTCTTGGCTTTTTTCGATTGAAATTCAACAAAATACAAAACTACTGGAAATGACCCTATCCCTTACAGACAATTGGCTCCACATACCCAGGACACCTACAGGACCCCGCCAACCCGATTCAGGGTAGCATTTATGGCATAGTGGGAAGCGATCGATAAACATCGAATGCCATCAGAATACTGTAGGAGTCCCAAGACAACAGAACGGCGAAAGCGAATGGTTTCTGATCTCGAGCTCAATGCTAAATTCAATGCTAAATTATGAAGTGATCAGCACTATTCGAGTTTTATGGGATGCGCCATGCTTTTCGCATGCGCCAAGAAATGGAATCACTCCGATGCCTGTTCACCCCCCTCTACCCCATGCTGAATATCACTCATTGCTGCATCAGCAGTGTCCATACCTTCTTGGAAAATCCTTGCTCCTATTGGGCGACTTTGTGAGAGCAAACTGCCAACAGTGGCTCGGATCACTTGAAACCGGTCGAATGCTGCATTTTTCTCCTTCCGGCAGTAGCAATCATGCAAGAAGTTCAATCGGGGAAGTTGGGTGGACGGAGATTTCATTTCATTTCATTTCATTTCATTCATTGACTAGAGAGAAGGTTGGTGAAGAAAGATGAAGAAATTTGTGAAAACCTTTTTCGAGCTAAATGTCAACGATAAACGATGTGGTGAGAACGGATGTAGTGAGGAAGGTGTCCTGATATAACCTTCCACCGCTTGATCCGCTACTTTTTTCATTGTCTAATTAAGGCACCTAAGCCTGACAGTCCACCCAGATAACGTCCAGCCGACCGTTTGCGGATGTGAGCAATTTAAGGATGTGAAAATTGTCGTATGTGAAATTAGCTAAAGACAAAAGAGGACCAACGAGTGGCGTACGGATTGACGATAGAAGGTGGACAGTTCGTCGGGCAAAAACCGGTGCCGGCTTTCTCGCAGCTCGTCAAATTCATCGAGATTTCCCTTTCGTTGTCTCAAAAGGTCTTGAAGATGGAGTTCTCATTAAATCGAAGCTTGGCAGGCTTCCCATGATGCTACGAAATTAGAAACAGATGAAACCCAAATGAATCTACAAGTGAAATGGGCTACCTGCTGTGTCTTGCAAGACTTCCCAGATATCTATGGGCTACACCTAAACCGAGCTGGGGTTTTAAGGACGTTTGATCAGGATAAATCCCGAACATCTTCTAGCTTCCAGGCTGGCCAATACGACTGGCCGAAGGTTATCCGAATAAAAATTATAGCATCTTTTCCGCCAGACAAAAAGGACACCTAATACGTGTGACCTGAATGCTAAATGCCCAGTTTAATCCTTGGATCGAGGATTTCAGGAGACAAGAAAGACAGGTGAAGAAAGTGTGGATGAATCTCTCTTTTAGTACCAATTAGTTTGAAAAATAGAAAAAATAAGCCATAGTGTGGGTCCTCTATGGGGTCAAAGAGAAGGTACTGCGTCGATTAGTATCACCATATCAGCCTAATAGTTGGTCAGTGCAGGCTACAAAGCTAATCGTATAGTACAAAATTGGCATTGATCCGTTGACCTAGGTCACGTCATGCATTTCATCTCCCAGTGAAATCATTAAAGCGATTGAACATGTAGTAGTCCCACACTGTCTCGTTTTCGATGATCCAATCTCTAGTGCTGAGCTATCCTTGGTCTCACTGCTTCTTAAGATTTTGAAACTTATTCATTTGTTATAGACACGAGAAGATGCGGTACATTAGGCCCATCGCTACTCTCGAAAATACTCGTTCCCCTACAAGCTTTGAATTCCGGAAAAATACCTGTTGAAAGTAAAAACGGATTTACAAAAGCCAGTTCAGATACCACAAACCGTTCAGTCTTCAATCTTTCATCGTCTGATCTGAGAGCAGCTTACAATGGACCGGAGTGACCAGTACATGGTTAGCAATAAACATCCATTTAGCCGACTATTATTGCGAACAAACCGGCCGCTTGGCCCCCTGCTACCTCTTTCTCGTTTTTTGGCTTCTATGACCGCAGAGATTTATTCCTCGATAGTCTGGGGTCGGAGGGAACTAAGGTAGCGAGGTAATGTCTGGAATAGAATTTGTCTACGAGAGAGGATGAAAAAGTTTAAAACTGTTAAAAACTCACTAGGAACGAAATTCACAGCAGCGATTCGCGAAAAGCTGCATGGGGGGGGGGGTTTACAGTTAGTCCTAGTACGATTAGTTGGTGTCATAGTGGGCAAAGGCGGCATAACTGTAAACACGATTTCTACATCGAATTTAGCCAACATTAATTGCTCGCCTTTCTCTTTCCCTTTTATGTAGCCAGTTTGGAGCTACCAGAGAGAAAAGAGGTAGAGGAATATGGTATGCCGATAAATTATAATCAGTAAGATAATAATAAATAATATTCCATGCCGTATCGTCGACCTATGGGGTGAGGCCCATTTTATGGGCAGGTTGAATGTGAGGAGCTCGGGAAGCAAAGGAAACATGACCAAAATCGGAGAAAGTAGGCCGCGTGGGTTCAGACCGTCTTGCAGAGCAGAAGAAATGTCTAGGATCAAAGCAAATGCCCATAAATGGATTATATCGGGGAACTGGCCATAACTTATGCATACCACGGGAATATATAAGCGAAAGGCCACAAAGAGGGCCAAGCCCTTGAAAAGCCGGTCTTTGTATGTTGATCCGGTTTTGGGCCATTACAAATTGAAGAGTTCGAGAGAAAGCGACGAAAGGGAAATTGTGCACTGAAGGGCACCCCGTTTAAGCGGGCCTGCAGTCTGGTAGTGAGTGCCTTCATTTTGAAAAGAAACGTGAACTCATGAAACGAACAGGTCTGAAGGCGAACGACCAACACGATGGATACATCTCAAGTATATGTTGGAGGGGAGAAACGACCGCTTGGTAGCACTGGAACCATATCCGATAGCAACCAACAGGTTTTACCTAAGTGATGCTTCGTGGTTCCGGTTGGGTAAGTCCCTACAATCTTTGGATGAGTCACTCAACCACAGGTTGTCCTTCTAAATTCGTCATAGGTGTGAACGGGATTCAGAGATGCACGTGTGCCGATCAAGGAAGCAACTGGTGATGCAACTAGAATGTGCCGGGTATGTCATACTGGCAGAAGCTGGCATGGGATTATTGCCCCCTATACGTTTTTTTAGTTAATATCTGTTGTACGGAAGAAAGGGAGGGGAGGGGGCCTGCGGTACATTTGAATAAATCTAGGGCTGTAATACCGGGATACTTACCCAGCCTCACAACGTTAGGTAATTGGTACAGGACTATTCCAAAAGGAGTTCCAGTTATCCTATCTATTAATAGGCATGCTTCCCATAACGGGAAACTTCAAAGGCCAATTTCGGAACTGGTCGGGTGAAATGTGTAGCATTTAATTAGAAAGGGAATTAGCCCCACAAATGGCCCAGTTGCGCAGCCTGGCGCTGCTGTAGCTCATTTTATCGTGCATACATTGCGTTGCGTGCGTATCTCGCCGCGTATTGACCTAACGGCATACTCCCCTGCGAGGGGCAATAATCTCAATAAGTACACAATATGAACTTGTCTTTAATGCCACTGCTTGGAGCCAGACAAACGGAACGCTCACTATCTACTGAGTTTTAGGATACCTACCTCAATACTTAGCTTTTTTTAACCGCCTTCTTCCCTCCCAAGTTCTTCCCAATAGAATGAAGCAGGGGTGGAATATCAGCAATCAAAACAGCCATAGCACGGCATCTTTCCTACCACTTAGGGATCCCTCATAACAGTTCAACTGGTAATTGTGGGTTGTCGGAAGTAGAGAACTTAAATCAGGCACCAAACAGACATCCTTCCCTACTGTGAGATCCGAAAAATGTTCAAACCCTGATCGAAGCCTTTGGGATCGAAGGCGAAAATAGATCACAAGGATCAAGCAAAGTAATGCTTATGTCTAGGGTTTGGACCTCATCGGTGGGCTAGATTGTGAGTGAGGGCCGTCAAAAGACTCAACCTTTTTCTGCTTACTTCGGAGATGTCTGGATCTTGATCTTTCATGAACACGCGGTTCGCCGTAATGTATAGCGCCGTTATCCGATTGCCTTTTACGACATCAAACGGTGTCTTCTAGACACTTTCATTTTCTGCCGCTTTGGCAAACGCCTCAAAACAGGATTTGAGGATGTCTCTCCCACTCAACGTCTCAAGAACTAAATGATTCAAAAGATGGTCGCAGAGTGAGTTCAAAAAACATTTCTAAGAAAGCAACGCCAATGCTTGAAGGGTCGAGTGACAGACCTGGGCAGGAAGCTATGGTAATTATTCAATAGTCTGTTCTAGACTCTGTTAGCATCGAGACATAAGAAACTGTGATTTTCCTGCCACCAGAGGTGCCCGTATGCCTTCCTGAAAACACTGACGACATGCTTGCTGCGCAGCGGGACAACTAGCGAAGAATGGCCCTTCTTAGCTAGTTGTCTCGCTGACCATGGCTCCCCCTATACATCAGGACATTTCATATCAAAAACAACGATCTAGTGGTGTCACATTCATCAGCGAAGACAGAAAAGTTGATTGCACAGCTCCTGTGAGTAACTGTATGAGCAGGCTTCCTTTCAAATGTTCCCGGATTTGATTCGAGTGGATGGCGTAATAGATTCAATGACTTCCATTCTCAAAGCGAAAAGAAACGGAAAAAGATAAGAAGCAAGAAGTGTTCGGACTTCTCTCATTGGAAAATAACTTTTGTCAGGATCCAGTGACCGGAATGATCAACATCGGAGGTCGCTCGTGTTCAGCGTTTCTTTTTCTGTGAACGGACAAATGCTGCAGATAAATGTGGTCGTCGAAAGAAACACTTCAATAACGGAGCGCTTCTAGCCACGTCAAACCCAACGGGCAGAAATTCTAGTGAAGTCAGAATCGATTGAACGAGTTTTCCTTTGTAGTTGGCGAACTACTACTGCTTTTTGAATTACACGTCGTTCTACTCCCACGAGCGTATAGCATTATCCCCGATTCATTCACATTATACTGGGGTTCCCAGTTATATAGCTACATATAATCGGGAGTAATATTTTCACCCATGAACCCTTGTATTCTTACGAAACTAGGGTAGTTCTGAAAATATTTGGCTAGACCAGTCATTTTGATAGGAAACCGGCTACGTGCGAGAGGAATCTGGGGAAAGTTCGAAAGATTTAGGTCTCATCGGTGAAATCGAGATGGTGTCAGCCTGCTAGAAGCCATTTGTGATGGATTCTGGAACCACTCAGCCATGGTTTGTATGGGAGCACCTAAGAATGGTCCATTGGATCGAATCTGACGGGGACCAGCTCTAGGTAGTACAGAGCATAAAAACTAGGTATCAATAAGATGGCTTAGACTCTTCCTTCTCGAGTACTTTCTCTCCTAGCACCACTTATTCGACGAAATCGATATTCTATAGGGTCACAGCCAATCGATCGGAGATCGATTTGAAAGAGATCGATTTGGGTAGCTTCCCAAGCGGCGGTGTAATGAATAGAAGATGCCCGGATCCAGAGCGAAAAATCAAAAGTTAACCGCTATATACGCCAATGCAAAGCATCGTACCTCAAAGAATAGTTCCAAGGAGACGTTTTGGATTTCCTCGATGAATTTTAGTGCTCTTTTTCGTCTCCAAGCAACTAGTAATCTGTGGAGTAAACAATAGCTGTGAAAAGTAAACAACGGCTAGAACAAATGGGTAGAAGTGACCAAACGAAAAGCAAAGGTATAGAGCGTAGCACTGACCGCATAGCGCGGCGATTGAGAGAATGGTGTTTTTCGTTTAGTCCGGAACTGGACGTCGTCAATCAACAGAACGCCGGATGAAAGCCCTTCACTGTTGGTTCCTCGCGTTAGTAGAAGTAATCCATTTAATCGGAGAAAAAGATGGAAGCCTCATGACATCGTTTGAGAGCAAACCTTGCAAAAATGCCTGACATAATCGACGTTTCAACCAGAACATCCACAATGGCTATGCATAGTCAACGGATCGACTAATCGCCGTGACGCTACTGGTTTCGTCCCCCAGCCAATGATCGAGAGAAAGTCCACCCCAACTGGTAGAGAACGAGTTCGTTTGCCACGATGTGAAAACAAATTCGTAGTGATCGCTAGCGCAGGATTTCAACGAATTTTCCCTGATCCTTCGTTACATAGGTTTCTAGGTACACTGTAATCCTACTCGGGCACCCAGTTCACTTTTCGAGATGCAAGACTTGAGAAATCCCTTCCAAAACCGGATTATTGGACTGAAAAGCGTCGGGGTACCTCTTGTTCAATGTGTATGCGCTCATCAGACTGCAGAAGTCTCCCCTTCTCAAACTGTACTCTGATATCTTCTAGACTTTAAATTTATGTGAACCCATACCCTCTTGGGACACGGTGCTCTCTAGAAACCTGTTATCCGTCAATCTGGTTTCTCGACTTTTTTTTATTACATCATACAATACCGAGAAACGTAGGCGAAATGGGTAATCACGATGGCTCCGTCATTTAAATGGGTTTTCGCTCAAGATCAAGCAAATATTATGCCTGTCGGGATCTAAACACAAACCAGCTCTTCACTTAGAAATCCAAGAGTCGGGGGATAAAACGTGGCGTAATCAAAACAGGCCCAACCACCTGGTAGGGGGGGGACTTGAAAAGTGACCATACATTTCTTCTTTCCTGTGGTGATTACAAGGCGACTATATGTCCACTTCCTCACTGGAGAGACTTTTCGCTGGAATCCTGCAGGTAACATTTTCTATAAAAACCGGACCCGACTTGAGCAACAGGGGAAATGATCATTAAACTGGGCAACTCTATTTCACTTTTACAATATTGTCAGAAGGACAAGAAGTAAAGTTCGAATCAGACATAAAGCGCCATTCGGAATGCGCTACGCATCCGACTTCCATCCAGGATTGTTGTGGCCTTGCATTTTATCCTCCCAGACGAGTTCGGCACCAATTTGCTGGCCATAGCGGTATTGAAACTTGGTTGCCCTGCGCAAGTGCCGTTTCTGGATTCGATCTCCGGGCCATTCGATTGCGCCAGTACGCCACTTGACACTATACCCCATCCACCCCCTGAAGATGCAATATCTACACCTATTCATGAAGTGAGGTACTAACGTCAGACAAGGAATCCTCCCTGCTGGTTTCCCTCAAAGAACATATCAAGCCAGAAGTTTACCTCATTGAACTACTCAAACAGAGAAGAAGTAAACAAAAATGAATTCAATATGAGTTAGCAGTGGAAATTTGGGCTGCTGGAAGATCTGAGCAGGAGTTGTCATATTTTATAATACCATGAACTCGACCTGTTTCTGGGAGTTATGAAGCGGAGCGAGGTGAAACTCTGTGGGAGCAGACACTTAAGCCGACATACCCAAACATCCAGTGGCTTCTAAATCAGGTTTTCGGGACTTTTCAGACTCTAATTAAATTTTATGAGTCTTCTTCGCCTATTTCGATACGTGACTTCGGCTGCCCTGATTCCAAGCTGCCACTGGTTGACTCATTAAAGCTTACACGACCGACTACTGATGTTACAACCAACTTCACATCCATGGCCACGGTAACGACTTAAAGTGAAAGAAATAGAGTGGTTCATACCAATTCGCCTAACACGGCAACGGAATGAGGAAGGAGAGCGATGAGTTCGGTCTTCCGTACCAATGAGAGAGAGAAGAACCTTCTAATGAATAAGAGTTCTAAGGTTTCATAGATAAGAATCGCCATAAAAACTGGAATTTCTTATGGGAAAAAGACAGAAGAAAAGAAACCTCATTCGACCAAATAGAAAACTTGTTTCTGCTCAGATTTTCGCTTTCACTGAATCGCCAACCCTCAAAAAAAAAAAAACCATCGCAAAGGCAGATCTATGAGGAAATAATCTGAGCATGAGAAAATCATCTGAGCAGTCCTTCAGATTACTTCCTACCCCAGAAATTGCATAAAAAACCGTAATTGCACTGACATAAGGTCCTGGGCTTATACAAGCGATCACTTGAGCTACTGACACAGGACTTGCCCTTCTTCCAAATCAAGAGAGACCTAAATGGCTCAGCGAGGGTTGAAGCGAAACGAACCCCTGATCGCTTCTAGCCTAGGCCTTCCATCTTTCCGAAGTCGGTTAATTGGTACCAGACTTGTTTGAAAAGATGAAAGCACTGATTCGTATGTCGGTTAGCCACTAAAGTTCTCAGTAAATAGTAAAGTAGTAAATACACGTTCAAAACGCTGCTACTATCCTGAATGGAACTCGAATTCAGGGCGCAACTCACAATCACTATTAATCAACAGTAGAAGCTCAATCTAAGACTTTATTATTCACTGTATAAAGTAATATTTAGTCTTTATGTTTTCTAAGCTTGGAAAATATCTAGTTTTGAACGTCCCATAGTGAACATGAGAGAAATTGGAATCAAAAGAAGGAAGTACTTCCACATAAACCTCACCAGTAGAGGATAGATGGCGTGAGGCCTGTCAGTCGAGTGTAGGACATCCACTCTACCAGTAGAAGGTAGAGTTCATGAATGATGGAGGAAGAGCGGAGGTCAGGACCCTTTAAGAACTATTTCCCATGACTCGTAGACCCTAATGGCAGACTCCTCCCCACCATTTAATCGACCCATACAGTTTACAAACCAGATGACGGATCTTGAATTGATGTTATTGCATTTTGCTGACAAGTAGCATCCAGTGACTGGATAATGGCAGTAACCGGTTTTTCTAGAAAGCTTTATTGACCTTCAAAGCACAGATGACTATGTGACATTGACGTAGTTACTGGAAGTCCACTACATCCAAACTACAAAAGACCAAACTGGCAGCTTTAAAGGTGATTTAGCCTTACAAAATTTTAGTATTTTGGAAGTATTTGGTTGGCAACTGGCGGAGCATTGGCTTTAACAGCAGGCAGTAAGAAGATTTTCCCTATTAGGGAATCCCTAATAACTTGAAAGTGCCAAGAGTGTGGAAGAAAAGATGGATAAATTAGACTTATCGAATTTTCGAGGACAAAAACTAAACTTGGGGTTCCTGAGTGCTCTCAGATTCCAGCGCAATCTTCGGAGAAGCGTGAGGAGAAGTAATTACTGCCAGCTTCAGATTTTTTCCCTAGGGCAAAGAGTTGGCAGACAATACCACTTCACAGTTACTTGCCTGTTACCAAAAAAGTTTCTGAACAACACGTTGCCGGAGGTTTTAGAGAAGCACTTCCCCAAACACCTCACCCTTTCTTTCTTCTGGGATCACTCCGCTTTTATGGAGCTAGAGTTGTTTCTTTCAAGTGGACCACCTACTGGTAAGTGAGCTCAGATAAAAGATCGCAGCTCAGGTTACTCAGGGAGTGAACTACGCGAACAGTTAGACGCCACTTTTATCCGAGGGGCCCAGCCGACTTTCCTCTTACTGAAAATCTCACGGTCGTCATAGTCAATTACAGGGCGTAGCGCAACTGCCGAAGAAAGTGAGACTTCACCGTAATTGCCCTGAACTCTCCCGGTCTTGTACGTCATGTAGTCACCCAGTTGCATTCTTTCAGTTTACAAAGGGCAACATTCTGACTCTTGACACGGCAGTACCCTTGAACTATTCCAGACTTTTTACTTTGCCTGCTGAGAGGAAAGGAGAAGTAATCGGTCGAGAGGAAGATTGTTTCCCAAGTATGTACTCATGGACTAGCTCAAATTGCTTGATTGCTAAACTCGAGTCTCTCATTACGCCCTTAGATAGCACTAATTCCATCTAGTTTCTATCACGATAAGTAGGATATTTAGCGTCAGTTACGGGATATTCTCGTTCTTGCCTAACCCCCATCTTTAGATGTCGTAGTAGATACTCCTCCTCTGTAAATCTGACGATATGGAACTTCACTTCAGCTGGGGTAACGACCACAGAAACAGGATTCTCAGCTAGATGTTTTCGAAACTGAAAATCTGCTTCGCTCAAGTCTCGGTCAGGTCACACTTTATGAGCTTTTTTTTAGAAGTTTCTTGGTTGATTGACTGAAGGGGCCAAGCCGGATTTCGACGTTAAGCACATTGCCCCTCCCCCTTGATGATGCGGTACACTATCCCCTGGGGATAATCCGATTAAAGGTCATAAATTCAAAACGAGGGGTTAATTACCTTAAATGCAATGACTGCATCACAAATGGAATAAAATTTTTGATTAGCCTTGTTTATCTGTTTGTTTACGTATTTATACAGACGCCAATGCCTCAATACGGGTCATAAGGTTGTGCGGAAAAGTAACCCGTGGTGGATAAAAGAATTGTATGAAGAAAGAAAAAGTTCAGTCGGATCAAAAAGAAGGGTGAAGTGGGAACTATAAAAAAGATCTCAAAAAGGACAGAGTAGGGGAAAGAAAAAAAACAGAAAAAGATGAAGATGAAAAGAATTTTAAAAAATGAAAAGTGGATGTGTATCTTTCTGAAAACTGCGTATGTGTGGGAGCATATCCTCATGAGAATTCAGGAAGTGGGGATGGAGGTCAAGGGTAGAGCCAGTGCAGCGTCTGGGTCTGGACACCATTCTTAGAAAGGCTTGGAGAAACTGATTCGTTCTTCGGCCACGAAGTATAACCAGCTGCGATGGTCACAGTTTGAAGTTTAGTTTGAAGCATAGCGGTTGGGGTTCTTTTCATCAAACTTATGACTTCCATCTCATCTCGTGGTCTAAGAGAAATGCTCAAGGTCAAACGGAATAACGAAAACAACACAAGGAAATCACGCATACAAAGGTTTACTCATTGAACAATGACGAATCACCTTTGCCAGATTCGAGAAGCAATACGGTTGAGAACCGAAACGATTTTTTTTGTTGAAATTTCAACAGGTTACTGCCTTCATCACAGAACGCGAGTTATGTCTACAAGCTCTTTTCGGTGCCAATTAATAATAAATGATAATTCATGATAACGAAAAACAACAGTTCATGACTTTATAATGTAGTTCTATACAAATTTAGACTCACATACGACTCAATAATGGGCTCCATTCTAAGAAAAAATTGGTATATGGCCAAATCTAGCCTTACCTTCATTGAGACCTGCTACAGGCCGTCAATTTCCTCTTCAAACGTATTGTCATTGAATATAACGAGCTCTTTTCACTGTATCGTGTGACAGAAGGGCATCAGTACTTAGCCGAAAACATTGAATAGAATAGAAAATTGCTCCGATCGCAGTGACCAGTTTTGGCTGGCCATTATACCTCGCGCCAGGCTCAAAAATCGATTATTTCAGACAATAATCAACAGTATTGTGAATGTGCTGTGAATCATGACGGAAACCGATGATATTCGGTACCGGTCAATCGAAATGGATCGCTATCGAAATTTCAATGTTGACAATTACGTAAAATCGATGTTCTGTAGCCAAAATGCTGTAATTCCTAGTATCAGTGCAAGGCATGCAAACAGACGATCACCAACCAGCTACAGTTGCCGCCAACCGCAGCGCAGTCGCGCGCATGCGTGGTATGTGTTATGTACAGCAAAACAAAGAATTGTTACAAGGTCCGACTAAATTGTAATGGAATAAAATTAATCTATAAAAACATATTAAGATAATTACAAAAGGGTAGATATCGGAAATAGCCTCGTGTAGGGTGCTAATAACATCACTTTGTAAAATGACGACAATAGCCCCTTTGGTAGTATTTATATTGCCCTTTTGAGTGCCTGAACTTACCGTGTGCTTTATCACATGATATGATGTGTAAAAAAATCAAGAGGGCAACGGTGATATCGTGATAAACAGTAATTGCCCTGTGACTGATCTTACAGTTCAATGATCAGTACAGTACATAGCAAAGATTAATGATAGATCTTGATTGATCGACCTAGTCTTCGGGATACACCCCGCATTCGAATTCGACTCCCACTCAGGTTCTAGTGGCTTTGAATGCGTATTTGGCCTACAATGACGTGCGATGGGCAGCCGATGTACAAGTCAGCGCTTTTATCCTCCCAGACATGTCTAGTGTCAATTAATCGACCTCGAAGGGAATAGGCTTGTTCGGCCTGAGCAGATATCGATCGATCAGGATTAGATTTGATTAAAAGGTCTAAATCTACAATGTTTTTGACCAGACAGAGGAAAAGCACTGAGCCAATCTTTCGACCTTCGCATTCATGGAGGCCCTGAGTCTCAAACATCGACAACTGTCAGAATTATGGTGATCAGGCTCCCTACTTCGAAAACCACTCGAAATCATCACTCAATTTTTCACTATCCATTACAAATAACTTTACTCATCATCGAATGTTTCAGAAACTTTTCGAGTAGGAAGTCTGTCTTGAGTTTATCGGAGTCTTATCAACTTCCTGCAGTGCCAAGTTTGCGAAGCCTCCAGTCTTATCTACTGAATTCACATCATTACGTATCAATCAATACAACCTTAAGATCAAGCTGATTCTCGTTCTTCTGAAACGTCCGCCTTTTCCTTTACTCTTTCGATATCAACTCTGAGTCGAGTAAGCAATAATTCGGCACATTGACACTAATTTAGACCATAAGTTCCTGGAAGGTTTCATTAAGTTGCAGTTAAGTAAGTAAAGTAAGGGGTGAGAGGAGGGAGCTCATCCTAATGGAAGTAAGTACTGTTTTGCCTACAGTGGTCTCTATATTATGCTACTTACATTATTTTTATATATATTGAAACTGAATAATGGAATTTTAGTAGAGCAGCCGATCTCAGCTAATTGGAAAAGACGTTTTTATTATGTTAATTCACTTTTTTCCCATGATTTATCTAGAAAATCCTTATTCAATCAATTATCCAGGAACACTTCAGCTTTGAATTTGGCGAATTTCATGTGAATCTCTTCTAAGTGACATCAGTGTTTTCCGTGCTCTCACTTTGCATTCGACTCGGATTTCTTGAGGTTCAGGCAGAACTACGCAGTAATCCATAGATTTCTGTTTATTGTCTATCGATGACCTTTCGTTCTTCTGAAATTTTTTGTCTTTTCGATCTTAAGATTCTTTTTTCCCGTTCTACGGATATAATTGATCAGAAAATCTGGTAGGTGCTGTATTTAGGTCCTTTCAGATCTCCGTACCGAAAAATGCTTCCAGCCCGAACCCAGTTGCCAAATGTGATCATGGAAGATTCCGAAGAAACGGACGAGGATGAGGTGCCACCGATGATGGCCCCAAGATCTCGGGCAATAAGACGACTATCCGAATCGTTTCCGACGAGGCACGCACCGCCACTAGCTGAAGCCTCAACCAGTTTAGAAACGGGATATGAAAGTAGTAGTCGTTCCAGAGCAGAGCAAACGACATTAAGAAGTTTAACGAGGCGATTGGAGTCGTTGGATGAAGAAAACAGCGTAAGTTAATTTATAACTAGACGTATTGCCGAACATACACTCATTAGCTGGCTTTTCAACATCAGGTTACCTCGTCTCGCTCACGAACGGCTTCAAGTACAGCCCATGACTTTGCATGCCCACGACTGTCGGACTCGATCGTCAATAATATGATCAGGCTTTGTGAGTATTGATATTCGGTTGGTGTTGCGAATTCTGTAGGCCATCATCGATGGGATCAACCTACAGAATCCAGAGTACACAAGTATGAAAGGTTGAGAGAGACTTTCTGGATGTTTAACAAAAAAAAAATGTCGAGGGGACACTCTAGTAGATCGATCATGTCGATTGGATTAGCATTCCTCTGATGGATAGAATGGATTACTGGATCAATCAATGGATCAATCAATCAACTGATTATCAATTTATTTTGAAGGGATTCTGAGTGATCGCTGTGTGACAAATCTCGTTCCAGCATTGCTTAGCGAAGGTCGATCAAGATTCGGCCGTGTATCCAAGTTTATCAACAAAACTACCATGGCTAACTATGCCGTAGTGGAGTGGGATGTGAAGTCGATGGATGAGAAGGTTCGTATGAAACGCTCAATCTACCGATCTATTCAAAGTAGTGCCCATAGTCGTGTACGGGCGGACATACCGCTCATGATGGGCGGGTATACCTGATCAGTACTTTCTTCCTCATTAGTGTAATCGCTTTTCAAATA
Organism: Haemonchus contortus; assembly: GCA_000469685.2. Lineage (NCBI taxonomy): Eukaryota > Metazoa > Nematoda > Chromadorea > Rhabditida > Trichostrongylidae > Haemonchus > Haemonchus contortus. The sequence goes on from LS997565.1 coordinate 43,349,262, forward strand.
TGTCGCCAACTCGTATTCAGATCTTTTTATCCATATTCGTATTTCCCGTGGAAGGCTTTCGAAGATCTCATGTTTTCGATGGTTAAGAGGGAACCTGTTTCCTCAGTTTTCGATGGTTCAGAGGGAACTTAATTTCTCAAAGAAGTTTTACAGAGCATACAGGAAATCGTTAGGCAGCTGGAGTTCTATTCCACACTACGGCACCGCAGGATCGGAAGGTACGATTCATTACTCATAAAACCAAAATAAAGGTAATCAATCAGTCTGCCTTCAATATCTGTGCCTACCTATGAGTTCTTCCAACTTGAGGTCCTCCTCATTCACAGCTTCTGCTAACTTGGCTTTCATTCAGCTCATATCAAGTTGTACCTAGTTGCTGTAAGACTTCACTGAAATCTGAAAAAATCGGCACTTGTGAAGCTTTACAGCGTCTATGGCTACCATATCGGTAATGGAATGCTGTCAATTTTTCGAACCTTTCTACCAACTGGTGCCGTTGCAGATCAACTTAAAATTGGCCCTCTAATGGAATGTATCGCACAAAGGTACGGTAAGATCTGTTCCTGAATCAGTGGCAAGAATAGAAGGCAGTGAATTGTTGCTGATCTGTTCAGATATTTCCGGCAGTTGTTAGAAGCCTTGGAGTTCCTTCACGAACGACATGTTACCCATGGAGACATTAAAAGTAAGTGTTATAGTAAAGTAATGTTTTCACTGTTGTGTAAGCGAAGATGTGTACAGATCCCCTATTGTTACTGTTGGGTCGCACAGTAGGCTGGGTAGCGTTACGGTCAAAACCGGAGACGGGCGTTAGAAACGATTTCGGGTAATCGATTTGCCGCACGCGGCTGTCGCGGACCACTCATTCGCCAAAATTACAGCTCTAGCGTTCTTCATACAGCTCAATCGAATGCGATCATTATTTTATGCATAATCTACTATTAGTACTTTTGTTCTTGTATTTCTTACCCACTGCTGCATCCTGCTACATTCCTTCGCGCGCGACGCCCCTCTCACCGCGACGCGACCATTTCGTTCCTAACGCACCACACCCGATGGGGATTTCCGTATAGTACATATACCCAAAGATGTTCTGTACAGTATATAGTATTGAACAACTTGGATATGTAGTATAGTATAGTATAGTATAGTATAGTATAGTATATCTTACTATGTAAGCCTTCAATAGTACTCAATTAAGTCTATCAGACCATTAAGTCTTGTGATGGTCACCAAGACGCAGGGATCCCTTGTGAAGTGATCGCAAGATGATATTCTTTTCTGATAGATGCTTTCATTCACTTCTTCGCTTGTCGAAAAAAGATTTTCAATAATCTAACAAGCCACTTTTGAGTCGACCGCACTCATTGTCAGTTTTATCCTTTTTCCCCCACTTTAATTAGTTTTCACCTCTTTCCGCTCAGCCTATACAGCGTCAGCGTCAGCCCTTGAAAGCTATTTTGTTGAGTTTGCTTGTTGTGTTGAATTCGTTCGATGTGATGATTCGTTCCCAACCCCTACCAATAACGTTTGAAGGAAATAAACAAATAGATAAATAAATACCTAAAAAAGTGTGTTTCAGCATCCAACTTACTCGTGACTCTCTCAGGAGATATTCAAGTCACCGACATTTCACTACCACGTAAGTAATTTCGTTCTCCAAATAGTAAAATGGCCCTTTTATTGACATTGGAATCTCTCAATGCCAATTTTGACCTTCGGAAGTCTAATTTATTCTCGAAAAACTCCCAAGTTCATTGAAGTTGAAGTTTGATTTTAAATGGGATTCGTATGCGTGGTACATTTCAATGAAATCACCCACCACAGTGACCCTTTTGTTTTATGACCTCTCCGGCAGTACATTGCAGATGCACCGAAGAACGATAATCACAAACGACGAACTCTGCTACATTGTGCACCGGAAATGTTCAAAACAATGGACTCATGGGAAATGTTCACACCGGCCACTGACATATGGTAACCAGTTTGCGGGAAACACTCGTTTGCTATTCTGATAGATTGCGACAGTACTTGATAGTTCCACTTTGGAACTCTTCCAAAGGCATTCGGAAGCCTCGGGTAGAACCAGTGGGTGGATGCCAGGATTTGTTCTGGACACATTTTGCAATTATGGACATTTCAGGGTCGAAAAATGAGCAGTTCCAGGTTCACCCAGCAGGCCAGCAAAGTCTAGACCCTGCCTTTGCAATCCTATACTCTCCATCTCACCTCCGCCTACCTATCTAAGAGATTCCAAGGGTTCAATAAGGATAATAGAAATGTATTGAGGCTGATCAACTCCTTCAGACGTTATATGCGCCAGAGTATGTATCAAAATGGCTGTTCGACTTCCAATGAAGGCACAGTCCCCAAATAGTCCCATTCACGACCAGCCCTTTACCAGTTATCCTTTCATACAGCAAATAGCTATAACTCCCGTGGAGGATAATATGGAATTGAACAATAAAGGAAAATTATAGTATTGTTCCCAGGGCTGCTGGCTGTGTTCTTGTGGCTATGGTTACTCGATATGCACCATTCCAGGACCTCTTTCTTTCGCTGTCCACACAGGAATTACACGAGGTAAATTCTTAGTTAATAGAGTCTCACATGATTGAAGAGGTCATGTTCTCTTCCAGAAACTTTTCGAAGCCAATCAACCAGGATCTCGATCTGCGTTGAACTACGAAAGCCGAACTCTTATACCAACGTCGAGCAAAGAATTGGCCGACATAGTTGATGCCACGTTTGAGAGAGATCCACAAAAAAGACTCAGAGCTGGAGAGGTAAGGTTTGATTTTGGGAAGTTTTCCGCTTTTTTCTCTTTGGACAACTTCAAATTCTCATGTCATGTGGTACCTTACCCAGTATTTGCTGAGAGCATGGCGTATTCTTTGCGAAAAAAGTCCGCTGAGAACATCCGGCTGATGGCTTTTATGATGATTTCCTGAACCTCCACGATTGAACTCGGATTTCCAGTTATTGGAGAGATTCTTCCCAGCAAGCAGAACTCGTGGGACGTCTCGTCTTTCACAGTCGACACGAGAGTCCGTCAAACGTGATCCGCTCGAGCGAAGCTCCATGAGACTCTACAATGATGAACCGTAAGTAGTTTCTCAGCAGATCTTTCTTGTGTTTAATTAAAATTGACTTATCAATGGAAAAAATTATAATTTAAACATGAACATATTTATCAACCACTTTGAGAACCCCCATGGACACTGTCGACGCGCACAAATCGTTGCTTCAGCGATTGTACGAATCTGCAGAGAGACGTGAAGACGAAGGTGAAGAGGTACGATCATTTTCCACGGTTTCGAGCAGCTTTCGAGAGCAGGACTGGCACTGAACGATTTGAAAGGTTTCCAGAGCGTCGCTACAAGCAGTTTATATTTCTCGTCATTGAAGCGAAAAACAGATTTTTCGATCAAACAAATGCGTTTTCCCTTTTTTTGAATCGTTCCTGCTCCCATCAAAATTTGTAGAAATAAGTGGAGTAGCTTTGGAAGACAGAATTGTTTGAGAAATGATTCGTGATTTTTCAGGGACCCTTGAAGTTCTGTATGAAGTGGTATGGTTCTCGTGTCGTAATCTTCGTACTACTGCTTCTAAAATGGATAGGCATGGTTCTGTTGGCAGCCGTGTCCTTGGGATTTGTCGCCGGATCGGTTTTCTTAGCCATTTACGTCATCTACAGCGGCATCGGGGTCGTCTGCCAGTGTCAACTCAATGAAGGTAGTGTTTTGACCCTTTCATCTTTCAATAGAACAACCCACGAGGGATTTTTCGAGAAGTGCCTTTTCGAATTGAGCTGAGCTGCGAGCTAAAAACTCCAAATGTGAACGGACAGATCAAAATGAATTCCAAAAAAAAAATTGTAAGCTTTCTGAAAAAGCCCAACTGATTAAAAAGATTGTTGAAAAATAAAAACTAGGGGAGCACCTGTTCTTCAACCTGATTTCTCATTTACGGGAACCCAAATAGCGAGACGAAAGGGTCCTTTCTTCAGTTGTTTCTTCTAGCAGTTTGGGGGAAAACCATGTACAGGCTCAACGGGATAGACTGCCCATTCACTTAGTGAGGCTGCTGTGTGCTTCTTAACTTCGAGTGCTTACTGCTTAGAATTCAACGATTTATTTACTCAGAATTATAGGGACATCTAACTCCTTGTAGTATTTTATATTCAATTATTTATCTCTACTGTACTTGTATAAACATTGATTCACCGTGTTGCCACCGTTTATACTTTTTACCAAGCCTTATCGAAAAAATTAATTATTTTAAGGATTTGTTGTACTTATTGCACTCATACTTCTGCCTATTATCATACTACTAACAACTTTATGTGTAAATAATTCATGTGAGAAGTACAAGCAAGCAAAAGAAGACGGCAGTTTGGAGAAATGCAGGTTAATCGAATTTCGGATCTGCTGAAATATACCCTTTCCTAGAAATTGCAAGTAAGTAGGGAAAGCGGGGAAGTTGTTCGCAAGAGGGGAGGGGGGGGGGATTTCTTTAGGGAGTTCCTACTGTCTAAACGATATAATCTTCTAATCCTAGATGCCCACGTAGGCTATGTGAAGCATTGTGCCCTCTCTCACTACGCGCCGTGATTTCTAACTGGTTATCTCACAAGACAACTGGTTTTAGTTAACTCTCGTAGCTAATTGTCTCATCATCGGCGAACTGTATACCGTCCTCACCTTCCCTACAATCCCCACCACAAATTAGTTTGTTGTCAATTGTGGATCACATTTATAAGCTGAATTTCTATGCCGACGCTAGGCCCTTTCATAATTTTTATCGATTTACATGAAATAGCAATACAAATAGTTTATAACTGTTGAGGTATGTGTATCCTCAGCCAGAAGACGACATCATTCTTTGTGGTATCATCATCGTTGACGGCAAGAAGGAAGAACGGAAAGTCAGCGTTAAGCGAAAGGTAGGCCTTTTCTGATACCCTTAAGTATCATATTATTATGTTGATATTTGGTATTATGATTATCAATCATAATTTCGTTATAACTATCAATGTTATTGTTATTATTAATTATTATTATTATTATTATTCATACTCATTTTCGTGTAATTAGTGATAACTTGGCAAAAAAGGTCATCAAAGAGGGGGTAAAGTCCACTAAAGTGAAGCATGCCTTCATGTAAATCTCATGCCAAAAACATTTTTAATCCATCAACTCATTTTTTTGAGTCTCCAAAGGCATTTGTACTTCCTAAGGATCGATCAAGAGTGATTTTCGCCGAAGAATTTTTGATCTGATAACGAATTTTACTTAAGTTTCCTTTTCAGCTTGCTGGAGATGAGACTGATCCGACAGCTGCAGTCAATCTTCCAAAAGGTGCATTTGTTCGTGGAGTTGCTGGGATCGCGTGATTTTCTTTTCACCAAATTTCCGGTGTCACGTATAATGAACTTTTGCTCAATAAATATTTATAATTATTCTTTTTCTAGGTCAACATCTTTACAGTTTTTACAACTTTTATAACGCTTTTGTTCCACACATATTTAATAAGGAAAGCAATTCAACCCACAATTTTTTCTGCTTTTTTTGGACAAGAGAATTCAATACTTGTCGGAAATATTTTCTTAGGGATCTTTTTTGCTTTCAAGTTTTGCTTTATTTTTTGAGATCTCTCTTTCTCGTTTTCTTGCCTGGTTTTATCTGGTTTGCGACTCTTCTCATTGTTATTTTGCTCGGTCGGTATTGTGTACCAGCGGCGAAACCGCTGGACCGTTGCCATGATGCTGTTTTTCTTAGCGACCAGCTTTTAGTACCATTTTCGGAGCTTTTTTTCAATTTCGATTTTTCATCATTTTTAACCCTTTTTGCTTGCTTTAAATTCTTTTTGATCCTGAACGACTTCTTTCAAGTCTATTCTTCTTCTACTTTGGAAACTGCTCTTTCATCTTTAAAATAACCAACTCGCGGTAGTGAATTCTACAACGAATCTTAGCTTCAACAAAAAAAACCAAACTAATTTTTTATTGAAGGTTCAAAAGAAACTGCAGGGTGGTGTGCATTTTACAAAATGGTAAGGAAAAAGTCTAACAGGTTACTACTGTTCGGAGTCGAAACGAGCTTTCATTTCAAACTTTCTTCGAACTGCTAGGCCCTGCAATTGAAAGGATTAGCAAAATTGGGTTTTTTTTTGAGAATACTACACGGTAGAGCTGCATTAATTTACTCTATTAAATACACGTTTCATGCACAATAAGGAATTTTCTAGTAATCAAATTAGCAACTATACGCAAGTGAATATTATAATTTTACGGATTATACTAATAACTATAAACAAGTAATTGATATGCTAAACATAGTTCTACGAGTAAAGATTAAATCCAAATAACAATATATATTCTACACAACATTTTCTAATAGTTATCTATGGAAATGACCGCATTACCCATCGTTTTTCACGAGCTCCTGGACAACTGATCAAGCCTTCTTCGAGAAAATCGGTACCATGGTCTATCGACTTATTGATTACCTGTAAGACTAATTTTATCGTTTCGAATCGCAACGTCTTTTGGATAAGATTGTTGGAAACTGGTTGGGAAAAGCAGGATTAGGAAGCGCGGCTATAGTAAGCGCAGTCAGTGGATCAAGCTCTCTCCCAGACCAGTTGAAATTTCGTTCCTCTGGGGTTGGTCACTCGGTTTCGAACTCCTGTGGGGGTAAAAGCAACAAATCGAACATGATAGAATTAACAGGGATCCTACTACGGCCTCTGAGAATGCCTCAGATCCCTTTCTTACTCATCTCACACCGGAAAGGGACTGCTTGAAGTCTCTTACTTCATCCTTAACTTCTGACCGGCATATGGATGAGCTAACTTTTAATGGGAAGAAGGGTGAAGGGGATTCTATTTGCTTATCTACATATACTCATAAGTGGTGGGCACTGTCCTAGGCCAATCCCATCCAGTTGGTAGACCCGGTCAGAAAGTTTTTCGAGTTACCTTCTTCCAGCATCTCAGTCCCATCATGCCTCCTCTATCTGCGAACAGTTTATCAATCCATGTTGAATTAAAATAGGTGCTGTTGTAGAACTCTCCAGGATCACACATGACAGTCACGATCAGAAGGCGACCTTTGATGTCTTTGCTCTTCCTAAAAAGTTATATTTCGTATGAAAAATCGTAGATTAGTTTTATAAATGAAGCAAAGCCGCAGGGTCAGAGCTCAAAACATAGTAAAGTTCTGTCTCTAGACGTCCTGTAGACGTAGAGGCAGTAGGTATAGAGGCTGACTAATTTTTGATTTTCTGAAACCCTATACTCACTTCAACTGGTAAGCTTTATGAAGTGAAACGAGGAAGTTGAGAGCCGTCGACGCTCCTCCACCGATCCCACGCTCTCTAAGTACGTGCATCGCTGCTGCAGAAGCAATGTCCGGCATTTTCATAGCTTCGTCAACGACGTTCGGATTAAGACTGGAAGGAAATTGTCTTACTGAACGTCAGTACTCTGAAAGTTGCCTTGAAGGAAATTTTCAAGGATGATAAGACAAATTTCAGCTTTTGCACGATGGATCTCCACTCCTTAAGCATCTCTGGAAAGATCTTTAAATGCATTCCAGAACTGAGTTGTGCTCTCAGAATCATTCCTCCTGACCACGATCCTCAGGCCACGGAGTAAGGCCTCGATCGTTCATCCTTCAACCATTGGAGGGCTGGACAAAAATGGGAACGTCGAAACCCTAGCAACTCTTCTCCTCTTAATATCTAAGTTTACGCTCAAACTACTTTTTGATTTCAGCATGAATATTTACGCTCACACGATCACGTCACCTTGATAACCTGACTATCCTCACCGTAATTCTGGAGTCTTACCTGGTAGTCTCTCCATAGATGACTGGCTTCACATTGTAACCATAACCAATTCCAGCAACTCCAGGAGGTTTCCAGTATTTCGTTCCAGATTCATTAGTGAATCTGAAAAAACGGTGACTCCCTCATAGTCTTTCTTCTCATCGAAGCCGTAGCGAATCAGTGTGTGGGCGGATACTATTACTTATTCGTACTAGAGGATCCCGCCTCAGATTGGGAAGATCGACTTACTTGCCCGAAATCACGTAGTCATAGAAGAGTGAGTATTCGGAATCGGAAAGAGTGATGGTCGTCGGTAGATTGTACCTTTTCACATAGCGCCCAACTGATGTAATCGTTCCTCCTGAAAAATGTCTATCCTATGAAGCGGTACAAACTAGACGAAGGACGTAATGTCTTCAGACTTTCTGGGGGCTGGGGGGACATCGGCTGGTCGCGTGTAAGTCATTGTATAGATTTAACCCCAAAAGGCAAGGGTTGTGTAGGGGATGTTAACCTCCTCATCTCTGCACCCCTACACCACCCTTGCTTTTTGGGAAAAAGTCTACACAATGACTTACACGCGACCAGCCAATGTAAAAGTCAGTGCCTTCAACCCCCCAGGAAAGTCTAATACCAACTAACGAATCTTGGCTGGTTAGGAAAATGCACTAAGCGGGTATGGAGCAAGAATGTAATACCCGAATCATGTGTGTTATAGTGTGCTACTTGCCACAACATCACCTCTGCCAGAATGAAGATAAGAACATGGTGACCTGAGTAGGAAGCGAACTCGTGACCGCTCATGGAGCGAGAGGATCCTAAATCACTTCCACTATCTCTGTTCCATACTTCGCTACATACTTTGCGTTAGTATAAATCCTCTTCTCGTTTTCCTCGCTCACATGGTGTACGTGACCAGACAAACCTCGATAATATTACCTTCGGTAATCAGGCCTAACAATGTGTAAGTATAGAACCACTATACCCGTATAGTCTCACCACGCCCCCTCTCCCACAAACCAGGACCCCTCTCACATGTAGGATAGGTCAATGCAGTACTGCATACTCACGATCTAATTTGAAAATTATTTACAAATAGAGATTACCTGTGCCAGAATTGTGAACAAAGAAGTCTGGAATTTTCTTTTTCTGATCGTTGTCTTCTTCCAATTGCAGCAGGATCTCATGAAACATATTCGTGCTTTCATGAGGATTGCCACCACCTGAAAGGTATCTCAGATTCATTACACTTTAACTATAAAGTTTACTTCGGAAGCTTCCTATTCATACCTTTCTCCGATGGTTGTAAAACTTACTTTCGTGAAATTCTTCAGCTTCTTGCGCATTACCAAACTGGTTAATGAAAAAACCATTGTTCTTCTTGGCCTGATCTTCTGCATGGAAATTTCTCAACGAAACGTCCACCTGATCGATCAATAAATCAATACAGAAGAATTCCAAGTGCTTATAGAATACGATGGAACAAGCTGCTAGCCTACCTTCATTATTTTACCGCCATTACTGGTGATTTGTTTTATTTTTTCCTTTTCGAGTTCCTTTGCAACCTGTCAATCTCATAAAATTCATTGCCATTCCAGAGATGTACAATCAATAAGTCGGTAATAAGTGAATAAATAAATAAATCGATAAATAAACAAATATTTATTCCAACCTTTCACTGGACTATTTTGTTCGATCAGTCACTTTACACTTGTAGAAAAAGACCGATTCCACCGACGAGAAAGGGTTTCACCCACAGTCTGCATACAAAACGGGTGGACGCGATGCATGCCCAAACAAGTCACATGTACCTGATGCTTTGTTCTGCTTCGCGACCCCGCCCACTTCTCGGATACCGCCCATCGAGCATAGAGAGCTACTTCGTGAAAAAAATTCGGAATTGTGCGAATTGTTTGGGTATAGATATTGATGAACCTATTTCTTTATGGTTTTCTGAATTTCCTAGAAAACCTGGATTGTACAGTTCCTCTGAGAATGGAAACGTGGTCCTTCTCCCACTTTTTTGACGCAGTTGAATTCGCGATACGAAATAACAAACAAATAAACAATAAACAAATTGTAAGTGGTTGGTGAAACGCATCGGAAATGAATGAAAATCGACGAAAACAAACAACTCACGACAGCGATGTACGGCAGCCCAACAAGAGTACACATATATGCCTCACTAGCACCTGTATTTCCTGACGTTGAGTCATACACTGTGGAGTTACTGTGTACCTGAGTAAAAGTAATGAAAGAAATACTGCAAAAAAATTCATCCGGGGGTAAATCTTCTCCTCCCAGAAACTCCTACAGCTTTGAACATCATGGGAGTCTGTGTACCTTTCCTTCAATAATGGCCCAAGCTATTAGAGCCCATGCGAATCGGTGCTTCAACGTCTGTGTTTTTGAGGCTGTTTCATTTTTGAAGTAGATATCAACGTTCGGAAAGCCTTTTGGCTGTAAACAAAGATCATATTCGACTTGAAGATACTGTTGGAAAAGATTACTGTAACAATATCGTACCTGAAACTTCACCAAAGGAGTATGACCCATGCTTTTCCTTTCGTCCCATAGCTTCTCTATGGCTTCTGATCGCCATTTTTCTTCCTCTGAAAATATTAGGACAAACATTTCCACAGCAATCCTTGAAGCCAATTCGTACTGATAAAGAGTAGTTTGGTAACGAATAGGATTACATAGCTTGGAAACGGTAAGAGACTTTCTCGACGGGGATTGCTCACTGATGGTGTACTGCTTGTGGGGATTGCCCACCCATTACTGTTAACATTGTGAAAACTGAGTCAGGCCATTCCCTCTATATAAAATCTAACTCATTCCTCTTCCTAAATACCTTTTCATTCCACTCGACTATAGGCCATCGGAGATCCCTGAACAAGAGGGAAGGGTTTCCACTAAAGCTCATTCATGAATACGCAAATGGGGTATTGAGACGAGCTCAGTTCCAGAGGCAGACCTGTAGATGTGAATAGGAGTGATGGGATCGTTTAATTTAGTTTTGTGGCCAATTCCCTCCTAAGCCTTATTTCTCATCAAATGCCCTTGCAGCTTGGCGCAAATCCACCTTGAAGGTTCCAGTAAAAGAATCGTCCTCATCGTCTCCCTCTTCTTAAACGTTTACCCAACTTAGAACTGGACCCCGTTTCTTACTAAGGCGAGAGTCATTAACCATTCAGATGTGTTCGTAGGCTGGACTTTCACTTGCAGACAAGTGTCCGCTTTCAGCTCAGCCGCCTGGGTGAGCCGTCATAGGAGCACCCCGTGGAAGCGCGGAGAACACCACCTAACAGTGACACATTTTTTCTTATCAGAAGAAAAGTAACAAAGTAACAAGTTCCACGTAGCAAAGACAAGAATAAAAAATCCCTAAGAATGTTTTTTTTTCAAAAAGGAGAACGTGATTGGCACATTCACCGCGTCGTGGATCCTTATAGTACAGCGATGACTTGAATAAAATAGTAGTTTCTTCAAAAATTGCTCCAGGACTTTGCAAACTCACCTGATGTAGTTTTTCGTTCCAATGGTAATATATGAGGCTTGACCAGAGTAGGACTCGCTGCATGGAGTACTGTAGCAACGGTCAAAAATACTGCTAACTGGAGCAGCATCCTACAATCACATGGTATTGGATGATGTCCGATAACGAAAACATCCACCCACATGGGGTTTTTCTATGTACCCATACTCGACATGTATTTATTTTCGCCACTCGACAATCTTCACTATTGCAATGAAAGTAAAGAATGACTCAGACGAGTACAAAATCAACAAGTACTACAGTAATACTAGAAGAAAAGTGTTGTCAACACACAAAGGCTACCGGAAGTTTCAAGGATTCACTTATTTGCATAAATTTTGGGGTCATGGGTGTGGTTGCATGGAAAAAAGACGGTTAGCATCAAAGATCTAGCATAGCCAGTGAAGAAAGGTAGAGCAATGGGCCTCGGCAATTCTCTTTCGAATGCGCCATGCATTTGCCATCCACTAGGGTCGTTTAGATAGTTTGAATGCCCGTTTGTCCGTCAGGTTGACAAAGAAAAAACAGCAGGTGCCTGTTGATCCTCACCTTGGAATGTCGGCCTGATTGACCGGGGAAAAGTCCAGTTCGAAGGAAGAGCTCAAAACTATGGCCGTTGGGAATGTCTTGAGGAATCAGGGGACCACTAGCTCCCTCCAGAACCCAGCAGAAGGTTGGTCTGGTTCATTGGCAGGTGCACCTTCCCTTTTAAGACCTGCTGCCGTTACTCACTATTAATAGTACGAGGGAAAGGCCGTAAAATTGACTTTGAGACCGGACGGGTTCCACAAAATAGCTATTTTTTTCTTCTGAATCGAAACCGCTCTTTGGTTCTATGAGTGCTATTCAACGAACTGAACGAAAAAAAGAGCGAAAACATTTCGTGGAATCATCGTTATGTGCAAAACAATCAGCTTCTCAGTTGAGATTCGATCTAGCATCCTTGCAATGCTGGTGCCACCCCGGTCCTCTACACTACAGTCAAAGGATCAAATGATTACAAATTTCGTAAGGGTGTTCCCATGGCCTATCAAACCATATAGGTAGAGGTGATGTTGGGTGACCGCACTACTACATTTGTACGGTCTCTGTACGGTGTATAGAATACTAGATTGGTACCAGCCCAGGCCAACCAAGCTTTCTTCCCTCAAAGTAGGTTAATTGGTACCAGACTGGTTCGGGAGGATAAAAACACTGACATATTAATCGGCTGAAAACTGCAGGTCATTAGACCATTTACGCATTCAAATGTCACTTAGATTCTGGATGAGATCGGATTCCGTTTCAAACCAACCCTTCTGCTCTCCGGAGTGTACCCTAATCTAGAATCTAGAACTCTAGAATCTAGAATCTGTTTCTCTCCCAGTTCGCAGAGCGAACTGGGAGAAAAACAGTGCAACCATAGAAAATTGTAGTAGTAAATCTGCTGAGAAAGTTGTGGATTGGGGGCCTTATTGACAGATCTTTCTTTTCTTTTTCTTTTTTTTGCCACGGACGGATTGCTCACTTTACTTCTATTGACAACCTATATATCCATACGATCGCACCCATTGCCTTTGAATGTACTGACCCGTGGGAATAGAAGACATTCATCACCTAACAGGCATTTTTTCCACGCATTTGATATTTTCTAGTAATTTATATGAGGATAAAAAGCTGACATGCAAATAGATATAAATAAAACAACCTCAAACATGGGTACATATTAAAATTACTCAACAAAATAAATGAATACCCAATCAGCTCGGCGTTTAACAATGCCCTTTTGAGAACCCCCACGGTTCCACCTCCCATAATCGTTAATTTTATGTTAATTAGTTTATTGAAATGACTTGCAAAATTCAGACCCCAAACGCAAGACATCCATCGATCGGTTCACCCCAAACCAGTCTGACACCAGTCAATCCGTCCTAGCAATGAAATTCTTACATCATTCCATTGAAGGGGCCGATCCCTAGAGCGTGCTATCCTATCTCCGCCTCGAAAACAGTTCAATGGTGACAGGCCCTGCGCAATTTTACCGCAATGCCACCATCAGACAGTTGCAGCAGCTGAAACGAGAAAAATTGGGAAAGCTTTCTCAGACGTAATTGCCCGAATGCCATCCAAAACGTGACAGTGTCAACGTCATCGACCCCAAAACTCGCCGCCAGGGTAAACAAAACGGGATAGAAAAAGGTGGGACAGCAGAGCTCACAGTTTGGTCACCTTTGCTGGCCTACTTAGCCTCACATCGATCAATTCGCTCACAGATGGTTCTTAGCAAAATGCACAATAAATGGTGTTTACACAGGCGATTGATAAGTAGTCAACAACGGCATTCAGTTGTTCAATAATGATCATGTAGATTTCAATTGTTACAGATATTGATTTGGCGTCCAGATGTGGTGCCAACTGAACTTCTATTTTGTTGTCATGAAAATAAATTTTCTCACGCGCTATCACTTTTGTATAGGGAGAGGGCAGACCGAGGGCACCATTATTGGATTTTCAGGGATGTGGTATACTATGTATATACTGGGTATTTAAGCCTATTTCTAAAAGTATCCTAATTGTCCGAATGTAATGAGGCAGTAGTGAGGAAAATAGGTGCCAATAATGAGAAAGAAGAGTCTTGTTCTTGAAGTGAACCCAAAAGTTGTTGGCCCTACTCCTGACCCGCTACTTCTATTACAGCCCCTCAGTAGGTCACAAAAACGAGAAGGCAGTCTTCGAGTGTATGGATGGGTAGAATGGCCCAAAGCCACTTGGGTGGTATCGGATTCTGGGATCTAAGCGATTAAGGGAACCGGGCACGGTCCCCCGAATGAAGACGGTAAAAAGGCTCCGAATCGATTCAACCAAGACGATCACTGAAGGAGATTACATGAGGATGAGATGGATAAGCCTGAACAGGATATGAAGCGATTATGTAAGGGCATAAAGAGCTCCCGAGAAGTTGAGGGAAAACATCCTTAGTAGAGGGGTGCCAGAGAGATCACCTGGCCACCCAGTAGGAGCATTATCGAAACAGTTCACACTCCAGAGGGGAAGAGTTAGCTTACAACAGACATCGCGGATAAACAGGCTACAGACGGAGGAGAAGAGCTTTTGAAAAGAACAGAGGAAGGTTAGAAGATCAGAAATTACCAGTATCGCAGAAAGGAATCTGAACTGGTAAAATTCAAGAGACCACTCGGAATTACCGATCAAAAATCGAGAACATTGCCGGTGACCAAGTCATTAGCCTTTCAACCGTTTCTCCTCCCTCCTATGTCAACTATTAGTCAGAGCTGTCAGCTGGATAGGACTCGGCGTTTCTTCAAAATTTTAAAAGAGTACACGGACACAGTATTACAAAAATACACTAATAGTACAATATAAACGAAATAGGAAGCAGAACTAGAAGGAAGCCCCGAGTTGGCGCTTTTTCCAGACTTATCAATACGCCCTTTGCCTCCTAAACGGGTTTATATTGAGAAGCGCTAAACGAAGTGCAGACGCGTCAATCGATAATTGCTTTTCACCTTGTGATTGAGCTCTCTGAATAGACTGGCGCAGTGGGGGGAAATCTGCCAGGACTATTGAAGCACGAAGGTTTAATTCATCAAGTTGTATAATGAATGCATTTCTAATTGCCTACATTGAAACTTTATTGAGAAAAAATTGAAAAAAGTTGAAAACCAGTAGTAAATTACAAACTTTCTTCTATTATTTTATAGTGCCTTCGATTTTCTAAAGGGCGATCATATGGAAAAGCTGTTCAGGAAGAAAAAACTCAGGAGCGGGCCGTAGACAATTGGAAAATGAGCAAGTTCCCCAACACAGTGGAAGCTGGGAAAAAAGCATGGGAAGTGAAAGTTGTCATACTAGTCGAAGTATTGGTAGCCATACTAAAGAGTAATGTCGATAGTGCCAAGCGAATCTAGGCAACTGCATCATAGAGATCGTTAACCTGGCCATAATTAGGTCGACGTCACAGTACCAGTCAAGGGTATGTAGGGATGGACAGATTTTTCTGGAGCAACGACAGTAGGGGTTTTCAAAATAGCCTGAAAATCGATTTCGACATTTTCGAGCTATTCATTGTCCATTATTGCTGCTGTTTGATAAAAAGCCCATGCTAGTAAAACCCTATTATCTAATGAAATTCTGCCAACTCCATGAATAGTTTAGCTGTTTCAATATTAAATATGTGTAAATTTGCAAATTTCCATTTGGAATTCGATCGATACGCAGCTAGACGTCAAGGCGAGAATCCGTGCCGACAAGTCAAGCAGGAGCGATTAGGAAAGTAACGAGCAGGAAAAGCCCATCGGCAGTCTTTAAAATGCGCCATGCATTCAACCCGCAGTTGAGAATGTACAGGAATCTCAAAGTCCTATATACAACAATGTATTGGGGCCAGGGACTGGTGCTAAAAGCAAAGGAGGATTCTTGCTCAGAGAGCAAAACTGATGAAACAAGAGGCGATATGAAGGGTAATGATTAGGCTATACTCGACCTCTAAGACCAGCAAAGAAACGAGCAGCTCCTTGAAGCTCTGCGCTGCATCCAGCCTAATCAGGTGACTATCTTTAAGGATTATCCGCAAACTCTAAGGGAACAATAGACATGAGAACCAAAATAAACTGGAGAGGAACGCTCGACGATTGAGTCTGTTATGCTGGAAAAAACCTTAGGAAAAAGACTTTCCTGGTTGTTATAAAAACCTCAATCCAAGCATAAAAAGGCATTCATGATGAGTGGATGGTCCAGAGTCTGCTTAAAGAGTCCCCTACAATGACAGAGACTCCTGAATTGGAAGGCCACTACGGCGAAAGGAACAATAGTATAAGAGAAGTAGGCGAAAAAGTCTTGAACGGTACCAAGGAGCTACCTGCACTGGTACTGGTGGCCCTCCAGCTGCATTGGTATTTCAAGTTAGAAGTCTCTGTTCTGGGTACTATTAAGCCTGACCTCGGAACAGAACTACTCTACAGAACCCTGAATAAATGGAATGAATGGAAGAACCGACTCAATTCACATTTATTCGACTCTTTTTTTGATCTTAGAATGAGATTCAGAACAGATTCTATTAGACGGTAAATAGATTCCTCCTCATTCGGGTGAAATGTGAGGATGATTCATAGCAAAAACTGGTTCTATCAAAAGGGTGTTCCTCGAAACGTATGTATGTCTGTTCTATAAGAACAAGATTTCAAGGCTGATGATGTGACCAAAAAACGTTTCGCCAATCAAATTGTCACGTCAAAAATGTGACTCAAGTAGGAAAATTGCAGAAAACATTAGGCTCAGTCGCAGTTCTTCAAACAATTACTAAGCAGATAGCGCTGGCTCCGGTCATGGATATAAAAACCGTGGACACGCTGAGTGTGTGGGTGGGTGAGGTCTCTCAAACTCTAGGACATGCAAGTCCTTTCCTAAGTAAAGGGAAAGTTAGGGCCAATATGGAGTGAAGGGTATGGCTCTGAGAACCCTGCCCATCGCCTAAGGATTAGATTGTCGCCAGAGGTAAGGAACAGGCAGGGATCTGGTATCAAATCCAGCAGAGTCACTTAACTTTCAAGTTATTTAAAAGCAGCCATTTGGTGTGTTCGCCAGGCGGTCCCTTTCATACGCGGAATGCGAACTTTTATAGACATTTCGTTTATAGCGTTTAGTTTACCAACAGCTCCAAATAAATGGAATGTTCGACACGTACACAATTCGTGCCTAGCGGGCAATCTCAGGACCGATAGCCCTACCAAGGGTGTAATCAATCCTTCAAAGATGGAGACCAAAAATGATGAAATCAAAAACAAGGACGGATCCATAAATTGGGTGATTATTATTACAAAATGCTTACAAACTGATGAACGTCAATAAACGGGCGTTAAGTGCATGGCTCATCCCGAAATACATACACCAACGGAAACTCTTTCATTATGTAAACAATTGGAGTTTAGAGGTTCGATTAGTGTCAGCATGCCATAAATTCTCAGATTGAGACTGCTGATTGACCTTGGGAACTATGTAGAACCAGCGTCCCTTCAAAAGCATGGGACCTCTATTGATCGCTGGATATCGATTGAAACTAGAAGGGCGAATTAGATAGGGTTCCCAGACGATGAGTGGAATGTGGCACTGTAAAACGAAATCAGAAAAAACAAACTTGTAGAATTTGAACTATTTGATTTTGTGACGTAATGAAGTAAAGAAAACTAGCAATAGGTTGTGGACGACGATATTCGCTTAGCAGTGTCGTCTTTCAGAGGACACCCAAACAGGTTTTGCAAGTGATGAACGACGACAACGATGAACGAACGATCTATTGCGCACGATCTTATACACTTGGGTTGTCTACCACACTGTCTACCTCATGTAATCAACAATAAGTAGAGATCGGCCGGTGCTAAGTGATGTCATTACTACACACAAGGGGTCCAAAGTGAGAGTCCTCTTGGTATACACTTCCAGCTAACGCAACCACGTCTCCATACTTCCAGAGAAAGTTGGTTTGCAGCACTCGCTCTTTTCGTTGGTCCTCTATGTTGTGCTGAAGTAGGCAGGAACTCAATTCCAGTACGACCACGCCGGGGACCGAATTCGTGGCGTATTCAGGGAAGGGTGCCGTCAATTCTGGGTAATATACGGCAAAAGAATAAAGTCTGTTCGCGCGAGTCAATTCGGCTTCGAGATACGCCTTGCATTCCACTCCCACTCAGAAAGGTATAGCAGTTTGAATGCATATGTGGGTTACACGACGACCTTTTATGGCTAGCTGTGCAAGTGAGTGCTTTTATCGTCCCAGGTCAGTCGGTACCGAGAAGGAAGCATTCAGAAAGATGAAGGGCTCAGTTAACCTGACTTAGCGTCGATTTGGGATTGAATCCCCGGGGGTAAGTGTGTGATAGTGCTCCTCTTACCACTAGACCATTGTGGTTGATAGGTGGGTCATTCGAGCTTCAACATACTCAGTAGCTGCTGTGGCTGCGAGTAAGTGAAGTAGGAAATCTAAATCAAGAGCTGTAAAACTATAAAAGGGATCAGAGGCTTTTGTTCATTACCTTAGGCTGACTTTATTGTCAAGATCTAAATAATTGGCTCCAGATTAATTTTGGTACGGAGTGATTGGGTCATTTCCGAAACTAAATAGTATCCAATGACTTTCACAAATCACAGCAACCCTTTTACAGTATGCATGAGAGGTGATCAACGAACGATCCGGAATCAGAGTGATAATTATAAATGATTACTCAAATAATGTATTATCTACAATTCACCTCCTTCAATTGCCGATGGTTCCACCAAGGTATGGTCTGTTACGATAGCGGAACGTGATTCAATAGAAAATCTCGCAGAGGCCCGCTGAAAAGGATAAACCCATCAATTAAAGTCACATCAAGTAATATGTACTGAAAGTTTGACAAACACAAGTCGAAGTATCACAGCCAACCTGCTAAGCTTGGTCAACGAGAAAGACTGAGAAGTAGCACAGTAATGCTTAAACACGAGCTTACCAGAGCGGTATCACATGCTTACCAAGCTCTAATATCAGATATTCAAGCATTTCACTTTGATAAGACAGATGCTAAGTCAATGATAAGCTACTGACTCCCAGTCTCTGAATTATTTTGTTTCATTTTTATTGATTCAGTGTAGTTAACCACTCTTTTCGGCCCAATTGTTCTATAACTCAAAGTTAATCTCACATCTGGCATTCAGAGTTTTTAGCAAGTTGTTTGTTCCTGGGCTCGAACCGACGCCTGTGAACCACCAGAGCTCAATGATATTAATATCGTAATAAATTTGCGTATGGTATAAAAGCTAACGACACTTTTGAATTGCTTTTCAATAGGTCATATGTTGACTACCAAGAAGCTGAATGAAAGAAGTCAGGCATGGCCATAGGCCCTTCAAGTTCACTGATTTTGACGAAACGCTCGTAACACTGCCATGAGGCGAATCTATGGTGACATATGGAAAGCCAATTCAAATTCACGTACTTTTCTTAATACTGGTCATGAATTCCATCAAGTGTTTATTTTATGGTTGACTGGATTACGGTAGAACTTCCCCTGGATTACGGTATGGCACATGGCAGCTGTGAAGACTTCAAAAACCATGGTACTGAAGAGTACCCCTCAACACAAAGCATTCATCAAATGAGGTAGAGATTCATGGCTTACAGATTTCAATTTTGTACTTGATATTGGTTATGGAAGACCAGTATATGTCCATGCCCTCGGAGTTTAACATAAGTCCGTAGAAAAAAAGCTCATTCAGCTGCATCCATGGTGACAAGCGGCAAGTGATGAATCGTTCAGCTGCTGTTTCCTTTCTCTATGACTTCACATAACTACCAATAATATTTCATAGACCAAGCTTGGTTGGTTTCTGCAGATCCTTCCCCTCCACGTTGGCTGTCAAACCGATGCTCATAGACCATCCGTGACGTGTTTACTGCCATACCCCTAGAAGGCGTCGCTTTGACGATGAGCTTCCTCCATGGAGATGAGTTGAAAGATAATTTTATAAGTCATTCGCCGTCTTCTCAGTCTTCGAGCGGCAAGATTGGTCAGTGTTCCTTAAAGTAACCCTGTAAATGAGTGTTTCAATAGAAATCGAACTATCTGTATTCATATGGGAGGGTAAGCTTGACGATTTGCTTTCCCAAGGCTCTAACCCATTTCAGATAGTTGTGAGTCAATCAGTTGGCCGTTTTCGTGATCGGGAAAACAGCAACTTGTTGCCCGGAAGCTGAAAATAGAAGCGTAAACTGTTTCGTATAGTCGCTTTCTGTGAATGTTTTTGACTTTTTTAGTAGCAGTACCTGAAAGTGGAATTGAAGTTCCCCCGGACTCAATTGGTCAGCAAACCGCTACTACTACTTGAGAGAAAAGTTCTCTATAGTCGATATTTTTCAAACATGTCTTGGAACCCTTTGAGCAGTGCTCACCGTATGGCACTTGCGAGAACTGTGCGAAAACCAGACTTACATGGGTGAGGGAGGGACATGCGTCAAAGTAGGCGGCGTTGGAGCACAAATTGCAGCTCAGCTAGTATTTCAAGACATCTCCTTGCCTTAGAAGTGCTCAACTCTACGAGGGTTGGCTGTAATAATGGTCAATTGCTTTCAGGAACCTTGTAAACCAATCAAAGTCAGTGAAAAGAATTGAGCAAAGCCCTGGCCAAAACGATTTTCCGTTTTGGCATTGCTGTCGTAATAACTGATATTTTAGAAGCAAGTCTTCTCATTACGATGGGGCCAAGTAGAACGCTTGCAGTTGCCGTTTTCATCTTGCAGGTAATTTCCTTATTTTCTTCTGCATACATCTTATTTGGCCTCTCTCTTTCCTGGCAGTATTCGGCAATTCACTCGAAGCTAAGTAGATTATCAATCACAAGTACCCTTGACTGATACTGCCTTTGTCGGTCCAACAAATCAAAACTGAAACATCAGGGACTATAAAGCTCACAGACGGGACGTGAACCTGCCCTATATTTCCGGAGACAATCTAGTGTTTTTCTTCTGCCAAAATCCTCAATGCTGACCTTTCGATGTCCGTGAAGGTCTGGAACGTCGAATGGGCTATTTTGGAGGGAAGAACCTTTTCCCTCAGATGCAACTGATAGATGTAAAATAAAACTGCGAAGCAGCTAAATGAAATGTTTGCATCATAGAATCCCAATGATTTAAAATCTTACTGAGTAGTCCTATGGATAATCGGAACATTTCTAAATAATGTTAACGTTTGAGTAATGGCCAAAGAACAGAAATCTAATATCCCCGTGATTTCAAAAATGTTGAGCTGTTGAGGGGTTCGTTTCAGGTCACTCAATCGCCTTCTTGCACCATCACCAACATTTGTCGGTCGGGGTATAATACTGCTCTACCGATATCTACCGTTCCAGCTACTTCCTTATACAATTGCTTGAAGATGTGTTATTCGATCGAGAACTGCACATATGCGCTACTCCAATTTGTACGATTCAGTAATGTTTTTGCTTAAACTCAATTGAACGTTATCATTTTTCGAAAATTTATTGACCGCTCGCTGTCTCGTCTATCTATTGAATAGTCCTCCATGTAGTGTAATTGATGAGGATCCGGAATAATGTGAAAAATAGATGGAGCATCATCTCAAATTGAACCAACAAAGATGCATTTCATTTGTGGTGCAGAATGTGTTACATACAGTGGTGCTCACAAGTATTTGGCCGAACGCTCCTTTGCTTTTTCGTTCATAACTTTTTTCTTAGTGGAGTGAATCGCGCGAAATTTTGACATGCCTAACTGAAGCATATTACGCACTATCCAACACTATTTGACTGCTAAGCCAATACCCCAAACTGTGGGGAAGGTGTTTGTTGCGGTAGTAGATTTGGGTGAGAGCAAACGTAGTGACGTCTGCAGTTATTCGCACCCCTTATGTGCATTTATCTCCTCCACTCTGTTCGGCATTAGCGCTCGTACAATTCAGACATGGCAAAAAGGAAAAAAGTCTTGGAAAAGCTGATGTCAGTTTTTCCAGTTAATTTTGAGTTTATGCTCTATGGGACATTTATAACATGATTAGATTGCAGGTTGAAGATGCATTTGGCCGAATACTTTTGAGCGCTACTGTACATATATATGTATATTAGGTTGAATCCCTTTCTAAATTCGTTCGGAGCACCGCTCGGGAGGACTTCGTAATGGGTTGTGGTAGACCGATCCCTAACCTGCACTTTTAGGGGATATATAAGCATTCCCTCGTAAGTGCTTCGCGAATATGGCTTCAACCTTCGACTGTCGTCTGAAGGTGTCTGAGAGCTATCGTCTATCACGAATTTCCGTTAGGGCATCATCCACCGACGGCTGTCGCAGATATCTGTCTTGCATTCAGAAGTGTCATCATATCTCAACCCACGGGTGCTCATGACGAAACACCTTCAAGAGGAGCAGAGGATTGAACTACGTCCGAGGAACGTTTTACTGTGTCGTCGGTGGGCATTCTCAGGAAATGCTCTACTTTGGATAACTTACTGAGGGTCTCACCGTAACCGCCGAGATTTACGCTTCTCAGCTGCAGAGTTTGGCCGACGTTGTTCGAAGGAAGCGTTCGCAGTGTTCACATGTTCGCCTTTTTCAGGACAGCCTCAACCGCATGTTGCGAAATTGTTTTGTCAGCAAATTGCCGAACTTGGTAAGGAAGTGCTGCCTCATTCTCCTTATTGGCCAGATCTCGCTCCGTCTGATTACCATTTTTTTATGCTCTGAAAATCAGCTTCGCGATAGAAATTTTGAATGAATGCTCGGAACTCGAAACTGAGATCTACAGTTTTCTCGAATCGTGGCCGCCGCCGTTCTGGGCTTCAGGACTCAAAAGCGACCGGATTCTTAGACATACAGGGTGACCCACATGAAGTGTGACGGGCAATAGAAAAAATCAACCAATGGGTTTCTGGGCTGGAGGAAGCGGTGATCGCTTGGCTGAAAAGGAACGCGATGAACGTCAGCTAAACCTTCCACAGGATTGGGTACCAGCCCACAGTTCAGAGAAGATGCTTTACTGTTGTGAAACCACGCTTCCGGGTTTTTAGGGCAAAGCAGTTTTGACCTTCAAATTCCCCGATCTCAATCCTTTGGTTTTTTGTGTATAGTCGATTCTGGAGCAGGAGGCCTGCGCTTACAAACACAGGTCTTAGGAACATCTGAAAGAAAGTGCTCCTGTAGAAGCGTGGGATGAAAGTGATTCTTGAAAACGTCCGAGTGAGGTTGGATGTTTGCATCAAAGCGAAAGATGGTCATTCTGCATGCAAGATGTGATATGTTGTTTACAATTTTGTGCTGATTGTGTAGGAGTAATAGTTTCCTATTTGGTTTGATCTGTGTGATTGTGATGCTAGTTTTCTGCGTCACACTTTATGTGGGTCACCCTGTATGTTGGGGACAACGATGAAGACTATATTACTGATTGAGAACCTCTTCCAATGGGAATAAAATTTTCAAAATGAAGATTAAAAAACCGATCAAATTTCTTAATTCAACCTAATATATATATATATATATATAATATGGGGCAGAATTTTGCGGAGGTGGTGTAGTGGCAAATGGTGCACTCCACACACAAGGTCACGCGCCTTGGCCAACCAAGCCGTCCATGCCTCCGTGGTCGGCCATTTGGTACCAGAATCGTATGGTGGAATAAAAGCACTGTCTTGTACATCGGCTGGCTACCTCAAGTCATTATAGAGGCCAAATACGCATTCCATCCACCACTATGATTCGGAATGGAAGTCGAACGGGGGGCGCATTCCTCTAACGGGATTGATTAACGCTCTGAGACTTTGTTATCTGAGACTCTATGGTGCTGTATTACATAATAATAATAAAACATAATAACGTAAGGCAGTCATCATCGACTGAAATGTACAGGGGTGCCCAAAAAAAAAGAGACACTATGCATGGGGCCTCATCCAGGGCGGAATACGATTGAAGCAGCAGAGGAATGTGATTGGGTAAATTGTACTAAAAATGTTGCTTGATGAAAGGAGGCAGGAACTCGTGTGGTTCCTATATCGGCATCAAAATATGAAGCCGTCTTCCATTGCGGACGCGCTCAAGACGACTTCAGGGATATCGGTCGGCAACAAGCAGATACGCAACTTTCTCAGTCGAGTTGCTCACGGACAGATTCCTGGGCATCGTCGCTTAGGATCTGGAAACCGCTGACTTCCTGAAGCCCCGACAACTCCGCAATGGCCTGCGATGTCGTAGGAGACGAGCCTCGCCGACCTCAGACGACGCATCAAATCTGCGTGGCAAAAACTTTTGATTTCGTCCGTGCGGAAAGCCATTGAAGAATTCCGTGATCGAGAACAATGTGTTGTTGATTTTGCGGGTGGTAATATTCAGTCAGACTTTAATAAAGTTTGATTACATTGGTGGTACAAGCCGAGCAGTTAAGTGTCTCTTTTTTTTTGGGCACCCCTGTATATATTCGAGAAGTCATTGTGCATTGTTTACCACGATTGAAATCGAGTTATCTGATAATAATCATTTCCAAGGGCTCCTGTTATGCTTTTGCTGATATCAAGTTCAAACCATATGACTACCTTGACTGCAACTTCTACAAACTTGAACGAGATTCCATTGCCGATTCAGACACACAGTGGAAGCCGGTGTCAGACTTGCTCTGAAGTCATAACTCTTTACAGAGTCGAATAAATTGTTGATCTCACTCTATCACATACATTGATTGTATCGAGTAACAAAGAAGCGATTCTGTGATGAAACTTGGGTTAGGGTGACTACTGAATGGCTGCTTTCATAGTCCGCGATTTGGCCTGCGAGGGCGCGAGCGAGCGAGCGAGCGATTGGGGCGGCGCTTGCCATTGTTTACAAATGAATCTTGGTCGATACCGCCGGACGAGTAGTGCCCCGGCTGACTCGCGTGCTCGCTCGCTCATTGACTATGAAAGCAGCCACTGGGTCCTGACGATGTCAGCGCCACCACCATATTGATGATCAGACTTGTTTATGAAAGCCCTGAACGAAACAGTAGTATGCGCCATGCCTCCTGCATGAGCAGGGTTCAATGGACTACACCTTTCGAAAGGGACAATTGGAAGCGCTGCTTGCACTTGCTCGAGAAAGACGATCATTAAAGGAACTACAGATGATGTAGGTGAAACAGAAAAATCGGTTTTTGCCTATCTACTGATGCGAAGTGCTCCTAAACAACTTGGATCTGTTTTCTACTTGAGCCCATTTATAACTTTTGGGTTTGGTGAATTCGATAGCAGCGAGAAAAGATAAGGCCATCGTCGTCAATAAATAACTTTTTTTGGATGCGCTCCTCCTAAAACTGAACTTAGCTGCCTTTGAGCCTTCCATCCCTCGGGCGTCCCACGACTGGTATGGATGAAATAGAAAACATTGATTTTTCAATGTCTGGCCACGGGAAGCCCTGATCGCGTTCGAAGAGCCACTGCGCTTCTGAATGGAGGTTGAATTAGGAGCACATCCCAAAAACAGATCGATTATTGAAAAACTTTAAGCTCTACTCCTTATTTATATCCTCGCCATGATTACCTCGATGAAATGTTAGTCAAACCTCGAATCGTGCGATACATCAGAGCTGCATTTGAAGAGGAGATAACTAGGGCAGATGTTCCACTGCCACATCCCGGGAATATAGACCTTTAAGACCTTTTTCTATTTGCGATCATTGCTAATTTGCTAAGCTTTTTGTAACACTGAAACTGTTCCTTGGCGTCCTTCTTCATGGCAGTTAAGAGGACAGTCTGAATCGGTCATCGTTAACTGGGTATTTGGGGCAGCATTCAAAAAGATTCAATTTGACGTCATAAATTGAAGTGAGGAAATGAGTGTGGCTACGGCAGAAGCGCCGCTGCCCCTTAAATGGTCTAAGGATCAAAATATATGTCGAGCAGTTTCCAACTTCTCTCTTGCTTTAACCTCGGCATAGATGTTCATGATACAGTATTCTTGTGTCGTCCGAGGCTGTTAGGTAAAACATTTCGTGTTCTCCAGAGGCCAAAGTTCTACCGCTCAAGCGGATATAAAAATCCGCTGTCGCCACGGGCAACTGTCAGTAGCAAATCTTCCTGACTATTTGTATTCTATTTTATATTCGCTGCTGACGGTCGCCCGTGGCGACGGCGGATTTTTATATCCGCTTGAGCGATAGGACCTTGGCCTCTGAAGAAGACGAAACGTCGAAACGTCAGGCCGTTGACTAATGAACTGTTCCACCTAACAACCTCGGCACAAGAAAGAATACTGTATCATACACGTCGAGCCTTCGAAGCAACATCCTATTCCGATCATGGTAATCGGTATTTGAGTCATCCATCCCTCACCATCACTTCATAATATAAATATGGAGCTGCTGAAAAGACGAACATTATGAATTGCATTCTCATTTCTGAACAGTGGTACAAAGCACGGCGTATGTCACACTAATTGATCTTCGCTGGAATCAGTTTTTTGAGAACATTTTATCCTCAGCAGTGATCAACTATTGCAATAACATACAGCATATTGAATAATACTTCTCTGGTGAATGGGTTTGGTTCTCGCACACCCTGGTATAGGCCAAATAAACATCAATTAACACTAGCAGCTCTGAATGAAAGCCAAGGACATGGAGCTTTTTAAGAGATAATGGACCCCGAGCGCAAGACTGTTTTATCCAAAGTCGAATCTATCTGCAAGGAATCCAGTGGCGGTGAGCAGATTTGCTCAATCCTTTTCGGTCTCATAACATCTTGTACTGTAAGTAAATCATGAGATGAAAAATTCACAGCTCTCTAGTGTCTTGACTGCCCTTTACTGGATCCGAACATCCAAAGTGTGAATCAGGAAAGGAAAATCAATACTACTCACAATTTCTAAAGTGGCCTAAAAGTGAAATCGAAAGCAATGAACGCGAAGTTTCACGTACTTCATGTTCCGTTTCGCAATATAGCCCTACCTGAACACAAAATCTCAGTCCGATACAATTTAGAAGAGGGATCTCGGGCAAGGTAACGAGCCGGGTGCGTTTAGTTGCGAAGGAGTTACGCTTATGACCCATGAACAGTACTGAGTTTTATAAACAGGCTGCTATTATAAACAGCTAAAATTTCAGGTCATATACTCATAGTAGATATAAGACTATTGCCTTATAAAATAAAATTTGTAGAAATGATCTAACCTCGGTAGACCCAAAACATCCTGTTCTGCAGGAAAATCTGCTCCATTGAAAACAGAAAAACATTTTCCCCAAGAAATACGGTTGACGGCACGAATCGAAGCAATTTCTAAGAATAGACTTACTTGGCCACCTGAGCCAGATGGCTAATTAGGTGGCCGAGTGAGCGAGAAGAGATGGAAATTTGCGCTGAACGGGCTGGTTCAAAAGGAAATTCGTAAATGGTTTCACTTGCTTGTGTGGCTAGCTGAAAGTGGATTTTAACGTTGTAAGTATTCAGAAGTTCATTCCCACGTGATGAAAAGAGTTTCAGTTTCTGGCGTTACGGAGAGTTATGGGAGCCCTATAAAATCCGAGGTTCTAGGCAAGTGACTACCCTCGAAGTGTGTAGTAGTAATCAGGGCAAGAAAATTAAAGCTAGTACAAACTAAATCTAATTTAAGCTAAGTCGACAATATCAGCAAACAGGGATTACAGCTCATATAAGGAATGGAAGATGGAAAGAGCTGGACATATGTATATAGAAGTATCCTTGTTGCAGTACCGTGCTCGCAACGAATATGATAGATCATCCATTAGTTGCACAAAGAGTACAGTGCGAATGGTTTTGATTGAGAGCGTATCGTTTTCTCAGGTCAAAAATCTCACTTGAAGGAGCTAGAAAACGTACCCTCTTTGCAAAAATATACTGCTTACTAGATTTTGGGCGTTGGAGTAACTGCTCGTCTTGAATTTAGGCATGCAATTTGCAAACTGTAGAAAAGTGCTACTTCTTTGGAGTAGGCATGCGATTCAGTGTGGCTAGCGGGTAATTAATCTTTGCTATTTTTTCAATTCAAAAACGCTACGCCGGCTTGAACGCATGGGCGAATTCACCCAACTTGAAAGAAATCGGTAACGAAGTGATCAGTACAACCTGAGCATAGCGATGGTGTACCTTTCGCTCCATTCCGGGATACAATAGCTGCTTCTCAATCCCCTGAATACTTTGAATGAAATCAAATGCCTTTTAGTTATAACCATAGCAAGCGTCGATGCTAAGGACATGTCCTCAAGATCGTTGAAGGGCCAAAGACTTCAGACTTAAGCTTTTTCAATTTTTCAATTCACCACTACATATCAGGTTGACGCATAATTATTGATTTTTTCGAGCAAAATTTACTTAAAGATACGATAGGAATATTTAGCAAAGACATGTTCAAACAGTCAGTCCGGAACATATCCACCATCTACGTCAAGCATTGCTTCCCATTTGCTAGGCGGTCGGATTCCACAGGCGAAGAAGTTTCGATTCTTGGAGGCGATCACGCCTTGATGTTGGTCATCAAGCCATCACTTCGTCGAAAGTTCTGTTCGTTAGCCAACTGTTCAAAGGGCGATTAACGTGATAATCCATAAGAGTATCTGTTGGTGAATAGGCCGCATAAAGGATGGAACGCCAATCGGCGGTCAATCGACCGCAGAAGCAGATTCCATCCTTTATTCGGCTTTGGCTGACTGATCCATCGCCAAGAAGTTCGTTGAGGTCACGTTATGAGTGTGCCACCATCCAACATTTCTCGAAGTAATAGAGCATAATTCAACGTATATGAAGATGACATTCCAGACATATTTCTGCTAAGGAAAGTGAGAAGATTATTTCTACAAAAATTCCGAACTCAAAAGTTCAGTTCTATCGAGAGAAAAGAAGCCGCCAAAAAATCCGCGATAATCATTCATCAAATCGTGTTTTTTTCGAGGAGTTAGGGTGGGAGTTATAGTCTAACAAATCATAGTACCTATCAACTGCACAAAGCAATCCTCATACTTCATTCAATGTCTCTCCTCGTTCGACTTCACATTCAAAATCGTAGGGGCTCCTGAAGGAGTATGTGGAAGGAAAAAAACTACTGTTCACAACAACTGCCTCTCTGAATTGCTATTGGGGATGTCAAGAAATAATGAACAACAGCATTCCATAGGTTCTCATTCAATGCCTTGTCTGTCGCAAAATTTTTTGAAGAAGTGAAACCACAATTGAAAGGGATAAGCGATATTTCGGTTAGAACAAAGAGCAAAGAACTATGCGAAGTTTAGCCTCGCATGAATTGGGGAGGGGCATGTGCCGATGAAGGCGGTGCTGAACCAAGGCTTAGCGTATACTGCATAACACGCACCTTCATCACCCTTTTTTGAACTTATTGCTTGAGCATTTTTTTGTTTTGGCATTGTTACATTGCTACTGTAAAAACTGAAACTTCAGAAGCGAGTCTTCTCATTATATGGGGTCAAGTGAAATGGTTGCAGCGATCGTTTTCATGTTGCAGGTATTTTCCATTGTTTATGCCTAAAGTGGGCCTCTCTCCGATTCCAGCTTCCGCTAGAAATTACTGACAAGAAGTAAGAACGATTACATATACCTCTTCCCACACTGCCTTTGCCATTTCAATCAGATGAGAACTGTAACATGAATGGCTATTCGATCAAGATGAAAGTGATGAGTTGTGGTCGACGTGTTCAGCCTCTGGAGGGATTCAAACCCGCCTTATATTTACCTGGGTAATAGGAAGAACGGATCTAAGGAATTCCCTGTGCGAGAGTTCTCAACGCAGACCTTTCAATTCCTACAAGGCTTGGATGGAACATTGATTGGGGCTATCATGAAGGAGCCCTTTTCCCTCAACTGCAACCAATGAATTTCAATAGATATAGGAAACAGCTAGATCAAATGTCTGCTGTATAAAATCACAGTCTAGTGAAATCGCACGGAATAGTCTTTTGAATGAACAAAACCTCACTAAATATTGCTCTTGTTCTAATAATAGCCGGTTAAGTAAAATCGAAGATTCGAATGATTTCAAAAATATCAAGACGACCGGAAAGGCTGTTTACAGGTCGCTCAATTGCCTTCCTGCACCATCACCAACGTTTGTCGGTTGGGCTATAATACTGCTGATAAGGACTACTTACACGTGCAGCTAACTACTTCCCTCTACGATTGCTTGAAGACGTGTTATTCGATCGAGAACTGCACATATGCTCTATTCCAAACGGTATCATCCTGAATTGTTTCTGCTTAAACGGGAACAAACATTACCATTTCTAAATTTATTATATGTTGAACGCTCGCTGTCTGGTCTACCTATTGGACAGTTCTTCATATAGTGTTCATATAATGTAATAGAACTTGTAGCCGGGATTGTACCATCGTCTCCTTGGAGCTATATTCTGCTTCTCAATGCTTCGCTTCCCTTCCGTTACCGTCAACATCTATGAAGAAGCCAACCGGCTCGTCGGACAACCCACGGCAGTGCTGTAGGGCAGAGAGTCTACAAGTAGCGAGGAGACGAATCCCTTCAAATAATTTCGAGCTGATACACCAGCGTGGAATCGCTAAAAGAAGATCTAGAAGGAAGGAATGCAGCAATTATGAACGAAGCAGCCGAGGCTGGAAAGAGCATTCCCGACGGCGTTTCGCTAATAACAAGACCCAAGATGATTTTCTTCGCCGTCCTGACGGAATATTTACTGCATCTCGAAGGCAATGGAGAAGGTCATCTATGACTCTTACTAGGATTCCTTCGACAGCCACGTTTATCTGCGTACTCACCATCTTAGGCAAGACGGATATATCGCTTCATCGGTTCTCCTTTCCAGGTTTCAACATGTCATCACGTCAATGAAGAATTGTACGGCGCCAGGTCCCGTTAGGATCAAACCAAAACATCTAAGGAGTCCTCCACCAGTTATCGTCAGAACCCTGGCTAGACTCTTCATGCGGTACCTGTCGGAATACAAATCGCCCAAGTCGTAGAAAACTAGCAAAACTATGTTGTTGCGCAGGAAGGGAGATACAGGCGACATTGGCAATTATCTCCCAATCTGCCTGTTGCTTGCAATTCACAGGCTTTTCACACGCGTCATCCTAAACAGGATTGGCAGAACATTAGATGGAGGACAGCCATGCGAGCAAGCAGGGTTTTTGAGAGGGTTCGGTACAGCCGATCACATCCACACTCATACAAGACTGATTGAAGTATCGCGAGAGTACAAAATGCCGTTATGCCTTACATTCATCGCTTTGAAGTAGGCTTTTGATACCGTTGAGAGCAGGGTGTTCCTACCCAATATATAATGATGCTTCGTGAGCTCTGCAACTACTTCACGATCTCGCCATTATTTAGAGGAGTCATCATCAACGTGAAAAGTGGGGTATGAAAAGGGGGGTTTGACAGGGCGACACCATTTCGCCCAAACTTTTCAGTGCCGCTCTCGAGGACGTCATGCATCATGTGTAATGAGAAAGCATGGGACCTACGGTCTATCCCCTCTATCTACATCACCTTCGCTTTGGAGACAACATCGTGCTTATAACACCGAACATCGAGCAGGCGGAACGGGCGCTTGTGGGTAGGTCGGCTTGAGACTGAACTTAGCGAATACGATGTTTATGAAAAACGGACTGGTACCTGATGCTCCTTTCACGTTAAACGGAAAGAATATCTCCGAATGCTTTAGCTATGTGTATCTAGGTCGGGAAGTCAACATGATGAACGACCTAGCTCCCAAGTTGAGCAGAAAGAAACGCGTCGCGTAGGGAGCATTCAAGAGCATCGAAGGAGTAGCGAAATAGACAAAGAGCATCCGGCTCTTCGCTCACCTTTTCGACAATGCGGTCCTTCCTACTTCGACGTACGCCTCGGAGACTTGGACTCTACGGAAGCAGGATGAGCATGCTGTCAGCGTTACTCAACGCGCTTTGGAAAGGTAGATGCTCAGAATTTCCCTATACACCCAAGTGCAAAAGGAATTCCGGAGTTTCGAGCTCCGTCATCGAACGAGGATAAGGAATGTCTTTATCACGCCAAGATATCGATGATCAGGTGGGCCAGACACGTTATGCGGTATAGTGACGACCGTTGGACGCGAACGGTTACAGACTGAACGGGACGTCTCGGGACGTTTAGCGTACACCAGGATGGCGGCCAATCGGATGGTCAGACTTCTTCACGGAAGCTCTGAACGGAAGGAATGTTGAACCTCGTGTCCCTGAAAAGAGGACGATTCATCGGATCACTCTGACTTGTGACCACTCTGACTTGTGACAAGGACGAATGGAGACGTTACTGGCGCCCGCTCGCGGAATGCATCATCTTAGATTGAACCAACAAACTTGTAATTTATTTGTGGTGCAGTATGTATCATGTATGGTACTGTATTATGAACAAAATATAATAATGTCGAGCAGTCATGGTCTGTCTGAAATCGCATATTTTTATTTCTTTATTGAAAACATTGCCTAAGACAAACGTGGGAAGCAATTGCTGAGAAGTTTTAGTGGATCATGAGTTTGAATTGTTTTACGCTACTGGAATGGAGTTGTCTGATGATAATTACCTTTAAGGGCTTCTGTTATGCTTTTGCTGATATCAACTTCAAAACATATGTGGACTACCTTGACTGCAACTACTACAGAATCGAGCGAGACTCGATTGCCGATCCAAAGCATTGCAAACCAGTGTCAGACTTGCTCTGAGCCCGTAACTGCTGACTGAGTCAAATAAATTGTTGATGTCTTTGTTTCGACCTCGAATACATTGGCTATATCAAGAGGAAAAATCAGCAATTTTGTGACGACCTCAGGGCACTTACTGACTGAATTCCTCGAAAATACACTAGCGTCACCCCCATTTCGATGGCTAGACTTCTTTTTGACAGCTCTGAAGAAGATGTGCACCACGTCTCATGCGTCCCACCGAGCAGGGTTCAACGGACAACTCTGGCCTTCCACGGAAGCGATTAGAGACGTTGCTTGCATAACCTCGAGAAAAATAAATAAATGATGAATAAGAGGACCACACTGATACAGGCGAGACAGAAAAATCGTTTTTTTTCGCCCACCTACTGGTGCGAAGTACTCGTGCGGCAACTTGTACCTGTTCCCAGACTTGAGCACATTAAGTAACCTTTGAACTGGTGAACTTGATAACAGCATAAAAAGATAAAGCCATGACGGCAATATCCTTTTTTTGAAAGCACTCGTCCTGAAATTGGACTTCCATTCAAAGTAGTAGTCACTTTCGAGTCATTCTTCCATCCGAGGTTCACAGAACTGGTACTACGGATGGCATAACCTACTACAGCAATCCATTGTATAGCATTCAATGAACTGAGCAAATGTGCCCTTTAAATGCCACTACAATCCCGGATGGAAGTCGAATGCAGGGGCGCATCCTACAAACTATCGAATACCGCTCGAAAATCTTAATTTTCGTCCTTTATCTATACTCAGGCCATGATTATTTCAATAAAATCGTTAGTCAAACCTTTGATCATGCAGTTCATCGAGCTGCGTCGGAAAAAAAGCTGAAACGGACCACTACCACATTTCAAGGGATGAGGACTTCTATTAATAGGAATCAATCAGGTCATCTGCTATTTTAATAGTCTTACTGGAGAAAGGAAAATACCGTATTTCTTGGATTGCTATCACAACTCTGAATGTGGGTGATTCAGTTCCTAACGATACAGATACTTTTGAAACTTAGTTTGGGGAAGAATATTATAAACAATGAGAGTCCAAAATGCAGTGACCGATGGCTATTCCCAACGTCAATCCAAGACCATTCTTACTACTCCGACGTCGATGTTAATGGTTACGGTACTGCTGGCTGCAACACTACCATGTACCCTATAGGAGAAGAGTAAAAATTTAACACTTTTGTGATTTTTTATTTTTAAGCAAATCTATTTCGAGGTTCACTTTTTATTTCATCTTACTTTCACTCACACGAAGCTGCTAGTGATAATTGAATGTTCATTTCGCCCATACAATACTATTCAAGAGCCGAAAGTCGTTCAATCTGGTGTCATTCAATAGCTGTTCACTGCTTAAGTTCAGAAAGACATTCCGAAGGGTCGGTCCCAACGAAGATCATTCGGTCACCATACTCCGTACATCTTGCCATAGCTCAAAATTGAGGATGCAATTCAATATGTTCGTCTACTCAGACGAGTTCTACCTTCATACTGTGAAGAAAGTTGTCGGTAATAAGTAGCTCAGCTGAAAGGTAGCTACCCCGATCGTGGAAGAATAGTCGCTTTAAAGTCTTGACTCGTAAGTTGGTCGATGAACAATCCGTAAAGCAGGGATGCCTCTCTCACAGCCATGATTCGCTCTTCTCTTCGCTTCAAGTATAACGAGAATGTAGGTCTTTTTAGTCGTTATCCTAAATATCCGACCATGGTGAACGAGGACCAACTCATTTGTACTGTCGCCTTTCTTGCCATGAGGAAGCATGCGAAAGTATTTTCCTTTCTCCAGTAAGACTATTAAAATAGCAGATGACCTGATTGATTCCTATTAATAGAAGTCCTCATCCCTTGAAATGTGGTAGTGGTCCGTTTCAGCTTTTTTTCCGACGCAGCTCGATGAACTGCATGATCAAAGGTTTGACTAACGATTTTATTGAAATAATCATGGCCTGAGTATAGATAAAGGACGAAAATTAAGATTTTCGAGCGGTATTCGATAGTTTGTAGGATGCGCCCCTGCATTCGACTTCCATCCGGGATTGTAGTGGCATTTAAAGGGCACATTTGCTCAGTTCATTGAATGCTATACAATGGATTGCTGTAGTAGGTTATGCCATCCGTAGTACCAGTTCTGTGAACCTCGGATGGAAGAATGACTCGAAAGTGACTACTACTTTGAATGGAAGTCCAATTTCAGGACGAGTGCTTTCAAAAAAAGGATATTGCCGTCATGGCTTTATCTTTTTATGCTGTTATCAAGTTCACCAGTTCAAAGGTTACTTAATGTGCTCAAGTCTGGGAACAGGTACAAGTTGCCGCACGAGTACTTCGCACCAGTAGGTGGGCGAAAAAAAACGATTTTTCTGTCTCGCCTGTATCAGTGTGGTCCTCTTATTCATCATTTATTTATTTTTCTCGAGGTTATGCAAGCAACGTCTCTAATCGCTTCCGTGGAAGGCCAGAGTTGTCCGTTGAACCCTGCTCGGTGGGACGCATGAGACGTGGTGCACATCTTCTTCAGAGCTGTCAAAAAGAAGTCTAGCCATCGAAATGGGGGTGACGCTAGTGTATTTTCGAGGAATTCAGTCAGTAAGTGCCCTGAGGTCGTCACAAAATTGCTGATTTTTCCTCTTGATAGAAACCGATGCTTCACTTCTGATCTGATTTGATCGACCAAGGCAGGTCAGTCAAGGGTCATTGTGGGTAATAATTCTCCTTGAGATTAGTTTGAAGTGGATAGCCGAAAACTATCTAAAGACAAGCCGTTACGGACATAGGTGATGAAAGATACCTGCAAGATGAAAACGGCCACTGCAAGTGTTCCACTCGGCCCCGTCATAATGAGATGACTCGCTCCTGAAAATTCAGTTCTTACGACAGTAATGTCAGAACAAAAAAATCGTTGCGGCCACATCTGCTCAACTCTTCTTACTCAATCTGAAAGCGACTGGATATTTTTATAGCCAATCCTCAACGCGTTAAGTACTTCTAAGGCGAGGGGATGTTCTGCAACACAAACTGACCCGCAATTTGCGCTCCAGCACAGCCTATCTCGAGGCCTTTTTCTCTCGTCAGTGTTCCCATCCTGCCCCCTCTACTCCATTTGATTTTGCTCTCCAAGTCTCCGGGTGAAGAGTAACAGATTTTCGCTCAGACATTTATATCGCACAAACCCCTCACCCCAGTGGGCGGAGTCTGGTCCTACGGCCCACCATAAGTGTTCGCATACTGCCACCTGTCCTACTACCAAAATCGAACTCCCAAAATCGAACTCGACTATTTTGGCGCAAAAGCCGCCCTCTCTGGCCCGATCCTGTCACCCACCGTTAGTGTTCCCACAATGCCTCGGGTACTCTTACCAAATTCGAATTTTCTAGTTGCACTGAGACAGGAGTTATTATTTTCCACTCAAACACTTATTTCGCGCAAACCCCGCTTCCTGTGGGCGGAGTCCAGTCCAGCCACCCACCATATGTGTTCCCATCCTGCCGCCTATGCTCCTACCAAATTTGAACATCCTAGGTCCACGGGACAGGAGTTATGAAATTCCGTACAAACAGTTGGACAGACAGACGCGAGCGCTTTATATAAAGTAAGGATTTACTTTGATAAGACAGATAATAAGCGGAGAACAGTGAGATAATGATAAGCCATCCTATGTTCAGCCATTCTCTAGAATTACTTTGTTATCTTTGCGATTTATAAGATTTGTTTATGTTACCCCATGTTTTCTGCCTATTTGTGCTGCAATCCAAATATCATCACAGGCATCCGGAGTTTTCAGCAAGCTATTTATTCCTACACCCGAACCGGCGCCGGTGCATCGTCTGGTTGTGAGATAGATTGTATCAACATAGACGGGGTCGCCTTACGCCGAGCCTCACTCCTTCCTTTAGAGAGCAGTCAGAAGATGATGTATGTAGTTACGGAGGGGAAGCTTCGGTTCCAGTTAGGAATGAGGACTTCAGTGCGAAGAAGGATGGGTAGCCGACCTTTAAGCTCAGATGGGATATGAGTTTAATATCCAACTAACTCACCCTTCCCGGTGCTCCTGCTCTTCTGAGGCTCAGAT
Organism: Haemonchus contortus; assembly: GCA_000469685.2. Lineage (NCBI taxonomy): Eukaryota > Metazoa > Nematoda > Chromadorea > Rhabditida > Trichostrongylidae > Haemonchus > Haemonchus contortus. Next base: position 43,385,883 of record LS997565.1, read on the forward strand.
CAAAAAACTGTACAATCTCGAGCAAGAAACGTTCCTGAGCGCAATTATGGGCTGACCTCCTTATCTCTGGCGCTCAATGTTGAACTACCAAAAACTGATCGAAATTACTAGGCATGGTCGTTGCTTCTTCACATTCACTGATTTTGACAAAGCGCTCGTAACACTGAAATAAGAGGGATCTATGGTGACATGTGGAAGCAGTACTAATCCGCGTGTCCTCACAAATACTGGTCAAGATCATCAAAGGTCTATTTTATGATTGACTATATCACGGTAGGACTTGTCTGGGTTACATAGTGCAACTGGCAATGGTGGAGAATTCAAAAAACACGACTCTACAACATAAGGCATTCATCGAATGAGGTGAAGATTCATGGCTTACAGATTCCAACTTTATTTTGATATTGATTATGGAAAATCAGCATAAGTCCACGCCCCTAGAATTAATCTTTAGTTAAAAGTTTATTCAACAGTATCCATCATGACCGGCAACCAGAGACACGTCATCCAGCCGCCAGTATGCTTCACTCAATGTCAGTAATGCACAGTGGAGCAGGCTGTCATTCCCAGCGATTTCAGTACATTCTTCCACTCTACGCTGGCTGTCAAACCAATGCTCATGCTGGAAGACCCATATGGTCATTGCCATGACCTTTCAAAGCGTCGCTGTGGTGATGAGTTTGCGTCCATGGAGATGAGTTAAAAGATAATTTTATAAGCCATTCGCCATCTTACTCATCGTGGAGCGGCAGCTTAGTCACAGTTCCGTACAGTATACCCTATAAATGTGCGTTTCTAGAAAAATTGAGCTATCCATAGTTATATGGGAGGGTAACCAATACGATTCGCTTTCCCAGGTCTTTGATCCATTTTAAGTGGTTGTGAGCCAATCAGTTAACCTTTTTCATCGAAACCTAGACGGTATTCTAGTATTTCCTGTAAGCTTCACACAAAAGTGTTCTCTCTTCGTAAACTTCGTCATCCTTTCTGTAAATGTCGTCGGCTCTTCAAAAAAAAAAGTACCTAAATCAGGCATGGAACCCCCATACCTCACTCAGTTAGTCAGCAAACCGCTTCCTCCCTGCGCGAGGTAAAGGTCCTTTCTATTCGATATTGTTAAGTTACATGTCTTAGGATTTCTGAGCAGTGCCCACTGTGTTATATCTGCGAGATCCATTCAGAACACCACTCAATATCTTCTACCACATATTTTATGAATCTAAAACACCCATTTCGTAGTAATTACATTTCGATGCATCCTGCTCGAGTGTCTATTGAGGAAGAGCTTGCGAATCCAAGCTAGCAATCTGCCCTAGAAAATTCACTTTGTCATACTGAGACCATTAAGATCCAGATTAATTCATGAATCGCTCTCTACTAAATGACATGTCTCTCGCGAAATTTCTAGAAAAACCAACTGAAGAGCTGGAGTGAGATTCAGAAAGGTATGGCCTTCTTCAATTCAATTAAAGCAGCGAAGAAATGTGCGAAATTCATACTTGCATGGATTGGGGGTGGAACATGCCTCGAGATAGGCGGTGCTGGAGCGCAAATTACGGGTCAGTTTGTATTGCAGAACATCCGCTCGCCTTAGAAGTACTTAACGTGTTGAGGATTGGCTATAAAAATATCCAGTCGCTTTCAGATTGAGTAAGAAGAGTTGAGCAGATGTGGCCGCAACGATTTTTTTGTTCTGACATTACTGTCGTAAGAACTGAATTTTCAGGAGCGAGTCATCTCATTATGACGGGGCCGAGTGGAACACTTGCAGTGGCCGTTTTCATCTTGCAGGTATCTTTCATCACCTATGTCCGTAACGGCTTGTCTTTAGATAGTTTTCGGCTATCCACTTCAAACTAATCTCAAGGAGAATTATTACCCACAATGACCCTTGACTGACCTGTCTTGGTCGATTAAATCAGATCAGGAGTGAAGCATCGGTTTCTACAGCGTCATCGAGGTGATGAGTTGAGGGAAGAACGTTTATCACAAACGGAACTCAAACTTTCACTAATTTCCAGAGACAATCTTGCAATTCATTTCTGCCAATGCCTCCAATGTAGGCTTGTCAATGTACGTGGAGGGTTGAAATATTGAATGGGCCATCATGAAAATACCTTTTTTTTGACTGCAACTCATGAATCAAAATAATATTGACGGGCAGCTAAACGAAATACTAGTGTTATCAAATCACGATCAATAAGAATCCCACTCAATATGACAACTATGAATGATTGAAACCATTCTAAATATTGCTTACGTTTCACTAATAGTAACACTTGGAGAAATCGAAGATTCCAGTGATTTCAAAAATGTTAAGGTGCATAGAGACCTTCATTTCAGGTCGGTCAATCGCCTTCCTGCACGATCACTAACATTTGTCGGTTGGGATATAATACTGAAAAAGACAACTACTTACATACATATCCAACTGATTCCCTATACGATTGCTTGGAGACGTGTTATTCGATCGAGAACTGCACATATGCTCTACACCAGTGGGTACGATCCAGTACCGTTTTTGCTTAAATTCTACTGAACATTACAATTTTTCATTTTTTGAGAATTTCTCGACGCTCACTGTCTGATCTATCTACTGGATAGCCCTTCATATAGTGTAGTCGATAAGGATCTGAAATAATGTGGGAATCGATGGAACATCATCCTAAACCAAACCAACAAAGTCATAACTTACTTGTGGTGCAGCATGTATCAAATATTGTGCAGTACTTTGCGAAGGTAGTGTAGTGGCAAGTGGCGCATTTCACAAATACATGGTCACCGGTCCGGATCCTGGACCACATCCATGTAGGCCAGTCGAGCCCTCCATCTCTTCGCTTGATTAGCACCAGATTTGGCCACATACGCATCCAATCCACCACTATTCTGAGTGGAAGTCGCATGCCTAGGCGCATACCACAGATGAGATTGAATAATGTCACTGAACGTTATCCTTCAAAACTTTATGGTACTGAATTACGAATAAAATTTAATGAAGTCAAGCATTCATTGTCTCACTGGAATCGCATATATTTGAGTAGGTCACAAATGTGCATTGTTTCATGCAAATGAAATGGAATTATCTGGAAATAATCATTTTTAAGGGCACTTGCTGGGCTTTTGCTGAGATCAAGTTCAAACCATTTGGCGGCTACCTTGACTGCCACTACTACAAACTTGAACGAGACTCCATTGCCGATGCAGACATACAGTGGAGACCAGTGTCAGACCTGCTGTGAAACCATAACTGTTTACAGAGTCGAATAAATTGTTGATCTTGCTTTCTTTGTTTTGACCTCAAATACATTGATTGTATCGAGTAGAAATAGAAGCGATTCTGTGATGACATTTCGCTTAGGGCGTTTACTGACTGGATCCCGACGACGGAAGTGCCATCGCCATCTCGATGATCGCTCTGTTTATGAAAGTCCCAAGCCAAAATAATAATGTGCGCCATGCCTCCTGCCTGAGCAGGATCCAACAGACTACACCGGCTTTCGAAAAGGGCGATTGCACGTGTTGCTTGTAGTAGCTCGAGAAAGTCGAATAAAGGTGTTACAGGTGGAACGGAAAAATTGGTTTTTCGCCATCCTACTCATTCGGAGAGCCCGCATGACAATTTCCGATCAAGATCTGATTTCTGCTTGGCCATTCTATAAGCTCTACATTTGGTGAACTCGATAGTACCATAGAAAGATAAAACCATCAACTCTAGTAAATGAATATCTTTTTTCTAAGGGCGATCATCCTGAAATTGGAATTTCGTTTAGAATCTTATTAGCTTTTGAGTCATTCATCTCTCCGAGGTCAGCCGAACTGGCATGGATAGACAAGAACACTGACTTTTGCCTAGTCACAGCAAGCTCCAATGCCCATTCAAGACGCCACTGCACTTCTGAGCGGAAGTCGAATCCAAGGCGCATCCCAAAAACAGGATCGATAATCGCTGAAAGGTCGCAAGATCTACCGTTTAGCTGTACTCGGGCCATGATCATCTATCTCGGTGGAATGTTAGCCGGACCTTGAGTCGTGCCATTCTTCAGAGCTGTGTTTGGAGAAGAAATAACTAAGGCAGTTAAGACGACAGTGCAAATGAATCAGTCATCGTACAGTAGATATTGAAAGAAAGACAGCATTTGAAAAAACCCAATTCGTTGTCATAAATCAAAGAGAGGAGATGATTGTGGCTGTGGAAGAAGCGCAGCTCCCTCACGAAAATCAAATCATATGCCTTGCCTTCAGAGCAACCATCCTTTCCCGATCATGGTAGTCGGTAGTTGAGTAATCCATCCCTCACAATAGCTTCATAATATGGAGCTCGAGCATATGGATGGCGTCCTTATTTTTGAACAACGGCACAATGCACGGCGTGTGACGCACCAACTGATCTTTGTTAAAACCAATTTTTTGACAAGTGTTTTCGACTTCTAACCATAAAGAACTATTGCATTAACGTACACTCATTTGATTAATAGTTCCCGCATGCTTTAAGATAGCACAAATAATCATTCGGTTATCACTAGTGGCTTTGAGTGAGAGTCAAGGGCATGACGCGTCTTGAGGAGGAAGATCAACACAAAGCATGACCGTTCAATTCAACGCCGAAGTTTTCTGTCTACATGAAATCGGCAGCGGTGAACCTATTTGCTCAGCCTTAGTCAGTCTCATGCCATATCGAATTATGGGGAAGGCGTGACATGAGAAATTCACAGCTTTCGAGTGTCTTGCTGCCCTGTACGGACATGCAAACATGCAAAGTGTGATACAGGAACGGAGAATTAGTAGGCGTACATGTTTTCTACAGTAATCTCAAGGTGAAATCGACAGCAGTGGACGCAAAGTTTCACAGAATTCGCGCTTCCTCCTACGGCATAACCCTGTCGGGCCCGTGGGGTAGCGTAGGAGTCTTATTCACAACATGAACACTTAAGAAGGTGTCCATTGCCCAAATACTGTTGGGCCGAGTGCCCTCATCGAATTTTCGTTTCTGTGTAGAATGTCGAAGGCGTTATCACATGCTACCTCGTTCCATGAACAGGAATATGAGTCCTATCAGCAAGCTGCCTTTATAAATAGCCAGAATTTCATGTGACTAAACTCAAACCAGAAGTGTGGCAAACATTTATTATAATAAAAACTGCAGATATAATCTAAGCTCTTCTAAGACCAAGACTCTAGTTCCACGAGACCATTTAAAGAAATCAGGATCAAAAGATCAATACAACCTGAGCAATGTGATGGTCTACTTTTTGCTTAATCGTGGAACATGATATAGTAGGGCTCAATAGTCTTTGACCAAATGTTTCTTCAGCCGCACTTTTCAGTCGCAACTCCTTTCCGATGCATTTGCATCTAATCATGCGAAATTTCAATATGTGTAGCATGGGTGTGTTGTGGATATTTAACACTATTAAACTACAGTCTGATCATGTTCTAGATATCCCAGAGGCATGGACTCAAAATCAACTGGAATTCAGAGTATAGTCCTTCTGGAACTTCTTTCCTTTTTGCGATGTCTCAAGTCTACGAGCGTTCATGTCGAACACAGTATAGGAGAAAAACCCACATAAGGTGCGAATAAGTGGGGAACTTACTAACTTGCGTTTAGCGAATTCTTCTAGCGCAAATCACCTTTTATTGGTTACGTGGTATCGCTGCTCTGCGCTGCTCTGCTCAAATAGTTCTATATGGTGTGAAATATGCTCTAGATAAACATATCAAAATTTCGAGCGATTTGCTCCGCATAGAAAAAAGTTATGAACGAAAAAGCGTAAAATCGCTTGGACGAAGACTTTTGAGCGCTACTGTAGCTGCTCCACAATCCACTGAGTACTTAGAATGGAAGTGAGTGTCTTTAGGTTATAACCATGCCACGCGCCGTTGCTAATGACATGCCCTCAAGAACTTTGATGAACCAAAGATTCCAGAATCGAGCCCTTTGAAGTTTTCAGTTCACCGTTATGAAGAGTTCTACATGTTGAGTTTACCTGCGTGATATTCTATAGGGAAAATGTGAAAACTAATCACATATAAAGAGTAGGAAAACAGAAAAAAATGCAAGCTTTGCATATTGTCGTGATACATATACTGAACAGTTAGGGTGGGTATTGTAATCTAACCCAGCATAGTGCTTTTCTACTGCACAGTGCAGTCCTCATACTTCGTTCAATCGCAGTTAGAAGGTGGAACTTCTGCCGTTGATCTAACCTGTCTGTGAGATGCTCTTCCTCGTTCGGCTCCTATTCGAAACCATAGCAGCGCCTGAAGGTGTATGTTGCCTTCAATAGAATAACTTGCAGCTCACAGACCGATTGACTAGCTGCCTAAACTACTCTATTTGACTTTTCCCTTCCTTTTTCCCCGACATTCCGGAAATAGGTCCTCAATCTTGTTCCTCTTCGTGCAATAGTAATCCTGGTAATCGCACGGCTCTCCATAGTCAGGACCGATATACAACATTGAACACATGATAGAAGATGATGCACCCTTCAAACATCCCAGCCCTTCGTCAGTATTTCGTAAAAAATCTTAATCGTCGTGTGACATTTCAGATGGGCTGAAGCGATGACATAAAATGTCAGACGTGATGATGTCAGATGTCAGCCGAGGAAGGTTGGACTAGGTACTTCATACATCTATGCCCCAATCAGTGAGCAAAGTTCATCAAAGAATTTGTTTTGAGTTTTCGGCTTTTGTTTTCTTCCTGGGCTGTTTCTCCCTGAAGTGACGCCTATCAACCACCTGAGCTCAATAATATTATTATCGCGATAATCATTGTAAAGTATGAAAGCTATCGCCTATTCCGACTTGTTTTTCGAAGGCCGAAAGGTTGGCTAACCGGAAGCTGAACAAAAGAAGTCAGGCACGGTTATGGCTTCTGGACATTCTCTGATTTTCGCAAAAGCTCGGAACACTGCCATACGGGGAATCTACACTTACATCTAGAAAAGAAGGCTACACCATTCCACAGTTTTTTCGAATATTGGTCATAATTCCCATCAAGGGCTAATTTTACATTTGACTTGATTACGGTAGAGTTTTCTCTGAAATAAAGTAGGGCAATTGACAACTGTGAAGGCTTCAGAAACCGCGATTCAGAGGACTATCCATCAACATAAGGCATTCATTCAATGGGGTTCAGAATGACGGCTCCCGAGTTCCAGTTTTGTATTTTATATAGGTTGTGGGAATAAGCACAGGTCTAGCATCCCCAAAGTGATACTATGGTTTGTAAAAAAGTGCCTATTAAAGCGTACTCATCGTGAGGGTCAGCAAAAAGACCTGGTCTAGTTGCCGAACTACCTCGCTATGGCTTCATATCATTATTTCTTTTATTTGTAAAGCAGTAACTTGGTGTGTCGGTTTGCCGGCATGTGGGTATATCGGGGTGAACATGTACAGTAGCGCTCAAAAGTCTTCGGTGAAATGCTTTCACGCTTTTTCGTTCATAACTTCTTTCTTAGTAGACCAAATTGCGCAACATTTGGATATGTTTAACTAGAGCATATTTCACCCTACACAACACTATTTGACTGAAAAGCTGCACTATCCACAGATAGAGCAAGGGTTTGTTCCGGTAGCAGATTCTGCTCAAACTTAAGTTGTTGGCGTTTGCACTTATTCGCACCTTATGTGCGTTTTTCTCATCTATTGTGATCGGCGTTACCGCTCGTACACTTTTGACATGATAAGAAGGAAAGAGATTCCAGAAGGGCCATCATTTGTATTTCCAGTTGATTTTTTGTCCAAGCCCTTTTGTATATCTGGAACATGATGAGATTTCAGGTTAATAGTGGTAAATATTCACAATACATTCGCGCTCCAAATATGGAAATTTCGCATGGTTAGATCCAGTAGGAAAGGAGTTACGACAGAATAGTCCGGCTGAGGAGCCATTTCACCGAAGACTTTTGAGCGCTACTGTATAATAGTTGGAAGGGGGAGGGGGGAGGGGCAGCGCCCTTTTGAATCACTGACGGCTAGAGCGCAAGGAACGAGGGTAGCCGACTTCACTTTTTCAAGAGTCACATAGAGGAGTTTTTTACCAAGAAAATATTGTTCTCATTAAGAAGGGTAGGGGCTTTGGGGTGGGTGAGATGGTTATCTCGTGCAAAAAACTGAAAGGAGAGAGAAATTTAACGTCTATTTGGCTCGCCCTCCTCGGAGCTCCTTCCCTTTCTGGAATTAGGTGAAAAATACACAGTTCAAACATAAAAAAGCTATGAAAGGTTCCTAAGCACCATTACGGGCCCGGCCACTCTGTGCGCTCTAGCCGTCAGCGATTCGGTATGTCGCTTAGTCTGTTTGTCGATTGTCCGTCCGTAAAACTTTATGATTACGAAAAGGTAGTGATATGGAAAACAGCTCTATTCTACCCTTCCTTCTTATATATAGGGCAGTAACTTGATGGGTGGGTTAATGGAATAGAGCGGGTACTGCGGAGTAAGTAATGTGGAGTGAAGTGTTTACTTCAAAACTGTGATTTCCAACTGTACTGGCATCGTACTATGTATGTCTGCACAAAAATCGGAGGTGGCAAATCGAGACGGCATCGACAGACATGTTTCAGGGGTAGAATGCCTTGAAGTCAAGTCCTCCAAAATGGAATCTATACATGAAGTTCAATGCGCCACTCAGAACATTTTTGGTCGCCGTTCGCTACCCAAAGGTCTTTGAGGCGACATACAACATCCTAATGTGTAGAGATCAATATTTGTTACCATTTTTCCCAATTAAAGCATTGAAAATCTCTGTATCGTTGGGAGCTCTTCCCTCGCTCAGAATTGTGGTGATAGCAGTCTATGAAATTCAGTGGTGGAATATGTAGTACAAAGTCCCTCCAATGCACGACGAGAAAACTGAGGCGCAGCTGCAAACGCAGAGGATTTCGTCGCATTTTTTCCAAACGCTATTCGTATTTGATATTCAGATGCTATTCGTGTTTGATTTTTACGCTATTTGAATGCATAGTGTTTCTCCACTCCCTGTAGAACAAGCAGACCTTGGTCAAGCTTCTTTGCTTCCATGGAATGCAGGGGATTCCTTTCCTTCAGGTGGCAGTTAAGCCTTTGCTCATGATACATCCCTTTTTGTCATTTTTGCTTTGGAGCGTCGGTGTGGTGATGAGATCACGTTCATGGAAATGAATAGTAAAACCATTTACTGAAAAGCTTTTTGATGATGTAGGTCATTTTCCGTCTCCCCAATCTTCGAGCGGTAGGTAAGTCAAAGTTCATTACAGTAAACCCTTCCAATAAGTGTTTCCAGAGAAATCGACTTGTCTCTATTCATAATGGAGAGTAACCAATGCAATTGCTTTCCCATAGCTATAACCGCTTCAATTGATTACGAGCCAATCAGTGAGCATTTTTTCATCGACAACCCAAGGCACAAGCCCTAGGCTAGTATTTCTCACAGCTACACACAAAAGCCTGAACTGTCATCGTAAACTACTGTTGCCCTTTGTTGACGTCAATGGCTCTTCGAATAGCAGCACCTGAGACCGAAATTTATTCAATTTCCCCTTCGTCCTCATCTGTCCTGTTAACCATTTTTACCCTGCTCGCGAAGAAAGATCTGCCTACTGTGTGCTTGCTCTTGAATAAGTATGAAGAATTCCAGCAGGACCCACCGTCTGATAATAGTGGGATCCATGAAAACTCCACCCACAGTAGGTAAGTGCATCTTAGGCTGTGAGGACGGGACTTCAAGAAACACTTTTCGTAGAGAGTACATTTGTATCCTCCTCAAATGCCTACCAAGCGAAGGTCTGCGAAACCAAGGTAGAAGTCTATTCAGAAATAGTTTATTAGAAGTGGGATTATTCAGTCATTCAGATCGTCCTAATTCAGACGCTTGGATCAACAAAAAAGCAATATTGTCAGAATGTTGTAAAATAAACTACTTCTCCCACTGATTGCGACTCCAAATTTTCATTGTAAAGGTCAAGAAGGGTTCTCGAAGAGTCGGAGTAAAATTTGAAATTGGTCAGGCATACTTTGATATGAACAAAGTGGAACGAACTCACAAAAATGGGTTTGCATTAATATGGTGGGAGGGGCATGCGCCGAAACAGGTGGTACTGGAGCGAAGCTTGCGTCTTAGCGTGTAATGCCTAATACCCAGCATGACTCTAGGCTTTTTCGCACTCAAAACAACGTCCGATAATTTTTGGTAACCACATATTCAAGTGAATCAGTGAGGACAGGTGAGCAAAAAGATTGCCACAACGAATTTTTATTCTGGTATTCTATCGTTAAAATTAACAATTCAGAAGCTATGTTGTGGCTAAGTAGAACGCTCGCAGTGGTCGTTTTCATTTTGCAGATTTTTCCTTCGCTTATATCTCAATCGGCGTGTTTCTGATTTCGGCAATTCGCTAGAAGCTATTGATAAGAAGGTATAGAAATCGCTCAAACCTCTGATATGTACTGCTATGGCTGGCTCGGTCAGCTGCAACATCAGTGGTGATCAGATCATGATAAAGGTGATGAGTTGTGGGCAACGTGTTCTGGGTCCTTACATTTTCAGAGGCAGAACAGAAATAAATCTAACGGTTTCGACATTGCAAGGTTCCCAATGTGTACCTTTCAATCACAGTGACGATTCGGAACATCGATTGGGCTAACATGAAAGGAAAACTTCCTTTGCCACTGCAAGTAGTGACTTTCAGTTGGAACTATGAAGCAGCTAAATGAAATGTTTGCATTATAAAGTCAAATTCGATCAAACTTCCACCCAATAATGTTTAAATAAGAAACAACTTTAAAGATATATGTTCAGTAATAATCAGTCAGCGGGATCGAAAATTTCAGTCAGGAATGGTTCAATTTAGGTCGCTCAATCGCTTTCGTGCCCATTCAGTAACATTTGTTCGGCGAAAGCCACCTATAATAGTTCTACAATCATCTCACGAACACATCCACTTCCCTTCATGAGTGCTTAAAGACGTGTTACTTACCATTAGCCAAGAACTGCAAAGATGCTGCATTCTCTCCGGTACGATCCGATACTGTTTTTGCTCAAATTCGCTTGAGTATTTCCACATTTTTGGACTTGTGCCGTTAATCGCTCAGTAGTCCTTCATATAGAGCGATTGATGAAAATTATGACTATAACAAATAGCGCGTGAATATGCATTGTTTCGCACAATTGAAATGGAGTTATCTAATAATAGTCATTTCTCAGAGCTCCTGTTCGGCATTCACTGATATCAGTTCGATGGAAGACGGTACGATGATTACTGCTACCATTACATACTCGAACGAGACTCCATTCCCGATTCAAAGCAGTGGAAACCAGTGTCAGCCTTACTCCGAGACCATAACGCCTTGCAGGGTCAAATAATTGTTGATTTCTTTGTTTCGATCTCGAATACAACGATTGTACCGAGAGTAAAGATAACCGATTTTCTAATGAAAGTTACTTGTAAGTTCTGGAAAAAAGAGTCATGCCCCATATCTCCCATCCGACTAGGCTTTAACGGATTGCATTGGTTTTTTATGAGTTCGGTTGGGAACGTTGATTGCACAAACTCGAGAAAGGCGATGAATAAAGGAAGCACAGCAGAAACAGATAGAACAGGAAAAAACAGGTTTTTCGCGAACCCACTTGTGCGGAGTACTTGTATGATAATTTGATTTTTCAGCTTGAGCTCATTCAATAACTACCGAATTTGGTAAACTCGGTAATTGCAGAATAAGATAAAGCCATCGAAGCCAATAAGTTCCCTTTTTTTGAATGAATTTTTGAGTAATAGGGATCAGTCAGATCATCTGCCAATTCGGTCGACCCATTGGAACACTGGAACAGTGCCTTCGCATGGTTCCTCATGCCAGGAAAGACGAAAGTGTTTACAAGTGTTTACAGTGTTTGTTGGATTGGCTCTCGTCCAGTGGATATTTGGGGAGGCAACTAGAAAGATCTTATTTCTCGTTATATTACACTTTGAAGTGAAGAGATGATCGTGGTTGTGGTGGAAGCGCCGCTGTCTATTTAGAGGTCGAAAGGTCGAATTATGTGTCCAACACTCGAGATGGCCTTTCTTTTCTGATCAGGCTGCCACCTGTTGAATTACAATGACTATTTATTACTCACAACTTTCTTCAAAAGAAAAAGATAGAACTCATCTTGACTGATGTTGAATATCGAAGAAAGATAACATAAGGATAACATAGTGAATAGCCCTTTCCTTTGTGAGTGATGGCACAATGCATGGCGTATGCGGACTGATCGATCATCGTTGGAACCAATTCTTTGAAATATCTCTTAAAATCTGAACAGTAAGCAACTATTGCAATAAAATATACCGATTGAATGATATTAAGTTTTCCGATACCATGGAAGCGGCAAAATCAACATCCAACTGTCACTAGTAGCTTTGAATGAGTGAAAGTGAAATGAAGCAAAAAACGGACTCCGGAATCATTTTGCTTAGAAACAAAACATGGTAAACAGTGTTTTCGCTTAAGTGTAAACACTCTACTCGATTTCTGTAGGGTTCACGTTCGTATTGCAGCCAGCAATACCGAACCTAGTGACATCGACGTTGAAAAAACAAAAATGATCTTGGATCAGCGTTGGACCAATACGTCGCCGCTTTGTGAACGCTAAACGGTCGAATTTATTAGATTTTATGTGAGCAGTGGAGCTGTAGATGAACTATATAACTAATATTTGCTTACCGTAACGTACAGTATGGTCAGCATCAGCTCCTAAGAGTCATGTTATAGGGGTAGAATCCTGAAATCTGAATCTTTCAAAATGGAATTCATATATTGAGCTAAATTCGCCGTTAGTCGGATCGTGTGCGGTTGCCGTTCGCTGTCCTTTGGCCTCTGAGGCGACACCCAACAATCTTGATGTACAGAGGTTGAAAATTATTTCAATTTTTCCTCTAATCGAAGGACTAAAAACTTTCAGGATTGGAAATGGAATTACCCTCGCTGAAACGTTTTTTGGTAATAGTCCAAGAAATACAGTGGAGAAACATGTGGCGCAAGGCTTTTCTGATGCACGGCGCAGAAACTGTAGCCCAGCTGCAAACGTAGAAGAATTCATCATAATAATCCGTCCAAAATTTTTGGGTATGAGAGAAATAGGCGGGAAAAGAGTTTTTGGGCAAGCTGACGATCTGCTCTGCGTCTTCGACACCAGACGGCAGGATGCATAGAGATCGCGCTAGAGCGCAGGAATTGTTTGATGCCCAGCGTTTAGCACGAGATACCCACCCCGGATCTCCTCCCCTAGCACGATCTCTATGTACTCTGCGGTCTGTTGTCAGAGACGCAGATCACCGGAAGGCTTGAGCTGTGCCTTTAAAACACACCTCGCAGAAAAGGGCTGCATGCAGTCGCATCGCACCCTCCAAGGCCGCATCGGCTTACATAAGTGAAAGTATTCAGATGCCATTCGTACTTGATTATTTCACTATTCAAATACATAGCTTTTCTCCACTCGCTGTTGAAAAAGCACGCTTTGGTCATGCTCGTGTGTTCCCAGCGGCTTACTTTCCTCCAAGCTGACGGTTAAGCCATTGCTCCTTTTTCGTCATTTTTGCTGCCATAACGCTTTGAAGCGTCGCTGTGGTGATGAAATCGCGTTCATGGAGATGAATAGTAAGCCATTTACTGAGAAGCGCCTTAATGATGTAAGTCATTTACCATCTTCCCAGTCTTTTAGCGGCAGGCTGCTCAGAGCTCCTTACATTCAACCCTCCAACCCAAGACGATTTGCTTTCCCAGAACTCTAACTCGTTTTAGGTGTTTGTAAGTTATTAAGTTAGCCTTCTCCTATCGAAAGCTCGAGTCACAAGCTCTGGGTTAGTATTTCTTAGAAGCTATACCAGAAGTCTGAACTCTCTTAATAGACTACGGTTGCCTTCTGTTATCGTGTCAGGAAGGGGGTCAAATAATCAATGTTTTGACCTATCAATAATCAATTGCAGAAATTGCGCGGAAAAGTGGCGATGAGCGAAAACCACGTGTCAATGAAGACAGTCGACGTTTCGCAAGCTCTTGTCATCAGAAGAAGAAGCCCCTCCAGCATCGAACCTTCCTAGGTTCCCCTTTATTGTTTTTGCCTCATCTGTTTGTAAGAATCGACTCTCGAATCTCAATCTGTTGATTCAGTAATAGTTGTAAATAGCAGTCTCTAACACCAAACTGAATTTACACTAGGGACTCGACTGGTCAACTTTACGGCTCCTACTCTGCTCGGAAGAAAAGTTGCCTCTATTCCGCGTTCGATTTCAACTACATACTGATAACCTTTTGGCACGGCTTATCATCTCATAGTGGTCAGATCCCTCCGGAACTCCACCCAATATCGATGATTGAATCCCTACAATGAGTATTTCGATTCTCGAAACCCCTTCTGTAGTGAGGACGATTGCTTATTAAGCAAGGGTCTGCGAAAAAAAAGTAGGCGATCTTTTCAAAAGATAGGTTTATCGTAGACAGAACATTCATAATTGCATTCATCAGGATCATCCAGCTTCGACATCTTTGGAAAAAAAATGAAAAAATCTCGAAAGTTCATCGAAAGGAAGTACTTTCACATCAATTGCGTCTCCTGAACTCCATTGTAAATGTCAATAGAGAGTGAAGAAGGAACACAAGTATGTAGAAACTCTCGGCTGATGCCAGTTTGTCACGGAATCCCTCGAAGATTTGAACTAAAATTGAAAAGGGTTGGGCAACAGAAATGACGAACTTTACGAAATTCTGCCTTGCACTGCTTTGGCATTGCTATTGTTAGAATAGACATTTCAAGAGCGAGTGTTCTCCTTATGATGCGGCCATGTAAAACGCTTACAGTGGTCGTTCTCATGTTGCAGGTATTTTTCATTGCTTATGACTAGCTCGCACCCTTCCGATCAAGGCAGAAATTAGTTATAAGGAGCAATAATAATCGCGCACACCTCTGATACTTACTTCCTCGCTCGTCCTGGTGCAAATAGAACTCTAACATGAATTGCTATCAGATTATGATGAAGCTGACGAGTTGCAAGCAACGTGTAAAGCCTCTGAAGCGACTCGACTATATTGTATTTTCGGAGACAGAACAAAACGAATCTAGCAATCTCAGTCTACCAAAGTCTTCGAAACAGATTTTCTCATCTCTTTGTGCGCTAGAAAAGTTGACTGTGCTGCCATGGAGAAGTAGCTTTTTTCCCAGCTATGACTAATGAATTTGGAATAAGCCTGTGAAGTAGCTTAATATTAGGTTGATGCATAATTATTGCGGATTTTTCCGCGGCTTTTTTTCTCTAAATAGAAGTTGAATATTGAGTTCGGGTTTTCTCTATAAATGATCTACTTGATTTCCTCTACAAGAAGATACTCAAGAAACCATTCGTACATTCGCGGAATTAGGCTTTACTACTTCGATAAAGATTAGAAGGTAACCCAGTCATTCCGCGATCTCAGTAACTTTCGGCGATCGTTCATTAGGTGATCTAATGAAGGTATACATGACTTCCTGGCGGTCAAAACACAATTATTTTGATATTTTCTATTTCTCCTGCATTTTACCTGCCTCTATATATTAGTTTGATGCATAATTATTACGGATTCTTTCCATCAAATTTTACTCAAAGAAACTATAGAAATACTAAGCAAAGACATATTCAAATAACTACTCTGAAACTTATTCACCATCTACGTCAACCACTGCTTCCCATTGATTAGTTAGTCGGATCCCAGAAGCGAAGAAGTTTTGATCCTTACGGGCGATCCACGCTTGACATCGGCCATCAAGTCATACAAATTGACGTAACATCTATTTCCTAGCCATTTTTTTATGAACGGTTGAAGAGATAATCCTTAGCAGTTTTTGCTGGTGAATATGGCAGATTTAGGGGCAGATCTCATTTCTTGGTTGGCTCTGGTTGATTGTTCGATCGCCGAAAAGTTACTGAGATCGCGGAATGACTGCGCCACCTTCCAATATTTCTCGAAGTAGTAAAGCCTAATTTCGCGAATGTGCGGATGGTTTTTTGAGTATATTCTTGTAAAGGAAATCAAGTGGACCATTTTTAGAAGAAACCCGAACTCAATATTCAAATTCTATAAAGAGAAAAAATCCGCGATAATTATGCATCAACCTAATAAAATGTTTGGATAATAAGATTACAATCAACCAATCAAAGTTAAAGTGAATCGCTCTACGAAAGTTAATCCTACGACAAATTTAAGTGATTCTTAATGTCACTTACGTTTTTGGAACAGCCATTTACAAGGAAAAAGAGATTCCAGTGAATCCAAAAATGGCAAGGCGCATGGAGGGGTTGATTTCAGATCGCTCAATCGCATTCCTGTATCTTCATCAATATCTGTCGGTCGGTATTGGATGCAACTGAAGCGATACATTCGACTCCGTCTAACCCTCTATACGATTATTTGATGGAAACTACAGTTATGCTTCATTGTTTTTGGTACGATTCAGTACTGTCTTTGCTGAAACTCAACTCTATAACCATTTTTTCATTTTTTTTGAATTTTGGAATTGCTCACAGTCTGGTGCATCTATTCGATAAGCAGTCCTTCGTATAGTGTTGTCGATGAGAATTAGGAGTGATTAACAAGAATATCTAGAATCGAAGCAACGATGTTGTAATTGATTTATGATCCAACATCACATAAGGGACTGTATCACAAAGTAAGTAAGATAAAGTCGGGCAGTCACTGTCTGACTGAAATCAAAAATCATTGAGTAGGCAACGAATGTGAATGTTTTACACAATAGAACAAGAGTTATCTGATAACATTCATTTCTAAGGGCACATGTACGGCTTATGCTAACATCAGCTTCGACTACGGAGTCCTGGACTCCCTTGACTGCAACTACTACAGACTTGAACGAGACTACATTGTTGATCCAGGACAGTGTACACCAGTAACAGCTTTGATCTGAGTCCATATCCTCTTGCAAAGTCAAATAAATTGTTGATCTCGCTCTTTTTGTCTCGAACTATACAATACGTTGATTGAGGAAAAAGAAACAATCCCGTATTGGCCACTGGCTTAGGGCGCTTGCTGACTGGATCCGACAGCTCCTCCGACGTCTTGATGGTCATATTTCTTCATGAAAGCTCTTAACAGAATTAGTAGTATTTCTCGTGTCTTCCGCCCGGGCAACTTTAAAAGCACCACACTGGCTTCTTACGGAAATGATTGGAGACCTTGCTCACAAGCTCGAGAAAGGCGATGAATGAAGAGATCACAGGTGATACAGGTGTAAGAGAAAGACTGGTTTTTTGCTCATCACTAATACGAGTACTCGTATAATAATTTGAGCCTGTTCTGGTACTCTAGCCCACTCAGAAGCAACTGAAATCGGTGAAAACGATGACAGCATAAAAAAATAAGAGAATGAAACCTTGGGCGGTGAAAGCTGACAGCGCAAAAGAATAAGAGTATGGAGTCTCCTGCGTTAATCACACCCACTTTTAACCCATTGCGTACCGCTTGCTGCACATGGTGCAGCAAACCCCTTCGCCTCTGCGTGTCAGCGTTTTAGTCCAGGATCACTCTACAGTTTGAATAAAGTTCGGATAGCACACACTTTGCGATCCCCTCAACCGCTCTCTGTGGTCGCGTGCTCCGCTAGTAACGCCGGTGCGTCGATTCTAGGGTTAAGGTGTATCAAAATCTTTTTTGGGATGCTTCTCTTCATTCGTCATCAGTTCGCTATGGTGCCTTGAGGTCTGCTCTACATTGTTTGCAGCTGCCTGACTATCCCTCTTCTTTCTTCTGGCTTTTCAGAGTTAGGCTATCAGATTAGTTACTTTTTGTACAATACCGTTGCTGGTAATAAGCTGTCACCTGTCCTGATTGTGATCACCGGTCCTCTCGAGCGGAGGTCAGTTAGATCCCCACCCGCGCTTCGGAGAGATATGGGAGCCCTATAGTGTGTTTCAAAAGTATGTGCACACCCAACATTTTGTTTTTTTGGGAATACCATTGCTTTCTGTGACCTGTGACCTTTACCATTCAATTCCTTGTGTGCGATAACCTACGAACACTTATTCTGAGAGAGCATCGTGGCTGCTAACATAATTTTTTATGAAAGAAAAATTTCTTCTTTGTTTCAAAAGTATGTGCACACTCAGCAAAAAACAGAAATATAACCGAGATCAGGAATCAATAGGGCCACCTAAATTTCTGTAGAGGCTATCGACTATGAGGAATCGTTTGAGAATGGTTTCGTCGCGGTAGGTTCTTTAGTTACCTTTGGAATGAAAAATTTTGAGTGTACACATACTTTTCGAACGGCGACTGGGCCGCTCTTTTTCATACATTGCTAGATTCACTCGAGACCCTGGCAGCTATCGCTCACAACCTATTTCTGGCCGCCCACGTATTTTGACTGCTCAGGACAACAGGAAAATAGCCCGTTTTGTGGCGAACACCTCTTTGTCTGTGAGTTAGATCCGAGCTCAGATGGGTTTACCAGTCTCGCGTACGACCGTTTGGCACTCTATCTGCTCTGATGAGTAGAACACACGAGAGACCACGAAGAAGGCTGTTCGACTCAGTTCTCGACACAAGCTGACAAGGCTGGAGTTTGCTCGCGCAGACCACCAAAGAGCCTCCTCCGACACTCCTTCTCGAAAATACGAGTGGCTCTCGGCGAAGATACCTTCAGTAATGACAAAATCCATCCGGCCCCTCGATGTTGTGCTTATTTTCATCAGAAAAGATCACTTAGGAACAGAATGGGTACAACACATTGCTTGTTCAAAAAATAGGGAAATCCTGAGAATTCTCGAACAACCGTCCCTTACTCCATGATGTTGCCATATTCCTACGAGCAAACTCCAGCCTTGTCAGCTTGTGGCGAGTACTGAGTCGAGTAGCCTTCTTCATAGTCTCTCGTGTCATACTCATAGGAGCGGATAGAGCGCCAAACGGTCGTACGCGAGACTGATAAACCCATCTGAGCTTGGATCTGACTCACAGCTAAAAAGTATTCGTCACAAGACGGGCTATTCTCCTGTTGTCCTGAGCAGTCAAAATACGTGAATGGCCAGGAATAGGTTGTGAGCGATAGCTGCCAGGGTCTCGAATGAATCTAGCAATGTATGAAAAAGAGCGGCCCAGTCGCCTTTCGAAAAGTATGCGCACACTCAAAATTTTTCATGCCAAAGGTAACTAAAGAACCCACCCTGGCGAAACCATTCTCAAACGATTCCGATAACCTCTACAGAAATTTAGGTGGCCCTATTGATTCCTGATCTCGGTTATATTTTTGTTTTTTGCTAAGTGTGCACATACTTTTGAAACAAAGAAGAAATTTTTCTTCAATAAAAAATTATGTCAGCAGCCACGATTTTTCTTCAATAAAAAATTATGTCAGCAGCCACGATGCTCTCTCAGAATAAGTGTTCGTAGGTTATCGCACACAAGGAGTTGAATGGTGAACGTCACAGGTCACAGAAAGCAATGGTATTCCTAAAAAAGCAAAATGTTGGGTGTGCACATACTTTTGAAACACACTGTATAAAATCCGAGTTTCTAGGCAACTAACTATCCTCGAAGAATGTAGTAGTGATCAGGGCAAGAAAATTGGAACTAACACAAACTAAATCTACATAATTTAAGCCAAGTTGTCAATATCAACAAACAGGGATTACAGCTCATATGAGGAATGGAAGATGGAAAGAGTTGGACATATGTATATAGAAGTATCCCCGCTGCAGTACCGTGGTGGCAACCAAAATGATAGATCATTCACTAGTTGCACAAAGAGTACAGGTGCGTTTGGTTTTGAGAGCGTATCGTTTTCTCAAATCACGAATCTCACTTGAAGGAGCGAAAAAACGTACCCTCTATTGCAAAAATATACTGCTTACGAGATTTTGGGCGTTGGAGTAGCTTCTCAACTTGAATTTAGGCATGCAGTTTGCAAACTGTAGAAAAGTGCTATTTCTTCAGAGTAGGCATGCGATTCAGTGTGACTGGCGAGTACTTAATCTTTGCTATTTTTCCAATTCAAAAACGCTAAGCCGGCTTGAACGCATGGGCAAATTCACCCAACTTGAAAGAAATCGGTAACGAAGTGATCAGTACAACCTGAGCAACGCGATGATGTACCTTTTGCTTCATTCTGGGATATAATAGCTGCTTCTCAATCCCCTGAATACTTCAAATGAAATCAAATGCCTTTTTGTTTTAACCATAGCAAGCGTAGATGCTAAGGACATGTCCTCAAGAACGTTGAAGGGCCAAAAACTTCAGACTTAAGCTTTTTCAATTTTTCAATTTACCACTACATATTGAGAATACCGGCTAAGTTCACCTATGTAATATTCTTGTAATATTAGAACTACCAAATTATGAAAAAAAGACAAAAGCTACTCCCGTTTTTTTGTTTTTATGTTTTTTCGAGCAGTCAGGGTGGGAGTTATAGGCTAACCAATTATAGTACCTATTAATTGCACAAAGCAATCCTCATACTTCATTCAATTGCTGTTAGAAGGTAAAGCATTTCGGCGCTAGTCGAACCTTTTTTGGAATGCCTCTCCTCGTTCGGCTCCACATTCAAAATCGTAGGGGCTCCTGAAGGAGTATGTGGCCTACACTACAGGGACTTGCGGCTCACAGACCGATTGACTAACTGACTTGATTACTCTGTCTGACTTTTCCCTTTATTTTCCCCTACCTTCTGGAACTAGGCCCTCAGTCTTGTTTCTTTTGGTGCAATGTTATTTCTTGTAATCACACGATTCTACATAGTAAGGACATTGCAAAATTCTACTCAACGTCCGACATTTTAGATGAGCTGAAGCGGTCATATAATTGTCAGACTTCATGATGTTAAATGTAAAACGAGGAAGGTGGAATAACTGCTCCATGTTCATTGCCGTGGATGGCTCACTCCACGATCTACTACTGAATAGTATCGAATGGATGATATCGTTAGTCGCTGGACGCATTCAAGTTTGCCCCCATCAGCTCTCGTTTTTCTCTTCCTGATTGTGTTTCCACTTTGCCTTACTTTAAAGACTATTGAACTCACCTTAAAGATAAACACCCTTATTTGCTAGTATTGGATTTGTTTTCGCTTCTACTTGCTTACGATTCCATTTTCAATCCCAAAGGTGTCGTGGATGGCCTACTCCGCGATCGGCTACTGCAGTATTTGGCGGGAAAAGAGGGTATAAAAGGCGTTCAAGACAGGTGGTTTCCTCACCCCTTTTTTATTTGTTGGTGATTCTGTTATTAACTATTATTTCGCTCGTGTATTTGTAAATAACTTCGATTGAGGGCTTATATGAATGATTATGGTTCGGCAATTAGCAGCTGTGGATAATACAAAAACCACGATTTGAGGGCTACCCCTCAGCATAAGTCATACATTTAATGAGGGAGATATCATGATTTTTATGTTCTAAGCTTGAACTTGGCATTGGATATGGAAAAGCAGCGTCAGTCTAACAACCGTAAAGTGAAACTATAAATTGTGAAAAAACCATTTCAGCAGTCAGCGAGGGAGATCTCGTCCATCTACCTGTTTTTTTGGCTGTGTAACACTTATTTATTAACGATACTTCATAGATTGAGCTGGCACTCAAAGTGATTTCAGCGGATACTTTTCCTCCGTGCTTGCGGCCTAAACATTGTCCATAAAACATCCATGTGGTTATTACCATAGCCGCCCAGAGCGTCGCTGTGGTGATGAGTTTACATCCATGGAGATGAGTAAAAAACTCGAAAACTTTTCAATGTTTGGAGTCATTTGCCGTTTTCTCATTCTTCGAGCGGCAGGTTAGTCAAACTTTCTTACAATGAATCCTTCAAGCGAGTGTGCTGAAAAAATTAGAGCTTTCTGCATTGGATGGGAGGGTTTCTAATACGAATGTTTTCCCAAGAGCTTTGAATCCTTTTAGGTGGTTGCGGGTCAATGAGTCACCTTTCTTTCATCCAAAATCGCACTAGTATTTCTCCGAAGCTACCCACGAAACCTAATTTCCGTAGACTATTGTCGCCTTTTGTGAACGTTGTTGGCTCTCCAAAGAGCAGTACTTGAGACCAGAACTGAACACCTACTTGGGACTCGATTGGTCAACAAACCGCTTCTACCCTTCTTACTAGAAAAATCTGCCAATTAAATTAAAGTCTTTCTCATTGGAAACCGAATCATGCGCCTCTCGGATTTGTGGTGATAATAGTCCAAGAAATACAGTGGTGGAACATGTGACCCAAGGTTCCTCCAATGCACCACGCAAAAACTGTAGCGCGGCTGCGAACGCAAAGACTTATCGCAATTTCTCGACCAAACTCAACACACAGTGTGCGCTCGCAGAAAAAGGCTGCATAAGGTCGCATTGCATCCTTCAAAGTTGCATCGGCTCACATAAGTGAAGGTGTTCAGAAGCTATTCGTATTTGACTATTACGCTATTGAGATACATAGCGTTTCTCCACTCGCTATCTAACAAAAATGCTTTGGTCAGACTTCTGAGTTCCCATTAAATGCAGCAAATTCCTTCCCTCCACGCTGGTGGTTGTGCCATTGCTCATGGCACATCCCTTTTTGTCATTTTTGCCGCCGTAACCCTTTGTAGCGTCGCAGTGGTGATGTACTCACGTTCATAGAGATGAATAAAAAAACATTTACTGAAAAGCTCCTTAATTGTGTGAGTCATTTACCATATTCCTAGTCTTTGAGCGGCAGGTTGGTCAGAGTTCGTTACATTCACCCTACAAATAATTGTTTTCAGGAAAATTGAGCCATCTGTATCCATATGTAAGAGTACCCAATACGATTTGCTCTCTCAGAACTCTAACTCGTTTTAAGTGTCTGTGAACATAAAGTTAGCCTTCTCCCATCGAAAGCTCGAGGCACAAGCCCTAAGTTAGTATCCTTCAGAAGCTATACACAGAATCCTGAACTCTCTTTATAGACAATGGTTGTCATCTGCTATCGTCGTGAGCTCTTCAAATAGCAGTCCTAATACCAAAATTGAATTTCCACCACGGACTCGATCGGTTATTTTTACCGCTTCCACCCTGCTCAGGAGAAAAGCTCTCTCTATTCGGCGTTTGCTTTCAATTACATACCTGGGAGCTTTTTGGCACGGACCATCATCTGTTAGTGGTGAGATCCCTTCAGAACTCCACCCAATACCGATGATCGAATCCTACAATGAGCATGTTAACTCCCTGAAACCCCTTCCGTAGTGAGGATATTTCGGTGCCTTTTGCACGAATGCCTATTGAGCAAGGGTCTGCGACAAAGTTGGCAGTCTGTTTGAAAAAAATTCATAACCACGGTCATCAAGATAATCCAGCTTCAAACATACTTTGATGGGTAGGAAATGAAAAAACTCCTAGTAAATGTCAAGAGAGAGGGAAGAAGGAGCGCAAATGTGTAGAAATCCTTGGTTCAGTCTTTCACAGATTCCTCGATGAGTTTGAACATAAATTAAACAGTGTCAGGCAACAAAAATTACGAACTTTACGAAATTTGGCCTTGCACAAATTGAGGAGGGACATGGGGCAAATTGGTGAAGTTAGCGTCTGCGGAGTAGAAATCATGATCATCCTCGACTCTTTTGCACTTACAACAACGTCAAATTGTTTTCGGCAGCCTCACTTTGTGTGGTTCAGTGAGGACGCTTGGGCAAAACGCTGGCCAGAGCGGTTCTCTATTTTGGCACTGCTATAATTATTATAGAATTGATATTTCAGGAGCGATTGTTCTCTTTATGATACGACCGAGTAAAATTCTTGCAGTGGCTATTTTCATGTTGCAGGTATTTTTCATTGCTTATGTCTAACTTGCACCTTTCCGATTGCGACATTCCGCTGGAAATTAGTGAATAAGGAGCAATAAAAACGCTACCAGATTGTGATGAAGCTGAATGAGTTGCAAGCAACGTGTTAAGCTTCTAAAGGGAATACATAATATTCGGAGACAACAGAGCGACTCTAGCAATTTCCGTTTCCCGCGAGTGCAAGTCTTCAAAACAGACCTTCTTATCTCCTTTAAAGCTAGAAAAGTTGACTGTGCTGTCTCTCAACTGCAACTAATGAGTTTGAAATGAGCCTGTGAGACGTTTAATATGCGTAAGTTAATCCTACGAGAAATTGAAATGATTCTCAATATCACTCATGTTTTTGGAACATCCAGGTGAGAGAAATCGAGGATTCCGGTGACTCCAAGAATCTTAAGGCGCATGGAGGGGTTGATTTCAGGTAGCTCAATCGCATTCCTGTATCTTCATCAAACTTTGTCGATCGGTATTGGATGCAACTGAAGCGATACATACGACTTCGTCTAACTCTTTATACGATTGTTTGAAGACGTGTTATTTGATGGAGAACTGCAATTATGCTTCATTGTTTTTGGTACGATTCAGTACTGTCTTTGCTGAAATTCAACTCTTGTCATTTTTTCATTTTTCTATGTCACAGTCTGGTGCATCTATTCGATAAGCAGTTCTTTGTATAGTGTTATCGATGAGGATTAGGAGTGATTGACAAGCATATCTCAAAAGCAAGCAACGATGTTGTAATTTATTTATGATCCAACATCACATAAGGGGCTGTATCACAAAGTAAATAAGATAAAGTCGGACAGTCACTGTCTGACTGAAAGCAAAATCATTGAGTAGGCAACGAAACAAGTCAACAAGAATCGGATCAAGATGGATCATAAATAAATTACAACATCGTCAACAAGAGTTATCTGATAACATTCATTTCTAAGGGCACATGTACGGCTTATGCTAACATCAGCTTCGACTACGGACTCCTGGACTCCCTTGACTGCAACTACTACAGACTTGAACGAGACTACATCGTTGGTCCAGGACAGTGTACACCAGTAACAGCTTTGCACTGAGCCCATAACTCCTTACAAAGTCAAATAAATTGTTGATCTGTCTCTCTTTGTTTCGATCCATACAAAACACTAATTGCACAGAGAGGAAAAATTAATGATTCCGTGTTGACCGCTGGGCCAGAGCGCTTACTGACTGGATCCGTCAGCTCCACCGCCGTCTCGATGATCCTATTTCTTCATGGAAGGTCTTAACAGGATTAGTAGTATTTCCCGTGTCTTCCGCCCGGGCAGTTCTGACCACACTGGCTTCCAACGGGAACCATTTCAGACCTTGCTAACAAACTCGAGAAAGGCGATGAATGAAGAGATCACAGGTGATACAGGTGTAAGAGAAAGACTGGTTTTTTGCTCATCACTAATACGAGTACTCGTATAATAATTTGAGCCTGTTCTGGTACTCTAGCCCACTCAGAAGCAACTGAAATCGGTGAAAACGATGACAGCATAAAAAAATAAGAGAATGAAACCTTGGGCGGTGAAAGCTGACAGCGCAAAAGAATAAGAGTATGGAGTCTCCTGCGTTAATCACACCCACTTTCAACCCATTGCGTACCGCGTGCTGCAAGCCCCTTCGCCTCTGCATGTCAGAATCACTCTACAGTTTGAATAAAGTTCGGATAGCACACACTTTGCGATCCCCTCAAAAACCGCTCTCTGTGGTCGCGTGCTCCGCAAGTAACGCCGGTGCGTCGATTCTGAAAAAAACGCCGGGCCCATGCAGCAGCCAACGCGAAATGTCTACAGTACGCAATGGATTAAGGTGTATCAAAACCTTTTTGGGATGCTTCTCTTCACTCGCCGTAAGTTCGCTATGGTGCCTTGAGGTCTGCTCCATTGTTTGCAGCTGCCTGACTGATCCCTCTTCTTTCTTCTGGCTTTTCAGGATTAGGCTATCAGATTAGTTTTTTTGTACAGTACTGTTTATAGTAATCACCTGTCACCTGTCTTAATGGTGATCATCGGCCTTCCCGAGTGGAGGCCAGTTAGGTCTCCCTTCGTCCCTGTTGTGAGAGGAAGAGTCTTATCTAAGAGTATAGGGGCAAGAGAAGGAGCCTTATCTGAGGGTATAGGGACTCTCCGGCGCGTGTCGCGTGCTCGTCCCTTGCCCCACCGCTAAAAATTGTAGATACCTCTCAGTTAGGCATATTCACTACTGTTTACTTCAATAATACATGGGTAATGCTTTAGTCTGGGTTCTGATTGTCTACCTATTATATCTCAATGTTTTACTGATGTTATGAGGATGATTCGTTTAGAAGTTTACTTATGTCCCTAAGCTCTTCATAACCCTCGTATGAAGTGCAGTAGTTGAGCAGGCCAGGAATATGTTTTGTTTCGAACAAAAACAAACGACATAATTTTAGCCTCTTGGGATCATGTCGGATCATGTTCCCGCCCTTTGGCGACACCCGCCGGAGTGTCCCCTATATTTTTAATGCGATCGAGCCAGAGTGGTCCAGTGGAGAGACTGTAGGTGTAGATGCGTCATGTAGAGCTCCCACATCAGAAATGATCGTTGGAGAGTGAGCAAAACCGATTGACCATTTTCACATTGTACTTAGTGAAATCGAGTACGTGGCGCAGTTCAAAGCGAATTCTCAACACATCATACTCAGTGACCAATCAGCCCCTACAAGCACTGAAGCGTGCACCCCATGTACATGCAATTACTTTTCGGATTGAACCCAAGTACATGGCGCAATTAAAATAAAGCATTTTTAATACTAGTGAATATCAGCTGGTAGAGTTTGACGAGCTAAACTAAACGGTAGTTCGAGCTTTTGGATTACTCTACTCTGGACCGATTTATGGAGGAAAGACGAAAAAGAGGCGAATTCGCGGTATTTGCGTGAATTTTCGAGTTCTTACTGCGAGTACTGTAGATATGTTCTACGACAAGGACTTTTTCGAAAATGCCGGAAGTGTGATATCTGAGCTGCTGAGAGAATGTCAGATGTTCATGGAATAAGCAGAGCTCCAGAAGTAACCTGAAAATAGGACAGGAAACCGCAAAGACATTTTGCCACATGAAAACGCATGCCACTCCATGTATCCATATGTGCTCCCCTAAACCACCATCTTGGTCGATGTCGCACAGATTTTTCGATTAGCGCATCTATTGTCTGAATATGTTGGAAACGGGTGAGTGAATTGATCGCACAAAAGGGCATGATTTTTTACCGTCGCATCATCCGTCCAATTCCCAAAGCCTTCAGAACAATCATAGCCGATGATGCCCATTAGGTTGG
Source organism: Haemonchus contortus (assembly GCA_000469685.2). Lineage (NCBI taxonomy): Eukaryota > Metazoa > Nematoda > Chromadorea > Rhabditida > Trichostrongylidae > Haemonchus > Haemonchus contortus. Next base: position 43,412,983 of record LS997565.1, read on the forward strand.
TAAAAGTAGTGACTTTGCTTCTTTTTTGTGCGATAAAACGATAGTTCGGCTTAAAAGGTTCTTCAAGGCTTTGCGCGGAAATATTGCTCCTACACTTATCGGTTTGAATAATCGGGTACAATAAAGTAACTACTGACCATCTGAAGCTACTCACCTGAAGCTTCCTAGCAGACGGTTACCAAACTTCTTTCTAGATTCAGCTGATCGAGGGGCGCTGGCAAGATTAAACGATATTGCTGTTTCGATGAATTGCCCATTTTGATGAGCCGATCTGGTGGTTCGAACTTGATTAATACTAAATAATTACTGATTGTAAAAAAAGTTCAATGGTGATCTCGTTCAGCCTTCCAGACCTCTTTCCTTGATCGTGAGATCGTGCATCTAATACCAATAGAAGAGTTCTCAGGAAAGCAAAGGTGTTGAACTTTAAGATGCGATGATTGCTCAGGTCAGCGGTGTGCAGTGCGCGACTTGTGGAGGAAATACCCATTAGCCCATATTCATCGTATCGATCACCAGAAGAAAATCCTCGCTTCGCTATAACTTCACACACTTTTAAATTATTTATTAATGATGTAACATAGAGTAATATGCCACTACCAAAAACTCCAGCCAACTTTTTCCTCCACGCTGGCAATCAAACCGTTGTTCATGGAACATCCATGTCATTTTTGCTGCCAAACCTTTTAAAGCGTCGCCGTGGTGATGAGTTCTCAGACATGGAGATGAATAGAAAACCATTCACTGAAAAGCTCCCCAATGTTGTAAGTCATTTGCCCTCTTCTCAATCTTCGAGCGGCAGGTCAGTCAAAGATTCTCACCATGATCCCTTCAAACGAGTGTGCTGGGTAAAGTTGAGCTTTCCCTATTCAGATAGAAGAGTCACCATTACGAGTTGCCTTTTCAGAGCCATAATCTCTTTCAGGTTGTCACAATTCATTGACTTGGCTTTTTTTATCGAAAACTCAAATTTAGCATTCCTCTAAAGCTAGACACAGAAGTCTGAACAGTAGTCATAGACTGTTGTTGCCTTTTATTAATGTTGTTAGCTCTTCAATCAGCAGTTCTGAGACCGAAACGTCCACTCCAGAATCGATTGGGTAACAAACCGCTTTTGCCCTGCTCGCCAGAAAAGACCTCCCTATTCGATGTTTTCTTCAACTACATATCTGAGACCTTTTCGGCATATGTGATCCTCCTAGTAGTGGTGAGCTCTTTTCAGAACTCCACCCACAGTCGGTAAGTTAATATCATCCTCTGAGGATAGTAGAACCGAGAAACTCTTTTCGTAGCTAGCGTATATTGCTCAAAAGCTTATCAAGAAAGAGGCTACAAAAATAGTTTCTTGCTGGCTAGCTCTTCAAACCGTCCAGAACAACGGTCATTCGGATCATTCAAGGGTCAATCTTCAGATTCCCATTAAAAACGTCAAAAGTTGACAATTATTGTAGCTGAATCTTCAGTAAATGTAAAGTTTGGCACGGAGATTCTCGATAACATGGAACAAAAGTTGAAAGCGTGGACATATTTTAATATAAACAAAGTAGCAAAGAACTGAGCAAAATTCGGATTGTATGAGATGGAGGAGGGACATGCTCCAAAGTCGGCGGTGCTGGAGCAAAAAACGAGTGCTGCAGTGCATCACTCTTGACTCTTTTTTTTACTTATAACGACGTCCATTTTTTTTTGGTGAACTCGCTTTTGCGACGTCCATTTTTTTTTTGGTGAACTCGCTTTTGCGTGGTTCAGTGAGGACAGCTGAGCAAAAGCTTACGAGAACGGTTTTTCGTTTTTATGTTGCAATCATGAGACATTTCAGAAGCGCTTCATCTGGTCATGATGTTGAGAAGCAAAACGCTTGCGGTTGTCGTTTTCATCTTGCAGGTATTTTCCGTTGTTTCGTTCGAAATGGCCTGTCCCTGGGAAGCATTAATAATCATACATATATGGTTTCGTCAAGTACGGCCTTGGCCGATCCAATCGAATCAGAACTGAAACGTCAGTGACTTTAACGTTATCATGGGGGTGTTGGGTTAAGTGGACAATGTTCATTCTTAGGCTGGACTCAATTCCCTAAGTTCCGACAATATTGCGATTTCCTTCTGACAAAGTCCCCGAAGCCTTCCGATTTCCGTAAAGGCTTGCAAGATCGATTGAGCTATCACAGAGAACCCTTTTCTCTTAACTGCAACTAATGAATTGAAATAAAGGTGTCATTGGAGAGCAGCTAGATGAAATGTTAGCGTTATAGAATCATGATCGATCAACACCCCTTTTATTAATGACCACTATGAATAAATGAAACCATTCTATGTGCCACTCATTTTTTAGTAGCAGTCAGTCAAGAGAGATCGAAGATTTCAGTGATTCCAAAAATGTTAAAGTGCATGGAAAGGTTCGTTCCAGGTCGCTCAATCGCCTTCCTGCACCATCACTAATATTTGTCGGTTGGGATATAATATTGAAAAAGATAACTACTTATACACATATCCGACTAATTCCCTACACGATTGCTTGAAGACGTGTTATTCGATCGAGAACTGCACATATGCTCTATTCCAAAAGGTACAATTCAGCATTGTCTTTGTTTAAATTCGATTAAACATGACCATTTTTTAACGTTTTCAAATCTATTGACCGCTCGCTGTCTGGTCTATCTGTTGGATAGGTCTTCGTATAGTGTCATCGACGATGATATGGGATGGTGTGTCAGACAGATGGATTATGATCTCAAATTGAACCAACAAAGTGGTAATTTATTTGTGGTGCAGTGTGTACTATATAGGGTGCAGTATTTTGCTGAGGTGGTGTAGTAGCAAGTGGCGCACTTCAAAAACACATGGCCACAGGTTCGAATTCCGGGTCGATGTATTATTAAGATAACAAGCCTTCCATCCCTCCCAGGTCGGCTAATTGGAACCAGAGAACCAGATTCGCTTGAGAGGATAAAAGTACAGGCTTGTACAAAGGCGGAAACCGCAATTCTTGTATGGGCCACATACGTATTCAATCCGCCACTACGAGTCCGAATGGAAGTCGAATGCGTAGGCGCATCCCTCTGACGAAATTAATTAACGCTCGGGATCTTTATCGTATGGGACTTAATGGTGCTGTATCCAAAAAAAAGCATAATAACGTCATGCAGTCATTGTCCAACCGAAATCGCATATACATATTTGAGTAGGCCATGAATGTGCATTGTTTCACACAACTGAAATAGAGTTATCTGGAAATAATCATTTTTAAGGGCACTTGCTGGGCTTTTGCTTATATCGAGTTCGTACCGTATTATCACTACCTTGACTGCAACTACTACAAAGTCGAACGAGACTCCATTGTCGATGCAGACACACAGTGGAAACCAGTGTCAGTTCTGCCATGAAGCCATAACTGTTTACAGAGTCGAATAAATTGTTGATCTCGCTTTCTTTGTCTCGATCTCGAATAAATTGATTGTAATGAGAAAAATGACAAGCGATTTTGGGATGACCTTTGGGTTGGGACGCTTGCTGGCTGGATCCCTCGTGACGGCGCTAGCGTCACTGCCATCTCGATAATCAGACTACTTTATGAAAGCCCCAATCAAAATAGTAGTATGCCCCGTATATCCCACCCGAAAAGAGTTCAGTGGATTACACCGGCTTCCGACGGAGACTATTGAGGATTGCTTGTACTAACGCGAGAAAAACGAAGAATAGGGGAACTACAAGTGATAGAAAAATCGGTTTTTGGCCAACTACTGATGAGAAGTACTCGTATGACAACTTGGATCTGGTTTCTACCTGAGCCCATTCAGTAACCTCTGGATTTGGTGAATTCGATAGTAGCAAAAAACGATGAAGCCATCGACGTCAATAAATCTTTCCCTCAGAATCGTAGTTGCTTCTTGAGCTTTCCATCCCTTCGAACTCTACCGAACTGGTATGGGTGGACACAAATATTGCCTGGCCACGGCACGACAATTCACTTTATAGCCCCAACGCACACTTTAAACGCCACCACGTTTCTGAATGGAAGTTGAATCAGGGGCATCCAGAAAACAGATCGATTATCACTGAAAATTTACAAGCTCTACCGTTTAACGATACACGGGCCTTAAGGATGGAATGTTAGTCAAACCTTGAATCGTGCGGTATATCAGAGTTGCGTTTGAAGAGGAGATAACTGAGTAGGAAGATGTTCTACTGCCACATACTAGGGGTTGATGATCTTTCTTGCTAAAGACCACTGCTATGTTGTTAAGCTTTCTGTAGCACTGAAACTGTACCTTGGCGTGCTTCTTCATGGCAGTTAAGACAACAGTCCAAATGAATAAGTCATCGTTCAGTGGATATTTAAGACATCATTTGAAAAGACACAATGTGCCATCATACATTGAAGCGAGGAGATGATTGTGACTATGGCAGAAGCGCTGCTAAATGGTCAAAGGATAGAATTACATTATATTATAGCATCATTTTAAATGTCATCCTTCGATTGTAGAGCACGGACATATGAATTACACTCTTACTTTTGAATGGTGGCACAATTCATGCTGAACCGATTGATTTTCAGCCAATTTTTTGGAATGTCCCTTCGAAAATTGAACTGTTGTCAACTACAGTAATGACACACACCAAATTGAATAATAGTTCCCGCAGACCCTAAAAGAAACCGAATAAACATTCAGTCATAACCATCAGATGAGAGACAAGGGCATGGTGCGGAACAAGGAGAGTGATCGACATCAAGTGCAAAACAGTTGTGTCCAACGTCGAAGTTTTTCATCTACAAGGGATCTAGTAGAGGTGACCCTACTTGTTTGACCCTTTCAGTCTCACGCCATCTCGAACTGTAAGAAAGTGATGATATGAGAATTTCACAGCTTTCAAAAAAAGTTTTCCAAAAGTTGTTCAGTTGATTCCATGAATCGAAGCCTTTCATTCAATGGGCTCACTTGCCTACAGGAGCCAGATGGATTGGGTGGCTGAGTAAACGAGAAAACGCTAGACAGGCTGATTCGAAATGAAATTCATGAAAAAGTTTTCACAGGCTTGTCTGTTTGAATTACAGCTCATATGATGAATGGAACTCTGATGCAGTACCATGCTGAAAAGTGAAATTATAGAACATTATGTTTCTCACAAAGAATGCAGTATGAGGGGTTCCGATTAAGAGCGTAACTTCTTTTCGGTTATCAAAAACATGTCTTGGGAGAAACGTGCAATAGAGTAGCTTCTTGTCTCGAACTCGAACATCCACTTTGTAAACCATTGAGAAGTGCTAATTCTTGAAAGTAGGCATACAATTAACAGTGACTAGCTCGTTACTCATCTTGGCCATTATTCAATTTAATACCGGCTTCAACGCATGTCTGAATTCAACCAGCTTGAAAGAACTCGTATCGAAAAGATTGGTGCAATCTGAGCAACGTTACGGTCTACCTTTCTTTCTGTTCCGGGATATAATGGTCTTTGCACGGTTCCCCGAGTACGTTGAATAGAAGTGAATGTCTTCTGGTTATGACCTTAGCGAACGTCACTGCTGGTGGAGCGACTTCTCAAAAACTTTGATGGACTAAAGATTTCAGAACGGAAGTATTCAGGTCACCGCTCTGTAGAACACGACATTTTGAGTTTACCTGTGTGATATTCTATAGGAAAAATGTAAAAAGTTACTAAGATATGCAAAAAAGAAAAATTGAGAACTCCGCGTTCCCATCGTGACACAGTGCATTCTTCATAGTTCGTTTAGCTGCTGTTAGAAGATGAAGTCCCTCAGCGTTAGACATGATAGAAGAAGGTACTTCCACTGAACACCCCCGTCCATCGTCAGTATTCCTCGAAAAGAATCTACTCGACGTCTGACACTTTAGAAGGGCTGAAAACGTCATTTAAAAGGTCAGACGTCCTGATATCAGATGTCAGCCGAGGGAGGATGGGCTTACTATTTCATATATTAATGCCTCAATCATTATTGCGAAGTTCATCAAAGACATTTGGAGTTCGACGATTTGTTTGTCCCTGGAGTCGACCCGCTGAGTATGTACACCTGAACTCGATAATATTAGTACGGCCACAAATATTGCTAATTAGAAAGACTATTAACACTTTCAATTTGTTTCAAGAAGGTTGTAAGGTTGACTATTTAGAAGCTGAATGGAAGAAGGTAAGCATGGTTATAGCTCTTTGATATCCATTGATTTTGGCAAAAGCGATCGCACAATGCCTGAAAGGAAAGGGAATCTATGGCCATATGTGAAAGATGCTACACGATTTCGCGTTTCCTTCCAAATATTGGTCATAGCTTCCTTGCTCATTTGGCTTTGGACTGGATTACGGTAGGGCAAACAGCTTCATTTTGACATCCTTAAAGGCACTGTTCACGAAAAAATGATTTCGGAGATTTGCACATGGATTGAATTCGAAGCCCCATATGTTACCATTTGTGCAAGAGTGAGGTCGGAAAACGGTAGGAAAGGGCACAATAAGGGCAGGAACAGTGGAGGACGTGAGGCCTCCGCTCCTCGCTAGGCTGACTACGTGTTCTAATTGCCCTTCACCACATTTGCACTGGAGCGAAGTTCGTGAAAAATCGATAAGCTGGTTGGCAAATTGCCAGGTTCAAGACAGTAGTCTAAATCAGCTGTTGGGTGTGTTGTCTGTATTGTAGACATTGCGTCGCCTTCGTGCATTCTAGCTCGAACACTCCCTGACCGCAGTTTTTTCAATGTGAAACTCGTCCACCCCCCCCCCCCCCTTTCCAGCTCTTTTTTGACCTTTTGTAATTTTTTTGTTCATAGTCTTTTGCGCTTTTTTTGTTGTTATCGCTTTAATCTAAAGTAGTTCTATCAATTCCCATCAAAAGAGGGTACCCTAACTTTTTTGTGAACGGTGCCTTTAAAGTGAAACTATGGTTTGAAAAAAATGCCCATAAAATCATATTCATCGCGAGGGCTACCGAGGAAGAAGTTGTCCAGTTGCCTGGTTACCTGGCTTCACATTATTATCTATAATATATACCATAGAGCGAGCTGTCATTCCCAGTAATTTCGGCGTATTCATTTCCTCCACGCTGGCAGTCAAACCATTGCTCATGGAACGTCCGTGTCAATTTTGCTACCGTAGGCTTTAGAGCGTCGCTATAGTGATTAATTCACGTTCCAAGAGGTTGATGTTATAAAGCCATTCGCCCAAAAGCCATTGGTGTTTTAGGTTATTCCCCTTCATCCGTTTCTTGGAGCGGCAGGTTAGTCAGAGTTCCTTACAGCAGAACCTTCAAATTAGTGCTTCCAGAAATTGAGTTATTTGTATTCGTATGAAAGAGTTGTCATTACGAAGTGCCTCTCCAGAGTTCTAATCATTTTCAGGTTGGTTGTGAGTCGTTGAGACGGCTTTTTTCATTGAAACCGAAACCGTGGCCTAGCACTTCCTTAAGGCTACACACAAAAGAATAATCGTCTTCGGAGCCTATTGTCGCTTCTTCAAAAGCGGTACCCAAGACAAAATTGGACATCATCTCCAGACTGGATTAGTCAGCAAACCGCCTCCTCCCTGCTTGCAGGAGAAGATCTCTTTAGTCGGCTCAAGCGCCTACCGAGCAAGGATTTGAGAGAACGGGGTAGCAACCTGTTCACAGAAATTCAATTGGATATATTCAGACCATTCAGAACCAGATTCAGCTGAAGATTCACCTTGATTCGAACATAACTGGATCTAAAAAAATGAAGAAAGTCCAAGAGCTGTTAAATGAACCATCTTCGAGAGTTTGTTGCTCCTCCAGATTTTCTCGGTAATATCGTAAAGCTGGGAAACATCTCAATTATATCGTCACTTAGTGATATGTCTATCACCGAATTTCTCAGAGAGTTGGGGCAAAAACTGTCAAGGGTGGGGGGCATATTTTAATACGAACAAAGCAGAAATGAATTGGCGAAGTCCGGACTTGCATGGGTTAGGGAGGATTACGCATGGAAGTAGACGATGCTGGAGCAAAAGTCGCATCTTTACCAGTGTTGCATAACACCCACCATCACCCGCGACTTTTTTGCACATATAACAACGGCCAAGTACTCTCGGTAACCCCTTGACCGGGACAGTTTACTGTTATCTCTTTGCTATCGTGAGAATTGACATTTCAGGAGCGAGTTTCTCGTTATGATGTGGCCAAGTAGAACCCTCGCTGTGGTCGTTTTCATGTTGCAGGTATTTTCTATTGCTTATCCCTTAATTGACCTGTCTCTGATCTCGGCATTCCGCTAGAATATTTCGGTGTGAAGCAATGATAATTATCTACATATAAATATGATAAGTACTACCTCGTCCTTCCCAGCCAGATCAGAACTGTAACTTCAATGGTTATCAGATTATGATGAAGTGATGAGTTGTGGGCAATGTGTCCAGCCCCGCCCTATTTTTCCGAAAAAGGAACAGGCCGACGTTTCCAATGCAGACCCCATGCTATCATGATGAAAACTGTTCTTTTTCTTGCTCAACTTAAACTGATGAAGTCAAAAAAAACTGTGAAGCAGCTAACATAATTGCAAGCATTATAAAATCACAATCAATCCAAATCCCACTGAATAACTCCATGAATAATCAGAACATTTCTAAATATCGCTCACGTTTTATTAATAGTCAGTTAGGACATACCGAAGATTTTACTGGTTTCAAAAATGTTGAGGCACACGAAGTTCAGGTCGCAAAATTGTCTTCCTGCACCTTCTTCAACATTTGTCGATTCGGATATAATACTGAAAAAGAAAACCACTTGTATACATATCCAACTAATTCCCTATACGATTGCTTGGCGACGTGTTATTCGATCGAGAACTGCACATATGCTCTATTCCAATCGGTACGATCTAGTATTGTTTTTGCTAAATTCGATTGAATATAACCACTTTCTGGTTTTTTCTTATTTTAAGCCGCTCTTCGTTTTGTCTATCTCTCTAGTAGCCCTTCATATAGTGTAATCAATGAGGATCAGAAATATTGTGACAAATAGATAGAGCAATACCTCGTCTCTAACAAACGACGTTGTAATTTTTTTGTGATGCAGTACTATATGTGATACTGCATCACAAATTAAATGAAAAGCGTCAAGCGGTCATTGTTCGGATATATTAGGTTGTTCGGGAAGAAATGCGCGGTTGAGCTTCAAAAATTTTTTATTATAAAAATGGAACTAAACTAGATCAATTCAAAAGAGAATCTCCATCACCATCAATGACTTGTTGCCAATGTTTACGCAAAGAATAGATTCCTCTTCTGAAGAACTCGACCGGCTGCGACTCAAAGTAGTTGAACACCCAAAGTTGTACTTCTTCGCGGTTTTTAATTTTTTTCTCGGCCTGGGAGTGCTGCATCGACCGGAATCGATGGTAGCCGGATGGTGGCAGGTCTGGGCTGTAAAGCGGATAAGGCAAGACTTCCCAGCCCTTATTCCTCAATTTTTCCAAAATCCATACCCGCGACCCGACCCAAGACGGGACAGTGCGATACCCGTTTTCCCCACTTGTTCGTCTTGCCAATTGACAGCCCATGTCACTGGATGGCAGAATTTGAGCAGCCAGAATGTGTTGCCAGTTTTCGAGTGATTTGGCATGGATCCAATTCAATGACGGACTTTACCACTCGGTTATCGACGACTTGAGCCATGAAGCCTTCCATGTTCTTCGTCCTCTATCTACTCATTACCGTTTTTGAAAAGCCGGAACCATCGTCGATATTGGCTTTCTGACAAGACTTTGAGCTTTCTTGGCCAAATACCTCAGATGATGAGCTTCAGCAGCCCATTTGCCTTGCTTGAAGTCATATCATACGCATTCCGCAAAAAGAATTTTTGGTCAAGCATTTAATAAAGCGTTTTTTTCTTCAAAGAAAATAAAGTAGACATAAACGAAAGAATACTGAAAATTTCGTAACAAAAACTTCTTTTCAATATAAAGAACTGTCTTACAAAATCATGTATAGTAGGAGAGAAAAAATGGACAAATTCAACACGCATTCCTTTCTAAACAATATAATGATTCAGTGGGTCACGAATGTGCATTACTCCGCGCAATAGAAATACACTTATTGATGATAATCATAGTTTTGATCTGTTCTAAGGGTTCCTGTTGGGCTTTTGCTGATATCACGTTCAACGGAGAATGGGACTACCTTGACTGCGACTACTACAGATTTGAAGAAGACTACATCGCCGATCCAGAACAATGCAAACTGCTGTCAGAGTTGCTCTAAGCTCATAACTCTTTACAGAGTCGAATAAATAGCTGATGTCGCTTTCTTTGTTTCGACTTCGAATATACTGATTGTAAAGAGAGGAAGGAGGAGTGCTCTCGTGATGACCGCTGGATTAGGCCACTTACAGCATAGATTCATCGGGACCACACCAAATATAATAGCCCAGAACGATTAGGTCACCGACGTCAATAAACTTCTTTTCGAATGCGTTCGTCCTAAGCTTGGACGGCCAGTCAGAGTAGTGGCTTTCGAACCTTCCATCTGTTAGCGGTCCACTGAATTTGCTTACATGGGCAGAAGAGCTGACTTGTACATTGCATGGGCATGGCAATTCATTGTGGATTTAAGCCATCTAAGCATTCAAAATACCACTAATTTTCTAATAGAAGTCGAATCAGGGGCGCATCCTGAAAACAGAATCGATTGGCGCTGAAAAAATTTAAAGCTTTATCCTTTATATATTCTCGGGTCATGATTATCTCGATGAAGTCATCGATGAAATCTTGAATTCGTGCAATCTATCAAAAATGTGTTCTAAGATGAGATAGCTTAAGTAGAAGATGTTCCACTACCACATTCCGAAGGATGAGGAGCTTTGATGATGAGGAAAAATCTGGTCATTTGCTATGCTAAGGCTCACTGTATCGCCGAAAGTGCACCTCTGCATGCTTCTTCATGGCAGTCAAAACGACAGTCCAAATGATTAAGTCATCGTTCAGTGAATACCTGGGATAGCAGTTGAAAAGATCTGATTTTTTGTCACAATTCAGAGTGAGGAGGTGGCTGTGGCTGTGGTAAAAGCGTCCTTACTCCACGAATGGTCCAAGGATGGAATTCTCTGTCATGCCTTCGAAGTGAGCATTCTTTTCTGATTAGGGTAATCGATAGTTGAGTCTGAAGAATCGGTAGACTGAAAGGACGGACACGTTGATTTGAGTAATATGAGGGAGCGGCCTTCATAAGTAGCTAAAATTCCGGCTTACTAACCCCACCTACAAATCAGATTACTTGACGGTATGATCTAGCCTCGGTGGAAAAATGCATCTTGTTATGCATGGTGATCTGCTTCATTGAAAGCTTCAAATACATTGATTGTTAATAGTCCAGTAAAGAGTGCAAGACGATTGCTTTCGACTATTTGTGTAACTTTTCCTAGAGGGTCAAGGATTTTACTTGACTAGCAAAAAAATACTTCTCTATGCGAAAGATGTTGCTAAAGTTGGAGAGCCAGAGCAAGGTCTTTCTCCTAGGACAATGACACTTACTGGTGGGTGCCAGTCGAAAGGAAGGGGGGTCAGATCTACGTCCGCAACACGTCGTGATGCTCATGATCCTAAAAGGTTGACCGGCCCGGAAGGATGAAAGGCCTGGTCGATCAAGCGTTTATCTATCGAGATCCGAATCTGTGGTCATGCATGTGTGATATTGCGCCCCTTGCCACAACACCATCTCCGCCCTCTCAGTGAGATCAATTTGTAAGAAAAGAGCTCATTAAACCATCTCCACCATGACGGTCGCCACAAGAGAACTCGCCCAGCTAATCCCAGTAATCCCAACCGATTCTCTTCTTTCACGATGGTGGTCAAACCATTGTTCATTGAACATCATTTTTTTGTCATTTTTGCTGCCATAACCCTTTCGGGCGTCGCAATAGTGATGAGCTTAGATTTGTGATTGATAGAAGACCATTTAATGAAAATGTCCCTAACTCTGTAAGACATTTGCCATCTTCCCAGTCTTTGAGCGGCAGGTTAGTAGGAGTTCTTACAGTGAATTCTTCAAGTGAGTATTTTCGTAAATAGTAAAATATCTCATCTCAAGCCCAAACGATAGGTCAATATTCCCCGGAAGCTACACAGAGAAGCCTAAACCCTCTTCATAGACTATTGTTGCCTTCTATCAACGTCGTTGTCTCTTCAAGAAGCAGTACCTGGAACCGAAATTGAGTTTTCACTATGGACTCAGCCGATTTCAACGCCTCTCGCAAGAGAGTTTCCCCCACTCGGTCTTTGTTCTCAACTATGTACATGGATAGCTCTCAGCAGGTCACACCATTTGATAGATGTGTGATCCATTCAGAACTCCACCCAATATGGATAGTCGCATGCCTGCAATGCGAGTGGTAAATCCATGACACCCTTTCTATAGAGAGGATATTTTGATGCCTCGCTCGAGTGACTATTAGGCATGGGTTCGGGGAAACAAGGTGGCCATTGTTTTACGTCAGCCGGCTAGCCGGCTTGCCGGCGGACTATGAAAGCAGCCAATGAAAGAATTCTTGGAATTTTGTCAAAGAAGCTACTTTTTGAACCAATTGCCTATTGCCTCCAGCCTATTGTAAGTGGCAGTTCAGCCTTGCATGATTTGAGAAGAAACATGAGGCGAAGTAGGAGCAAGATGCGCCTTTGTGCTTGAGCAAAAGACGCATCTTAGAGTCGAGGGTATTAAACAGCATTCATCATTACCCCCGACTCTTTTGCACTTATACCAACGCCCGAGTATTTAGGGTAACTCCATATTCATGTGATTCGGTGAGGACAGTTGAGTAAAACACTTGCAAGAACGGCTTTTTATTTTGGCACTGCTATCGTAAGAATTAACATTTCAGAGGAGAGTCTTCTCATCGTGATGGGGCCAAGTAAATCGCTTGCAGTGGTCGTTTTCATGTTGCAGGTATTCTTTATTGCTTATGTCTAATTCGGCCTCTCTCTGATTTCGGCAATCCGCTAGAAAATATTGACAAGAAGGTATAATAATCGCAACATGTACCTATGACGCCTACTGCCTCGTTCGTCCTAATCCAATCAGAACTGTGATATGAATGCCTGTCAGATTATGATGTAGGTGATGAGTTGTGGGTAGCGCGATCAGCCTCTGGAGGGATTCGGACTCGTCCCATATTTTCGGATAGAGAATAGCATCGCGGATCTAGATATTTTCTCTGCCGAAGTTCCCAATGCAACCCTGGTGAAGGCTTCGACAATCGACCGTGCTGTCATGGTGGAAAATATTCTTTCTCAACTCAGCTTTAATTAATGAATATAAAATAAAACTATGAAGCAGCTGAGTGAGGTTCCTGCATTATAAAATCCCAAACAATTATTAGGTGTGTGCATTAATTTCCGCCGCAGTCTTCAAAGGGTCGTTGCGCGAACCATGTTAGAGGTTAACCTGTGCATCCTGTCATATTCTGTACGGTAGGGTATTAGCTACCTACTCAAGGGCAGACAGATCAGTTTTTCCCCAAAATCCCGATGCTCCCAGACTGATTCGTCATGGAACATGATGAACCGTTTTCCCGGGGGGCCCTTCTCCTGCTGTTTGTTTTCGAGGAAACTGGCATTGAAGCCCACCCGATGCTTTTGATACCTATGGAGGACAAGCTCCATCTGAATAAACCTCCTGAGATGATTTCTCTTCACTCGAGAGCTTGCAAGGAAAGAAAAAAGCAAAAAGTAATGCTGTGTGTGCATTTGGTGGTGGGATCAAAAGGAAGTTGTGTACTGTGAGTTGCTGAGCCCAAAAGAAATTGTTACTGCTGACCGCTACGAACACCAACTTGGCAGTTTGTAGGACGCTCTCATCTAAAAGCGGCCGTTTTTCGCTAGAAAATATCATGAAATGCTGTCCCACCACGAACATGCCTGACCCAATGTTGCGAAAAATGTCCTTTGAAAAAAATTGCAGTTGCTGGATGGGATCGCTTATTTAGCCCGCGCCCGCATACTCTCCGGATCTTGCTCTTTCTGATGACCACCTATATAGGTCCATGCAAGTCAGTTTAGCAGATGCACGCTTCCGGAATGCCGATGATGTGCGGAAATGGGTGGATGACTGGATTGCCTCAAAGATGAAGACTTTTTTAGACCCGGAGTCAACAAGTTACCAGAAAGATGGCAATAAGTTGTAGCTTAAAGTAGTGGTTCTAGGTTTGTTGCCACGCGGGTTGAAAGACTCTTTCTGTCACAGCAGGAATGTACGATCGACCATTTATTGGCTCGGCTAACCTCAAACTTGGGTAATTAAACCCTTGACTTCAGTACATAAGCAAAATAACGACAATCATCACGTGAAAAAAACAATCACCCATAAAAATTAGAAAAACAATAAAAAACCCAGAACTGCTATGCTCGCATTCGCCGATCTTTTATATGCTGCTTAAGCTGTGATATCAGATCGCAGAGCGCTGTTTCCCATCGCTGTTTCAAATTCTTTTGAATCTCGCACGTTGCGCCTTTTACAACAATCCTACTATATATAACGCGCTAAGTGTGTCTGTTGGTTTGTCTGTGTGTGTGTGTTTGACCGGAAATTCATAACTCCGGTTCCCGTCGACCTAGAGAGTTCAAATTCGGTAGGTGTAAGGGTGGCAGGATAGGAATACTAATGGTGGGTGGTAGGACCGGACTCCGCCTACAAGGGGCGGGGTTTGTGTGAAAAATTTAAACATGGGCCTAGAGCGTTCAAATTTGGTAGGAGTGCAGCCGGCAGGGTGGAAACACTTATGGTGGGTGGCAGGACCGGACTCCTCCTACAAGGAGCGGGGTTTGGGTGAAAAACTTAAACTTGGACCTAGAGCGTTCAAATTTGTTAGGAGTACAGGCGGCAGGGTGGAAACACTAATGGTGAGTGGTGGGGCCGGACTCCGCCCACAGGGGGCGGGGTTTGTGCGAAATAAATGTTTGAGCGGAAATTCATAACTCCGGTTTCCGTCGACCTAGAGCGTTCAAATTTGTTAGGAGGACAGGCGGCAGGGTGGAAAACTTATCGTGGGTGGCAAGACCGAACTCCGCCCACAAAGCGCGAGGTTTGTGTAAAAAACTTGAACTCGGACCTAGAGCGCTCAAATTTGGTAGGAGTACAGATGGCAGGATGGAAACACTTATGATGGGTGGCAGGACCGGACTCTGCGCACAAAAGGGGGGGGGGTTTGAGCGGAAAATCATAACTCCTCCAGGGTGCAGGGCGTACAGAGGTATGTCAAAATGGACCTAGAGCGGTGAAACTCAGTAGGAATACAGGAGGCAGGATAGGAACACTGATGATAGGTTGCAAGACCAAACTCCGCCCCAAATTACTGGGCGTGAATAAATACTATTAGTTTGGACCCAGACCGTTCAAGCTTGAAGGCACAAGGAGTTGGCTGGGAACATTGGTGGTAGCTAACATGGGAGACTCAGTCGCGATGAAGTGTCTGAATACTTTTTTTCTAAATAATCGCCTTTGTGATATAACGCGATGTTCTATTCGGACACAGCGAAGATGGTTTACAGAAAAAATCGCTCACACTTCGAAGCTACTACTGATGGTGTACAGCTTTCAAAGAAAAAGTAGAATCCGAAGTGTTATTTGCGCATAGCAAATTTCCCAGAGAAAGGAGGAGCGCCCGGCGTAGCCGGGCGAACCCATTAGAAGGAAGGAAGCCCGGCGTTAGCTGGGCGGCCCGACTGGTTACAGTAACAATTCATTACATTCATTAGCTCGATACGTCCGCTGATGTCGCGCACCTTTGAACATCTCAGCGAATTGTGGTCTGTACTTGGACAGTGAATGCATTTCTTTTGCGAGAACGGGGATTTTCGTTTTTGAGCCTGCTCGGGTCGATTCCCCATTTGTTGCTCTCCGCCGTTACGTTTCGCGAGAGATTCGTTATCACGAATCATCTCCGCGACGCGTTTTTCAGCAGCAATGAGCTTATCAAGCTCTTTCAGCAAATCTCCCGCATCCCAGTCTCCGTCAGAGATGTTTTGTGAAGTCATGACTTTGAGAATCTTACGTTGAAGGTCGATTTCAAATTTACTGAGTAATTTTTGCGTTATGAAAGATCCTCTCAGGGTGACATCATATTGCTCTAACTGGGTCGTAAAGGATAGCAAGTACTCTAAAAGCTGGCGCTGGCTCGCGATCTTACTGCCCTTAGCTGATGCGGTTTCCAAGCGCGTTTGCAAATGACGGATTATTTTTGATCGATCACCGTATTTTGATCGGAGGAGGTCTACTGCTAATGGATAATTTCGTTCCGTTACTGCATACCTCCCGATTACCTGCCGAGCCTCTCCTTTCAGGACGCTCAGTAGGTAATTGAACTTTTGTAGGTTTGTTAGATTTTGGGAGTTGGCATTGGCTTCAAAAGGTTCAAACTCTTCTAGTTTGCCTGCAAATTTTGGGATAGGAATTGCGGGCAATTCCACTTTTGCTTGCTGTAGAGTCCCCCGCAGATTCTCTCTGCTCACCCCGGGTTCTTGTAGACCTGCCTTTCTTGCTTCAATGTTTGCAATAAGGGTATGGGACTTCGCAACCACATCTTGGATACCCACTTTGTACTCCTGGAGTTTAGTATCCTGTTCTTCCGTTAAAGTGTCTTCAAGATGATCTATCATATCCAAGTATTGTCGAGTACAGTATTGCATCTAACTTTTAACGCAAAGGAAACCTCAGCGAGTTCTTGTAAGGTGGGATCCCCAGCGAGTAGAGTGGCATTAGTTAACACAATCTCGTTGAGAGCGTTACTGTATCTAGTGAGAAGGCCTTTCTTTGCTCGCAAGCTTGCAGGGCCGCTCATTTTGCATGAAAAAACTGATTCGCAAGAACTCTCGCAAACGAGTAATCGCAAAAGTTGCAAATCAGAATCTAGTGAAAAGACAAACCAAGCTAAGGGTTACAGCCTTAAATGTAATCTTACCTCACGCCCAAGTCCGACTTGCTGGAGGTTCGATGCACCATAAAGTAGTGGTTCTAGGTTTGTTGCCACGCGGGTTGAAAGACTCTTTCTGTCACAGCAGGAATGTACGATCGACCATTTATTGGCTCGGCTAACCTCAAACTTGGGTAATTAATTCCTTGACTTCAGTACATAAGCAAAATAACGACAATCATCACGTGAAAAGAACAATCACCCATAAAAATTAGAAAAACAATAAAAAACTCAGAATTGCCATGCTCGCATTCGCCTATCTTTTATATGCTGCTTAAGCTATGATATCGGATCGCAGAGCGCTGTTTCCCATCGCTGTTTCGAATTCTTTTGAATCTCGCACGTTGCGCCTTTTACAACAATTACAGTAACAATTTCTTCTTGCAAAAGCGCTTCTGCGATATAGCTAGCGATGGGCAATACATTGGTTAATATACATTTGGTTATAATTTTGTAGTTAATATGTTTTTGCACGCAAAAAACGGCGGAAATTAATGCAC
Organism: Haemonchus contortus; assembly: GCA_000469685.2. Taxonomy (NCBI): domain Eukaryota; kingdom Metazoa; phylum Nematoda; class Chromadorea; order Rhabditida; family Trichostrongylidae; genus Haemonchus; species Haemonchus contortus. The sequence continues at coordinate 43,430,403 of LS997565.1, forward strand.
ACACCTAATAAAAACCCACTAAATAACCCCATGATTAATCGGAACAAAGCAACAAGCAAAAATAAATAAAATAAATGATCGAAATATTGCTTAAGTTTAAGTAATAGTCAGCTAGGAGAAAATTAAGATTCCTGTGACTTCAAGAATGTTAAAGGACATGAAGTGGTTTGCTTCAGGTCGCAAAATCGCGATCCTGCACCTTCTTCAACATTTGTCGACTTGGATACAACAATGCTGTCTCGTTTTATAACATTCCAACTACTTCCCTATACGACTGTTTGACCATGTGTTATTCGATCGAGAACTGCACATATGCTCTACTCCAGTGGGTACGATCCAGTAATTTTTTGCTCTAATTGGATTTATATTACTATTCTTCCATTTTTAAAAATAATTATTGCCCGCTCGCTGCCTGGTCTATCTATCGTATAAGCCTTTATATAGGGTAACCGATGAGGATCTGGGATGTGTCAAACATAATAGATGGAGCATGATCTCAAATTGAATCAACAGAGTCGCATTTGATTTGTGGTGTAGTATGTATAATATATAGTATAGAACTGGTCGAAGGCGGTGTAGTGGCAAGTGGTGCACTTCACACGCACACAAGGTGACGGATTTGAATCCTGGATCGATATCTGCCTATGCCAGCCAAGCCTCCCAGCCCTCCGAGGCCTGTTAATTGGTGCCAGACTCATCCGAGAGATAGAAGCATCCACTTGTACATCGGTTGGCTACTGCAGGCCATTGTGTAGGCTACATACGCATTCTATCGTGTCTTTTATGGGTCTAGAAGAGCAGGAAGATTCACTGGAAGCCTTGAGTAGATGTACAACGGAGTTACAGTCTATGTTCTGCTCCAGCCCGCCAGATCTTCTGGTCAAATCGGGCAGATCAGTTCTATACAAAATCTCTACTAACATGATTACAGATGCCCTGACACCTCTCCTAACATTGGCGGTACTGGTACGACTCTGCGTACTGTTCAATCTGAAGGAAGTCAGGAGGGCGTCGAATACGGATCGAATAACGCGGTGCGATGGCAGAAGGTGCAGGTGATGTAACGCCTACGTCGTCGTTGTCGGCGTTGTCGTGAGCGGAACTGTTGTAGGTGTTGGAGACAACGGTAGCGTGGAAGAAAGAAGAGCCCTGTGAAGAGTAGAACGACTTGTCGAAGGCGCCTGTCACATGGATTATACTCTTCTCCCAGTAAGTCACGTGGTCGTGATTGATTGGCGCGGCGCTTCCAGATGGATAATTGAACTGACACGTCGTATAGCGTGCGGCCGTGCCGCGGTAGAACGCGTGCGGGAGACCATCAGGGTTGTCCGGAGCGGAAGTCCTAATTGAGTAGTGCGCCGATCGATGCAAGCAGCTAGCACGAACGCTCTATAGTCGTTGACGAGACCGAAGAGAGACCGGACCTCGGCGAAGTCCTTCGATTTGGCACCTGAGTAATAGCATCGATGTTTTCGTGATCGAGTCGGCTTCCTGCAGCGGTGATGACGTTTCCGAGGTAGGTCAGATGGGTCATCACGAATAGACCCTTATCGGAACTACGCGGAAGCCGAACAGGTGAATGTCTTTGGGAAGAGGGCTTCCAGGATGGCGTTGTGCTCGGAGAGTGTGCAGCTCCTGACGATGACGTCGTCGACGTAGGCAGCAACGCTGTTGATCCAAAAATCATGAAGTCTGTAATCTGTAAAATGCCAAGCGTTGAACTTCCAACCGAGTGACTGTAGCGATAGAATCCTCGATGCGTGTTGATCGTGAAGAGCTCTTCGAAGTCGTCGTCAACTTCGACCTCCAGGCAGGCGTCGGCGAAGTCGATTTGTGAGAAGATGGTTCCGAGTTGAGTTTCGTGAACACGTCCTCTCCGGTGGTCAGTGAATGCCGGTGAAGCAGCAGCGCGTCGTTAAGTCCCGTCGGGAAGTCGGCGCGGAGTCGGATGGGTCTATTGACATTTTTGTTACAACGACGATTGGCACAACACATTGCGAATGGTCGACGGCGGAGATGACGTCCGGTGCCATGAGTCGGTAAATCTCGGCATCGAGAAGAGGTATCGAGGCGCAGGGAACCGGTCTCTTCTTGATAAAAACTGCTTGAGCATCGGGCTTGAGGTAACGAGTCGCCTTGTCATTCTGTCGGCTAAACCATAGGTCGCAGCAGACATCTTGATTAGCATCGTAGAATAATTTTTCGATCCTTCTCAAGATCCAGTCGAATACAGGCACTGGGAATGGTGCCACTAAAAGCCTGTACCACTGAAACCACTACGATTCCTAATAGACACCTGCCATTGCCATCTTCTAGAGCAGGTCGAGCAGGAGCTTCTGATGACTGACCATCATCTGCAGCAGGTCCTTGATTGGATGGCATCCCGCTGATGGCGGCGTAGTCTTTGAAGTCGTGATCCTGATTGCGAGTTGCTGAATCGATGAGTAGTCAAGAAGAGCAGGAGGATTTATGAGAAGCCCAGAATGAATATACAACAAAGTTACAGTTTATATACTATTCCGGTCCACCACATCTCCTGGTCAAGTCGGGCACATCAGTTTTATACAAGATCAGTTACTCTGGTTACATGAGATCACAGATGCACCAACACGTCCAATCCGTCCGATTCTGATGGAAGTCGAATGCGTGATCGCATAATTCAGACGGGATTCCTCAACGCCCCAAACCTTTATCGCTCAAGACTTTACGATACTGTATCACATATAGAATATAATAAGGTTAAGCACTCATTGTCTGACTGAGAACGCATATATTCGAGTAAGCCATGAATTTGTATTGCTTCACACAATTGTTATAGAGTTATTTGATCATAATCATTTTTAAGGGCGCTTGTTGGGCGTTTACTAATATCACGTTCGACGAATCATGGGACTACCTTGACTGCAACTACTACAGATTCGAACGAGACTTTATTGCCGATCCAGAGCAATGCAAACTGGTGTCAGACTTGCTCTGAGCTCACAACTCCTTACAGGATTGAATAAATAGTTGACCTTACTCATTTGTTTTGACCTCGATTACATTGCTTGTACCGAGAGGAAGAAGGAACGCGCTCGTGATGACCGCTGGATTAGGCTGCTTACAGCATGGACCGCACCAACTATAATAGCCTAGAAGGATCAAGTTACCGACATCAATAAACTCTTTTTCTTGAATGTGCTCATCCCAAAAATTGGACTGCTAGTCAGAATAGTGGCTTTCGAGCCTTCCGTCTGTCCGACGTCCACTGAACTTGCTTACGTGGGCAGAAGCGCTGACTTGTACATCGCATGGCCATGTCGATTCATTGTATGAGTTTATACGCATTCAAAAACCACTACGATTTTTAATAGAAGTCGAATTAGGAGCACATCCCGAAAACAGGATCGGTTACCGTTGAAAAACTCGAACCTTTATCATTTATCTATACTCGGGCCACGATAATCTCGAGAAGTCTTGCCTATATCAAAGATGAGTCCGAAAGGGAGATAGATTGAATAGGAGATGTTCCACTACCACATCCCAAAGGATGAGAACCCTCGTTAGTAGGGAAAAATCAGGTCAGTCGCTAGGTTATAGGCTCACTGAAACACTTCTGCATGCTTCTACATAACAGTTGAAGCAACAGTTCAAATGAATAAGTCATCATTCAGTGGGTAGTTGGGATAGAAAAATCTGATTTCCCGTCATACATTGGAGTGAGGAGATGGTTGTAGTAGAAGCGCCCTTGCTCCATGTATGGTACAAGGACCCAATCCCGTGTCATGCCTTCAACGCGACCATTCTTTCCTGATTAGGGCGATCGATAGTTGAGATTGACACGTGAATTGAGTAGTATCTACCAGCGGCCTCCATTATTAGCTGAAATTCTGGCTGACAATATCCCACCTACAATTTAGGTCATCACTTTCTTAAATAGAACCTGACGGTATGATCTAACTCCGGTGGAAAAGTGCATCTTGTATTGCATGGTGATTTACTTCATTGAAGACAGTTGTATGTAGGAGCTGCAAACACTTAATCAGAAGGGCAATTTTCAAAGGAGGTTCGGTTAGTGGAACAATTCGGAGCAGGCTCAATTAACAAATCGAGACCCATGAGACAGCTGGTCAGAAGGGCGTCCAAGTTAGAGAGATTAAAGTAAACCTTATACTGAACGGGCTGATTCGCGGTGAAATTCGTTAGAATTGATTTATATCACTAGATAGCCTTTTAAAAGTGGATAACAAAGATATAAGTTCTTAGAAGGTAACTTCAAGTTCAGAAAAATTTCAAAGAATAGGTTTCAATCTCTAACGAACTTCGGAGACATGGGAAGCCCATTTGCCCATTTGAAATCCGAGGCTCTTAGCAAGTAACCATTCCTGACAAGTAGTCATTGTCCAGCCAGGAGTGCAGTACGAATGCTTTCGATTATTTGTACAACTTCTTCTTGAACATGAAAATACTCACTTGACTAGATACTTCCGTCAAAAATACTTCCGTCATGCGAGAGATGTTGGTAAAATTTGAGAGCCGGAGCAAGGTTTTTCTCCTAGGACAATGGCACCAGCTGGTGGGTGCCAGTCGAACACGAAAGAACGGGGGCCTGGTCCTATGGCCGCGACACGTCGGAATGCTCATGGATCTGAAGTGTTACCAACCCGGAAGGAAAAAAGACTGGCCGGTCAAGCGGATATCTGACAAGGATTTGAATTTGTGACCATACATGTGTGGTAGTTCGCCCCTTGCCACTACACCACCTCCGCCCTCTCAGTGAAATCACAGTTTGTAATCAAATAACTCATTAAACCGTTTTCATCGTGACGGACACCACAAGAGAACCCGTCCAGCTGCCGATTTCCTTGGCTATGACTTCTCATGATTTTCACTAGCATAATACTATAAAGCAAGCTGCCGTTCCCAGTAACCCCAACCCGTCCTCTTCCTCCACGCTGGCGGTCAAACCATTGTTCATTGAACATCATTTTTTGCCATTTTACTGCCATAACCGTTTCGGGCGTCGCTATAGTGATGAGTTCATATTTAAAATGGATAGAAAACCATTTAATGAAAACCCCCTAGTTCTGTGGGACGTTTGCCATCTCCCAAGTCTTTGGGCGGCAGGTTAGTCAATTCTTCGAATAAGTGTCCTCATAAAAAGTAAACTATCTGTATCTTTATGTGAGGGAAACCAACACTATTTGCTTTCCCGACCCTCTGACACATTTCAGGTTGTTGTGAGTCAATAAGTCTGCCATTTTCATCGGAGGTCAAAAGTATTTTAGTATTCCCCGGAAGCCACACACAGGATCACGAACTCTCTTCATAGACTAATATCGCCTTCTATCAACGTCGTTGTCTCTTCAAAAAGCAGTACCTGGAACCGAAATTGAATTCCCACTGCGGACTTGACTAATTTCTACCCTGCTTGGAGGAAAAGTTCCCTCCACTTGGTCTTGTTACTGGAACCTGGAGAGCCTCCAGCAGAGCTCACCAGTCAGTAGTTGCGAGATACCTCTAGAGCTGCACCCAAATCTATAGTCGCATGTCGACAATGCGTATAGTACCTCTATAAAACCCTTTCGTAGTGTTCGTAGTGAGGATATTTTGATGTCTTTTGCTTGAATGCCTATTAAGCAGGGGTCTTGGAGAGAACTGTACAAAATCCTTGCTTGCATGAATGAATTGAGAAGGAACATGAGGCGAAGGAGTGAGTGCTGGAGCAGAAGGCGCATCTTAGCGGGTACTTCATGACACCCACCACCACCCTCCGCTCTTTTACACTTATAACGACGCGCGAGTATTTTCGGTAACACCATTTTCATGTGATTGGTTGAGGACAGCTAAGTGAGATGTTTGCCAGAATGGTTTTTCATTTCGGCACGGCTATCGTAAGAGTTGACATTTCAGAGGCGAGCGAGTCTTCCCATCATGATGTGGCCAAGTACCCTAAAATTCCATAGATAAGAGCGGGTGAGCCTACCGGTGAAAAATGAATTGGAAAAAATCGAAATTGAATGCAGTCACCCCTCTAACTTGATGGATGGATAAATAAAACTTCGAAGAAGAAGTTAAGAAGAAGCCCCGCCCCTCAACTCTAAACCCCGCCCACTTAATAAACAATTCATGTAGAAAAACAGCGATTTTTACGGATCGCTGTTTTTCTACATGAATTGTTTATTAAGTGGGCGGGGTTTAGAGTTGAGGGGCGGGGCTTCTTCTTAACTTCTTCTTCGAAGTTTAATTTATCCATCCATCAAGTTAGAGGGGTGACTGCATTCAATTTCGATTTTTTCCAATTCATTTTTCACCGGTAGGCTCACCCGCTCTTATCTATGGAATTTTAGGGTAAGACGCTTGTGGCGGTCGTTTTCATGTTGCAGGTATTTTTCAATGCTAATACCTAATTCGACCTTTCTCTGATTTCGGCAATCCACTGAAACTATTTACAAGAAAGTATAAACAACATATACCCATGACACCTACTGCCTCGCTCGTCCTAACCGATTGCCGATCAGAACTGTAACTTGAATGGCTATCAGATTATGATGAAGGTGATGAGTTGTGGACAACGTGTTTAGCCTCTGAAGGGGTCTGGACCCGAACCATATTTCCGGAGAGAAACAAAGCGAATCTAGTTTTTTCCTTTGCCAAAGTTTCCCAATGCAAACCTTTCAGTGTCTGTGAAGGCTTGGAAAATCGGTCATGCTGTCATAGTGGAACCTTCCTTCTCAATTTCAACTTGAACATAAAATAGAGCTGTGAGGCAGGCAAATGAAATGTTTGCATCATAAAATCCATTCAATCAGAATCTCGCTTAATAACCCCAATCGCTCATGAATAATCGGAACAAATCCAAATATCGCTCACGTCATTCGGGGTAAACCGAAGATTCCGGTGGTTCAAGAATATTAGAGGGCATTGAGGGGTATGTTTCAGGTCGTAGAATCGCCTTCTTGCACCTTCTTCAACATTTGTCGGTTTGGATATAATCTTGCTGTTAATGATTACTTATACAAATTTTCAACTACTTCCCTATACGATTGCTTGAAGACGTGCTATTCGATCGAGAACTGCTCATATGCTCTACTCCAATGGGTATGATCCAGTATTGTTTTTGCTTTAATTTGATTTGACATTACCACTCTTTCGTTTTTTAAAAATTTATTGACCTCTCGCTATCTGGTCTATCTATTGCTTAGGCCTTCATTCAGTGTAACCGATGATGATCTGGGATGTGTCAAATGTTATAGATGCAGATGATCACGAATTGAACCAATAACGTTGTAACTTTTTCGTGGTGCAGTATGAATAATATATATGTAGAATTGGTTGAAGGCGATGTAGTGTGCACACACACGAGATCACGGATTCAAATCCAGGATCAATATCCGCCTATGCGGCAGCCAAGCCTTTCATCCCTATGGAGTCAATTAGTACCAGAGTCGTCTGGGAGGATGAAATCCTGGAACGTGGATAACATCCTTGCAGAAGAGCCCTGTGAAGAGAACAACGACATGTCGAAGGCACCTGGCACATGAATTGCGCCTCCAGATGGATCCTTACTGAAACGTCGCCAAGCGTACGGCCGCGCCGCCGTAGAACGTGTCTGGGAGATTTGTAGAGTGAGTGACCTGTGCGTCGAGCGATGCATGGAGCTGACGCATTGCTGAAACGAACGCTCGTATGGACTTGGCTGTTTTTCATCGGTATTGAAAACTGAATATTAGCATCAGCCTTTTAAGGATCGAGTAGGCTTCCTTTAGCAGTGATGACGTTCTTGAGGTAGGTCAGCTGGGTCATCACGAAGTGGCACTTATCGGAATGGATGCGGAAGTCGTAGGTGGACATTCTCGGATAGAGGGCATCCAGTTTTGCGTTGTGCACGAAGAATGCGGCCGGTGACGATGATATCACAAGATAGGCAGCAACTCCGTTGTGCCCAAGAATCGTGGAGCCGGTAATCTGCTGGAAGATGCCGGGCGTTGATACTCCAAACGAGTGACTGTAGCGATAGAATCCTATATGCGTGTTGACTGTGAGACGTAACTTGGAGAAGTCGTCAACTTTGGCCTTTAGGTAAGCGTTGGCGAAAGTGGTCTGTGACAAGACGGTTCTGAGGTTGAAGACGTCCTCTGCGGTGGGCAGTGAGTGCCGGTGCAGCAGCGGCGCGTCTGTCGGGAAGTCGACGCAGAGTCGGATGGATCCATTGACCTTTATTACAAAGACGATTAGCAGAGCCCACTTGAATTGTCAACGGCAGAGATGACGTCCCGTGCAATAGTCGGTTAATCTTCAGGTCGAGAAGAGGTCTAGAGGCGACTGAGTCCGATTAGTTGAGCATCAGGCTTGAGGTACCACGACGCCTTGGTCTTGGTAGGGCATTGTTTTGTTTTGAAGGAAACCGTGGAGAGGAGCTTCAGCTCGGCGATCATCTTATCACGGCACTGCGTCATAGTAGCGTCTGTGTTTTCTGGATGTTAAATCTGCGTTGAAATCCTAGATTTGTTCCATCCATGTGATGCAAGGAAGGCCGATGTCTTCGTAGGTGCCGGCTTTTCAAGAGCCTTTCTCTCGTTATATCACCTTATCACCACGAAATCAGGGTAGAATATTTTGTGAATTTGCAATGATAGACCATTGGCTCCCTTGAGGACAGAGGTCTTTTGTAGACGAGGGTTTCCGAGTTACATCCACGTTGGGCGAGACATTATGGTGACGTCGGCAGCGGTGTCTAACTGGAAGCGAGTGTTATGTCCACTGATAAAACTTCCGGGTACTTTTGATCACCTCATGCACGGCCGATGGCTCGTTGGTACTATGTGCGCGTTAGCGACCGCTTGTTCGAGGTCGTGGCGCAGCCCTTGAGCGGCAGTGGTAGCGTTGTGGTTCTGTGAGCAATCCTTATTCCAATGTTGCTGTTGGCAGATCAGACGCGATGATGGCGGCCGCCGAGGCTTGGTTAGGAAGAAGTTGTTTCTTACTCTTTCAAACGGGGCAAATTTCCAGTAATTTAGCGGCTTCGGCTATTTTGAGTCGTCCTCAACCGACTCCCAACCTTGGTACTTCTTTGGCTAGATCGTTGACAGTGATCTTCTCGTCTTGTTTTAGCTTGAGAAGGAAGCGAACGCGATTGTCGGCCAACTCCGAAGCACGAAAGGAGAACACCAGATCTAGGCATTCTAGCGTATCCTGCCTGATGTCCTTGAAGTTGGCTTACAGCTCAGCCTTGAAGAAGTTGTCGAAGTTATAAATGTCCATGTTGGGCAAAAAACTCATCAGAAAACATTCAGAACGGTCGCAAAAAATGCTTTTTTGGTATCGAATAGCGTCTTCAGCGTTCCACAGTGTCCGTCCCACTCAAGCCTCTTGACTACTCGATAAAAGTGTGGCGAGTGAAACGGGCGTGGCTCGTACAGTCTGAAGTGGAAACGAGCAGGCGAGTCATTCTTACTTTGTTCATCCCTTGATAGTCGGCCTCAAAGATGTCATTGTGTCGGTTGAACCATAGATCACAGCAATCGTCTCGTTCAGTTTCGTATATGATTTTTTGATTCCTCTCGAGATCCGATCGAATGCAAACCGAGATCCCATCGAACATAATCGCTTGCGGTGCGACTAAAGGGGATGCCATCTTCTGGAGCAGTTCGATGAGGAGCTTCTATTGGCTGGCCATCATCAGCAGCAGGTCCTTGATTGGATGGACTTCTGGCATCCCAGTGATGACGAGGTAGTCCTTGGGATCATGGTCTTGATCTCTATTTCTTGTGCCCTTGAGTGATCGAAAAAGAGGGAAGATTTATTGGAAGTCGTGAATGAACTTACAACAATGTTACAATTTATATAGTGCTCCGGCTGGCCATATCTAATGGTAAAACCGGGCAGATTAGTTTTATACAAGATCAATTACTCTACTAACATAAGATCGCAGATTTGAGTAGGCCATGAATTTGCATTGCTTCACACATTTTTAATAGAGTATTTGATTATAATCATTTTTAAGGGTTCCTGTTGGGCTTTTCATAATATCTCGTTCGACAAATCATGGGACTACCTTGATTGCGACTACTACAGCTTGGAGCGAAACTACACTGCCGATCCAGGGCAATGCAAAATGGTGTCAGACTTGCTCTGAGTCTCTCTACAGAATCGAATAAATAGTTGATTTTACTTCTTCTGTCTTGACCTCGAATACGTTGGTTGTGCTAAAAGGAAAACGGACTTGACCTTCTACAGGCCGATGGCACGAAAGCCACCATCATTTCGGTGATCACTCTTATTCATGAAAACTCTAAACCAAAATAGTATTCAGTTTACCCCGTGCCTCCTGCTTGAGCAATGTTCAACGAACTACACCGGCTTCCGAAAACGACGATTGGAGCCGTTCAATGCTTTAGCTGAAAAGGTCAATAATTGAAAGGACCACAGGTGTTGTGGAGAATAAGAACAATCAGTTTGTTGCGTAACTACTTATGTGGAGTACAGACATAATAATTCGAACCTGTTTCTACTTGGGACCATCCAATAACCTCTAAATTTGGAAATTCAATGATACCATAGAACGATGAAGGCATCGAGACGTTAAGTAATCGGGTACAGTTACAGTTACAATAGTGTAAGTATCCACGGCGTATGCAAAACCAATTGATCTTCGTTGTACCCAATTTTCTCTAGTGTCTCTTCGACTACTGAACAGTAGTCACCTATTCTGACAGCATTCATCAAATCGAAGTGTAAGTATGATCGGAAACTTTGAGCGAATTCACCCGGTTTTTTCAACACAAAATAACTACAGCAACACACTTAGGTCAGTGATCACGATAGCGGCCCTTCCTGGTCACGATGTCTCCCCATCAACCGTACAGAGAATTGATGTCATTTCTTCATTATCAGGAGATTCGTCGCGCTATTCCGTCATCTACTACCTACTTGACTTCTCTACAGTTGGTAAATTGTTTCCCTTCAAAGCAGGTCTGTGGGCTTCTAAAAGTATGGCAGTAATAGGGTTGAGGTCAGGTGAGTATGCGAAGAGTGTGATAGTCAGGTTATACTGGGTCTCTCCAGCTCATCCATCGACGTCCTCCAGGGGTGGTCTAGCATTATCCATCACAATCGAAAATTTCCCTGTAACCGGCGTGAAATGAGAGCTCGAAACACCATCTCTCTCAGCCGGTACCTGAATACCCTTGCGTTTATCGTAGTACGCTCTGGTAGGATGTCTCAGCGTAATACCCGGCTGAGCAAATAGAGAATAAGATCATGCCATTCTTGGTGTGAACTCACCGCTCCAATGCGGGCTGTACCATCAAGTCCGTTGGTAGGGATTGCGAATTCCTATGCGGTTTTTCAAATGACATCTATTTTTTATCATGAGTAATAATGAAATCGGTTGATGTCGCTGTTTGCTTAAAATCGGGGAGAATTTTCTCAAAAGCTTATAAGGCTATCGAAATCTATATAAATACATTTGTACTCACTTGGGGAGACTTTTGTCGTTGTAGAAAACATACATTCAATGCAGCACTCATTTTTCTCGTGCTTTTGCAAATTCGTCGCGTAATGTTTCCCACGCATTCGGACTCGGGAAAGGAGTCGTTACAAGTTGAATTGACCGTCTGCCATCGATCTGTACACGCACCGCGATTCAATAGGCTGTCATCCGAGAAATGTCGAAACGACGAGCGGTCTCGGATAAGACCCACCAAATGCACGCAAAGATAGAACGGCTGTCGTGTCATTGCAAAGCTCCACTGTTCCCCGAAAATAGACTACTTACTTATCAAAGCAGTGAGTCAGCTAGGGTATGTCTTGGACATAAAAGAAGATACAAATTTGAAAAAATGCAGATATTAAATAAGAAGAGCAGGTTAACGGGAAGAAAAGGAATTTTGTGCTTAAAGGTTGGAAGGTAAAAGTTTGCGAAAATGTTCTCATATCATTGAGCAGTAGTTGAAAGTTTTTTCAGTGGTTAAGTCACATATTGAAAGAGGAGCTGGGCCCTCATGGGGAGGCCATAAGAAATCCGAGGCTTCAGGCTATCTCTCCACGACTTGTGATTGTCAAGTAAAGAGTAAAGATTACTTCCAATTGTTCGTATAGCTTTTTCTCGAACATCAGCCCTCAAAAACATAAAAGCAACAAATTATCTATCGGCTGGCCTTAGCAACTCATACGAGCCACATGCGCATTTGGACTGCTACTGCGATTCTGAATTGAAGACGAGTGTGAGGAATGCATGCCCCAGGCGGAGTTCATTGACAGCAAAAAACTCAGATTCCCTCAATTGCTCTTGTTTCACTTGAGAATTAGCAAACAGAAGCTTCTGAGACCCTAATCCAGGCCGGGTCAAACATTCGAACACAGTGGAATTTTATTGTGGTGGATTTAACTGCGCATCTGTACTTATGGTACGCATTGTATAGAAGGTGCGATACTTAATCGTTTGTGTGATATGTTTATCTCGGCATTTTCTATATTTGTGGGATCTGAGCGGGTCGAACTTCTGTAGTAGCTCATCTCTGCCTCATTAGGTGAATAAACAGTTGATGATAAATGGATAAACGAGGGAACGAGTGAAAGTTCCCGGCCAATTTACTGATTTTCGCTTGTACCTGCCAATTGAATGAAGTGATTGGTTGACCACAAGAAGGTGCGTTGACCATCTACCAGGAAATGTGAGAAAGTATATGGAGTAGCAACTCAAACATGCAGCTGTGGGTGAAATTTCTGGTCTAGCCTATAACCATCAATAAAGAAGATGAACAATGTCTAACTGGGAAATTGGGATTGCCTCAGCAACTCATTTAGCTAGACATCATCTTTACAATCTACTTCAAAGGATAAACCTTCAGATGGGAGAAATCGTAGATATCCACCATATTGCAAAGGTGAGTATCAGAAATGAAGTCGGAGTTATGGTGAAGGGAGCTGGAACTACATAATCTTGGAGGGCGGTCGCTATGCGTGGGTAATAACAGAATAATGAGGAGTGGCACCTAACTTAGGGAACTTTCCAATATCCTCGACTAAACTGTGCTTTATAACAGGTTACGGTAGCCTCGCTACAAACGCACTATGTCATGCAGTATAGCGTTATTGAAATTCAATAGGATTATATTAGACCAAGCCGAATTTGCAAAGAGTAAGTGAGTGTGACATGACGTGATGTTAAAGTGCAAGTTCAATAGTCGAACATCATTCCGTAAAATGTCATCATTACATTTTGGGACTTTGGTCAAACATATTTAGTAGTCACTCGCCAATAAAATCTGCTACAAGGCACTACTACAGAGCAAGCCATCCGAAGACGATTCACTAAGACGAACGAACTCGAAGGAAAAGTTCCCGATAAAAATGGTTTTCGAAATTGCCAACCAGGACAACCTTTGGTATCAACTATGCAATACGAGTATTAGGCGCTATATTTGTTGCCATAACCCTTTCGAGTCTTGCTACCGTGCGTGATTAGTTCACTTTCATAGTGATTAAAGAAAAACCACTTGGTGAAAAGCTACTTAGCCCTTGTAGGTCAGTTGCTATCTCCCCAGCCTGTGAGCGTTGCGCTAGTCAGCGTTCTTAACAGTGAACCCTTCAAATAAGTGTTTTCTGGAAAACTGAACTATCCATATTCATATGGGAGGGGAACCAATACGATTCGCATTCGAAGAGCGCTGAGCTCTTTCGGCGGTCAGTCAGTTAGTCTTGTTTTCAGAAGACCCAAGCGATAGATTAGTATTCCCAGAGGCTACACATAGGAGCCCGAAGTCTGTTCATAGGCTCATGCTGCCTTCTGTTAAAGTCGTTTCTTTCAGAATAGCAGTATCTGAAACCGAACTTAAACTTCCACTGCAGACTCGACCACTTCCTTCCCTGTTCGAAAGGAAATTCCCTCCACTCGGTGTTTGTTTTTAACAACATACCTGAGAGCCTTTCAGCACATCCCATCATCTGATCTGTCGGTATGATCTTTTCAAAACTCCAGCCCCTACCGGTAATTGCTATACCATCAGGATGGTGCATCCATGAAATCCCTTCCGTAGCAGTTACATCTTGATACATTCTGCTTGAATGAAGCTGAAACGAGCTAGCAATCTGTCCAAAAAGGTTATTATTCTGTCATGTTATTATACTCCAACCCTCAAGATCCATATTTATTTAAATAGACCATTCAGGTTCAAATTGATCAGATCAGGTAGAAAAATTCAAAGAAACCAAAAAAATCAAATTAATTGCGTTTACAGGCCCTTCTGCAAATGCCAGGGGGTTGACAAACTTCCTAACTATGAAAAGAAATCCTTACTAAACGTCGCGGGATTTCTGAAAACCGCTCGAAGAGTTTGACTACAAATTCGGAAAGGGTGAGGCATTTTTTAATATGAACAAAGTAGCAAAGAACTGAGCAAGATTTGGAATTGTATGGGTTGGAGCAGAGCCATGAGTCAAAGTATGAGGCGGTAGAGCACAAACTGTGGTTTGAATAGTATTGCGAACATCCCTCGCCTTAAAAGAGCTCAGCGCAATGCTTTGAGGGTTGGTTATAATAGCGGCCAATTACTCTCAGGAAATTCATCTTATGTACTGTCACGGTCAGTGAAAAGAGTTGAGCGAAACACTAGCCGGATCCATTGTTTTGGCATTGCTATCATAGGAAGTGACATAATAGGAGTCATTTTTCCCATTATGAGGGGGCCTGAAAGTGAAACATCCGTGACTATAAATTATCGGAAGATGAGATGAAAAACCCATTCTCCCCTGTCAAAGTCTCCAATGCAGACCTTCCAATGCCCGTGAGGGATCAGAACGTCGATGGGCTACTATGGAAAAAGCCTGTTTTCTCACCATGTTTCCTCATGAAATAAAAACAAAATTGTAAAGCAACCAAATGAGATGCTTGCGTCATAAAATCACGAAATGCTCGCATTATAAAATCACGATCAATCAAAAACCCATTTCAAAAATTCTATGAATAATCGGAACAATTTTAAATGTGGCTCACGCTCTAGCTTCTAGAGCATCGTCATTCGGCTTCTCGCATTTTCGTTAAAATTTCGTAGAAGGGATATAATGCTGCTGACAGGGACTACACCATTTTCCTACTTTCCTATATACGATTGCTTGTAGGCGTATTGCTTGGTGGCGAGAATTGCTCAAATGCTCAATTCCCATCGATATGATCCAGTATTGTTCGTAACTAGGATTCGATTGAACTAACCGTTTCCCACATTTGTCGATATTTCAATCGCGCACCTTCTGGTCCATCTATTGGATAGTCCGCTATAAGGCTGAGAGGGTCAATAAGGGTCAGAAACAATAGACAAGGACAAAGGGGATGATATTGAAGTCAACCAATAGGGATGCAATTTTTTTCTGATTTATTTTTATATACGATACCGTATCACAATTGAAGTTAAAAAGTACTCGATACTACTGAAAGCAAAGCTCTTGCGTCCATAATAAGCTCAATCTGGGACCCAAAGAAGATCGACCGATTATATATGCGCTCCCTAGATAACATAAAAATTCTGTCAAAGTTAGATTTATCACTGGTGCTCACAAGGGTAGCACCGAACTCTAAGCTCAGTAGATACATACGATTTTTATGATTTCGAGACACCTATTCGTTAATTATATCAATGCTAAACAGATCAGAAAAAGAACATAAAAAACACAGTTCTTTCAACTGTGATAACCTCAGAATATAGTGTACTGCCGATTTCACTGATATGTTTACAATTTGAAACCACAACTTGATTATAAGTAATGCAATGGAACTATTAAATATTTGCTTCGAGAACGCTAGCAAATCTAAGATATCCACTGATTGGGTTCTCTCAATACAGAGAGCAAGGAAGTCAAAAATAACTACAGGTGCTATAATGTTAAAGGCCAGCTTTATTTTATCGATTTATTATCTAACAGCTTTTGTATGTATTTTTGCGAATGATATTTATGAGCAGCTAAAAGGGAGGGTTCCTTAAGAAAGCAACTTTGGTCAACTTCTGGATACACAGAAACATTGAGAATCGCCAACACGCGTTCTAGGATTGGAAGGTATAACAAAAAATAAAGAAAACGACGGGCAAAAAAAGACAAGTGAAAGTTCCCGAGGAATTAGGTGAGGAGGTGTTTATAATCACCGATATAGGTAGAAATCGATGTAGAAGTAAATTCATTCGTTACAAGTATTCTACTGAGGATAATCTTAATACCAAAATCATAGGAATTATAGGAACTTTTCAGTAATAAGCACTATCAATAACATAACTTATTTGTCATTTGTGCACTTTGAGTGTTTGAGCCACGCATTTCACCTTTTCCTTTGTCTACTAACCCCAAACCATAGATGAACCTCAGGGGAAGGTGGAAAAGGTAAAAAGCGAAACGAGCCATCTTTCACTCTATTTCAATTTTTGACACTTTATAACGTTTTTAATATAATTTAACGAACTCAACTGCTTCATTATTTCTACCCTGAGCTCGAGGATTGTAACCAGTGAAAGAAACCGATTTTGTGATGACCGGCCAGGATCTCATTCAAATCTCTTTTCTATGCCGTTTCCGTCATCCCCCAGTTTCTCTATTCTCAAGAAACCCCACAATACTTTGCTCAATTTCTTGTTCTCCTCGCTATCGATGCATTGGACGCTCCCACTGTCTAGCACAGATATGGCATTTCAAAAAAAAAAACGTAAACTATGCCTTCAGTCAGGAGCAGGACAAACACCGAGGACTTTCAGTGTACCAACAATCGCTTGGGGGGGCCTTCTTCCTAACCAGACATAGTTCTTTCATAAAAGGGCTCTTAAGGATTGTTTTGGAAAGTTCAAGAAGGCTTCATTACGGTATTCAATACTCCATAGACTACAAATGCGACCAAAAAGCCAGGCATTCTTGAAGCAAAAAAATTTTTGATTCTGGTGGTTAGTACAGATTCAGTAGGGGGCTAGGATAGGTGAGCACATGAGGGAGCACAATTTGATGGTAGTATCAGTTTCGATAATTGAAAAAATAAATAGATATAAATAAGAGTAAAAAAAAACAAATCAGTTTTGGGCGAATCGATAACTTTTAGTGGTCAGCAAAGGGGCAGAAAATGTTGGTTTGCGTGTGGTTCGTGTGTTGATGGGAAGTAACACCGTAGTCTTAGGTAGATTACTCTCACGAGTTGCACTCAGGGACCAAAACTGCAACGAAAAGTACAAATGAGGAATGACATCATTGACCAATCGAAAAGCAGGTTAATCTTTATTAATCTCTCATAAAGGACATGTACCCTTGACGGCCAGTGACCTTTTCCGTCATCAACCACAAGTCATACCCGGCATAGTTTGCATAATCTATCACTGAAAGTAGATTTTAGCCAGTGCAAGAGCAATTAATTCCCACGAGCCAGTATGGGATCGTCCCAATATAAAAGCTCAAGACAGTGAAGCTACAGTATCACACTTGGTGTACTAACCGGGTTGCCACCAACCACGTCCTCCATAGCTTCGGCTCTAGCGCTGCCTCTATGATCATCCAAAAGGGTAGACTGTTTTAACCTTCGGAACACGGGTTCCTTCTCATGTTTCTCGGGCTCAGTGATCGTTCTACCGCAGAAACGTCCCCTTTTCTGAGATAACAGAGTTTTAAAGGGTTTTTTAGAATCACGCCACGCAACTTGATCATGTACCAGCTCCTTCTGTTCTTGGCTTGCGTACTGCCAACGCTATCACGACGGCTACCGCCAGCGCAACTCCGACCAGCGTATTCGGATATGTTCGCCCGCGTGTCAATGTTCCCACTTGCAGCGGCTGCCTACAGTAATTGGCCGCAGGAATGCCTACATAATAGGTACACCAATGCCACGGTAAGTGAAGCCCATAGAGATTCAGAAATCATCGTCAAAAGATAACGAATGGTTGGATGTTTAGCTGAAACGTCAACTGAATGTGACATGTGGTCCGTACGGGTCGAATGATATATGCTCGGGATTCACAGCCATAAATCACGGCGATAAATCGATTATCATCAGTTTCAGGTGAGACTTTACTTTAGAGGACATTTCCGAGCCGACTTGACCATTCAGATTTCAGAGGGACGAATACATTTATTCAGCTTGTTGCAGAAGCAGAACTGAGCGTCTTTTACGACAAGGTACTTTCTGACTCCTTGAATTAATACATAGGCTAAGGTGGTTCACAAAACCTCCACTCCTTTCACTTTTAACAAAAAGGGAGGCATCCCATGAGGAACCCGAGATCTTGGCACGCTTCAGGATATGAGTTAGGATGAGTGATATGAGGGTTAGATATTACATTTGATTTTACCTACTCGAAATATCAGGTTATGTGGCCGGCTGGTGGCTTCGTGTCCAAGTTTTTCTACGATGGCTTCATAGATTTATGGCGTGCTGGAATGAAAGATGATTTCAACGAGCTGAGAAAGATGTACCCAAGCTATGACATTTGGGTAAATTTACCAATATAAAGAACCATTTCCAGTTTATTAAACACAACAAATCCTATGTATTCCTTGCTTACTTTTGAGCCCATTTTTTGGAAGAGCCTGAGACGAAATGAATGGTTCAGGTAACTGGACACTCACTCGGAGCCGCAATGGCCTCATTGGCTTCCTCATACATTATTGCTGTAAACAAAGTACCTCCCGAACAAGTGAAATTGGTCACATATGGTCAACCACGAGTTGGGGATTACATCTACGCAATGACTCACGATCGACAGGTATTCATTACGTCTCTCTCTGGATATTTGAGTCAGGGAAGGGAATCCCCGATGTCGGCGACTTCCTTCGTGCTTACAGATGGGCTACAGTTTCCGTGTTGTTCACTGGAGGGACCTTGTGCCACATGTTCCACCGCTATATTTCATGGATTATTATCACCACAAGTCTGAGGTGAGGATGATTCGATCCCCAGCGATAGAAAGACTTTAATCCGTTGATTAGGAAAAAGTGAAAAGAGTTATTGACCTCTGTACATCAAAAACGCTGTGTGTCGCCTCAGAAGCCCTTGGGCAGCCGACGGCAACCGCACACGTTCTGAATGGCAAATTGAACAATCTGTGTAGACTCCATTTTGAAAGAAGTGAATTTTAGGTCTTCTACCCCTTAAACATGGCTATCGGTGCTAACTATACTGTATGCTACGGTAAGCAAATGAAAAAACTCAGCCTGAATTCTAAAGTTTTATAGTTCACATGAAATTTTTGCTGTTCAGCCAATGAGAGTCCAAAGTGCAGTGACGGATTACTGTTCACAACCTCAATCCAAGATCATCTTCACTACTTCAACGTCGATGTCAGTGGGTACGGTATTGCTGGCTGCAATACGACCATGGACCCTACAGGAGCAGAGTAAAAAGTCTACAGTTTTGTATTGTTTGTCTTTGAGCAGATTGATTTTAAAAGCCTTGTTTATTCGGGTTTGAATAAAGCTCGTCAGGCATTGTTTGTTTACAGTTTAGCGAATTTCGGCGACCTGCTCTATAAGGTTGAATTGAGTACAAACACTCAAGTTCTAGAACTATATTCTGCGAACGTCGGTCGAACGGGATCCCTTAGTCTATCAGGCGATTGATCCCTTTCTTTTGAGAGTGCGTTCTGGGATTATTTATCCCTACTTATTGAAAGATTTGAATTGAAGACCCTCGATGTTGTTAAGGCCTGGTATAGTTAGCTCATCCTTCATCTCCTTCCGATCTCCCTGAATACCAGACTTTAAGATAAATAAATAAATAAATAAATAAATAAATAAATCGCGCGGAATATAATAGCCTTGTAAAATCATAAATGCCATTAAGAAGCAGAGGCAAGCGGGATCGCGGTGGTGTAAGGGATAAGATGGCGATGGCCGGATAGTACAGGCGCGGGTTTGAGTCCCGTCCGAGACCGGAGTTCTTTCCACAGCTCGCCAACCTTTCAGTACTTTTGGATGGAAAACTAGCAGCAGTTAAGAGAACATCAAGTCGCTAGGTTTATCACTAGAATGTTTATCCACTATACATAACTGGAACAGGCTAATGAATCTTAACTCCATTGCTGTTGCAACTGTGTGGCATAGTTTGCCCATCCTTCTTGACCAGTTGACTTTACCTGAAAGTATGAATGGTAAAAGGTAAATTCAGGGCAGGCAGTTACTCTAGAATAAAGCGATAACAACGAAAAGAGCGCAAAAAACGATGAAAAAAAGAACTAGAATGGGTCAAAAAAGAGCTGGAAAAGGGGGTTGGACGAGTTTCACATTGGAAGAACGGCGGTCAAGGGAGTGTTCGGGCGAGTGCAGTTAGGCGACGCAATGTCTGCAGTAGCAGACAACACACCCAAGCAGACAACTTTGCCCAATGCGAAAGTGATGAACGGCAATTAGATTTCGTAGTCAGCCTAGCGAGGGGCGGAGGCCTCCCGTCCCCCAATGTTCCTGCAATTATTGTGCCCTATCCAGACCGTTTTCCGACCTCATTCCTGCACAAATGGTATCAGAGGGGGCGTCGAATTCAAACCATGTGCAGATCTCTAAAACCATTTTTTTCGTGAACAATGCCTTTAAGTAATACGCTTACTTGCACCATTGATTGTATATCGGACCGTCGTGTTTGCTTCACTCGCGCTAGGAAGAACATTGTGATCAACGGTAACAGAATTGTATAGAAGGGAACCAACTGAAAGTAGCAATTCAGATTGTCGCAAAGAGCAGTTTCACACAAATACAATATCTAATATGCCTGTGGGACGAAGAAGTAGCGATAAGCCAATATCGATACGGTAGGCAGAGCCCGATTCGCTAAGTAGGAGACTGTGTACCGAAATTTCTAGGTTGGTTGAGTAGTCCCTGACCGATTCGAATACTCAAGAATACTCAAGCGGTCTTCTCCGAAAACCGTTTCATGGTCCCCTACCCCCCCCCCCCACCCCCTTGTCTCGGCTGATATACAAGCATGCACTACCATTAAAGCAATTTCTACGATATTAACGGCACATTATCAGAAAGATATGAGTAAGTAATCAGTTGAAAACTTACGTAAGCACTCATAATATTGGACTTTTGCATTGGCGCTGACCCTTTGACTGGATCGAATGATATCCTCAAATACATTATTGCTACAGAATACGTTAAGAATATCACCAATTGTATGGAGGAAAGTGTGATCAACAGCCTGGACGATATCATGTTCTCAGAAAACTGAAATCGGCCTGTCAACGTATGTGCCATCCTGAAACAAGGAAATTGGGAGGATTCAAACAAGAAAAACTTCAAGCCGATCCACAAAATGGTACATCATGAGCTGCACAAGCAGTACCTTGAAGAAATGACACAAAGTCACTGTGTGAGTTTCTCCTGGTTTCAAGCCCTATCCCTTACCTCGTTCCCCTGCCTCTTCAACTACTCCAGCGGTCAGTCAGGCGTAAACCGATCGCACTAACAACTCATGCACAAAACTCATTGGATTTCATCGAATTGATGATAGCTATGTCTCGAAGTCTTACCCCTTCCACAGGTATTCCCTCCTTCCCCGAATGGGTGAATCTAGCACGGTTCATCAAGGATTCTGCGACAAAAGCCTACTCCTACGCCTAGCCCAAGAATTGAACCCAGTAAAGTGGTTTTTCCAGAAAAATCACCTTGATCGTTGCCGATGGCAGAGGAAGACGACTACAAAACAGGTAACCGCCAGAATGTGACAGACAATTGAAAAGATGAATAGGATGTTAATCTGCTTTGTTCGGCTCACTGGTGTATTCAGACAGCTGATTTGAGGCGCCTCAAACGTCTCATCCGCGTACGCCCATATCAACTCAGTCAACGGGAAGAAGAACTGGAAATATTCATAAGCAATGAAAGAGATTGAAAGGGTGGGTAAAGGTTATGGGTTTGCAAGATTGCGCCGCGTATATTGGATCTACAGTGTTTCCGTAATTTCTTAGATGTCTCATGAGAAATCATCAGAAATTCTCAATCATTATTATCGCCGGGCATGAGTGGCCAGTTTCACAAGCCATGATGGATTCTGGGAAGGGGAAACTATTAATAAACTCAGAAGATGTTCTATGTTTGAGACTATTACTTTGCAAAAGGTCCTGGAGGTAGGGAGAATTGTACTAACCCTTTCCCATGCTAAGCTCTACCGCTAAGCTATATCCCCATATTGCAGATGCCGCATAGCTTCACTTATGGAATAAAGGCTTGTAACCTTTCGATGAGTCCATCATTTGCAATCGATTTTTCATAGCACTTTCTTAATAAAGGAGAATTTTCGAAGAAAATAAGTTAGATATAACAAAAGGTAGCAAAGTGGTAAGTGGTCACCTCTACGCCATGCCTGGTCCGGGGTTCGGGGCCTAGATCGATACTTGTTCAAGTCGAACAAGCCTTACCGATGTTCGTTCATTGGTTTGAAACCTGTCTAGGAGGATCAAAGCACTGACGCGTTCATCAGCTCTCCACCACAAGTCATCTAAATGGGCCACGTGCTCTCAGTCAAACTGTCACTGGGATCCTAGATAAAATTAAGGTTTCTTCGCATATCGAATAGGGGATAGATTGAATCCTAAAATTTTCCCTTCATCATTCACTTTCCCGGATCAGTTCATCAGACAAAAAATCGGAGTTCGAAGTGCAACAGCAAAAAAGCGAACAAGATTGCCATTTTTCCAGTAGTTCGAGGCGTGCTTCCTCAAAGTTAGTTCTCAATCCTGGCCATTCTGGCCATGAAGGGCCATTGACATCTGTATCTGCTTATGTTATTTTTTCAAAAGCATGAAATCTGGTCGATCACGTGGTGGAATGTATTGATTCTCATCATAACGTCAAACTCAAATCTCATCAGTGCCATTCAACTTCATTGAACACTACTTATAATGCTATGCACGAGTTTTGCTGAGGACATTGCGTTCGAGTGAAGTCATCACCCGCTGATCCTGCGATTATGGTAACAATAATCCAAAACACACTTCACATTATTTTCTATATGAAACAGCTGTGGGTAGCCAGTAAACACTCGAAATTAGGGGTAAGTTCCCAAGTACGGCTTTCTATGAACCTCGGCATAGTTGTATTGCTGTGTTTATTGTTTTCCACGAGGTTTGTAAATGAGCTTGACAAATAAATTAGAGGTGAATGTTATAAGTATCTTACCGACAGGAAAAGAAGAGAATGACCGAGCTTTTTTGTACACCTTTCATAACGACCCACATAGAAGATTGCTATCATCCTTTCCAATATCATTACAAGCTGAAAAGGAGGGTGATTGGCTCTTGTTTTTGACAGAATCCAACAATTAGGCTTTTTTGTTGGAAGAGAATCTTATGGACTGATAGACATGTGCTCTGGGACGACACGTCCAGACCATCAGGGAACTACAGGACCTACTGGGGTTGAGCAAACAGGACAACTTCATCAAGACACCGCGAGCCAGGTAGCAGAGCCGGAGACTATATGTAGTCACCGTTCTTTGACTCATGTGCTGTTCCATTATGGAAATTACAAACCTGTGCTCCTTCAATCCATAATATTGAAAAATTATATGGTAAATGAATACACATGTAGAATAGTCGAGGAAGAATCACATCACATGGGGATGTGTACGTGAACGAAAGGACCAGTTGATACGTCTGAAAGCTATAGCAGTTATCCGAGATGATCTCCTTTACGAGGAGTGGGAACCATTTCATTTTGCACTTCATTTTTTGCTATTGAGCAACGGAGGTGGTATGGTGACAAATGATTCATTAACACACGGGCCGGGTTCGGGGATGGAATCCCTGATCTGCCCGGGACAAGCAATCCTTTCATCTCTCAGGGTCGGACAATTAATGCCAGACTTGTCTGGGAGCACTGGGAGACTTGTTCAACGGCAAGCTATTACTATTCATTGTATAGGCTACATATGTATTCAAACCATCACTGCAAATTCGAATGGAGGTCGAATGCGGGTCGCATCCTGGAAGCGGGTTATTCAACGCGGAGCAGTTTATCCTTTTACTTCAATTTTCTAATTGGATTGGCGTACGGTATCGTGGGTTGTATTGTGCCACTACTACGAATTGACAATGAAAGTACATAGAGATAACTGGCCACGTGAGCATCCTTTCACTTTACTCACTCAACACCGTGCCTTTCTCTCTATTCATGATGCCATAGGGTTCACTGGACCATTTTGCTAAAACTAGACGAACTCTACTACTGTTACTCCACTGCGCCTGGTTCTTTAGGGTAAACAGAAGAATCGTTTTTTTCGTTTTGTTGCTTTTAGTCGTTTACTTATTTGTTTGTTTGTTGTATGTTGAGATGCACCAACAGAATTTTTTGTTTGCTTTTTGTTTATCGAACCGTAAACATACCGTAAACATTCCTCATCCTCTACATTGAACAAAGAAGGAAAAAAGTACTCAGACTTACATTGAACATTGCCATTAGGGATGCGTGAAGAAGTGAAGCAAAGAAGAGTGACATAAATAGAACCTGAAAGTACAAGGATTCATGGACGTAGTAGCCTTATATTTAAAAAATTAATTTTTTTCGAAAAAAAAAACAAAAATGTTTATAGAAAAGAAAATAAGTGGGTGTTGCTTCTAAGCAAAGGAAAATGCGTCATATTTGCCCCTACCGTATCTATTCAATGAATTGGATTAGTGCCAATAAAAAAATGAGTAGTGAATCTAATAAAAAGTAGAAGCAGTTGAGTAATAACCCATATGAGACTGAGACAAAAGTAATAAGAAATTACCCGTATATTGTAGTGAAATGTGAGTTTTGATCGACATTTGGTAAGAACCCAAAGCAGTAAGATGACGGATGAAATGCATAGAATAATATGTATGCATTGCATAATACGGTAGTACGGGAATGTGACCACTTCAATGCCATTCTAAACAAAATACAGTAAACAATGACGTCATAGCTCAGTGGCGAAACGCGCCGTTGAGTACCTATTAAGTGATTCTCGTTTCAACTCCCATCAGGTAATGATTGGCATTCCATCCGAGGTTTCACAAAGTAATATTGGTTTTGTGTTTTGGATAGCTGCCAACTTCCTACCGTACTTACTAGTACGTGGGCGAGAGTGATTAACTGCATGCAACGGAAGGGGATGTGACGCAGGCAATGATAACTGCTAGCACGATCTTTGATCGCTCTCCTCTTTCCATCACCCAAACGACCACCCAGACGACTGCAGCAATTGCAGACTCAACCTATTCTTGTAATTTCTCATGGGAATATAGTCCAAAAACAGTTCCCACAGTCTGGAGAATTTCTCGGTACCAATTTCCGTGCCTCTAGGGAAATCTCCAAGATTTTGCTGTGCAAGGTGGAGGTAATAGGATTACAGCGGTGCTAAGGTGCAAGAGGATTCCTAGGAAATGGATCTCTTCAACGATTGCTATACCAAGCGATACTCAGGCTTACACAAACTGGTAAATGGGTTACCTTCACGCATACTTCAGTAATATTGAAATCTTTTATATCCCATGGAATCTGAGCCATATCGAGTCCAGTTCGAAGTCAGTATGATCCTGAAAAAGTCGATTGAATTGCAGAGAGGATTTCAGTGAAATTTTCCGGGACCGTTCACGAAAAGATAGAAAGTGGTTAAAAGCGCCGGGCTACCGCGAAAACTTCGTGAAAATGTAATGTGACAACTACAATGGCTATGGTCCACTGAGTGTGTGGGTTGAGTGAAGTCATTAAAGGTTGAGAAAAGCCCTTCCCTCCTTTCCACGGACAAGTCAAGGTTGCACGGCAAAGACCTCGCCCACCCGCTGAGCCTGCCTGTTACCTTCAAAGGCAGTTATCGCTGCTGTATTTCCGATTGATATTCTGAAAAGAAAAAAAGCCGACATTATATCAAACAGTACAGCACAGTCAGACATCAGCTGTAGAAATGGAGAAGAACAGCATAGAATAGAGAAGGGAAAAAATTCAAGTTAAGGGCTTCAGGAACAAGAGTTTGGACCGGCTTTCCCAGTTGTCGTAGCGGAGCAACTTTGTTTAGAGCACTTTTCGAACGACATTTGAAAGCTCTGGAGTATCCAGTTTGACCTCTGACTGGTTACTATAAAATAAATTGCAATCTGTCATTTTTGCTTGCTGTTATTGTCTGGGGCGTGGTATATAAGTGGGCGGAACTTGTCAGAAGGACTACTTTCGTTCTCATGAACGCTTCAAAGGCATTTCACTCAAGGTCAGATGGAATGGTGTGAAACGAAATACCATCTGTCTCATTACGATATTACTATCGTCAGCTTAAAATAGCTGGAAATCATATGGAAGCAATTCTCATGAAACGCCACAGGCTATGAAAACAAATTATTCATTGTAAAGCTTATTGTTCCGTAAAGCATAAGGCAACAGATGCAGCGCAGATGGAACACAAACGAAGGTAAAGCGAGAGATCAGCTGCTGAAAATACTCAAGATAGGGTAGGTTTTAGAAAAAGGAATCAATTGGAGGCTGAAGTGATCAGGGAACTGCTCACAATAGCCTCCGTATCAAGCGAATCTTTTTATAAGTGATTTCCCGTGATCAAGAACTGTGAACTATACGTCTTCAACGTTAATCAGTGTCGTTTTAGTATGCGCCCCGCACTCAACTTCCGCTCACAAGTGCAGCGATGTTTTGAATGCGTGTGCGGTCTACACAATGTGCCGATGAACAAGTGCATTGCTATTATCCTCTCTGGCGAGCCCGGTACCAATTGTAAGATGTAAAGGAAGGTGCCGATCACCATCAGATGTGAGGTATGGTATGAAAAATGGCTTGAGAAAACCCTGAGTATTGAATACTCAAGCAATTGTATCCGATTTCAATTATATAAAGCGACCTGAAAAAAGTTAGAAATTCTTCTCAGGAACTCTCCTCAAGGCTTACTGCAAAATCTGGAACCATTCTCAAACAAGGATATAAACTGTTTCGAGGGATCCGAGTAACCCTCTGGTAATTTTCCCATTGAACGACTTTTCTAAAACTTATATAATTATTATAGGTTCGCTTTCACGCTTCTTAGATCGTCAGATAAAGTGAATTCTCTTCTATTGCGAAACCTTCTGGTACAGAAAGAACAAATTTATATCTATATATATTATATATATTTATATATATTTATATTTATGACTTGGGCTAGTTTTCCAGGCGCATTATATATTTATATTTATTAATTACCCTAAATTGCACCTCTTATAATTTTGAAGACTACTAGGAGATAATTTGTTAGTCTAGAGGTAGAGGTTTCCATCATTTTAATCATCGCTCGAGACTATTAGAAAACATCACACGCAATAAGGACCATGGACCATTCGTGTAGGATGGTAGGCCGCTCGCCACTACGTTTCGAGCCTTCGACACAACTCAAAATAGCTGCAAAGGTCTCATGAGCCAATAAGCATGGTTCAGGTTCAGGGGTTTCTTTCTACTGGAGCTATTAAAGGGCTCTCAGTTGTGGGCCGTTGCTGAATAACCGGGGGCACTCATGAAAGCCAATCAAGAAGGACACCAAAAAAGACCAGGTTCTTCATATCCAGAAATGGTGTGACATTTAAAAATAATAACGAAAAGTAGGGAAAATGGAGAAATGACTAATGAACAGACAGAGAAAAAACCCTCGGACATCATACAATCATAGCAATTTGCTTCTATGCAATAAAATCAAGCGTTTTTCAATTATTTAATAATGGATTGAGAAAATTGGTTGCTTTACGATAATTGGATATGCGGGCTTGCTTAGGAGGTGGTAGCATTTTCTCCAATCACTTTTTTGGAAGTAAAAAATCCTTTTTTTCTTCGAATTGGTCCCCAGTAAAGGTTCTTCTGGATCTCAGAGACAGCCGTGGAAGGTAACCAGGAAAGCGGTAAGAGCTGTGGAAGCAGGACCCAGAATTTGAAGTAATCCTAAATGCATGGCAATCAGATGCTAAACGAGAAGACCAAGAAAATGGAAAAGTGAGCAATGAACAGACAGTAAGATACCTCAAAAATTATTATTTCCTTCTGGGTGATGCCTAATTGACGATTCCATCACAGCTATATCCATTACAGTTTCCCATTGTCATGTCAATCAAACTCGGCAAAATAAGTCCAACAGTCGTCCTTCCCTCGTTTTCCCTCCAGACTATTAACTTTTATGATTATAAAATATATAATTGCACCAGCCCCCGTACTAAATCAATAGGATAGGAATTTCACTTTTTGGCTCATTTCTACCATGCTTCCCATGCTTCCACTGCGGCAGCATACGTTTCGTTGCCAGAGTGCTGCCAGTTATTTACTGATTTTACTGGTACTTACTTTGATTTACAAGATTTGTAAAAGGTGATACTTTAGGTTCAACAGCCGTAGTTAGTAATTATCTTGAATAGACATTATAAAAAATCACTAACTGCCTGAAAAGAAGACTCCAGTCCAGTGCTATGGACAAAGGCAAGCAGACATAGTAAAATAACTAGTAGTATTGCGTATTACCTAGCCTTATGCTATGTTATTTGGTGCAACAAAGAAAAAGATAATCAGATCTGGTTACTGTATGGGAAAAAGCATATATGACAGAGTTTTGAACAGAATATAAATAGAAGGGAATTCAATACACAGTGTTTATATACCGTTTGCTATAAAAAGACATAAACGTAATTGGATATGGGATTGGCCTGATATGATGGGATGATGATTAATAACGGGATGAGAGCGAAGTGATCAATCATGATAAACGTTCTCGAATGCAACAGTCTTCAAGAGCTATCGGTTTTCGTTGGTTTTCCCTACAAACTCGACAACTTGGACCTGTCAAAGTAAATGGTCGTCGTACAAGTAACCCGTTGAGATCTAAAATTGTTGCACTCTGATCAGTAACCGCACTGATTCTGATTAAATCGTATTTTTCCAGATTGATTTGCGCCTTAATTAGTTATCTCAGTCACATACGGGAGTACAAAGTCGTCTCGATCAGCTAAAAAGAATCAGTAAAAAATTTGCTTCAAGCTCTGATACCCCAACATTGCGAACCATCAATAACGAATAAAAAGTAGGTGGAGTACTGGAATTGGGTCTGATCGAGTGAAGCCATTCAATCATACCCTAACCATGCCTCGAAAAACCTCTACATTTGTCGGCACGATGTCTGCCTATAATAAATCAAAGGAACAGTGCAGCACAAATGAATATTTTCTGAAAAGTGGGCCTTGAAAATGGAACCCGACCTCAGACGGAGTTGTTACGAGGGTTGCCCTTTATATTTCGGGATTTGGAAAATGTGGATTGTGTAGCAATCTAGCAACTGACACCACTATCGTGAAGTTTGACTATTTTGAGGTTCCGTTGCAAAATTTGAGCGCGATTTGTGTTGTTTACACTAAGTTATAAGATTTTGTTTCGGCCAAGTTATGGAGTTGAAACGTGGGCATTTTCGCGCGACAACTTTCGACGTGGACTAACTCAACAGCAGTGCATGGATGAACTTGGTTCAATTTTTGGGGATGAAGCTCCATCCAGGATCAGTGTTTATCGATGGTACAGTGAGTTCACCCGAGGTCGTAGTTCACTCGAAGACGAATTTCGTGGAGGTCGTCCAAAATCAGTTGTCGTTCCGGAAACAGTTCATGCTGTACACAAACTAATACTGCGAGATCGTCATGTAACCTATCGTGAGATTGAGGCAACCTTAAGCATTAGTGGGTCTAGCTTACATTCATTTTTGCATGAACATTCGACCGTAAAAAAATTTGTTGGCGTTGGATCCCACGCCACGACAATGCGAGCTCCAACACATCGGCTCAAACCACCGCATTTTTGAGCACTCAGAACAACGATTTGACAGGTCGTCCGCCATGTAGCCCCCGGGTGACTTCTTCTCATCCCGTAATAAAAAATAAAATGAGAGGTCAACGTTTTTCGACACCTGAAGAAGCCCTTGATGCGATCAGAATGCATGTTTTAGAGACCTTGATCAGAGTGGCAAAAGTGTTTCGAAAATTGGTTTGAGCCCATGGAAAAGTGTATAGATCTTAATGTGGAGAATTTTGAAAGGCAGTAAAGCGATTTTCAATAAACAGTATTTCTTCCTGTTCTCAAATCCCGAAATATAAAAGGCAGCCTACGTATTGACGATTCTTCCTACCTGTAACCCGAATACGGCCCCGAAATCATATTATAAACTGTGTTCTGCAGAAAAAACGAAAACGTCATTTTCAACTAAGCGTTCACTTGAAATGTCGATATGACGATATCCAAAGTCCGAGCGGAGATCGAGGCTTACCCCCGAGATAACTTGAGTGGGAGTGAGTACTTTCAAAGGGTGTGTGGTTTATAATCAGAAGAGCTATGCCAATTTCAGCTGAGTGAAATGGAGCTTTAAAGAGCCAACTTCCCAAGTTACTGCCCGCCCTGTGAAATGTCTCCGCCCAAGTCCCCATTTGAAAGCTCGATGTTTGCTCAAAATAGGCCGATGAAAGCGACATGTTTATCCGATTTCGATCATTTTACCAATTGGGGTTGGGACCAAATCGAAGGCTACTCATACGAAAAAGTCTTCTCGAGTTCCTCAAGAAGTAGATAGGACGACGATGACCATACCTTGAAGTCAGATATAGGACCCATGTTTAATTTTATTCTTCGTCCCCGCTTCTTTCCGAGTAGAAAAACGAAAAACATTCTCTATAACATGGAGTACAACAAAGAAAATCATAAATGAGATCTGATCGTTGGAATGAATACTTCTGTGTCTGATCTCTCTTATAAATGTTCCTCTTTCGCCAGAAATTATATGTTTTTCTCCTACACTCAATAGGCCAGAATTCACATATAGTTAATCCAATAGATTTCAAGCACGGTCATTAAAATTCCAGTTTTTCCGGCAATTAATTTTTGAAGCCTCCAGCTCAAGCGCCAACATTTCGTGTCGGGATAAACACAAAGAATCGTTTATCTTAGGCGAGCAAATTGATGAACGAAGGCAAAATTAAGAATAAAATCAATCATCAAGAAATTATGCAATTCAAACTTAAAGAACTACTTAAACTTCAACTTAAAATATACTTAGTCATCCTCTTGACGGAGGTGGTATGGTAGCGTGGCGTACTATCATACTTGCGTACCTACTGGTTCTTATCCCTGATCGATATCTCTTTCGACTGGGAGGATAAAAGCACTGACTTGTGAGGGGCTGGCCACCGCAGGACATTCTATAGGCCTCATACGCATTCGATACGCCATGACGATTCTAAGTGGAAATCCAAATCGGAGTGCATTCTTCAGAAAGGATTCTCAAAGCCCGAAGATTTCATCCTTTATCCTTCTATCATCTGGACCTTTTTCAAATTTTGTCATGAAAGGCGTACGAACCAAAGGATTACAATATAATGGAATAATACATATTTTCACCCACACCCCTCCCCCCTCCCTACTGCCCTACTGTCTCCATTTCTTCATCCAGTCAGCATGCCTTTGGGAACTTTTTACCTTAATGTTCTCAGGAATACTGTAGTAAGAATTGTCACTAACGTGCTCAATTTCTTGGTAAATGTAGGTGTAAAATAGAAGTGAACTACTCTCCTCTAATTCAGCCGCTGCTTTTACTGGTAGTATCATTAAGCGGATATCAAGAAGAGTACTATAATTGAGCAATTTCTTCGAATCCTAAACGTTTCTAAGAATAGTTTTTTTTCCAAATTTATTTTATCTTGAGTTGCACGATCTTGGCCTCAATTATGGTGAATGGTTCGAATCGTCTCTTGCATCGAATTGTTTTCATGTGAAGAAACTAAGGAGTAGTGATTATGCAATTCAGTACCGTAATTGAAATGAAGTTCTTCCGATTGTGAGCATAGTAGACTTTCAGACAGACAGGTTTGAGTCACTCCTTCAGTGAGAGTATCATTAGATATTTCAGCATCTGTGGAGGAAGGAAAATGAGTTATAAAATGTGCTGAGGGTCGTCATGGGCCAAAATTAAGCTGTTTGACTAAGAGAATCTCGTCGAGTTGGCAATTTTTTTAGATGAAATAACTATGGTGATGGTGGTCGGTCCATCTATGAAAGGGTGGAACTGGTGTAGTGGCAAGGGGCGCACTATCACTCACGTGTGGTCACGGGCTCGAATCTTGCGTCGATATAAGCTCACGCCAGAAAGTCTCGATTCTATGTGGAGTCGGATTATCTTCTGGACTAGTAAAACACTGACGTGGACATGGGCTGACCACTGCAAATTATTGTATAAGCCACATACACATTCAATCCGCTATTACGATTCTGAATGGAAGCAAGATGCGGGGAGTAATCAAAAGGGATTGATTGCCGCCATGAAAGCTATCCTTTTTATAATATACGTTTAAATGATACTATATGACTCATACGTTTTTATAATAACCTTAATAACCTGTAGACCGTAACTTCTCCCGCTTCGCAACCTCTTTATTAATCTGCCTTCGATCCGGATAGGTACTAGTATCGAGCAGATAACACAAGGCCTTCTCTCTTCAGTAATCATCCAAAATCCATCCAAGCAAGTGCCCATGTGGGTCACTGAATGGAATACTGGATAACGGAATAGGAAGCTCAGCAGAAGGGAAGCGAAGACGAAGGTTTCTGGGAGAGAATTCATCTCTAACTCACTATGACAGAGATTTCGAACAGAATGATAGTACTTCATTGACTTCTTTTTGAAAAAAAATAACATAAATGCGCCAAGCCCTCGTGAAGCAATGGGAGGAGTACCTGCTATAAGAATATAGCTACCATCTTCCAATATCTAGGGTAGGGCATACTTAGACAGCGGAAAATTCAATGTTATGAAGCTTTTTGCATATATCCTATGGTCAAATAAGGCGATCAGGAGCAAAGAAGTAGTAAGGAACTGGAGAGAGCATCCAACAAGTCTTGTCTCTTCTGCGCCGCCTGCGCGTTCGGAGCTATTCTTCAGTGTAATCTGCTAATGCATCATACAAGGTAGTACCCACTTAATTATTCTTTTTATGGCAGGTTTTCTTTGAAAGGAATATCCGTTCTGAATCTATAGAAAATGAAAAATCACACGCATTGAATGAAGACAGCAGAAGAATCCAGTC
Organism: Haemonchus contortus; assembly: GCA_000469685.2. Lineage (NCBI taxonomy): Eukaryota > Metazoa > Nematoda > Chromadorea > Rhabditida > Trichostrongylidae > Haemonchus > Haemonchus contortus. The sequence continues at coordinate 43,463,426 of LS997565.1, forward strand.
ATAAAAAGCAGAATAAGTCAACCACAAAAAGTCAGTGCCATTTGGAATTCATTGAATTGCTCAGGGGTTCTCAGCTTATCACTGCGACCGAAAACCCTTCCCCTATAAGTACTGGGTCCCCGAGCCTGTGAATGACTTTCTGATGATGACAAAGAGAAAATGGTTTGAAAGATCAACTACCGGAGACACTCTCAAGGAAGGACCAGGGATGGGCAAGACTGGCTGGCACTAACTACCCCCTACTATTTAAGACTCAAGTCCTCACTCAGGCTACATGGTCAGATATTGGAATACCATTAGGTTTTTGTGTCTTGGGAATGTGAAGAAAACCCTTACAAGATATCCTCAAACTTCTGCCCATCAAGTGGGCGTGTCTCTTTGATGGGAAGGCTTTTTTCACATTTGAGACGTCATTTCTCCTTTATTGAGGAGCATCATGTGGGATTGAAATAAGCAAAAGAAAACAGAACGGCACCCATTGGAGGTTTGGCCGTGTGGTAGGCATTGATGCAACCAAGTTATTGCTCAGGATCATGGAGAACATCTGGATCTGCCGTCATAAAGACTGAGAATTTCTCTTGCAAAAAGGTTTACGGTAGTTTTTAATTTGTGTGAAACAACAACATGTGCAGAACAGATGGCTTCGGTGGAGGATGGATCACTCAGAGCAGCATCTGCTGGCAAAAGGATCAAGTTGAAAGTATTACTTAGGTTAGCTTTTATGAGATCTGTCCTCTGCGACCGACCCCTCAATAGTTCCTGAAGAAAGCGATCTCAAAGCTCAGGCTACTGAAACCGCATTGACTCCAGTAGAGAGTGGGAGGTCGGCATAAACTCATAAGCTCCGGGGCCTATCGCTGTTAGCCCTCGTACTTACTTTTTAATTTGTTCGAATTCGGTTAGTAGGTGCGCTATCACTTAATAGTAGGCACAAAACTGTACGTAAAGCATAAAAGGTTGGAGGGTTGGAGTTTCTAGACTACCGTTCTCGGGAGGCACACCGTATTCAACTTTCATTCGGAATCGTGGTTGCGGTGAGAAGGCGTGTGCAACCTTTTCAATGAATTGCGGTGGTCAGATGTTCTCTTCTCCCAGACGAGCCTTTTATCAGGCAACATACCCTTGGAAGAAAAGAGGCTCGGTTGCCTGACAGGTATTGATCCGGGACATTATTTGGGACTCGATCCTGAGAAGAGTGCGATATTTGTCTCCCCACCACGCCATCTGCGATCCAAAAAAGCAAACATGAGCTAAAAACCAGAAAGAACAGAAAATAAAGAAGTTGGGAGGCCTGATCAAAATTTCTTTCCTGGGAATGGTGTTACCAGAAAAAGGAACACTCGGAAACAACTTACGGTGGGCAGCCGATCCACAAACCATGCTTTTACCCATTATAATTGGATTGGGTACCGATATCCTGATCGCGGAAGGTTGGAGGGCTTGGTTGGTCTCAATAGATATCCACTCAGGATTCGATCCCCAGACCATGTGCCTGTAATGGTCCTTTCCAGTCGACGCTACACCGACTTCTACCACTTATGTTTAACACTATCTGATTGTTAGGGAAGCTATGTGGGGAGAGATTTATGATCTCGCACAGTGAACTCTAAGTCAGAAAGGCTAATATTCAAGGATTCCACAGAGGTAAATATTTTAATAGGGTTCAGGTGATATGAAGGCAGGTGCAGTTCTTTGCTCCTTTGGAATTTTTGTCAATTTGCAGATTAGCTGCTATTGGAACCCTGAATTAGTTACTTTTTATAGATTCTAGAACTGGCTTTGGTTTTCAAAGTTCAATGGTGGATCTACTTGAGGGATTGCTTTAGATACATATGTCATGAACAGAGAAAGTTATATCAAAGTTGCAAAAGACGCACATCATCCCACAAATGAAGGGGTTGTACTCAGGATCGATAATCGCCCAAGCCAGCTAAACCTTATATCCTGTCAGGGTCTGCTAATTGGCACCAGACTCGTCTGGGAAAACGATAACAATAATTTCTACATCGGCTAGCCATCACAAGTCATTGTATAGACAACATATGCTTTTAAAACGCGACTACAAATCTTAATTGAAGTCAAATACGAGGTGCGATTTCCAACAGGATTAACTAATGCTGGAAATGGCTTCAATCTTCAGCGGAAATGGTTCGGAGAGTTTGATTTTAATTATTTAATTAGCCCTTCTCATTGAGTACTCATAGCAAATGGCAATTGTCTTCACGCATGCATTTCGGGTCCAGAAACAATTGTAAGTTAGGAAAAAAGTTTCCCCCTTCCCCCTTCCCTCCCCCCTCTTCCGCCCCCCCCCCATCGTGTTCCCTACCAAGTACAGTGGCGATTCGTACTTTTTTTTATGTTCCCTTTCTTCTTTCACATCATACTGGACGAGCTAAACAATTTGCAAAGAAATGCTTACTTTTGAAGCCCGAGTAAGGTGAAAAAAGGAGCAAAGTCTGAAGCACTTAAAACATCGGAACAAACACTGTTTGTTCAAGGGTAGAGGGAGAATTCAGTGGCTCGTATAACACTCTTGCACTCAGGAAGCTCTGCGATTTCACAGGCTATGAGGGTAGGACGGAATCTGATCGCCTCACGTGCAGAATAGCAGGTCTTTGACTTTTGCCGAGCGATTCGTGCATGTTCTGGAGCCACCTATGAAAACATGATTTATGGGACAGCCGATAACTAATTGGATGAAAATAGGTATTCATTTCCATACTCAATGCAACTGGCCAGGTGGAATGCTTAACGAGAAGCCAAGAACCGCACATGAAGTCTTCAGAAGACGTTCAATATTGCTATGCCTGCGGAAACATGAACGACAAACACTATCGGAATCACAAGAGACCTCCGCCACATGGGACGCGAATTTTCCGCGCGCGAAAAGCGACACATTCGAGTCCACGGTAGCACACATTAAACCCGGTCTGCCGCAGTTATTTCCGTCATATGGATGTGCTGTTGGGAAGAAGCGTACAATCCGTGTTGTGGATACCCAAATGTCATTCAGATGTTTGGGAATCGGGAATAAGACGTCATTGGATACCACCCCCTAGGGATGTGTTTTGGACGTAATGGGCGTTTCTTCAGCCATAGGGGCGATTTTGTCATTTTAGGCATGGAATTGTGGTCATGAATTGTTTCTACGACGTCGGAAATAGGGATCATCGAGGCGAAACAAAGGCGGAACACATATGAAAACTGAAAAAAACCAAATATGCTATCATTAGCTGTCAGAATGCGGTGATTCCGAACCATCTTGGCATTATGTTAAATTCCGCAAAAGCCTCTTCTCCCACAGGACCCTCTTGTCCTTACCGCTGACGACCAGGATTTTCTCAGGAACTTTGGACATCAACTGCCCAGATGATGCAAGACAGAACGAAGAGTTTTTCGAAAGAGGTCAAGTACATGGCGCATGAGATCGCTGAAGAAGATTCGGGAGCGGAGAATCCGAAAATTATCTCGAGAAGAGCAAACTGTCCAAGGTAAAGTGAGCTCCCACACGCTACACTCAAGAAAAAAGTGGTAGAGGATGAAAAGTCTCTCAGAGATACTCGTCAGAAATCGAACGAGGACGTAAGCCGGCTGCCAGATAAGACCTAGGTAAATGGGTGGTTACAGATGAATGAATCTATGGGATCGAATGACGGGCGAGCGCAATATCCGTCAGTTGCAATGAGTAATTGTTAAAGAAACGTCCTACCCACGTCAGAGCAAGGATCACGACATAGACGACAATGAAAAATGGCATTCATCATTAAGTGGAATGAAGGAAATATCCGCTCATCCGTTCATTATTAATGCACCGACTAAAAATGCACTCAAAACGAAGATCAATGGTCTGTTATTTAAGACAACTCGACCAAATGACTAATATGTCAAACATTCATGAAGTCAAACATATATAGTGAGGTGCAGGGAAACTTTATAGCCATTCTGAAGGATACGCCAGGCCTCCGCTTCCAATCCATATCTAGGGAGCAAGTCAGGAAATGGAGATGATATTATGTGCTAATAATCTAAGATTTGGGGCTCAATTCCCTCAGAGTGGACGGAGCCTTCGACCTTCCCCATCACATGAGAAAAACAGAATAATATCATTCAGAAATTCAGCAAAGATCAAAATTTGAATCCTCATAATCATCAGGTAGGATGCCTAGTGATTTTATATTCTCTGGCCCAGTGTGCTAACAATTTTCAAAAGGTTTCCACCGCTTTGCACTTTTTTCTTCTCAATCTGCTATATTCAGTTACATCGGCGTTCCAAGTCCTCAATGTTGGACCATGCTCGACTTTCTCTTAATCTCGGCATAGCTGAACTTGTCACTTGAAATGTTTTGAGCCTTTCCGAGATTCACAAATTTTATACAGCTTACGTTTCGGCCTCTTCGCCTTCTTCAGAGCCTGAAAGCCGAAAAACAATTTGAGATTGGTCCTCACGTAGGCCTAGACAATACTTAGGCGTTGGTGCGGCACTTTCAGCCTGAAGATCGAACCTTCCATTCAAACCCCTGTCAGACCAAGAAACTTTCCATCTCTGCTGGTCCCTTACTTCGGGAACCAATTCGTTCACCCTATCTACCGACCATAAGATAGGATGTCCAAATTTTAATGCTCCTGAACAGAGGTAGAATGCATGGAGCGTTTAAGCTTTTGAGCTTACACATTCAGAAAATTGTTATAATTGTTAAACGTTTCTGTTATAATTAACTAGCTCTGCTTAACTAAGAACTCTTTTGACTGAGTGGGATGCGAGAGACTTTACTTCGATTCAACCTAGGATCGAGCAAAGTTAATCAAAAAATAATGAGTAATAAATAGTAATCAAAAAAATGTTCCAATAACTGTTTTAATCCAAATCTTCTTTAATCTTTAATCCAATAACAGTTATTGGAACATTTTTTTTGATTACTATTTATTACTCATTATTTTTTGATTAACTTTGCTCGATCCTAGGTTGAATCGAAGTAAAGTCTCTCGCATCCCACTCAGTCAAAAGAGTTCTTAGTTAAGCAGAGCTAGTTAATTATAACAGAAACGTTTAACAATTATAACAATTTTCTGAATGTGTAAGCTCAAAAGCTTAAACGCTCCATGCATTCTACCTCTGTTCAGGAGCATTAAAATTTGTACATCCTATCTTATGGTCGGTAGATAGGGTGAACGAATTGGTTCCCGAAGTAAGGGACCAGCAGAGATGGAAGGTTTCTTGATCTGACAGGGGTTTGAGTGGAAGGCTGAAAGTGCCGCACCAACGCCTCTTAGAACTAGACACCTGCGCTCTTTCCTCAAATACCTTTACATTCATCTCATAGGCCGAGACAGAAGAAACACCATGGGTCAAAACTCTAGGCACATAGGCCACCTGAACCCCATGTGTACTTTTGGAGCTCACTTCGAAGGCTTCAGTATCAAAGAGTAAGGAAGTTACAGTTCAGCTTTGAACCATGTAAACAGGGAGCAAAAACAAGCAGGGGAGAAACACCAGACGCAATTCCTAGTGGAAAGAAATGTTTGTCGAGTATGTTTAAGAACCAAACTTCGAACATAGCTCGAGCTCACAGCACGGCTTGTAAGTGGTGGTCGCAACAATATAACCTTACATTAGAGTGGCTTTTTGAAATTGTCGGCCAGGAGTTGTTTTTTATTTTGTCTGCGTGATTTTTGAAAAAAATTCGAGCAAAGGATATAGAATAACAGTAATTATACGTCAATTATCATTGTAGGGATCAGGAAACTCAACTAAACTCGTTTTTTGAAGGTTTTTAGTCGGCATGACTCAGCAAAGGGGAAAGGATGAAAAAGCTGATGTGAAGCAAGTGCAAAGGAAACTGGTATTAAATCGGTTTTATAGAAGAGCTAGCCAATGTAAAGGAGAGAGGGCAAAAATCATATACGATGGCTAAGGTTTCGATGAATCAGACGAACTTGATGAGATTGTATCGTGTTTCATGCGTCACTTTCAGATGTTGAGCTAAAACGGACGAAATTGTACTCAATTAGCTGTAAGCCTAGGACGGGCCCATAAGAGCAACATTTAGCCAGATTCAAGCTCACTAAGTTCTGCAAAAAACATATGAGGGACATCTGGTACCCCCGGGATCATTCAGGAATTTGAATGGGGAACATTTCAATTAGATGTCAGGTCTAAGTGAGCAATCATGATCCTCAAAAAGGCCTAAAACAACAAAAGCGTCATCGGACTGGCTTGATTTCAAGACACTCCCTTCTCGGCTAGCACTCATCACACCACCAAACAGCACTGCTCACGTATTCGCTACAATGGAAGTTCAGGTAAACAAAGGTGAGCAAAAACCTAAGTAAACAAAATTTGTTTTTTTAAGCTTAAGCTCCGAGCCTGAGGAGGACGAATCTCTGCAAAATCAAGAATTCTGAGCTGCACCGAAGGACGGAAGTGGTGTATTGGCAAGTGGAACTCAATCGTTCACTAATGCTTCTGTGATCGAATCCCGGATTGCCCTTCCATTCCTCCGGGTGGGTAATTGGCGCTGGAATTGCCTAGGAGGATAGATGTGCTAACATGCATATCGGCTGGTCCGAACCGAAATCCCACGGTTTTCATACTTGTAAAGAGCTAATTTCCATTCAGGTAAAGGAAGAAGCAGGAACAACACTGCGAAATTTCGCCTACAGTCATTTTTATTGATTGGGTAGCGGTCCTGCAACTGAGTATGCTGAAGAGCCCATTTCCCAATCTTACCCTTGGACTTTTCCACACAGAACATAACGGAATTGAAGTCCAGGAGGAGTTACAAGTGCTGGCATGAACTGAGTAAAGTTTATAAGGAATTACCGATATTGATATGAGGTAGGCTTTCTACTTCTGCAAATAGTAGTCATAAGAGCCAGGAATAGCCCTTTCAACCACTTACACAGCTTATCCCTCCCATATTCATGGTAGCTTCCAGATCCTTTATTCATTGACTGACATATTGATTTGATGGTTGACAATGAATCGATACCATAAAGCGCCAGCATTGCTCAACACTGATAGCGGACTGATTACGAATCTCCTCTCAAGGTGACCTTTTGCCCATTTCTTCATGGCTTTCGAATGTATTTGGGTTATAAACTTATCCATGCTTCTTTAATGGAGTCATCAACTATGACAGGCAAATCTCAATATCGAAATTTAACTTAAACCCTATTATTAGGTTGTAACATAGGTTCGTAGAGTTTTGTGTTAGGGTCATTTTACAGCGATTCGCTTTGTTTTTTCCAGAAGTGTATATATTCATTGGAAAGAGCTCTTTCTCCTCTATAAAATGGTATTATTCGTTTGTTTGGATAATCTAGTTGTACGTCTTTTTTCTGGCTCAGAACTGGAATATCCAGGAGGAGAAAATCCGCATTTTCGACATCTGCTTTTCATCGAGGTCAATAAGCAGCCGAAGCCGCTCGGGACATATGCAGTGTGTACGAGGAAGGTGTCTTAGGTGTGTCTCTGGGTGGCCCCAGGAGAGACACCGAATCCGAGAGTCAAGCAAGACCTTCACTCAAAAAACGTCATGATAGGTTTTTCGAAAGACATTGTAGGGACAAAAGGCAAAATTTTTTGGGAAGTCTCTACAGACCGAATGAATGGTTCATCTTCCTATCCATGTCGATTTATTGACTGCCGCTGAACTCTTTCTTTTTCAGTGCTACCTGAAAAATTCTGAGAGAAAACTAGACAGTTTTAATGTGAACACTTCAACGTCCTTCAATCACTTCATGCGATTATCGGCGCCGAGATCTTCACAATGTATGAATGGATGGGTTACTTACTTTCCTGAGACTAGTCCAGTGATCTCGTCATCCTTACCTTTTATGAACCACAAATATTCGGTTTTGTAGATCTATTCGCCATCGCATTGTTTGATTCCTTCTGGAGTTCAACTGGTAATAAGAATGGTCCATTTGTAGCCTAAACCCATATCCAGTCTCTCATCCTCAACCTGTCATAGCATTTCTCTTTAATGGTAAGTACGAAAAACTCATTTTGGCGGTTTTACCGAAAAAATCCGTCATATTCTCGAACTGACTCGAACTTCGTTTTTCTCATGTTCTTCTTAGATTGAGGTCAATTCTTACCGGAATATTGTGCAGGTGCCCTTCGTTAAATTTTCAACTACCCTAAAATTCCATAAATAAGAGCGGTTTGAACTACCGGTGAAAAATGAATTGGAATGAAATTGAAATTGAATGCAGTCATCCTCTAACTTGATGAATGGATAAATTAAACTTCTAAGAAGAAGTTAAGAAGAAGCTCCGCCCCTCAACTCTAAACCCCGCCCACTTAATAAACAATTCATATAGAAAAATAGCGATCTATTAAAATCGCTATTTTTCTACATGAATTGTTTACTATGTGGGCGGGGTTTGGAGTTAAGGGGCAGAGCTTCTTCTCAACTTCTTCTTAGAAGTTTAATTTATCCATTCATCAAGTTAGAGGATGACTGCATTCAATTTCAATTTCATTCCAATTCATTTTTCACCGGTAGTTTAAACCGCTTTTATCAATGGAATTTTAGGGTACTAGGGAGCTGGGTGAAGTCGATGTGGTGGTATATGGCGCACTATCACAAATACATGGCCATGTGTTCGATTCCCGGCTCGATATCTGAATAGGCCAGCCAAGCCTTTCATCCCTTCTTGGTCGGTTAGTTGGTACAAGACTCTCTTGGAAAGATGAACTTCTGGGATGACTTGCACATTGGCTAATCAGCTCGAGGAATTGTATAGGCCACGTAGGCATTCGTTACGCCACTACGATTCTGAATGGAAGTCGAATGCATGGGCGAATCTCTCAGACTAGATTGAATAGCACGCAAAGACGAGGAGGAGCTGATCTCTCTTAAAAATTACACAGTTTCAAAGATTATCTCGTAGTGGTATCGGTCAGCATTAGTCATATGACGGTGGAAATCATCGTTGTTCCTTTATTTCAGGTATGATTTGCGGCTCAGTCATTTTGCTGATGCTCTCTCTACACTCCATCGATGCCTACAGATTCCTTGTCCACTCTCCCATATTTGGCTATTCTCACACAAACTTTATGGGTGTTATAGCAGACACCCTCACAGAAGCAGGACATGATGTGGTCAGTGAAGTCTATCTAATTCTTCTGGTTAGCGTATGCAGCACTGCCTTAGCAGCATCCTTAATAGACAAAGCATAGACGATTGAGATCTTTCCTGAGATTTCCCCCTATAAACCCTTGGCCCTTAAGGATAGCATACGCGACGTTGCAAGGATAAAGAGCGGTCAGAATAGGATAGCAAGGGCTTCCGAACAGGCTTGGTCTACGTACACCTCAAGCTCTGGGCCCATACTGTCAAGTAGAGGCCGCATTGTCCACAATGGAGCGTGTGTGTTGAAATTAAAACAGCTGATTGAAGGCACAGTTCACGATAAAAAAGGTTACTAACTTCTTCCTTCAGGAATACTCAGCGCCTCCCATGGGTGGTAGAAGGGACCCTCTCTCTCCTACAATCTCGGCGCTCAGGGCATAGTGGAAGCCCCGTTGCTGTCGTAGTTCGCTTTCCCACCACTCGATCGGTGTCACGTTAGACGAGTGTCGAGACAATACAGATTGCTATTATTCGTTCTAAGACCCACGCACAATCAGCTATTCGCCGGGTGATGAGACAATGTTTTTCTCCCATTCTTCTTCCCCCTGTTTTTCTTTTTGCTGCTGTGATCCCTTATTTAATTTTCTACTCCTAGAGGCTGGAAAAGGTGAGCTACTTTTGCTGTTACTAAGGTTTTTTTGTTTATTCATGCTTATAAGTGAAAAAATCATTCTTACTATAGTCTGTTATTTGCACCAACCCACACACACGTAGTGAAACACACTGTTTAGCTCGTCCGGACGCCCCACTCTTCTTCATTTTTCTGGTTTCATTCTCGTCCAGCCCCCTTTTTAACGTTTTTTTCGAAGCCCTTTTCCACTTTGAAAACACCAATGCACGCAGTTTCTTCACCTCAGTCGCACTATTTTCGATATTGTCTTACATTTTTTTATCATAATCTGGATTACCCAAAATTATCGTGAACTGTGCCTTTAAAGAGCATCGCAAATTTGTCGTATAATAACAAGAAACAACAATAACAATAGTAATAAACCTGTGATAACCTGAAAATACTAGAAGAGACTAACAATAACGAACTTTGTGATGCTTACAGCAGCGCAAAATTCCGAAATTGCATACCATTACGATCCGCTGCAAAAGGGGAAGGCAACTTTCGGCTATTTCGCTTACTGTAAGCACCTCTTTACGCAGTTGCACCTACAGATTCTTGTCAAAGTACCCCGTCCATGACACTTTCGTCGTCATTATTTCGTACATTTTAACTATTTTTTTATTACTATTACTATTACTATTACTATTATTACTATTACTTTTTTCAAGCCTTATAGTTCTTGATATCAGTTGCGCTTTCTTTGCCCAACTTAAACTGGGTATCACGCCTGCGGTGATTCCCTGCTCCTCGTTAGAGATAGGCATCGGGGTTCGCCGCGCTCAGGAGCGGCGTCGCCGTCGGCGTGAGGGTCCGATCGGGCTTGCTCTGGCTGCTTTCATAGTCCGCCGGCCGACCCGAGCGCGCGCGCCGCCTGAAGACGGCACTATCCATTTGACATTCAGTTTGCATACAAGTGGGCGTCTGCAGCCGGCGCGCACACTCACGTCGGACGGCGGATTATGGGAGCAGCCTCACGCCCCCTCGCCACGCAGGATGTTGCTTTGGCCCTTGCAGCCCCTACGCTGGTCCTACACTGGACCATAACTCTACGCGTGCTTACTTCAAGGATCGAAAGCTACGGCGATGACCAATAAACCTACCAACCTATCAGGAGGCTCGAACCCAGTGCGTTAAGTCTCACGAGGGGTAAAGTGACTTGGGACCGCTTGGCGCCATCGGACTTCCATACCCGAGTCGATCACTATCATTCGGTCGGATTGCATCACGTCTTCATCCTCGGGCAAATTCGATGGCAGACAACAAGCAGTGGCATCCTGATACGACGACGACACGTAGACACCCTGCCGGGTGTTTTAGGCCAGAGCACGCTGTTCGCACGGGACCCCATCGTGCCCTACCAGGCGTGACCCTTTTAGAAGTTGGGCGGCAGCCACGACACTGGGTATCGACAGCTTTTGTTAGCTGTGTCTTCAAAGGAGGAGGGCACTGGACAACAATTGTTAAAAAGGGGGAGAAAGTGTATTGGAGCTTTGATTTTGCTCTTTCATGGGTGAATAGGTGCAGACTGAACCCTTACTTTCCGTACCTCTCTATTGGCAGTCAGCCCCCGTGTACCATATCTGGGGTCCACTAATGAAAAGCAGAATGAAAAAGTGATTTTGGTATTGTAGACTGTCTTGATGCCGGTCATGGACGGAAAACAGGAAAATATGACTGGAGTGAAGTTGACGCAGAAAATTATCAAAATACCCCCTGATCCGAGATTTCAAGAGTGGATGAAGTACGAATCAGTCATGCTTAGCGAAGTATGGACAATGCAAGCAAGTGTATTCAAGCTCATGAAGGTAAGAATGGAAACAGATCATTTTTCAAATCACATATTCACTATAGAGTCATGTGCGAATGTACTGAAACTCATAGGTTCGAGAACTTTCTAGCAGTCGTGAATTATAGGTAATGCAAAATATGACAGCCTCATTCGTCGCTCAATGTGAAGGTGAGTGAGATCAACCAGATAGCAGTCCAGGTCAAAGTGACAGACAGGAAATCGGGCTGTCTAGATGAACTCAAAAATAAAAAAGAATCTGTGTGTTTAGATGAGAGCGCTGCTTGTAGGTAGCAGGTCATAACTCCAATACGTGAGCATGGAGTTGGCTTAAAGTTGGTGCCTTCAACCTAAAAACTGAATGACTAGGTGGGCTTCGGCTCCATTTACAGAAGGAGGGGAGTGTGGTGTAGGAAGGGATTCTGGATTATCTGGATTTGGAGGAAATACAGACGGCAGACCAATCGAGTAGTTTCTTACGAGCCTACTAGAAGACCTCATACTTTTCAAGAGAGGAAATACGGCTATCAACAGATAGTGTATAATCAACATATAGAAGGAAGTTCCTTCGGCCAGGAAAACTGTAAGGGATTCATGATTCACGCAAAACCTCCTCCTTCCTCTTCCAGAAAATTTGAAACTTTCGAGTTTTTTCCTATTTTACCAGTAGATCATTTAGCTGTGATTAACGACGACGGGCTAATGAAGCAGTTAGCTGAGGAGAGTTTCGACGTAGGGATTTCTGAAACCTTCGACATGTGCGGACTAGGTGGGTGTCGGTCTATAAACGATCGCCACAGGTGATCGAACATTCCCGACGTTCTCAAGGGACTCGCTAGAATTCCAGGAATATTCGAAGCTTTGAAGATACCATCATCAATTGCTACTTTTTCTGGTGTTCATATGGATGTCGTATCGAAGAGTATAGGAGAGCCAATTATCCCAAGTTATGTTCCTGGTACGTCTGGCTCATAGGAGCAATTAATTCTCGTATCGTATAGAAATATTTTAATTGAATACCATTTTTCTGAAAATTACGAAAAAATAGCATTACTTACATTTTTTCAGGTACTGTAGTGACCACAGGCGATCGCATGAACTTCATCGAACGGTTGACAAATGCTGCTCATGCAGTAATAGGACAGTTCTTTTTTGGCAGCACCTTCACCAAAGAAGTCCAATCTTTCCGATCTGAGTTTGGCCCACATTTCAAGGACTACGAAGTAAGCTTGAGAGTGTTCTCTTTCCTAGTTGAGATAAGATATGGAACTTTCATTCAAGTTAGAGGCACAGGTCACTACAAAAATGCTTAATGATCCCTCTTTTTAGGATGGATCCATGATCTTAAAGGATTGCCCAAGTGACGCTGTAGGGTCGAAAAATTGTCTGGATAGGGTGCAATAGGAGCTCCAACACTGACTTAGCCGTTGTACACACCCAAAGGCGTAAGAGTTCTCAAGACGTTGTAGACACCATACATAGAGCTTGCAACATTTGCACTGAAACGCAGACGTTACAACCAAACAGCTTACAATGGCTAGCTGAACACAATGGCACACACATATGGACAACTCGTCCAAATACCCCACCAATGCAGCTTTGTCATAACTTTCTCGCCCAACCCTTTATTTTTCTACTTTTTTGAAGCCATACCATACACTTTTTCCGGAAGTGCGTGCTGATATTACCGAGCCATGACTAAGGCCACTTGCATTCAGAACGACATTCACGATTCTGAGTAGGAGTAGTACGAGTCTTGCGCCTCAAAAATGGGATGGACCAGCGCCAAAAGCATCATCCCTTTTCAGATTAATCCTTCTCTGTACTATCTCCTTATTTTGCTCAAATACTTATCTTTTATTCGAAACAAGTAATTCTGTATTCCCCGACATTGCAAGAGAGTGGGAGAGGGTGCTGTTTCAGGAAATTCTTGCCGATACTTCTTATGTATTCACAAATTCCAATCCCTACCTTGACTATCCTCGTCCAATGCTACACAAAACTGTGCCTATTGGAGGAATAACTGTCCATATTGATCCCAAGAAGACCATTCTTTCCGAGGTTCGAAACGTTGTGAATTTTTTTTAGCAAACCAGTTTTCTTGCTATTACAGATATGGGATAACATTTTGAACGAAAGAAACACTACCGTGTTCGTATCGTTTGGTTCAGTGGCCAAATCAATCTACATGCCAGATGAATATAAGTAAGCCCTGTAAAACGAGTATAATATCAGAAAAACAGTTGATATAGCAAAGGATAAAACTACAATAAAGTAAGAGGTCGGGAATGGGAATGTTCCAGAAAAAATCTTCTGGAAGTTTTCGAAAGCATGCCTGAAACGACGTTCATATGGAAATACGAAGAAGAAGGTTCAAAATTGGCAGCTCATCTGAAAAATGTCCACCTCACCACATGGGCACCACAAAACGCTCTTCTTGGTGAGTGTCTGGAGAACAACTTGAGGGAAAAATTGATGAATAAAGGAATAAAATAGAGAGGGACAGCAAATTAAAAAAGAGTGGATATAAGGGTAGTGCGTTCCAGAGGTAGCATTTCAATTTTGCCATGTTTTACTGCCCATTTTCCCTCCGAGTTTGCCCCCAATCTTACTTTCCGACTTCTTCCTATGAACGAAAACGAAGCCCCAGGCGGGATGCTGAAGCCATTGAGTCTGGCTCTCCCCTCAGTTCCCTTTGGCTTTAGTGCCACCCAAATGATGAATGCTTGTGATAAATTCATCACAACAGTTACTATGAGCATAGTTGCTTCATTGAGAAGCTCTAGGTGGAGTTTGATGAATGAAAAAGGGTGGTGAAAAATAATGATGATAACAGAAATTCAGCTGATCCTCGTCTAACAGCTTTCATTACCCATGGAGGCATGGGCAGCATCACGGAGCTAGCTCACTTTGGAAAACCAGCAATAATTGTACGTTCACAAAAACTCTTTTGATTGGAGCTTACTGGATGCCTATGCTTTCTAGTTGTGAAAGTCATTACCCCTCCTTTTGTAGATGCCCATCTTTGCTGATCAGACCAGGAACGCCAATATGCTCGCCAAGCACGGTACTGGTATTGTACTGACAAAATTTGCTTTGGAACATCCACAGGTCCTCAGAGACTCTCTGAGAAGGATATTCACTGATATAAGGTACGATTTTGATGGTGTCCCAGACTGCGAACAAAGCGTACCCTGCTGTCCGGACTGAGAACTATTTCAGCTTCTCTCGAAATGCTAAACGACTGTCGGAAATGCTTCTGAATCAGCCTATCAGTGCTAAGCAGCTCCTTATCAGACATAGTGAATTCGCTGCTGAGTGAGTTGTTATTGCAATATGTCAATCTAGGCGACAATAGAATTAGGTAAGGGGGGGGGGGGGTAGGTGGGGTAGACCGAGTGGGGCCGTCCTCACGTACCCGTTCGGTCCAGAAATGAAATACCGTCTATTTCTATACGATCAGAAAGACAGTATAGGCAAAATTCCTGGAAAAAGTGAATGAATAAGAACCCTTCAACTGTCCTACACGGTGTGCGCCATGCACATTGTCAGGCGACTTAAAAGGGTATTCGTACATCACTCATCAGTACGTTACCTTTGTAGCTGCGCTACGACAGCGTACCTGAATTTGTTTTGTTTATCTTAGCAAGACATAGAAGGCTGCTCGTTTCAGGTTTGGACGTCTGCCAAATCTCGATCCCTATGGACGGCACTTATCTTTCGTCGAATACTTTCTGATTGATATTTTCCTTGTTGTTACAAGTGTTGTTATTTTTGTCGCTTTTATTGTTTACACTATTGTTAGGAGGTGTTGCTGTGGTAAAACTAAAAGTAAGAAGGATTGATTCTGTTGAATGGTCAGCAGCATTGATAAAGTTATCGCATCCTAGAATGGATTTGTTTAGGTTATCATCGAACATGAGATGCGTCTCAATGATTTCAGAAAAAAAGGTTCGGATTTGGTTGTAGTAGAAGTGACGGCTTAGGCATCTGTCATGTACTGAGCGAATATGAGATCCAAAAGACGATCAAACTGGAGTATTTTTTGAACAAACTGACTTTATCATTCCTTCCCAGGTATGCACGGGCAAGGCGTTTCGGTCTGAGGTGGGCTGGAGATTCTCCGAGCACATGGCAACATCTGAATCTGTGGGCGGGACCTACTGCACACCACGAAGGACTGTGTTTCCTGTGAAAGTGCACTGAGCTAAATAACTTGATGTTGCTAGTGGTAATGTGGTAAGAAATAGAACAAGAAAAAGGAGGATTTCAAGCTTGGTTGTTGTCCGAATGGAGACGAATATGGCCGTCAGTGCTTCCAAGCATAAAGTTGTCCTGTGGAACCATACGTACGTTGGAAGTGGAAGTTGGAGCCCTCAAAAGCTTATTTCTAGTCTTCACTTCATACGGGCTCAGTGGATTACCTTAGGTCAAGGTAATTCACTTGTATTCGGGGTCCGGGAAGGCTCCTAATCTAGAGACTGTTCTTGCCTTATAAGAGAATCAATTTCAGGTAGTTTTGCGACTTTCAAGTCCTGACGAAGGCGTTCTTGCCAAAACCTTAGCCTTATAAAGTTTTAAACCTTGAAATGGCATACACCTCGGAAGAATGTACACGTACTAGTAAAGTTAATGCCAAGATTTGAAGAATGTCAATCGTAGTACATTCAGTTAGGTTTGCTTGGTTGTCACCAAACTCGATTTGCCTCTTTGTGAATCTAGAAGAGTGACTAGAAGCTGATCAGAGCGAATGTGAGTGTGAATAGCTGGACCTCCTCCATCCATTGAGACGGTCGATTGGATAGTAGCGTATAGAAAGCAAAGTTGACAGATCAGGTGATAGCTTCACTCAGGAGAAGATTCTTGTAGAGATGATCTCCTTCTCTACATCGTGCCCCGCTTGTTGGGTGGCCTTCTTGAAATGCTCGACTCACGTTGTGCTCTCTTCGGCATTGTCTTTCTTAAATCATTGACCTCTGTATAAAAAAATCCATAAAAACGAAAAATAAGGAAATGTTTTAGGAACTTTTATTCCTTTGTCAAAACTTTTGTCATGTTATCAATGCCATAAGCCGCATGATTTCGCACAATAGTTTCGAGCAATCTTCTCATAGGCCTTGGCTGCGCAGTATGTCTGCCCTTTTTGATCCCTAGATGTTGCCATGTATACGCAGAATCTCCAACCTGCTGGAGTCACAAGCGCCTTGTCCGAGCATTCCTGAAATGAATCTTCTGGGAATGCAATCGATCCACAAATAGGAAGAGTTAATAAAATCCTGTGTGAAGATATAATATTTTAATTTTCAGATCTCTCAGACAACTTTCCACGCTATTGAGTATATGTTCTAGTCATTAGCGCTACATAGGAGTGATTTCTGACTGACTTGAGTGACAAGTACGTCACTTATTAAGGCGTTGAGCAGTGGAAGAGCGCAGAGGAAGTAGTGGAACATATTCGAAGCTGATGAGCTTTGTGATGATAGTCCACAAAAGCACTATTTATACGGAATTACTGCTACGTTAGATCAGGCAAGAACAATGAAAGCAAGTATGGGTGTATACAAAGTTCCGGCAAGTAGTACGAGATCTTTTCCTGTACTTCCGAATAGTTAAAAACAAGTTCATTGAGTGCAGCTTTCCAGAAGAACCGCTCTCGTACCATACTCCAAGCATTCTGGAGCTTCGGCGTAGTAAGATCCTCAATAAATCTCAGAAGTACCACGCATAAATATGGCATGGGGATTCTCCCTAAAATAGGGATGAGGTTCTGATAGCTTTTCACATCCTCGATTTTTGGCTCTCTTGACCCTACTGTCTGTCCGTTCTCGAAGAATGCATCCCGTGGTGTTGATACGCTTCTACGAACTTTTGAACAATCGTTTCTACCCTGTAACCCTGTAATAAAACTGAAGTGCGTGCCTCAGCCCTAAAGTTCTCGTCTCCTAGCAAATGAATAGCTTTCAAGGATGGGGCTGAAGAGTCGGCTGAAAGGTTTCATCAGTACATTCGAACTCCTAAAACCCTGGACAACGAGGTTTTCTAGACAGTCGAGGACTCCGAACAGGTTGTAGAATGCCGAATTGAAATCGTGTGGTCTTCGTTTGGGGCAATGTGGCAAGCAATGTAACGTGCAGAACTCGCGGTGAGAAGGTTGCAACAGTATTTGTTGGTTAATTGAATCGACACTTATATGGCCGTACGCGCTGTAAAAATGAAAAGTAACCCTATGCTGTCAACTCAATTTACATAAAAGCTGGAATATGTTAAAAATAGTTATTTTATAGGAGACGCTCTTTGAAGAGTTCACCGACTCATGGCTATATTCAGTCTTCATCACCTATGGTTTCAGGCATAATCAAACTCGTCCTCATTGAAAACATCTGTGAGTCTAAGATGAGGTCCGGAACGTAGGTAGCTGCAGAAATGTTTCAAATCTAAGATTTCCTGGAGAAATACTGACCTGGTGATTCCTCTAAACAAGTTCGATTAACCCCGGAGGGATGAAAGACTCAAAGAACCACTTCAATTCTGAATGGGAGTCCAATAGTTAGAATGAACGCATTCAGAACAGGGACCTCATTGAATAGGCGACTCGATCCTTCTATGCTATTATAGAATTCAGGAAATTCAGAGGTTATTGAATGAACTCCAGTAGAAAAACGTTCGCAACAAGACGATTTTTCTGTCTCACCCGTGGTCACTTTATTCATCGACTTTCTCAAGCTTATGCAAGAACCGTTTCCGCTCGACCCCCTAGGAAGCCAATGTGTTCAATAGAACACTGCACCCTCTAGTCTGCGAGTGAAAGTGCGGAAGGTCGAAATTGAGGTGGCGGTGTGGTCTGAGGGAACCAGTCAGTAAGCGCGTAATGCAAAGGTCATCACAGAATCGCTTATTCTGTTCTCGGTGCAATCATTGTATGAGAGGATCAAAGAGAGCGAGATCAACAGTTTAATTGACTTTGTGAGGAGGTAAGGGTTCAGAGCAATTCTGACACAAGTTGGCACTGCTCTGGATTAGCACTGGAGTCTCTTCGAGCCTGCAGTAGTTGTAGTCATCCGACGTCGAACTTGATATCAGCAGAAGCCCAACAGGAGCCCTCAGAAATGATTATTATCAGATAACTCTATTTTAGTTGTGTGAAACAATGCACATCCATGGTCTGTTCAAATATATGCGGTTTCAATTAGGCACTGACTTTTTGTATTACTATGTTGTAATGCAGTGCCATATATAATACTGCAATCACAAATAAATTACACTATATGAAGGGCTTTCTAAAAGATCGAACATCGGGTGGCCAATAAATTTTTCAAATAATGAATTGATGGTAATGTTAGACCAAATTAAAGCAAAAACAATACTGGAACCTTCCGGTTGAAATGGAGCATATGTGCAATTTTCCACCAAAAAACATAGGATCAAACATTCGCATAGGGAATGTTTGAACGTATGTTCTTCGATCGAAAACTGCACATGCTATATTTATATTTTATTTGAGTATATTTGTATAATTATTTGTTATATACATTTTTGATCGCATATATTTGAGTAGTCTGTGGTTACAATATTCTTGTGCCGTGCGAGGTTGTTAGATGGAACTTTTATTAATCACAACGGCCTGACGTTTCGACGTTCTCGTCGTCTTCAGAGGCCTAAAGCAATTCGAGACATTTGCACCGTATCCAAAAGACGCATTACCCCCTGGCGAATGTGACGGCGAATTCAAAACCCATAATCTGAAACATAACTCACCAAGGTTCCACCGCTCAAGCGGAATAAAATCCGCTGTCGCCACAAGCGACTGTCAGTAGCGAATGAGGGTAATGTCAGGGGGTAATGCGCTTTTTGGATACTGTGCAAATGTCTCGAATTGCTTCAGGCCTCTAAAGACGACGAGAACGTCGAAACGTTAGGCCGTTGTGATTAATAAAAGTTCCACCGAACAACCTCGCACGGCACAAGACTATTGTAACCAGAAACATCTATGCCGAGGTTAAAGCAAGAGGGAAATTGGAGACTGTTTGAGTAGTTTGTTTTTTGATCGGAATTAGATGTCATGTTATATAACGAGATAGCAGTATTATATACTGCTGTTGGCGAAGAGATTACAAATTTCTGGAAAATATCTTTATTTCTTTTTTTTCATGGTTTCTCTTTCGACAGCCAATAATTTTCGGAAGACAATACCGGAGAGGCATCCTGAGTGATGAGTACTTTTGTTAATAGATATGCACAGCTCAGGCCATTTGCTGTGCTGGTAGGCTTAGTGAGACACGGATGCAGTACCTTCGCAAGATCCACTATGGCAGTCAAGAGGGCAGTTCAAATGAATCGGTCCTCGATCACTGCATTCTCGGATACTGCACTCAAAAAGATGTGATTTTCTGTCACAAATTATCATACAGGTACTCCGCATGAGTAGTTACTCAACAGAACAATTTTTCTGTCTCACCTCCGGTCCCTTTTTTCATCAACTTCCTCGAGCTTATGCAAACAACGTCTCCAATCGTTCTCGTGAGAAGCCCTTATAGTCCGTTTAGCCCTGCTCCGGATGGAGCATGACGCTCTTCGTGTTCGGAGTTGTCATACTGAAGTCTGATCATTTAGATGGCTGTGGTGCTGGAGTCGTCCTGAGAGCCCAGTCAGTAAGCACCTGACCCAATGGTCATCACAAAATCACTTATTTTCCATCTCGGTACAATAAATGTATCCGATGCCAAAAAAAAGAAAGCGAGATCAACTATTTATTCTGGACTTTGTAAGGAGTTATTGGCTCAGAGCAAATCCGACACTCGTTGGCACTGTTTTAGACGGGCAGTGGAGTTTCGTTCGAGTCTGTAGTAGTTGCAGTCTAGGGTGTCCCATCCGTCGACGTCAAACTTGATTTCAGCAAAAGTCCAACAGGAGCCCTTAAAAACGATTATTATCAGGTAACACTATTTCAACTGCGGTGAACAATGCACATTCATAGCCTTCTTAAATAAAATCGTTTTCAATTGGGCAGTGACTGCTCGATGTTATTATATTTTAATTGTGATGCAGTGCCATATATAATACACTCCACCACAAATAAATTACACTATATGAAGGACTATCCAACTGGTAGATCAGACAGTGGGTGGTTAATAAAAAAAGTGAGACGATGGTAATGTTCGATGGACATCAAGCAAAAACAGTGCTGGATTGTACCTGTTGGAATAGAGCATATGTGCAGTTCTCGTCCGAATAACACGTCTTCAAGCAATCGTGTAGGGAAGTAGTTGAAAATTGATACAAGCTCTCATCTTTATCATTATTATATCCCAACCGACAAATGTTAGTGATGGTGCAGGAAGACGACTCTACGACCTGAAACAAACTCCTCCATGCACCTTGTCGTTCTTGAAATCACTGAAATCTTCGATTTCTTTTAACCGACTATTACTTGAAGTAAGCAAAATTTAGAGTTGCTCAGATTATTCAGAGTATTATTTATCATTTTATTAAAAAAGGACGAAGTCTATTGGCTCTGATCAATCCCGTCTAAGGGATGCGCCCCCGCGTCCGACTTTCATTCAGGATCGTAGTGGTGTAATGAATGCTTATGTGGCTTATACAATGACTTGCGATGGCCAGTACAAGTCAACCCTTCTATACTCCCAGACAAAACTGGTGTCAATTAGACGACCCAGGAGGGATGGAAGGCTTGGTTGGTTGTTTCCGTGATTATCATACCTACTTGTAAATAGTTTTTAGCGGATTGCCGAAATCAGAGGGAGGCCGAATTAGGCATACGTAATAAAGAATACCTGCAACATGAGAACAACCACTGTGAGCGTTTTACTTGGCCACATCACGATGAGAAGACTCTCCTCTGAAATCTCAGTTCTTACGATAGCAGTGCCAGAATAGAAAGCATTTCTGGCGAGTGTTTTACTCAACTGTCCTCACGGAATCACATGAAAATGGAGTCACCGAAAATATTCGGGGATTGTTATAAAAGCAAAAGAGTCGGGGGTGATGTTGGGTAGCACACCGTACTCGATAAGATGCGACTTCTGCTCCAGCACCGTCTTTTTCGACGCACGAAGCTCTCACTTATACAAGGCTGAACTTCGCATAGCTTTTTGCTTTATATCGAAATACGCCTCACCATTTTCAAGTTCTATTCCAACTTTCCTAGGAATCCCGTAGGAATGTACAGTATCGCTCAAAAAATTCGGCAAATAGCTTCTTCAGTTGGGCTTTCCAGTCGTAACTTCTTTCCTACTAGATCTAATCATACGAAATTTCAATTTGTGTAGCATGGACGTAGTGTGAATATTTACTCCTATTACCCTGCAAACTGATCGTGTTCCAGGTATCCCAAGGGCTTGAACTCAAAATCAACTGAAAATACAGATAATGGTCCTTTTAGCACCTCTATCCTTTTTGTCATGTTTTAACACTAACACAAAAACACTCTGCTTTCAGTTATGTGGACATTGCCGCTTTGCCGTCAAACAAGGTTGGATGGTATGAAATATGCTCTAGTTGAACATATCAAAATTTCGTGCAATTCGCTCAACGAGGAGAAAAGTTATGAACGAAAAAACGTGGAAGCGTTTGGTCGGATACTTTTAAGCGCTACTGTATGTCATTTAGTGGTGACTTCTACATAATTAGGATGTTTGTCAACTGCTTGAAATACGTAGTGGAAATCTGCTGCCGCCAGGAGATCTAAACAGTTCCGCTTCTGAATTGCCTGTTCAAGCAACTAAATCTTTTAAACAGATTTCCTTCCTGCTCTTGCAGACCCTTGCTTGTAGGCGTTCAAGCAAAATGCATCAAAATGTACAAATGCGAAAAGGGTTTTTCAGAGTACCATCCTCATAATTAGAGACGATAAGAGTTGTGAGACATTAGTTACAGATATTGAGTCAAGTTCTGAAGAGATCTCACAACTATTAGACGGTGAGCCTTTTTGTAATTTAAGAGCAAAAGCCGAGTAGAGAGCAGGGTAGAAGTGGTTTCTTGTCCAATCGACCCCAGTTATGTTCAGTTTCTGTATCAGGCACTGCTAATTGAAGAGTCGACAACAACGGAGAAGGCAATATGTAGACTACGAAGAGAACATAAGCGTTTGAAAATCTGTGTGTAGCTTCTCGGGAGTACTAAATTGTGGTTAGAGCTTTTGGTGGAAAAAGGTCAACTCATTGACTCACAACCACCCAAACTTGATTACAGCGTTAGAGAAACAATTCGTTCGGTTACTCCTCTATCTAAATAGAGAAAGCTCAATTTTTTCTGGGCTCACTCATTCGAAGCGTTTATTTAAGGAACTCTGACTAACCTGCCGCTCGAGGAATTAGGAGATGGCGAATGGCCTAGAGCCCTGAGAGGCTTCTCAGACTTCTGCTCATCTCCATGGAGCTCTAAAAGATTATGGCAATAAGTAAAGGATGTCCCAAAATTATGGAGCCATTATCCGAAAGCTTTTTAGGTAGAAGTAATCTATCAAATTTATTGCATCCGTAATTGATTACTCGCAGGAAGATTTTCTTGCATTATGCATGGTTAATGAAGTGAAACTCCCAATATCTTTATGATGGCCGGAGCGCATTTAATGCCCCTTGAATGAAGAGTGAACGAGTGAGATTCCCGACAAACAGTACGGGATGTGTTTCGTAAAAATCGAATTCATCCGATACGGTCCTCACGGAAAACCATCTTCTCACCTTACTTCCAGATTATAAAAGATTACGCAGAGATAGGGAACGATGACCATCTCTGCAATGGAGATCAGTCGGCAGCAGCCCCTGCACTTGAACTGTCCAAAAAAAAATTTTAGGTAAAAGTTTTTGTAACGCAGGTTTAGCGATTTGACTCTATGAACAAAGAAATGGCAAGATTCCAGCCTACTTGGCCGATTGTTTCACCGTTTACTTGACGAACAAATCAGAGAATCGATTGGGTTTGTAAAAGGTGTTCTAAGGTTATGAACGCCAAGCCACGGCAATATGGTCAAATTCCTAGGCTGAGAATGACGGAATTAATCATATTCCAAAACATTTTTCATAAGCAAGGATAGGGGCCCAAACTTTGTAATCGAACTCCTTGCATTGGCGCGCATGTACCTCATTCCTTTTTTCAGCCGTTCCTGGGTCTTGCTTTCCAAGGCTTCGAACTGCGATTGCTAACTTGACCAGTCCTCTCCTCATCAGGAACGATATGGAGGAGTCAAATGAGTCGAATCTGGAAAGCATGATGGCCACTCTTCTTGCTAACGAAGTCGGTCAGCTAGCGTCGGCACCAATCGCGGTCGAGTTTGACTCTTTGGGCTGAAGTGCCGTCCTGTACGAGCTGTTTCAGGAAGCAGTGTGGGATCAGGGTTTCATTAAGTCCATTAGTATGCTTCTCGAGTACAGTCTCTTGTACATTTTCACACCGGCCCGATGCAACCCAGTCACCTTTACCAGTGACTCCCTCAAAAATCCTCCTCAAGTTCTTTTTAAGACACCTTTTTTTGTGACAGATCGTACGTTCGATGTATATGGCTAGAACATGATCGTTTTCTCTGTTGAGGGAAGGTTTTGTCGTATAAACTGCAAAGGAAGAGGAAACAATTATGGGCTGCGTGTCTTCACTCATGAGAGTTAGTAACTGTGTGCATTTTTGGCTCTGTACTGTCTGTTGGGATCGAAATTGACGCGACATTTCTACACACAATAGGAACGGCACCGGCGCATCTGCTCGACAACCCCGATAGGTCGTACTCCTTTATCGCCTTTTTGGTCATCCAGGATCAAGGTGGGCTCGCAGACGAACCATTTTAATAGTCCTAACCTTAGGGAAATGGGCTTTTTCATTACCTCCTGGATTATATCTAATTGAGTCTTCTTTTCGATATGGTTCGAGAGTCCTCTGAACGGAGACTGTAGCACTCACGAGTAAGTTTACAATGCCTTTCCGCCTCTTTCATATCAATGATGACACAGGGTCGGTGATTTAGGGACAAAATTTGAGTTCCGAAGGGGACTAAAACACGTACTTGCGCTTTCCGGGCACCGTGAGATATCCCTTGCACTCTCAAGACTCTGCTTGTCCTCGCCTCGAATTGGCCTCCGCTATCGAAAATTGGGAGTTTTACTCCAATAACCATGCATATTGCAAGAAACCCTACTTGTGTAACTAATTAATAGTGAGTGAATTGAATCCGAAAAATTATTTCCACCTAAGGTACTTAAGAATTTTGGCCCCCTTAATTATGGAACACCCTGTATATGAGAACGTGGAGCTGTGGAGATGATTTTCAAGTAGCTATCTATTAGTTGAACTAAGAAAGCTGCATTTGCGACCTTTTGCAAAGGTCGCAAAGTTTTGCACAGTCTCATTTGTCACTTATTAACTTCAACTATGCAGGCATGCTGGTCATCCGGGTTATCGGATGCAAGCTCATTGTAGTGAACATCTACGCTACTCGGGCCTCAGTCGTCTTTCCTCGTGCTTCCGATAGGGAGCAAAAGGGGAAATCCTATAGTTGCATAGTTCTCAAGAAAAGCTTGTGAAGTTTATAAAATTATACGATCACTAAGTTAACCTGCGAAACCTGATTGGGTCGATCTGAAGGTGTAGCGATCCTTTCAAACAGAAGCCGACTCCATTATATTCAAGTGGTAACTACATGTTGAACTCGAAACGGACCTCTCTTTGGTATGGTCTTTCGGATATCTTCAACCCCCGGCTGAGGAAACGTAAAAACGAGAAACAAGAAAATGTTTTAATAAATTTTTATTCTTTTTGCCGAAGTTTTGTCATGTTATCACTGACAAAAACCGCATGTTTTCGCACAATACTCTTGAGCAATCTGTTCGTAGCCCTTGGCTTTGCAGAGTATCTGCCCTTTAGGGTCCTTAGATGTCGCCATGTATTCGCAGAATCTCCCACCTGCTTTAGTCTCAAGTGCCTTGTCCGAGCATTCCTGAAATGGAGCGTTTGGCAAATGTGATTTATTCAGAATTAGAATAAGATTATGTGTGAAGGTGGAATTTGAACTTTTTCGGGTTTTCCACACTAATGGGTATACGTTCTAGTCGTTAATGCTCCATAAGAGTGACTCCATACTTACCTGTGTGACTTCTGCGTCACTTGTGAAGGCGTTGAGGAGTAGAAGAGCGCAGAGGAAGTAGAAGAACATATTCGAAGCTGATGAGCTTGTGATGATAGTCCACAAAGGGCACTATTTATTCGAAATTATTGTGGATGTTTGATCAAGCAAGAACAATGAAAATAAATATCAGTGAGCGAGTTCCGGCAAATAGTACGGGATCTGTTTTTGTACTACGGAATGGATAAAAAACAAGTTCATCGGGCGCAGCACTTACGAAAAGAGCTACCATCGCGCGTACTCTTGAGACTTTTTTGGGCTTCGGAGTCGTAAAGCCCTCAATGAATCATTGTGCCCTCGGCGAATCCTCGTACCACGGAAATTTTCTGAAATGATGGTAAGGTAGTGGTAGCATTCCACCCCTTTGTTTCTATGACTCTCTTGACCCTATGCAGGGATTCCGATTGTTTGAGGGTATTGGATCCCGTGGTGTTGATATGCTTACTACGGATTGTTTGAACGATCAATGTTTTTCATAGGGCTGATTGACGTGGGTTCATAGTGATTTTTTTCATGAAGAGGACAGCTGAGTTCTCAGAGTTAATCCCATGCTGCTAGAAAAAGTGCACGTGGGAGTTTTTGTGTCACAATTCTAACGATCTCACTCCACGTGGGAAGAGAAAGCGTTATTTCAGTCCACTTGGCTAATTGCCTCATTGATTGAGTCTGTATATGAAGTCCTGCAACTCAATGAGAAAATCTCAAACCCGATAATGAAATCCCCCGTACAGCTGGGCTACGGAGTGGTTGTGAAAAGTACTGAGCCAAATCAATTGGTCTTTATTAGTGGGAATTTGAAAAGAAATAAAACGTGCAGAACTCCGAGAAGGGAAGCGCAGTAGGGTACTCGGTTGATATCTAGCGCATGAGATAGCTCCCATCGAGTGAAGATAGCTCAACTTGGAGAACAGAGTTCTCAAGAAATGATGCTTTCACCGAAAGTGTTCTTTGAAAAAAAGACTTGTGATTCTGTATGGTCGTCACCTCACGCGGTCTCACCTCCCCCGTCATTGAACTCATCTAGAGAGCCGGGGATAGATCCTAAATGCAGGCGCAGTGAGGTTTTAGATCTTTAATGCCTTGAGATTAGACGAACATGATGATCGTATACGTTACGGCTGAGGCAACTACTTTGATATGAAATGAACCAGTTAATTTTTGAACACTTCATAGAGGATACATAATAAATAAAACATATTCATCTATTTATAGAATATATACAATGCATCACACATAACCTTTCTCTGGGTGGGTGTCTCGGGGAAGTTGAGGGAAGGAACTAGGGGATGAGGATAGAGACTGAAAAAAGGGCGAATAGTCAAGACTAATCAAAAGAAATCGCGCTCGAGGTAGCCCCCTCTCATGCCTCTATTGAACCCCCTTCTCGTGCACTCAACTGAATTGCCTTGGAACCTAACCCCTTTTGGATAGGCCGTTACAAGTCATTTGGGATCAGTCGATCATGACAACTATTAGCGTTATAGTTACTACCATCGAGAAATATGATTGGACACGAACTGTGAAATATGTACACTGCGTTTCATAATTATAAGGTCACCCTCAAACTTTGCACTTTTAGTAGAGCAATCATTTGAAGAAGGGAAGAACAGTCAATTCTCGTCTGCGAGCTCATACCACTCATGAAGACTTAGGCAGCAACACGTGCTGGCTAACTTTGAAAAACCGGCTGAACTTGTACATTCTCGACATACTAATTCTCTTTAACCCGTCATTTGCCGGAGTAGCAGTATTTATTACTTCTTTTTTGGAATGTCTATCGTTGTTGATCAGACTCGGAAGCAACATAGTGGTATGTATTGCACTGAAAAATTGTATTGGGACATTCACTGCTTCTAGGGGGTTCTCCAAAATAAAAGATCCTCATTCCTTCAGGGCATTTAGCAAAACAGCGTAATTCTTCATCGGAAGTATGAGTGATTTTGATTTTTCTTGAACAACTCAACGGTTGTGGGCAATACTTAACTGGGCTGTCGCTGCTAGGGAGCTTTTGATTGAATACAGTGAAGTGCTGCTACACAAGTTGGTGTTGCAAGATGTCGATCTAGGCAGCACTAGAAATATTCAGGAAATGACGAAAATGCGGAGGTATGTAAGATGGTGTTTTTGAACCTTTTCCGTCAGGTCCTAACACCATATTCCTACACTACGACAAGTAACCTACATGCTTGTGTTTTCATACCCTTTCGATTGATCTACGTCTGCTCCCTTCAGATTTGGAAGCCTGCCAAACCTCGATCCCTATGCACGGCACTCATTTTTCTTTGAATATTTTTTGATCGGTATGTTTCTTAATGTTACCGATGCCATTATTCCTGTAGCTTCAGTCTTCCTTAAGATCTCAGAGAGTGATTTTGTGATGGAGTTAGAACTAAGGAGTAGTGGCATCGTTGAGTGGTTTGCGGTATTAATTATGTTCTTCCATTTTGTAAGGAATTTAGTTGGGTATGTTTTGTATAACATCAGACTTGCTAGGCCTCTTTGTAAACCCAGAGAAGTGACTGATGTTTGACCGAAGTGAATGTGAATGACTGGACCCCTTTAATTCACTGAGCGGGTCGATTGAATAACACTGCATGGGAAGCAAAGACGGCAAGCCAGTTGATAGCTCTAACTAGAAAAGGATCTCCACAGAATGGTTTCTTAGATCTCATGTCGTTGCCACTTAATGGGTGGCCTCCTTAATTTGCTCGGCCTAGAGCGGAGCTCTTTCAGGTATGATATTTCGGAAATCATGAACCTGTGAATGAGAAAGGATAAAAATGGAAATAAGGGACTTTCGGAAATTTTTATTCATTTTTCCGGGACATTTGTCATGCTATCACTGACAAAAACCGCATGTTTTCGCCCAGTACCCTAGAGCTATCTGTTCGTAGCCATCGGCTTTGCAGAGTATCTGCCCTTTTGGGTCCTTACAAGGAAGGTCTTTCAGGGCGTGGGACGCTTTTTGAAAATGGTTTTTCGCATGGTATAGAGGCATGAGCACTGAGTATAAAACTATGGTCCATTTCCGCTAAATGGCCTTCTGAATGTCAAAAAACGACTGAAAACGATTTTGTCAGAAATCGCCGTTTTAACCCACTCAGCGCCGTTTGTTTCATTCATGGCGTCGACTGTCCGTACAGTAGAAGGCGCCAGTTGACTGCGCATCGAAAGTAACGTGAAAGGTAGCCAGAAAAGGGGGCCACATGCTGAAAGTTGCGGGGAAGTTTTATATACGCTCTCCATGGTTAACCTCCCAGCAGCGTCGGATGGTGTGGTGGATAGCGATGTGGACTCCGAGGAAGGACGACTGGGATGGGTTGATGGTTCGGAAACTCCAGGCTTCTCCGTCTTTGCATTTTATGCTACCACCTACAGATTGGCTCCGTATTGCACCAGGGCCAAAGCAAGTGCCTGACTGGTCATGGTCGTAACCAGGTCCAGCCAGGCACCTCTCTACAAACTATTAGAATTTGTTGTGTGGAGCGCTATCAGTGGAGGAGCTTCCAGGCTTCACACTCCCAGGAGTATAAAGGTGTCTCTTAAATTCACACTAAATAAGTGTTGTAATGGGGGGTCCGAACCCTATAATATGGTTCCTATTTGATGGAAGCTGTCCTCGACCTCGTTCGTCAATGCAAAGACAACAGGATTCCCGATTCCGACCTTCCTCTGGGCGCCCACTACGGACTCCTGTGGGAAAATCAATCAGACTCTCTTTCGATTCATCTTCTTGCTGAAGCATCTGTGAGCATTAGGCTTGATATAAAAAGCTGTCAGCCCTGAAGGAAATCATTCTAGCGCCGGATCACTAGATGATGACTAGATGAAGGGTTTCGGCGATACCCGTTCCCAACCTACGATCCCCTAACTTCGCGTCCGTATGAAGGGCTGGCAGGACACGAACAAGAAGGACATCGCTGAAGTCGAGGTGACTGCAGAAAATGAGTGACTGATCGTGAGGAGAGAAGGAAATGGAGATGACCAACCAGAATACTGGACGAAAACCCTCCTACGGCGCGAGATCAACGCTAGGGTAGAAAACGGTGAAATCATCGGAACTAGATGAGCCTTTCATCAGTTTCGAAGGAATTTGGTCGAATTGAAACAACAATCAAACCATTACTGTCCACAGCATTAATTGTATGGACTGTGCAATGTCCATACAATGTTCGAAGACCAGATGATATGATATCGAGTTTTTTGACTAAAAACTACGTGAGGAAGTTGAGGGGGGAGGGTAGGAAAGGAGGACTCGGAGGTAGGAACGGAGGACTGGGAGTGTTGAGCCTGGAAGCTCCTTCACTGATCACCGATAGTGCGTCACACACCAAACTCCAACGGCTTGTAGAGGTTATGTGCTTGGCTGGACCTGGTCACGACCATGACCAGTCAGGCACTTGCTTTGGCCCTGGTGCAAAATGGAGCCAATCTGTAGGTGGCAGCATAAAATGCAAAAATGGAAAAGCCCGGAGTTTCCGAACCATCAACCCATCCCAGTCGTCCTTCCTCGGAGTCTACATCGCTATCCACCACACCGTCCGACGCTGCTGACAGGTTAACCATGGAGACCGTATATGAAACTTCCCCGCACTTTTCAGCACGTGGCCCCTTTTTTTGGCTACCTTTCACGTTATTTTCCATGCGCAGTCAACTGGCGCCTTCTACTGTACGGATAGTCGACGCCATGAATGAAACAAACGACGCTGAGTGGGTTAAAACGGCGATTTCTGACAAAATCGTTTTCAGTCGTTTTTTGGCATTCAGAAGGCCATTTAGCGGAAATGGACCATAGTTTTATACTCAGTGCTCATGCCCCTATACCATGCAAAAAACCATTTTCAAAAAGCGTCCCACGCCCTGAAAGACCTTCCTTGTTAGATGTTGCGAAGTATTCGCAGAATCTCCAACCTGCTTTAGTCTCAAGTGCCTTGTCCGAGCATTCCTGAAATGGAGCGTTTGGCAAATGTGATTTATTCAGAATTAGAATAAGCTTATAAGATTATGTGTGAAGGTGGAATTTGAACTTTTTCGGGTTTTCCACACTAATGGGTATACGTTCTAGTCGTTAGTGTAACACAAGAGTTATTTCCATACTTACCTGAGTAATTTGGGCGTCTCCTGTGAAGGCGTTGAGGAGTAGAAGAGCGCAGAGGAAGTAGAAGAACATATTCAAAGCTGTTGAGCTTGTGATTGTAGTCCACAGAGGGTACTATTTATACGGAATTATTGGGATGTTTGATCAGGGAAGAACAATGAAAATAAATATCAGTGAGCGAGTTAAAGTTCCGGGATCTGTTTCTGTAATACGGAATCGATGAAAAACAAATTCATCAACTGCAGTTCTTACGGAAAAGCTACATTTGTAGAGTAAAGTCAGGTTTCAAAAAAATACGTTCAAGTAGAGATGAGGATATTCCTTGAAATGGAGATCAGGTGGTAGTGGCCCTGTCTCTTTGATTCTAGGCTCTTTTGGCCCTATGAATAGATTCTGTCAGTTTGAGGACAATGGTTTCGTGGTGTTGATACGCTTACTACTGTTTGTTTGAACAATCGCTTTTTTCTCATAGTGCCCAGTGACGTGGGTTCATAGTGAAAATTAATCACAAAGAGTTCACAAAGTTCTTACGCAAATAGGGCAGCTGAGTCCTCAGCGTTGATCCCATGCTACCAGGAAAAAAATGCAAATCGGAGATGGCACAGTTTCAATGATTTTACTCCATGTAGGAAGAGATGGCGATATTTTAGCCCAGTGGGCTGATTGTTTCGCAGTTTAAAGAATTGGTCGACTTTGTATATGAGGTTTTGCAATTTCACGAGAAAATCTAAAACCCCACTGTTGGATCCGTACAACCTCCTGCATATAACAGAGGGCTATGGGTGGTTGTGAAAGATTACTGAACCAAATCATGTGTTCTTTATCAGTGGGAAGTTCAATAAAATAAAACGTGCAGAACTCCGAGAATTGAAGTGTGCTAGAGTTCTCGGTGAATATTTGGCTCAAAAGTGTGCTCATTATCAAAGTAACCCCGGAGGCAGCTGAACTTGGTGATCAGAGTCTCTGAGAAACGTTTTTTCACCGGTGTTCTTTGAAAAGGACGGGTCTGTGGTTATGTACGGTCGTCACCTCACGCAGTCTCACCTCCTTCCTCGTTGAATTCAACTAGGGATTCGAGGAGAGATTCGAAATATAAGTGCAGTAAGGTTTTGGATCTCCGACGCCCTGGAAGAAGACGGACATGGTGTTCGTAAGCGTTACGGCTGAGGCAACTACTCAGAGCCTTCTGATATGGGATGGCCAACTTACTTTTTGAACGCTCCGTAGAGAGTCCATAATAGACAGAACATAATAATTCATTAAACATGGGGAATGCATAGCACAGAACCTTTCTCTGGGTGAGTGTTTAGGATAGGTTAAGGTCTAGTAGTAAATGGGTCTAAAGGAAAAGGATAGAGACTGAAAAAAGGCGAATTCTCAAGAGTTGCAAAGAAATATCGCGATTGAGGCAGCCCCCCCTCATGCCTCCATTATTCCCCCTTTTCGGCATTCTACTGAATTGCCTTGGAACCCAACACCCTTTTAAAGAGACCGTGTCAATTCATTTGGGATCAGTTGATTAGAACAACTATTAGCATTATAGTTACTATGGTTGAAAAAGATGATAGGAGATGAGCTGTAAAAGATGAATAATGAGAAGGGAAGATCAGTCGATTCTCGCCTGCGAGCTTTCGCCACCCATGAAAGCTCAGGCAACAACACGGAGCTGGCTCGTTTTGAAAACCGGGTGTACTTGTACACTCTCGGCCTACAGATCCCCGTTGACCCCTCATTTGTCCGAGTAGCTGTGCTTACTACTTCTGCTTTGAGATGTCTATTGGTGCTGATCAGACTCGGAAGCCATTATACTGGCAAGTATTGTTGTACTGAAAAGTTGGTTTGGGACATTCAGTGCTTCTAAGGGGTTCTCCAAAAAAAAAGATCCTCATCAAGGCGGGGAACTATTCTGATCATCTCCAGGTGTATAGCAAAAGAACGTGATTCTTCATCGGAAGTATGAGTGATTTTAGCTTCTCTCGAATAGCTCAACGATTGTGGGCCACACTACTAAAGCAGGCTATCACTGCTGGGGACCTCTTGATCAGATACAGTGAATTGCTGCTAAGTGAGTTGGTGTTGCAAGATGTCGATCTAGGCAGCACTAGAAATATTCAGGAAATGACGAAAATGCGGAGGTATGTAAGATGGTGTTTTTGAACCTTTTCCGTCAGGTCCTAACACCATATTCCTACACTACGACAAGTAACCTACATACTCGTGTCTTTATACCCTCGCAAATAATCTAAGTCTGCTCGTTTCAGATTTGTTCACTAAAACTTGGTCGCCTGCCAAACCCTGATCCCTATGAAAGGCACTCATTTTTCTCAGAATATTTTTTGATCGGTCTGTTTCTTGTGTTTACCAATAGGGTTAATCCTGCAGCTTCTGTCTTTCGAGATCTCACTAATGATTTTGAAAAAAAGCTAAAACTAAGAAGTAGTGACTTTGTTGAATGATTTGTGTTATATACTAGGTTCTTCCATTTTGTAATTAATTTATTTGGGTCTGTTCCGTATATCACAAAACTTGCTATGCCTCTTTGTGAACCCAGAAGAGTGACTGGTATTTGACCAAAGTGAATGTGTATGACTGGACCCCTTTCATTCACTGAGCGGGTCGATTGAATGACATTGCATGGGAAGCAAAGAAGGCAAGCTATTCGATAGCTCCATGTAGTTAGAGAAAGATCTCTACAGAATGGTTTCTTTACATATCATGTTGCTACCACTTGGTGGGAGGCCTCCTTAATATGCTCGGCTCACAGCGGACCTCTCTTCGGTATGATATTTTGGAAATCATGGAAATGTGAATGAGAAAGCATAAAAATGTAAAATAGGAAGACTTTGGAAATTTTTATTCTTTCTGCCGAAGTTTTGTCATGTTATCAGTGACAAAAACCGCATGTTTTCGCACAATACTCTTGAGCGATCTGTTCGTAGCCATTGACTGTGCAGAGTATCTCCCCTTTTGGGTCCCTAGATGTCGACATGTATTCGCAGAATCTCCCACCTGCCTTAGTCTCAAGTGCCTTGTCTGCGCATTTCTGAAATGACAATTTTGGTGAAAAAAAATGACTCATTCAGCAATAGAAGAAGCTTATAAGATTCTGTGTAAAGGAAGGCTTTTTCCATTGTTGGGTTACTCCCACGACTTTCCATATTGATGAGTATATTTTGATGAGTATATGATAAAGTCATTAGTGCTAAGAATGTCTAGATACTTACCTGTGTGACTTGGGCGTCACCTTCTTTGAAATGGGGTAGTGGCCCTACGTCTTTGATTCTAGGCTCTCTTGACCCTATGCAGTCATTCCGTTCGTTTGAGGATAGTGGATCCCATGGCTTCGATACGCTTACTACTGTTTGTTTGAACGATCGATTTTTTTCACAGTGCTTATTGACATGGGTTCATAGTGAAAGTTTTTCCACAAAGGGAGCAGGTGAGTACTCAGCGTTGATGCCAGGGTGCCAGAAAAATTGCAGATGAGAGTTTTTATGGCACAGTTCCAACGATTTCACTCCATGTGGGAAGAGATGGCGATATTTTAGCTTAGTTGGCTGATTGCTTTGCAGTTACTTAACGAGCAGGGACAGAATTGTTTGAGTTTGTATATGAGAACGTGGACAGAAGAACTGTGGTGAGGAGGATTTTCACAAAATTGTTCATTTGTTAAACCGGAACTGTTGTCACATTACCACTTACAAAGATCACACGACTTTGCACAGTCCTCTTTTGCTACTTGCTCACCTCGGTTGTGCAAACATGCTCTTTTCCGAGTTTTCGAAAAATGCACGCGCATAATATCTGAACATCTGGCCTTTCCGGGTCTCGATTGCCTTTCCTTGTGTTCCTAAGAAGAAATTACAGTACTCGCAAGTGTTGTGCGAAATTCTGTAGTCTCCGTTACGATGAAGAAAGAGATAGTGACAACAAATGAAAAGCGAAGAAGTGTCCATGTGCGACTGTCGATGAATCTCGGCATTCTTCCCTGGAGCAAGTTGACCTGAGGCTTACCCTATTTAAACCGCAGCCACACCAGCTTAGGGTGATCGGTGGACCCCAAAGGTCGACTGTTCCAAAGGTTAGTTACCATCTTTCGACTTCCTAGTAGTTTGCGCCCTTTGAACTTTCTTTGTAGATTGAAACAGTGCTTGATCGGATGGTTTCTCAAGTGCTTTTTGTCTTTCCAGGCTCCGAGGAAGGTGAAGGCACCGAAACGTCAGCCTAATAAAGTTTGTTAATATCTCGGTTGTACAGCTTAAACAGTCAACTTCAAACTAAAGAAAAGCGAAGAACTCGTTGAAGTAAGAGCAATTGGTGGACGTTTGAATCAGAACAGACATTGTCATTTGTTTTTCTAAGCTCATCTTCAATCTATTTCAAAGATACAGCCTCGTTTAGACTATTATCCAAGCCTGTATATGTAAAGAAGTGAAACTACTCCCCCTTCAGCTAAAACCTCTCGTAGGCGAAAGTTAGAGGTGAATTTACATTCAAGTGCTACTTTAAACCTGCGTGGAACTGAAGTGCTTGCCACAGTACTAGTTTTATGTTATGAATAGGGTGCAAGGATAAAGCGGATGACGCAGACGGAGGTTCTGCATTTCAATGAAGAAATCTCATACCTCGGTTATAAAATCCTTTACCCAGCGGAGGCTACGGAGAGGCTAAATCATGTGGTTCTTGCCAGTGGTAACGTCTCGTGAAGCAAAATGTGAAGAACCCTCAGAAGGGAAGAATACAAGATTACTTGGTAGCTATTTGAATGGAGCCGGATATTGCCGTCCATGTTTTGAAGATTAAAGAAAGGAGAACATCCAGCTGGCTCGTCCACAAGCCTTCATCGCCCAAGTAAGCTTAGGTAGCACCGCGAAGCTGGCTCTTTTTGGAAAACCGGTCGTACTTAGACGTTCTCAAGAACCCTGTTGACCACGGCCTTCAAAAACTCTTTGACCCCTCATTTGATGAAGTAGCAGTGTTTATTACATTTTCTGAGATTCCTACCGTTGCTGATCACACCCGAAGCGTACCAACACCACGGAATCCATGGTTCTCAAATGATCAAAATCTAAGCTCAGGGTTAAGAGAGGCTAGAATCAGGATATGGAAGGCTTCTATCATCTCATCTCTGATTTAGGAAAAATTTCAGCTCGAAATTGAATGGCCACCTAAGCGTAATTTTCTGGAAAAGGTCTCGTAATTTGCGCAAAAAGTATTCATTAAAGATCTCATCTCCCTATTCAAAAACTTTTGAAAGTACCAATGCACTTCCTTCAAAAAACTGCCCTCTGTGAATTTTTCGAGCGATTCAGCAGTACAAAAACAGATCCCGTACTATTTGCCGGAACTTTCACTCACTCACTGATATTTATTTTCATTGTTCTTTCCTGATCAAACATCCCAATAATTCCGTATAAATAGTGCCCTCTGTGGACTAACATCACAAGCTCATCAGCTTCGAATATGTTATTCTACTTCCTCTGCGCTCTTCTACTGCTCAACACCTTCACAAGTGACGCCCAGGTCACACAGGTAAGTATGGAAATAACTCTTGTGTTGCACTAACGACTTGAGCATATACTCATTAATATCGAAAATCACCTGAGTAACCCAACTTATAAGCTCCATCTAATCCTAAATGAATCACTCGTCCAAAACGTACAATTTCAGGAATGCTCCGATAAGGCAGTTGAGACTAGAGCAGGTGCGAGATTCTGCGAATTCATGACATCTAAGAACCCAAAAGGACAGGTACTCTGCACAGCTGATGGCTATCAGGAGATTGCTCAAGAGTATTGTGCGAAAACATGTGGCTTTTGTAAGGTATAACGTGGCAAAAGCTTCGACAGAATAAAAATTTCTAAAGATTTTCTTCATTTTTTTTTGGTTTCCATGACTTCTCATTCAGAAATTCATGGTTTTCGGATTAACAATACCGTAGAGAGGTCAGCTTTGATTCGAACAAGTCAAAGGGTTCTACCTACCAAGCGGTAGCGACACGATATGTAGAGAAAGAGTTCATTTGCTTAGAGATCCTCTAATGAATTACCAACTGACCTGAACTTTGCTTCCTATATGGTGTTATCCAATTGATCGGCTAAACGATGAAAGAGTTTCAGTCACCCACTCTCGTTTCAGTCAACGTCTAACCACTCGTCTGAGGTCACAAATAGGCATATCAAGTTGGATGGTGAATGAAACAAATCCATTTAATTCGTTATAAGATGAAAGGTACTCATTCTCTTTGTTATTGGTAAAGTAACTAGAAATAAAACGAGCAAAACTTTGTTCAGGGAACAGAACTTGGCGTTTTAATTGAAGGTGAAGGTTTGGGTATTCGAGAGATCATGTTATTCCCAAGACGTCCGATAAAAGTTTCACAGTTATGCGCAATTTCAGCATCTCTCTAGGTCCAGGCTTTAGATTCCTTCTTTATTCTGCTCACCTGGAACGAAATCTAGAATGTAAGTCCAGTAGTGGAATTTAGAATGTAAATCCAGTAGTGTCCTGAATCCAAGAAATCCTGGTGGAAGGGTGGAAGCAACAAGATGAGTAGAATTTTGTTTATCGATAGAATATGTACATAATATCGGCCAATAGATGGATCTACTCCTTTTTACTTTTACTTTTACCACAGGAACACCTCCTTACAGCACTGAATGCGATAAAGACAACAAGAATAACGGTACCGGTAACAACAACAAAAATGTCTATATGGAAATATTCAACGAAAGACAAGTGTCTGCCATAGGGATCGAGGTTGGGTAGACGTCCAAACCTGAAACGAATCGAGGAATAATTTTGAATATTTTGAACAGTCATTCGCTTGCTCATGTGGAACAGTAAGCGCTCTGTGGAATAAAGTCAAAAGTTAATAAATAGTGTACAGCTCAAATAATTCAAAGGAAATGAAGTTGGGAAGAAATATCTTTAAAAAATCGAAAGTGCGCTGCACGTCTCGCATGCATCAATATGGGGCGCGGGCACTTCTCCCCGAAATTCGCGTAGCACTTGCAGCACCCGATCGCACGCTCTAAGGGGAGGCTTCAAATTCCCATAGGAAGGATACGGTAGCGGCCGCGGAACAAACGCCGCTGTCGGTGGAAATTCGGGAGAGTACCGCCGCCCGTCTATATAGGTGTATTTATCCCTTCCCGATAGCCTTAACAAGATACTTGGTCACGTATATCTTATGCTTTCGAGCTGCCGGTAATTGATCCCGAGCCTATATGATCAGGCAATAGGAGGCTTTCTGCACATGAACTTTTAAGTCGTCTTTTTTGTAATGCCAACGCACCTGGCAGCAAATTCAGTGTGTCTGATGAGGAGCTGCTTAGCACTGATCGGCTGATTCAGAAGCATCTCCGACAGTCGTTTAGCATTTTGAGAGAAGCTGAATTCATCCCCAGGTTAAACAGAGAATCAAGATTTCAAGATTTCAAGCACTTCTCGAGGATCATAAGATTCGTACCTTCCATCAGTAAAAATCTTTTTCAGAGCATCTATGAGAACCTGAGGATTTTCCAAGGCGAGCTTCGTCAAAACAATACCTCCACCATGTTTTCCTAGCATATTAGCGTTTCTGACTTGATCAGCAAAAACAGGCATCTCAAAAGAGATGTAGTTCTAACTCTGAATTCCTTATTTGGACAGTTGAAAGCACATGAAACTTTGTTGTTGGAAAAACTCACAATGATAGCTGGTTTACCCGTATGAGCCAGCTCGGTGGAGCTGCCCAGACCTCCATGAGTGATGAAAACTGTCAGCCGAGGATCAGCTAAATTATGCTCTCAATTTCTATCTGACAATGATGAAAACTGTAACAACAGTGGTATGACGAGTCCTCTTCTGAAATATACGAAGAAAAACAACTACATCGAACGTAAAGAACACGAAGGAACCCAGGAGCTGCTGAGGGACAAAAGAGATTCATCTATCCTCTAAAAGGACGGTTCTAGGAGAAGACGAATCGTGACTGGATGTAAAGAGAAGGGGGCTGAAGAAGAAATAAGAAGGCAAGTCGCCGAGAAGCTTATGAATGAAAAGTAAAAGAAGTTGTGAGAAGGAAAACTGTCCCTGAAGTCCGAATGACGCCTGCTCGTTTATTTCCAATATTAATCATACACATATTCTTATTACTTCCCTTTCCTTAGCTTTTTCCTGAGGTTCTCCTTGCTCGTGGAATTTTGCTTCCTCTCGTGGAATTCAAGTATACTCACCGAGAAGAGCGTTTTGTGGTGCCCATGTGGTGAGGTGGACATTTTTGAGATGAGCGGCCAACTTCGAACCTTCTTCTTCGTATTTCCATATGAACGTCGTTTCAGGCATGCTTTCGAAGACTTTCAGAAAATTCCTCCTTGAAAATTCTCAGGGTTCCGACTTTTCACCTATCTAATTGTTTACCTATTTACCCTTCCCAATTCGAGCTCATCTTTTGGAAACATATGTACTCGTACAATACCCACCCTAAATGTTCAGAAAAACCTAGGTTACAATTTTTCTATATAGTGTGCTATATGGTTGGACTCAATTCGTCGAGCTCTACGACATGGTTTATCTAAAATTTTTATAGGTTCGATTTTGAAGTCCCCCATCCATCAAAGTTCCTGAGGGTACGTCATTGGCAGCGACGCCTGCTATAATTATAACCAGAGGACATCCTCTACTATTAGAAGCAGTCTGCCAAACGCGGTGTTGCTAATATGTTCCGACTTTAGGTGAAAATAAGATCATGGCATTTCTCAGATCGTCCTGATCACTTCGATATCAGGTTTCTCAAAAATTGATGAATTTGGCCATGGGCCAAATTCAAATGACAGAGGCTTTTCAAAGTGAAGAATAATCAACATGAGTTGATTTCTGTTCTCAGAAAATAGTGTGCCTATTCTCGAGGAATTTCTATTTCTTCTCATGTTGGTTATTCTTCAGTTTGAAAAGCCTCTGGCCCATGGCCAAATTCATCAGTTTTTGAGAAACCTGATATCGAAGTGATCAGGACGATCTGAGAAATGCCATGGTCTTATTTTCACCTAAAGTCGGAACATATTAGCAACACCGCGTTTGGCAGACTGCTTCTAATAGTAGAGAATGTCCTCTGGTTATAATTATAGGCGTCGCTGCTAATGACGTACCCTCAGGAACTTTGATGGATGGGGGACTTCAAAATCGAACCTTTAAAAATTTTAGATAAACCATGTCATAGAGCTCGACGAGTTGAGTCCAACCATATAGCACACTATATAGAAAAATTGGAAATCAACCTGGTTACAGAGAAAAAACGAAAAAACGCGAAAACGCGTTTTTTGCGTGTTTTTTTTGAACATTTAGGGTGGGTATTGTAGTGTAGGGCTTACTTATACTCATCTGGCATGTAGATTGCCTTGATTGCTGAACCGAACGATACAAATACTGTAGTGTTTCTTTCGTTCAGAATGGCATCCCATTTCTATAAGGGCAAAGAATAATTGGAAATTTTCAGAAATTCTGAAACATTTCATGAATTCTCAAACCTTTGAGAGAACATTTTCCTTGGGATCTTTACTAACAGTCACTCCACCGAGCAGAATGGTTTTGTGAAGCATCGGACGGGGATAGTCGAGGTAGGGATTTGAGTTTGTGAAAACAAAAGAAGCATCTGCAAGGAGTTCCTGAAGAAAAGGACGTAGTTCTTATAATTTTTGAAGTTATAGTAAAAAGTATATTGATAAGTTGTATTGTAGATACCCAAGGCTTTCGAATAACTAGGTTAGAAACTGAACTAAATGGACTATTTTTAGTCTTCACCGTTCTCCTCCCCCAAAATTCTCAACTGGAGTCCATTGAGTGGAACGGAGCTCCAGTCGACTAGCTCTTGAAGGGATTGCCTCCTCCGCGTACCAAAAGTTCTGGAAATTTTGCAACCAACCAAGCAATATGTGTCGAAAAGAAGTGTCACAGAAATTTGCCCTCTCAATTTCGCCTACAAAATGGTTCGGGGAAAACAAATGGGAAACTATCCCTCTTCACAACAGGATTGACTTTCAAGCTTACCTCGTAGTCCTTAAATTGCGGATCAAATTTGGCCCTAAAGACTTTGATTTCTTCGACAAAGAGGTCCCGAAAAAACTTTTGGCTCATCACCGTATCAGCAACGTTCATTAGTCGATCAAAAAAATTCATGCGATCACCTTTAGTGGCCATACCTCCTGAAACATTAGAATGGTATTATAAAAAGGTTTCCCATTTATCATGAAAAATAACCAGCTTAATGGAACAAATCACTGCAATGAATGAAGATTTTTTTCATTGCTCACTAACCGGGAACATAACTCGGAACCAACGGCTCTCCAATGCTTCTCGATACGATGTCAATATGAACATTAGAGCAGGTGGCAATTGAAGATGGGATTTTCAAAGCTTCGAAAATACCTGAATATCGTAAAAAATTTTTAAAAAAGCTTAAAATTGCTCAACTACCTCGTGAAATCGTGTTTCGATCAACACCCACCTAGACCGCACATGCCTACAGCTTCAGCAATTCCCACGTCGAATTTCTCATCTGCCAGCCGCTTCATTAGGATGTCGTTGTTGACCAGATCTGCATTTTTGTCATCACTTCTATAGAATTCACTCAAAACACAATTTTTGCAGCAGCTGCCCAGATGGTTCAAAGGGAAAAGGGATTAGGCCTTCAAAGGAAATATACCATCAACACCGGAAACTGAACCCTCCTGCTGTAGTTTACTTACCCACCTTATGAGGACCTCAAGCTTTCAGGGTAAGCCCACGTGCCGACTCTTGGCAGCGACTGGTGGAGCTAGTTTTGGAATTATCATTGGTATTATGGCCAGTCGATCTGAGACGTGCAACGGAGCTGAAACCGGAGCCAGAGAAATCCATTT
Organism: Haemonchus contortus; assembly: GCA_000469685.2. Classification (NCBI taxonomy): domain Eukaryota; kingdom Metazoa; phylum Nematoda; class Chromadorea; order Rhabditida; family Trichostrongylidae; genus Haemonchus; species Haemonchus contortus. The sequence continues at coordinate 43,505,071 of LS997565.1, forward strand.
CCTAAGATCGGGCAATCCGGGTTCTTGTCTATATGGGCTAAATCGTATGATATTTAGTTGTTTAAACTGACCTTCACACTGTGCGACGAATAATGTCGATATATTTCGCGTCAGCTGAAATATGTGATCATAAAAACTATTCTTAAAGAATCAAATTAAATTTCTCTGTACTTTTATGGCCATCGACAGAGCGACTTTTTGACAGTTCCATTCCTCCCGTTTCTTTTGATCCATCTTAGTAAAAACAACTCGGCCCAAGTCGTCGAAATTGAACTCTCGAAAAGGGCTTCAATGTGGGTACTTGTCAAGCTTGGCTCAATACAAATATCGTGCGGCTCCAAAGCTCTTCTGCGGTACAACCCACGACGTTTAAGGCATAGGATGGATATCGCTTGCTCAACTGCATTGCTTTGATATAATCTGAAAGGCTGCTACCCCTGCCGTCTGATATTTGAGTAAGGGAATACAACTTAGAATCAGTAGGGGTGGATGAATATCGTGACGCGAAGTAAATCTCAAAGCTGAACAGAGTCAATCGGTACCAATCTCACCTGTATGAGGTTGAATATACTCGGTGGTGCTGTCCACATTTGACTAAGTAAAAGCGATTTGTACTTCATCATTTCCTCAACCTGTGCATTTGGAGGAGTTTTGATGATTTTCTTTGTCAATTTCACTCCAGTATTATCCTCTTGCTCCACGTCTACGATTGGCATCAACATGGTCTACAATACGTAAATTGATTGATTGCCGTCATTGGAGTGACAACTCCCCGAAAATTGTGTAGACAACTTTGTTTCTCCCATAAGGAAAAGGTCGAGAGCGAAAGTATTTATCTTCTCTTCCCTCAATTTACTTTTCTACGTAAAACTACGCCACGGAACAATCTGGGACTAGGACACTAGGAATGCCTTCTGCTGTGCTGTCCAGCTTAGCTGTTTTGAAGAGAAAGGATTTCTGCAAGTCGATGTCTCCAGAGCAACAGTCAGGAACCGAAAAACCGAACTGAATACCATAGAAAATCTTCACCTACCACATCGTGGCCAGCTTCCGTAAGGGTGTCTGCTATGGCTCCCATAAAATTTGCATGAGAATAGCCGAATAGAGGAGAGTAGACGAGAAATTTATAGCCGTGGATGGAGTTCATGGAGAGCATCAGCAAAATTACCCAACACCGAACCATACCTGGAATCCAGTGGAAGATGAAAGGTATTTCCATTCTGTAATTTACACTGAAATCCCACGCAAATACAATTCGTTCTGAGGACGATATTTTGAAAATTCTTCACAAAAGCAATGACAAATGGCTGACTCTTCTGAAAGTGAAGGATGGCTGCCGTAAATGTCAATGTGTTGGGAAAAATCAATCCCACTTCAGTCATGCGAAGCGAAAAAGTTAAAGTTGACAAAGGTATAGCAACGACTTCTAATGCGAAGTTTACGGAAATAAGACACCCATTTGAAAAAGAATTCAGTCTGTCTAGGAAAAAAAAGATAGGATTTAGTCCATATGTAAGGCGTAACATGACTGAACTCATGTTTAGGTACTTATGACTGTCTGCAATTGCGTAACACCAACGACCACCTGAGCATACGGCTAGTTTTGTGGTTGGAGGTCACTCGTGTCACCTTCAGCGAACGCCGCTGCATGATCATCCATCGAAACTACAAATAGCTAATTCTGTTAAATGTCTAGGTTTCTCTATAGAACCTCTGAAACCTCAACGTATTGGAATTGACACATTTTCATTCTTTTCTCTTGCTGAAACTGCCACCGAGCGCCTTCAAAGTGCCGTCTACTCTTTACTCACAGTCCTCAACACAAAAAAAATACATACCTTTTTCTTCATTTTGAAGCTAGAATGAATTTCTTCGAAAAGATGTTATTGTATTGAACAATATCTAGAAGATGCTATGCAGAAGATGCTATGATATGCCAAAATCAGTGCAAAGTCACAGGAAATTAGCGAAACGTTCATGACAACACTGCATGACATCCAGCCGTCACACTGATATCAGTCCACGCTCATGAAGGCAAGGGAATGTTTTACGATGTCAGTGATAGCCAGCCGTAGTTGGCATATGCCCACAAGAACCTTCAACCTTCACATACAAAGTCACCTTGTCGTTTAAGTGGGAATCAAGGGAGGGCTAGGTATGGTAATAGGGGAAAGGGAGGGGATAAAGAAACTATGCAAAAAAATTATTGAAATTATCCCAGCGAATACGTTACTTCAACAGCATTTCAAAGAAAAATAAAATATGGTAAGGTTACGGTAGCTACATTTGCAATCGCTCACCCGACCCACAGGACCCAGTCAGTTCCCACGGTGGGCAACACTCTATCATATCTACATGAACAAAGTATTTAATGCTAATCAATCGGATTCAGAGACCGAGGTATTTTTTGTTTCACGAAAAGCCGACCTTCTCGAGAACAAGCACGGAGAATTCGGGACTTCAGAAATTCAGAGCGCCGGAACGATTCTCCACGACTGTAGCTTGAAGATGTGTACAATAAAGTTATCCTTCGAAGCTAGTTAAGGGAAAAAGTTAAAGTTTGAGTTATCCTTCCGTGCTTCCAGTTTCCAGTGGCCTCGTATCAAGAGATGAAGCTAGCGAAATTTCGGTCAGAAGCGAATTCGATGTTTAGAATGGAGGCGATTACGACCAGATATGTTTTCACGATGAAAAAAAGATTCGAGTTTTTTTTAAAATGAAATTATGTGATTCCCAAGATGTTTATTGAAGTTTTTCTATCAAATTGCGGTTGAGTACAACCTTTAATCCCTCTGGATCCATTTTTATCATCCCTCTTCATTGACTTCACGCTCAAGAGGAATCTAGAATGTAAGTAAAGTAGTGTCCTGAATCTGAGATGTCCTGATGGAAGGCTGGCATTCTGGTTTGACCGAGGTTAGTGTGCGGCTGAGGCAACTACTTAGCGTTCCATAGCATTGCACGACATAGTTACGCCCTGACGGCCCTTGAAGAGAAAGAGAAAGCACCAAATGAACAGAATTTTCTTTATCGATAGAATATATACATGCCACCAATCACTGCCTACTCCTTTTTACTTTTACTTTTACTTTTACCACTCAAACACCTCCTTATAACACTGAAAGCGATAAATATGACAAGAATAACGGTAGCGGTAACAACAACGAAAATGTCTATCAGGAAATATTCAACGAAAGACAAGTGTCGGCCGTAGGGATCGAGGTTGGGTAGACGTCCGTATCTGAAACGAGTCAAGGAATTATTTTGAATATTTTGAACAGTCATTCGCTTGCTCATGTGGAAATGTAAGCACTTCGTGGAATAACGCTAAAATTTTATAGAAAGAGTACAGATCAAATAATTCAAAGGAAATGAATTTCGAATGAACTATCTTTAACATATCGAAAGTGAGCTGCACGTCTCGCATGCATTAATACATATGAGGTGTGGGTACTTCTCCCCAAAATTCGCGTCGCACTCGTCGCACCCGATCGCGCTCTAAGTGGGAGGTTTTGAATCCTTAGATAAAGAATACTGCAGCGGCCGCGGAAAAAAACGCCTCTGGCGGCGGAAATTAAGGGAGAAGAAGAGTACGACCGTCCACTTAGGGTAACGGTGTTTCCCCCGATTTCTCACGTTCGCTTTGCGGCATGCGGCAAATCTTCTTTAGTTGTCTCGCAGCTCCAAACTGCAATTACCGTACTCAGCCCTCCTCCCGGCAATCGACAAGACGAAATATTTTTCATCGACCGCCTCTTTTTTTTTATTGGTTTTGGTTATTTTCCTGACTTTCTTTTTCATTTTATATTTATTAGACTTGATTGTTTTGAATGCCTCCTCCTATATTATTGATGATCAAGACCACATTAGAATTGAAGGGAGCGGCCAGCGAATTCATATAATTGAAGGACTCCCTAACTCATAAATTGCGCACTCCAATCTTCCATCGCAATCCTGCGACACGTGGCGAGTGCGACTTGCGCGACGCCGTTCTCGGGGAGAAGATACCGGACCCGCCCGTCTATATAGGTGTATTTATCCCTTCCCGATAGCCTTAACAAGATACTTGGTCACGTATTTTTTATAGTCGGCTTTTGAGGAGCCGATAATCGATCCCGAGCCTATATGATCAGGCAATAGGAGGCTTTCTGCACATGAACTTTTAAGTCGTTTTTCTTGTAATGCCAACGCACCTGGCAGCAAATTCGCTGTGTCTGATGAGAAGCTGCTTAGCACTGATCGGCTGATTCAGAAGCATTTCGGACAGTCGTTTGGCGTTGCGAGAGAAGCTGAATTTATCCTCTAGTAAGATGAAGGACCGAATTTTCAATTAACGATCACCAAAGTCGTACCTTGCATCTGTGAAAATCTTTTGTAGAGCATCTTTGAGGATCTGAGGATCTTCTAAGGCGAGCTTCGTCAGAACAATACATCCACCGTGTTTTCCGAGCATATTAGCGTTTCTGACTTGATCAGCAAAAACAGGCATCTCAAAAGAGTAGTACTAATTCTGGATACCTTATTTGGACAACTAACAACACAGAAATCTTGGTCCTTGGAAAAACTCACAATGATAGCTGGTTTACCCAGGGGAGCCAGCTCGGTAGAGCTACCCAGGCCTCCATGTGTGATGACAACTGTTAGACGAGGATCAGCTGAAATTTTCGTTGCCATCAGAAGGACTATTGCAGGACATAGCAGATGGTTTAATTAAGTGTAAAAGGAAATGGGCTGGAAGGAAATAAAGCTTACCAAGAAGAGCATTCTGGGGTGCCCATGTAGTGAGGTGGACATTTTTGAGATGAGCGGCCAACTTTGAACCTTCTTCTTCGTATTTCCAGATGAACGTCGTTTCAGGCATGCTTTCAAAGAGTTTCAGAAGATTTTTCCTTAAATTTTGTTTTATTTTCCATCTTTAAATTCGCATTCGCTAACACTATTACCCTTTGCTATTTCAAGACTTTCTTCTGAAAATATACTCGTACTATAGGGCTCACTTATATTCATCTGGCATGTAGATTGATTTGGCCACTGAACCGAACGATACGAATACGGTAGTGTTCCTTTCGTTCAAAATACTATCCCATTTCTGAAATGGCACAAAAAAAATACTGAAATTTTTTGGAAATTCTGGAACATTTCATGAATTCTCAAACCTTCGTGAGAACATTTTTCTTGGGATCTATACGGACAGCCACTCCACCGAGCGGAATGGTTTTGTGAAGCATCGGCCGGGGATAATCAAGGTAAGGATTTGAGTTCGTGAAAACAAAAGAAGCATCTGCAAGGATTTCCTAAAGAGAAACACGTAGTTCATAAAATATTTCGAAGTGTTGCTGAAGTACTTCAAATTCGAGAAAAAAAAAGTGAATCTACACCGATTGAGCCATACTTCCCTTTGTCACCCCTCCTCCTGTCCGAATCCAAAAACTTAATCCAAAAAGGAAAACAATCTTTTCATGATGGATCGACTTTCGAGCTCACCTCGTAATCTTTGAATTGCGGACCAAATTTCGCCCGAAAAGCTTTGAGTTCTCCGACGAAGAGTTCTCGAAAAAACTTTTGACTCATCACCATATCAACAACGTTCATCAGTCGATCAAGAAAATTCATGCGATCACCTTTAGTGGCCATACCTCCTAAAACAAAAGGGAAAGGATACGAAAAAATGCCATTCATCATGGAGTATACTCAATTCAATTGAAGAAATTACACCAGCAAATGGATTTTTTAAATTCCTCAATCTACCGGGAACATAACTCGGGACTAATGGCTCTCCAATGCTTCTCGATACTATATCAATATGTACATTTGAACAGGTGGCAATCGAAGATGGAATTTCCAAAACTTCAAATATACCTGGAAATTATAAAAATATTTTCTTGAATCAATCAACTTACAATCACTCGACCACCTGTGGGATCGTATTTGGATCATCATGTACCTACCTAAACCGCATATGCCTACAGCTTCAGCCAATCCAACGTCGAATTTCTCATCAGCCAGCTGCTTCATTAGGGTGTCGTTGTTGATTAAATCTGAATTTTCGTCATCATTTCGATGACCCACATGAATCTCAAGCCTGGAATAAGACCTCCCCAAATTGTTTCAAAGGGAATGGCAATGAGTCTTTACAGGAAAAATTCTACCGTACAGATCATTTATTAGAATCATTTGCTCTTTAATCTCAAGGAGGTTACACCGGGAACTAGACCTAATCGACCTATCGTAGCTTACTTACCCGTTTTCGAGAGGCCTTAAACTCTAGAAGTAACGTTAGCTCCCTAGACCCACGACCGCAACTGGTGAGCTAGTTGTAGCGTCACAAGTAAAGAGTAGTCTTTCGTTCTGATAAATGAAATGGGCTGAGACTAAAGCAAATAATGTCTTTTTCCATGTCCAGGTAGCTCAGAGTTTTGCCTTCAAGGGCGACATTGTGTGATATGATTCGTTCTACTCACCTTCACACTGTGCAGCGAATATGGTTGTCACATTTTGCACCAGCTGGAAAAAAGATTACAGAAAGAACATTAAAAACATTTAACGAAATATCTCTCTGCTCTGCTATATACTGCCATCGGCCAGGCCATCACTGTGCCGCGTTCCAAAGATACTGCACTTTCGGGACTAATCGAATTTCACGGTATAAAATCTTCAAAGAAATACTGAATGGTTTTGAAAAAGCGGCCGGCTCACACCAGCACAACTTATATAACGGTTAGGGTCGGTAGAGTGAGAAAGTCACGCTTCATGCTAATTTTGAAGCAGCTCATCTATTAATAGGAGTGGACGAAAATTGTAAACATGAAATGAATCCCCAAATTGAGCCGGCTTTACTGTTTCCAATCTCACCTGCATGAGACTAAATATACTCGGTGGTGCTGTCCATATTTGACTGAATATGACCGATTTGTATTTCAACAATTCCTCAACTTGTGCAAGTGGAGGGGTTTTGATGATTTTCTTCGTCAGCTTCACTCCAGTCTTATTCTCCTGCTCTGCGTCCACGATTGGCATCAACATGGTCTACAATATAAATAATGGTTGATTTTCATAGCAGGAACGGAAGCCGCTCAGAAGTTATGTGGAATCCATGTAAAAAAAATTTGGAAAGCACGATAGGCCACAACAGCTCCACCGGGAACGGAAAAGGGTAGAGAGAAAAGTGTTCTCCTTCTCGTTCCTCAAGTCGCTTGCTTGTGTAGAGGGGCCAACTACTTAACACTCTGATTAATTTACCCCTTACAAAGCTGGTAATGTCCTCAACGCTCTAACTACAGCCCCCGTGTCTTCGACGGAACGTAACATTCAGAAGCCGCTACGGTGGAAATGAATACCATGGCTACTCTCCTCCACCTACCACATCATGGCCAGCTTCCGTCAAGGTGTCTGCTATGGCTCCCATAAAGTTTGTATGAGAATAGCCGTATAAAGGAGAGTAGACGAGAAACTTATAACCGTCGATGGAGTGTAGAGCGAGCACCAGCAAAATTACCCAGCACCGGATCATACCTGAAATTTAGAAGTTCAAAGGTGGTTCTATCCTACTGTAATTTACACTGATATCTCAGGCAAACACAATTCGTTATACAAGGATGGTTGAAAATTTTCACAAAAGCTATGAAACAAGGCTGGCTTCTCTAGAAGTGAAGGGAACTCGCCATCAATGCCTACAAGTAGGAGGAAATAAATATTACTTCAGTCACGCAAAGCAAAAAAGTCTCAAGCGTCCTAGCTTCGGCAGCGTCTATGGGAAATTCATGGAGATAAAGGACCCTCATAGGCGAAAATTCAATCTATCTGGGAAGAAGGGATAGAATTTGGTTCGATATCCACCATTGCGCAAAATGCAACATGTCTCAACTCAGGTATAGACACTTATCACTGTCTGCAGTTGCGTATCACTATCACTGAAATCACCTGAATCAGCGCCCAAATTATCTGTCTTAGGAGGTTACGTCTCACACTTATTGTTAGTCACATCTTTTGCATGATATACATATGTCCCATTCAATTACAAATACCTGATTCTGGTGAATGAGCAGGTTTCCCGTAAGTAACCTCCAGAACTTCAAAGCATTGGAATTGAATTTTTTCCCTTTCTTTCCTCTTGGGTAAAGAGTACTAGGGGGGTTTCTGTATCACATCCTTGCAGGACGTGGAAATCCCTCTAATCGCAGTGCCTACTGCAACGAAATACCCGTGGCCTTTGAAAAAAAAATTTGCAATTCACTTCTAAAATTTGGAATTTCCCAAATTTGTTTAGATTCCTTTGAGAAATCAAGTATAAAAATTATATTGAACAACAATCAGAGGACGGTACTGCACCATTGATATACAGTAGCGCTCAAAAGTATTCGGCGGAATGCTTCTTCAAATATAATTTTCCGTCATAACTCCTTTCCTACTGGATCTAATCAAGCGAAATTTCAATATGTGTAGCATTGGTGTAGTGTGAATATTTACCACTATTTACCTGCAATCTGATCATGTTCCAGATATCCAAAAAGGCTTGAACAAAAAATCAACTGGAAATACGAATGGTGGTCTTTCCAGGAGTCCCTTTCTTTTTTCCACGTCTTAAGTGTACGAGCACTAATGTCGAACCCCGAAGAGAAGAAGAACGTACATAAGATCGGAATAACTGCAGACGTTACAAACTTGCTTTGAGCACAGTCTATAAACGTCTCCCCATTAGTTTATGGATATGGCTGCCTCGCAGTCAAGTAGTGTTGGACAGTGTAAAATACGCTTCAGCTGAACATATCAAAATTTCATGTGGTTTGCTCCACTGGGAAAAAAGTTACGGCAAGTTAAAGTTGGCCGAATACTTTTGAGCGCTACTGTAGCATGGTCCCTGACAGTAACGGCGTGTGGCGACGTCTCGTTTATCACCTAAGATTTCCTTTAATAGAATTACTTTCAACTGATTCTAGCTTGTTTTTAAACTTACAAATTCGACATCTTTAGAAAAATATAGACGGACCTTGCATAACTTATGGAGGTCTGAATCATGCAAAATTGCAGAAGAACTTCAAAAAGTCCATAATAATTCGATATGGCATCCAGCAGTCGATCTGTTATCGCTCCACGCCCACGAAGGCAATGAAAATGTTTTAGGATTTTAATGGGAGCTAGCTGCGGTTAGCCAAAGCCAGAAAAATCATTTCAAATTACATGTCATATGGGAAGTAACCATAAGCGTGAGAACATGAGGAGTGCTCGGGCACAGTGAAACGGGGAGGGGAAGGATGATAGAGAAAAAATTGTTCGTCAGTGAAAAACTGTCACACGGTCGATACTCCGGAAACGCTTCGAAACTCGAACGCGGTACTTCAAATGGGACTTGTAGAAAAATAAAATTCGTTCAAGTTACGGTTACTCCTATCGATATGGATTTGACGTCGCCCATCGTTTCATGGTAGGCAACGTACCATTCCATGAGAGAAGTATACAAGGGAATCAGCCAGACTCGGAGCACGGGGTATTCATTGTTCCATGAAAAGCCGGACCCTCAATAAGTAAGCGAGTTCGAAAAAAATTAAATGCACTGAGACGATCCGCCAAGTTTGTAGCTTACAGAAAAATAAAACTATCCCTCAGAGCTACGCAAGAGTCGATATCTAGGTTCGAGTTTTTCGAGTGAAATCTCAGACTTGCTCATTTCACTCCCTCGTTGCTCTAATATCGAATGTAATAATAATAAATAATAAATATTAATATTGACTAAAAAAAAGTATGGAGTGCGTAACTAATAAAATGGCCAAAATTCGCTGATAAAACGTTGTAGGAAAAGAAATAACAAGCAGTTGCCAGGTCAGGAGAAAAGGGGACAATGAGCGACTGGAAGAACATATCGAACTGCCTACGTGAACTTGCACTCTTATGACCCTGAGTCTTGTTATCATCTTCTAATCGTTTTAGGATTAACTAGCATACCATGCCTTAGGATTCCGAGGTAAAGCCGGTGCGATAGATACACTAATAACTACTCTCCACCCCAGATCATCGGAATCTGGTAATTTAGATCTGAAAACTGAATTAGAAATGATCTCGAAAAGAAAGGGGGGAGATCTTAAAACTCTAGTCGGAAACTAGAATTCGAAAGCGTATTTCCGCACTACATGACTCTTGAATTCCCTCTGGTACCAGTTATATATCCAAACGTACCCCCAGCAAAAGTAGCGAAGAGGGACCATTTCTAGACGTAAAACGTGGCTGAAAATATAGTTCTACCTTTGTATTTAAAAATTTGCGGGAAGATTCCAAAGTTAGATTTTCATGAATTTCAAATAATGAGTTGGTTTATGAAAGAGGTTCGATTTGTTATAGCATCTCAAAACTCCAAGCGATCAATTCGTCCCTAGAGCACATATAGCATGAAGTTCGGCCACCCCAATGATTTGTTTCCACCGGAATCAGTTGATAAAGTAAAATACTATAAACAGCAGCCTACCAGTCAGAATTAAATCAAAATTTTATTGATAAATCATATCTATACAATGAAATATTCAACTTAACTAAATCAATCAGTTTTAGATTTAGCTTCAACAGTAAAACACCTCCTAATAATTTTGAAAGCAATAAAGGCAACAAGAACAACGATACTGCCAACAACGAGAAAAATATCAATAAGGAAATATTCGATGAAAGATAAGTGTCGTCCGTACGGATCAAGGTTTGGCAGACGTCCGAATCTGGAAAGAATTCCAGTGAAGTTCAGAGAAGTACATTTCAAATGAGCGTAAGCCGGTTGCCAAGGATAAGATATGTTACAGAAAATAAGTCAGTGTTGGCGACCAATAAGTAATGGTCTGAAGCTGGAGCCCCTCCAACTTTCTTCACAAAGCGCGTCTCGTAAAGCTCGCAGACAAGTGTCCCTCTATTTACCTTCTACAAAAACATGCCGAGCCATTTTTTCCTAATTTTTTTTTCGGGCCCTAGCAGTTTTTTCTCCTCCCGACTGAGATTTTGCGAAATCAACTTACTTTGCAGCAAATTCGCTGTATCTAATGAGAAGCTCCTCGGTATTGATAGGTTGATTACGGAGCATCTCCGATAATCGTTTGGCATTCTGAGAGAAGCTGAAATGGCTCAATACAGAAGAGCGCTTGCACTCGTGAAAAGGGTTTTCTGAGGATACTGTAACTGTACGTTTTATCGTTGAAGATCTTTTTCAAAGCATCTTTGATGATCTGTGGATTCTCCAAAGCGAACTTTGTCAGCACAATCCCTCCACCGTGTTTTGCCAACATATTGGCGTTTCTGGTCTGATCAGCAAAGATCGGCATCTTGAACAAGAAATATAAATTATGGCTATTCTCAGATTCTAGGAATCAGAACAGCGAAAAGGTCTATTTCACAGAACTCCTGTAAAAAAGACTCACAAGTATAGCTGGTTTCCCTAGATGAGCCAGCTCGGTGGTGCTACCCAAACCTCCATGAGTAATGAAAACCGTCAGACGAGGATCAGCTGAAATTTTCTTTACACTGAAGGTTTCCTATGCGTTTTCCTTCATGCAACTTCCCATTGACCCCACCTTCTCCCAATTATCATAATTATAATTATAATGAGGAATTAATTACTGACTGGTTAGGTAATCAAGGGCGGAATGGAATTGTTAATATAGAAGATATATATATACATATATATATATATATGAATTTCTGAAATGAAATATGTTCGATACTGTACCTAGTGGAGCACTCAGGTAGAAGAGCCAAAGCGGAGTGGGCCCGTAGGAAAAGGAAATGGGAAGGAGTGATAACGTTCAGACGAGAGCTACACAGAGAGAAACAAGAGAGGGCCAGTTTAGGGAGGCCTAATTCAGTTTGTTATGGACTAGCTTTGATCTTATGCCCTGAGTTTCCTTTTGTGGTGCAGTCTGTGAGAGTATAACTATGATAAATAAATAAGTTAATAAGTTAAGAAAGTCATCCTCAAACTCAAAGAGTACTTTTTTGAAGTCTTCTTCCCTCTTTTCTACTTTTCTCTTTCCTCATGATCCACTAGATATTTTTCTAAAGTACTCACCGAGAAGAGCATTTTGTGGTGCCCATGTACTGAGGTGGACATTTTTGAGATGAGCGCCCAATTTTGAACCTTCTTCTTCGTATTTCCATATAAACGTCGTTTCAGGCATGCTTTCAAAGACTTTCAGAAGATTTTTCCTGAAAACTTGAGGATTTTTTTCATTTTCGACCTCCGCCTTAGCCACCCTCAGATATTTTCAGGTTACCTTTAGGGACCGTACTCGCACTGAAAAACTCACTTATATTCATCTGGCATATACATTGACTTGGCCACTGAACCGAACGATACGAATACCGTGGTGTTTCTCTCGTTCAGGATGTCATCCCACTTCTGTAATCAAAAAGAAATTGGAGGAAAGGTATCCCCAGCACTACAACACAACATGAATGTCTGTACCTTTGGAAGAACATTTTTCATGGGATCTATATGAACAGTTATTCCCCCAAGGGGGACTGTTTTGTGAAGCATCGGACGAGGATAGTCGAGATAGGGATTTGAGTTTGTGAAAACATAAGAGGCGTCAGCGAGAAGCTCCTGAAACAACAGTTCTCCCTTGATTTCTAGGAAACCGAGCAATTAACCCTTAACGACCATGGCACCCGCCGGTGGGTGCCACTACGGCCCGATGTATGGCACCATGGCACCCAGTGTTGGGTGCCACCATATTTTTTCGTTTATTTGCAAATTTGGAACTCATATAATGTTAGCATATTTAGTAACAAACTTCATGGTATTCATATTCAACATGGCCCACGTAAATGTTTTATAGGAGATTATTTATTATAAACATAGAGTCAATGGAGTAGTACTGAAATGGTCTAGATAGTTTGGCAAGATTTGTGTGTGTCCTGTGGAAGCATTGGTGACAGTACTTAAAATGCCTGATTCGCGATTGTGTGATCGCGCGGTCGACCTCTTCATCCTCAAGTTCTTTGGATATTATAAGAATTCCTACTGCTTACAGTATTACCCAAATTCTAACCTACATTCCTTCCAAACCCGAAGTGCAATTCTTAGCCTCAGTTTGATGTAAGATAAAATAAGATGTGATGTTCCTGTTATGTGGAAATACTACTGGGTTCATCAAGATAGAGAAAGGAGTTCCCCGCGGGACCATGGTACCCACCGGTGGGTGCCAGTCGGGTGGGGGCGCGGTCCCATGGGCGCGTCACGTTGAAATCGGAATTGTCAGGATAAATCAGAGGGTTAATCAGCTTCTAATTTGTCCCTTCGAAAATGGGGCGGATTCAAGAGCGCAACCACTTCTCGAGCTCTGGATCGGACTACAATGCCAATGTCAAACCTTCCCCATAGCCAAACCCGTCCAAGACAAGGATGATATAGGAGACCGCGTTAGATGTAAGGCGCGTTCCCCTAGTTAGAGACAATCTGATTCTGGTAAAGCGATGCTGTATGAAAACATGACTGATTTGACCAAGTATCGTTCCGCAGACCATGAGTTTCACATGAACCACTACAGTTTGTCTCCGATATGGTGTGGCACGCAAGGGAAGGGATTTCCTACAACAAAACACTTCAACGGACTCACTTCGTAATCCTTGAACCGCTGCCCATATTTGGCTCGGAGAACTTTGATTTCTTCAATGAATGTGTCGCCAAAAAACTTCTGCCCCAACACCATGTCGGCAACGTTCATCAGCCGATCGATGAGATTCATACGATCGCCTTTAGTGGCCATATGTCCTAAAGTAATAGGAATGACCTTTGGAAAGCCTTTTCATTTTTCCATTGGAAGATTTGATCTAGAAATTACAGCTGAACTGACTGATTTACCTGGAACGTAACTTGGAACTATCGGTTCTCCAATACTTTTCGATACGATATCCATATGTACACCAGAAAACGTGGCAATTGATGATGGGATCTTCAGAGCTTCGATTATTCCTGGGAATTATAATATGAAACTTCACTGATGTGGGACAGAAGTGTTCGACCACTTTCTAGGAACGGGTTTCGATCAATACTCACCTAAACCACAGATGCTGAAAGCTTCAGCAATACCGACATCGAACTTCTCATCCGCTAACTTCTTCATTAGGGCATCATCAGTAATCAAAGCTGAACTGTTAATCATAAGCTCTTCATGGCTTGATCCTAACGCTTCTTTGAACAAAAGCTATTATCAAAAATTTCGAGAACTATGATGATCACTCAATTTCATTGGCTGATCTTTCCGAAAAAAAAGTAAAAGTTGGACGTAATGGAGAAACCATCGAAAAATCATTGTAGTGTAGTCGAAATCAGAAAATCAAGAATCAGGTTCAAATTATTGCCATGCAATTGCAGCAATTGATAAGGACATTCTTTCCTACTTCTTGCATGGCCGCTGCAAAGTGAAGTGGTCGAAAGCTTAATCCCAGTAGTGAAACCTCCCCTAGGTTCTCTTTGTTGATATGGGCCTCAAAATGGGTTCGAATTTAATGCTTGAAAAGTATTTAACTAGCAGTGCTGATACTTCGGCCCTCAGTCTGTCAAGTTTTTTGAAGACACAGTTTACAATACTTTTGAGGTACCCATTCTTAGTCGAAAGTATAGGTTGGGAACGTTGATCGATAGTGGAGGAAGCGGGAGAATTCGCAGATTCCGTGAAGAATATGGCTCCTCAAAATGAGGTAGTATAGAGGCTGGACGAGATCACCGTGACGGAAACAACAGAAAAGGGGCAATTGGACGAGATTTCAGTTGTTGTGATTGCGCAACAAGCTGACTACATTGAACCTAAACTGTACAGTACTGCCCTACATGAGTTCCCTCGTGATCGGTTTGAACTCGTCCGAGGGAACACACGGTGCAACCTTGTGCCTTTCTAACTTCCTCATTAGCCGTTTTTCGGCCTAATAACGCCAGATACAGTATATGAGGGGACCTCGAATTTATCCTGCGGGGAAATCTCAGAAACCAGTTTTATCGTGAACTGAGCCTTTATCCCCGAACACCATCTGATTGATTTTACTCACCTTCACATTGAGCAGCAAATGCGTCGGTCATATTTTGTGCCATCTGAAATTGCAGACTTATTTAAAATTTTCGAGAAATTAAGGAAAAATTCTATACATTCATGAATTTCTCTGTGAGTTTCATATACATTTTGGATTTTTCTTTGTCAAGGCCATATCCACAGTGCTCTAGCCCCACAAACGATAAAAGACGTCCCTCCCAGAAAAAAAAGGGGGCGGGGCGGAAGGGGGAAAAAGCATAGATGCATGTTCAGAGATCAAGGTGAATATTTTTAAAATGTGGGCAACTCAGAGTCATAGTTACAGAGCTGGAAGACACCAGAGAATGTAGACTTCCACTTGAGACAGACGAAGTGAATTGATCGTTGAAACAGAGCAAAAGCGAAAAAGGAGACCTGAAATCTACCGTTCCTGAACTCACCTTCATGAGCGCGAATACACTTGGCTGCATGGTCCACATATGGCTAAGCCAACTTGATTTATATTTCATCCATTCTTCAACTCGTGGATCTTGTGGTGTTCTAATGATTTTCGTTGTCAATTTCACTCCAGTCCTATTTACTTCGTCCATATCCATTAATGGCATCAAAACAGTCTACAATATGAAAATTGGTGGCTTCCCGTTATTGGAGACGTGCCAAGCATGTTGAAGACTCCTTGTTTACAGTCAGATAAGGAATCCAGGCGCTCGAGACACCGTTATTTTTTCCCACAACGGAAACGTGGATAGCAAAAGCAACCCAAACCATAGAGGTCTTTAAAGATAGGAACCTGCATGATTCCCTTATGAGCACTGTCCTTTTGATTTAGGGTGCTCAAGTGACGGTGTGTTGCTCAATATTCCACCAAGACATTCTTTGAACCCTTTCCTAAAAGTCAGCGGTAATGGATAGATAGAAACTAGGTTAAAGAGATGTAGTAAAGGAATCTGAAAGTATTCGTTGAAGGTCAAGTCGACTGGAAGGTCCCTCGAGAGCATGTTTGACGATGATGCATACAAAAATCTGAATAGCAGTAAAAGTCTTTACTCACCACATCATGTCCTGCTTCCGTAAGTATGTCCGCTATAACGCCCATAAAGTTTGTATGGGAATAGCCGAATATGGGAGAATAGACAAGAAATTTGTAGGCATTGATTGAGTATAGAGAGAGCACCAGCGTAACTACACAGTAGCGAATCATATCTGAGGTGAAAAAACAGATCAACGGTACTCTTTGCTACCACTTGACGCTGGTATCTTTCAATGTAAGAAAAATGCTTCCAAAGGTGAAGCAAGGAAATGCAGACAGCTTTTGTTCAGAGGAGAGGATTGTAGGAGAGCAACCGTCCAGCAGAATCATCATTAGTTGAAAAATTGGGAAGCAAGGAGGAGTTAAACGGTATGTGTGAAAATTTCGAGCGAGGCTGAACGCACTCGAAGGACCAGTGCTCGGACTAAGACTCGGAGGTGTGGAAGGCTGATCATTGTCCAGAGAGAGTATGCAAGAGAGAACAAGCGAGATAATCAAGTTAAGATGACGATTCACCGCAAGATTTATACAAAACCGTTCGAAAAAGGTCAAAGGCTGAGCCGATAAGATATCGGCAGTTCGTCACTTCAGAAGGTCATCTGTGAGGAGCCGCATAGAGCCCTTGGAGGGATATGTCAGCGACCTCCCTGAGGTCATTATTCTTTCATGGAGGATAAGATATACTAAAAAAAGGTGATCCGTTCCCGCAAATCACTTGATGAATGGAAAGGAATACTTCATTTCCAAAGAAGCGCCATGCCGTAAAGGACTATTACTTTTAGAAAAAATGTGTACTTTAACTTGTTTCAAATGAATAACAAATAAAAACTAACGGTTAAAATGAGCATGCTATTAGATAGCATAAGAGGATGATAGTAGTCTTTGGCGCTGATCATTCCTGTACTTGGGATGCGCCCGCATTCGATTTCTATACATAACCTAGTGGCGATTTGAATGCGTGTGTGGCCCATACAATGAGTTGAGGTGGCTATTCGGCTATATGTAAAGTCAGTGCTTTTGTCCTCCCAAATGAGTCTAGTACCAATTATCAGACTCTGGAGGGATGGAAGGCTTAGATGCCCAAGGATACTCTCTGGAATTCGAACCCTGGACCATGTGTGTGTGTGACAGTCCGCCACTTGTCACTACACCACCCCAGCAGATATAACAGTATTATGAAAATAGACTAGTAGAATAGATATGCAGTCGATATTTTCCAATGAGCTGCAGAGCAGACTCGAGAGAACTCGGTATACGACGGTTATTCCCATCACCAAGAAAAGGTCGAAGTCAAAACTTCGGAATCACTGTGAGTACTGCGGTCTTGCCTGTCATCATCTTATCACTGAAAAATTTGATGACATTGAATATCAGATCATTGAGCGAATTGAAATGGGAAAGACACATTTAGAGCCCTTAGAAGTCCAAAAAACGTTGATAAGGTGTTAGTGGGAACAAGACGCAGAAACTACCCCTGGTGAATGGGTTTTTGACCAGACTCTTATCAGTGTTAAGTAATACCGTCACATTGTGGTGGCGGTACTTTTTTTCAACAACAAATCGATTAATTTATTCGTAAACCCTGAAACCAGTCGGGTAAGCTCAGAATATTCAAGTTGAAGGAAAGGAGCAGAAAGGTGATAGAAAAGAGCATCACAAGCTGACCCAAGCTGAGCGCCGTCACATTTTATCACCTATGTATTTGGTGCTTGAGGATTAGCTTTGACGCCATGAATTCCATGACTGTTCACAGCGATTCTTGGTTTCACGCTGCACTTCAATGGGTTTTTGGATGGAACTCTGACCAAGGAACGACAGTTATTTATTGTTTTGACGGTTATTGGTATGACGGTGTTCTTTCACTCGAAATATTTCTTCGGCTTTAGAATACGGAAGGCAGTAGAGTGAGCTCAACTTCTCAAACGAATGGCCCGCAAGAAGAAGGGATCCACCGAATTTGTACTGGAATCGATCATTTGTCCTTGAAAAACCAGTAAACCACGTTCCCATGTCGGCAGGTTAATTGAAATCGGTGCATTAAAGACCGAAAGTAATGTCATCTTACCCATCAGGGTCAATGAGAGCGGCATCAGCTGACGACAAACACGTCCATTTCATTATTTTCCGCATTTTTAACACTGTCTATATTGACACATTTCTCAGCACCTACATATTTGCCATGTCCGAGGGAAAGGGGTAACGGAACTTTTCCTCTATCGCGGCATTCTCCCTTGCGGCATGCGGCAAATGTCACTGCAATTACCGTACTCACCCCGCCTCCCCCCAATCGATAGGACGCGATATTTTTCCTTGACTGGCTTGCCTTTTCAGTGGATTTTATCGTTTTTTCTTCTGTTTCTTTTTAGTTTTCATGTTTATTAGACTTGATCAATTAAAATGACTCTTCCTATATAAACGACGATCAAGACCGCACTGGAATTGAAAAGAGCGGCCGGCCAATTCAAGTAATTAAAGGACTTCCTACCTTACAAATTGCGCGCTCCAATCTTCCATCGCAATCCTGTGATAGGCGGCCTGTGACAGCGTATGCGACGCCGTGTTAGGGGAGAAGTTCCCGGACCCGAGGGAAAGGCGTTACGTCTACTTTGCAACGTTAGTCGACAAAAAATTGAGATAGGCCTTTAAACCTTCCTGTTGTTCTGGAAGGAAGTCGTATAAGAGGCATAACGTAAGGGCAAACCACTTCATGTTATTTTGTTTTATCTGCTTTCTTCGGCTACTAGCTAAAGACACTATAAGGTCGGGAGGTCAGCGTCTATCATAGTCTGGTATCTAAACAGAATGAAAGGTGAACGACTATCAGGGGCGGATTCACAATGTAAGCGTACTTGTTAAGAGTGGAGGTCCTTATCAAACTGATGTGTAAAAATCTTAGCACACTATTGACAAAAAAATCAAAAAAAAATAATAATTATGATAACTTCAACGTTATGGAGGAGTCACTGCAGTAAACAGAGATCTTTTAGCTGCTCCTCATTATGAAACGAATGCCGTACGCTTCAGTTCGTAGTTAGCCTTTGTTAGAAGATATCCAGTAATGAATAAAAGATCTTTATTAGTACAATTTATTCATCCAGTCAAATACTCAATAACGTCACTCGATTTTACTTTTAGCTTTGGCTGTGAAACACCTCTTAGCAATCCTATAAGCGACATAAGCAACAAGAATAAGGGCACCAGCAACAACAACGAAAATATCAATCAGGAAATATTCAATGAAAGACAAGTGCCGGCTGTAAGGATCCAGGTTTGGCAGGCGTCCAAATCTGAAATAAACTGAGAGATTAGGATTTGGGACTGTGCAATCCAAATAAGTGTAGGCTGGTTCTCGAGGATGTTGATTACGAAGGATTATCAACAAGTAATATTCAGGATCAAGCAATCTTTGTGCTTTCTTTGCGAAATGGGTGGTCTAGCCTGTATAAATGAATCTACCACATCCCAGTTACATTTTGAAGAGTTATCGCCAAGCTATCTTTAAGCCGCTACGGAAGTGGCCCGCAAACTTTGAACCTGTGCTTGTATGCGTGATGGCGACTCCTTTTTCCACTATATTCTACTTCTATCGACTTCTTCCAGCAACCAGATTTTATTATTACATGATTAACTCACTTGGCAGCAAATTCGCAGTGTTTGATAAGGAGCTGTTCGGCGCTGATCGGCTGATTCAGAAGCATCTCTGACAGTCGTTTGGCATTTCGAGAATAGCTGAAATCATTCTCACTTCAGAAAGATAGCATCGTTTTGCAATGATTCCTGGGACCAACAAAGTCATACCTTGCATCGTTGAAGATCTTTTCCAGAGTATCTCTGAGGATCTTTGGATCTTCCAAGGCAAACTTTGTTAGAACGATACCTCCACCATGTTTAGCCAGCATGTGGGCGTTTCTGGTCTGATCAGCAAAGACGGGCATCTTAAAGATACAGTAGAAAATTAGTTCTGTTGCAGGAAAGCTACAAATCTGGAGGATTCGGATGGTATTGGCAATTAAAACTTACTAGGATGGCTGGTTTACCCAGATAAGCCAGTTCGGTGGTGCTGCCAAGGCCTCCATGAGTGATGAAAACTGTTAGACGAGGATCAGCTGGAACATTTTCTTTCGCTTATTTGACATTTGCGCTTACCCTTTATTCACCTTTCTAACTCTGTCTCCCTTTTAATTACGGTTAGTACAGCACTGAATGATATAATGAAATTAGCCCAAGATGAACGATACGGTAGCTAAATGGAGCTCTAAGGGACAAGGCTGGTACAATGGCTACAATAACAGTATTCTGACTTAAAGATCAGGGGCTTAGTTGGGAGGCAGGACAGATTATAATGGGCCAATAATGCAGGGTACTTGGAAAGGATAATGAAGGTGTACCATCGAAAAGCTCGATAAAGAAAATGCAAATAAAGGTAGAGAACAAAGGTAGATGGGGAAAACTGTTTCTGAAGCTCACATGGTACCATCATGACTTTCTTTCCCTCGCCAATCTTTCCTTTCTATCTGGTTTCCCATGTTCTTGATTTCCACTTCCCACTTCACTTTTTTTAGTAAGTTTTCATTTCCATTAATGCTTACCAAGAAGAGCGTTTTGAGGTGCCCATGTGGAGAGGTGGACATTCTTGAGATGAGCTGCCAATTTTGAGTCTTCTTCTTCGTATTTCCATATGAACGTCGTTTCAGGCATGCTTTCAAAGACTTTCAGAAGATTTTTCCTTGAACATTTCCAATTTCACTTACATTTTCGGCTTCTTACCTGACTACCTATTCAACCTTTGCTATTTCGGGTTATCTACTGAAAACATACTCGTACTATAGGGCTCACTTATATTCATCTGGCATGTAGATTGATTTGGCCACTGAACCGAACGATACGAAGACGGTTGTGTTTCTTTCGTTCAAAATGCTATCCCATTTCTGTAATAGCCAGGATATTGGGAAAATCCTGCAGGACATGTCAAAACTTCTCGAACCTTGGAAAGGACGTTCTTCTTGAGATCGATATGGACAGCAATCCCACCAAGTGAAACTGTTTTGTGAAGCGTAGGACGGGGATAGTCAAGGTAAGGATTCGCATTCGTCAGAACATAGGAAGCATCAGCAATAATCTCCTGAAAAGCTGCTTTTTTATCAACTCTCCGATTAGGCAGTGAATAAAGAGTCTTCTCGAATCTATAGTCGACCGATCTGGAACAAAAATTAACGAATAGAAGCACTCAAGTCATCAGAGCTCTCTCTTCCTCAATGCCCCCGCCCCTCCCCCCGAATTCAAAAGGTGATTTTCCAGCTGACCTCATAGTCTCTGAATTGTTGACCATATTTGGCTCGAAAAACTTTGATTTCCTCGTCGAAAGTGTTACCGAAAAACTTGTTCCCCAACACGGTGTCGGCAACGTTCATTAGCCTATCAAGGATGTTCATACGGTCTCCTTTAGTGGCCATGCCTCCTAAATTAATGGGAATGAGCTTTGGAGGACGTTTATGTTTTTTCGGATAGAACAATGTGATCAGAACAATTAAAAACAACTGTATCGTTGAAGAATTGAATTCTTTCACCGGGTAGCACTGAATAACGTACCAGGAACGTAGCTTGGGACTACTGGCTCTCCAATGCTTTGCGATATGATGCTCATGTATACACCCGAAAAAGTAGCAATTGAAGATGGAATTTTCAGAACTTCGAATATACCTGAAAATCACAAAACTTTACTAATAAAGCCTAGAATTTTTCCACTACCTTTACGGAGATCACTACATACCTAAGCCACAGATACTGAAGGCTTCGGCAATACCCACGTCGAACTTCTCGGCCGCTAACTGCTTCATCAGGGCATCGTTGCTAACCAGAGCTAAACTGATCGCTCCAAAGTTTTTATCGACTATTCACGACTTCTGTTTCAAATAGAAACTAATTTGGGAGGCTCTATAGCATGAGTTTATCCCCTAGTCAGCTGAAAGCCTTACAGTTTCAAAGAGAAAAGGCTTCCGAAGGCCAGAAAACCAGAGATCGGGGCATCAGCCCTAGATTGTTGTCATGTAAATGTGGGCATTAGGTCCAAGTTTTACCATGTAAATGTAGCATCGTTGGATGTGCTAGAGCAATGGCAAACTAAATGTGCGCTACTTAGGAACTATACAACCGAGGAGATAACCGAGCCGATAATCAAGGAGGATCTACGATGGAGGCTGGATTCGAACCCCTGAGGTTAGATTGTGTCCGAGAGAGCTAGCTACCATAGGTTTTGTTTCTATTGTAATGAATCTACATAGCACTGTTCCTGACCCATGAGCATTTTCTTCAGCCAACTTTATTTTCTAGATCGACCTCGATTGCTAAATGATTGTTAACACCCACCTTCACATTGGGCGGCGAATGAGGCTGTCATATTTTGTGCCATCTAAAATGCAATACTACATAGAAATTCTTAAAAGTTAATCCTTCATGCACTCCCTTCAGGAAGATATTGAAATTCGTGAAGATAGAACGGTCCATGGAAAAGTGCGATTGGTGTCACCCATCTTCTGCTCTTACCTGCATGAGCGAAAAAACACTTGGCTGCATTGTCCACATTTGACTGAGCAAAATTGACTTCTGTTTCATCCATTCCTCAACTCGTGGATCCGGTGGTATCTCGATGATTTTCTTCGTCAACTTCACTCCAGTCTTGTGCGCCTCATCCTTATCCATGATTGGCATCAAGACCGTCTACAAAACCAAAGTTGATTGCCTTTCATGAGGGAACGGAAGACCTGCCAAGAATAGTGTGAACCCATTGTCAGCAAATAGGGAAGGTATGTGTTGGACCACCCTATGCGTTTCCAGCGGAGAAGAGGAAAAGGTGAGCGTCCTAAATGTTCTTCTTTGCGCTCTCTCTCCTTCATACATCATGCCAGAAAAGGGCGGAAAGCCAAAAAAGGGCAACAAACCCCCAAGGACCCTATAAGTACCACTCCGATTTCGAGAGCTACTCCAGTTCATCTGTTTTATAAGATTGCGCCTTAATCGTGAGCCATTCACCTTGTCTGAAGGAGGAGGCATCCGAAGAGCAAGAAACCCACTGGTACATAGCTATTATAATTTTACACTTCCTGTCGGAGTTCACCCAAGGAGGTTTCAACTCGTGCCATTGAATGAGGACGAGCGCAGGTCTGCAAACTGTAAACAGAGTTTGACTTGAAAAGACCTCACTTACCACATCATGGCCAGCTTCCGTCAGGGTGTCTGCTATGGCTCCCATAAAGTTTGTATGAGAGTAGCCAAATATGGGAGAGTAGACGAGGAATTTGTAGGCATTGACATCGATTGAATGTAGAGAAAGCACCAGGAAAATTACCCAGCTGCTAATCATACCTGAGATGAGGAGAAATAAAGGTGTTCCATCGCTGCCACTAGAAGTCACTCTCTATTTCGGTGCCCAAAAAGGGCTCCAGAAGGTCGAATAAATGAGAATGAAGAGTCTTTATGGGTGCTGCAGAAAAATACCAGTCAATTCGAAAAATCGAAAATCAGAGGGGGTATATTTTTTTCTAGGAATATACAGATATGATTTTTTTTTCAGAGAAAATCAATTAATGAATAGCATACCTTCATGCTGATACCAAAATACAACTCTCTAGCAAATTTTCAAGATCAATAATACACTCAATAACTCCAAAAAACGGTGGAACGGACTCTAAAGCACTGGTACACCACATGTAGCCTTATCATTGAAAAGATCGAAGAGTACAACAGTTTTGTCTATCACTATCTTACATTGAATTATTGATAATCGATGGGATTTAAGTGGGACAGACAAGTTCAGAGCCCTCGAACGCTTGAAAATAGTTGATAAGAAGAACAAGGCCATTTGGAACAATACGAAATGTTGACACCTGATGAATGGGTCTCTTATTAGATTGATATCAGTGTTAAGTATCAATACTAGCAGTTCGTTGCGGGACCAATTATTTTACAACAATAGATGAGCCGATTAGTTCGCTTATACTGGAACAGCCTTGTGAACATCCTCGTTGCGCTGAATATAAGATATAAGGAGTAAATGAGGTGGTCGGAAGGTGCAATTTAAGCTGACCTTATGTCAGCTTTCACCAATCTTATCACCTATTTGGCGCTCGTGCATTATCTAGTAGACCATGAATTTCGGGCAGGAATCACATTTAGGGAGGTGTAACAGATGTGTGCTCATAGACGCTATTCACGGAGCCCAAGGTGCTGTACTTCGATCCATGCTATTCTAAGGAGGAAAATGCTATGGAAATAGCACAAGTCTCGTATACGGACCACCGTACCCTTCATTGTCAGTGGGGGCGAGTTTTCTGGAAGAAAAATATGGTCCGATTTCACCATTTTGCGCATTTTTTTTTTTAGTTTTTTCACTAGCGCCTTATCAACGCCTTCGTATCAGATGTGTGGAAGAACGAAAACAACCAGGTGCACAAAGGAGGTCCGAGACACAAATTCGTGGCCCACCCTAAGACCAGTTGCCTACACGTCATATTGTTATCTTTACTTTCCTTGGCTATTACTATTGGCCGAAGACACAACAAGAACAGAAGGCCAAAAGCAGCCAAAGCAGAACACCTCATATGAATGAAGGACCGACGACTATCAGTGGAAAAGGTGTCATTTCAGGACCACGGTCCTTATCAAACTGATGCACAGCGCTTATCTCTCCACCCATGAATGATCGGCTTTCTACTACGGACTACAAAGCACAAAGGATTACACAAAGTACGTAACGATACCTTGGCGGAAAGCTTTGGATGTTGTTATGTTCAACTCGCGACAACATTGCTTCCCGACAAAGGCGATCAGTATAAACGATATGGAGATGGAATCAACTCAAACGTTTTAGACAACAGGTTTCTTGCGGTGACCCATCCCATTTTGGAATCCACCCAGGCACTGTCCTCCATAATGCAACCCGTCTCTGACTTTTGCAAGAAATTACGAGGGCCAGTCCTTGTAGACTGAGCTCTTTCTCCCTTGCAGACAGGTCTGATACCGAAACAAAGACCTTTCAGATTTAGAAGGCTTTCGCCTTGGCTGGTGTTTTTCTGGGATTTGAGCTCTCCGGCCAGTACATACCGTAGCTGACCCGTCTCCAATACTCCATCTACCCTTTATTTTTGTTCTCTAATGTTCTTTAACGAACTTGGGTGAAACTTTAACGCCACAACACTTGAAATGTTTATTAACCAGTTAAAGAGTATTGATAATGAACTCCTAATAACTTGAATTTAATTGTTGATCAGTTTTGTTTGTACCTGAAAGGCATTAGGTTATGATATCTTCCTGCTATGAGTCCTGCAGGGAATCTCTTTGGAACTACCGTGAAAGCAAACCTTGATAAGAAAGACAGATCATGACATTTAATCGTCTTCAGTTTTCCGCTTTCTACTCTTGTGTCTTCTCACCGTACCTGTTTGAAATGAACGTTCACGTATAATCGATAATCTATGCTAAAGCGTTGCCATAGAAATAATCATTCAAGACGGCTTCTTGGCCTTTATACAAGCAAATCCAAGCTGAATCCAACTCACCTTTTGGAACATTTTGTCTTGTATCTATCTTGGGTTGCTTTTTAGTTTCGCTGAAGCAAACGTATTTCTTCCGAATTCCGATAACCCAAGGCATAAAAGGAACTCACGGAAGAGCGAAAAATGGATCTTTCAACATTGCAAGCTGTTCCGGAGTCATCTTAGGAGAAACTGCTGGAGGAACAGGGCCGTTGGGAGTAGGTGAAACACCCGCCGCAGCAGGTGGCTGTGGAGGTGGCGGTACTGGTGCAGGAGGAACTGGGTTAGGTGGCGGTGGTGGAACAGGGGCTTGAGGCAGCGGTGGAGGAGGAGGTGGTGACGGCACCGGCGGTGGAGGAGCTGGTGGTGGTACAGGTGGTGGAGGAAACTGTGGCCCAGGTGAAGGAGATGGTGATGGCGAAGGGGAAAAGGGAAATGGTGGTCTCGGTGCAGGGGGAGGAGGAAGTGGAGCAGGTGGTGGAGGAAATTGTGGCCCAGCTGGAGGAGGTGGAGGCGGGAAATTACCAACCGCTGGCTGTGGTGACTGAGCAGGAGGAGGGGGTGGAGGTGGCGGTGCACCACCAGCATCTGGTGCGATGGGCTCGTATTCAGCCATGTTCTTGGATTCTCCTGCTGGTGAGGTCGCTCTGAAATAACATTTTGAGCCAAGCGAACATAAAGCTGGACTGCCTACCACCACAGAGTTCAATCGGCAAACTACTTACCGGTCTTGGTGTTAACAACTTCTCAGAATGAACTCTACCACCTAAAACCGCCGCTGTACTTGATATGGTTATTGATCAAAACAGTCCAAACACACTCAACAGCCTTTCCACAGCGGTCCTATCTGAGCTGCTCTATCGACAGCTTCTCCAGATACCTTCAGGATTCCGAAATACCTATCAGGCTGAAAATGCTCTGGTAGATAACAATGATTTAGAATTATGAACAACGTGATTTTGATTGTAAAGGGCAGCCTTATGACCCTAGAGCCTCTAAATTTACACAATTCCTAGCCGGACCGCCGGCTCCCACTTGTGGTTGTCATTCAAGAAAAAGTAGCCTTCCGAGTTAAGCTCGATACCATTTTTATTGAACTTACCACTTTCCTAGAAAGCCTTACAATCAGGAAATCAAATAAACAAGTGAATGAATTTCTTTTACAGCAAACTTAATATCATCTTTACGAGCACAATTTATCCTCCTCGAAAGGAAAAAAATCCTCTATCGAAGTTTCTTCGATATATGTTCGACCCGGACTATATTCCAAGACACCGTATTGAATAACCAGTTGCTTCAATGACGAAGAATATTTATTAATAATACTTATAGTTCTTGTGTCCCTGGGAACATATACATACATACTCGTAACTTCTCAATGGAGTTCACTCCTTTTTACTTTTGGTTCTGACCGAGTAAATCTTTCGCAAAATCCTAACAACAATATATATGCTAACAGCAAGAGCAGCAATAATGACAAGAAATATATCTATCAGAAAGTATTGGAAGAAAGACAACTGCCTTCCGTAAGGATCGAGATTTGGCAAGCGCCCGAACCTGAAATAATTAAACTATTAATATAGATATTAATGGAATTATCGGAAGAAAATTGTAAGCAGTATCTAATGTCCTCAGTAGCTGGGCAGTCAACTGTCAACCCTTCCATTCTTGCCACCTTCGAAGCTCACCGCTCAGTACTCAAGGTGCTGGGAGCCCTTTGTCGTATTAAGTGAAGCTGGACAAGTCTACAAATTTGCCTCAGGTTAGTGGGTACGGTATCTTTGTGTTCGCAACGCGGTTAATTCACAAGGAAGCCTTCAAACAAGCGGACCCGTGAGAGCCCCTAACGGCGCATAGCATTTTGGATAGAATTTGAGCACGAAGTACGCATTTTGTGGGACGTTATTCAACGCGATAACATCAGGACTCAAATCTTTGGAACCAGGGCCTTGTCCGTGTTGATAACCTGCAAAACTAGTTGTAACTTGCTCTGAGTAAGGATTCACTTTTCAGGACAGAGGAGTAGTGAAGCGGGGCGTGTGTCAGTCTTATGGTTAGGTCTAGCAGCGCCACCTTTGTGGTGGTGTTATAACTTAAGACCTGAGGCTACACTATTTTAGCTAAAAATTTAAGTCATTAGGTTCACTTACTTGGCAGCAAATTCACTGTGTTTGATGAAAAGTTGTTTTGCACTGATCGGTTGGTTGATGAGCATCTCTGCTAATCGTTTTGCATTTCGAGCATAGCTAAAAGATTGTTTTCTGAGTCCGATGAAGCTTCAGAGTTTAATTCAGGTCTAACCACAAATCAGAACAACTTCGAGCTATTTAAGGTAGCTTGTAACGCCTTTAGAGTATCGTACCTGACATTACTGAGGACATCTTTGAGGGACTCTCTAAGCTTTTGTGGATTTTCCAGATCGTCCTTCTTCAAAACAATACCTCCGCCATGTTTCGTCAACATGTGAGCATTTCTGGTTTGATCAGAAAAGAGAGGGATCTGAAAAATCTTAAAATAAGTGAAAAATCAATAATCATCGATAAAATGGTGATAATAATAAAAGAAAAATCGAAACATAATAATAGGAAGAGGCGCTTGTGAGGAGTTACTTGTGCTCGCCTCTGAAAGTGTTATGGAGGGTGGGGGCAAATCGGATGATCAAAAGAGACTTCATAAAGCTACCAGAGAGAACTTGTGGACATTTGAGAGGTAAGGTTAACAGTAAGGTGTTAGGTATACCTACCAGTAACGCTGGCTTTCCCATATGAGCGAGTTCTGTGGTACTACCCAGTCCACCATGAGTAATGAAGACGCTAAGGCGAGGATCAGCTGAAAGTATTTCTTTTTTCAGCGAGGCGTTGAATCCTTGCTACTATAAACGGCTTACCAAGAAGTGCGTTTTGTGGTAGCCAAGTGCTAAGGTGAACATTCTTGAGATGAGCTGCCACCTTTGATGACTCCTCTTCATACTTCCAAATGAAAGTCGTGTCTGGCATGCTCTCGAAGACTTCGAGAAGTGTCTTCCTAGAAAATCAAATGTAATGGATTATTTTCAAAGCAATTAAAATCTTGTGATTCTACTAGTTAAGGCGCTGATAGAAATATGTAAATACACATACGATTAGACTATCTATTTAATGCCACACCTCAAAATTTTGTTTATCATTTTTTTTCAGAGACTTCACTCTGGCTTCGAAAGCGTAGATCATCAAAAAGGTCTCTGTAGTGTTAATGTTCAGAGAACTCGAAAAAACTGCTCACTTGTATTTATCCGGCATGAGCACCGATTTTGCCATTGAACCAAACGATACCAGCACGGTAGTATTCCTCCTATTCAGTATGTCATCCCATTCCTGCAAAAAAATTATTAGAATCAGCTCTTTGAACAGGGATCGGTAAATAGGATCTACCTTTGGAAGGACATTCTTCTTGGAATCCATAGCTACAGCTATTCCACCTATTGGAATGGTTTTGTGAAGCATCGGACGTGGAAAGTCGATATAGGGATTCGAATTTGTGAATGCATATGAGATATCAGCTAAGAGCTCCTGAAGCGAAAATGATAATTGTTGATTTTCAGTGATAACCTGCCTAAGTCTGTTAAGTTTTCAAATTCAGCTATTTCATCGAAATCTTATTCAGTACCTCATAACCTTTAAAGTGAGGCCCAACTTTCGCTCGAAACACTTCGATTTCTTCAACGAACACGCTACTGAAGAACCGTCCTCCGATCATCACACTGACCAAGTTCTTGAATCTCTCGAAAAAGTTCATACGGTCACCATTTGTAGCCATTCCACCTAGAACAAATCGGTTACTTCGATTAGTTCATGAAAGGATTCAAACAAGGATCAGATAGCTCCTCTACAAATTGAATTTGATCGGTAAAGGTGTGGTGTACTAGACCGCCGTGCACCATGCTCCCTTGCAACAGCCTCTAGCGCTCTCGAGAATCTCTGAGTTGTTAGGGCTAATTCCAGGCATGGCGTACTCCAAAAGTGAGTTAGAAGAGCTCTCTTTCCTCTAGGAAGTGCTAGGAACTGAAACAGGTGACAGAGCAAGTCAGTCCCGAATGATTCTTCCCCTCATTTGATCTGCCTGGTTCCCCAACTACGGTACCTGCAGCTACAGTACTACTGCTGTTCCTACAGTCTCAGCACTACCTTTACCACTACCGTTATTGGATCACTATATTTGTTAGTGATTAGGTAAGTCAGTAAAACTTACCGGGGACATAGCTTGGCATGATCGGTTCACCGATGCCTGCCGAGAGACAATCCATATGAACCGCTGAGAATACACCAATTGAGGCAGGAATTTTCAGATACTCGAATATTCCTGAAGTGTATGATAGAATTAGCGAAGTCGCTCGGGGTATATGGATTGTATTTCGATCGATACCCACCCAATCCACATATTTGTACGGTTTCTGAGATGCCGACATCGAACTTCTCATCTGCCAGCTGTTTCATTAGCTCATCGTCGTTGACAAGATCTAAATACAAGTATAGTTACTTCTGTAAACCTTGAAAAAATTGATTACCACTATCATTTCCACTTAGGTTGCTTTTCCTTTGACGGCAGAAATGGCCTTTAAAAAATGAGTTCACAAGTGAAGCAAGGAATAAAATAATATTAGTAGGAGCATGAAAGTCAAGTTAAGAAGAAGTTAAATAGCTTGGTTGAGGCTCGAAGGCGAACAAAGTTTGCAAGCAAGGGCTTTATGGGCAGGCAATATAAAAGATCAGAATAACCTATTCAGATATTCGAATACAACTCAAACAATTAAAAATAGCTAAAATAAAAGAGCATATTCTACCAAACTCACTTTGACACTGATTGACGAAGGAAGTGGTCATATTTTTTGCCATCTGAAATTTGGCTTATCAGCTAATCAATAGGCTATGTCTCAATAGCTCAATTAATAGAGTGTATGTCACGGCAATGTATTTTGAGCTGATAAGAATTGAAAACACTACAATTTTTTCTTCGCATTTTCTTTGTAATACCATATCTAACATGCTTCATTACACTATAAAAGTGGTTTCTCAAACAAGAGGAAAGCTAGAGGCGCACAGCCTTCGTTCATTGTTGGTTATTGTATGTATAATAGTTAGGCTAAGCATGAAACAGCCACTGTAACAGTAGGCTTAGAAGGTGCTTCTGAACAGGGTTACGTCTAGCTGATGCCTCCATTCTGAATAGTTCAGGCATGTTTGAATGCGCATACCTGGAGAAGTCCAAATATGGATGGCTCAATTGTCCACATTTTGCTCAGGATATCATCCACACTTCCCCACATAGCGCGACTTCGTGGATCTGCTGGAACTTTAATGATTTTCGTGGTTAGCTTTACTCCAGTTTTATTCTGCTGTCCTTCGTCCATTATTGGCAACAGGATAGTCTAAAATTGAAGTATTATTCAGCTCGTTAGAATTCTGGTTCTTCTGGTAGAGGCTTCAAAACTCACTACGTTATGACCAGCCTCTGTTAGAGTGTCGGCCAAGGCACCCATAAAGTTTGTATGGGAATAGCCATATATAGGTGAGTAGACTAGGAATTTGTATGCATCAGTGGAGCCCAAAGAGATCGTCAACAAAAGCACTATAAATTGTTTCATTTCTGGAAAATCGATGTTGAATCAATATGATTGGTTATGTATGTCACGGCGATGTTTTTGACGCGACGGCATACGTCTTGAATGAACAAACTGCAAAATGTGGCTTTGTGGGAAATATTGAAGCATCAAAAAGAGGTTTGCGAATTTCGCGCGGAAACAGAAAAGTATGGGAACAGTAGGGCGATCAGTTGGCTGGAGGACCTTCACCTACCCATTTAAGGTCAGACATTTTTTTTTAACAAGTATAGCGAAAGCACCTTTTTACGTATTACTGATACATCGTCGGAAGAAATTAGAGCTTTTATTCATCAGAAATCGCTTTCCTCTTGCGCCATGATAAGCTTTGATTCTTGGCTTATCTTTGACCGCTTTCTCGAGTAGAGACTGTAGTTCACTTGTTTTCTAAGACGTGATGATATCATCTGAACACCGAGTTTAATGTTACGCAAATAGATTTGAACTTAAGATAGACTATTCGTCTTTAAATAGCTATTACTATGTTTTGAAAATTTACACTTTGCAAAAAGGGCATATTTTGACACCAAGTCTAACCCCTTACTCTGTGTGGGGAAAACAATAAAAAGAGTACCAGTCGTTACGAAATCTGACAGGAAGCCACAAGAAGGAAAGCTCTTGAAAAGCTGTACTCCGTATAACGCCTCAAGCTTGATAATAGTTGTAAGAGCGCTTTGAAATTGTCAGCTGACCATCGCATGAATTCCGTTCCTTTATCAATCCGACTCATCCAATTCTTTTGGGTGATAATGGTTTTGCAATGTGAATACTGGTCGTCCTTTCCTTATGGGTTGTCAGGACAAGATAGGATAAAAGATGAAGTTTTCGAAGCTAATTGAACCCTTGTTGTAATACACCCTCGGATTCGACTTCCATCTAGAGTCAGGGAGAATTCAGGGGTGGTTCAAATGCGTATGTGGCTTGTGGTGACCAGAAGATGTACAAGTCAAAGCTTTCATCCTCCCAGACTAGACTGGTACTAGCTAAACTATCGCGTAGGGTTGGAAGGCTCGGTTGGCCTATGAAGATATCGAGCCAGGATTCGATCCCCGAATCATATGTGTGAAAGTGCGCCATTTGCACCGACACCACCTCTACCCAGGGAACTTAGCGAGAGGAATCGAAAGAATTTTACCGAAGTGTCGTAATATCTCAAGGAACCTCCCTAATTACAATAGAGAGTAACCCACACCCATCAAGGATTACTGGTGTAGTTATATTTTTGGATATTTTTCTTGAAAACCTGTCATTCGACGAAGTCATCAAAGTACGAGAAAGCTGTAAACCGGTTATGAAGGGTTTCGGCATACAATTCATTTCATGAAGTAGAATTTCATGAAGTAGAAATTCTTTCAACTCTGTAGAACTTCGAAAAATAATCTGTTCTGTTTCTTTCCCAAAGGGGCCTGGTGCAAATCAACCGACACTGCAACATGTAGCTCTTTAGCTCTCCCTTCTGTCAGATTGGTTGGTTACATTTAAAAGATCTTTATTTGTGGCCTAGCACTAAATAATGAAGATGGATAGCATTAATAGGCCAATAGATGTAAATGTTTTCGGCCTATCTGAAAACGTCAATGACAATTAGCAAAATATTACAGAAAAAGGGTTTGTTTGAAAGACGGCAACTACGGAGACCGCATTTATCTACCAACTTCTTATCAAGTGTCACAGAAAAGGCGATATCGTATCTGGCGGCTTGTGCTTGCACGAACCACAACTTCAATAGTTTTGACTGCCTTTGCCAAAACCTACCAAGTTTTCAAAAGTGATTGAAAGAACAACACGTGAATCAGTCCAAAATAAAATTGAGACTGATTTTATTTTTTGGGGACGCTCTAGCACAGCTTTCTTCACAATAAGACCGCTTTCAGTTCTAGCCGTCCACCTCCATAACCTCTCATCTTGTTGATGATCCATATGCTTGAACGAGTCCAGTAACGTCTCCATTAGTCATGGCGGCGAACCGTCGTAGGCAGTGGACATAAGGAGGTAGTATACAAGCTGAATGAGTGGTTCCATTGTCAGCTTTGATCTATGATGTACCACGTTTTGTGAATTGGCGACATTTTACCAATCTCATACGATCACCTTAATCAAGGATAGTCATAAATCACACTCCGCAACCATATGGCGGGCCATGATATCAGTACGCTATTAATGGCTTTGTTCAACGGAAGGACCAGACTCTCTTCAGGGGTCGGAAGAGAGTTCCGACAGGCAACAATTTCCTACTTCCCGAAGTTCCGTCTCAGACGTTTTTACATCAAAAAATCATCGCTTATGAGGGTACGAGATGTTATGGAAGACTGTAACTCTCGAGATCACTCATTTTCCCCAGATGAATCTCATGTTATAGGTAAGAGCTTGCCAAAACATAAAAAGAAGTCAGAAAACTGAATCACTGAACTGAAAAAGCCTTGCTCCATCTAAAATCTTCAGCAAAAGCCATACGTACCCTTGCGGGATGGGATCAGTTGGCAAATCGCCCTCCCAGAGCAAAAGCTCGAATGCTTCAAACACACTACAATCTGATGAGCATGAAAACAAGCCTTAACTTTAACCACTGCAGAAATGGACATTCTGGCTGTCAATACACTACTCCCAGCGAAATGAAGCTATGACTCATGTCCCTCGAGCGGAACGAAATATTGGGCAACGGTGGATCGCTACAGAACAAACGGAGGCGTTATTGATGGCAGCTCGAGCAAATCGGTGAGTAAGGGAACAACATGTAGTACAAGAAATACTCTGTCTCCTGCCTGTTTTTCGGAGAATAGGCTAGCCAAGGGAATTAAAAATGAGTAACTAAAATTGTAATGGTCCTAGGACGTCTGAAAAGAAAGAGATATGACTAATTCCGGTCAATACCGAGTTGGTAGAAGGATGGTTAAAGAATAACAGGGTCTTACGCAAGCAGCTACCTAACCAGTTCTCCAACCTGCCCTAGGGAAGCACCAAAAAAACATATTGAAAAACATATTAAAAACAATCCTGGGAGCAATTATTACCCTAATGTGTTAAGAATACAAGGGAGAAGCTCAGTTCCTGGTATGCACACTCATTCAAAAAGGAGCAGCCATGACTTTTCCTCGAAAGAGTACAGGACAGAACTAAATGCCATCGTCATCACATGGATAACCTAGGGTGGAGTTTGGGTCCGACATCCGCTCAGGCCGAGTAATATCCTCGTCCCATACCCCTGGTACCAGCTAATACATGCCACGCTGATCTGGGAAGTAGGAGCTGACCTATACTGACTGATCCTCTGCTTAGGCCGTGAAACAATGCTCAAAAGCCGGTTTTGGATTGAAGTCGAATGCAAGAATGCTTCCTATGCAAAATTAATGGTACTTCAGGAGTCTCATTGTTTACTTTCTTTGATTTGTCTTGCTGACTGACAGAAATTGTTTACTGGTGTTTACTTTTCATGCTGTTGGCTTAATTACACCACAGGAATGGTGGAAAACTATACAGTACGTACCATACCAGAAATTCATATATTTGTTTATGAAGCAGCTAATAACTGGTAGCGACCGGGCGAGCATTCGATCTTTTCGTCACCACCTACGCATCTATTGATTACAACGGCCGAGTTGCTGTTTTATCGTTTGACAAGGACGTCTGATTATTTCTTGAGTTGCATGCCTTTCTCGTTCTTTTGATTTCTCGATATTCCCCTGGTCCTCACCTTCAGCACCCACGCTCTCTCCTCTGGGTGGACTCCCAGCTCCAGGAACAGTTTTCTGACTTTGATTTCCCAATTGAAACCTTATTCGTGTATTGATAGGGAGTGTCCCAACAACAAAGGTCAAAGAACAGTCTAGTTCTTTGATCAATAGATTATCAGGGGCTGTTATGGCATTTACTCGAAAAGAATAGATTGGTAAATGATG
Source organism: Haemonchus contortus (assembly GCA_000469685.2). NCBI lineage: Eukaryota > Metazoa > Nematoda > Chromadorea > Rhabditida > Trichostrongylidae > Haemonchus > Haemonchus contortus. The sequence goes on from LS997565.1 coordinate 43,540,155, forward strand.
CTTTTTTAGTCAGTATTTTTCTCCAGAATCCTCACAGACCCCCTTTCTAAGGTCATTTCATGCCTTTGCTCTGTCAACTATTTTAGGGAAAGTCTCTGCTGGATGATGCTTGACGACAAGAAACTTTTTCTCGGAATAGTCGGTACTTCAATTGTCGTCTACAATGTAGGTGAACGTGATTTGTAAATATATTTTCTCTTTCTCAAAACAATAAGCATGAAATGAAATAGGAAGAATAATTATGGTAAACGAAGTTTCCAGCGGTATCTAATGCCGTTTTGGGATGCACACCGCATTCGACTCCCTTTGGGAGTTGTAGTGGCGTTTTGAAGGCTTGTCTAGCTCACATAATGATTTGTGATAGCCAGTCGATGTACGAGTTGATACCCCAACCTCCTAAAGAGGTCTGGTATCAGTTAATTGACCTCAGAGTAATGGAGAGCTTCGTTTCCAAGGGTAATTATGGACCCGGTATTCGATACCAGGATCAGGTGTATGTGATAGCGCGTCACTTGACACTGCACAAGCTCTTACCGTATAATAAGTATGAAAAGATAAATATAAATAGATAAAACATATAAAATACGAATAAATCGATAAAATAGAACTTGAAACATAAATAATGCACGATGAAAGAATATTTGAAGAATTAGTCTCGCCTAAACGTGCTTGACTTGGGACTAGGGCAACAGGCACTTACCGAACTCATACATTGTTAATGGGTAAGGGCCACCTGGAAATATGATAATCTAGCCTGGCGGGGGTGTTTGCCTTTTATAGCCGAAAAACAGTTAGTAAAAATAGATTCATTGATACGTTATTGCTACATATTTTTCTAAAAGACCGGTTTTAGCGGCGTGCATGTGACGAAAAATTATCTGTCCAGATAGTGGTCAACATTGAAGTGATTCTGAACGGCATGTACATGCATGGCGTAACTATCAGTGACTGCATTTTTTCTAGGGTATCCGCTTCGTTGTGAATCGTATTCGTGTCGACCGATCGCCTTGGATTCCCGTTGGGACCGTAAAAGCTCTCTATGTATATCCAGTAAAATCCTGCAAAGGCAAAAGTGTGAGTCATTTGTCCCACAGACCTGTAATCAATGATCTTTTTGAAGTCTCCGGACGGAAATGAGTTTTAGCAATTCTAAAATCCGGAGTGACTATCGTAATACGGCTTATTCCAGGTGTTCTCAATGTACTGTGATGAGATGGGACCGATTGCGGGTGAAATAAAAGATCGTCAGTTCATCGTGGTAAATGGGAAGACAGGACTGTAGGTAGTTTTTTCATTCATGTCTTTACCCGTGCCTCGGAACCAACACTGAATTCAAACAGAATCTCCGAATTCGTTACTTACCGTCTTCTTCCATACGAACATGTTGGAAAAATTGGTGGTTGTTCCAATAACTGCTTCAAACTTTTATATTGTATGGTACTGAATGATATTTAGTAGTCATTTATGATAACCTTAGAACAATGCACGCTTCCTCTGCTGATGCTACGTGGTACTGGCATGGGAACTGTACAGGAAGGGTGTGTGATAGCACTTCCAATCTGTTCATACCTCCGTTCTCCCCGCTACTTATCTAGTTGCCTCCCTACGCGCCATGCCGCCATCAAAGCAGCCCGAAATGCAATGCTATGGATAGAGTACAGGGCGGGCGTGGCACCTCGTAATGACGCACATGGGTCAGCAAAGGCATGGTGTAATCAAAATACGAGCTCTGATGACACTACAGCTCTAATGGCAAAACGAATGCGTGGCGCCTCCTAAAAGGAGAAGTAGCACCAAATGCGATAGCCTAGTATTTTTCGAGAATGATGGAGTATGTCACGGCAATGTTGTTGACGCGACCATTGGTGGTAAGTTGAGGAAAGTCAAGTAGGGGGTCTGAACGTTCCTAACTAGAACTAGTTAGTCGAAGGGATCAATTAGAAAAAAACCCTCCTATTAAAGATGAGTAGCCCGAAAAGAAAAACCGCAGGGATGACATTAGGTCCAACTGTTGGGTGCTGCTGTTTGACATGGAACAGGTAGGCAACTGTCACTGTTTAGATTCTACACCGGAAGACAAAAGCCATCTATGGTATTGATCGAGTGCGAGCTGCAAGACGGGGTTCTAACGATGACATACGTGGATGGACGTTCTGTGAAAGTAAAACTCGATGAGGTCCTCAAACGAAAAGAAGTAAAAGTTGCAAGGTAAATGTTGTTTGTCAAGTATGGCTCAGCCAAAACTGGTTTTAGGCGAGGTTTTCGAAAAAAGAATTAGGTTATTAGCATGTGATCATTAGCTTTTACCCTAACAAGTTGCATCTGAACTGTAAATTGTTGGGGTAAAAGGAAAATGAAGGGGGAAAGACTGAAGGAAAAAGTGAAAATGAACAGAGTGAAGGAAAAAGTGGGAGAGTCTATCAAAATATCTCTACGAATCGTGGAAATATCGCGTTCCATCCCGAAGAAAATCCAAAATCAAATTGTTGTAATTCAGAGCTTTGGTCGCGGATTCAATTTTAGGGCTGATTAAGCAGTTAGAGTGGAGAGGGGTGGAGAGAGAGGGGAGGTTCACTAGGAGGTGATGGTAGACCTTCGGAAACCTTTTACTGAGATGATAGTCTATATTCAAGGCTTTTCCACAACGAACGATGCGATGGCTTGGATTGTGGGGATGAAGCTGCCTCTTTTCTCACCGACATTCTTCAAGAGCCAGGTAAGCTGAGCTTGATGCCCTCAGATGAGCGTTAAGCCCTCACTACATTGAAACAGCTTTTAGACACTCGACTGTTGATGTACACCAAAGGGCTTTACACCGAGCGAGGTATTGTGACAAAGCGAACCTCATGGAATACAGAAATTCCACTGCGAACGGACAAGGTAGAGACCCTTTTTCTAGTAGGATTTTTTTGTTGATTCGCTGAAGCCATCTTCACCTCTTTAGACTCTCTTAAAAGCTCCTTAATGGGAGCAATCACTTTCCATGAGATCCATTGCAAATTACTCATTACTAGCAGGATTAACTGTAATTTAGTGAAATTCAGACCGCTTTTGCTGACGACGCCCCATACATGATCGCGTCGCAGACCTCTCTAGATAGCCTCAACGAAAGACTGAAAGAAAAGGTCAGGGAATTTGACTCAGCTCTCCAGATACTCGAAAGTTATCGCAGTTTCTACTTAGCAGTTATTTGCAATCCGTTCAGGCGGTGATTGAGCGATTCCGTCCAGTGATTCTTGTAGATAAGTGCACTGAATGGGACGAAGACAAGTGGCTCAGTGTCCGCATTGGAGATACGACGTTGCAATGCTTGCAGCCATGTTTCCGGTAAGCTCTACAGCCCTGATTCAGCCCTTGTAGGGAATGACGAATGAAGCATAGAGTTTAGTGAACTTCCGACGTCAATCAACCCCCTTCTTGGAGTCCTCCTTTGACTTCTGTTAGAATCGTATTTTCAAATGCGTATACAGCTTGCACTGTGACCAGGAATGGCACCAAAACTGTACCACTCGACACTATGTTCTACGTTTCAATGCGACCTGGCCCACATAAGGGGATGAACAAAGTGGGAGCTCCTGAAGAATTCACCCAGCTTCGAGAGCGTGGGTGTCACAGCTTTGCTCTAGTCCGATGGTCTGTTGTCGCTAAGGTCAGAGGGTCCCAGTCTTTAATATTGGTAATTGATCAAGCTGTTCAGTCGATTAACCTACAGGGGTGACCGGTGCTGGAATTCTGTACCCTTTGCAGTATCAATCATGAATTTGGGCTGTAATGAGTGATACCCTGCTGTATTAATCAGACCAAATGAAATACTTTTGCAGATGCGTCATGACAACGATTCATCCAACTACGGGAACCATGGACTCCGCAGTGGAACCACTGAAAACCTTGCGATCGTTGGTTGCTCTTTTCGGCTCACTATTCTGCAGGAATTAGTTTTCGTTAAGGTTCCGACTGGCTCCCGAAGGACCACTACGAGATGAACACAAGGACAGTCCAATGTTTGGAGTTGATGCTGGAATCATTACTCCAGTACGTTTCTTCCTAGATAAGCCGGCTCGAGAAGGCTTTTCATCCAATGACAGCTCTATTTTAGGGTTACATCCACGTTGGGCAAACTGTTTACGTTCGCTATAAATCGGCTTATCGAAAATCGACGCCATTCTATTACCATTGAAACTTTAGCACTTGTTTATCATAAATGAAAGATGTCATGTTCAATTAGTTTTGTTTATTGCATAATATGACACAGTGGAAACATCGCGAAGACTGAGGTGTCTTCCACCTCATCGAACGCGTGCCTAACAGGAGCACTGCCTTGACCGATGTTGAAGGTGTTCAAAAGGACTTCACCAGGTCCAGGAGATTATTGACCATTGAAGAGTAGGAACCTCCAGTTATTTTCTGGCAGCGCTCCAATCTAAGAGATTCCATCATTGACTTTGTAATGCAGAACGGGTATAATGCTATTTTCCAATCCGATACACACTATGAGCTGAGCCGAGCCATCCAACCCGCTTAGATCGTATCATGTTGTAACCCGGTTCCAGACCTAGCGAAAGGGTGGAGCGTAGGCTAACCCTCGTCTACGTTGTACTCGCAGCCCTGTAGGGATGGAGTGACAGGTGAATGAGCTTCATTTGGAAATTCGTGACGCTCGCTAAGACTGTTTGGTGTATTACTTGTGCTTCAACTAGATCGAGCTTTCTTACTGTAAATTACTCAAAAAATTCTCTCAGAGCTGTATAGGGGTGATCTTAATCAGCTACTACTCCCTCGTTCGCGGAAGCGAGTGTAGGAACCCGGTAGGAACCCAGATGGAGTAGAGGCGCATGTTTCAATACTACTGTACTTGGGCTTCACGTTTGTCAGTACATTCTGTTTGTTTAGATCCGATGCTCTCTTTGATCAGCCAAGGTCAGGGCAAATGAAAATGACGTGGGAAAATACAGATGAGTAATTTAGCAAACATCACCAAATCGGGTGTTGCGCGGTGAAACATTGCCGAAGAATGGAATTGTCCGAAACCGAGAAACGAAAACAGCAAAAGAAATCCGTTCGTATGGGAAAACTGCCTGTGAAGAATTTGATGCTCCAGAAATTGGGTTTCTGATACAGTCCTTTGGCGCTTGTTAGTCTATTTCAAGTTATTCCTAGCTATTTATGTCTGAGTAAGCGATGTCTTATTGCTGGTGGGGACGCTATCATGAGAGCTTCCCATTTGGTGCCTCCTAGTTTCACCACTCGAAGGCTGATGATACTGTACTTCCAGGGACTATGTATCCCATGAATAGACAATGTTGACATCCACGTCAACGTCATGTTGACATCGTTTTATGAAATCCTCGTTATTGAAGTACGATAGTCACGTAGGTTCCCTTTGTGCAAGTACACCTATGTATATACAACAAAGGCAGCTGAGTCCTCAACGCTGATCAGGCTGGCTCGTTGTGCACAATGCTCGCTAAATTTAGTGACAGAGCTTTTGTGTGGCAGCTACAACGATGTCACCCCGTAAGAACGAATTGGCAACGTTTCAAAGTTTTTGGCATGACTGAAGATAGAAAGATGGATATGAATGAAGTCTTAGGGCTCTCATCAGTCCCGTCTGCGGGATGCGCCCACGCATTCGACTTTGATTCAGGATCGTAATGGGGTATTGGATGTGTATGTGACCTGTACACGGTGGCCAGGTGATGTACAATTCAGTGCTTTTATTCTTGGAACCAATCTGGTATCAATTGGACGACTCTGAAGGGATGGAGGGCTTGGTTGGTCTAGACAGATGTCGATCCGGGTATGAAACGCTGGATGAACTCCCGTTCAGGCCAACCAAGCCTTCCATGTCTCGGAGGTCGGTTAATTGGTACCAAACTCGTCTGGGCGACGGAAGCCTTGACTCGTTCATCGGACGACCGTCGCAAGTCGTTGTAAAGTTACCACGCGCATGCAATACGTCATTTGGATCCTGAACTGATGGGAGATATTTTTTGTTATGATTCAGCTCTTTGTTCAGAATTGTAGGATTCTAAGGACAGATCGCGCAATGTTTGCGGAGCTTCACGAACATTCAGCCGCATTCGTGAATAGGGCCTTGTTCTTGCCAAAACAATGTTTCCCAGCTTAGGATAAAAAGAGCCGAAATAGAAAGTGCTGCCAGAGGAACAACTCATCCGATATGTTGTTCTATGTTTTCTGCACCCTTCTATTACTCAACGCTTTCAAAGTTGAAGCTGAAGTGAGTTATCGAGATTATTTGTATATAGCTGACTGGATCTTGTGAAAATTGAACATAATGGACTTCTGCTTACTCTACACTCCTTCTTTTTCAGAGGAAGAATTGTAGGGACGTGGCAAGCGGCAGCTCAGGCAAGAGGTTCTGCGAGTACATGAAAGCAACTAGTGTCCCTGGCCAAACAGAGGACCTGTGCAGAAATCCAGTATATAGAGAGGTTGCTGAGAAATACTGTGCTGCAACCTGTGGTTTCTGTTAGTAGTGTTAGGCCAAGTGTATCGATGTCTGTAAATAAATTTATTCTTAAAATATGATTTTGTTTGTTTGCAACTAGCTAGTTTCAAGTAAACATCATCAACATCCAATCCTATTATGAAACAATGTGTCGGCGAGTTTCAGAATATATTTTTCATTTGGATTGTGTAGCTTCAAGTGAAGCAATACGACACAAGCATGGTCCACGGTTTGAATCCCGGATCAATATCCTCGTAGGCCAGCCTTCGGGGTCCGTTAGATAATACTAGACTCCACTTGAATCAACCTTAACACCGCACTAGTAACAACTAGAACTATCCAAAAAGATGCGTAGCGAGCACCATCTTCTTATGAAGCACGAAGTAAGTCGTTCATGGGGGGGGGGACCTTTGCGCTTGCCATCAAGAGAATTTGGCTCTAGAGATCGTGAACGGCCGTTATGACAGCTAATCCCAATACCAGCTGTTCTCACTGCTTCCTTATTCGTACTTCCCCCAGAAAGCTGCATAGGAAAGCCTCATCAACGATCCTAGTAATACATCCGGATGCTCCTGGGCTTGGTGATTGTACATATGTGTTCAGAGGATTGTGTGAGTGACTGGGCACAGTTTTCGTGAGAGTATTTTTTTCTACGAAAGCTATATTAGTTATGTTTAATTTCTGACGACTGTCGGATTTCATTATTTGTCATTCCACATCAACAAATTTCACAATGTTTTCCAAAAGTTTCATTTATTCCATGTCGTTTTCATATTCGTTTTCATTGTCCTCACCAGACCAGACGAAAAAAAAATCATCGCTTCTGCATAAATAGAGTCCACAACCAAACAAACATCATAAGTTCATCCGCATAAACGATGTTCTTCTACTTCATCTGTGCTCTCTTACTTCTCAACGCTTGGGCAGAGGTAAGCCATCGAAATACTCCTTATATAGCATGAACTGGGTGGGGATGGCGGAATGGCAAGTGACGTCCAGTAGAAATTGGATCTCTGATTGATACCCGCCTAAACCGGCTAAGTCATCAAGTCTCCAGAGGTTTGTTAAACGGAATCAGGCTCGTTTGGGAGGATAGAAAGGCAGTTTTGTACTTTGGCTGGCCACTTCAGGTCATAGGGTAGGCTGCCAAAACATCGCTTCCATTCTGAGTGGAAGTCGGATGCAGGGCGTAATCCAGAATGAGACTAATCAGCACCAAAAGGACTGCGGGGCGCCGCCTAACGACTAGATTTCAAACATTTCTATTTGGAAGTTTGTCTGGGTTCTGTAAGATTTAAGCCCTCCACTCCTATAGAGCCTTTAACGAGTTGAATTGAGTTCCTCTTAAATTCTTCCCCTAAATATTTATTTTCAGGAGTGCGTGGATGAGGAGCCGCCGCGCTGCAAGGACAGGGCAGGTCCGAAATTCTGCAATCATTTGGCAACATACAAAGTCGATGGCAGAACCCTCTGTATGGCTCCGGGCTATGAGACCATAGCGAAAAAATATTGCGCCAATACCTGTGATCTTTGCGACCTGTAAAGCTTCAATTCTGTCCGTACATGAAATAAACGACTTCGCATTTACTCATGATTTCTTATATTCTCCTTTTATGGTTCTTCCAAATTTAGTCGGTCATTCGATCAGTGAAGTGACCGTCAAAGCTGCAGCCACTTTTCAAAGGCACAGTACGAGATAAAAATCGTTTCTGAGAAATACCCCTTGGATTAATTCGTAGTGTTCCCCTATGGCATAAGTTTAAGTCAGTTTCAGAAAAAATCTAGCTTGATATTGTCAGCTCTTTGCGCGATCTCAACAACTGAAATCTCGTCCACAGTACCCGTTCCATCATCCTTTGCGGTAATGTCGTACAACCTCTATTTCCACTACTTCTAGAATGCCTAATTTTGGTCTCGAAGTAGGTGGATTTTTCTGCATTTTCCGCCACCGATACACTACTCCATACAATTGAGGTACCCTATTTGAGGCGCAAACCGGAAGAATTGATTGGGATTAGTGAACCAGTGTTAAAATAAGCAGGAAAACTCGCCAACTTCACGGAATATGAGGCTTTTCAAAATCAGTGAAAGTGGAGGTTATACGAGGATATCTAGATGGAAATGGCATAGAACGGGTATTTGGACGATATCCCAGTTGTTGCAATTGCGTAAGGAGCTGAAAACTTAAACCAAAACTGTCCAGAATTGCCTTTTACTGTCGTTATACACCATGACAAGTTGTTTGAACTTCCTTCCTGGATCCCCTCGCTTCCTGCAGCCTCTATTATGCCTTTGAAACTTGTCCGCGCAAACACACGGGACAGTCTTCGTTCCTTTACAGCACCCTACCTCAATCTTATCGTGAACTGAGCCTTTGAGACTTTGATCAGTGCTGAAAGCCGATGCCTTTTCAGTCTTCTTCAAAACGTTTCCAGTGCTTGGAAGGCGTGGGTATCGGTCAATATCTATTCGTACTACTGATTCTCTTCACATAGGGGATGCAATTTGAATTCCAGGAGTTTCCCAGAAAGGATTGCGGATCTGGCACACCGGCACGACATCGTCTTACTACTTCTCTTTACAACGCTTATTCTTAGGAGAAACCCGTCATCTCCAACTGTTGGGCATATCCATGCTATATTAAAAAATTATGTGTTGTTATTCAAGATTTCGAATAAATATATTTCCAGGTGAGGTAGTGTTTTCAACAGCCGGTACACACAGCTGTAAACATCTATAAACATTTCAGAAACATCAAAATCCAAGGTTCATACTTCTAACGATGCACTTAACCAGTTTCCGCCTTATGAAGTGTTACTCGGTAAATCGTTCTGAGAGCAGGATAGCATACGAAGATGGCGGAAACTAAATATTAGGTTGGAAGGAAAGTCCTGCAACAAAATGAGATCTTTTTAAAATAGTTTCTAAAATTTTCCAGGCCAATCAATTTTCGGAAATATATCTACCAAAGAGGTCAACAACCTTCTATTATCCTTTGAGTAAATCACTGATACCTTTTATCCAGGAGTGAGGAAGCTGTGACTCAAAGAAGTAATTGACTGCCGTTTTAAGATCACATTAAGTTACGATTTTTGTTTCCACAACGGTATGATCAAGAAGGCGGAGCACATGGTAGGTAAAAGGGGCAACACTGCACAAAACACAAAAGTCAGCGAAAATTACGTAGGCGTAGTTGTCCCCCAGAAAGCTGCATAGGAAAGCCTCATTGATGATAATAGTAATACATACAGATGCACGTAAGCCTGGTGATTGTATACATACATATGTGTTAGGAGGATTGTGAGAGTAGTTTTTTTCTACGAGTTCTATATTTGTTGCATTTAATTTCTGACGACTGTCAAATTTCATTATTTGTCATTTCACATCAACAGATTTCACAATGTTTTCCAAAAGTTTCATTTATTCCATGTCGTTTTCATATTCGTTTTCATTGTCCTCCCCAGACCAGACGAGAAAAAAATCATCGCTTCTGCATAAATAGAGTCCACAACCAAACAATCATCATAAGTTCATCCGCATAAACGATGTTCTTCTACTTCATCTGTGCTCTCGTACTACTCAACGCTTTCTCAAGGGCAGAGGTAAGCCATCGATATACTCCGCGCACAGCCTGAATAGGGTGGGGCGGCGGAATGGCAAGTGACGTAGAGGGGAAATTAGATACCGGATTGGTATAGGCTCCCAGACTTGCCTGCGAGGGTAAAAGGCTGTTTTGTACATTGGCTGGCCACTTCAAGTCATAGGGTAGGCTGCGTGCGCAAACAAAATATCGCATCTATTCTGAGTGGAAGTCGGATGCGGGGCGTACTCCAGAATGGGCTAATCAGCGCCAAAAGGACTGCGAGGCGCCGCACAATGACTAGATTCCAAATAATTCTATGCATCTCCTGGATATTCATTTTCAGGAGTGTGTGGAGGAGGAGCCGCCGCGATGCAAGGACAGGGCAGGTCCGAAATTCTGCAATCATTTGGCAACATACAAAGTCGATGGCAGAACCCTCTGTATGGCTCCGGGCTATGAGACCATAGCGAAAAAATATTGCGCCAATACCTGTGACATTTGTGATCTGTAACGCTTCAATTCTGTCCGTACATGAAATAAACATCTTCGCATTTATTCAGTATTCTTGGATTCTCCTTTTTTTGTTCCTCCAAATTTATCCGATTCTTCCACAATTTTTTTTGATTCATTTCGGAATCAACAAGTCAATCGCTTCTGAGAAATATCCTTCTGATGAATTTGTAGGGGTGGAAGGCGGTTTTACACAAATTCGGCTTGATATAGTCAGCTCTTTGAGCAATTAGAACAGCTGGAATCTCGTCCAAATACCCGTTCCATCATCCTTCACGGTAATCTCGTACAACCTCTATTTCCATGACTTTTAGAAAGCCTTGTTTTTCGCGAAGTAGGCGGATTTTCTCGCTTTCCGTCCGATGCACTGCGTTATATCAATACTTCCGCTGTTCAACTTGAAGGCACAGTTCACGATAAGTTGAGGTAACTATTTAAGTCGAAAACCGGAAGTATTAGTTGGAAATCTTGTACCGGTGGTAACGAAAAAAAACCCAACCACTCCATGAGAAATGAGGCTTCTCAACATTAGTGAAATTAGGGGTTGTACGAGATTATCGAAACGGAAATGGCATGGAGTGGGCATTTGGACTTTTGTTACCTTCTTTTGTTACCTTCTTTGTTGCCATGGTTTATGACAAGTAGTTTGAACTTCTTTCCTGGACTCCCGACGATCATTGAGCCTTTATAACGCTCTGTCTTAAAATTATCGTGAACAGAGTCTTTAGGAGTCTGACTAGCACTGAAAGGGGAAATGACACCTTAATAGATGGAAAGGAGTTTTTCAAAAATTTCCAGTTTCCCGAGTGATGGAACGGAGTTTTCTTAAAAGGGTAGCGGAATCGGCGCACTGGCGCAACGTCATCTTACGACTTCTCTTTACGGCTCTTATTCTTATGAGTGAATCAGCAACTTCAGCTGTTCAGCATTTTCATGTATATGAAAAAATTATGTATTGTTATTCGAGCTTTCAAATAAATACATTTGTAGGTGAGGTAGTATTCACAACAGTCGAAAAACTTAGCTGTCAACATCTATAAACAATTCAGAAACAACAACATCCAGGGTTCATACACCTAATAAGGCACTTAATCGGTTTTCGCCTTATGAAGTGTTATTCGGTAAATGGTTTTGAGGGTAAGGAAGCATAATAAGATGGTGGAAGCTATAGCAATGATCGCTAGAAGTAACAGATCAATAAGGTAATACTGTATCGTTGTCAAATGGCGTCCGTAGGGATCAAGATTTGGTATACGTCCGAAACTGAAAAAAAAAGGAAAAATTATCTATTCTAGTGATTTTCATCAGTTTATGAGAAGATTACGTTACTGGTTCGGCAAGGAATACACCTCGGTGAGAAATAGAACCCCTGATAGAGCTAAGAAAGGGGAGAATATGCAAGACAAAAGAGTCGGTGAATTCTCGAAAAAACCCTAGCTCGGGTTTTCACTCTCCAGTTGTCGTAATGCAGAATCGAGGAAAACTACAGAAGCTACTGCGCTACTGCATGAAAAGGGATTCTTACATAATACTGCCAACTACCGTTCAATCTGGGTTCTATCTGTAAGCTAGAAATTGTTCATATGAGTTCGATAGAGTTGATGAGAGAACATTGAAAATATCGGAACGATGAAGCATACAAACTGAATATCACAATATTAATATGGAGATGACATCGTAAGAGAGCTTACCGAGCAGCAAATTCTGCATGTCGGAGCATCAACTGCTTGGAACTTATTGGTTGATTGAGAAGCATATCTGCAAGCGTCTTGGCATTTGTTGTATACCTGAAGTAAGTTCAATTAACCTTCTCTAGCGATCATACAAGAGGTGATCTTATGGGTCTGTCTCTTAAAAATGCTGTAACTGTAACATTCATAGGACGTAGAACAAAAGACTATTACGGTAGCCTAAGAGAGAACCTAAAAGAAACAACCTGAGAAAAAAAAAAATGATAAAAACAAAAAATAAAACGGAAAACGAACTAGCTATAAAACTAGCACACCTTCTGTCATTAATAACAGTTTCTATAGCGGAACGTAACCGCTCAGGATTACCCAAGTCGTACTTCTGTAGTACTATCGCGCTACCATGCTTTGCTAACATATTTGCATTACGAATTTGATCAGCAAACAATGGCACCTGAACTCATTGCTTTGTCGGAAAAATGAACATTCAAAAATTAAGTGAAAAATCATAAAAAAACTTTTTAAAAAAATAAGTGGACCCTTAAGCCCTTTTTTGCTATATTCTCTTCTACTCGATCAGGCATCATTGTGGGTGTGTCATAAAAATTAAACTCAAGTAATAGATTTCAACTGAATGGATTACCATAACTGCCGGTTTTCCCATGTAGGCGATTTCTGTTGTACTGCCGAGACCACCGTGTGTAACGAATGCTGTTACTCGTGAATCCGCTGCAATCTAGTCTATCTCATTCTCACATCAGCTTATAATAATTTCCTAACGCTCGATAAGCAAATAAATAAAACTTAGTATTATATCATACCTAGAAGAGCGTTCTGTGGTAGCCAGGGGCTCATATAGACATTTGACAGATTTCTGATCATTTCAGAATCGTCAATTTCGTATTTCCAGATAAATGTCGTATCAGGCATCATCTCAAACACTTTCAAAAGAGATTTTCTAAAAAGTTTTTATTATTTCTGTGGCACTTATTAAGCCTCGGGAGCATTATAAGTTTCCTAGGTGCCACCATTCCAAAGTATTCCTTCCCCTACACCCCAACATCCTCAAACCCCTTCTGCCTCCTGCGTATTACCTAGAGGCCAACTGTCAACTTACTCGAAAATCTATTGAAACTCTTTTATAAAAATTTTGAAACTACCACCTAAAGGTAGATTACAATCAGCTAAACCCAGTTTAACCTTAAAAAAATCTTTAGAAAGACCTACTTGTATTCATCCGGCATATAGCATGACTTCACTACGGTACCGAAGGAAATGATCACATTCTTTTCCCTCAAACCGATAATTTCGTCAAGTTTCTGAACGAAACAATCAATTTTAGGATCAATACTGTCACCATCAGTCATTCGGCTATGACCGTTTAGTTCAAAAATTACCTTCGGTAGTTTGTTATGACTCGAATCGAGTGATACAGCGATTCCTCCAATGTCGACCGATTTATGGATTGTTGGGCGAGGATAGTCGAGATATGGATTTGAATTTGTGAAGACGTACGATACTTGGGCTAGTAGTTCCTTAAATGGCATTGAGCTAAGAGAAGAGTGGATCGAAGAAGGTAAGATGACTTAGGTAAATGTTCCTAACTTTAGACTGTGACTGGCTGCCTTGCCACAAAATTTCCTTTCATTCGAAGAATTCGGTGGAAGGGTTGAGTTGGGTGAAATGTAAAGTGCAGGAAGGGACAAGCCTTACTTTAGCTATAGGGAATCTCACCTTTGCCAAGCAGCATAAGCATATACGAAAATTTTTGAAGCGAAACTGATAACCCTAATTAAGGTCACCTAATAAATGAGTCGGGGGGTTCCGCCCAATTAGGGCGGGGCGTCACTCATGTTGTTAGTACTGGATACGAAGGCGCTCTAGAGACAGGGAAATTGAGATAGGTAAGTAAATAAGTGGTACAATGTATAGATAAACAAAAAGCCGTAAATAAAGGGTGCAATGAATGGATAAATAAAAAAGAAAATTGAAACACATCTACATTATAGCCTTCACATTTTCACAATTCACCTCGTAGTCCTTAAAGTTTTGTCCGAATTTCGCACGAAACGCTGCGATTTCCATATCGAATAAGGTATCGAAGAATTTCGCTCCCAAGGTAATTTCGACAACATTCTGCAGACGCTCGAACGTGTTCATCACATCACTTTTGGTAGACATCGCTCCTAAAACACGTACCTCCATTTGCGAGTAATTTCTGGTTACTAACTGTCGTAATCGTAGTTTATGGAATTCTGCGATTGTTGTCAGAAAGATTCTAACCAACATATAGGCAAAACTTTGGTCTCTTGCGGGCTTGAACCTACATGTATGCGTTCCCGAAACTGTACCTACCCATTCTCTTACCGAACATCTAGCCTTCTTTAGCTTTCAAGGCCTAACGAAAACCCGTCATTACTGTGGGTTATGTTGATTAGAGCACAAGTAGGGTTGCAAGTGAAGTTTCGGGGCAAACGTTTTCATGACATTTTGAACGTTTCTCATTTGGTAGTTCACGAAAGGTTTCTAGCGAAAGACGACCTGGAACGTAGCTAGCTGCACTAGGAATCCCAATCGCTTTAGAGACGGCTTCAGCATGAACGCATGACGTGGTCGCAATAGTCGCCTTCACATTGAGCACTTCAAAAATTCCTGAAAACTCGTACTTTGTCAGATGTACAGACATTATTGAACTTTGTTCAACTCTCCACTGCCACAACATTGATCGGACTCCATTGAGGCTATCCTTCAAAGAAAGTTCGCTACAATAACACCGGTGGAATATGGTACCTACACTTGGATAAGCTAGCGGTGAAATGACCTTGTGAACCGGTTGGGATGTATCAGTTACCAATTAAGATTTCCGAGGCTTCGAATGAGCACCTGACCATAAGCTCATGTACCTGGTGAGTACTACGAACCAGTCGGAGTCATTCTCGCGACATCTGATCTGATGAGTTTCTTTTCTTCTCTTTTCGACGTTTTCATTCTTTGTCTTTGCTTTCTGAACTTCGACTCTACAATAAATACTTACCAAATCCACATAAATCAAACGCTTCAGCTATACCAACATCGAATTTTGTCTGTCGAAGCGTGTACATCACCGCGTCATCGTTAAATACTCCTAAATATCGGAAAGTTCTCGGAAGTCTTGTCAGAGAAGCAATTTCAAGTTATAGTTAGTCAAGAGCACGAACAACTCATAGTTAATATTATCAAAAATGAAAAAGTAAAAAAGAATTTTAAAAAATTAAATAAGAAAATTAAAGTAAAAAATTAAATAACTATCAATATTAATTAATTAAATAAAAAAAACTTAAAGTAAAAATGCTCCTAGATTCATTGACAACGGCTCCAAAACGGGCCTTATATCAACATGACCGGATTTTGTCGCATTCGATTTTGACATTTTGAAACCCCATCGGTCCACTGCCCTTGCTGTTAAATTGAAAGAAGGTCGAAAAAGTGTATGTAAATGGTTCGGAAGAAATTATTTTGTAAAGTACCTCACCCTTCAAGGACGATTAAGAAAATCAAAATTCAAGAATCCGATTTTTTTAAATCTCGAGCTGACGGCCCCACCCAAGGTGGTTATCATATGTACACCACAGCGTAGAGCACTTTTGACAAGGCAATCAGTTTTTTCAGTAATCTTATCTGTAGTTTTGCTTCATAAATTGCAAAAAGTCGTTTTTGCCCTTATAGAGATCAGTTTTTTGACAAGTATAGGATGTACTGAACGTTTCAGGTCGAAGAAGAATCGAAAAATAAAAGTACGAAGCTAACTAATCTATCGTAGAAAGTAACAAAAAATTAAGCGTAAGTTCGAATATTTCTGAAAAATTAGTGCTAGATCGTAAAACGAGAGGAAAGCCATAGCAGAAGTTCTATTGGAACGTGATGGGAATAAACTGACTTTCACACTGCCAGGTGAAACTTCTTGCTAATTGCAATCCAAGCTGAAAACAAGTAGTGAATGAGAATTCGATACGCTAGTTAGCTAAAAGCTAGGAAGAACATATGCACGGTGATGATTATATATAGTTAACAAACCACACTGTGTTACCTCCAGGGATCATATCTGGGAATCAACTACTTTTCGAATCGAGTGCATTACACAACAGGGTCAATACCCACATTCAATGAGGCTTCACTTGTTTACTTTAAGTTCCTGGTAGACCCAGTTGGGGAGTAAGCATTGCAATGGGGAATAGAGCTCGAAAAATGTGGCCCTTGAAAGCTGTCACATGGTAGTCCACTTAGGCGAACTTTCTCTTCACAGGGTGGTACCAATCAGAATAAAAAAGGTCTAGTTCACTTATTCATTAACTTATTCATCGTCAAGACAAGTATAATACAATCGTAACCCTGTGGCTCAACAACTGGCTGGCTTTGCTTTGAATTTTGGGATTAAACTTTAAGAGACCACACCGAATTGGTAGTGCACTACAAAGCAAACTTCTTTGCGGTGACTCTGAAGGGAAAGTTGTGGGTTTTCGAATTTTCATTCGCCTCTAACTCCACTGAATACATTTGTCCAGCTTTCGGGAACTTTCAAATGCGTTAATTCTAGACCAGAAGGTCCATTTCAAACCTGACTGGCAGGAGCTCTTCCCGGAACGTGGCTGGATGTCCAGTAAATGGTTTCAATATAGCCCTCACTGACTCAGAGAAATATAAGAAAATTGAACTTGAAGGTAAGTATTACCTCTACCATTCCATACGCTGACGGTTCTATATTCCATAATTTTTTCATAAATTTAGCCTTCTGAATAAACATCGCTGCTGTTCGATTGTCCGGCGGCACTTTGATGACGTTTTTCGTCGATCGAAGACCTGTGTCCTCTATATCAGGGTCCATTACAGGCATCAACACCGTCTGTAACAAGAGCTTCTTTTCAAAAAATTTTCGAATCAATAACTCACTCAACCAAAAGTTAGGAATCCTAGCAATCCTTCACCTCCCCCCCCCCCCCCCCCCCTTCCCTACAGGAGGTTTTTAAGTCTCAAACTTTCCTTCGATCACTGAACAGGGTGAACAGGGGCCAAAAGAGAGCCTGGATTGCGCCCACTGACAGGCCTTACAACGAGACAATTAACTATTAAACGAAAAGCACAAGACGGGAGGCGAGACAACTAGTTAGCAAATGGGCATGCCGCACACCTGTTACTTGACTTACCACATTGTGCCCTTCTTCCGTTAGCATATCCGCTATTGTACCCATGAAATGTGAATGAGAATGCCCGAACAGAGGAGAGACCACCAGATAATTGTATGCTGTGACAGTATTTAACAATCCAAGTATCAAGAACGCTTCTAGTCGCATATTCCTGAAATTGAGCCGTAGAATGGGAGAAAATTCGAAGCACTGTTCAAGGAGGTTACGGTATCATAACTTAGAATACGATTTCACATCTGATTTCAAAAATTTTCAAAAAGGATATGAAAATTATAAGGAACACGAATTGGTGTCAACGCTATATTTCCGTAAAGAATGGTCGTCGATGCTGACGTAGAAAGGATATAAATAGAGTAGTGAAGAGTGATTAAAAACCGGTCGTGAGGGACTTTTCCAGCAAAAACGATGTTTTCCTACTATATATAAATTGTTGCACACCAAAAACCATGACATACCACCTATGACAAATAATTCGCTGTTAATTTTTCTAGGTCTAGTAGTCGTCGTTGTGAGGGTAACAACTAAAATATCACAGAAAACTCATCCATAGAAAATAAAAAATCTATAATATCAAAAAAGCTATCAGTGTTTGAATGGAACATTGGTTAAGATTATCATTATTGGAGCTCTTAATGTGAATCAGACTATGAAGAGCTGCAAGCGGCTCCAGTCCGGAACAAATGACTACTCGGAGCCTGAACATATCATTAGCATATCGATACTTTCGAATTCCCGTAAGCGCCTAATTACGGTGGTATGGAGAGCGACGGAAATCGGAAATTATCGGGACCCCTGATAATATTTGGTTTTCAACTAGGCAGTCCTACACATCCTTCTGCTCAGCATTCAGTCGACCTGAAGGAATCATCTGAGGTTTTCTACGGGAGGAGCTTCCTGATGTAGCAGTGAGCAGAGGCAAATTGGAATGTGAAATACGTAATTGGGAAGAACGTATAACTCCACTCATCCCCTTGAATAAATTGTGTTTTCAAAGTATAGCGGAAATAAAACTGGAAAGGGCTAAGTGGAAAAAGGCTAATGCACAGCCATAACTCAAGACGTGGTGAAGGAGCAACATAGCACGGATGGACTACTCATTCATCTACACACCCTCCTTATCACCACATGTTAACTCCAAAAAAAATCATTATTTACCAAAGTTATTTTTGGTAATCGCTTTCGAAATAACCCGAAATTCTTCAGAGAATTTCATAATTTTTCAAAACAACTCATAGTTTCAGCTCTACTTCTCAAGGTTCAAAGAGTTTGATGAATAGCACTCATAAATTCATATATTTGAGAGAGGACCGCTTATGAAGGGCTCGGGACGGTCTTTAAGATTAGAAAAAGAGCAAAGACTATAGGCAATCCCGATGGGATGGAAGGGTCGGTTAACTTGAATGGGTATCACCCCCGAATTCCATCGCTTGATCAAAGCGTGCCACAGTACACGATTCGGCTCCATACTACCTGAGTCCGATACGTTCCATAAAAACTCAAAACAGAGATATACTGTGAGAAAATCATCAGATCAAAAGGAAACTAATCTCACAACCACAGCATTGAAAGTTAAATCGATCAATCAATGTGAATAAAATTTATTTGTGATGTTTTCCAGAGGGCAATTGATTCCAAGAGCTAAGTCCAATGTTTTTCACCATTCTTCTGAAGTAATGGGACCAATCAATCAAGGTAGCGGCCCTAGGGAAAATAATTGTCCTGGAATATTTTAGAATTACATGAAAATGATTTCAACGGAAAACTGACCCATCTCAGCCTTGAACAATCTTAATTGTCTCATAAACACAACAATCTTGTCAACATAACTTTGTAGAAAAAACACCATACCCTAATCGAAGACTGTGATGTCATACAAGAAAAAAAAGGAATTGTGTAGGTAATTCATAATAAAAAATAATTATCGTTCGTCTTCAATCCCCAAAAACAAATAGACGAAAAATAAAACCTAGTCAACTTCAATCACTAGAAACACATAGTGAAACAGAGTAAGATAATCGGGTTAACTAATAAATGAAAATATTATCGTACTAGGATGGAAACAATAATGATATATAGTAGCGGTGAGTATTAACATTAGTAAGCTATGGTGGTAAAACGTAATAGTAAGAGGTAATTAGTAATAGTAAATAATAGTAAACAAAAATACTAGCAGATAATAACGAAGGAACCGAATGACTAACAAAATTAAATGGCAATTAAAGTAAAATATCAAGGAGTAATAATGATAAATAGTGATGAAAAAATAAGAATAATTAAGTAACGATAATAACTAGTGATAAATAACAATGCAGGGGAGCGGAGGTGGTGCAGTGGCAAGTGCGGCACTATCCCATGTGCACGGTCACGGGTTTGAATCCCGGATCGATTACTCCGAGGGTATCAGACTGGTTCGGTAGGACGTAAGTAGTGACATGTACATCGAATGGCCACCACAAGTCATTAAATAGGCCACATACGCATTCAATACGCCACTTCTTAATGGGAGTCGGATTCTTTTAATTGAGTGCAGGTTGTTGAGTTAATGTGACCTTGGAACTGTAGTTAGTGCATCAAATAAATAAATAAATAAATAAGTAAATATGATATCGTGCAAGCAGCATCGAAGGTAATCAAAACGGGGAAGTGGGGCCCAAGCGATGCTTACCATGAGTGGGAGTACCAGGTTGTTGTGTGTTTCTCATTAACAATGTTTTTCTCATTAACACTGCCACCAGAAATACTTGTTACTCTGATCATTGGTTGATAAAGTGCTGAACTGGAGCGCTCGCCTACCCATTCTGCATCTATCAGCATGTGCCAAATGTTATTTATTGGCATTCCAAGAATAGCAACTAGTGTTTGCTGAATCTCATTCAGCTTGCTACGAACACCTGGACTTTGTAATTTAATTTCTCCCTATTAAGTATCAAGTATTGGAAAGTTCGTTTGTAATTTGTAGAAAAGCATTGGTTAGAAGCGTTACAAGAACTTCTGTTGCGAATATTCCTTTGAAACTGGATGAAGAAGGGTATATTTGTAGCCCCGCACTTCTGGCTTTTGCCTCTGCATGGATAACTCAAAAACAAGGCATACCATGAGGGTAAACAAATAAGCAAAGGGGTATTATTGGTGCTATTCACTCATTTACAATGTCTCCACTAGGTTTTTACTATTTTTTTTCCAAATAATCTTGGCACAAAGCCTACTGGTTTTTTTTTATTTTGTTTATTTTTTTTGCGTTCCATTGTCCATTGTCTCTTTTGCTATAGTTGCCCATTGTTTTTTTTTTTACTATACCTTGATTCCTCTGCTTTAAAACCCCGAAACACTTGTGCGGGTCAGTTTTCAAAGTTGTTTTTTTTTTCATGAAGGGGTAACCTGGCCGCTCTTTCTGAAGGCCCTTCTTTGGGGCGCCCAAAAATTACCAACATTACCTACAGTGCCCCTGAATCACGAGCATTACTTACCATATCATAACCCTGACCCCTTGAGTTTTGTACATACATTATCTGTTCCGGCTTCAGGCGAATTCCCAGTCGAGGGGAAGATTTCTAAGTACTTCTCACAAAGTTTTCTCAGACCTTCTAACAAAAATACATATTTGACATCAAACTGGGAATTTTATTAATAGTTATAGTGTGAAAGAACATCGGAAGCATCCACCTACAAAGGTGAGCTTTCTTGGAATAGACAAAGACGTCGTCGTTGTCAAGATAAGGGATTCTTAAGATCACGGTTCAATGTGAACCCGAATAGCCAATGGATACAGTAGTACGGTACAGATATACGGTAGAAATTACGCAGAAATTATCGGGTAATGAAAGAAACGTGGTAATTACATGCGAGTAAAGGTGGTTAAAGAAGGTAATAGGTAATATGCACGATTACCTAGAAAGTGTAACAGAAATCACAGAAAAAACCTAAAAAATGAATAAAAAACACGTGAAAGTAATTGAAAGTCATTCACAAAATTTACAGTTACAGTAAAATATGTGGTCGTTATCAAGTTTCATTCCAAGGCTTTACGGAGAACATCGAAATCGGTCACATACCAGTCAGCTCGACTTCGTACGGCTTCTCGTACCTGAAATATCGACAAGTTTTATCAGTTGTTCGGATCAGGTCGGCGAAAAAGTTGTGAGCTTCTCTACAAAACACCTTGGGAGGCGACGCCCTACACCTAGAGCTCTCCTAGAGCTGATACCGTACCTGGTTTCCACCGAAGCCGATAAAAGCATCTGCCGGTGGAGCGGCTTCTAGGTCAGTAGCTCCATCACCAACCATTACCAATTGTTTGTAGCCCTGCTTCTTCAGCAGACCCATCACAGCTGGTTTACCGACCTTAAACAGGTGTGCACATCAGTGGTGTGGATATCAGCGTTCGGGGATTCACTAGGGTTGGATAGAGTCTGTTTCCGGTCTCTGGGAGGAAGGACCTCGAAAAAAGTATGGGATTAATTAATTAACAGATTAAAAAGTAATTCTAAATAGAAGTATGCTTCTCCCTGAGCGATTGTTTCCGGAATCTCAGGAAAGCTCGTCACAAATGATTACGACAAAATTCTGAAGCAGGGCCCCCTTTCTTAAAAAAAGAGCTCTATTGGACTTTCAAGAATCTGTACCCGCTGCTTATGGAGGTTAGGAGGTAAGCTCTTACATCTTTACTTCCTGAGTCGCTTGTAGGTTCTGTCTCGTCGAAACCAGCATAGTTCTTATTTCTGTCGAACAGAATCTCATTGGCATAGATTCGTGACTTATCGATACCTGGAATGTACACCTTTTCATTCGGGGCTTCAAAGCGTTCCTCGCTTCTAAGGAATAGATTTTAACTGACAGTGAACTAATTGAATTCCCTTACCAAGTATATCAGCCACCGGTCGGATGAGTCGTCGAAAACCGCCGGAGACAAGGAACACATCCGTGCCGCGTTTGTGTAATGCAGCAACAAGTTCTCGGATACCGGGAGTGAGCTAAAACGTATACAGTCCTGGAATACCTGTTGTACACATTGACTTGTCGAGAGTGAACCTTCATTCCTCAGAGCATTTCCATCTTTTAAGATGCAATAAATCAATAAATTGCGATCTACTCACCAAGGTAAATGCCCAGCGGGAAAAGTACCGTCTCCCGCTATGCCCTTATATCAAAGAAACACGTCTAACCCTACGATACGGCCGGTGTATGACACTTAAGGAATCTACAGCACGACCTCGGCGATACCGAACGGAATGGTACTTGGGATTGAATGTTATTGTTTACGAAAATTCCGATTAGGCATGTGATTGAACGAATATTACCATGAAAACAATAACATCCTCCACATCTCCCTTCCCCGTTCCCGGCCCTAATCCCACTCTAACAGAGAGGGACTCCCAAAACAAATGTAGTTGGTCCTGTGTTAATATCTATCAGGTCTATTACTCAACATGTATCTGTTGAGCAGGTTCCTTAACCAGGCCAATATGCAGTTCCCAATGTAAACGATGAAAAGTGATAAAGCTTATGAGTCACTAAATATATATTAAGATAAATAAATATTAAATAGATACTCCAATGAAACATGGTAAATTTATGTAATCGAAGAGGTCATGGCGTATACCTTTGGTTTGGTCTCATTGGCGTATCGCTCTAACTGATCATACGTCGGTCGCATGACATCCAGACGAGCTTTAAGGGCTAGCCTAAAATTTCAAATATATCCATATACATTGTAAAACCTTTGAAAGAAGTCCCTTCAACCGAAGACCAACGGTTCCGGGCGTTTTTCATGTCGAAATAGATGCCCCAAAAAATTTTCTTTTTGAAGGGACCAAAATAAAATGTCAGTAGCACCATAAAAGTTTACAAGGGGATTCTAGTGGTCAATGACAAACTTGGGGAATTTATGAAAATGTCCCTATCCCATTTGACGTGGCCTGTGGCCCATCACTACGACTGACCGGAATCGAGCATTGCCATTCATGGCTTGTCGGGTGACATTTGCGACTGCTTCACCCACTCCCAGGTAGTTGGCGAATTCATCGATAGCCTCGTCCTGAAAATCGAATTATTCCATCCAAATAAAAAACAATTCGTTTGACAAATATAGCGCCTATTGGGCCATGATTATCATATTAATATCATAATCTTCTTTCCCCCCCAAATCCTACCACTGGCCTCGAAGCGGCGAGGGGGCGAAACGGAAGAAATTCCGGCCAACAGTGGAGGTAATCACCGCCTCAAAATGGGCTAGCTACCCGAGGACGGTACAACAGCTCCGACACGCACAATGAGGGTCCGGAGCGGCGCAGATGGAAGCACGAGCTCCAAGTTCACTGCAGCAAACGGCGACCTGAAGGGACCTGTAGACAAAAACCGCCGCAGGATTTGGACGTGGTGCACAGGACGAAAAACCTTCGAGGCATGGAGACTGCTTACGAATTTGCACCTATAACTGCCGTACCATTGCCTCGAAGGCGGACCAAACTATCTTGAGTGAGACCAGTCGGAGACTTCGCTTCGACGTCATTGCTCTTCAGGAGACGAAAACCAAGGAAACGGCCATCAAGAAGACCAATGACGGGCACCTCTTCGTTCTAGGAGCGAAGGTCGACGGGAAAAACGTCGGAGGCGTCGGATTCTTGGTCCATCGTCGGATCGAACATCTGGTCGACTCAACCGAGGTACTCGGCCCGCGACTGGCCATTCTCCGCCTACGCATCGAAAGGCGCACAACAGTCAGCATTGTTAACTGCTATGCGCCAACGTCAACAGCAACCGACGGAGAAAAGGACGCCTTTTATAAGGAACTGGAGGAGGTTTTAAAAAACGAGAGATCATACTACAAGTACGTTGTTGGCGACTTCAACGCAGTCATCCACGAAGAGAGACCGGCAACTGCACGCACTGGACCACATGGAATTGGAGAGACGAACGAAAACGGAGAGCGATTGATGGACCTTTTAGAGGCGTGCAATCTATTCCACGGAAACAGCTTCTTCGTGAAAAACGAGGGTCGACGTTGGACATGGGAGAGCCCTAATGCAGAGACTCACAGCGAAATCGACCACGTTCTCACCAACAGAAAGTGGAGCCTGCTGGACGTCAGTGTGGTAGAGGCGTTCCGCACCGGAAGCGACCATAGGCTCGTCAGAGCCAAAATCCGTCTACGAGCAAAACTTCGACGACGTGATTGTTTCCGGCCTCCTCCTATACGACTACCGCGGTATGACACTAGCGCCATGGAGGTGGCAGCTGTTCAGTACACGTGGCAGGAGGCACAGGACTTGACACACGATTACGACCTGCTTGTAAAAGGACTACTACACTGCGCAACGGCATCGGCTATTTCAGCAAGGGTCAATTCGAGGAGCAGGATCGATGGAATTGCTCGCACCCTCCTCCAACAGCGGGCTGCCGTTTACCGTAATTCTGCATCTTCACTTCTGGAACGTGCTACGATCAATAAAGCGTGCCGCATCGCTGTGAGAGAGTCGATACAGCGATACAAAGACACCCGACTGAAGGAAGCAGCAGAAACGAGAGCGAGCCTCAAGCGATGTCGTAAGGACCTTACCGACTCTCGCTCGATCATCGCAGTTATGAGGGACGAGATGGGCAGACCGCAGACATCAAGAACGAAGATCGAGGAGATTGCCGTCGGCTACTACACGAACCTCTTTCGGTCGACGGTATCGGTTTCCCGTATTCCTACGCCAACACAAGAGAAGGCTCCGAGGATAGAAGAATGGGAGGTAGAACGCGCCATACGTCAGATGAAACCGAGAAAGGCATCTGGTCCGGACCGCATTTCAGCGGACTTCTTGAAATCGGCGTCCCACACCATCATCAAGCAACTCACCAAGCGCTTCAACAAGTACCTGGACGCTCAGAGGATTCCGGACCAGTGGAAGAAGTCAAACACGGTTCTTCTGTTCAAGAAAGGAGAGCGCGATCAAATGAAAAACTACCGTCCAATTGCGCTTCTCTCGCAGCCGTACAAGCTGTTTACTAAGATCATACTAAACAGACTCGAGAGGCAACTGGACGAGTACCAACCAGTCGAACAAGCCGGTTTTCGCAAAGGCTTCTGTTGCATGGACCACATCCACACTATCACGCAGCTGATAGAGCGGACCAGGGAATACAAACAACCACTCCTTCTCTGCTTTATCGACTATGCGAAGGCATCCGACAGCGTGGAGCACAACTCTGTCTGGGACGCATTGCACCATGCAGGAGTCGATCCATGCTACATCAACCTGCTGGAACAATGTAATACAGACACGTTTACCACCATCCGCATGTTCCAACGAGAGCTTCGCGTCCGATTGAGAAAGGAGTCAGGCAGGGTGACACGATATCTCCTAAACTGTTCACCACCGCACTGAACCACGCGATGCTGCAACTGGACTGGGACGATAAAGGCATCAACATCGACGGCAGGAAACTGTCCAACCTGCGCTTCGCAGACGATATCGTCCTCATCAGCCAAAACCGAGAGGAACTGCAGCAGATGGTGGAGGAGTTGGACGACGTCAGCAAGGCCATCGGCCTCACGATGAACAGAAGCAAGACAATGGTCATGCGAAACGAATGGGCGGATGCGTCGCCGATCACACTAGAAGGCACCTCGTTACCGTTCACCGACTCCTATGTGTACCTCGGTCGTCTCATTTCCATGGACAACGACCTGCGTGCAGAGATTATGAGGCGCAGAAGATGCGCGTGGGCGGCAATCGGAAACATAAAAGAAGCGGCTCATCTCGTATCGGACAAGAAATTACGAGCCGACCTTTTCGACTCTACGGTATTGCCAGCACTCTGTTACGCATCCGAGACGTGGGCGGAGAACAAGACGTCAACGCTAATGTTGGTTCGCGCACAAAGAGCTCTAGAGCGGACGTTGCTGAAGATCAACCGCGCAAAGCAGAGAAGTCTCAACCTCCGCAGCGCAGACATGCGCTTAATGTCCGGCATCCGTGACGCCGAAATGTACGCGTGGAACGCAAAGAAACGATGGGCAGGACACGTGGTTAGACGCACGGACGATAGGTGGACCACTCGCGTCACGTTCTGGTACCCACGTGAGATTAAACGCACACTTGGCCGTCCTGCAACGAGATGGAGTGATTCACTGAAGAAACTTCAGGGAAACGATGGTCAACACTGGTCCCAAACCGCTCAAGATCGTCAAAAATGGATGGAAGCGTGTGCTCGCCGCTGAGGGTATCAGCCGACAACGAGCGTCCAAGTATCCAAGTAAGTATCCAAGTATCTTTCATTCACGCATATCAGCGAAAATCATGAACCACTGATATGGGCTCAGTACTGAGCGGCACCGTCCTAAAGGCTGCGGCTCCTGTGCTGCTTCCTGGTCGGAGGGAAGTCTTAGCAAGAGCCCCAGTTAGCAACAGTTATCGGCTGCTTTTTAGCTAACTATTCCGTGTACCAGCTGCTCTGTTACCAGATCAAAGATAAAACTCTAGTACGTTTATCAGCCTGATAAACCCTTCCAATTAAAAATGCGTAACCTAATCAAATAGCTTTTTTGGACTATATTCAAATTGCCAAGGATTGTGGTGGTGAGAAAGACTCTCGATAGATTGATCTCACCTGGCAAACGGTGGAATCAACGTCGAAAGCGACAGCATCAGCGTTTCGCCAAATACGGCGCACATGTTCTTCAGGGGTTTCAATTTGTGTGTGACATTCGGCATGAGCCGAAAGTTGACTGGCAGTCGGACGCGCAGCAACTCGTAGCATACTTAAAGCACTGAAAAAGTCGGGTATACGGACAATATTCTGTGTAGAGGCACAATGAACAGATCGCAGGAATGAGCAGCTGTTTTGGAAGTAACTATTGTTCAAAGGATCAAAAGAAAACAGAAGTAGAGAGCATGAGTGAGGTAGCATGAGCCCAGTAAGGTCCGACTACCAGAAAGCCATCAGTCAGAGTAGTCGTCAGGTGTGCTTTTCAGACTCTCTGGAAAGTTCCTACCATAGCCAGCAAGCTACTGTTCGGTGCAGCTTATAATCGGAGATTCACAGTAGAGTGGAAGCGAGAAACGGTAGGATCTACCAACACCCTTCGATGATTGAGGATCGATTATCATCGCTATGATTCTACATTCATAGTTTAGATAGCATACTCAATGATATTCCAACTATGAGCATTACCATACTAGGGAAAAGTGAAGTCTTACTCCTTCTTACCACCGCATCCAGCCATAAACTCGCTATAAATAAGGTCTTTGGTTTTCTGTGGCTTATTAACTGATACGGTATATGGTCTATCAATAGCGTGGTACCAGACTGACCGATAGTAGCCGGTCGGAAGATTATGGGGCTAGCATGAGACCACAAAGGGCACGTTTACATTCAAAAAGGCGAAGTACAGTGTCAGGGAGTTAGGAAGGAGTAGGCAACCGAAAAACGAATTTTCTTTTGAAAACAACAAAGTTCTTCAAATAATATGGCGATTTCGCGCGATAGGCTGTTTAAGCAACGAAATCAAAGTATTCGGGGTAGTTAAGACGGTTTCGTAGGGCTCATATAGGAGAATGAAATGGATTCAGATGATTCCCGTGAAGGATCAAAAAAGCTTCTGCAGCAGGCACTGGCAACCTCACCCGCATTTATTTCACCCTCGAATTGAATAAACATTTCGATAAACATCAAATCGAAACAACTATTTGAGAGAACATTGCATGCAAATATCAACTCCATACATAAACAGAACTTCTGGCCAGCCAGAAAATCAGCTCCCAACAAAACTCGATAAACAGGGAGAAAAATACACCAAGATGTAGATGTGACGATCAATTGTCTACAGCTGTGCCTTCCTATCCACCAAAGATCCACCACCGATCGTTCGGGCACGTTATGGGTGTCGCCGATGATGGAGAATCATCCTGTTTGAGAACTGGATCAATCCCAGTTGGTATTACATCATTCTAGTGAAATCAGTTTACGGCCCGCCGAAAACTGACGCAACGATAAGCGAACGCCTACATCTTTGCCTCGTTCACCACTCCTACTTCTGCTTATTACTATCGAGACAAGTCACAGTCATTGATCGCTTCGAAGTGAGCCATGCTTTCGTTCTACGGCCACGTTTTATGCCAGATCGCAAGCGTCATTGATTTGATATTAGGATCTTTTACGAATGAGAAGAAGGTGACCTAATAGGAACAGGGGGCTTAGATTGCTCCTCAGAATTAGTATAATAGGTTTCCTGTATTATAATGATTAGTACACAAGGGTTAGGATTAAAAACAAAAGTTCCAAGGAAGAGAAATGAATAACAAATCGTCGGCTTCTGGAAAAATCCGCCAACATTGAGGGGCACGTCGTTGACATGTTGTGTGAACTAGAATGACAAGCTGCGGTAGGTGGTCCCACGGGTCATTGTGGGGAATCCCGTATAGATCGGCGAGAGCGCGTGCACAGCATGTGAATTACACATGAGGGCACAAAGAAGTACCATGACATTTAAAGTAAAAAGCAAAAAAAAAATCGAAAAAGTTGCGGAAGTATTGAAAGGACAAATCGATGCCAAGGTGTCGATCTTACAGCCGAGAGTGGAAAAAGAGTAAACAAGGTAAGGTAAACAAGCGGTGAGCACAAAGATGAAAGCAAAGTTTTCACAACGGATCATCAAATGTATTATACCTTAACTTTGAATCTGTCACTTTGGGTACACTCTCAGATACCTCGGTCTTCTATGAGGGAGACCACACACTCCGCTACCGCCAAGTAAAGCTACCGATTACTCTAGAGAAAGTATCGTTATAGAAGTCATTCGGCCCTATCTATTTCTTCGGGAACTCCATGTCAAAGTCGCTCTAGGAACTTCACCATCCTTGGACGTGGGCAAAACCACCTACAGGGCAAACAGGCTTAACAGGTAGGCACAATAGGCACAAGGCTTTACCCAGGAGATTCCAATTTTACCCATTTCTTTCCGAATTCCGTCCGCTCTGTCCCTCCACTCTTTCCACCTAACAATGCATTTCTTCAATACAGTGACCAAGCGGAAGCTCTGCATTCTGCAGCGATCGAGCGTAATTTCCAGCTATTTCACCTTGAACGCATCCCTATTGTTCAGAGACATCAGAGAACCTGCTTTTTCCACAAA
Organism: Haemonchus contortus; assembly: GCA_000469685.2. NCBI lineage: Eukaryota > Metazoa > Nematoda > Chromadorea > Rhabditida > Trichostrongylidae > Haemonchus > Haemonchus contortus. The sequence goes on from LS997565.1 coordinate 43,569,703, forward strand.
AGAAGGGGGAAGAAGGGCAAAAGCGTTGAAATTCACCCTTTAGGGCGTAGAAAACTGGTAGAGATCATAAGTATCCAATACATAGGGCATAAGAACCTAAAATGTTGGGTGCCATTACGATGGCAAGACTTGCAGTAAAGTAACGTACACATCAATCACAGAAAACAAGAGCTAGTTAAATGCAACGGTCAGAGCAGTAAGCAGTTGTAAGGCAACTTGCATGGTAATCGATAACTTCGTAGAGCGATGTGGGGTAGGATCGAATCGGTGTGAGAAGCGATCTTCGCTAAACGGGCGTTCCCCACCAGACAGCTCTTGCCAGGCTTTTCGTATAGTCAATAAGAGTGGGGGTTGCCCCGAGGAGAAGCAGACAGCGAGAGTGTTCCCATTGCAAATGCACAACAACACAACAAGGACTACGTCTAGGACACTACGGCAACAATGACAGAGAAGCCGATAATCAAAACCACGTCTGGGACGGAGGGAAAAGAGGGATCAGGGCAGGGCCATGGGAATTTCAGAGTTCAAAGGGACAAAACTGAGCAATACCGTGAGGTGAGAGTATAGCACCGGAACGGAACGCATCTAGAAGAAAACCACGCCCCAAAAGCTTTTGTATCAGACAGCCCAACGTGTGTCGTCGACACAGATAATCATCACACCATATCTAGACCGCGAAAAGCAGTGATGGGGTGCCGACACGTAACAAGGTGACATAAAGTGCCATCCGGCAACATCGGGTCAAAATGAGGTCGATCAGAGTCCATAGTTCAGAAACACCGATTAGCCAGAGGTTTCAAACTCTGGACTCTGATTTTCTGAAGGGCAAACTGAGGGATAGCTATCGACAAGTCCAAGGTACATAGTCTAACAAATTCACTTTCAGTCCGGTATCTCCTGTCTAGAGCGTTATGCAAAACCTTTAGGGCTCCTAGTCGAGTTCTACTGTAGCCCATACGCTGCCGTACCGGGGAACTACACATCCTTCAAACCCTGTGCCCCATTCTTAGACGGAACAAGTTGAGAGGGGTAGGGGGAATGGAAAACATAGTTAAGAATGCGATTTTTTCCAACGTGATCAGGATTTTCACCGTTTTCACAGAACTGGGCATTTTCAGAGAAACACCTCGGTCAGAGTGAGCCCCGCTTCGAGCTTGTTATCCGAGAAAGTTGCCAAGAATCACCCGAGCAAGCCTTTGTAGATATTCAAAGATCTTCAACATAAAAGAAAATATGTGACTTTGACAACGCCAAAGAAAAGAATGGGCTTGATCACAATCGTGATGTCTGTCGTTGGAGGTGTAGAACCGAGCGGAAACCGGTACACCGAATCGTCATTCGTCTCTATACAGCTGCGACCAGACCTATTTGGAGATAGTCACGTAGGCAAGCAACGCTGTTGATAGTCAACCAGAAAGTGATATCATTTGTAAACAAAAACAGCGACTCTGCCTTCGTGGCTGTCTCCGTATCGGTCTGACTGTCACTGTACAAATACTGATGGTATTTCGATAAATGGCCTGATATGGAGCCACACAGCGTGAATTATACTGTTATATTTGTATAATCTTTCGAAAGAAAAATCACAGCTGAGTAAACAATTAGGTCGATAGATAAATAAACGAATAAATAAATACACAATCCAGGTTAAAAACATTGCTTCACAAGTAACTAATCGGCTTTGACTTCGGGATCAGCGAAACTGTCGGTTGTTTCGAGTTACACTATAGGCAGTGAAGTGGTTTTTGTTATTGTTTACTCAACTCATGGGAAAATCAAAGTCTTAAGCATTTAACCATCTTTCATGAAGGTTCGTTGGTGGAGGATCTCTTAGAGGGCAAGATCTTTTTGACGGTGGAGCCCCAAACAAACCCTTGCTCCCTCCTACCCCTTCTTTGTACCACATTCACCGTGCAGCCGCCGAGGTGAGCGTACGGGGTACTTCCAGGAAAGAGTCAAAGCTATAGAATGAATGCCGATACACTTCCCCCTATTGATTGGCTGTTGAGCTTGAAATATGCCGATATCGAATATTAATGAAACAGACAGATTCACCGAGAGGATTTCAGGGATCCCCTTAGACGGGATAATGTAACTCGCCGCTTGAAAGGTTGATCCCTTCAAGTATGTCTTGGTCGTCTCGTCAGTCAAGAATGGTCAGAGCGATGGAAACGGTGAATACGGGTGTTTTTCGAAGATAGGAACTCCTCGAGGGGAATCCGTTCCACCTTTAAAGTGGAAAAATGAATGAATATGACGATTGATTTGCTGAGGCGAAAGCAGCGACCAGCGACAATCTATACGAATGGCGTTAAGCTCCGATAAGTGAGATGAGGACGATGAGAGAGAGGAGACAAGGAGAGAGGGGTTTCCCGTTCACTGAAAGCCCGCCTCACGGGTGGAAGGAGTGATGCAGCCGATATTACTGCATCTATCTGCAAAGCCATCACTTGAGCCTTTCGGGTATGTACCCTAGCGATGAAGACCCTTTTCTTTTTGGGTGGTAGCTCGATTGCAAAAATACTTCATTCATGTGAAAGTCCGCACCTCAATCGGAGACGAAGTTTAATGGGCACAGTTCAAAAAGGCAATCGACTTTTCAGATTGCAATGAGCATCTGATTGTGAGCCTTGTCTGGGGCCGTGCGGATTTCAGCACAGGTTTTTGTTTCAGGTTATGGCCTTCTAGAAGGGATAACAAAAAGGGAAAAAAGAAAACTATGAAAAGTTTTTTCTGTAATTGGTACTTGTTCACGCTAATTCATTTCAGGATACCGAATTCGAATGCATAAGGAGATTCGCTTTTATATACGGAGCTAGCATACAGTAGCGCTCAAAAGTATTCGGCCAACTTTAACTTGCCGTAACTTTTTTCCCAGTGGAGCAAAGCTCATGAAATTTTGATATGTTTAGCTGAAGCATGTTGTACACTGTCCAACACTACTTGTCCGCAAAACAGCCATATCCACATACTGATGGGAGGCGTTTATAGACTATGCTGAAAGCAATTTTGTGACGTCTGCGGTTATGCGGACCTTATGTACATTTTTCTTCTCTACCGGGTTCGGCATTGGCGCTTGTACACCTAAGACATGGCAGAAAGGAAAGGACTCCTAGAAGGACCACAATTCGTTTTTGGCAGTTGATTTTTCTCGAGCCCTTTTGGTTATCTGGAACATGATCAGATTGCAGGTTAATAGTGGTGAATATTTACACTACACCAATGCTACACATATTGAAATTTCGCTTGATTAGATCCAGTAGGAGAGGAGTTATGACTGAAAAGAACGAGTGAAGAAGTATTCGACTGAATACTTCTGAGCGCTACTGTACATGTATAATGAATACAAAGGCAGCTGTATAATAAATAAAATCAGAAAGTTTTGCAATTTTTTTATTTTGGATATGACTCACCACAGCATCAATAGCATCATGGTAGTGACAGCGATTCTATTCAAGCAATACTGTTTACCAAAAGGATTGAGGGTTACAGTCGAAAGTGAATAGATTGTTTAAATCGTAACACTGATACAAATGACGATTGTACGGGCATTATGTATAGCAGCTGTTAACCGCAGTTAAACTTGATTATCACTATTGCAAATTCTTGGACGCACAATGAGTTGAAAAACTCCATAGCTACAACTCTTGCCTGTATTAACAACATATGAAGTAGTCGTATAAAAGGCGTTCTCCCAATCTTATCAGGTTTTGCAAGACTTATCATTTAATAAAATTAATTCATTAAACAAGCCTCGTATGCTTACGTTGGATCTATTGTAGGAAGTTATATGTACGTTAGAATTGCGTTAGAATAAGAATAAGATGAGGTGCGATAATATAGGTTTGTAGGAGAATCCCTCTCGTTAGCTGTTTATTGAGTACGGAAGCTTCCTTCATTCCAAGTTGCCAAGTACAGCAATCGAGAAAATCATTTGACATGTCGAAGTTCCAGAAGCCTTTGTGAAGAATTGATGGCATTTGAAAGATGTCGGAATTGTTTGCTGATACTGTTTACTGTTCGTTTTTGCCCAACTATAATCGGAGATGAGGTTTTAAGTTTCCCAGTCATCAGAAACTGAACTGGGATCGAGAGCGGAGTCGAGGTGGCGGGCAACACCTTAACGACTTCTTTTCTCGCTATGCTATGGCATGGAATGCATAAACTAAAACCTTGAATGAGTCCTAATTTCATTACAGAAAAGGAAGGGAGGCTCTCTTAGTAATAGCGAGCAGCTCAAGTGCTGTGGCATGCACTTCAATGCCACACAAAACAGTTTGAACAGTACTTACAATTAGAAGTACATATGTAATAGTTTCACAATAGTTTAGAGGAGCTCGTCTATGTACAAGTAGTTGACTTAAACTCTTTTGATGGATAGGCATTTAGCGTGGGCCAACCACAGTTGCATTCAAAAGATAGACTTGGGATGAGCGCTTGAAATTCTCATATAACCATGCTAGTTTTGATTCAATGTCAACCAACTAATAAGTGTTTTTCCTTCAGCAGAGTACTTCAAATTTTATTTCATGTCACGCTATCATTCACAGAATTTACACGATTTTGCACAGTACTCCTTAGCAATCTTAGTGTAGCCCTTGGCTTTGCAGAGGATCTCACCTTCTGGGGTCGTGGATTTTGCCATGTAGTCGCAGAATCTTGAACCCGCTCGAGTACTACTGCCTTGTCAGTGCACTCCTGAACGAAATCATGATGCAGTTCATTCAGAAATCGTTTCAGTTCAGGATGCTGTATGTAAACGGTTTGCTTGTAACTCAACGGAACCGTGACAATCATCTATAATTCAATTTGCTCCAGTCACCAAAGTATAATATATAGGAATGATTTCAAGACTCACTCCCTTGGCTTGTGCCTCAGCTGTGAAGGCGTCGAGCACTAGAAGAGCGCAGATGAAGTAGAAGAGCATATTCAAAGCCTTTGAGCTTATGGTGTAGCTTGCAAGTGGGCACTATTTATAGTCGGTTATTGCTGCGTTTAATCAGGCAATGACAATGAAGACAAATATGGATGGATGCCTGGCATCTTCTCAAATATCGCACACTTTGTCTTGATCCTATCCATTCAATAAAAATCAACCGATCTAGTTGAGATCTTACAGAAAAACTGCTCACTCGTTTGAATTCTCTGCAGTTGAGGGATCTTCGGAGAACACCAAAGTTGTGTTCTTCTATGCAGTTAACGAAATACAATTTACAAAAGGCAAATTACCACCTCGGAATTATTGCCAATCGAATCGTCCCACTATTTTTTTGGAGGGCAGGGAGAATTCAATCCAGGACCGGCGAGACTAGAAGTTTAGCTATCACCCACTATTAGCAGCTCAACCTCCAGAACTGGTTGGTTCTCTGCCCAGATGAGTTTTGGAAGATTGCAAACACTTACAAAATTGGGTCATCTCTCTTAATGATTAACGCAGAAACAGTGTTATGGTATGAAAATGAGGAAATTTTAAAACCATCCCTCATCTCTTGTTTCGGTATTTCCATATTCAGGGTCCTTCGATTCGTCTCTATTGCTCGCCAAGTAAACTTTGAAACAGTAAACCAAGCATGTCGGTCAAGCTGATTGGGCTATAAAAGCGTGAAATGTTGCCATCTCGTCCTATATTGGATAAAACTGTCAAGACTGCTAGACAGAAGCTTCTACCTCCAGAATGGGAGCAGTGCGGGCTTGATCAGAGCTGAGAACTCAGCTGCCCTATTTGTGGGCATACTTGCGCTATGACACCCACACCGCGAGAGTACTTTGATGGAACAGACTGGGTTTTTCATGAAAGGTCGAATGAGTTGCTTTAATCTCTATCGGTCTTGCAAAGTACTCTCTCTAAATCCATGAGTAGTTGCAAGATATTTCGCATAATTAAATATAATTTTCACTGTCCTTGCCTGATCAAACGCAAACGCAACCCTGATTCCATATAAATAGTGCTCCCTTACAAGCTATCATCATCACCGGCTCATCAGCATTGAATATGTTCTTCTACTTCCTCTGTGCTCTTCTGCTGCATACCGCATTCACATGTGCCCCAAAAGCCCCTGAGGTAAGTGTCAGAATCGCTCGGATAGCACCAACGACAGACAAACATACTCTACAAAATGGAAACTTATCTGAATGACCTAAAACACGAACATTCCACCTTGCTCAGTATCTTATGGGCGCCATCAACTTCTGGAAGGGTTTTTCTCTATATTTTTCCATTTCAGAAATGCACGGACAACGTAAATGGGACCAGAGCAGGCAACAGGTTTTGCGAATACATGGCAACATCTAAGACCCCGGAAGGTCAGATCTTATGCACAGCAAAGGGCTATGACGAGGTTGCTAAACAGTACTGTGCGAGAACATGTGGGTACTGTAAGCATAACGTGACAAAGGCGTGAAAAAATAAAAATTTTCTCGTAACCTGCCTTCATTTCTCTCTTTATGCTCTCCCTTATAATTTCTGAAGTTACAGTGAGGATGAAAAATCAGTACAGCAGTCGGCTGAGCTAGGGACCAGTTGACAAGCGATAGTTAGCGAATTCGAGCGGGTAGGCATGATCTAGGAAGAAAAAAATCATTATACTCGAAAGCCCACTCTCAAAAGAGGCAATCTCATGACTCGCCTGCTATGACTTTCCGATGTATAAATATTATACATTGTCCAATGGATCTCACATCATGCTTAATAAAGGAGAAAAACTCCCTTCGGCTTTCCTACTACATCAAGTCTTGTCTGGATTCACAATGCAGCGCGCCTTGTTGCATGAATAGATTAAACGAATTCAACTGAAATGATTGGGTTATACGTTAAGTTTCGACCGGTTGCTGATGTCGAATGAGGTACGAAATTTCGCACAGGTCACGTCCGTTTATCAAACAACATATTCTCATCCTGCTCCCCTTTCTCATTCTGCTCAATGATGGTTTGCCATTTTTTTCTTGAAGAATCGTTATACCACTCTGTAGAACATTCCAGGCTCAGGACTAAAGCTGTTCTGGGAGCATTTTGCAGTCCTCCGATGAATTAAGAAGTCCAAGAAACGAATTCTGCAGGGACCTGAACAAGGATAGTTCGAAGGACTTAGGGTACGCTGTACCTTCCGAGTTCCAGAAATGTTCGACGAGTGGTGGACGTTACTGGTTTCGCCCAGGCGAATCGAATCAACGGTACGAAAGGTGATGCAGATTTTAGGTGGTGTGTTAATCAATTTGCCATGATGGGCTGTCCTTTTTCATTGAAGGCGGAATGGAAGTGGAAAAAATAGCTTTCACACATTTGCATGGCTTTCGAGTCCGAAATTAATTTTTTTTGAGCGTGCCTTTTTAACAAAGCTCTGCTCGGCAAGTACGTAGGTTGACTTTTATACTCCGGGATTACGGAACAAAAATAAATGTTAATTAGTGAAAATCGCCTCACTGCCTTTAAAAACATTTCCCATCAAAATCTATACACTTTTGCATGCGTTCGAACCGATTGTCGAAGCACTTTTGCCACTCTGATTGAGGTAGCTCTGAAACATGGATTCTGAACGCATCTGCGGCTTCTCCAAGTGTCGAAATACGTTGCCCATTCATTTCATTATTTACGTACGGGATAAGAAGAGGACTATATGGCTGATGACTCATCAAATCGTTGTTTTGAGTGCTCAAAAATGCAGTTGTTCGAGCCGATGTGTGGGAGCTCGCATTGTCGGGGCGAAGAGTGATCCGTCTTCAGCAGTTGCTTCTCCTGATTTTTTGGAAAACCAGTGGCAAACAAAGGGTCGTATACCACTCAGAATTGACTGTTCTGCTTGTTCTAGTGGTACGGTTGCGACATGTCCATTTTTTCTAGAAACAAACAGGCGACCACTCGCTTTTAAGTCCTTCGTGCGCGGACAACTTTCGTTAGACCCATGTTGAGATACCCATACGGTCGACTGCTGTTCACTTTCGGGCTCATACGCATAAACCCATGATCCATCATCAGTTACGATGCTATAGAGGTGTTTCGAAGCACCGCGATCGTATTTTTAAGCATTTCTTTCGACCAACCCACAATTTCAAATTTTGATGGATCAAGTTTTTCTATAGTCAAATGTTCATGCAATATCAAATGTATGCTGGTCTCTCCAATGCCTAAGGATGTACCAATCTCACGATAGGTCACATGACGATCTTGCAATAGCAGTTCGCGCCCAGCATCGGAACAAGGACTGATTTTGGAGACCTCCACGAAATTCGTCTTGAAGTGAATTACGACCTCGGTTGAATTCGCCATACCATCGATAGCCACTGAATCTTGATAGAGCATCATCGCCAAAGAGGAAGAGGGAGGTTAAGGATGAAGGAGCTCTGGCCTAAGTGAGGGGTGGAGGCGTGAAGGGCCTGAGTAATTTTTTAAGTTAGTGTAAACAACATAAAGAGTGCTCATATGTCAAAACGTTCTGCGTACGTATAACCTCAAAAATGTCAAACTTCACGATGGAGGTGTCATTTGCCAGATTGCAACACCAGGTTTGCTCGATCCCGAAATATAAAAGGCAACCCTAGTGGATGATGTCCAGATTACAGAACAAGCTGGGAAGGACATAATTTTGCGTACACGGAAATGTCAGTACATAAAGGTTTTTATTAAATTTTTCTCTATTTTTTTTTCTCGATGAACATAATCTGCAGGCTGTAGTACTCTCACTACAGTTTTTCCACTCACAGGTCCGGTATTTTCGATGAACAGCATTCCTTCTCTGCCTGCGCCGGGCTCAAAATGCTATAATATGCTTCTGATTGGAAAACCCTGTTTTCTGAAAAGAAAATCCTTTTTTTCTGACGAATTAATGGACTTCGGAGGAGTATAAGGTTTCGTTAGACCAATCTTACATCTGTCCTAGATTTGACCCTCTTACCATTCGTGTTGGGTAACGGGCCACTTCCTGTCACGCCACCTCCGGCTATGCCTGCGAATACATATCTCATATCAAATTAAACATTAGGCATCTCATGATGACGTGTTTTTTCATACCTATAAGGTTTTTCAAAGATTATCATTTGATCGATGAAATAACTTGTCAGGGGCTTACAAACCCATGTTGGATCTACTGGAGAGTGTTGAGCATTGTTCTTTTGTTCCTACACGAGGAAAGGAAGCAAACAATTTGAATTGAAAAAAATGAGATGAGGTGGGAAAAGGTCTTAAAAAGATTTCTCCCAAGGTGTTTTCCGAGTCAGTGTCTTCTTTCATTTCAGGTTGCCTCTTTTCCGCAGAAGTCACGAATACATCTTGACCCTTTTAGAGTTCATAGGTTTTTGTAAAGTACTATTGGTATTGAAATGATGTCCAGATCGTTTATACTTGTTGTTTATTTTTTGATTTTGTTCAAACTGTCATCGGAAACGACGCATTTTTTTCCAGTACCCGAATGTCCAAAAGCATAAGAAGGACTTTTCCATGCAACAACCGAAACCGTTCTGTAGTTCTTCTTCCGTGAAGCTGCGTTACACATAATTTAACATCCTGACTGTTCCTATATGCCGTGAAAGGCAGCGGTCGGTGTCAAGAAAAGTTTGCCTGAGTGGCACTCTTCTCTATAACTAAAGAAACCGTTAGAAAATTTCTCTACTCAGACAAAGATTCTCTCCATCTGGGCCCGATGGTGCAGGTGAGGGTCGAGATGTTGTGATTGCAACGGCTGTCTCACAGCTTAAGACAAGGAGATGGAGCCTTCGATTATAGCAGGGAAGCTGCTTCGCCATAAACGGCTTCTCTTGCTGTTGCTGCTGTGGAGATTGCATCAAGTTTACTTCGAATGAGGCGGTTCCCTCTGTGCAATTCAGAAAGAAAGCTCTTCCATTAGACTTCACAACCACGCAGAATTGAGATAGTCAGAATGTAAATTTAGTTTGTCCACTGATTCATTGAAAGCACAGTTCACGATAATTTTGAGGTACCCTTTTTAGGTTGAAAAGCGGAAGTGTTAATGTATGGAAGTACATCGGTGGCGAAGTAAGCGAGAAAAGCCGCTCACTCCAAGGGTTTTTAAAAGCAGTGGAAGTAAAGGTTGTGCGAGATCGTCGTGACGAGGATGGCATACAAGGGGTGTTTGAACGAGATTCAGCTTTTTACCATTGCGCAAAGAGATAAGTAGATCACACCGAAATTGTCCGAAACCGCCTTTCTTTTTCAAGGCTATGACAAGTGGTTCGATCTCCCTACGTAGGAGTCTTTTGAGACAGTGCAGCCTCCACAAAGCCGTTGAAACTTATCCACTATAGGTGTGGCATTCACACGATACACATATACACATCTCTGGCCCCTTATTGTGCCCTACCCAGGCCTTAAACGACCTTATAGCGGCATGCATGGCACAGGAGGAATTAGAATTCATGCTAAAAGGAAATCTCAGAAATCATTTTTATCGTGAACTGTGCCTTCAAAGCTTGTCGGCGTAAAATAACCGGCAAACCATGCTGTATCTAAGAATAGGTCCTAGGGGAACGTTCGAAGAACATGTGATCACGTCCTGAGCCGAATGTGCAATACAAGCTGCTCTGCCTTCGAAAGAAACTTTCAAATTTTATTTCACTCAACGCTATCATTCACAGAGATTACACGATTTTGCACAGTACTGTTTAGCATACTCAGTGTAACCCTCGGCGGTGCAGAGGATCTCCCCATTTGGGGTCTTCGATGTTGCCATGTATTCGCAAAATTTTGAACCTGCTCGAGTACTAACTGCCTTGTCCTTGCACTCCTGAATGAAATAATGATGCAGTCCATTCAGAAGTCGTTTCAGTTCAGGATGCTGTATGTGAACGGATTGCATTTATTTCCAGAGAACCGTTACAATCATCTACAATTCAAGTTGCTCCAGTCATCACAGTATATAAGAATGATTTCAAGACTGACTCCCTTAACTTGTACCTTTGCTGTGAGGGCGTTGAGCAATAGAAGAGCACAGGCGAAGTAGAAGAACATATTCAAAGCCGATGAGCTGTTGGAGGTAGCTTGTGAGTGGGCACTATTTATACGAAATTACTGCTGCGTTTAATCAGGCAACAACAGCTAAGGCAAACATAGATGGATGCCTGGAAACTTCTCAGATATTGCAGACTCTGTTGAACTTTATTTATCCAATAAAAACTGAATGCCTAAAAATGAGATCTTACAAAAAATCGCTCACTCGTTTGAGTTCGTTGCACTTGAGGTATCTTTGAAGTGTGAGGTTGTCTATTCTGTGACAAATTGCAAGTCTTTTTTTTCGGAATACCTGCCGATCGAATCTTCCAACTGTTCGTTTTAGGAAGCCTAGAGAGATGTCAATCAAGATTGCGAGAGTCTTCAAATTCAGCTATTACACGTGAGCAGCACCTTAACCACTGAATGAGCAGCGCCCCAATCTAGGTTTTCGGGGGGTTCGTAAAAGAGTGCAAAATAGTTCTCTCTTTATAAATGATAATGTGGCGAGAGTGTCAGGGTAAGAGGACAAAGCCACCTTTTATTTCTCTTTTCCGTACTCCCACGTTCAAGTTCTGCAAAAGTCCGAAATATCGTTATCTCTTCCAATTTGAGATATAGGCGCTAAAAATGCAGATTAAAAGCTACCATCTGCAATGGACTTGTCGAGCACTGAAGACTCAGTTGCCTTTTTTGTATACATACGCTATGACACCCACGCCGCGAGAGCACTTTGATGGAACAGACTGGATTTTTCATGAGATGTTGAGCTGCTTTAACTTCTATCGGTCTCGCAGAATGATTTTCCCATATTCCTTGGCACCTGCAAGATATTTCGTATAATTATGTATAATTTTCACTGTTCTTGCCTGATCAAACACAAACGCAACCCTGTTCCATATAAATAGTGCCCACTGCAAGCTATAATCATTACCGGCTCATCAACATTGAATATGTTCTTCTACTTCCTCTGTGCTCTTCTACTGCATAACGCATTCGCATGTGCCCCAGGAGCCCCTCAGGTAATTGTTGGAATCACTCGGATGTAGCACCAGCGACAGACAAACATACTCTACATAATGGAAACTTATCTGAAGGACTCCACCTTGGCTCAAAATCGCCATTAATTTTTCGAAGGGCTTTCCTCTCTATTTTCCCATTTCAGAAGTGCACGGACAACGTAAATGGGACCAGAGCAGGCAACAGGTTTTGCGAATACATGGCAACATCTAAGACCCCAGAAGGTCAGATCTTATGCACAGCAAAGGGCTATGACGAGGTTGCCAAACAGTACTGTGCGGAAACATGTGGGTACTGTGACAAAGATCATGTGGGTAACGTGACAAAAGTTAAGGCGTGAAAAAATAAAAATTTTCTCGCAACTTCCTTAATTTCTCTCTTTGTGCTCTCCCTTTTCAGAGTTTATGATTTTGGAACTTACAGTGAGGGTGAAAAATCAGTATCAGCAGTCGGTTGAGCTATGAACCACCTGACAAGCGATAATTAGCAAATTCGAGCAGGTAGGCATAATTTAGGAAGAAAGAAATCATTATACTCGAAAACTCATACTCAAGGGAGGCAATCCCATGACTTGCCTGATAGGACCTTCCGATGTCGACACACATTGTCCATTGGATTTCACATAAACTTTTTCAACAACATCAATTATTTTCTGACTTTACAGCACAGAACACCTTGAGTGCATGAATGAATTTGAGCCGATTTCTCATGTAAGTGCATTCAACTCACAGACGATTGTACTGTAATTATTTCAACATTGTTGAAACATTACATTACATTTAAAACAATCACAACATCAATCATAGTGTGCAAATCATGTCGTAACATGACTCGACACGTCAGAAGTCGACCCGCCAACACTCTTAATGTCACCGCGACCAGCCTGAGCCACTATCCTACTATATATAACGCGCTAAGTGTGTCTGTTGGTTTGTCTGTGTGTGTGTGTGTGTGTGTGTTTGTGTGTGTGTGTGTGTGTTTGACCGGAAATTCATAACTCCGGACCCCGTCGACCTAGAGAGTTCAAATTTCGTAGGTGTAAGGGGGGCAGGATGGGAACACTAATGGTGGGCGGTAGTGCCGGACTCCGCCCACAGGGGGCGGGGTTTGTGCGAAATAAACGTTTGAGCGCAAATTCATAACTCCGGTCCCCGTCGACCTAGAGAGTTCAAATTTTGTAGGTGTAAGGGGGGCAGGATGGGGACACTAATGGTGGGCGGTGGTGCCGAACTCCGCCCACAGGGGGCGGGGTTTGTGCGAAATAAACGTTTGAGCGCAAATTCATAACTCCGGTTCCCGTCGACCTAGAGAGTTGAAATTTGGTAGGTGTAAGGGAGCAGGTTAGGAACACTTATAGTGGGCGGCGGGGCCGGACTCCGCCCACAGGGGGCGGGGTTTGTGCGAAATAAACGTTTGAGCGCAAATTCATAACTCCGGTCCCCGTCGACCTAGAGAGTTCAAATTTGGTAGGTGTAAGGGGGCAGGTTAGGAACACTTATGGTGGGCGGCGGGGCCGGACTCCGCCCACAGGGGGCGGGGTTTGCGTGAAAAACTTAAACTTGGACATATAGCGTTCAAATTTGACATGAGCCCAGGAGACAGGATAAGAGCACTCATGGTTGGTAGCAGGACCGGACTCCGCCCACAAGGGGCGGGGTTTGCGTGAAAAACTTAAACTTGGACATATAGCGTTCAAATTTGGTAGGGGTACAGGCGGCAGGATGGGAACACTCATGGTTGGTGGCAGGACCGGACTCCGCCCACAAGGGGCGAAGTTTGTGCGGAAAATCGTAACTGCAGTTCCCGTGGACCTAGAGCGTCCAAATTTGGTAAGATTACCCAAGATAGGCTGGACACGCTTATAATGGGTAGCAGGATTGAGCTCCGCCCACAATGGGCGGGTTTCGGGCAGAAATTCATAGCTCCTGTTCCTGTAGACCTTCGAAGTTCAAATTTGGCATGAGCACAGGAGACAGGATAAGAGCACTCATGGTTGGTGGCAGGACCGGACTCCGCCCACAAGGGGCGGGGTTTGTGTGAAAAACTTAAACTTGGACATATAGCGTTCAAATTTGGTAGAGGTACAGGCGGCAGGATGGGAACACTCATGGTTGGTGGCAGGACCGGACTCCGCTCACAGGGGGCGGGGTTTGTGCGAAATAAATGTTTGAGCGTAAAGTTATAACCTCTGTCCCAGTGGACCTAAAGCGCTCAAACTTGGTAGGAGTACAGGCTGCAGCATGGGAACACTTATGTTGGGTGGCGGAGCCGGACTCCACGCACGGGGGGCGGGGTTTGTGCGAAAAATCGTAGCTGCAGTTCCCGTGGACCTAGAGCGTCCAACTTTGGTAAGATTACCCAAGATAGGATGGGCACGCTTATAATGGGTAGCAGGATTGAGCTCCGCCCACAATGGGCGGGGTTTGGGCAGAAATTCATAGCTCCTGTTCCTGTGGACCTTGGAAGTTCAAATTTGGCATGAGCACAGGAGGCAGGATAAGAGAACTCATGGTGGGTGGCAGGACCGGACTCCGCCCACAGTTTGGCTAGAAATTCATAACTCCTTCAGGGGCGGGGCTTGCTGAGAAATGTCAAGATGGACCTAGAGCGACCAAACTTGAAAGAGTACAGGAGGCAGGATAGGAACATCGATGGAAGGTTGCAAGGCGAAACTCCGCCCTAAAAGGCTGGGCGTGAATAAATACTATTGATTCGGACCCAGACCGTTGAAACTCGAGGACGCAAGGAGTCGGCTGGGAACAATGATGGTAGCTAATATAGTAGACTCAACCGCGATGAAGTATCTGAATACTTTTTTCTCTGAGTAATTGCATTTGTGATGTTATGCGATGTTCTATTTGGACACAGCGAAGATGGCTTACAGAAAAAATCGCTCATGACTCGGAGCTAATACTGAGGGTGTAGAGCTTTCAAAGAAAAAGGAGAATCCGGAGTGTTATTTACGCATAGCAAATTTCTCACAGGAAGGGGGAGCGCCCGGCGTAGCCGGGCGAACATATAAGAAGGAGGGAAGCCCGGCGTTAGCCGGGCGGCCCGACTGGTCAAATGATAGGCCGTAATTGCACGTATGCAATCGACCTAATGGCGCAGAGGGATGCTTGCTCATGTCTGCTCTCGACTGGGATTCGTTGAGGTTCGGATCCGCCGTCGTGCACACTGCTTGCAAACGCTGAAACGGCTTTGTTGGCGAGCAATGTGCGCTGCACTGGGCTAATTGGGCTGGTTCTTAAGGTCAGCGACCCCCCCCCCCTCCCGTCCCCGTAAAATGGGGAGATGGGGGGTGGCAATTCAAAAGTAGTGGTGTTGGACATGCAAAACGTTAGGTTCCAAGTGATTTGAAGTAGTTCCATGTAAGTTTGGTACTCCAAGTCGAACAGCATTTCTCACAGCGTCTTTCTGCCAGTTACATACCATCACGTGTCGCCTGGCGCTCTTGAATGGACCCGGCAGTAGTGAAGGTAATGAGCCAATAGAGATCGATGGCGAGGGGTCAGTCAGTGTTGACCACATATCTAAGGCTAAACTATAATATTAGTAAGTATTCTTTGAATCACATAATCGAAACATTAAAATTAGTGGAAAACTAACTTGTACAGTAACGCTCAAAAGTCTTCGGTGAAATGGTTCTTCAGCCGTACTTTTCAGTCGTAACTCCTTTCCTACTG
This sequence comes from Haemonchus contortus, assembly GCA_000469685.2. Lineage (NCBI taxonomy): Eukaryota > Metazoa > Nematoda > Chromadorea > Rhabditida > Trichostrongylidae > Haemonchus > Haemonchus contortus. The sequence continues at coordinate 43,585,345 of LS997565.1, forward strand.
GATCTAATCTTGCGAAATTTCTACATTTGGAGCATGGGTGTACTGTGAATATTCACCTCTATTAACTTGCAATCTGATCGTGTTCCAGATATTCCAAAAAGCATGAACTTAAAATCGACTGAAAATATAGATGATGGTCCTTCTAGAATCCCTTTTCTTTTTGTCATGTCTGAAGTGTACGAGCGGTAATGCTGAACACAATAGATGAGAAGAATGCACATAAGGTGCGAATAATTGCAGACGTCAACAACTTTAGTTTTAGCAAAATCTGCTACCGCAACGAACACCTTGCTCTAACTGTGGATATTGCAGCTTCGCAGTCAAGTAGTCTTGGATAAGGTGAAATATGCTCTAATTAAACATATCCAAATTTCGCGCGATTTGGTCTACTAAGAAAAAAGTTATGAACGAAAAAGCGTCGAAGCAATTCACCGAAGACTTTTGAGCGCTACTGTATTTCATGAAATGAACCTCTGAGAAGACTAGTGAACTGCCTTCAGCTAAAACTTATGAAGGGCATTAAAATGACCAAATTCCCATGCTCTTCTTAAATATGGGTCATATAAGCTTATAAAAACTGAGCACGAAATTTCAACTAAAGTGGAGTGCTCTTGATGGTATTATGTACTCAGTTAACACCTCAGGTACTTGAAGACTCATTCTTCGATATTCGTTAAAGTGAAGCTGCAAAGTTCAAGGAAATCAAAAATTATGATATGGCTGGGTCTCCGTGAGCAGGATTATCCATTGGACTTCCATTCAGCATAAATGACTGAAAAAGTATGAAATATCTGAAAAATGGTAATTTGAATGACCGAATTAAACTGAAAGTGTTTGCATTCTATCATGAATGGTATCAAAATGTTCATGATTCTCTGCTCTACTTGAATATGGTGCCATTCATGCCTTTTCAAAACTGAGAACGAAGTTTTTAGCTGAACTGGAGGGTTTACGATGGTGTTGTATCCGCAAGTAACACCTCAGGTGCTGACAGACTCATTTGTGGCATTTCCTGGGAATAAAGGCGAAAGTTTTAAGAAAATCGAAAGTTTATCACATGGCTGGATTGTTCAGGACAAGGGCTTTCCGCTGGTCTTACTTACAACTTGATTGGAGTACTTTAGGAAAAGTTATGGCAAAGCGACAGTTTGCGACGGATTAATCCGTCGGTTGACTACAAATTAGTAGCAGTATTGTAGACTGGGCAAAAAAATCCGCACACAACAGATCCGTTTACTATTCAACATGCTCTCTTCCTTAGCCCCTTTCTGTTTCTGTGGGAGAATAGTAATCCAGCTCCTCAGAACGTTTCTGACTCACAGTTGAAGCCGTTCTGATTGCATTTTGCATTCCTCCAAGGAGTCAATAAAATTCTGAGAACGATTTCTGAAAAGATCTTAACAAGTGATAGCCTGCTGGACTTGGGGTAGGCGGTGATATCCGAACCCCAAAAATGTTTGACGAGTGATCAAACGAAAGGAATGGTATGATGCCTCGTGTAGCTCAAAAGCTACAGGTACAACCGGGGACGTTACTGGTCTCGCCCTAGCGGATCGAATCAACAGTACGACAGGTGATGCAGGTTATTGGTGGTGTGTTGATCAATTTGCCCTTGTTAAACTATCCAAATCTGAATGACGGCTTGTCCTTTTAATATGAAGGCGGACAAACAACTGCCACACACTCGCATAACTTACACAAGGTTCAGAATCAGTTTTGTATGTGCCTTTCTAACAAAGCTCTTCTAGATTGGTAGATTCTGTTCGGATAACAAAACAGGCTGAGAAGGTCATTGTTCCTTCAGTATGGAAGCCTATAAATGGTTTTCCTTTTATCCCTTAACTTCTCGATAAACATAATCTATAGGTTTTATGCGACTGGTACTACTCTCACTACAGCTCTTTCCACTAACGAGTCCGGTATAGTCGACAAACAGCTTGTCTTCCCTGCTTGCACCGGACTCATTATAAAATTTTCTTGGTTAAAAAGCTTACTCTTAATAAAGAATTCATTTTCGTGTTCAGTTAATCGACCTTGGAATAATTTAAGGCTTGGTGGGTCTGAGCAGACGTTGATCCAAAATTTGATTCTTTGTATTCGTGTATGGTAATGGGCCACTTGCCACTACGCCACCTGCAGTCATGTGTGAGATATTACACATCACACAATTAGGTATTTTATGAGAACGTGTTTTTCCATACCTATCAGGTCTTTCAATGATTATCTTTTGATGAAATGTACCTATCTTACTAAGGGTTGGCTGTGCAAGTTGTTCTGCCTTTGAGAAAACTTTTTAAACTTTATTTCTTGTCACGTTATCTCTGACAAAAACCGCACGATTTTGCGCAATACTCTTTTGCAACCTGCTCGTAACCCTCGGCCGTGCAGAGAATCTTACCATCTGGGGTCTTCGATGTTACCATGTATTCGCAGAATCTCGAACCCGAACTAGTCCCAACTGCTCTGTCCCTGCACACCTAAAAGGAATCATGACGCAGTTCAATCACAAATTTTTGGAGCTCATGGGATGCTATATGTAAGTGGATTGCTTATAATTTCACGAAACCTAATCAACTCCATAGTTAAAAGTGCTCCAGCCACCAAAGTATATACGGATAATTTCAAGACTGACTGAACCCTTGACTCCCTTGACTTGTGCCTCAGCTAGGAGGGCGTCAAGCAGTAGAAAAGCACAGATGAAGTAGAAGAACATATCCGGAGCCGATGAGCTACTGGTGGTGGCTTGTAAGTGGGCACTATTTATAGGGAGTTATTGCTGCGTTTAATCAGGCAACGACAATGAAGACAAATATGAATTCGTCTTTTCTCAAATATTATAGACCAGTTCGTGATTTAGTCGATTCTATGAAAATTGAATCGATCAAGTTAAGATCTCACAGAAAAACTGCTAATACGTTTCAATTCTTTGGAGTTGAGGGATCTTCTAAGTAGCATAAAGTAGTGCGATTTCACCTTCTTTTCGAAAATACTCCTTATCATTCCGGGAGCTCAAGGTTAAGGCAATGGGGATCCAGGAAGGCGAAAAGTTCAGCGTCACACGCGATGCAGCTCAATCACCCAACCAGCAGCTTTTCTGTACATCCGAGGTTTGGGGGATGGTTGCAAGAAGTATAAATCGTGCCAGTGTATGGGAATAAACCTCAGAAACCACCTTCCATTTCTTTTTCTGTATTAAAGTATTCAAAGTCAATCGATTCGTTTTTATTGCTTGTCAAGCAAACGTTGATACAGTAAACCAAGCATGTCGTTCAAGCCAAATGGGCTTTAAAAGTCCAGAATGTCGCCTTCTTTTCCTATATGGGATGCAATCACTACAAATGCAAAGCAGAAGCTACTTTGCAAACTGAGAAAGCAGTGCGTTCTTGTTCAGCGTTGAAGACTCAGCTGCTCTTTGTGGATACTTTCGTTATGACACTCACGCCTCTAGAGCACTTTGATGAAACAGATTGTGTTTTCTCATGAGTGGTGGATCAAGTCGCTTTCATTTCTATCGATTCTGCAATATCATAATTCTTAATACTTGCAAGAAGTTTCGCACGATTATGCTTGAATTTCGGTGTCTTCGCCCGATCATATGAAGCAACGATTCCATATAAATAGGGCCCACTTACAAGCTGTGATCACGAACTCATAAGCATTGAATATGTTCGTCTACTTCCTCTGTGCTCTTCTACTGCTCAACGCCTTCACAAGTGACGCAAAACCCACTGAGGTAAGTGTTGAAAAGCTCGGAGGTAGCGGACAGAGTAGACTTATACTCTCAACAACGAACTCTGAAAATACAAGCACTCCAGCTTCACTTAGTATCTTCTGAGCGACAGCAAATTTTGGAAAAGACTGTTCCCTATTCCATTTCAGAAGTGCACGGACAAGGCTATTAAAACCAAAGTGGGCTCGTGGTTCTGCGAATACATGGCGAAATCTAAGGACCCGCAAGGTCAGATCCTTTGCACAGCAAAGGGATATGACAACGTTGCAAAACAGTATTGTGCGAAAACATGTGGTTATTGTAAGTAATAACGTCACAGAAGTTTCGCTGTCTAAAAATAAACATTTTCCAAATACATGCCTTCATTACATGTTTTATGCTTCCACATTCCTAAGTTTGTGAATTGGGAATTGACAGTAGGGCTAAAGACTGAAATCAGTAGTCGGCTAAGCTAAGGACTACCTGACAAGCGATAGTTAGCGAGTGGCAGCTGGTAGGCATGAGATAGAAAGAAGGAGACCATCATGCTCAGAGACCCAATCTCAATGTGAGCAATCCTATGACTTTTCTACTAGTAGCTGCCGACGATATCATTAGATTGGCCACTGGACCATCACGTTTAACCCTTTGACGACCATGGCACCCGCCGGTGGGTGCCGCTATGATCGGCGCATGGGACCATAGCACCCAATGTCGGGAGCCACCAAGTCTTTTCCTTTATTTGCACATTTGGAACCTATTCAATATTTTCATATTTATTAGCAGACTCCGTGGTATTTATATTCAACATGGACCACGTGAATAATTTATAGGGCTTATCTATTACAAACATACATAGTCAATGGAGTAGTACTGAAAAGGTTGTGACACTTTGGCAAGAGTTGTGTGTGTCTTGGAAGCATTGGAAGCAGTACTTAGATTACATAATTTGCGACTATGTGACTGCGCGGTCGATCTCTTCATCCTCAAGTTCCTTGGGTGTTATACAAATTTCTTCTACTCACACTGCTACGGAAATTCTAACCTTCACTGCTTCCGAAACCGAAGTGCAATTCTAAGCTTCAGTTTTATATAAGATAAAATCAAATCTGATGCTTCTGTTATGCGGAAATATTGGAAATACCAGTCGGGCCGCCCAGCTAACGCCGGGCTTCCCTCCTTCTAATGGGTTCACCCGGCTACGCCGGGCGCTCACCATGATGCGCAAATAACACTTCGGATTCTACTTTTTCTTTGAAAGCTGTACACCCTCACTATTAGCTTCAAATTGTGAGCGATTTTTTCTGTAAGCCATCTTCGCTGTGTCCGAATAGAACATCGCATTATATCACAAAGGCGATTATTTAGAGAGAAAAGTATTCAGACACTTCATCGCGGCTGAGTCTACTATGTTAGCTACCATCAATGTTCCCAGCCAACTCCTTGTGCCTTCAAGCTTCAACGGTCTGGGTCCGAACTAACAGTATTTGTTCACGCCCAGTCCTTTGGGGCGGAGTTTGGTCTTGCAACCTATCATCAGTGTTCCTATCCTGCCTCCTGTATTCCTACTAAGTTTGACCGCTCTAGGTCCATTTTGACATATCTCTATAAGCCCTGCACCCTTGAGGAGTTATGATTTTCCGCTCAAACCCCCCCCCCCCCCCATTGTGCGCAGAATCCGGTCCTGCCACCTGTATTCCTACCAAATTTGAACGCTCTAGGTCCAAGTTTAAGTTTTTCACACAAACCCCGCCCCTTGTGGGCGGAGTCCGGTCCTGCCACCCACCATAAGTGTTTCCACCCTGCCGCCTGTATTCCTACCAAATTTGAACGCTCTAGGTCCAAGTTAGGTTTTTCACACAAACCCCGCCCCTTGTGGGCGGAGTCCGGTCCTGCCACCCACCATTAGTGTTCCCATCCTGTCCCCCTTACACCTACCAAATTTGAACTCTCTAGGTCGACGGGAACCGGAGTTATGAATTTGCTCTTAAACATTTATTTCGCACAAATCCCGCCCCCTGTGGGCGGAGTCCGGCCCCACCACCCGCCATTAGTGTTCCCATCCTGTCCCCCTTACACCTACCAAATTTGAACTCTCTAGGTCGACGGGAACCGGAGTTATGAATTTCCGGTCAAACACACTACACACACACACACAGACAGACAAACCAACAGACACACTTAGCGCGTTATATATAGTAGGATTGCTAAATAAGTTCATTAGGCCAGAAAATGGAATTCTCCCTAGTACCATGGCACCCACGGGTGGGTGCCAGTCAAGGAAGGGGGCGTGGTCCTATGGACGTGTCACGTCGACATCGGCATTGTGGTCAAAGGGTCAATGGACTGGCTTCAAAATAGCGCACCTTGTGAAGTTTTTGTTTCTGCCGATTTATGATGGCGACTGCGTTAAAAAAATTTGCACAAATATATATCCATCAAGTAGATAATATACTCTATGTACTACTGCTCTTCCTCCTCTTTCTGCTCAATAATGGTATATCTATATTTTCCTGGTCAACTTATTGCCCCATTTTTAAAAGGCGCTTCAGGCTTATAAAAAAACTGTTCAAGGTGCAGTTCTTCAGAAAAATAAGCGATCAACCAGGAAAAGGGTTCCATAATGATCTGGATGAATGATAGTCTGGCGGACTGTATGGCGTCCTGTCCGACCTGCAAATTTTGACAGGTGATCAAACAGAAGGATTGGTACGTCATGTATCACTCAGACATATACACGCGACATGAACCACTGAAGAGGTCACTAGTCCCTTCCAAGCAAATCGAATCAAAGGGGCGTTAGGTGATACAGGTTATATGTAGGTGGTCTGTTGATCAATTTGCCCTTGTTAAATTTTTTAAGCCTGCATGATAGGCTGTCTTTTCCCAAAGAGGCGGACTTGAAATGGGAAAATGACTCTCACACACGTGCATGGCATACTGTAATACAAAATCAGGTATGATTCTGCCTATTCAACAGGGCTCTACAAACTGAGTAGGCTGGTTTGGATGACAGAACAGGCTAGGAAGGACAGGTTCTTTCCATGCACACGTATGGAAGTCTATACAGGTTTTTCCTTTTCTCTCTTCATTTCTCGATAAACATAATCTGCGGGTTCTATGCGACTTCTATGCAAATTACAAGACTTGTTCCTGAATCGGTGTCAATCGAATTCATGCAGTAAACCAACCATGTCGTAAAAGGGCGAATGGGCTGTAAAAGTCTAAAATATCGCCATTCCTACCTATGTGATATAAAATCACTGAAAATGCGAGGCAGATGTTATTTTGCAAACTGACAGAGCACAGTGAACTTGTTCGACGCTGAAGGTTCAGCTGCTCATTTTGTGGGTACTTCCGCTGGGACACCCACGCCGCTAGAGCACTTTGATGGAACAAATTGTGCCTTCTCAGTAGTGGTTGATCAATTCGCTTCAACTTCTGATGGTTTTGCAGATACACCTATATTCTTTGAGTAGTCGGGTCGCCAGGTTTCCCTCCTTCTTATGATGGAGTTGTGATAATAGGAAGATAGCACGCTCCTTTTTTGAAAAAATGATACTTTTCGGGATCACCAAGTTCGATAGAGGAGATAGAAGGGTGCAGATGCACGCACGAGAGGTATTCAAAATGTGCCGATGCCTATGTCTTTAATTATTAGTTCCGATCTGTCGTTGTTCATCTCAATAATAATAATCCATTGAAGGTTTGACTGGTAGGCATCCAAAGCCATGAAAGGTACTTATAAATGTTCTCGAGTCATAATAACACCATTATCGGAGGTTTTTGTAGATGTACCTCCTTTTCTTCACGAATACATCACCAAATGAGAATCCAAGATTATTTAGCGGACGAATAAGTTTTGCCAAGAATGATATCAGAGCAAAGAGAAACCGTGATCCTTCATTGAATCGCAAATTTCGCTTGTTAGCGGTCTAAGCAAGAAGTGAACCAAGCTTTAGTCCAAATCAGTCTCTATCAATGCAATCACCCTTCTTGTAGAATGGAACATATCAAGGAATCAAAGCTAGATCGTAAATGACAAAGGCGCTAGGACTCAATTGGTGATTGGATCTTGCTCTCTAAGGCCTCTTCTATCATCAGTGTTCCCATACTGCCTATTCCTACTGGTTTTGTTCTCCAAGTCAGGAGTTATGGATTTTCACTCAGACATTTATTTCGCGGAAGCCCGCTCCTCGTAGGCGGAGTCTGGTCCTTCTTCCCACCATAGATGTTCCCATACAGCCACCTGTAATCCAAGTTTGAAAGCCCCAGGGCCAAATTGACTATTTCGGTGCAACCCCGCTCACTGCCTGAGCGGTCCGGTCCCGCCACCGACGATTAGTGTTGCCACCTTGCCCAGGGTACTCCTACTAAATTTTAGGTTTCTAGGTTCACGGGATAGGAGTTATGATTTTCCGAAACATTTATTTCGCGCAAACCCCGCCCTCTGTGGGCAGAGTCCGGTGTCGCCACCAACAATGTGTGTTACCATCCTCCCTCCTGTGCTCCTGCCGAATTTGAAGGTCCTAGGTCCACGGAAACAGAATCACGCTATCACTCACAGAGATTACATGATTTTGCACAGTACTCTTTAGCGTACTCAGTGTAACCCTCGGCTGTGCAGAGGATCTCGCCATTTGGGATCTTCGATGTTGCCATGTATTCGCAACACCTCGGACCCGCTCGAGTACCAACTGCCTTGTCCTTGCACTCCTGAAAGGATTCATGCTGTATGTAAGTGGTTTGCTTATGACTCTGCGAAACCCAGGCAACCATCTACAGTTCATAGTGCTCCCGTTACTAAAGTATATAAGAATGATTTCAAGACTGACTCCCTTGACTTGTGCCTCAGCTGTAAAGGCGTCGAGCAGTAGAAGAGCACAGATGAAGTAGAAGAACATATTCAGAGCCGATGAGCTAGTGGTGGTAGCTTGTAAATAGGCACTATTTATAGGGAGTTATTGCTGCGTTTAATCAGGCAACGACGATGAAGACAAATATGGATGGACGCCTGGAATCTTCTCAAATATTGCATACTTTGTCTTGATTCTATCGATTCAATGATACTTGAATCGATCAAGTTGAGATCTTACAGAAAAACTGCTCAGGCGTTTGAATTCTCTGCAGTTGAGGTTTCTTTGAAAAAGTGCAAAGTTGTGCTATTCCATGCAATTAACAACGTACGAAGTACAAACAGCAAATTACCACCTCGGAATTATTGCCAATCGAATCGTCCCACTATTTTAGTGGTGGGCTAGGGAGAAGATAATCCTGGCCCGGTAAAGCTAGAAGTTTAGCTATCACCCACTATTAGCAGCTCAACCTCCAGAACTGGTTGGTTCTCTGCCCAGATGAGTTTTGGAAGATTGCAAACACTTACAAAAACGTGTAATCATCGTTAATGATAACGCGGAAACAGTGTCAGGGTATGAAAATGAAGAAATTCTCAAAAATCACTCTTCATCTCTTGTTTCTGTATTCACATATTCAAAGTCAATTGGTTGGCCTCTATTGCTCGCCAAGTAAACTTTGAAACAGTTTACTTGGCGAGCAATAGAGACGAACCGACGGACCTTGAATATAGGAAAAATAAATAAACAGTAAACCAAGCATGTCGGTCAAGCTGATTGGGCTATAAAAGCGTGAAGTGTCGCCATTTCGTCCTATATTGGATAAAACTGTCAAGACTTCTAGACGGAGGCTTCTATTTTCAGAATGAGGAACAGTGCGGCACGATCAGAGCTGAGAACTCAGCTGCCCTATTTGTGGGCATACTTGCGCTATGACACCCACGTCGTGAGAGCACTCTGACGAAACAGACTGGGTTTCCCATGAGAGGTTGATTGAGTTGCTTTAATCTCTATCGATCTTGCAAAATACTCTCTCTGAATCCATCAATTCTTGCAAGATATTTCGCATAATTATATATAATTTTCACTGTCCTTGCCTGATCAAACGCAAACGCAACCCTGATTCCATATAAATAGTGCCCACTTACAAGCTATCATCATCACCGGCTCATCAGCATTGAATATGTTCTTCTACTTCCTCTGTGCTCTTCTACTGCATAACGCATTCGCATGTGCCCCAAAAGCCCCTCAGGTAAGTGTTGGTATCACTCGGATGTAGCACCAGCGACAGACAAACATACTCTACATAATGGAAACTTATCTGAAGGACTCCACCTTGGCTCAAAATCGCCATTAATTTTTCGAAGGGCTTTCCTCTCTATTTTTCCATTTCAGAAATGCACGGACAACGTAAATGGGACCAGAGCAGGCAACAGGTTTTGCGAATACATGGCAACATCTAAGACCCCAGAAGGTCAGATCTTATGCACAGCAAAGGGCTATGACGAGGTTGCCAAACAGTACTGTGCGAGAACATGTGGGTACTGTAAGCATAACGTGACAAAGGCGTGAAAAAATAAAAATTTTCTCGTAACTGCCTTCATTTCTCTCTTTGTGCTCTCCCTTTTCAGAGTTTATGATTTTGGAACTTACAGTGAGGGTGAAAAATCAGTATCAGCAGTCGGTTGAGCTAGGGACCACCTTTCAAGCGACAGTTAGCAAGTTCGAGCGGGTGGGCATGGGGTAGGGAGAAAAAATTGTGCTCGGAAACCCATTCACAAAGAGGCAATCTCATGACTCGCCTACTATGACTTTTCGATGTCTACATTCATTATCCACTAGGCCTCCTATCATGCTCAGTAGAGGGACGAGACTCCAATCGGCTTTTCAACTACATCAACTCTTTTCTGACTTTACAATACAGCGCACCTTGAGAGCATGAATGATTTAAATGATGTGAGCCTATCTTTGATGTCGACTGGGAAGAAATCCGCACAGAACAGATCCGTTCACTAGACAACATATTCTCTTCCTTACCCCCTTTCTCATTCTGCTCAAAAGTGGTTCCCCATGTCCTCTGGAAAAATCGCTATCCAACTTCGTAAATGTTCCAGACTCAGAATCGAAGCTGTCCTGATCGCGTTTTGCACTCCTCCGAAGAATCGAAAAAAAAAAATTCAAGAAACGAATCCTGCAGATATGTGCATAAATAATTGCTTGGTGGACCTTGAGCTGCAGGTACCGTCTAAAGGCATTATACATTAACATAAAGTAAAGGAATGTCAAATGCTACAGGGACAACCGGGGACATTACTAGTCACGCCCGGGCGAGACGAATCAACGGTGCAACAGTTAATGCAAGTTATAGGTAGTATCCTGATCAATTTGCCATAGTTAGATTATGCAAGTCTCGATGGTGAACTGCCCTTCTTGTTCGAAGGCGGAGTAGAAATTGAAAAAACAGCTTTCGCACATTTGCATGACTTACTGTAAGCTCAAAATCAGTTCTGAATGTGCCTTTACAACAAGGCTCCACTAGGTAAGTAGATGTTGTTTGGATTATAAAACAAGCTGAGAATGACATAGTTTTGTCTACACGAAAATGTCACTCTATAAAGGTTTTCATTTTTTCTCTATTTAATATATTTCTCGATAAACATAATCTGCAAGCTTCATGCTACTGGTTGTACTCTCACTACAGTTCTTCCATTCACAGGCGCGGTATGGTCGATGAACAGCTTGCCCTCCTTGCCTGCGCCAGCCTCAAAGTATAATACTATAATATGATTTTGAATGGAAAAGAGCTTTTTCCAAATGAAAACTTGTCTTTTCTGACCAAATAACCGACCTCGGAGGAATACAAGGCTCGGTTGGTTTGGGCAGGTATCGATCCGAGATTTGATTTCTGACCATTCGTGTGCGATATGGGCCACTTGCTGTCACGCCACACCCGGCTATGTGTAAGATTATGCACATCAAGTTCTTAGGTATTTTAAGAGGACGTGTTTTTCCTTCCTATAAGGTCTTCCAAGTACTATCATTCGATAAAATGTACTTACCAGGCTTACAAGCGCATGCGAATGTCGAGGTGTTGTAATTGCAACCGCTAACTTACTGTTCAGGACAAGAGATGGAAACAGAGGCCTCAATTGAGGCGGGCAAGGGCATCTCCGTAATAACCGGCTGAAGCGACTGCGAGGATGCATCGATATGAACTGTGTGTAAGGTATTTCCCTTCCCATTATTTCAGAAAGAAGGAGCTCTTTCATCAGCAGCAGACTGCCCTTGCGCTTGGAACTGATTTCACATCCACGAAGAATTAAAATAGTCTTTAGATGTGATTTCAACTTCTCCAATGATTCTTTAAAGTTGGCATAAAGTCACCGGCCATCCAGATTGATTTGAGAAACGAGTCTTAGGGTAGCGCCCGAAAGAACATATGACCATGTCCTGAGTCGAATGTGCAGTACAAGCTGTTCTGCGTTTAAGAGAAATTTTCAAATTTTATTTCCTGTCACGCTATCACTTACAGAGATTACACGATTTTGCACAGTACTCTTTAGCGTACTCAATGTAACCCTCGGCTTTGCAGAGGATCACACCATCTGGGGTCTTCGATGTTGCCATGTATTCGCAGAACCTCGGACCCGATCGAGTACCAACTGCCCTGTCCTTGCACTCCTGAAAGGAATCATGACGCAGTTCATTCAAAATTACAGCAAGCTTATAGGATGCTGTGTGTAAGTGGTTTGCTTATCATTCTACGGAACCCAGACAATCATCTACAATTCAAAGCGCCCCATTTACCAAGGTAGTATTAGGTTGGCAAATAAGTCCTGCGACAAAATGGAAACCTCTTTTAAATCATTTCTAAATTTTTTCATACCAATCAATCTTCGGAAAAATATTTACCGTAGAAGTCAACAACCTTCTTTTATCCTTTGAGCCAATCACTTAAGCCATCTCTTCAGTGGTGAGGGAGCTGTGATTCGAAGAAGTTATTGAGTGCCGTTTTTGGATCACATTAAGTTACGAATTTCCTCTCCTCAACGGGATACTCGAAAAGGCGGAGCACATGGTAGTTAAAAGGGGGAACACTCCGGGAGTACGACTGCCGAGTAACCTGGAACTAAGCGTTATCGGTGAATATTTGACGTGAGTCTAAAGCGAATTTTCGACGTGCGTTCTCCCTCTGTGGGGATCTGATTTACGGTCTGATCGTCCTTCTCTAAACCGGTTGGCTAAATAAAGGGGATCTTAGTTGCAAGCGATACTACTCCACGTTTAGCATCTCACACCGGATGGATTCCTTCAACTTCCAACAAATTAAAGGGCGACGCTTGTGTTACTCCAAAGGCTGGTATCTCCTGCAATGAAGCGATCCAACCGATTGTTGACCGTCGATCGGTGAGCAGTGCTAGCACTGAATAGATTGCTGATATTTCGAGCCGCTACACCCGCGTTTTTTCCTTGGCGTGCTTAGTGGAAGGTGATGGTACGAATCGGGTGTTGTCAATTCATGGACCGTAATACTGAGAAAGCCCACACGCGTGCCCTTATTCACTCATGTGTTGATTGCCCGGGGAATGTCCTTCAAGTTTATCATCGTTGCTACCGTGTTCGCACTGTTGATGCAAGTTTTCAACGCTTCAAATATTTTGTCGCAGGACTTATTTGCCAACCTAATATATAAGAATGATTCCAAGACTGACTTCTTTGACTTGTGCCTCAGCTGTGAAGACGTTGAGCAGTAGAAGAGCACAGATGAAGTAGAAGAACATATTCAAAGCCGATGAGCTACTGGTGGTAGCTTGTAAGTGGGCACTATTTATAGTTTGTTATGGCTGAGTTTAATCAGGCGACGATGATGAAGACAAATATGGATGGGTGCCTGGAATCTTCTCATCTAATGTATGGTTTATCTTGATTCTATCGATTCAATAAAATTTGGATCAGTTTTTAGCAGTCGATAGATCTCCGAAGAAGTGTGGAATTCGATTTGATTTTATGCCCATTACGGGGCCTTCTTTACAGAACCAGTGCTTATCCAATTCCTCTGCCATTCTTTTTCGGAAGTTCAGGAAAAGGACAATGTAGAAGAGGGAAGGCTAAAAGTCCAGCTTTTACTCGCGAACAACAGCTCAGTCACCGAACAAGCAGCTTCTCTGCCCGGTCGAAATTTGCGGTAAGGTTTCAAATGGTAAGGGTGTTGAGCTATGAATATGAACGAATTCCAATAATCACCCTTTATTCCTCGTTTCTGTATTCCCGTATTCAAAGTCGATTGATTCGTCTCTATTGCTCGTCAAGCAAACGTTGAAACAGAAAACCAAGCATGTCGTTAAAGCCAAACGGGCCGTAAAAGCCCAAAATGTCACAATCGTTTCCCATGTGGGATAAAATCACTAAAAATGAAAAGCAGCTGCAAAATGCAAAGCAGAAGCTCCTTATTGCGAACTGTGGTAGCATTGCGGGATCAATGCTGAGAACTCAGCTGCTCTCTTCGTATACATACTTTCGATGAGACACCCACGTCGCTGGGGACTTTGATGAAACAGATTGAGCTTTTCCATAAGAAGTTTAATTAGCCGCTTTCATTTCTATCGATTTTGCAACTACGGATTCCTTAATACTTGCAAGAGGTTTCGCACAATTATGCATAATTTTCATTGTCCTTGCTTGATCAAAGGGAGCAATGATTCCATATAAATAGTGCCCACTTACTATCGCTACCATCACGAACTCATCGGCATTGAATATGCTTTTCTACTTGCTCTGTGCTCTTCTACTGCTCAACGCCTTCACAAGTGATGCACAAGCCACTCAGGTAAGAGGTGGAGTCACTTGGTTGCAGCACTATCGGCTGGGCATATAACCTTCCGAAATCAAAATCATCTGAGCGATCTGAAAATGCGATCATTCCACCTTCACACTGTATCTTGTGAGCGCCATCGATTTCTGAAAAACTTTATTTCTTTATGGTCCAATTCAGAAGTGCATCGACAAGGCTATAGATACCAGAGCGGGCTTGAGATTCTGCGAATACATGGCTACATCTAAGGATCCAAAAGGTCAGATCCTCTGTACAGCCGAGGGCTATGACGACGTTGCGAAACAGTACTGTGCAAAAACATGTGGCTATTGTAAGTGATAACGTGACAAAAGTTCAAATAAACATATTTTCAAGTAAACTGCCTTCACTTCTGTCTTCATGCTTTCTCATTTAGAGGTTTATGACTTCTGAAATCACGGTGAGAGCAAAAAATCAGCATCAGCGGTCAGCTAAGCGAGGCATCACTTGACAACCTTAGCTAGCAAAGCCTGATTATAGGTATGAAGTAGGAAGAGAGAGGTAATCATGTTCGTAGGCCCATCTTCAAGACAAGTAATCCAATGGCTTGCATACGGCGATTTCCCGGCAATGCTAAATAGAGGGGGAAGATTCCAGCTGACCTTTCAACTACATCGATTCCGTCCTGGCTTAACATGACCGCAACTCGAAAGGATAAATACTGAAATGATTGGGTTGTTCGTTAAGGAAAGTTTGTGCCGATTTCTGATGTCGACTAGACAAAAAGTTGCGGACAGAACAAATCAATTTAGTAGAAATATATGCTCTCTTCCTGCCATACTTTCGCCTTCTGCTCAATGCTGGTTCGTGTTTCCGAGGAAGATTCATCATTCCATTTTCGTTGGATTCTTCAGACTTAATTCGTCTGAGTTAAGAGGCGAAACGAATCATGTACAGTGGATTCCCTAGTCATCTCTTTACCCTTCTTATTCTATTTTTCTCTATTCTATTTTTCTCTATCTTATTACTAATCTAATCTGACACTAATATAATAGTAATCCGGATTATTAGAACTTTCTTTCTTATTAAGACAGTTCTAGGTGACTTTGCACTTCCTCCAAAGAATATGGCGAGTTCCCTTGGAAAGAATTCTAAGAGATTCAAATAAATGACAGTTTGTTGGTGATAGAGGTATGCATTATGAGGCCCCACTTAAACTCCAGTATTGCTTGAAGAGTGGTCAAACGAAAGAAATGGTACGATGCAGCGTGTTGCTCAAACATGACAAGGACGACTGGGTGCGGTACCGACCCCGCTCAAGCAAATCGAATCAACGGGACGATAGGTGATACAGGTTGTAGGTGATCTGTTGATCAATTTGCCCTTGTTAGATTATCAAAGTCTGAATGATGGGCTGTCCTTCTCCCTGAAGACAAAATAGAAGGGGAAAATGGCTTTTACACATTTGTAAGGCTTACTGTTAGTTCGAACCTATGTAGATTTGAATGTGTCTATTCAACAAGATAGAATTGGTATGGATGGCAGAACAGGCTAAGAAGGACAAAGTTACTTCCGTGTATGGAAGTTTTTAAAAATTGTCCTTTTCGTCTTTATTTCTCGATAAACATAATCTGCAGGCTTTATGCGACTGGTAGTACTCTCACTACAGTTCTTCCTTTTACAGCTCCCGTATAGTCGATAAACAGCTTGTCTTCTCTGCCTGCGCCGGGCTAGAAATAATAAAATATGCTTTTGATCCAAAAATGTATTCTAAATGAAAAATTCACTTTTCTAGTGAAGTCTAGTAGAATTTGGCCTTGTTCCTTGATTTCACCACTAGTCTGACTAGGATCTATAGCGAAGCATGAGTTTGGATTCTCGAACGAAAGCTGCAATTAGAAACTCAATATATTGGGGAAGTAACCGGCTAATTTCATTGATCGAATGAAACAAATGGTAAGGGTGATATGATGGTAAGTGGCGCACTATCACACGCGCATGGACCGGAGATCAGACCCCCATCAAACCTCGTCTTTGCCAACCAAGCCTTCCATACTTTTAGGGTCGGTTAAGTTGTTACCAGGATCGCCTGGAAGGATACAAACACTGACTTGTACATCGGCTGGCCACCGCAATTCATAATATAGGCCATATACGCATTCAATACATTCAATACACCATTACGAATCTATACGGGAGTCAAATATGGGGCGCATCCCAAGAACGGCACTAATTTACGTCAGAGACGTCATCCTGTTATTGTGTAAAGTCAAAGTATGTGACTTACCCTATATTGTAACTTTTTATCGCATAGGTTAGTCATCCAATGTTGAGTCTCTCCAGACTTGACGAATAACGGTAACTTTGGGTTACTTCCAAAGCACATCAGGTTGTCTTCAGACATGATTTGTATAAATGAATTGGGATGGTCGGTCTATCGGTATTTATATGTACTCCTTATCTCCTTTTATCAAAATGTTTTATCAGATTGTTGGAAACAGTAAGTGAAGTGGCATACACCATGACCCGCAAGTAAACGGTATGCCAATGTTCGGCATTTGGAATCGACTACAACAATCCCAGACAAATTTGAGTGTTTAAATGGAACTCACAACTAGCGCTCGACCCCATACGCACAAGTTCCTTTAACCTCCTTCTCATTCTTCTCTTCCCTCCCTTTCTTCCCACCATCTCCCATATTGAAAGAAGTTTCCGTGCTGGTGACTATTTAGAACTGTCTCAGAAACTTAGAATAGATGTGAGACGAGCTTTCAGCCGCGTCAGGAACCCCTTTGTGATCATTTCTGTAGAGAGATTTATGATTCGTATCGTAACATTTATTCATTTTTTGTTCCCGATGGTTTCCGATGGGAGAATTCTGAATGAACCCCTGATAGATTGTTATTGAATTTGAATATTATTCAACCAGTCAGTCAAAGACTTTATTAGAAACAAAGAACTATGAGAAAATCTAAATAAAAACCGAATATTTATTTATTCAAATAATTAGATAACACCGAGCTTCTTTCCGACTTCTTCGAAGGCATTGATGGCAGTATCAATTTGTTCGGTCGTATGAGCTGCGGAAATCTTTAAAACAAGTTTTTTTGGATATAGAAAAAAATGGACCCCAAAACTAGTCGTCATGACTAAAGAATTCGCTACCGCTACAGACAAGATTCCTGATGCTCACCCCATATCAGACAAAGAAAATGCCTTCAAAGGCCAAATTCCTTCTAATCCATACCAACGGTCTATAATTGAAACATTACCTGAACTCTTATACGGGCCTTTCCAGTGGGTACTACTGGGTAACTGAAACCGATGACGTAGATTCCTTTCTGGAGTAGGGCATCAGCCATTTCGGAAGCCAGTCTGCAAGAGAGATGATTACTAGTAGGAGAAAGCTGCTACTCGAATTTCTGAACTTGACTGATTGTAAGTACCATAATTCCGTCACGTCTATAGCCGTCACTGCGAAACTAAGATAGTAACGTGGGCTTTTCGTTTCCGACTAATCCTAGTTCACCTATTAGATCATTACCGTAATCCCGTACAGTCCAGAGTTAAAATTAGTAATTCTCATGATGCCCATGAACGAAGGCATTCAAAAGTTTGAAGGTTCAGTTTCAAAAGGGCAACATAACGAGAGATAGTGTACGGCGAAGAAGGATGTTGAACTACGAAATGTCACCTGGCATCTCCCAGAAGAACTGGGCAAATCGGATGTGTGCTGTCGTTACCGAGAACTTTGAAGCCGAGTGCTGTCATTTTAGATCTAAAGTAGTACCTTGTAGAATAGAATAATCAATTTTCAGAATAAAAAGCCCACCTGAATCGCTGAACGTTTGCTTTCAATGAACCGATGAATGAGGGATCGTTCATAAGAAGATCAAAGACCTGAATAGAATTACTGTAAGTACAGTATGCCAATATAGGTGGGAGCCGGCGGAATTAATTACCTTGATACTGGATCCCACGATGCTTGGAGCTAGCGAGTTCGAGAATAGGTATGGTCTGGATCTTTGTCTGAGAAGGTCGATCAGTTGCTTGGGACCTGTAAAGTGCATTATCCCTTCTTCCTGTCGTCTGTTTGGGTGGAATTCATATGGTTACACAAATCTGTCAAGATTCGAAGCTCCCGGAAGTCAGATAATTAGAAGGCTCGGTATTCTGTTCAATCACTATCGCCTTCTGACCCTACAGAAGATTCTGAGGCCTTTCAGATTCCCTCTGATGTTTTACTTCTGCGTGTCTCGAGAGAAAGAACTATTATATCAAAGGGCCACGGAACCGTGGGTCCAAAATCAAACAATCAAAGGTTATGTTGAGCCCACCAGAACTAGCACTTTTTATGGATAGGTTCATTACCCCTGCAATCTGAGATGGAATTCAAGCAAAGACTCCTCACATTTGATATGTAGCCTAAAAGATGCTCGTTACCTCCCCAAAGTCTATTAGGATATTCTAGGATTATCCTCGACAGATTGTAGACTGGGGCTCGTTTCATGCTTCAATCCCTATGCTTTGATGGAACAGTCAAAAACATAGCCCAGACTTATTTGTTCCAGCACACAATTTCAGGATGAATGTGGCGCCACGTGCTTCTGCTGTTCGGGAGAAAAACCCCATTGAAAACGATGGGCTTTCATGCCACGTGTCGCTCCATTGTCCAACTGATTCGTCAGAATTTGCACGTTCTATTCGCTTGGCATTTATTTAGCTACCAGCTCTATTTAAATAAACTTTAGCCACCATTATTTATGCATTTCGGAGAGGCTTAACAAAGACTGATCCGTGTTTATAGAAAAAATTCGATATGGCGCTTAGAAGTCTGCTCAAAAATCAAACAAAATCCAATTAGATGCTTTACTGCTACAGTACCTAGTATTACCAGTCACTTACCGGTATGGGTACTGGAAAAAGAACCGTTCTTGTAGCGCATATAGTGACTTGCCATGCATGACCTTTCGATGAACAAGCTAGCGCTTTCAGAACAAGCTAGCGCTTTCATTCACTCACTAGAGTTTTGAATCAATCAACCAAGCCCAGGAGGATTGAAGACTTGGGTGGCCTGAGCGAGCAACGATAAGGGATTCGATCCTCTTACCGGTTGTATGCGCTGGACCGCTTTTTGCTACCTACACCACGTCCGTCCGATTAGCCAACAAAAGCAGTAATCAAGAGAAATATCTGAGGTGTGGAAAAATAATCCATTAAAGTAGATGTAACTAATTGAAATTAGAAATAGGCATAATTGGCCGAAATAAAGCTATAAATGGGATGGGCGCGCAGGATTTTCTTCGATGCTCGATGGAGCCAGCTGATTAAGCGTAAAGTGAAAGTGGGCAAAGAATCGAATAAACAAATAAAAAAATAACAAAAATGTTTAACGAGGACAACTGACACTATTACTTACCGGTGGTGTAACCTCCCATAGAACCACCAAGAGCTTTACCTAGTGTCGAGTTGATGATGTCGACACGCCCTCTGATTCCTACAAAATATTTTCTCAATATAACCTAATATTATAACTACCAATTCAATTTTTATATATCACAAAGGACTGTTTTCTGCCACGGACTGTATTTTTCTTTCTGAACTTAGAATTTCCTTGAATCACATCATATGAAGTGGTGTTCTGATTGGTAAGGCATGGTAAGTCAAAAATTCGGGGATTATGTGGAACCTTCACGAAATTTTCCTGTATCCATTTTCCAATAAAAACTTTCCTCATGGATAACTTATGTGATTTAAGTAATTCGTAGAAAAATACCCCTGGTAGTTCTTTGGACTTAAATGTTACAATAGGACTAGCAGTTATCTGATAATTGAGCATTAAGAAGGTGAAGAAAAAGAAAAGCCTGGAAACCTAGAGCGTCCTCCGTTCCTCTGCCTGTCGGGCCAAAGAATCCGCTGGCATGGCATTCATCGATAAGCACAATGGCGTTGTACCTAGAATTCAAAATGATGAATGGCTTTGCATCTCGGAATATTGAAAAAGAATCCCGAAGTAAAGGTCATCTAAGATTCAGTGTGCTATCTTTTTTTGTTTATGATTGAAAAAAAAGTCTGTATGAGCTCTATGATGTAATGGAAAGCGAGGACGAGCATGTTTAATTCCACCATTGAATCAATTTTTTCCGCTTGTAATCAAGCGGTTTTGTCATGTCAATCAAAGATATTCGCTCAATCTATCTCAGAGTTTTTGAAAAAAGGAGTAGTCGGATCGGTTACGTACTTGTCCGCTAGATCGCAAATCTCTTTCAGTGGTGCAACATCTCCATCCATAGAAAATACTCCATCGGTTACAATCACGCGTTGACGCGCCTCTGAACAGTGCAGGGCATTCATCATACTCATTCATACTGTTTTAGTGGTTCCCCCCCCCTTCTCTTTCCGTTTGAGACGATCCCGAACCATAAGAAATGGTCGGGAAAGGCTTCGATGGGAAAGGCTTGTGCTGTGCCCCTACCTCCGCACACCTTCATCACATACGCACATACCTCCGTTTAATACCCTTCCTGTAAGCTTTATAAACTATCAGGAAGTTCCGGTCAGGGGAGACGCAACCGATCAACTGGAGAATGAGATCTGCCTACGTTTTTTAAATGTAGGAGTTTCCACACTGAAGATTCTAATCCGTCAGAGTGGTTCCCTTCAAAACTGAGAGGCTCCTGCCTATTCCCTTCGCAGCCACGTGGGCAACTTTCTATTTCCATTAGATTTATATTCTTTCGCTTTTTTCTTCGGTGACACGTAGTTTGTTTTGAAAGAAACGCTTTGTTCGCATGACACCTCTCAATGAAATTGCCGTCCTGAACGGGCTAGTATCAGTTCGGACTTCCAGTTTTTCATGAAGCACTTCATCATTTTTGGTTAGTTGCAACAACCAAAACCCCACTAAGAGTCAGGGATACAGGGAAGATTTTTGTCGAAAAAACCGTCTCTCACGGTTCCACCGAAGTCCATTCATCTCAGTGGACAGCCAGATAAAGTCTATGGAATATTGATGGCCTTTGCAAAGTAATACGTGCACTAAGCAACGATATTATACTAGTCACAGAGGGAGAAAAACAATAAAAAATCGCCCGTGACGGCCACACAAACACAGATGAGGTTTCCAAAATGGCACGTATGCCTAGAACAATGCCATTATGTTAGGCCCGAAATCTGAGGCTCAATTCGTTCCTACAAAGGGAGTAATTTGATCAAAAAGTTAATTAAATGGATAAACTCGCTTCAGGAGGCCTAAAAATATAGCTGAGCTTTATACTGCTAAGGTGTCTCACAAACTTACCCTGATTTTCTTTCAGTTTCTCTTCCAAATCAGCCATGTCCATATGTTTGAATCGCATTTTCTTCGCTTTACTGAGTCTGATTCCGTCGATGATTGAGGCATGGTTCAACTCGTCGGAAATGATGACGTCGTTGGGATCTTAACGGCTAATTTCGGCGGTTGTATACAAAGATGAGATATTTTTAATAATTCTGAAAATCTATTTATCTACGCTGTTCACTCAGATATCTAGAAGACATATGGGACTCTTTGTTGAACCCACAGTTTGAATTACAAGTTTAGGAACTGCTACTACGCATGCCGACGTCGCCTGCCTCTACAACAACACTATACCACTACACCCGCGAATGAGGAGTGTAGGACTCGAGCAGACGCCTATAAGTTCTTAACGATGGCTTCTGGGTACCTCAGATGGCATAATCTTTTCGACAGTATTCGCCGTTTCCAATCAAGACCGATCGAGCAGCACAACTCGCAGGACGCTAGGAAAGATCGTGGTTCGAGAAGCCAGAGATGTTTCGTTCAATAGCACCCAAATTTCCAGATATAGTAGAGTTAAGTGTTCATCCGAATCGGTTATGACCCTAAACTCGAGTTTGACTTATCATTCGGAGGTGCGAGAATCAGTGCACACAATGGGATCCCGAAGTGATAAATAACGGAACTGATATTTAGCCAACTGCATTTGACTGAACCCTGTTTGGAAACGTTCGTTCAGCAAACTGGGAGGGCGAGAAACGGCAAGCGAATGAACAAAAACAAATACAAGTGTCAAATGAAATCGTTACTTCTAGCTTCTCGAATGATTTAGGGTTCCAGGTAATCATTCGCGGACATAGAAAGAAGATCCCATCAGGACAGGAAGGAATTCGAACCAGCTGATCTCGGAATGGTATGCCTACCTTAGGCCTTCGCCGGGGCACTTGAAAGCTGATTATTAGGAAGCATACCTGTCAGAACTTCGAACACACCGCCATTTGCATCGAAACAGGCAGCGTACAGAATTGCATCATCCATACCGTGGAACTAAAGCAGGTATCTCAAGAGATGTTTATGACCTCACGTGCCATTAGGAATCCCTAATTCTCTCGTGAACTCTGGAGATTGTAAGTGACCTTACCTGAGCAATTTTGGATTCGAGCTGCTTATGGATATCCTGTGTACCACAGATGAATCTGACTGAAGACAGACCTGCTCCATGACCAGCCAAAGTCTCTTGTCCAGCTTTGATTACCTTTATGATGACTTTATAGAGTAAATGAACTCGCTTTAATGACAGTTCTCCCTTTATCTACCCATACTTGTCTTTGATGCACGGAAGCATACACGTGCTTGTGCTCAATGTTGAAAGTAATTAAACCTCAGGGTGGCTGCTAAGTCCAAGGTAGTTGTTAGCGCAGAAGTTCAGTACGGGCTTTGACTGTCCCTTGACTTTCACCAGAACTCCTTGTGGCCCTTCAATGACTCGTTCACTTTTGTAAGTGCCTGCAGCCTGAAATTCAGATCATAGTAATACAGTAATAGAAAAATAGTAATATAGAACAGATGAATTTTTGTGATGGAAAAGCTAGCATCAAAGCTGGGGGAATAATCCTAACAGATACCAGAGAACCTTTATCATTCTCTAAGGGGTTACTTAGTCATGCCAACTGGAAATAGGACTTTCTTATGATTTTGTTCTCTAAACTCCAGCTATTCGATCATATTTCAGAGCCAACGTTGTCTCCCATAATGTCAACAGCATTATTCATCCTTTCCGAAAAACCCATTCGAAACAAATGGCTACCTTTAGTGTCTAGCTGGTATGGTATTAAGCCGTTAGTTGTCAATTGAAAGGATGTTCTTATGATCTTTTTTCAATATGGCTTGAGAGTTGACGGCTACACTTTCTTCTGTTAACAAGAAGGAAAAAATAGTCAGAGGCAGAATTAGAGGTCAGCTTCGGTCCCTATACAAGATACAAGCTTTTACAATGCATGGTAGGTCCTGTACTTCTCAATTATCGTGCTTTCAAAAACGGGCACACTTTAAGATCCATTTGCTCAGCTCTTCTCCCAATCCCCTTTTCTACTCTTATGTATGGGAGTACAGGATGGCACCACATACTATAACCACTAGCTAAGTAGCTGATCAGTTAAACTGGGTTTCAATGCCCTAATGAATTTCTGCTGCTCTAGACAGATGTCGCATGCATGGCTCAGCCTAGGAGAGTCAGATATTGACAACATGCGGGTTGTAGGTAACCGGTTACTATGTCACTCAAAGTGCTGTCTCACGAAAACCTGTTGCAATTCCCTAGTATATTGATAGGGTATGATTAACAGAAGAAGATGACTCGAAGGTATAGATGGACCTACCTTAATGCCCTCGAGCTCCTTGTTAAGTAGGGCTCTGAGGCCTTGGTTGGCTTTCGAGTAGAAGCGGCAGCTGGTACGAGCGAACATTGCGCACTGACTGGCCGTCGGAACCCTGCCTGCACGCGGTCCGATGATTGTGAATTGATCGAAAGACGTAGGAGTGATGAGAATAAAAGATGAGACACATCATCCGCCCATTTCACACATTCACGATACAGTAATCGATATTCGAACATTTTAATTAGGTCGATCTATTGGTAAAAACTCTTATTGGAATCTGAGTGTGCACTTTATGCACAAAGAAGCTGCCACAGGAGTCCCACATCATCTCTGACTGGGCTTCATCACAACATCGATTGATTCCTGAAAGGAATCGGAAGACTACATGTGTAGAATAGATGTTAAGCAATCAAAATTGTACCTACTTTGAGGAAATCAGAAATTCAGAGTCCTCTAGACTGCTTTTCTTGGGCATAGCAAGAATACTGAGTGAGGGGCAGAAAACCTGACTTCAACCTTCTACGGGGTACGAGTTAGAGCCTATGATTTCCCTAAGCCATGTTATACGTAAACAGAGCGATTTTTCGGGAAGGGTGAAAAGGTTCGGTTGTAAGAAAGCGTCTTCAAAGTCTTAGGCAGGTTTTTTTCTTAAAAGTGCGCTTTCCAGGAACTACAGACTTCCTTGAACTAAGTCCTCTTACAGGTTCTTCAGAAGTTCTCTACAATGATGAAATAGTTTCTCTGATCCATAGACGCCATGATTCTTTGGGATCTGCCGTCTGGGATCACACTACGCAACAATATTCATCAAACTTTCTATTAAATTCTATAATCCCGCAACATCGGCGATCGTAGAACACCCATCCGTTTTCGCGACTGGATATGATAGATGACAATGTCGTAGATAATCATTCATTTTCGTGACTTTTATGAAATATGTGGACATGACGAAGTCATGAGAGAAGCGTTTTCTATGTTGTAATGTATTGGTTCGCTACGGGACGGAGGAAATTCCGACGATTCAGAGATTTCAATGAAAGCATTAGACAAAAGCGAAATTGAATCGACTGCCCTTTAGATGTTTCGGAAAATTTTTTCTCCCGAAAAATATTGTGATTCCATATGGTGTAGCCAGAATTAGACGAAAAACGGTTTCTTTCGATTCTTAGGATACTAGGATTTGCCTATGTACTTGTTTATTTATTTGTTTGTGTATAGTATTGCCAGGTAATCAATCAGTACGCGTAGATGCTATGACCCATAACCTAGGACTGAAGTTCGAGACGATTTGATTGCCACTTTTCGAAAAAAATATCGGTAGTAAACAGCCCAACCAGGGAATCACATCAGTAGCCTAAAGAAATTCCCTCTACTTTTCAAAATGCTCGATTTGATTATTTATTTTTTATGTGTTTATCCCAAAAGGTTTGCTGAACATTCTTTCTGTGTGCATGATAAAACCCATGGCCCATCGAACGATGTTATTATTACCTTTCACGGAAAAATACTGGTAACGGGGATTCATGATGAACTACCATATGTACACTAATTGTAAGGTAAGGTCTGCCTCTTGCCACGTGCAGCCGTTTGTGAGTCAAACGAAATGAAGGTCGTATGCGGGTACATGGAAACCGGCTAATATTACGCTTGGCCGCATCTTGAACGTCTCTCTCAACGGAAAACATTGATGTTGGGACAAGAACTAGCAGCAACGCTACAGCATGGATGGTCTGAGAATCAAATTTTACTTGGGTCATCAAACGAATAGTGCCTCCCTTTGGAATGGGTCCAAGGTGGGGCCCTTACAGAAGGATTTCAATTTAGAACCTTAGCGGCTACTTACATAAGCCATTGCGAGTGTCCGATACGCATTCGAGAACCACTACGACCTTTTGTGAGAGTAGATTTCATGACTGGTTAACCTTGACCATCAGTATAGGCAATTAACTTTTTTTGCGACGAAACTCATAACTTTTACGACGCCCACATGGGAGCAGACGAGGTCATATACCTGAGAATTTAATAGCCATTTCAGAACGAAATTGAGAAGAATAATCTTTATTCTTTTCTTTGTTCTTTTCAATAACACTTGTAATGAAGAAAAATTCTTCACAGTCGGTTCTGGGCGCTGTTGCAAGCAGTCCCCGGCAGGTCTGGCTGAAGAGAAAACGGAAGTTTTACCAACCATACCAGTGGGCCTGAATGAAAAATTTAAGTAACACTGAGTGCGTTATTCACATTTAGGTATACTAACTCGAGGTCATAACTGAAAATAAAAATTAATCGCTAGAAATCGAAAGATATTGTGAGTTATCGTAATTCTCTGCACCTTACTCAACTTGTTGCAGTGAATCGACGAGCCCGAAGGAACCCGGTAACAGTATTCGACTCAATGCTTGCTGTATAGTTCTTTCTAAGCTGCTAACTCGGTTTGTCTTGGACCGAGACCCATTATAGCACTGCCTACATTGGCCAAAAAAACTACATGAATCGGTCCGTGCTATGAGCTTTTACCTACTTTTTCGGTAAGCAGATCAATTCCGGTATGATTGCCAATGAAAATCGATGCTGCAGAGTAATATTTCTTAGAGATTTAGATGTTCCAGTACGATACGGGGATCTTTTATATTATCGGTTCTAGAAATGCCCTTTCGTGTAGATCGTTCCAATACCCATTCCCCATCAAGCGAGGCTGAATGACTCAGCTCACATTCGGCACCCTCCTATTAAACATATACACTAGAAACGCATCAATTTCTGCTTTTCAGGGCTTGCGATACTGTTCGCGAGACATTTTCTCCATGACAGGCCAATTCACTTGCAGCCTGGACCTCCCGATAGGGAAAAAAATGAGTATAAGTCAGTAAGCGTCACTACGTCGAAACCAGTGCCCTGAAACTAGGGCGACGCTCAAGACCCTTAAGCGTTCGACTCTGCCATGGGAAACCAGCGCTCGGAGTTAGGCTGTAATTAGTAGGACAGTATTATTCCTCCGGAGAAAAAACTCTGGCTACCCTACTGTCTTTCTCTCTCGTCTAGAATTGTTTTTTGGGTATATATTCACAATGAGTAAGTTTGCAAGAACATGGGACTGGGAACTCTTTTTCCAGAGCAGGAGAACATAGCATACCCTTGATTTCCAATGAAGGAGTAGAACCACGCATTGCTCAACGTTAAGCTTATACGTCTCGACGAAATTCCTCATGTCTAGATAACCTGAGTTCCCCCTGCCACTGATCCTTGCGAGATCCCGGTGGGACATCCCGGCACCACCCTTGCGAGATCAGATGTCAGGACGAAATTCTTCTTCAAAAGACCTTTCTGCAACTTCTACTAAGCTTCTTTGCCGAATCCTATCGATCTTTGTCTTCTACTTAATCTCATTTCCTTGCTATAGTAAACTACTGACTATTGGAAACTTACTCCGTTGTCCGCACAAGCGTTAAGACAGGCATCGTTGAGACATTTTCCAGTTTCATTTACCAGGAAACATTTCAGATAGAAGACGATCAATCAAAATCAATTGATATGCACGATTATTTATATCCCATAAAGACAGGGCCATTGGCTGAAAAGTCTACAACTGTCTAGAAAGGAGGATCACAGTTCGTAGTAGCCCGTCACTAAGCAATTACGATCGAGAAGATGACAAGCTGATGAACGGTGAAACTATTTTAAGATCTCAAAAGGAAATAAACCTCCGAATCAATTACTCTCTTGAGCTGCCGACGATTAAGCACTTTTTAATAAAATTTTTTTTCAGAAATCACCTGCAGGAATTGAAAGGAGCCACATTGTACATGAAATCGCTCATGCAATTCTGATATGCACGATTGTTAATATTCCATAACGACAGGGCCATTGGCTGAAAGTTCTGTAATTGACATTAAGTTGTTATTTGTTCAGTTTTTTTTTGACATAAACGTGAATAGAAATTAAACTTCGTAGAAAAAGCGTAAACAGAGCTGGTCGACATCTATAGGATTAATTTCTCCTTGGTAATAGTAAATGAATGTCGAAGAGATAAGAATAAATAAAAAACTAGCATGTAAATGACTGAATGGATCGATGGGATTGAGTTTAATTAGGGATACAAAGTAGATAAACCGACTTACAACCTGTCAAATGTAAGTCGAGGAAAATCGTCCTCTGTTACTCTGTGATCGCAGCCGGAATACAGCGACCATCTCCAGAGTTCGAAAACCTAGTCAGGATCGAGAACGTGAGGTTGTAAGGCCGAACAAAGGCCTGAAGAATCGTATGCACAACTGGCCACCTTTTTCTCTGCTACCGTGATAGGCTTCCAAAGTAGTCACCTTATAATTCAGCATTACACATGAACTCCAAGCCCATTAAGTGCAAGTGTAGTCGAAGGCCGAAAGCACGTGATTGGAATTAGATTTACTGAACAAAGATTGATTAGTACATATGCAACCTTTTCCTTGAGGAAATATTTTCTAGAAATTTTTTGGGTCTTCTTAGCGAGTGCGCCATTCACTCGTCGAACACTCACAAACTGTGGGCCATCACTATCATCCCACAGCCATAACCTCTAGCAAAGAGTTCTCTTTAGCGAGGTAAAGCCATGCAAACGGCGGATAAAAATAATTCATATCCATGTATATCATATGTCCATATATACATATATGCCAGGCACTGCTGTCTTTATGTACCATCAATCCAATTATTCCTTTGGAGTAAGTACTTCAGCAAAGGATTGAGGAATAAGAAGTGGAATAAGTTCGGCTGTTGGATGGATAGGCACTGATATGGTAGAAGAGGGTGCTCAATGAGATCGTGACAGGAGGTTAAAATTACCGTTTGTTAAGTCAGGGTCGCTAGTATCCAGGATATTGAACGGATTCATGAATGCATAATATTTATGAGGAGCTCAAGCACTGGCAAAACTGTGTTCGAGAACTGTAATGAAGTAAGATTACTTGACTCAGTAAAAATTTGTTTATTATTTCGAATTCACAGTGAACCGTCGAGTATTCAGAGACTGTCGATTCGTTTGCGAGCATTTATAAATAGAAAAGATTGGCCGTAGACTGTTACTCTAGTTAAAATGTTGTAGAGGCTTAAGCCCAGTAAACACCTACTTGCACACCTTGACCAATTCGGTGGTATTCGTCTGCGGCAGCCAATGACTTGTTGACTGATAAGAGCACCATTTTTTCAATAGAGACTGCTATCTAGTCCAAGTATTTGATTGAATTGAGCCTAAAAAATACCGGAAGTTGGGACTGCTCAGTGAGTGTAGGGTATCAGAGTAGTGGCACAGTTTCCAGGGCTGATATCATCAACCAGCCAGAAGCAGATGGAAAACCCCATCTGAATTGCGCCACTGCCAACAAGTAGCGATTGAGAAGGGGTCTGGACCACAGTTCAGCCATCTGATACAGGTTCACAACTTATTTGCAGTTGGACTGTATGGCTGAGGGCTTTTTCGGGAGTTCGCTCTTCGATAAATAAGCCTTGACCCTTTTATTTCATACCTATGAGTTGGACTATGATGCCAGCAATTCAAATTCGATCCTCGAAACAGACATGTGCTTGCTGTACCACTTGGAATTGTCCCAATCACAAGAATGATGGTAACCTACTCGAAGAGCTAGGAAAAATGTACTTGGCACCCTTTTGTGGTATAGTGCAGCTCAGCGATAAGAATAGGTTAAATGAATTGCATATGAGAAGAAAAATTAGCTTGAAAGTTCGTAGGAGATTGTTTTTTGCTTGCATCCTGAGTTATGACAAATTGGAGGAAATCGAGAATCTAAAAATTACTCAAGGAAACTGTTTGAAAACAAAGTTCGTTGTGCAATCAATATAACTACCCGAAGTGGGTGTGCCACCCAAAACTTTTTATCTTTACGATGTAGTGCACAGTTGTCATTATCAGTCGTAAACGTCACTCACTTGAATCCAA
Organism: Haemonchus contortus; assembly: GCA_000469685.2. Classification (NCBI taxonomy): domain Eukaryota; kingdom Metazoa; phylum Nematoda; class Chromadorea; order Rhabditida; family Trichostrongylidae; genus Haemonchus; species Haemonchus contortus. The sequence continues at coordinate 43,615,284 of LS997565.1, forward strand.
CAAAGTATAAGTTATAGTTCAAAGATTCTGCGGTGTTATGTGAAATTCCTTTTGTTACTCACTGCATTGCTACATCATCGGGATAGATCACTGATGCTACCCACCACAGGAACAGAAGTAATGAGCACCCTGTCTAGCACTCCCTAAGTGTCTGCTCCACTCCTGTAGGCGGAATCTGTCTTCAGTCCGATTTCCGTATCTCGTCGAACATTCTTTCAGGTTCCTAAAAGGTATCTGAACATCTGACTTGCGAATGCTTGGTCACCACCCGATTGAGGAAACTGGAAGCTTTTTCTTTTGTAACTCTTGTGCATTTCTTTTCCGGATCCTGGACAAGTTTTAAACACCGTTATAATCTTTTAAAGCAGGAACTTTTCTTGCACGGCTTATCGTAGCAGGGTTTTAGCTGAGCTTACGCATGTCTAGCACGTCTTGAATTCTATTGTAGTTTATTTTCTGACCATCTGGCAGTACAGAAGGTGCTACCCTTCCGAGGATCACAGCGAGTGAGTCTCCCTGATTTGCTGACTCATTCTTCACCTTCATCTTTATTTTCTTGTCTAGTTTCTACTCAAACTAGATTAGTAAGGTTTGCCGTAGGCACCGCCCATAACCGCGCTTTTTCTTTCAGAACACGCGAACAGTAATCCTATCTATTACCTTCCCATTCAGACGAGTTGTTTGCCTGTGCCGGTTTTGTTCGAATTCTGGCTATTCCAAACAGGCAGACATCTTTTTCAAGGATATAACTCCTGAGGTTAGCGAGAAATTCCTGAATTATGTTACTTGACTTTTTAACTGTTTTCAGGGTATGGCACAAAGTGAAAAAAGGGTAACAAGCTTCGAAAGAATCTACTGGATTACTCGCTCAATAGTTGCCTCGACCGCATTTCTTCTCAACCTTGTCATGTTCACCATTCTCTTTCGCAGCACCCTACTAACGGTTTGTTCATGAGAATTGTCTGAATAGAAAAAAAACACGAAATGCTATTGAAATTCCACGGAAAAGCTGGCGAGAAAATCCTGGGCCACTATGAGGATATAAGGGTGAGAAGAGTCAACAGCTACGGCCTCACCACTCTGCCTCTCCTTACATTTGGGAACACATGCATTTTAGCCTCGTTAGAGTCGCTTTGGTGCAAATGTGGCGCCGTGACAAATAGGGCATTCATAGCAGCAGAAGACTGGCCCGCTAGTTACTCTGATTTGAACGATATGTAGTTATCGACTTGGTATTCTTGAAGCAGAAGACCCACGCTAAGAAAACAGTTCGATTGGATCCCTAAAAGCTGCTCTACGCGAATCATGGCATAAAGTTTCACAGGATGTTCTCAGAGCTGCAGTCGAAGCGTATTCGGCTCGTGTGAGGGAAGTTATCAGTTTCAAAGGAGGTCATATTGAGTGCTATTGTAAATTCATAAACACAACGATAGTATAATGTTCTTTTTGTTTTTATCGAACTACGACTGAAAATTCTGAAGATGCACCAAAATGATTTCGTCACCGTATTTATGCCATACCTTATAATCGTGGCGGACGAACGAGGAATGTTCTAGGAAAAACCAGCGGCAAGAAAAAAGTGTAATACTGCTACTGCGAAGCCGCTGACATAGGGCCCCTTCCCTTCGCAACTGCAATATACTCTACCAAGCGCTATACAGCCGAGTGGAAGTTGCAACAACATTAGCCTAAAGAAGACCTCGTTAGCTCCCATTTTCTCTTTTAAGAAATGAGAATTTCGAATTGCCTGAATTGTAGTGTACGCCACGAGCGGGACTGCAAAAATTAATCATACTCCTTGTAAGGCATACGGGTTAATGATCCGCCCTTGGTTTGGTAACGAACTTCCTTCTTCATTCTCAGCTTATACTGGTTGCAAAGAAAGTAATATTATAGTCCAGCCTCAACGACGATAGTGAACATAGTAATTTCCATAGCACATAATGTGCGGACAAAAGAGTTCTTTTTTAAATTGTTGTAAGGGTTAACATGAAGAAATAGAAAGTCATAATGATATTTCGTTTCAGAAACCGTTCTACACAATGATGCTTATCTTCAGTACCGTCACAATAGTATTTCAATCTGTAATATTTATTGAAGTGATTGTGAAGCATACAAGCTCTGACGAATACGAAGTTTTTCTGGTCGAGATCCTAGCTGGCTATGTTGAGCTTGTGTCATGGTATTTTACATCGGCCTTGGTATTCTTAATTGGACTGAATAGGCTAGCAGTTCTTACGACAGGTCCTGTTCGTTCACTATTCGCAAAAAGGTATGAATACTGTAATTCTTTCACAGTAATACAGACAATGTTCTTTGTTCCAATTAAATGCCAAAAAACGTGTTTTTTTAATCACTTACCACTTCTTTAGCAAAAAATTTAAATTACGCATTCATTCTAACCGTTAATTAGAGCAAACGTTTGTAGAGCAAATGTTGATGTTTGTTTATTTATTAATTTTCATATAGCGGAAGTAAACAGATAGCAATGTTACAGTGGATGAGATGTGAATTATGTATACTTTTTTAAATTACTTGCCCCTACAAATCCATGAGTACTTCTCATAGAGTGTTTGAAGTAGTAGGGCACATCTAGAGATGCATATTATGAGATTTCCAGAAAGAGCATTCTGTGGTTTTCCCTCATGCTATTCGGATTTTCGGCACTCATTTGTGTATTTTCGAGTGGCTTCATGCTCATCTTATGGGACATATTTGGTGACGGATATGAAAGCGAATTCGTCGACGTGGTTACTGAAATTTGTTCTGAGGTTTCCATATTTGTTGTTCTCATTGATTCAAGTATCTTTGAGATTTTCTTTCAAATTTTTTTGAAGCTCCGTCAGACGTTTTCAGTTAAAATAATAAGTTTAATCTCCCATCCTCTCTCAGTAAATATTGCTGCAACTATATTTGTGAGCGTGATCATTAGTTCAGCATCACCTCCACAGTCATAAAGAAGATTCTAAATTCATTTTGACGACATTCTTTTTGCAACGCAAGAAAATGTAAAAATGACAAAATAATTATGCAAAAAGAGCAACATATCATCTTTCCGCTTCACCCTTTCAATTTTGACAAAAAATTCTCAAAAAAAACTACCGAAAACGTCTCTACAGAAGAACGATTCCCGTCTCCTACTTATGGTTGTAATGCTTGTGGTTGTGATTTAATAACCAGACTAAAATTCAAGTACCAAGACAAAAAATAAAAAATAATCGAATTATCGTACGAAACAAATTGAGTAGTGAATAAACTTAGGTTTTTAAATTATTTCAGCGAGCGGACTACTTTTTCGCTGCTCTACCTGTTTGTTCTTGCTTATTTTACATAGCAGCATTCAAAAAAGTACGATCTGTTCGAAGGTCAAGTATAGCCTTTATCACTGCGGACAAAGCTGAATATTCGATACTAAAGCAAGGCTTTCTTATCTGCATTTTTTATACGGTAGGTCCTAGTGTCGTGATATTCGTATATTACACAGAATGGTGATTTTCAAGAATTAAGTGATGGAATACTAGTACTTGAGTATATAAGAGCTGTTCTCTTACAGGTAATCGTCATTTTTACCGATAGGAGAGAATCCGAGAGTGTTCTAACTGTCTTCTTAAGCTGATAGTTTTTCGAGAAACCCCGACTGCCCGCCGACATGGTATTTACAGACATTACTTGCGGTATTAGTGATCTCGGATATTTCGTATAGGTGGAATTCCTTGGCAAATTAGCAGGTCGCAATGAACGTCATTCGACGAAAAGCGGTTTGGGTACATAGGCTCACAACCCATTCTCGATGCTCTCTGCCGTTCACCTCTTCCAAAAGAAACAGTGTTCGGCGGTATTGTAAAGGTAGACATCATTCAAAATGTTGGCGACCGCAGATTACAATCACATTTAGCTTCGTAGCTCGTAGCATCTCTACATTTTCCGTCGCCATCATAACCATAGGCGGAGGTGGTGTAGTGGCAAGTGCAGCACTTCACACACGCATACAGGATAGATATCCGCCTGGGCTGACCAAGCCCTTCATCACTCCGGGATCGTTTAGTTGGTACCGGAGTCGTCTGGGAAGATAAATGCACGGACTTGTACATCGGCTGGCCACCGTAAGCCATTGTATAGGCCACATACGAACTTATTGAGCCACTACTATCCTGAATGGAAGTCGAATGCGGGAGCGCACCCCTCAGAATTGATTGATTGACGCCAAAAACTTTGTCCTTTACCACAATCATGCTAATTTCAAAAATGCTTTCAAAAGTAAGCAACGCTTCGCATTCCACGACTTTTGTTGATATTCACTTTCCTTTCTCCGGAGGTAAAAATACTGTTGTTTTTTGTGACCGAGAAAAAAAAACTGTTCTGGACATTCGAGCTGCTTCGAAATCCGAACATGCCTGTAAATAGGCGAGGCACAACAGCTCGAGTTATACTCAAAACTCTACATAGAATTGGGTTTTTGAAGAGTTGGTCTGGTATTGTTAAATTAGGGAAGATAGTTCAAAAAGTTCTGATTCGAAAAGCTAAGTTCGACTGAACGCATTTTGTCTATGATCTATCATTTTATCTACCAATTCTTTTTCAGATTCCCGAAATGATGCTCTTAATCTCGCAGTTTGGTTTCGAACTGTATGGAGGTTTCTACACACTTTTTCAACTTCTTTTTTACATTACCATAAACTTACCACCAATTGGATTTCCTATTATTGTCTTTATATACTCGAAAGAATTGCGAAAATTGCTTCGGTTGAATTGGTTTGAGCAATTACACCATGTTCAACCAACCAACCCATCAGCGCAGCAACGAAGTAAGTTTTTGGGTAACGACCAATCAATCAATGTTATGAACAAATCACTTTTGACATGAGATACACAATTGAACCTACTATATATGAAGTTAAGATCAATTTCCAGCTGCTGATTTCCTTTCTCTCCCCACCCAGTCGCTCCTGTATGCTTTCCCTTGAGGGAAGGCTCTATGATCTCCGTGAAGTCCCGATCTGAAATTTCCTCATATTTCAGTTTTTGCTATTGTGGTGACGAATCTGAGATAATTGTTCCAATGCGCTTTCTTTATGTCATTGCATTTTCACTTCGAAATCGATCGCAGAGGCCTGTACTTCGTTCTTCGCTCTACATACTCAAGGTAACGTTCTGAATAACTCTTTATGAATTATAGAGACGGCAACTTTTTCATTGCAGTGCCAGCATAAGAAGACGTGAGAGCATAATAGATTTTCTGCGCACATTGCTGATACCTAGTACAATCCGAATCCGATTCAGTGATGCCTGCCAAACCCGATTCATCGACGGATCGAGCATCTGACTGGTTACTAAACAAGTCTATCGGGGATGAGAGCCTTTCTCTTGAAATATGAATCCTTAGCTATTCCCACAAAATGCTGTCTGGAGTTGCAATAAAATTTTGGAAAACTTGTCAATAAAGCAGTATAAAAGTGAGAAAACTAAAACATTGACCTTGTTTTGTTCTGATACTACAGGCAGCAGGATTTGAGGAGCTAGTGAAACCTTATCTTACCACTAGCATAGTTATGTGCTGAGTTTATCATACTTGTAGAGCGAATGCGATTTGTAGCCTGAGATACTAATTGAAAAAGTTCTGTTAGAGCAATTCTGTGCAGTTAGCCTGAATCAAAGCATTCCGTCGATAGTTGCCAAGAGCGCATTCGTACACCTGTGGAAAGATATTTGACTTTCTCACTCGTGATCATTACTTATCTTGGTGTTAGAACATGCTCCAGTGAAAGCCGCCTAACCTCACTCTTGTTTTCTCCATATCTCAAGCAAGATCTATCTCTTTTCCTTGTATGAAGTTGGCGGTGAGTTAATTAAGGCTCAGCTCAGTTTTTTGGTAAGAATGCGAAATTTGCGCCACACGAACATTAAGCACTTGTAAACAAACTAATTGTATGTGGAAATGGCCCCTCGAAATACGAAATTACCTGCGAATAATCCCTGCCAGGCTGCTGATGAGGAAAAATGGCTAGAGTTTAGAGCCTGCTGTCAAATTTACGAAAAACTCATCTTTTCAAGATCTCACTGCCCTGAAACAGCTGCAACTTGCACGTGGATCCCATCTTTCTGAATTATAGACATAGTGTTCCATTCAATGGAATAAAATAAATAAAATGGAAAATTAAATCAATAAAAAAAAGAAAAATGAAGTGAACGGATGAGAAAATTGAAATTTGAAAAGATCCACGAAAGGATATTGTTTTTATTGTAATTAATAACATTTGATGTTAATAATTGTAACTAATAATAATCGATGTTAATAGTCATAATTGAAAACAGCATCGTTATAATATCAATAACAATTATTATAAATCATACTACTATTATTATTTGTATTATTGTTCATTTTTTATTTGTATTTGTAATAGTATCATAGTTATGGTGAAAATGTAGTTGGGGGGGGAGGGGGGTTGGGTAGGGGGGGGGGGGCAGCGCTCTTTTGAATCACAGACGGCTAGAGTGCAGAGAAGGAAGAGTGATCGAGCCCGTAATGGGGTTGAGGAACCTTTCATGGCTTTTTTATATTATAACTGTATATTTTCCACTTAATTCAAGAAGGGGAGGGGTTTCGGGGTGGGTGAGCCAATGGGAAGTTCGATCTTTATCCCATCCCAGCTTTTTGCACGGGATAACCATCTCACCCACACCAGGGCCCCTCCCCTTCTTAAAAATAGGTAAAAACAATATTCTTTTGGCTAGAAAGCATTTCCAATAAAAAAAAACAACTGAAGTCGGTCACCACTTCTCCTCTGCGCTCTAGCCGTCAGTGATTCGAAAAGGCGGTGCCCCAACCCCCTTCAACTACATTTTCATCATTGTTATTTCAAAATTATTAGCGATCACATTATATCAACACTTCCAGTTAGCCTAAGCACGCTAACGCGTGCATCAAATGTCCACAACCGCAACCGCTTATTGTGCGATTCGGATCGCGCGTTGCAAATTGCGCGGCGAAATCCATAAATATATAATCCACCGGGACAAGACTAACAGGGCACATATGAGCTCTGCGGAGCTCCGCCCACCGGGGGCGGGGCATGTGCCAGAGTGGGCGGTGCCAACAGTCAAACATCTTATTCTTGCTTCGAAAAAGTCCAGACACCGGGGAAAAATGTTCAAAGGTGAGGATTGGGTCAACAAACCAGACGAAGGAGACGCACGTGCTGTGGGCAGAGCTTTCTCAAAATGGGCGGTACTTTTCAAATGTGTTCATAACTCGATTCAATTAAGGTGCAGAGGCCCGGAAAAAAAGAAGAAAAGTGAGCAGGGCCTTATGCGTGCTGCGCATGGGTAAGTTTAGTGAAGCTCCGCCCACGGTGGGCGGGGCGTGCGTTAAGGTGAAAGCTACTTTCAAAAACGAGTGTAACTTCGTTCGGAAACGTTCTAGAATGCGGGAAAAAGTGATTGGTGGTCATGGAACAAATGTGGCCAAACCCTCGAAGTGGGCGGGGCTGACACCAAAGTGGGCGGAGCTTGGATCAAAAATGTATAACTCGGTTCAGAAGTTCTGGGATGCGGCAAAAGGGTGTTAAGGTGTAAAAGAACAAATAAGGTCAAATCCCAAAAGCGGGTGGGGCTGGCACTAAAGTGGGCGGAGTTGGCACTAAAGTTGGTGGGGCTAAGACAAAAATTTATAACTCTGTTCAGAAACGTTCTGGAATGCGGCAAAAAGGTATCAAGGAGTAAAAGAACAAATAAGGTCAAATCCCAAAAGTGGGCGGGGATGGCACCAAAGTGGGCGGAGCTTTCAACAAAATTGTATAACTCTATTCAGAAACCTTCTGGGATGCGGCAAAAAGGTTTCAAGGTGTGAAAGATCAAATAAGGTCAAATCCTAGAAGTGAGCGGGTTGGCACTAGAGCGGCCGGGGCTTAATCAAAATTTTAAAGCTTTTTAGAAACGTTGTGGGATGCGGGAAAAGTGGTAAAATTTAGTAGAACAAATGTGATCAGATTCCACAAGTGGGCGAGATTGGCACTAAAGTGGGCTTACATTGAGATTATTGAGTACTCTCTATGGCCACACACGGCCCCATCTCACTTCGCAAAAAAACGATGGCCGCTACAGAGGTGTCAGGGAAGAGGCTCAGATGATAAAGTTCTGTAATGAAAATCAGAAGCTCATATGGTTCCGTCCCTAATGGCTAGAGCCCCTAGCGCACGCAATAGCGTGCCTAGCCGCCTTGTCCATAAATATTTTGACGACTTTGGTGCCTACTATTGGAGCCCAAATTTCAGGTAAAGTAGACTGGTAGTATCAGCTGACTCTACTTAACTATTCTGTTTCAAGTTTGTGCCCCAATAATAGGCGCCAGAGTCATTCGGAACACCACGAACTTCGCCGCGCGGCTCGAATTGCACGAATGTACACGCACCCACAAGCACCGCACAGACACACAAATGTAGCGCTTTATATGTAGAGGAATTATTAGTAGGTGTTCATTATTATTAAAGCTACGGTTTACGATGGAGAACGTTCCTGATGAAGTCTCACGAGGTTGGCGAGTCATGGACAAAACGTCACCCTCACACAGGGTTCGCACCAGCAGTTGTGCTACTCGGGCACCGGCTCTTATCCCTTACAGTACTGAGAGGGACTATTCGGGTTCGAGTTCGCGATATAATGCGCCTGCTCCGATATAATCTCGCCAAAAGGTGGTCAAAGAGTGTTTTACATATGGCTTTCTCCTCCACGAAAGCCCGGCTTGGAGGATCACGAGAGGGACCTACCCCCTACTGCATTTTACGGGGGTAGCCTTTGTGCTAGTTGGGCCATGCGTTTGGGGATATAAGGTGAATCGTGATGTACACAAACGCTGGGCATGCTGGATTCGGAATGCCGTTGCGCGAACATGTAGAAAGGTTTCGTGTTTCAAGGCGGATATCCTAGGGGAGAAGAGTATCGTTTTCGAACTGCACTTAGCTGGACAATCACTTTTTCACCTAAACGTCTTCATTGTTCATAGTTGCTGAGTTACCGGGAGTCGAGCTTATGGAATTGCAGACTTGCAACTGCGTTGCAGTAACAAGAACGGACAAATTGAGTTACATATTGAAGAAAAAGTAGACGGAAAGTCCTAAAAAGATTGCTTTTATGTATTCTGAGAATGACGAATCTGGCTTAATATAATATCTGAGAGTCACTGAGGGGGACTGGTAAGTGGCACACTATTATGTGTATACATAGTCCGGGGATCGAATCGTTGCCCGATACTCGGGGCTGACCAGGCTTTTCATAGCTTCTAGATCAAATAACTGGACCCAAGAAGGTATAAACCTCGACTTGTACATCGGCTGGATGTCGCAATTCATTGTAAAACCAGTTGCATATTCACAAACACTGCTACGGTTCAGAAATAAACAATACTTATTCATCCATCACTCAGTTGTCAGACTATGGTTAGCATTAAACTGCACATCAAGACCATCATTGCCTCTGCAAGTCATTATTTAGTAATATCCATTCAAATGCTGAAAATTTTTTGGATAGAAGTCGAATGTATGCTGCCATCCCCGAAAACGAGCCTGGAAAGCTTTTCCACTTTAGTGATATTCCCTTCTTAATTGTGGGTGAACAAGTTTTTTAGAGGTTCTGATTTTATAGAATTAGCCTCTCTGTAATCTACTTAGGGTTCCATCATCAGACCGGAAAACTCCCTTGTAAATAACAAAGCAAAGGGCAAGGAAGCACAACTGTGCTGAAAATTTGGGCATGTTGAGCCTTCCTCACCCGTTTTTTCAAATAAAAACGCATAAGAACCCTATAAAGGATAAGCTTATCGAGCCGTGATGAATCGCTTCTGAGAAAGGCACCCCAGCACTTCCGTTCAGTACCGTATTGAATTCGTATGTGGCCTATATAATGACTTGCGGTGGCCAGCCGGTGTACAAGTCAGCGGCTTTATCCTCCCAGACGAGTCTGGTACCAATCAACCGACTCCGGAGGGATGGGAGGCTTGGTTGGCCTAGGCTGATCGACCATGCGTGTGTGATAGTGCGGCAATTGCTACTACACAACCTCCGCCTCAATAAATACTTTAGGTGGTTTCAAATGTTTCTGTCGCAGGTTTGTGCTGATCCATTATGGCTTCCCATAGAGAACCTCGAAGTGGAAGTCAGCGTAGAAAATATTTAATGATAGAAGGAGCCGCTGCCGATTTTTGAGCTGTGTTTTTGAACCTTGAGTAGATTATTTGTTGGATCAAACATCTGAGTGACACAGGAAAGGAAGCTCCAAGAACAGTACCGTTCATGAGTCATATGAGACGTCCATTAATCCTCTAGTGTTTTTTATGCTATGTACACCATGAAATACTTCGGAAACTTGTAGATATGTAATTATATCGGATTTTGTACATTTGAACTATTATAATCACGAGTCTTGGTGGCAATCGATGTCCCACAGCCATAGGTATGCTTTGTGTCCTGGCTGACAGTGAATTATCGCCACTAAAGAAACATCCTTCTGGTAGTATAGGGTGTTAGTATTCATCTTTTCGCTTGCTATACCTAACTGCTAGACCCTCATCCGGGATAAGCCGGATTGGACAAAACACAGTAAACTATCTAGACCGGTCTACTGTGGTTTGTCCTAACAGGCTTTCCACGGTTTGTCTTTACCGGCCTTCTTCGCTTTGTCCTAGACCGGGACCAACTTTAGTACTTTCTTATACTGACCGGAAAAGACCTCATAAATTGGTCCGTGCTGTGAGCTTCTACTTTTTCGGTGATCAGATCGAGAATTATGTGCTCCTCTGTAATACGGGAATCTTTTATATTACAGTTTTGAAAACGCCCTTTTATGTGGATTGCTCGAATAAATCTTCCGGGTCAAGCGAGGCTGAATGACTCAGCTCACATTCGGCACTCTCTTGTTAAACATGACACTAGAAAACGCATAACGTTTCAGGGCTTGCGATACCGCTTGCGGAGCTTTTTCTCCAACACAAACCGTATCTCTTGCAACATAAGTCGACACCACTTCCCTCGCAGTAGGCCATCATTCATAGTTAGTTTTGACGCGATCGTTCCTACTGCGGGATCAGCTCCGAAGTTTGGTAGAAACCAGGTCTGCTTCCCCTCGTCTAGGTCCCTTTTTTAGAGATATACATATTTGCAGAATATCAGTTTGCGAGAGGAGAAGTATAGGAGTTTCTTCCCAAACAGAAGGACTAGAATTACTCATTTTTCAACGTTAAGCTGCTACTCTTCACGGAATTGCTTATGTTCGTATAATCCAATTCCACTGCCAGTAATGTCCTAGTTTAGACGGCACGACAGAATCCGTTGGGGCCTTCTGACACCAATCCCTGCATTCTCTACAGCCTCTATTACCAGCTTCTCTGCAAAATTCTGCCGATCTTTTGTTTTTTATTGATCCTAATTTTTTCTGCTATAGTCAACAACTAATTATTAAGAAACTTATCCCACTGTCTGCACAGGCGTGAAAGATAGGCATCGCCAGAGAATGGAATGAAGTCCGCCATAGGCACGGCGGAGCTCACCCTATTCTCTTACTACCTTTCTAAATGCAGATCCGCAGCTGTAACTAACTTATTGTCGCAGCCTTCGTTGTTCAATCAATATAACTTGTTCAATCAATATAAGTACCCTAAGTGGGTGAGCCATCCAAATCTCTTTATCTTAACGATGTAGTGCACATTTACCATTATCAGTCGCAAGCTTCATGCAATCGAATCCAACAAACTTTGCCCTTTTGCAGTTGCAAGAATTCAGCGATGTTTCCAATAAAATTCTTTTTGTTGCTTTCCAAAAGGCATCTGAATATCTGACTCGCGAATGCTTGGTCACCACCTGATAGAGGAAGCTGGAAGCTTGGAAGAGTTACAAAAAGTAACTCTAGTGCATTTCTTTTCCGGATCCTGGACAGATTTTAAACACCGTTATAAACTTCCAAACCAGGAACTTTTCTTACACTGTCCATTCGAACTTTTCTTGCACTGTCCATTCGAACTTTTCTTGCAGTGCCCATTCGTAACAGGGGCCAAGCTGAGCTTACGCATGTCTAGCACGTCATGAATTCTATTGTAGTTTATTTTCTGACTTTCTGGCTGTACTGGAAGTATCACCCCCTGAGGACCACAGTGAGTCTCCCTGATTTGCTGACTCATTCTTCACCTTCATCTTCATTTTCGGTGTCTATCTTCACCTTCACCTTAATTTCCGGTGTCTAGTCTCTACTCAAACAAGATTAGTAAGGTTTGCCGTAGGCACCGCCCATAACCGCGCTTATTCTTCCAGAACACGCGAACAGTAATCCTATCTATTACCTTCCCATTCAGACGAGTTGTTTGCCTGTGCCGGTTTTGTTCAAATTTTAGCCTTTCCAAACAAACAGAGATCCTGTAACAACCTCTGAGGTTAGCGAGAAATTCCTGAATTATGTTACTTGGGTTTTTAACTGTTTTCAGGGTATGGCACAAAGTGAAAAAGGGATAACAAGCTTTGAAAGAAGCTATTGGATTACTCGCTCGATAGTTGCCTCAACTGCATTTCTTCTCAACCTTGTCATGTTCACCATTCTTATTCGCAGCACCCTACTAACGGTCCGTTCATGAAATTTCTCTGAATAAAAGAACATGAAGAGTTATTGAAAGTTCACGGAAAAGCTAGCAAAAAAATCCTGGGCTACTATGAGGATATAAGGCTGAGAACGAATCAGCAGTTACGCCTTCTCTACTCTGCCTCTCATTGCATTGTTAGGTAGCCGGACAGGCAGCGGTTGTGGCCATGCGATAGCGCTCTAGTGTTCTACTACGCTGGACCCTCAACGCCCTCGGCCTTCAACTTTTCCCTAGCCTATGCCAATATTACGCATACGGGGCAACCTCTGAACTACTAAACGTCTAGGCATAACATTTGCGAAACCTCTAGGCTTCCAGGAGCGTCTCTTTCATCGTTCTTTTACATGAAGCTAAACGATGACGGACGTTGGAGATCAAGTTAGGAAGGGCGGGGCAGAAATACGGTGGCCAAATTGTTACGAAGAAGCGCAAAAACCAAGAAAATGAACAAAGTCTCAGAGTCGTTTCTAGCGAATATTGTCACATAGTCAGGGATGTATTTCCTCGGGTTTGTGCTTAGCCACTTCTCCAATGGTAAGCGGCTTCAAATCATCCGAATAGAGCTGTAATCCTTTCTCTTCGCGAGCCATTCATACTCATGTGAAACTGCGATATTCTCAAATTGCATCGTCATACTGTTCGTAGGATTTTAAAGCGAGGCACACTTCACGATCTTACTCATAGAGCTCGTCTAGCCTCGGCAGCCTCTGATTGAGTCGTGAAAGTGGTCAGAAACCGATTCCACCGCAATCCAGAGATAAGCATGAGGAAGAGCTGAGAGCTTAACAGGTTTCAGTCAAACGATGAGAAGAGTAGTGCATAATGGACTCCGGACGCTTTTCCAGACGCTCAGAAGGAAAGCAAACAAGCAGAATCGAAAACTGGAGCGCAAACGGTGCGTACTCATCACTGATGAAAAACATTCTGCATGCAATTGAGCAGGTATCCAACAGCCTGAACTTCCATGTATACCCCAACCCCACGAGATTCGAAGAAGCTGATGAAGCAGGAAGAATAGACACTTGAAGTTGACATCCTACATCTGTTGGTTTGGGCAGGAGTATCTGCAAGTACACGTGCTCAATTGGTTTTCGTGCAAATGGTGCTGAAAATCGATGCCATTCACTACTGAAAATGATTTTTTTCCAGAACTAACATAAAGAAATAGAAGCTCGTAAGGTTGTTTCGTTTCAGAAATCGTTCTACTCATTGATGCTTATCTACAGTACCGTCACAATAGTATTTCAATCTGTAGTATTTGTTGAAGTAATTGTAAAGCACACAAGCTCTGACGAACAGAAAGTTTATCTTGTCGCGATCCTAGCTGGCTATGTTGAGCTTGTGTCATGGTATTTTACATCGGCCTTGGTATTCCTAATTGGACTGAATAGGCTAGCAGTTTTTACGACAGGTCCTATTCATTCACTATTTGCAGGAAGGTACGAGTACTGTAATCCTTTCGCAGTAAGGCTGACAATGCTCTTTGTTCTGATTGTTTGCTGGAAAATGTGCGTTTTACCATTAATTACAATTTCTTAAGCAGAAGAATCACGGTATGCATTTATTCTGACCGGTAATTAGAGCAAATGCCTATGGAACAAAGTGCATTGTGAGCTTGTCAAAAAGAGAAGGACAGAATTTAGAAGTGCGATAAGTCGACGGGGGGTGAGGATAACGGTTCAAACGCCACTTCAATGACTAGAATCACATTTTCCCTTGTTGTCCAAAGTCCCTGCATTTATATCTCTTGGATAGCCCGAAGTATACCAAACAATTTATCATGCACTCATTTTTGTGCTTGAAGGATGTGCCACTACCAAATTATGTTACTGAAAAAAGAGGAAACAATGTCAGAAAAGTGGAATGAGTTCGACTATTAATATCGGAAGAAGCTCGCACGCCGTATCAGAGGTCGGCCTCAGTCGGCCATGGCGCTCTTCGTTTCGTTTAGTGTCATAAATACAATCCACTCGAAAAATGAGTAAACTGGCAAAAATAAGAAGGACAATAAAATATAAACAAAAATAAAAACGCAATCTGATCTTCCGTACCTTCCGGAAGTCTAGACTGACGAAATCTGCAAATTTCTGGGTGGGCTTTAAGTGCTTTCTCTTCCGAAAGTCCGAATATAGCCATCAGACAGCTTTCTTCACATTTTGGAGTAACTGACCACCTCGAAAAGGTAAAACAATGTAACACCATATATGACTTTCGGTACAATCTGAATGGAATCGAGGTTTGTTTATTTATAATTTCAACATGCACCGAAGTAAGCAAATAGCAATGTTGCACTAGATAAGATGGGAATTATGTGGATATGTAGATAATTTCTTGCCCCTTTAAATCCATGTGCACATTTCATAGAACGTTTGAAGTAATAGTGTACATCTGATTATGCAAATTGTATTTCCAGAAAGAATGTTCTGTGGTTTTCTCTTATCCTTTCCGGCCTTTCGGCACTCGTTGGTGTAGCTTCGAGTGGTATTATGCTCAGCTTGTCGGAGATATTTGATGCCGGATATGAAAGCGAATTCGTCGACGTAATTACTGAAATTTGTTCTGTAAGGTTTTCAAATTCGTTGCTGTCACTGATTCAAGTGTCTTTAAAATTTTCTTATAGATTTTCTTCAACCTTTGTTGAACGTTTCCAGTTGGAAATAATAAACTTAAACTCTTATTCCCTATGTAAATATTGCTGCAATTATAGTTATGTGCGTGATCATTAGTTAAGCATAACCTCCGCGATCAACCTCCAAAGAAGATTCTAAATTTTTTTTACGAAATTCCTTTTGCAAAATTGCTTCAACCTATCAATTTGACAGTAGAATATCAAAAATCTTTGAAAAGGAATGATTGTAGTTTGCTACTGAGTAATTTGACAACCATTCAAAAATTCAAGTAAGAAGACATCTAGAAAAAATGGAATAATCATATCAAACAAATTTAGGAGCAAGTGAACTTGGATTCCTGAATTATTTATTACAGAGAGTGGACTACGTTTTCGCTGCATTACCGATTTGCTCTTGCTTATTTTACATAGCAGCATTTAAAAAAGTACGATCTGTTCGAAGGTCAAGCATAGCTTTTATAACAGCGGACAAAGCCGAAAATTCGATACTAAAGCAAGGCTTTCTTATCTGCATTTTTTATACGGTAGGTCCTAGTGTCGTGATATTTGTATATTACATAGATAGATTTTAAACTCTAAGAACCAAGAGGTGATCTACTAATATTGAAATATATAAGACCCGTCATCATCAGAAGTAATCGTCATTTTTTCCAAGAGGAGAAGTTCCGAGAGCGTTCACACCCTCTTTGTAGGCCGATATATTTGCGAGAAACCCCGATAGACTGCCGACTTGTTATTTACTATGAGGCTCTTAATGGTTGATGTATAGCGGCATGTGAAAATCACTACTAACCTCATGCAGTTACATTTACCAGCCCAGTAAGCAACCGTGAGCACTTCATGCCAAACAGGAGAGCGCTTAGCAAATCGTGGACTCAAGTATGGGCAGATACTGCTTGCGGTACCAGCGATCTCGAGAATTCCGTCTAGGTGAAATTCCTTGGCGCTTCAGCAGGTCGCAATGAGGATCGTTTGAGCGGAAAGCGGCTATAGCGGTATAGGGCTCAAAACCCATTACAAATGTCCTCTGCTGTTCATTGCTTCCAAGAGAGACGATGTTCAGCGGAACTGCAAAAGTAGATATCATTCAAAATGTTGTCGATTACAGTGAGCTAACTCAGGGACTCAAGAGGATCACAATCACATTTAGCTTCGTAGCATTTGAAATCTCGTATTTCATCATCATAACCATGCCCCTTTCAAAAACGATTGAATCACCAAACGCTCCAAACTCCAGGATTTTTGCTGATGCTCACGTTTTCTTCTCCAGAGGTAGAGTGTCTGTTTTTAATGACCGAGAAGAAGAACTGTTCTGGACGGCGCATTCTAGCTGCAATGAAATTCCAACATGCCTCTGAATAAACCAGAGACAGCAGATCCGTTTGTACTCGAAACTCTTCATAAGACCGCATTTTCGAAAAGTTGGTTTGTTTCTGTTAAATCAGGGAAGATAAGTGAAAAAATTCTGGTTCGAAAAAGCCAAGTGCGATTGAACGCATATCTATGATTTCAATTTTTTAGATTCCCGAAATGATGCTGCTGATCTCACAGTTTGGATACCAATTGTATGCTGGATTCTACGCACTTTTTCAAGTGGTTTATTATATTTTCATAAACTTACCACCAATTGGATTCCCTATTATTGTCATTATATGCTCAAAAGAATTGCGAAAGTTGTTTCGTTTGAATTTCTATTCATCCAACTAACCTTCAGCAGAGCAACGAGTA
Source organism: Haemonchus contortus (assembly GCA_000469685.2). Taxonomy (NCBI): domain Eukaryota; kingdom Metazoa; phylum Nematoda; class Chromadorea; order Rhabditida; family Trichostrongylidae; genus Haemonchus; species Haemonchus contortus. The sequence goes on from LS997565.1 coordinate 43,632,257, forward strand.
AGTGCTCAGATAATGATCGATGTTCTGAACAATCACGTCCGACATGAAGAAACTCACTGAACTGAATAAAGGTGGAATGAATATTAATCCCACAGTGCTCCTTTGCTTTCTCTCTTCAACCAATAATGAACAGCCTCTTTGGTCACCATAAAATTTCCTAATTTTTCAGTTTTCGCTATCTTGTCAAGGGAACTAAAACAATTATTTCAGTGTGCTCTCTTTATATCATTGCATCTTCACTTCGAAATCGGGCGCGAGAGAATGTATTTCGTAATTCGCTCTACATACGCTCAACACATTCGAGTTAATATTCTGAATAGCCCTTTATGAAATATAGAGGCAATTACTTTTTATTGCAGATCCCAGCATAAGAAAGGGTGGGAGCATAATAGATTCCCTGCGCACATTACTGATACCTAGAACAATCCGAATCCAATTCAGTGACGCTTGCCAGACAGATTCAGCAATGAATAAAGCAGCTGAAGCAACTGAACAAATGCTACTGATAGTAGGAGCCTACCTCTGGAAAAATGAATCCATACCTGTGCTTGCCACAACATTGCTCTCTGAAGTTGTAATGAAATTTTGGAAATGTTGTCGATAATGCAATGGAAAAGTAAAAAATAGAGCACTTACACTGTTCTGGTCTGATATTACACGCAGTAAGACCATCAGGGGCTAGTGAAACATTATCTTAGCATAGTTATGTAGTCACACATACAGCTGAGTTCAGCATATGTGCAGAGTGAATGCGATTTGCAGCTTTAGATACTAGTTGAAGAAGTTCTGTCAGAGCACTTGAGTAGAGGACGCCTAATATAAAGCAATCCCGTCGATAGGAAAAAAACGCGTTTGCATGCCTATGGAAAAATAGTTGATTTTCTCACTCGTGATTATTTATCTACATGGCGATACAACATGCTCCAGTGGAAGACGGTCTCGCCTAAGGCTTCTTGTCTCCATATCTCTGGCCAAATATCCTTCTCTTCTCCTTGGATACTGAACGCATGAGTTGTTAGTGGTTAGCTGATCAAGGCTCAGCTCGGTTTTTCGATAAGAATGCAAAATGCGAGTTACAAGAATATTGAGCACTTTATAAAGGAACTTTCTTGAAGTTGCACGTGGAAATGGCCTCCTCGAGAAATAAGAAATCACCTGCAAATATCCCCTGCCAGGCTGCAGTGAATCTACTGTTGTATTAGCAATTTTGTAATACAATTAAACAGCTGTTGATGGGGAAAAATGACTCGTTTATAGAGCTATTTAGAGCCTGATAAGTTTACAAAGAACTCATTCTTTCAAGAATATATTGCCGTTGAGACAGCTGCAACTTACACCTCCATTCCATCTTCCTCAACGATAGACGCAATTATACATCTAATGAAACAAAGTAAAAAAAATAAATTTGAAGTTAAGCAAAATGAAAATAAAAGTAACGAGTGAAAAAATTGAAATTCAAAATGATCTACCAAAGAGTATTTTTCACTGTAGTTAATATCACTATGGTAGGGGAAAATTGATGGTAACAGCAACAATTGATGGCAGCAACCGTTATAAGATCAATAACAACTACAATCAATCATTACTACTATTATTATTTGCATTATTGTTTAATTTATTGTTTATAATTGTATTATTATTGTTAGTTTTATTATTATCCAAATCGTTAGCGCAAATTTTGCCCTGCTTGAACTCATTATCATTTTCATTATAACAACACTACCAGTTGGGCTACGCATGTTAACGCAGGCATCAAATGGCCACAACCGCTTATCCAAGATTTGTTATGGGATCAATATGAACAGTATCGGTGGACTTCCTATTTCATAACTGTCTCCTCACCGCGCCTGCGTGACAACTCTTCGACGCGCCTAACAGACAGACGAAAAGAGTTAGCGCTTTATATAAAGAGAGATTACCGTCAACTGCTCATTATTATTGAAGGCACGGTTCACGATGAAGGAGGTTCCTGATAAAGTCTTACAAGGTTGGCGAGTCATGGACAAAACATCGGCCTCGGACGGGGCTTGGACCAGCGATTGTGTTATCCGGGCACCGGCTCTTGTCACTTACACTACCGAGAGGGACACTGCTCGAGTTTGAGTCCCGTCCGAGGCCGAAATTTTGTCCATAACTTGCCAACTTTTTGAGGATATCGCATGCTGCGGCGGAAGAAGAACAATCAAAAAAACTTCAAATTTCTGATAAATATACTGCCATGAGTCTGTGGCGTCCCAGTATTACATAGTTGGCGATGTCAGATCGGGAAACAACCTAGATAGTTCGTTATAAGGGCTCAGAGGTTGTATCACTGGATGCCACCCATAGCGGACGAGTTCAGCGGTGTTGTAGAGGCGCCGCTCTTCAAGGGGCTTTTATGTTGGAATTCGACAACTAGTCGTGACCCATGACAAAAGTGAAAGGCAGTTTTTGTACCTCGGGCTTAATGTAGTCAGTTCTTTAGGTGATCGCAGCAACTGATTTACTCGTCCAAATACCCCTCACTTGGCATTCCCGTCACGGTGATCTCGTACAACCTACATTCCCTCTATGTTACAAAGCCTCTTTTCTCCCAAAGTAGGTAGATTTTTAACGCCACCGATGCACTACTCTATGTACATTAACACTTTCGCTTTTCAACTAAAAAAAGTAGTTCGAAATTATCGTGAACTGTGCCATTAATACTTACATAAATCTCCAGCTTCCCTCGTGCTTCAACCTCATTGAATGGCATCGAAGTTGAATAGACAGTCGAGCAAACATTGAGTGTCGTTTGAGTCCTGAAGAGGTAATGTATTTTAATAGTAAGTAGCCCAAGAAAAATCATTGTTGTTCATTTTCAAGGAATAATCCATTACTCATCTATTCCTTATGCTTTCTATGAATATGTTTTCAAGAATACTTAGTTTTTAAGTATACCCAAACTTCTTTAACTTGAAAGGTGTAGTTACATTAATCTTAATCATTATCTTCAACGTCATTATAAAATCTACTTCGAAAGCACTATATTTAGAAAACCCATAATTACGCCTGGGTAGGCAAATCGTCACAACACTGCATGCGAAATCTGTCATTTATTCTTTCACTACCCTTCTACTAACCGACAGCCCTTTGTCTATGCAAGCACCGAGTTTCACCACGAAGTTCTATCCTATCTATATATCCTCCATAAACAGGGTGTCCCAAAATTATTTGCGCCAAAGTTCAGTAATTTTTAAGGTGGAAATAACCCATCAAATTTACATTATCTGTTATTAATTAGTTGCATAAGAAGGTTTCCTTGCAATATGCATGGTTGCTGATGTAGAACTCCCATTATCTTTCAGATGGAGGAGGCTCATTCAGTGCCACTTGCAATCACTGACGCGCGAGAAGTGGAAGGGCGTTATGAAATTCTTTGGGATTTTTCTAATAACTGTATAGGAGGCTATTAAACGATATAGAAAAGAAGATTGAATCAGAGACAAACCAGGAAAGATAGAAAGGTAGAATGTTTCTGAAGATAGGACTATTAAAATGGTCCGTATGCCAATCGGTCGGGATCCTGGGTGACCCATCAAAAGGAAGTCAACGGGCACGGCTTATCCGAGTTATCGCGATGAAAGAATGTCATGCAGAAGCTTCACTGCCGTTCCAATCGTATGAAGAAATTTCGTTTCAATTCCGATCTCAACAGATACTGCAGGGCCAAAAATGCAGAAAGTCAAAAGTGGTGACACGCAACCCTTCGTCGTTTTCTCTGGTCAAGAAATTTTTTACGATAAAGCCATTCCTCAACAACCAAAACGTTCGCGTTCCGGAAAGAAACATCCAGCGTGTAATATCTCACAAAAAGGTTGTTATCAGAACAGTAAAATGATGTTTTTCAAGGAAATCACTGGCAAGGGTAAGCCGCTCGTGGTTTCTTCGGTGCAGGCGTGAAAATTGACCAAGACCAGTACTCAAACGGCGTACTAATGGAAGTAAATAAAACATTGATCCGACTACGTTTTCTGAAACATCTCATAGTCCTTCCAGCAGGACGCTACTTCAGCCCACAATGCCAAGTTTGCCCGCGAGTGGTGCCGACGACAGCTGCCCGACTTCATTGGTGAAGAGGAATGGTCATCCTATTTTCCAGAACTTGGCTCACTGAATTCCACGAATGGTCCCTGGTTAGAAGAGGGCCTGTCGAGTTTGCAATCCCAGTTTGGAGTCCTAGAATGCAAAAGCTGGAGGACGGCTGGGAAGAAATGGAGAAGGATACCTGCGTGCCACATGCGATCAAGTCGAAAGCAAACTTTGACTTCTATTCGCGCTCACGGGGGATATTTTGAAATGCGACTTCAGCATGTTGTAGCACATAGTGTTAGCTAACGTGCATAGAAATTCCATCGTCTTTCGCGGTTGAGAAGTTTCAAATATATTGCTATAAATCGGCGCAAATGATTTTGGGACACCCTGTATATATATAAATACGGGCGGAGGTAGTGTAGTGGCAAGTGGCGCACTGTATCACACGCACGGTCAGGGGTTCGAATCCCGGATCGATAACCGCCTATACCAACCAAGCCTTCCATCCCCACTTGGTCGGTGAATTGGTACCAGACTCGTCTGGGAGGATAAAAGCACTGACTTGTACATCGGCTGGCCACCGCATGTCATTGTATAGGCCACATACGCACTCTTTACGCCACTGCGATTCTGAATGGAAGTCGAGTGCGGGGACGCATCCCTCAGACGGGATTGATTGACGCCAAAAACTTTACCCTTTAGATATAAATACATATAAAGAGCAAGCCTTGTGTATGTGTTGTGTGTGTTTGCATGTCATTTTGTGTGTTAGTCCGAAAGAAGTCACGTTGGCGCGACAAGGGACGTGAAATGTCACGTAGGTGCGCTAAGATTGGAGCTTTGAAGTGGGAAAATTACTGATTTTATTTGTTCATTTACTGAAACTAATACAAGAAGCATAGATGTGTAGTGTCTTGTTCTTGCTGTTTTTGTTTGGGAATTGTTGTTTATTCTCCTACGTGGTGGCTTCTTATTTTATTGTTTTTCTTTTACTGTATCCTATGGCGTATTGGAAAAACAAATAAAATAACTGTTGCTGATTATATTAATCCCGAACCAATGCGTATCATTTTGTATCATTTTGTAACGCTATTTGTTGGGAGTCATACCCCCCACCCCCATTATGTTCAGAATGGAGGAGAGCCAGGGTGAAAGAACATCTGCCTAAGCATCAGGCATCATCAAGCAAGCTACTGGCTGTTTCTCATTGCCCCTCTGATGCGCAAATTCCTACAGTCAAATTTGAACGAAGTTTAGAATGTAAATGTTTATGGTGACTGCGCACTTGAAATAATCCTTTCATCTTAATTACTTTACACTTTATGCGTAATTTCCAATTCAAGTTCCAGAAATAAAATCCAAACGAAAACATGAGCACAGGATTATGATGTATACGAAGCATGGGAAATATATGACGATATTCTTGGGTAAGATCGTAGATAAGTGGTTATGGCCATCTGATACCTGATACCGTTAGCGTGCGTGCACTAACTGGTTTCTCCATATCGAGTCATCTGCTCTGATATAATGTCGTCAGAAGGTAATAAAAGAGTGTTTTGCATATGGCTTTCTCCTCCACGAAGGTAGGGCACGGAGAATCACGAGAGGGACCTACCCCTCAGGCATTTTACTGCGGTAGCCTTTGGCTTAGTAGGGCCATGCGTTTGTGGATATAAAGTGGACCGTGATGCAACACAAACGCTTAGCGTGCAGGATCCGGAATGCCGTCGCACGATCATGTAGAAAGGTTTTGTGTTTTAAGACGAAAAGAGGGAAGGTCTATCGTTTTGAACTGCATTTAGCTTGACAATCATTTTTTCATCTGAACGTCTTCATTGCTCATAGTTGCTGAGTTTCCGAGGGTTGAGCCTATCGAGTTGCAGACTTGCAACTGTAAGTTGCTTATGTGTTGCAGTAACAAGAACGGACAAAATCAATTATATATTGAAGAAAAGTAGATGGAAAGTCCTAAAGAGATTGCTTTTTTGCATCCTGAGAATGACGAATCTGGCTAAATATAATGTTCGAGAGTTACTGAGGGGGGGGGGGGGGAGGCTGATAAGTGGCACACTACATACAGTAGCGCTCAAAAGTCTTCGGTGAAATGGTTCATCAGCCGTACTTTTCAGCCGTAACTCCTTTCCAACTGGATCTAATAGGGCGAAATTTCTATATTTGGAGCGTGGGTGTATTGTGAATATTTACCACTATTAAGCTGCAATCTGATCATGTTCCAGATATTCCAAAGGGCATGAAAATAAAATCGACTGCAAATACAGACGATGGTCTTTCTAGAATCTCTTTCCTTTTTGTCATGTCTAAAATGTACGAGCGGTAATGCCGAACACCATAGATGAGAAAAACGCACGTAAGGTGAGAATAAGTGCAGACGTCAGCAACTTTAGTTTTAGCAAAATCTGCTACCGCAACAAACACCTTGCTCTATCTGTGGATGTTGCAGCTTTGCAGTCAAATAGTGTTGGATAGGGTGGAATATACTCTAGTTAAACATATCCAAATTTCGCGCGATTTGCTGTATTAAGAAAAAAGTTATGAACGAAAAAGCGTCAAAGCATTTCACCGAACACTTTTGAGCGCTACTGTATGTATACAGACCGGACGTCAAATCCTGGCCCGCTACTCGTGGCCGACCAGGCCTCCCATGCCTTCTGGATCAAATGAATGAACCCAAAAAAGGTATCAACCTCGATTTCTAAGTTTGCTGGCTATCGCAATTCATTGTAAAACCAGATGCATATTGAAAACACTGCCACAGTTCAGAAGAAAGTCGAACAATACTCATTCATCCATTACTCAGTTGTCAGACTATCAGCTGGTCTGTGCAAGTCACTGTTAGGCTTAAATACCCATCCAACGCTGAAACTTTTCTAAATAGAAGTCGAATGCATGCTGACACCCGAAAGTGGAAAATCAGTAAAGTGGAAAAGCTCCCCTCTGAGAAACTTTTCCACTTTACTGATGTTTCTATTGATTGTGGGTGAATCATTTATTTAGCGATTCAATGTTCTGATAGAATCAGTGGATCTTTGTAATCTACATAGGGTTCTATCGTCAAACCGGAAAACTCCCTTGCAACAAGGTAAAGGGCGTCAGAAGCACAACTATGCTGGAAATTTGGATGGTGAGCGTTCCTCACCTGTTTTTTCAAACATAAGAGGTATCAAAACTTTAAAAAGGATGAATTCTTTAGGCCTTGATCAATCGCTTCTGAAAAATGCACACCAGCACTTCCGTTCAGGACCGTATTGAATGCGTATGTGGCTTATACAATGGCTTGCGGTGGCCAGCCAGTGTACAAGTCAGTGGTTTTGTCCTCCCAGACGAGTCTAGTACTAATCAACCGACCCCGGAGGTATGGGAGGTTTGGTTGGCTCAGGCGGATCGACCCTGCGTGTGTGATAGTGTTTTTGAACCTTGTGTAGCTTATCTGTTGTGTCAAACACTTGAATGACGCATAGACGAAGTTCCAAGAAAAATCGTATTGTTCATGAGTCACATGAGACGTCCATCAATCATTTAGTGTACTTTTATGCTGTGTACATCATGTCATTACCTCGAAAACTTGTAAATATGCAAATAAATATTTTATCGGATTTTATACATTTGAACTATTACACTCGTGGAGGCTATCGACGTCCGGCATCAACAGGTATGGGTTCGTATCCTGTCTGACAATGAACAATCACCACTAACTCAACATCCTTTTAGTAGTATTAGTGAAATGAGCCGTGCATACGATAGTACGATATAATCGTTCAACTCTTATTGGAGTGATTGAATCAAAGGGCTCATTGAGAGAGGGGACTTAAATTTTTTCTTCCACTAGTTTTTTCTGTGTCTCGAGTATTTTTTACAACAACTACGTAACACATTATGGATATCGTTAAAGATAAGGGATAAAGTTATTTGATGTGAACAATCTCATTTCTAGTGTGAGCGCCCCGCATTCAACTTCCAGGAAATGCTTCGGTCAATATCAAAGCTATAGTACTTCAGAATGTCCTGAAAGTGCAATGCCAAGTCTTGCTTACAAGCTAAGCACGTTTTGCAAGTACTAGACGCCATCGATCAGTAAGACGATATTAATGACACACGTATGAAGAAATTCCATTTATTTACTCACACTTTTTATTTAGCTCCATGAAAATGCACCAAAAGTCATGGGAATCACGACGAAAATAGACCTGTATCGATTGCCGTCCCATTGATCATCGATTTCCGTGCGCCAGTAACGCTCGAGAGGGGGGACGTCTCCATTCGTCCAACTCGTGAGCCAGAGTAGTCCAGTCAATCGTATCTGTGATACGCCATTTCGCAATTAGTGTTCCGAGGTGTTACTGTTTTCGCAACACATCTGAATCGCGTGTCCACGCAAAGCGCCCGTATGCACTTAGCCTTCGGTTTCTGCATGAGCCCGAGCCTAGTTACGCACACGATGAAGATGTAGAGATGCACGTTTTCAAACAATATGGTCAAAATCGATCGTAACAGGAATCATCATCTTTAATCTCGGTATAGAACTTCATTTCGAGACCGTAAATGTGTGCTGCTTGAGGTTTGGTGTTTCTGAGGCCTCACTACTTTTAAACACCCAAGGCTTCCGTGTTCGGCTCCTTATCGGTTGCGTGATCATAACTCCTTGAATGTTCATGTGCACGGAGATGTTTGATTGTGATCGATGAGGAAAGCCAGAAAGCAGGTTGGGAATAGGGACGCTTTACAATCGGAAACACTGCAGAAACAGATGACGCCAGGAAAAACAAATTGAAAACCGGAGGGAGTTTGTAGATTGACCGTATACGATGAAAGAGTAGACCTGAACTGATAACCTTGTTTTATCACTATCTTTGCAGATGTGCCAAGCTGCTAGTATGTGGTTCTCTGACCTGCGGGACCACAACGGACGCCCTAGGCGTATTATGAAGCCGAGCAAAAGGTGCGACAAGTTATTAAGCCTCGTCAGTTCTCCATATGAAATAATTCCTAAAGTTTGAATGACCCATATTTATATATACAGTAAGGTGTGGTTTATAACAGTAAATAAACATCCAGGTATCGATCATTACAACCGTAGGGTAGAGAAGAGGATCTTCTCCCTCAGAAGAGTTTCCACCATACTCTTAGCTGGCTGTGTGAAATGAAAAAACAAAACTTTCAATTATTTGTGTATACGGTAATCTGGTTTCAAAGACCGCAGTAAGCACCTGGATCTCCACAACGTTCAACATGGTAAGGGACACGATAGACACATACACAAATTCTTCCAGTTTCTTGCCTCAATTTCTCTATTTTTTCTTGAAGGTTGCACAAGAAGTGTTGGGTCAAACTTCTGAGAAATCGTTTTACACATTGATGCTCATCTTCAATACCGTGGCAGTAGCATTTCAAACTATAGCCTAGATGAACTGAAAGTTCCTATCATTACATAGAATCTTGGCTGTGTTGAACTAATCTCGTAGGATTTCACAACAACCTTAGTTTTCCTGATCGGATTGAACAGGCTTGCGATTCTAACGATGAGCCCTACTTCTTCGTTTCTCGCAGAAAGACACAAATATCGCTATTCTACAAGATTTCGTGAGTTTGATGTTGGCATTTTTCCAATTGTTCGCTGAACAATCTGTCTGTCTGTCTGTCTGTCTGTCTGTCTGTCTGTCTGTCTGTCTGTCTGTCTGTCTGTCTGTCTGTCTGTCTGTCTGTCTGTCTGTCTGTCTGTCTGTCTGTCTGTCTGTCTGTCTGTCTGTCTGTTTGTCTGTACAATACTGCTCCTAATTTTTGTTCAACCGACGGTTTGCGACGGATTAATCCGTCGCAAAGCGTCGCATCGCCATAACTTTTGTTAAAATGCTCTGATCAAGTTGAAAGTATGATTAGCTGAAAGCTCTACTCATGAAGAATCCAAATATATAATAATCTTCTGATTTTCTCAAAATTTTCGCCTTCTTTTCCGGAAAAAACGGAAATTGAGTCTCTCAGCACCTGGGGTGTTACTTGCGGATATGAGAGCATCGTAAACCCTCCACTTCAATTGAAAACTTCGTTATCAGTTTCCAAAGGGACTGAATCGTGCTATAACTGAGGAGAGCATAGAACCGTGATCATTTTGATACCCTTCATGGAATAATTTAAACTTTTTCAGCTGAAAGCAGCGGTGCAAAGCAAATTATCAGGTTTTTAGACCTTTATTGTTCCTTTCAGCCCGTATTTCGTATGACGACCGTATGATTACTTGTGGGGAACCCTGTCATGTTATGAATTTTTACTTTCTTCAATTTTGCAGCATCATTTTCATGGAGATCAATGAGTTAGTGTCAGCACCTGAGGTGCTTCCTGTAGATATAGCATAACCTTAAACTTTCCACTCCAATAGAAATCTTCATTCTGAGCTTTTAAAGACATTTGGAATATGGAAACATGAAATCATGGTTATTTTGATATTCCTAATGATACAGTTCAAAAAGTTTCACCTGAAAACAGTGATTTCAATGATAAACTTTCCAGAATTTGCTATTTCAGAAGTGCACTTTCTCGGGAATGAATCATTCTGCAATTACTAGGACTTCCGTTATGTGATCTGATATTCTGATAATAGAAGGATGAATGGCCTCCTAATCGGACGTTGAGCTAATTGACCCCTCACCATCGATCTCTATTGGCCCATCGCCTTCGCTACTGCCAAGTCCAGCCAAGAGTACGCTTGTCGACACATATTGATATGCAGCTGGCAGAATGAAACGACCACGCCACGATAAATACTGTTTTTCTGTGTATATCAAGTTCAGCTGTATTACCTTAAATCGCATACAAATTTTCGCTTGTTTAAATTCCCATTTTAACTGTGGGACACTGACACTAAACACCGGCCAAATTAGCACAGAGAAGCACTCATTGCTTGCCAGCACTGTTGTTCCAACATTTGCAAATGCTGTGCACGACTGAGGATCTGAACCCATATGGAATCCAGGTCGGGTTCAAACATGAGACGCACGCACTCCCGCTGCGCCATTGGCCGCCTTAACTTGCAAACACTTCAATCAACCATTTAATAGTGGTTTAGGCCGGCTGCGGTAACAGTAGGCGAAGGCTGATCGATTTCTGACCTGTCAGGTCTCGTCGCGACATGATTCACTCACAATTTATCACACATTTGTCACAATTCAAATGTATATATAATGTGTATAATATATATAATAATATATATATGTTCGACTGGTTAATGGTTAATAGTGGAGCTAGTAACTTGACCCCTTGTTATCGATCTCCTTAGGAATTACTGTCTGCATGACCATGTTTTCTTGAGCCACATGAGTGCAATCAACTCAGACGTCTTGTACTGCAGTTATATTCGACATTCTCAAGGCAAACTATGCTGTAACTAAGCTAAAATTTATAAAGTAAAGAAACGCCAGTTAAAAGCCCGAATGGAATAAAGTTTATTAGGCAGATACACGTTCCCTGATCGAATACATTCCGTAGCAAAGCTAAAAGAAATGGAAGCGCTGTAACCGGTTGATAGGAATAATTAAAAGTAATTGGTCCATTTTGTAATAAAATATAGTTTTTGTGTTTTGAGCTTTTAATAAGACTAGTGAGTGAATCATGTCGCGACGTGACCTGACAGGTCAGAAATCGATCAGCCTTCGCCTACTGTTACCGCAGCCGGCCTAAACCACTATTAAATGGTTGATTGAAATGTTTGCAAGTCAAGGCGGCCAATGGCGCAGCGGGAGTGCGTGCGTCTCATGTTTGAACCCGACCTGGGTTCCATATGGGTTCAGATCCTCAGTCGTGCACAGCATTTCCAAATGTTGGAACAACAGTGCTGGCAAGCAATGAGTGCTTCTCTGTGCTAATTTGGCCGGTGTTTAGTGTCAGTGCCCCTCAGTTTCCGTAAAATGGGAATTTGAACAAGCGAAACTTTGTACGCGATTTAAGGTAGTACAGCTGTATTTGATATACACAGAAAAACAGTAATTATCGTGGCGTGGTCGTTTCATTCTGCCAGCTGCATATCAATATGTGTCGACAAGCGTACTCTTGGCTGGACTTGGCAGTAGCGAAGGCGATGGGCCAATAGAGATCGATGGTGAGGGGTCGATTAGCTCAACGTCCGATTAGGAGGCCATTCATCCTTCTATTATCAGAATATCAGATCACATAACGGAAGTCCTAGTAATTGCAGAATGATTCATTCCCGAGAAAGTACACTTCTGAAATAGCAAATTCTGGAAAGTTTATCATTGAAATCACTGTTTTCATTTGAAACTTTTTGAACTGTATCATTAGGAATATCAAAATAACCATGATTTCATGTTTCCATATTCCAAATGTCTTTAAAAGCTCAGAATGAAGATTTCTATTGGAGTGTAAAGTTTAAGGTTATGCTATATCTACAGGAAGCACGTCAGGTGCTGACACTTACTCATTGATCTCCATGAAAATGATGCTGCAAAATTGAAGAAATTAAAAATTCATAACATGACAGGGTTCCCCACAAGTAATCATACGGTCGTCATACGAAATACAGGCTGAAAGGAAAAATAAAGGTCTAAAAACCTGATAATTTGCTTTGCACCGCTGCTTTCAGCTGAAAAAGTTTAAATTATGTCATGAAGGGTATCAAAATGATCAGGGTTCTATGCTCTCCTCAGTTATAGCACGATTCAGGCCATTTAAAAACTGGAAACGAAGTTTTCAATTGAAGTGGAGGGTTTACGATGCTCTCATATCCGCAAGTAACACCCCAGGTGCTGAGAGACTCAATTTCCGTTTTTCCAGGAGAAGAAGGCGAAAATTTTGAGAAAATCAGAAGATTATTATATATTTGGATTCTTCATGAGTAGAGCTTTCAGCTAATCATACTTTCAACTTGATCAGAGCATTTTAACAAAAGTTATGGCGATGCGACGCTTTGCGACGGATTAATCCGTCGCAAACCGTCGGTTGAACAAAAATTAGGAGCAGTATTGTATGTCTGTCCGTATGTCTGTATGTCTGTCTGTCTGTCCATCAGTCTGTATGTATGTATGTCTGTCTGTCTGTCTGTCTGTCTGTCTGTCTGTCTGTCTGTCTGTCTGTCTGTCTGTCTGTCTGTCTGTCTGTCTGTCTGTCTGTCTGTCTGTTTGTCTGTCTGTCTGTTCGTCTGTCTGTCTGTCTGTCTAACCGTCTGTCTTTCAGTCTGTCTGTCTGTCTGTCTGTCTGTCTGTCTGTCTGTCTGTCTGTCTGTCTGTCTGTCAGTCTGACTGTATGTTTGTCCGTCTGCCTGTCTGTCTGTCTGTCTGTCTGTCTGTCTGTTCGTCTGTCTGCCTGTCTGTCTGTCTGTCTGTCTGTCTGTCTGTCTATCAGTCAGTCAGTCGGTCAGTCAGTCAGTCAGTCTGTATGTATGTATGTCTGTCAGTCAGTCAGTCAGCCAGTCAGTCAGTCCGTCTGTCTGCCATCCATTTATTCCTTTTTAACAATCCGCCTTGAAATATGAAAGGAGTATTGCTCCATTCTTTCATGTCTTCTGATTATGCCCAAAGGGCCTACTTTAGTCAAGTTTCTGTCAATAAATAGCGGGGGAACATTGCCCAAGAAGAGAGGGACGCATGTATTCTTCTGCTTGAGAATAAAAAATATAGGGTAAAAGAGAAGAGTAATTTATTGTTTCTTCCAAGATCAATTCTCCATCAGTCAGTTCTGGGCGACGTTGCAACGCAGTCCCCAGCAAGTCTGATCAAAAGTGAAAAGGAAGTTCTCACAACCGTACCAGCCAGCCTAAATGATAACTTGTTGTAATACTCTATATCTTACTTACTTTCCGAATATCTTACCTTGTTATTATACCCATAATTGTAACTTTCCAAATTCTTCAGATCGTACTCATTTCATTGCAGTGAATCAATTGGGTTAGCCCTCAGAGTGTGAGAAAAAACCCGATAATGTTATAGGATTCATCTTACTGTTATAGGATTCATCTTCCTGCTTGCTATACCTCTAGACCCTCAACCGATATAGGTGAATTGGACAAATCACAGTAGACTTCCTAGACTGGTTTACTGTGGTTTGTCCTATCCAGCTTATCTCGGTTTGTCGTAAACCGAAACCAGTTTCAGTACTTTCCTATACTGACCAAAAAAAACTACATGAATTAGCTCATGTTATAAGCTTCTACGTTTTCGGTGATCGGAGGATCGAGAATTATATGTTCCTCTATGACACCTCCTATATTACAAGTTTCAAAAATCCCCTTTTATGTGGGTTGTTCGAATACACATGCCGGGTCGAGCGAGTTTGAATGACACAGCTCACATTCGGGCGCTTTCCTAGTTAACATGGACACTAGGGACATCGATTTAGGGCTTGCGATACCGTTCGCGAAGCTTTTTCTTCGTCACAAATCGAATTTCTTGCAACATAAGTCGACACCACTTCCCTCTCATGAGGTCCCCATTCATAGGTAGTCTTAATGCAATCGTTCCTACTGCGGGATCAGCTCCGAAGTTTGGATAAAAACCAGATAAGCAACAGTAATCCTTCGGAACAACGCTAGATAACCTGCTTTCTCTTGCCTAGGTTCGTTTTTTTGGAACTATATTTACAAAGGATAAAGATGGGCGGAGGGTGTGTAGTGGCAAGTGGCGCACTACATATCTCACCCGCACGGTCAGGGGTTCGAATCCCGGATCGATGCCCGCATAGGCCGACCAAGCCTTCCATCCCTCAGGGGTCGTTTAGTTGGTACCAGACTCGCTTGGGAGGATTAAAGCACTGACTTGTACATCGGCTGGCCACTGCAAGTCATTGTATAGGCCACATACGCACTCATTACGCCACTACGATCCTGAATGGGAGTCGAGTGCGGGGGCGCATCCCTCAGACGGGATTGATTAACGCCAAAAAACTTTAGCTCTAACTTTATATTTACAAAGAGTCGAGTTTACAAGTTGCGAGAACAGAAGTAAAGAGAGTTTTGCCCAAAACAGAAGGGCTAGAATTATCAACTTTTTTAACGTTAAGCTGCTACTCGTCACGAAATTGCTTATGTTCGTATAATGTGATTTCAATGCCAGTGATGTCTATGTTTAGACGGCACGACTGAAGCCGCTGGGGTCGTCTGACACCAATCCCTGCATTCTCTATAGCCTCTGTTACCAGCTTCTCCGCAGAATTCCCTCGATCTTTTGTTTTTTTTTACCTGATCCCAATTTTTTTGCTGTGGTCAGCAACTAATTATTGGATGACTCACCCCGTTGTCTGCACAGGCGTTTAGATAGGCATCATTGAGACACTTTCCAGTTTCTTCAACCATACTGAAAGCGTTTTAGTCAGAAAGGCGATGAATCAAAATAATTTTACAGTTGTGTAGGAAAAGAAGTCGCCTAAAATTTGCAGAAACAAGTTACGGAACAATTACGTTAGGCGCAACGGCGCAAAATAATTTTAATAAAGAGTTGTAACACATGATAGGCGGTAAACTAAGAAGGAATTTCAGAATTTATTACGATTCTGAAGTGTCGAAGATGGATTACTTTTTCATAAGTTGTCCTCAAGGATTACCTGCAGAAATTGGAAGGAGCCACATTGTAAGTAAACTTATTCATGCAATCTTGATATGCACGAGTTGTTTGTATTCCATAAAGACAAGGCCATTGGCTAACAACTTCTGTAATTGGCATTGCATTGTTATTTGTTTAGCTTACCATTAAACATAAGCGTGAATTCAAATGAAATTTTGTAGGGATGGCATAAACAGATCTGGTTGACATCTGTGGAAATTCTCCTTGGTAATTGTGAACGAATGCAAAGAAAAAATAAATATAAAAAATCAGAAGTAAACAACTGATTAAGTAGATGGGATTGAGCTTTCTGTAGTGATGAGAAGTAGATGAGCAAAATAAATAACAAATGTCTTGTCTCAGAATGTGATGAAAGGGTTATGGTTGCTATCCCTGTCGAAGGTGAGTTAAGGGAAATAGTTTGAATTGTCTATGATCCTTAATTTTAAGTACTGCACCCATCCCCACAGGTCGGAATTCTCGTCAAGGATCAAGAACGTGTGGTGCTAGACCGAGCGAAGGCTTAGAGACTTTTAAGTAAATTGCTAATTCTCTCCGCTGCTTCTATGATAGGTCTACAAAGTGCTCACCTTCAAATCCAGCATTACACATGAACTCCAAGCCCATGAAAGTACGAGTGTAGTCGAACGCTGAAAGACCGTTATAATAAAAGATTGAAAAGAACACATGTGGCCTTTCCCCTTTGATATATTTTTCAAGAACATTATCGCGTCTTCTTGACGGGTGAGGGACGTACGTTGTGCTTGACGAGTACGTCCCTCACCCGTCAAGCACAACGTCGCGCTCACCGTCTTGAAACTGTGGACTCTCACAGTCCTTCATAACCCTTGCTAAGAAGCCATGCACATGGCGGATTCAAAGAAATTCATATCCATTATATCATATGTCCATATATACATACATGCCGGGCAATCCTGTCTTTACATAACATGCATTTAAAGTATTCCGTTGGAGTATGTACTTTCGCAAAGGTCTGGGGGAATAAAATGGGGAATAAACTTGGCCAGTGTAGTGAACCTACATAGGCACTGATTTGGAGGATATGGTGCTCGAAGAGGTCGTTGTAGTAAAATGTCAACTCACCATTTGTGAAGTCAGGGTCGCTAGTATCCAGAATATTGAACAGGTTCATGCAAGCATAGTACGAGGTTCCCAGGCACTGATAAAACTGTGTTCGGGCACTGAAAGAACAGCAAAAAATTTTAGCCAGATTGCTCGATGCGGTAGGAAGTCGACAGCTATTTGGTGTTATTTAAAATTTGTAATGAACTATTGGACATTTGGGAATTGTATATTCGTTTGCGGGCATATATTAACGGAAAAATGAATTGTAGCGAATACACCAAGTTGGAATGTTGTGGGAAGGCAAAATTTCCATTGAACACCTACTTGCACACCTTGACCAGTTCAGTGGTATTCATCTGCAGCAATCTGTTTACTTGTTGATTGATAAGGGTACCGTTTCTCCAATAGAGACTGGTATCTAGTCCAAGTATTTGATTGAATTGAGCCTAAACAGTACTTGAAGTTAGGACTGCTGGAGTGTAGTGAGTGGAAGGGTTTCAGTGTTTAGCATAGTTTCTATAACAGAATATCATTGAACAGCGTAACGAAGGTGGGTTGGGCTTTCTGACTTGCAACAATCCTAAGAAGTAGAAGAGCCTGAGCCAGAACTCAGTGATTTAATGCAGTTCCAAAATTCAGGCAGGTAGGCTGCACGGTTGAGGGCTTTCATCGAAGGCTGCTCTTGAATAAGCTTTGACCCTTTCATTCCCCTATGTGGTACCTGCATTCACATCCGGCCAACGCGATCATTCTAATATACAGATACTCCGGAGAATATAATTCACGAGTTGGGCTATCCCAGGAGCTGCATAACTTTGCGGTGGCTAATTCACTTTTTTTTCCACAACGATAGTAATGGAATATAGGAGCTCAGAAAAATGTACCTGGCAACCGTTCCATGGTATAGATTGACATCTCGATACAGCTGTCTGAAATAAAGGGTTTTTTGCCTTCAAATCGTCTTTTCATCAGATTCCTTGAGATACGTTATAGAAGACTTAAATGCGTCAACGCATACACCTTCAGTTCAGAGACATGGCAGCGTTTTTATTCGTTCTGTGTACCATGGCATGAGTTGGTCAGCTGAAGTGTAATCTGGCATTTTTATCTTCCCATAAGTATCTGATATTAATTCAAAGTAGGGCTCAGTAAGGCTCTAAAGGCGTCGTTCCGAATTCACTTGCCCTACTCTATGTATACCTGCTGTCCACAACGCACTTCCCCAATTTCTTCTCCTCAACAGCACTCAAAATGTTGCAGAATAACTAGAAGGCTTGGTGGAATTCGATATGTACCCATTTACGGTAGCCTAGATGTTGGGATTTAACACAGTCATGTAAGGTTTCGTGGAAAAACAATTGAGAGGTTTGGAAAGAAGGGAATTCCAAAAGATCTTGTGTGCTATTTGTAGTTTGTCATCTGAGTAATCAAGGGTTTGCAACCTCTGAAGCATTCGGTCGCAAGTTTATTTAGGGTGAAAGCATTTCCCACAGTTTTCTACATGGATTGTTTTCTAAGCTCTGCCGCATGTATCAATGATATAAGGTGAGCAAAGCCCTATGAAATTACCACAAGGGGTTTGGAGCGGAACGAAACGTATTCGATAGCGTCCTGTGATATGGAATACGTTGGAATGAGGTCCGCCGTAGCAACAGCCGTCAGAGCAAGAATAATAGAAGCGGAGTACATTCTGGAAGGATGACAGAATCAGAAAAAGTAGATAAACATGGGTCTTCTGTTTTGATCAATCCAGTTTTGGGATGAGCTAGTGTATTCTAATTCCGTTTAAAATCATAGTGGAGTTTGAATTTGTATGTGGCCTATGATATGACATGCGATGGCCATCCGATATACAGTTCAACGCTTCTATGCACCCTGATAGTCTGGCACCAATGGTCCGACTCCGGCGAAGCGGAAGGCTTGATTGGATTGAAAGAATGTGTCTGAGATTTCACCCCATTACGATACATGCGATAGTGACGCCATTAACACTACCTCACTACCTTTCTAAGTGTAGAGTTGCAGCTGTAACGTACTTATGTATGGCAGCAATAAGAATGGGCTAAACGAATTGTATCATGTGAGAAGAAAAAACAAAAGCAGATTGGAAGTCCTCAGAAGGTTGTTTTTTTTTGCATTCTGAGAAAAATCTAAAAAGTCAGACATCTTAGAACTATACAGAGAAATTGTCAGAAAACGAAGTTCGTCGAGTAATCAATATAACTATCCTTTGTGGGTGTGCCACCCAAATCTCTTTATCTTTACGATGTAACGCACACTTATCAATATCAGTCGTAAACTTCACGCAATAGAATGCAACAAAGTATGCCGTCATGAAGTTGTAAAAGTTCAGCGAGATTTTCAAAAGAATTCTTTTTCTCAATAACTACATCATCTAGATGGATCACTGATACGACATACCATTGGAACAGAAGTTAAGAATTTCTTGTCGAATATTCATTTCGCGCCTGCACCACTTCTGTGAGCGGAATCTGTCTCCTATGTTCTGTCCTACTTCCCATTCTGCCTTGAATCCCTTACAACACTTTTTTCAGAATTCCAGAGTGTTCCTGGACAGAGTTGTAAATGTTCATTCTGAGCTCCTCCCACCCGAAGGATCTATCTTCAGTAGCTCTTGAGTATTACTTACTCTGGACCTTGGACAGTATTTACCCATGGTCATGAACGTTCGCATAAGGCACTATTCTTGCGCTGTCCACGTAGCCGGAGTTTAGCTGAGCTTACGAATGTCTAGCATACAGTGAAAACTACTGGCTTTCAGGTTATACAGAAAGCGCCGCCCATCGTGAGGACCACAACGAGTGGGTTTCCCAGATTTGCAAACCCAATCTTTACCTTCATTTTTACTTTCGCTGTTTGGTCTTTACTCTAACTGCATTAGTAAGGTTTGCCATAGGCACCGCCCATTCTCCTACT
Organism: Haemonchus contortus; assembly: GCA_000469685.2. NCBI lineage: Eukaryota > Metazoa > Nematoda > Chromadorea > Rhabditida > Trichostrongylidae > Haemonchus > Haemonchus contortus. Next base: position 43,651,891 of record LS997565.1, read on the forward strand.
TATTCTTTCAGAACACACAATCAGCATTCCTGTCTACTACTCTCCTATCGAGATAAGTTATTTGTTTGTGCTGGTTTTGTTGGATTTTCAGATTTCCCAGACCTCTCACGGCTCCAACAACTTTTGAGGTTGGCCGGGAACTTCCGAATTACCTCACTTGGATTTTAAACTATTTTTAGAGTATGGCAGAAGATGAAACAGAACAGAAGGTAACAACATTTGAAAGAAGCTATTGGATTACTCGCTCCACAGTTGCAACCACCGCATTTCTTCTCAATGTTGTCATGTTAGCCACTCTTATTCGCAGCACCCTACTTACGGTTTGTTTATGAACGTCGTCTGATTAGAATTACATGGAGCTTTTGAAAGTATTGGGGACAAGCTACAGCTACGGCCTCTCTACTCGGGCTCCTCGTGCATCCTTGAGTAGCCGAGGAGACAGGGGATGCATTGCCTTGCGGTACGCTCTAGTGTTGTATCACGCTGATCTATTAGGTTCCGTAATTCTCTTTCCCATGATGGGTGTTCCAAAGTGCTACTGCCGTCGAAATACACTTAGAAGTGCATTGCTCCGTGGGTACCCTCTAAGCACTTGACTTTCCCTAGCTGCTTACATCTAGGTTCTGCGTTCTTGAACTCCGAGGTTCCAGCACCACCTCTTTTGTCATTCTTCTACATCAAGATGGTTCACGACGCCCAATGACGGCCATCTTACAGCAAGTCAAAAAGAGTACATGGTTGCGAAATATGGCAAAATCCAAAAGATGAACGAGGTTCCTCGCCATTCGACATGATTCGCCACCCTTTTTTGTACGTAACTGCTTGCTTTGACACCTCTCGATTGGTGAATGGCTTCACCTTTTCCGAGTAGAGCCGCAGTCCTTGCCTTTTGCTCCGACGATCATACTCCTGCCGAAATTTACAATATTTTCAGTTGCATCAGACTGTTCATACGGCTTTTGAGCGAGGTACACTTCATGATCTTTTCAAGGAGATCGTACAACTTCAGTAGCCAGCGATCGATTCCTGGCAGCGATCACGAACCGAAGTTTCTATTCTAACGATGAGAAGAGTAGAGCATGAACATTTCGGATGCACTCTACAGTTTCCAAGAAAAACACGCTCTTTCAGAAGCCCAAAGAATAGCAGAACGGACAAATGCAGGATCATTTTGGAGAAGAGTGCGAATGGTGCACATCTAAACTATTCAACGATGAGAAAATTTTTACAATTTGGAAGCTGTTCAAGAGGCAAAGCTCCCACCTTCTCCCCAGGATATCTGAAGAAGCCCAACGAGGAAAGTTGTAGAGAAACGTGGCATCCCACTCACTATAAAGCGCTTCGTCTGTCGTCTGTCTGTCGTTCTGCCTGTCTGTCTGTCGTATGTCTGACACGAAATTCCTTAGCTCCTTCACATCTGCCTGGAGAGACAGGATCAAGCGTGGGATGGGTGGGCTATGTTCCAGTATAAAGTACACATCAGCATGGCTTAGCCCCGCTCACACTGGGGTGTAAAGGTGGCTAGAAATGTACATTGGTGAGTTGGATCGAACTAGGGAGACCCATCCCGATGGGCGGGGCGTTCTCTAAAAATGCAATGCCTTATGAAAACATTTACAACTCGGTTTGGAGAAAGTCAACGGAGCGGGAAAATATTATGTAGGAGAAGCATTGTCGAAGGTGTTTCTAGCATGAATGACGTCAGCGGAGGCCCGCCTATAATGGGTGCCCCAAAGTTCACACCGTTTCTTACATTTATGTACGAAAATTCATAACTCCGGTTCCCATGAATCTAGAGAGTTCAAACTCCATAGGAGCACAGGCGGCATGATGGGAACACTCATGGTGGGTGGCAGAATCGGACTCCGCCCATAAGGGGTGGGGTTTGTGTGAAAAACCATATTCCTGTCTCCGTGGACCAAGGGCGTTCAAATTTGATGGGTGTGCAGGCAGCAGGATAGAAATACTTATGGTGGGTGACAGAACTGAACTCCGCCCACAAAAAGCGGGATTTGTGTGGAGATCTTAAACTTGGACCTAGAGCGTTCAAATTAGGTAAGAGTACAGATGGCAGGATGGAAATACTTATGGTAAGTCGCAAGACTGGACCACTCCCACATGAACAGAGGTTCGTACGAAAAATTCAAACTGGACCTAGAGCTCTCATATTCGATAGAAATACAGGCGGCAGTATGGGAGCACTTATGTCGCGTGGCAGGACCTAACGCTGCTCATAGGAGGCGAGGCGTGGGCAAAAAATGTTAATTTAGACTCGAAGCGAAATTGGAAACCAAGGTCGAATAAGGCGGAAATAAATAGAGTTACTCAAACACACAGAAACTAAGGAGGTCTGCTAATTCGGGGCGCGCGCGAATTGTGCTGCGTGTTTGGATTTGGCCGGGAATGTTTACCTCCTGTTCTTGTCTACCGAATCATTGAAATTTGACGTCAGCCGGGCGATCAATGTTTAAGCGGTAACTTTGTGTGTCTGTTTGTATGTCGATTTGTGCGTCCGTCTGAAAGCCATGTAGGCACGATGAGGATTGTAGAAGTCACGTGGGCGCATTTGACTCGGGTGAAGGGCAGATATTGTATTGATCTCACTAACCAAGACGGAATACTAGGGGATGTTTTGCACGCGTAAGCGTGCGCAACACGAAAAGAGTGAAGAGACATCGCAGGCCGGTTGACTGATGTAGTAGAGTTGGTTCTGTATCGAAAATCTTCGTGATATTCTCTTCTCACTTCTGAACTGCCACGCTGCTGAGATAAGGACCCTTTCCTGCTGGAATACAACGCATGTTACCATAGGCTCTACGAAGTTAAGTGAAAGATCGACAACAAGAGCCTTCGAAGGACCTCGTTAGAGGCCAACTTCTCATTACTTAACAAATGAGAGTTTTGGGTGGCTTATGTTGCACAGTATTTTAGAATAGGGACCATACCAATACTGCTCATAAATTTGGCACGCTCTGGGCCTGGTGGTGAACCTTCTTTTACACCCTCAGGTAATTTTGGAAATAAAGAAACGAAACATCAATCCGCATGCAAAAACTATAGAAAACATCCAAATCTCCCTTCAAAAGTACGGACAAAAGAGTCCTTTTGATATAATTTTGTCAGGACTAGCATAAAAAAAATTTGGCTCGTAAGGTTTTTTTTTTCAGAAATCGTTCTACTCATTGATGCTTATCTTCAACACCGTTACGGTGGTATTTCAATCTGTAATATTCGTTGATGTGATTGTGAGCCATACAAACTCTGATAAACGGAAAGTTCAATTAGTTGAGATTCTAGCTGGCTTTGTTGAGCTTGTCTCGTGGTATTTTACATCGGTCTTGGTGTTCTTGATCGGATTGAACAGGCTAGCAATCCTCACGAGAGGTTCTATTCATTCACTATTTGCAGAAAGGTAAGGATTTCGTAATCCTTTTCCGAGCTACCATAGGTTTTTGTTCTGACGTTTGCTAAAAATACCCTCCCGTTCCTTGAGTACGTCCTTGGGTAACACATCGGCCCGTATGCATAACGCCCGGGGTAGGGGAGGGAGAGGAAATGTTTGCCGAGGGCGCGAGTGTTCAAATGGGGTTTTTGCCTTTGTTCTGTGTCAAGATAGTTGCGATGGAGCTAGGTATTTTCCTATAAACAGGTGAAGAATCGACAGTCCTTGGTAATCATGTGATGTTTGTCTCTGCGACCTTACCTTAGCGAGAGCTCAGAGAAGCGCGACCCCATTGGCTCCCCGGGGGAGGAATCTACCCCTAAAATAGAGCTGGGGCGCCGATGGTCATGTAAACCATTACCCTGCTATTCACTACATTATTAGACGGAGCGCTTATTCCTCTGATTTCTGCTGCCGAATTCGTCAAGTATTGCTCTGATTTTATTCTACTGCTGCAACCAACTACAAATTTATTTATATTGCTGAATTCATTGCTATTAAGCAGTCGAATCTTCAGATAAGCAGGTTTTCTTTCTAGATTTACACCAGTTATCGTGAGCATGTTGCATCGCGATCCTGGTGTGATTTGAGAAGGAAACTGGAATTATTTCTGCGAGCAACTAATGAGTAGTTTTTCGCCTGATTTGTATATTATTACATATCCTATTGCATTTTATTCTTTGTTACCCTGCTATTCCTGTCGTGGGAGTGGGTTGGCGACATGGCGTTTGTTATGCGTGATATCAATTTATTTTATGTTCCACTTTTGTTCATAGCTCTTAATTTTCATCCTAAATGAATGCTGTCAGGTATTGCAGTTGTAATTGTGCACCTTCTACTCGCTTTGCTCTTAATTTTTTAACGAGCACTGCCTTCGAACCTTCGCGCAGAAGGGCCACTTCCCGCCCAGGTGCGAAAACTTGTTGTCCATTGTGTTGTCCCATCTTTCATGAGCGCATAAAAAATATAGTGTTGAAGGTGTAATATGGTAGCAATAGTAAGAAAGCCCGGCGCTTAGAGAAAAAAGTTTTCGAACAAGAATCATGTGTATACCACGTGTAAAGGTTGAAATTGACACTGCAACGGACTGAAATGCTTCGATGCTGCGGCTTGGAGAAAAGTTTATCTACCAAATGTACATCAGTGTTAGTGACACGGAATAAATTTTAGGGGGATTAAGCCGAGGGTTGCGGTGCTGGGAGGGGTGCATAAAGGAAGGTTGCTTATTTGCAGGATTCTCGAGGTATGAGCATCCCGAGCCTAGGATGGCGCAGAAATGTAAAGGTTGAAGAGTGGAAGATGTGGCACGTATCGAGTAAGTAATCCTGAATGGATTGGTGTATGGTTCTTGCGGCCTCTTTGATGAAGCTGCTTTTAGCCCCAAATCTTTGAAAACCCTGTAAAAGGTGAGAATAGCCAAACTCCAAGCCGAGTGTTATTTAATGACTAACATCTAGAAACCACAATATCAACTGTTTATCTGGTGTGCAAATTTTATTCATTCGAAGCTTTTTTTCTAGGCGCTTCACTGTCTTTTTGTCCCCTTCATTTGTTTTTTCACACAGTTAATTACGACCTGAGAGCAGCGTGGTGATATTTAATTTGCGCATCTGACTAAGGTCACTTTGTACTTGGGTGCGCGATAACTGGATGCTCGATTAAAAGTTTCCACAACCCTCCAAGTGCATTCAGTGGAACATCGTAACATCTGCTACTTCCGTCAGCCTTCGTAGGATGTAGCTCCCCCACTTTGTTAAAAAGCTTTTTTGGGGCAAAAATCCACACTCTTCCCAAATTCTGGTTCAATCAATCGAAAAACACGAACTTCGGATACCATTCTAACACTGGCCAAACGGTAGTTAGTGGAGGCGCGAAATACTGCGCTCCAGCGTCACTTATCTGACCCACGGCGAAAACAAACACTTCCTTGCCCCCCCTACCCCGGGCGTTATGCATACGGGCCATCATGTTTTCTCGTGCGGATGAGAAATATCTTCTATTTTTGGACACACTGCATATATTCTGGACATTGTTAGATATTGGCTTAGCGAACATAGAATATGATAAGACCGAATGCCAATTGGGAGGGAAGTTTTGTCACTCCAGAATAAGACCTTTAATCCGTTTATGGAAGTAAAGAGGGTTTTGAGGTTGCCAAACGAGGCCAAGCCCGGAGAGTAACGTGTGGGTGTGGTGCTTCTTTCTGTGCGCTTATTTTGTAATTTGCTGTTCAAGTCTATCGGTGGCTTGCTTTCTTTAATTGCTACCGTAGCGCACCTTAGTGTGTACATAAATTAAATAAATAAATAATAAATAGAATGTAGTGCTTTGTCTATGTATACATTTTCTCCTAAAAACCATGACATGTTGAATGCATTCGGAATGTTTCAAGAAACAGACGCAAATTAGGTGAATTCTAGAAAAAACGTCTTGTGGTTTTCACTTATGCTTTTCGTTTTATCGGCTCTTGTTGGAATAATTTCGAGTGGTCTCATGGAAAGCTTAAGGGAACTATCTGGTACTGAAACTGCAAGCCACTTCCTCCTCGCAATTACAGAAATTTGTACGGTAAGGTTTCCGAATCTGATTTGCGCGAAGGCTCGAGTAGCTTAAGACTTACTTTCGTAATTTCTTCGAGCTGTTCCAGCCGAAAGTAAGAGGGTTCTATCCTCCATATAAATGTAGCTGCTACAGTAGTTATGAAGGTGGTCATTGGCTCAGAATAATTTCAATCATGAAAAAGATTTTGCTTCCATTTTCATGACTTTTCATTCGAGAACCGAGCAGAAAAAAAGCTATAAAAACACAAAGAAAAACAAAAAGAAAGGCAATCAAAACATGCAAAAAGTCAACATACGAATAATTTCTGCTTCGATCAAACAATTTTGACGTTCAAAAAGGCTTCACAGAGAAACGATTGTAGCGAATTCGCCATTAAGTAATTGAAAAACTAGTCCAGAATCGAAGTAAACAAACGCATAGAAAATAATCGATTGATCATATCAAAAACCTTGAGGAATGAATAAACTTCTAGGTTTGAATAAATTATTCATTATAGCGAGTGGACTACTTTTTCGCCGCACTGCCTGTTTGTTCGTGCTTATTCTACATAGCAGCATTCAAAAAAGTACGGTCCATGCGAAGACCTAGTATGGCCATTATAACGATGGACAAAGCCGAAAGTTCGATACTAAAGCAAGGCTTTCTTATTTGCATCTTTTATACGGTAGGTCCTACATAGCATTTGTTTATTAAACAGGAAGCTCCAAAGGTAAAAGGTGACACAGTGGAGTTTGAATATATAAGAGCTGTGGTCCACATTTTTTCGAAGAAGTGTTCTTACTACTTCTAACTCTGAGCTTATATACTTACGAGAAGACCAAAAACCCTGCCGGCTTGCCATTTACTTTGTATTAGGCTTTTGACGTTCGATGTATAATGGCTTGCGAAGATCGCACTTATGTTGTGCATTTACACATACCATTACTGCAGGCAGCCGTAAGCACCTTAGAACGAGATTGCGATAACACTCATCGGATCCTAGATCTCAGTTCTGGAAGGGACTGTTCGGGGATATCTCAACGATTTTGTATTGGTGAGATTTTTCGGGTCGACTTGGGTAGAAAAGCTCAGAAACCATTCTCGAGTCCTCTGCCGTCCACTATCCCCAAAAGAAAAGAAATGTTCAACGGCATCGCAAAGGCAAATGTCATTCAAAATGATATGGTTGGAAGTGAGACTCAAGCTGATTACAAATCCACCTAGCTTTGTAGCATCTAATATGAAAAAAATAAGACGAGAGACAGCATTTTAGTTTGCGCTCTAACCTCTTCGACCGTATTTCTGAAAACTTAAACTTTTCAGATTCCCGAACTGATGTTGTTGATCTCACAGTTTGGTTTACAAATGTATGTTCGTTTCTACAGCCTTTTTCAACTGGTTTTTTACATTTGCATAAACCTACCACCAATTGGATTCCCTATTATTGTCTTTGTATGCTCAGAGGAATTGCGAAAATTATTTCGGTTAAATTGCTCCAAACGATCTTCAGCCCAGCAACGGAGTAAGTGCTTAGCTATTACAATCAACCAACGTTATGAACAATTCACGTTCGACATCGAAACCTCCCTGAGCCGAAACTTTCTAATTTTCCAGTTTTCGCTTTAACTTGACCATTTACTCAAGGAAACTAAAGTGATTATTTCAGTTTGTCTTTGATATATTTTCGCTTCCACCATGACGGTGAATGCGAAAGCCTGTATAACACTTTTTTGCTGCATATTCAAGGAAATATTTCGAATAATACTGATGAAATGTAGAGGCAACTACATTTCCTTTGTAGGTGCATGAGAAGGTGTGGAAGCGTAACAAATATTTTCTATTTCGTTGTGGATACCTAGTACAAACCGGGCTCAATCAGGAGTTGCCTGTCCGGCTAGATTCATCGATGGGTAGAGCATCTGGCTGGTTGATAAACAATGGCTACCGAAAATGAGTGCGTTCTCCTTGCAAAATGAATCGGCATATCTGCTACTGTCACAACATTGTACTCTAAAGTTGTAATGAAATCTCGAAAATTTGGTTATGAAAGATTAAGAAAGTGAGAAAATTGAAGCACTGACCTTGTTTTGGTCTGATACTACACGCAGCAGGAGTTCATGACCTACTCAGCCCTGATCTTACAATTAGCATAGTTATGTAGTCCAGCATATATGTCGAGTTTAGCATAATGTGTACGGTGGAAGCGATTTGCGGCCTGAGATATTATTCAAAGAAGGTTTGTAAGAGGAGCAGTAGCCGTAAAGTATACCGACATTTAAGCAATCAAGTCGATGGATACCCACCACGATCGCCTACTTATGGAAGAATAATGTATCCTCTCACTCGTGATCATTATTTATCTACACGACAATACAACGTGCTCCACTGAAAGCAGCCCTACCCCAGGCCTGATTTCCATATCTAACCAGGGAAGGATCCCAAGTCGAAGTGGTATAGGAAATGAGACCTACACTGCTAGACGTAATTTTGGATGCTGAGTTCGAATCTGCTTTCCAAATTTGCCGAGCGTTTCTCTGAACAGAGTTTCAGGAAGCTCAACATAAAAAACTTAAATTATATGGATGTTCCTTAGCTCTCAACGGCGGCTTGGTGTAGTGGTAAGCGCGACGCTTTGTAGGCGAGAGGTTAGGGATCTGGGTTTTTGGGAAACGGAGTTTTTGCATTACATAGAATTTTTCCCTAAAGGACAAGAAAATACTCTTGTGGTGAGTTTATCACGTCTTATGACCTTGTAATGCCATTGCTGATACCTCCTGCTACCTCCCTACCTGTTACCGAGTGGGAGATTCCTCCGTGCGCAAAATTTCCTGCGGGCGAGTGAAACGCACACGATGAGCAATGATGACGCTAGAATGGGTGTTGATGTTAGCTTTGGTGCGTTGCAGCTCCAGACTATCCAACACTTTCACTTTTGATAAAGGAGTCAAGGACATCATTCAAAGACCAGAAAGCTATTCAATGCGTCTTACCTCCACAAAAGAGGTTGAAGGGAATGACACCCTACTCGAGGCTACCACGAGGCTAATACAGCCAATGGAAGCTCATTTATCATTTCCTTTTAAAATTGCGGTTAAACGCACCACCTACTATGAGTTAGCTCATGCTCCCAACTTTTGCGCGTGCACACGAGAACCCCATTATTCGCTTACTACCGCTTGTCTACTTCAGTTGTATGCCGTGAGATTTAGGAAATTTCTCTTTTCTTCATGGTATACCACCGGCTACTTAAGTACTCACCCGGGTGATTTTGGGTCGCCTACACAATTCTGTTTTCCTCCTGATTTGGGGTTAGTAAGTGTAGCAGTGTAAAGCAATGTACTGTGGCGAGTTCATCTTCATCCGTTGCTCCCATTGTGAGAAGCTTCTTTGTTTCATTGCGTACTAGAGTATCACATTTGTTCATTCAAGTGACAAAAGTTATCCTTCTGTGAATATGGCGTGCATGGGCATGCGAGTAAAACTAAAGTATTACTTTATGTGTATCAGTAAAAGCATTAAAAGGTCATAAAACGTGATAATCACACCATAGAGTATTTTCTAGTCCTTAAAGGGAAAATCCTATGTAATGCAAAAACTCCGTCCCCCAATAAACCCTAAAGCGTCACGCTTACCACTACACCAAGCCGCCGTTGAGAGCTAAGGAACATCCATGTAATTTAAGTTTTTTCATGTTAAGCTCCCTGAAACTCTGTTCAGAAAAACGCTCGGCGAATTTGGAAAGCAGATTTGAACTCAGCATCCAAAAACACGTCTAGCAGTGTAGGTCTGATTTCAAATGGCCACTTCGACTTGGGATCCTTCCCTGGTAAGACCCAATCCACTCCTCTTTTCTTCGGATATTGGATACATGACTATTTCAATGTTGAGTTGGTTAAGACTTACCATTAGCTCGGTTTTCTTAAGAGGGAGAGTAAAATGTGCCTTACAAGAACAACAAGGACTAGAAATTAAGTTTATTACAATTGTACGTGGGTAGTGCTCCTTGAGAAATAAAAAGATCACCTTGTTTTGACTTGATGTTTTGTTAACTGCTGTTTGCCGCAGTACGCGATGCGAAAGTCTCACAAGGTTGGCGATTTGTGGGCAAAACTCCAGTCTCGGACGGGACTCGAACCCGTACTTGTCCTTTCCGGGGACCGTGCTCTTATCCCTTACACTACCGAGACCCCGCTTGCCCTCGCCTTCTTAATGGCTTATATGCCATAGCTTATCAGCACTCATACGTACAACGTGTTGAGCCGGTCGGCCAATATCAGCACAGAACCGATAAGCTGTAAGCTTTACTAGTTAGAACTTGTTTTGACTTGATGTTTTGTTAACTGCTGTTTGCCGCAGTACGCGATGCGAAAGTCTCACAAGGTTGGCGATTTGTGGGCAAAACTCCAGTCTCGGACGGGACTCGAACCCGTACTTGTCCTTTCCGGGGACCGTGCTCTTATCCCTTACACTACCGAGACCCCGCTTGCCCTCGCCTTCTTAATGGCTTATATGCCATAGCTTATCAGCACTCACACGTACAACGTGTTGAGCCGGTCGGCCAATACGTTGTACGTGTGAGTCTCACAAGGTTGGAGTTTTGCCCACAAATCGCCAACCTTGTGAGACTTTCGCATCGCGTACTGCGGCAAACAGCAGTTAACAAAACATCAAGTCAAAACAAGTTCTAACTAGTAAAGCTTACAGCTTAACGGTTCTGTGCTGATATTGGCCGACCGGCTCAACACGTTGTACGTGTGAGTGCTGATAAGCTATGGCATATAAGCCATTAAGAAGGCGAGGGCAAGCGGGGTCTCGGTAGTGTAAGGGATAAGAGCACGGTCCCCGGAAAGGACAAGTACGGGTTCGAGTCCCGTCCGAGACTGGAGTTTTGCCCACAAATCGCCAACCTTGTGAGACTTTCGCATCGCGTACTGCGGCAAACAGCAGTTAACAAAACATCAAGTCAAAACAAGTTCTAACTAGTAAAGCTTACAGCTTAACGGTTCTGTGCTGATATTGGCCGACCGGCTCAACACGTTGTACGTGTGAGTGCTGATAAGCTATGGCATATAAGCCATTAAGAAGGCGAGGGCAGGCGGGGTCTCAGTAGTGTAAGGGTAAAGAGCACGGTCCCCGGAAAGGACAAGTACGGGTTCGAGTCCCGTCCGAGACTGGAGTTTTGCCCACAAATCGCCAACCTTGTGAAAAAGATCACCTGCAAATATTCCCTGCTAGTCCGCAACAAATCTGCTACTGCAAGAGCAATTTCGTAAAAGAATTAAACGGCTGTTGTTAAGCGAAAATCGCTAGATGTTTGAATTTGCTGACGAATTTACGAAAAACTAGTCTTTTCAAGAATTTACTGTCGTGAAACAGCTGCAACCTACACGTGATTCCTATCTTCCGCAATGATAGACATAATGTTCCATTTTATGAAATAAATAAAATGAGAATTCGAGTGAAAAGTGAAAAAAAGAAAAGTGAAATAAATGAAAATGATTGAGATCTAGAATAGTTGATCGAGTATTATTATTTTTATTGCGAGTAATATTGCTATAATAGTAACAAATATAATATTAATCATAATAATTAATAAAAGAAATTGCAATAGTATTAGTGATGTTTATTATCTCTTACTACTATTGTTGATTACTTAGATGGCGCTGTCAGATCAGTAAACGGCCTACATAGATCGTTATGAGAGCTCAGAAATTCAACACCACACACATTGTCGATATTGTGGACGAGTTCCAACGGTGCTGCAGATGCTACACTATTTCAAAGGGCCCTTATAGGGGAATTCAAACAACTAGTCGTGACCCATGACAGCAGTTAAAGAAAGTCCCAGCCATTTTGGGCCTGATGTAGTCAGTCCTGAGCAATCGAAGCAACTGAAAACTCGTCCCGTACTCCTTGCATGCCATTCGCGTCATGGTAATCTCGTGCAAAACTAGTTTCCGTTCCTTTGTAAATCTTTTTTCCGCGAGTTGGAGTACTTTGTCGCCTTTGTTGCACTGCACTACTCTACATTAGCAGTTCTGCTTTTCGACATAAAAAGAATGCCTAAAAATCATCGTGAACTGTGCATAATACAGACACGAATCTCCAACTCCTTTTTTGCTTGAACATTTGCATTACTCAAACCAACACGAAACTTCTTGCGGCAAAAGAAATGTCATTAATATTATTATTGGATATCATCAAAGCACAATAGATAGTCGAATACGCACCTAAGGTTTGAATCCTGGAAAGGTCAAATAAAGTTGGTGTGTAGCCCAAACACGATGCTTTTTCATACAAAAGACAAGCCAAAGAACATTATTTGTCTAGTGTTTCTATAAATATGTTTTCTTCGAAACTGTGCAGTAATACTCATCTCGGTCATTTCCTTCAACGCCATTGTAAACTACAATGACAGTAGCACCTAGAGTAAACCCATCATTATACATATGTATAGGCAAGTTTTCATAAAGCTGTTCACGAATATTTATTTATTTATTTATTTATTTGTACGTCCTTATAGACGCGCCGGCTAATCAGTACGCTAGCTCAAGACAATTATTGGCAGTAAATAGAAAAAGTGGAAGAAAGAAAATAGAAAAAAACAAGGGGGCTGGACCAAGGGACTAGCATACCCCTCGGATAAGGAGAGGATTTTGGGGTGCATGCGTTCTAGGCAAGTGTTTCGATAGAGAATGATAATCCATGGACAAGAGGGTGCATTCCTGACTGAGGCAGCAAAGGTAAGCTATCGGGCGAACACCTGCACCAGTCGGCCATGGTGCCCTTAGCGTACGAGTGAGGTAATAGGCACATGCCGGGCCTTCGGCACACGGGTATACCGACCACCCTCGTGGACCCAGCAAGCTAGGTATACACCCCGATATTCAACCATGCATTCCCAGTAGAGGAGAGGATATCATCCAAAAGAGAAGACGAAATCAGAAACATTTAAGCTGGTACCCCACACTCATGGCCCATACTAACATCTGTTCCTTTATTACTAGAAGGAGGGCTATCACGAATGATCTGTCACTACCCAGAGGTACTACTGAATCCCTCGGCCAGTCGAAGAAACAACAACACTCATATCAAAAAAGAGTCATCAAATCAAGTCTAACAACCATGGCAGAAGAACAAACACATATAGAGGCATGCCAAAAAAACTGAAAAGAGTATGATCAAAGCCATAAATTAAGATGAGGAACACGAGCGGATGTCAGGTGACATCTTCAACACCAATGGCTTGGAGCACATCGATCTTTTTTAGAGCTCTCTTGAAGCATTCAGACGTTTTGCTCGCTGATACGGACTGTGGAAGCTTGCATATCCATCTACTGGTCCTACAAAAGAAATTATGTTGGGTGGTCGTGAGTTTGCAAACGCCCATTTTCGGTACAAAATGGAAAAAACCACCAATCCTTCCGCTTGTGGGACGAAATGTCCAATACTTAGATGGTTGAAGCCGCATCTCACCTCTCAAAATCTTAAACGCTAAAACCAAGTCAGCCTGTATTCTTCTGTAATAAAGAGACTTCAAATTAAGTTCCTTCAAACGCTCTCTGTATGACGGCAGACTCTGAGGATAATTTGAATTTGGAAACATTCGGTAATAAAGGATTCTCGTAAAACTCTTCTGTACCCTTTCAATTTTGCAGATCTCATTCTTCAGAAAGGGACTCCACACCGCACTACAATACTCCACTAAGGGTAAAACAAACATCTTAAAAAGTTTAATCCATACCAAAATGTCCGAGCAGTGAATGTTCCTGAATAGACTGTGCATCACTCTCATGGCTTTATTATAGACGTTATCGACGTGCAGTTTCCACTTGAGACCTCGTGTGATTATAACCCCCAGGTCTCTGACAAGATCACAAGAGGCAAGGTGGCCATATTCTGGGCACTGAACATGGAGAGAGTCTCTAGTAAGGGAAAGTAGATGGCTTTTGGAGAAGTTGACATTCAAGTTCCACTCTCTGGTCCACTCTATCATCTTACTAACCGACTCATTTGGTGCTGTTTGGACTATCTCTTTGTCTTGGAAGGTGTAGGTAGCATAGACTTTGATATCATCAGCAAATGCCGCCACCCTAACAGATGGGTGAGTTTTCAGGCGCGTCAGCAGATCCTTTGTATAGACTAAGAAGAGAAGTGGTGATAGGATTCCACCTTGGGGCACCCCTGAACTGCAGTCTCTGGGTCGAGAATGACAGTCAGAGATGCGTACCACCATTCTCCTCCCTTCCAGATAGGAACTAAACCACTCTAAGAGCTTCCCTCTCACCCCGATGGCATCCAGTTTGGTCAACAGGCTCGCGTGACAAACTGTATCAAAGGCCTTGGATAAGTCAAAGTATACAATGTCCACATTAAGGCCTGAATTAAGAGCCACAGCCCAGTCATGTGAACAGTCAAGCAGCTGTGTACATGTGGACGCTCCAGGTACAAAGCCGTGCTGTTCCAAAGGAATGCATTTCTGGACTATCAGCCAGGAAAGCAGCTGTTCTTTCATAAGTCTCTCAAGTACTTTCATCGGAGCAGGTAATATACTAATGGGCCTAAAGTCTGAGATTTTAGAAGCATTACACACTTTAGGTATCGGGGTTACCAAGGCGGTTTTCCAGATAGAGGGGACTTGACCTGTAAGCAGAGACAAATTAAAAATGTGTGCCAGCGGGGTGGCAAGAGCTCCTCTGAAATGCTTGAAGAAATACTGAAGGTTTAAGAGTGGCTAAATGCTTGTCAACTGCATTCGAGGTAACAAGTGGAATTGACAACAAACTGCTACTACTGGTGGACATTTCTGTCGAGTTTGTTGAGTTTGTTCGCGATCTAAAGACACCACTAAAGTAGTCGGCAAATGCTTCTACTTTAGAGGCATCATCCGATATTTTAGTTCCATCGTCCTTAATGATTATAGGATTTGGCGGTATGAATTTGGTATACTTACTCACCATCAACGCCAGATTACGTATATTTTTTGGAGCGGAGGCACGTCTAGTTTTGTAGTCGAGAAAACGTTTCAAATGCTTATCGAGCTGTTCACAAACATGAATATACTCCGGCGAGCTCAATGGGTTTTGGGAGTTGAAAAAAATTCTAGTCTTCTGCTGAATCAGATTAGAAATATGGGGAGGGTACTCGTTATTCCTGCTCCCCTTCATCATTCTGAGCGGTACGTACTGCTCAATGATATTCTGAATTACTACGCAAAACCTGCTATACACGTCATCCATATCAGAATAGTTAGCAAAAACTGTGAGCCAATCAATAGAAGTGAGTACCTGCATGATTTCCACCTTATTGCATCGCTTGTAATCTCTGCATGTTTTAGGAGTGAGACACTCACTAATATCACTGATCAAGAAAACAATTGTATTATGATCAGAAGTGCCTAGTGGCGGGAGAAAGTTAAGTGCCAAGACACTATCCTGTGAGGATACGACCAGGTCGATAATCTTATCCTTCCTAGTGGGTGAACGCACATGTTGACGCAGTGAAAGAGAGTCAAACAAATCGATAAATCCTACCGCGCTAGGGCTATCTGCCAAGCCTGTCTCCCAATCGATTGCAAGGTTAAAGTCACCCAGAATTGTGGTCTCGTTCGCGGTGGAAGATGCGAGGTCAAAAATAGTCGATAAGAGCTGCTCATCTTGGGATGAGGAGGAGGATGGGGGTCGATACACTAAAATGAACCTGCGACGGTTCCCTGATCTGAACAACACATCAGTACATAAAACATCCGCCAATAGGTTGGGACAGTTGAACTCAATCTTCTCACACGAAAGTAATTGATGAAAAAGGATACAAACACCCCCACCCTTCCTTGTTGACCTATCCTTGCGGACTAGGTAGTAGGGGAGATCTGAGCATATTTCACCATCGATGATTCTAGGATTTAGCCACGACTCTGTTATAAAAGCTATATCGGGTTTGAACGATGCAATAAAATGGTGGAAATGATGTAGTTTATTCACAAGACTTCGGGCATTTAGCAGAACACAACGGCAGCGTCGCTGTTGAAGGCCTTAAAGTTTTTTGAGCCCTCCTTTTTTATCGAAGGAATGTCAGATGCCTTAACTATTTCCCCTCTATAGACAACATAAACGCGGTTGCCGCTGTGCTCCTCGCGGTTGCGCTCATACGCTTTTTTGCGTAACTCCTGGTCTTTTGATCTTTCCTCCGGCGTCATTGATTTTCTGATCTTAACATTATTGAACCTGGAGGAAGCGCGCAATTTATGAGCCCGAGCCAGGGTATCAAAAAGGATTTTTCTAGCAGGGAACACACATTTAACAAGTCTCGGCCTGTCACTAGCTCTCCCCATCCTGAACACTTCGACCGGTCGCGCCTCGATGTCCAGGAAGTCTAGGATTTCCGAGACGTACTTTTCGGTGTGTTCCTAACGCTGAGATGCGGGGAGCTCTTTCTCAGCTTCAGGCACACCCAAAAGCACAATTGAGCGGTCTCTCTTCTCAGATTCAATCATCTCCAGAGATAGGGAAGGCAACTTACTGAGAAACTGCTGGAGTAGCGGGATTGCCTCTGGTGCTTTTGTAACCAATATCTCGTTGATCTGATTAAGCAGCCCACGAGCATCGTCATCCAGAGTAGGTGCAGTAAGAATAACAGGAGTAGGCTGAATGGGCTTTCGCCTTCTAGTAGGATATCGCGCAACAGTGGTTTGGTCAGTGGCAGATTGAGACATCGATTAAATCACCGCCACTCGCTACGGCCGCAGACGCAAGAAGGACCTTGAGGTCTCCATAGGAACCAAGTTTTACTACGAACTTTTATCCTATATATACATATATACGAACATATAACGCAGTGTGTGCGTGTTTGTATGTCGTTTTAACTTCATTCTGCGAAAATCACGAATTTACGATGAGGAGTGTGAAATGACACATCGGTGAGGAACGTGTTGTCAAGTAGGAGGCTTCGTGATACTGTTTATATCAATCCCCTGACCAATATGTATCATTTTGTGATCTCAATGCGTGGATTGATGGCTTTCCTTCTCTCTGTCGCTTGTCGTAGGATGAACCATAATAAGTTCTTTTCAATCAGGGAGCAATCTTCAGAATGCAGAGGGTGTAGGGTGCGAGCGTTCTTGCTTCTCAAAAAGGTGACATTGTATTCGGTTGCATACCGTCTGTCAGTAGGATTGAGAAGCTCTCGGAACACTTTATCCATTCTTGAGCGTATTCCTGAAAAGATTATGATTTTTGCAGGATACATACGTAATAAAATTTCTGTTAGCTTTTATTCTAAGAGACATAAGCGCTTAATTGATTTCTGCATGATTCTGCACCAGAATAAAATGGAAGCTGTTGTGAGTCGGGGTACTCTGAAAGGCCGTGTCGCTTTAACAGGGGATAGCTGATACTGGACTGGCGGCAATGGATTTTGAACCAATCTCATATCTTTTACAGGGGCAGGGTAGAGAAGGCACATCGCTTTTTGAACCAAGCTTTTTTTGTCATTCCACAATTGTCGCCGCATGCCGCAACCGCAGTTACTTCTCGACGCAGTAGACTAACCATTCTTGCTCGCAGCCCATTACTGAAGCTTGTTTGCTCCGATTGATCTGATTTTCCTCCCTGAAAAAAGGAGATACTTGAATTTTGATATAGAGTAAGTTTCAACTTATAGTGTATGCTTGTACGCCCCTTAGTACTTCCTAACCTTACCTACTTCCGTCATAAGTAAGTTGGATCAAAAGAAACGCCAGTAGTGAGCACAACATTACGATATATGCACTAGTGAGATTACTTACACCACCACACCTTTCAAATTGCAGATTTGCCACCGTATGGTACATTTGTGTTGCAGCAACAAGAGCAGACAAAATGAATCATGTGTAATAAAAAAAGTAGATGAAAGTCTTGGAGAGACCGTTTTTTGTCTTTTTTTTGAAAATGACCAATCTGGCTGAGTATAATATCCGGAGTTACAGTAAGAACTAGCCAAAAAACAAAATTTGTCCGACAGCTGGTAGAATGTCCTTTGCAGGTGTTCCACTCAAATCTCAAAATCTTTCTTGAAGTGCAAATTTATCGATACCATGCTAAACGCACGAAGTCGAATGCAACAAAGTATGCCGTCAAGGAGTTGTGAGAATTTGATGATGCTTCGAACAAAAAGTTTTTTGTTACTTACCCACATCATCATCAGCACCCTGAGAATGTCGGAAGAATTTGAAACGTGATATTAAAGGTTGAGAAACAGGGTCCTTTTCCTTCTTCACATGTCGAGCATGAGGTCGTTCGTTTTTCCAGCGTGTTTGTTCATGCTCTAAGGCAGTCAAGTGAAGCTGAAGGAAGTGTAAAAATTTAAATAAGACAGGATATGTAGAAATATATATGGGCGAATTGATCATTGTTTCAACTTTTTTTGAGTGTATACATAATCCTGAGCAGCTTATGGAGCAGAAAGAAAGGGATAGGCACAATATTCTCTTTCCGAAGATTGCGCTTCGGATCAAGATCTGATAGGCGCTTAAAGAAAAAGTAAACAATGCTGCGAATTAATGATTTTTATGGCCTGTGCAAATCATATTGTAGCGTGAACACTGACTCAAGTGGAAGTCGAATGCATGCTGATTTCCCCTATGAGGTGACAACATTGTGAAGCTTTGTCTTTTCATTGGTGTTCTTCCCATTGATTGTTGCAACAGAAGCAATGATTCACCGCCTACATGTAGCTCAATCATTTCGACAACCCTTTTCAACATATCGAAGAACTCCAAAAGCACAACAATGCTAAGTGCCCCCCAGCCGCTTTATTCGAGTAAGATCGTAGAGAAGCTCATATAAGATATAGGATAAAGCTCTTGGACGCTGTCAATCTCATCTGGAGAATGCGCCCCAACATTCGACTCCAATTCGGAATGTAGTGGCGTATTGTATGTGCTTGTGGCCCATAAAACAAACTGCAGTGGCCAGCATATGTACAATTCTGCACTCCCGGACGTGACTAGTATTAACCGACACTGTTCAATCACATCTCACTGGCTGTATGACCTTTTCCTGCTAATAAGAGACTATGTGTAATGTACTACAGAATACTGCTACCTCTGTATACATCTAAAGCTCGAACTCCTTTTAGTAAAGCCCATGTTGTATTTTTATCGAACACTGATCTTCTTTTCCATAACTCACGTACTGCATTTACTAGAGAACATCGAACAGGAAAAAACCCTAGCAACTGTCTAAGACTATTTGTTCACCATCCGTCACGATCGTGTTTAGAGCTCGTTAAACTTATGAGCAGTGTTTTCCTCGGATTGGAGCGCAAGTTATGCTTTGTTTGTTTGGTATCCAGTAAGGCAAATAACGAGATTAGATTTCGAAGTAATCACAAGATACAGTGACGTTCCCTTTTCACGCTCCATGCTTTTCCATTCGCGCCACAGCAAAGACTATGTTACATTCCAGAACATCTAGGTAGAAAATTGTGGACCATTACCGAGGGAGCACAGACGCTTCTTTCGGTTTTTTCGAGACTTCCTCAAACAAAGGGAAATGCAAATGCACTACGGTGTATCCTTCGCAGGAAAGTAACAACCTAGGAGGTCGGTTTCTTGATTTCAAGTTCCCCTCAAGGAAACTTATAGTACTTCCAGAATTTGTGTTTCGCCTGCAATATTTCATACATGCATAGGGTACCAGATAGACGCTGTATCAGGATATGAACGTAACTATTCATCTAAAGCAACCTGTTCAGCTGTTGTGTGATAAGGGTACCATTTCTCCAATAGGGACTAGAACCTAGTCCAAGTATTTGGTTGAATTGAGCCCAAGCAGTGCTAGAAGCTGGGATTGATGGAGTGTAGTGAGTGGGAGGGTTTCAGTGTTGAGCATAGTTTCTATGACAGAATCTCATTAAACAGCGTAACGAAGGTGGGTTGGGCTCTCTGACTTGCAACACTGCCAATAAGTAGTAGGGACCTGAGCCAGAACTTAGTGATTTAATGCAGTTCCAAAACTCATATGAAGGTAGGCCGCGTGACTGAGAGGTTTTCTAAGAGGCTTGCTGGCTTCCTCCCTTCCATGAATGAGCTTTGACCCCTTTATTTCCCATTGGGTATCTGTATTCCAGCCAATATGATCATCTTAATATATAATACATGTACTTCAAAGAGTATAATTTGCAGTTGTACTATCCCAGGAGCACGCACACGCCAGTTACACAATTTTGCAGTGGCCCATTCACTCAAATGATGGTAATGGAATATAACTAAGCTAAATGTATCTGGCAATCGTTCCATGTTTGATATGAATTACTTTGGAATGAAGTCCGCCATAGCAACAGCCGTCGAAGAAAGAATAACGGCAATGGTATACATTATGAAAGAATTACAGGATCAGGGAACGTAGATAATCATGGAACCTCTGTGTTGATCAATCGAATGTCTGCTTCTATTCAGAATCGTAGTGGACTTTAATGTGCATGTGGCCTACGGTATGACCTGCGATGTTTACTCGAGGTACAGTTCGACGCCTCTGTACTCTCAGAATAATCTGGATTCAATGGTCCGACTCACTCTCAGAATAATCTGGATTCAATGGTCCGACTCCGAGAAGGGGAAGACTCGAGTGGATTTAAAGAATGTAGTTCGATGTCTTATCCCATAACGATACATTGGCGCCATTGACACTACCACACTACATTTCTGAATGCAGATTTGCAGCTGTAACGTACTTTCGAAGCACTAGTATGCGCTAAACGAGTTGTATATGATGATAAAAAGCAGGTGGAAATTCCTTCACAATGTTCCTTTTTTTGCATCCTGAGAATGACAAATCGGAAGAAATCAAACATCACAGAATCAACTGAGAATTACTCAAAGAAATGTTATGCAGTGTTTTGCCGAACATTATGCAACATGCCCAGGTTTCAAGAAGACCGAGCGTGGAATTTACTCAAAGAAATTTTTAGAAAACAAGATTTGTCAAAAAATTTGTATGACTACTCTTCATGAGTGTGCCCGAATCTCTTTATCTTTACGATGTAACGTACACTTATTAATGCTAGTCGTTAATTTCACACAAACGAATGCAACAAAGTATGCTCTCATGGAAGACTTGTAAAATTCTAAAATATTCAGCGAGTTTAGTTGGCTACTTCATCAAATCGGATCACTAATGCCAGCTACCACTGAAATAGGAGTTTAAATAGATTTTGCGGTTTGTAAAAAAAAGAGAGAAAACCAAAAAATTACGGTAGCGTACCGTTTGATTAACCGCACACAGATTGATGACAATATACCTTATCTGTTATACAAAAAAGCAGTTAGGAGAGATCAGGTGAACAATTAAATCCTTTCAACAACAACAAAAAAAACTCAATTTGCATAATTATTCTAGAGGCAACTACAATACAAAAAAGTAACACCAAAACTGAGGACTAACGGCCAGGGCAGTATGCACTTCATCTCTTCTGTGGCAGCGGGACTCCAGGAGAGCTCCGACGACGGCTTCTCTTGTCTAAGGTTAGTATTCCAACTTCAACCTCATTGCTCACGGCCCACAGCCTATTACCATTTGTTCCGCTGCATATTGCCTCGATCCTTTGAATCCCGCCAAATTGCGGCCTAAACACTACTTCCTCGACAGTTATGAACTTTTCGTCAAAATCAGTGCTTTCTCCTCTCCTGTATGCGAAATCTGGTCCTGCCAACTCCCATCCGGTTTCTCACTCTGCCCCTATCCCATCCAACATTTTTTCAGGATTCTAGAAGATTTCTGGACAGAGTTGTGACGTCCGCTACTATTGGCCCCGTCCGCCCAGAGTAACTAGAGACCTTCCCTTCAGAAGCTCTTGGCAATTACTTTTTCGAAGAGTGGACATTCTTGAAACATGGTCATGAGTTTTTGCATTAGACACCTTTTTTGCACTGCCTACCGTGGAGTTTAGCTGAGCTAACACATGTTTAGCACGTCTCTAACACGACTGCAGTTAATTTTTGGAATGGCCTCCAGGCTTTGTAGGTGCTGCGGTTTGATTTCTGGCCTACAAGCCACACAGTATGTATCACCCATTCCTAGTACCACAGCGAGTGGGTCTCCTTAATCTGCTGACTCATTCTTCATCGTCATTCATATTTTCGGCGTTGGTGGCTGGTCTTTACTCACACTAATTTAGTAAGATTTGCCATAAGCGCCGCCCATTCCTAAGCTTATTCTTTCAGAACACGTGAGCAGTATTTCTGTTTAATAGCTCCCATCAAGGCAAGTTGTCCGGCTGTGTTGGTTTGATGGAATTTCAGTTTTATCATACAAACAGAGATTCTTTTTCAAGCTATAGCAACTCCTGAGGTTAGCCAGAAACTCCTAATTATCTTACTCAGATTTTGAATTATTTCCAGAGCATGGCACTTAATGAAACAGGAATAACAACTTTCGAAAGAAGCTACTGGATTACTCGCTCGATAGTTGCCTCCACCGCATTTCTTCTCAACCTTGTCATGTCAACCACTCTTATTCGCAGCACACTACTTACGGTTTGTTCGTGGGTGTTGTCTGAATGGAAAAGTTTGGTTAAAGTTAAGAAATCTTAAAAGTTCAGGGAAAAGCTGGGGAAGCCTTAGGCTGCTAGGAAGATATAAGGCTGAGAACAGGTGCACATCTGCAACCTCTCTACTCTGGCTCCCCTTGCATCGTTGGGTAGCCGAGGAGGCAGGGGTTGCGCTGTCTCGTGGAGCCTCTGAACTCCACCATGCTGTTCCATAAGGTTCTGCAATTTCCGCTTCCCTACGATGAGTGTTTCGATGTGTTACAGTCATTTAAACTATTTTGCGTTCTGAGCCTTGTTCCGTGTGGGGTATCTCAGTGCACCCGTCCTTTAAATATGCCCTATGCCTACATTACGTACCCGGAGAGATACCTGAGTTGCTTGAACCTAGACTTACCCCTTCAAAACTCCAGGCTTTCAAGACCGAATATTTTCTTTTCCTGTCCATGAAGACGGTTAATTATGAGCGATGACTGATCTTACCAGGGAAGGATCCCAACTCGAAGTGACCATTTGAAATAAGACCTATACTACTAGATATGTTTTTGGGCGCTGAATTCAAATCCGCTTTTCAAATCTGCCAAGCGTTTCTCTGAACAGAGTTATGAGGGTGGTTTCAGGGAGCTTAACATGAGAAAACTTAAATTACATGGATGTTCCTAAGCTCTCAATGGCGGATTGGTATAGTGGTAAGCGTGACGCTTTATAGGCGAGAGGCTGAGGATCGGGTTTTCTGGGGGACGGAGTTTTTGCATTATATAGAATTTTTCCCTCCCGGACTAGGAAATACTCTCATGGTGATTTTTCACGTTTTATGACCTTTTAAGGCTTTGCTGATACCTTCTCCTACCTACCTACCTGTTACCGAGTGGGAAATTGCGAAAAATTTGGAGTCCGGGAGAGTAAAACGCATATGATGAGCAATGATGTTGCTAGAGTGGGTATTGATGCTAGATTAGGTGTGATGGTGCGTAGCAGACCCGGACTCACCTACACCGGCATTGTTGATACTGGACTCGTGGACATCATTCAAAGACCAGAAAGCTATTCAGTGCGTCTTACCTCCACAAAAGCAGGTGAAGGGAATGACACCCCGCTCGAGGCTACCACGAAAGAAACGAGCCTCTATCGGCTAGTACAGCCGATAGAAGCTCATTTCTCATTACC
This sequence comes from Haemonchus contortus, assembly GCA_000469685.2. Classification (NCBI taxonomy): domain Eukaryota; kingdom Metazoa; phylum Nematoda; class Chromadorea; order Rhabditida; family Trichostrongylidae; genus Haemonchus; species Haemonchus contortus. Next base: position 43,675,562 of record LS997565.1, read on the forward strand.
TTCTAGAAATATGGTTAAACGCACCACCTCTTATGTAACAGCTCATGATCTCAACTTTTGCGTGTACACACGAGACCCATTCTTTGCCTACTATCGCCTGCCTATTTTCAGTTCTAGGCGGTGAGATTTAGAATATCTCTCTTTTATTCATGGTATGCCGCCGGCTACTTGAGCACTCACATGGGTGATTTCGGGACGCCTACTCAATTCCGTTTTCTCAATTCCGTTTTCCTTCTGATCTGGGGTTAGGGAGTGTAAAGCAACGAGCTGTGACGAGTTATTTTTCATCCGTTTTTCCCATTGTGAAAAGTTCCTTCGCTTCAAACATTCCGTGCTAGAGTATCACATTTGTTCCTAAAGTGGCAAAAGTTACCCTACTGTGAGTCCTGCTGTGAATATAGAGTGCATGGGCATGCGAGTAAAACTGAAGTATTACTTCACCTGGATAAATATCGGCAAAATCCTTAAAAGGTCATAAAACGTGATAAAATCACCATGAGAGTATTTCCTAGTCCTGGAGGAAAAAATACTATATAATGCAAAAACTCGGTCCCCCACAAAATCCAAACCCTAGCCTCTCGCCCATGAAGCGTCACGCTTACCACTACACCAAGCCTTCGTTGAGGAACGTGCTGCTTCCATGTAATTTAAGTTTTCTCATGTAATGTCACCCAAAACCACCCTCATAACTCCGTTAAGAGAATCGCTTGGCAGATTTGGAAAGCGGATTTGAACTCAGCGCCCAAAAACGCATCTAGTAGTATAGGTCTTATTTCAAATGGCCACTTCGAGTTGGGATCCTTCCCTGGTTAGAGAGCAAGCCGGAATTACACACACACACACAGCGAGTCAGAACTTCGGTGACAAAATTATTTCGAACTAATTGTAGGCGCAAAAACCAAACAATGAGCGAGGCATCTGATTATATGATGACAAAAATCCTCAGTCTTCCCTGTATATAATACCTGGGTTTCGTGCTTTGACACTTCTCCATTGGTGACTGGTTTCAACTCATCCTAGTGCACCTGCAATGCTTACCCTTCGCGCCGAGGGTCATACATTTAACGTGCCTTATTCTCAACCGCATTGTCTTTATCAAATTTCGATTGAAAATGTTGAAGATACACCAAAATTATTTTGTAGCTGCAGAAAAAGAGTGAAAAGGTGGCGTAATAAGCCTGTTGGCTGACGGTAGTGGCAGAATTGACGTTGAATCGACAGTTTTTGTGATATTCCCTCTTTCTGCCGTGACATAGGGTCCCTCCCCGAGCTGAACTACAACGCATCTTACCAACCGTTCTATAGAATTCGGTAAAAGTTGCCAAAACATTAGTCTGCAGGAGATCTCTTCAGCTGCCAGTCTCTCAGTATGTCAGAAATGCAAGTTTCAGATTGCTAAAATTCTAGTGTATTTCAGAAGCGAGACTATGCTAATAACGAGAAATCGTACTTTCTATAAGTTAGAATGGATGAGAATATTCCGCTCTGAGCATGATAGAGGACCTTTCTTTATACCCTTAGCCAATACTGGAAATAAACGACAAAGGATGAAGTTTTCGGCGTTAATCAATCCCGTCGAGAGGTGCGCCCCCTCACTCTACTCCCACTCAAAATCGTAGTGGCGTAATGAGCACGTATGTGGCCTATACAATGACTTACTGTGGTCAGCAAATGTGTACATGTCAGTGCTTTTATCGTCCCAGACGAGCCTGGTACCTTCGCGGACCCCGGAGGGATGGAAGAGTTGATTGGCCTAGGCGGGTATCGATCCGGGTTTCGAACCCCTGACCGTGCGTGTGATATAGTGTGCCACTTGCCACTACACCACTTTCACCTAATACGGGAAACAAGAAAACGAATATGATAGCCGATCTCGATGACCATAGTGAACTCCTCAATATCCGTAACATCGAGAGCGCGCAAAAGTTTTTTTCAAATTTTTGTCGGGACTGACAAACAGCAAAAAGCGATTTTTTTTTAGAAATCGTTCTACTCGTTGATGCTTATCTTCAATACCGTTACGGTGCTATTCCAATCTGTAATATTTGTGGACGTAATTATGAGGCACACAAGCTCTCATGAACACAACGTTCGACTGATCGGAATATTAGCTGGCTATGTCGAGCTTGTCTCGTGGTATTTCACGTCATCCTTGGTATTCTTGATTGGATTGAACAGGCTAGCAATTCTCACAAGAGGTCCTATTCATTCGCTATTTGCAGAAAGGTTCGAATACCGCAATTTCACCTTTGTGGAACCGGCACTGGTCCTTGTTCCTATTTTTTTTTAAAGTATTCGTCAATTCCAATCAATATCAGTTTCCTATTTCTTTACTATTTTTTCGGGAGTATAATCTTGCTTTCATTCTAACCGATGAACGCACAAAGCAAAACACACCCTACAAACGCCGCGATTGGTTGAAATCTATTATTTCTAGGCACCCAATATGTATACCGAACTTGCTAGATAGTGGTTTAGCGAACAAGGCAAATGCGTAGACGACTCCAACTGGCAGTTACTACAGAAACTCATTCTATGGGAGTGGGCAGGGTTCTAAGGTTGCCGAGCTGAGGTGGGCAGAACTTAGCAATGCGATGTATAGTGAGTATCAACGGAAGAGGCGATGACGGTCTAAGTCACTTCACCTATTAGAATAACATTTACATTGCTTGTACATTGTCTTTCGACTATTTGTCTTTGATAACCCATGAGGGTAATCAAAGGCAAACTAGTGCAGTGGCAGTAGATATGCATTGGAAACGTAATTGTAATTAATGTAGGGTTCCAAACAACTGATTATATTTTGGTTGTTTATGCTCGGAGGTTCTTTCCTTAAAAGGATCGAGACCCTTCTTACGGAAATTTGAAAAAGGGACAAAAGCAGTGGAAGACGATGGAACAAAAACAAAAAGGCGAATCAACCTCCTCCTACTTACTTGCTTCTTTTTTGGGAATCTAAATTCGCCAGATTATAGCAGATCTCTGGAGCTTTTGTTCAGAAACTCTGAGTAGAATTTGGCCATCAAGCAATTTCCATTACTCACTGATGTATCTGCAGTCTTACAAAATGCACAGCAATACAATACCAGGAAGTACGTTTTTACTACACTACAAAGTGAAGAAGGTGTTTGCCCATCTATCAATTTTATCATGAACCGAGTTGAAAGGAAATAACAATGTTCACCTTTAGATACGATGCAAATGAAAGGTATATATATATATATATATATATATATAAATGTAATGTTTTATCCATGTTCGCCCTCATAGAAGATTTAGACAAGTAGAGAACACTTAGGTTTCTTCAAAAAGTAGACGCAAAATAGGCGAATTCCAGAAAGAATGTTCTGTGGTTATCCCTAATGCTATTCGGCTTCTCGGCACTCGTTGGAACAATTTCGAGTGGCCTATTGGCGAGCTTAAAGGAACTATCTGGAACTGAACATGCAGGCCGCTTGGTCCTCGAAATTACTGAAATTTGTTCGGTAAGACTTTCGAATCTGTCTTTCGAACTGATGCAAGTGGCTTTGAGATTTACCGAGAGCTAGGCAATGAAATCTGTAACAACACAAGAAACAAAAAAAGCATACCTATGTTTTTTGTTCCATCCCCAACCTAACAATTCAGATCACTATTGAGTTATTGGACTGCCAGTCGAAAAGAAAAGTTAAGGACGATCCGATAATAATCAAATGATCACATTTTGAGGAGTAAATAAACAAATATTGAAGTGAACCATCTGTTATAGCGAATGGACTACTTTTTCGCTGCTCTACCTGTTTGTTCGTGCTTATTCTACGTAGCAGCATTCAAAAAAGTACGATCCATGCGAAGGCCGAGTATGGCCTTTGTAACGACGGACAAAGCCGAAAATTCGATACTAAAGCAAGGCTTTATTATCTGCATTTTTTACACGGTACGCCTTATGTAATACTTGTACACTGAATAGACAAATTTCAGCAAAGTAATAGACCAAAACAAGGTTTTGAGTGTGTAATTGGCTCATTAGAAGTAACGTGATCATTCACAAGAAGATCAGCAAACGAAACAGAGTATTGGTACTGCCTCCATAGCCCATATACTCAAATAAATCAAGTAAATCAAAAAGTCCCGCGATTTGTTGTCTAATAAGAAGCTCTTAACGTTCAATGTATTTATAATGGCATGTAGAGACCACCACTCATCCTGTGCAGATATTCTTGCCGGTAGAGCAAGCAACCGTAAGCGCTCCATACCAGAGCGAGAGAGAGGTAGCCTTTTTATCAATCCTGTATTTTGAGTTCTCAAGGCACTAGCGATCTCGTATATTATACGGATGACATTTCGTGACTTTTCGGCTGGTCGCATGAAGCATCGCACGGCTAAAAAGCGGCTTAGATAGAAGGGCTCAAAAGCCCTTTCCAACTTCTACTGACTTTTACCGCTTCCTAGAAACACAGTTTCTAACGATTTCGCAAGACAGATGGCATTCAAAATGGGACTCATTTTGAGTGAACTCTAGGACTCAGGTTGACTGCTATTACACTTGCATTCATAGCATTTTAAAACTTTTACGATTCAGTGGCCACCATCCATACCCCAACCATTAATTCTGCTTATTGTTCTCTTCTCCAGAGGTGGAATAACTTCCCTATTCGACCAAAAAAGATAATGTTCTGAGCCGAGCATTCTAGATGCATTGAAATTCCAACGTGCCCCTGAATTCAAGGGCGACCTCGGCTCAGTTTAGACATAAATCGCACTTCTGAAGAGTTATTTTGATGCCATTCAATAGGAAAGACAATTCAAAAAGTCGTGATTCGGAAAGGATAAGCTTGAACGCGTTCTGTCGAAAACATCTTTTTTTCAGATTCCTGAATTGATGCGATTGGCCTCGCAATTTGGTTTCCAACTGTATGCTCGTTTCTACACACTTTTTCAACTGATTTTCTACATTTTCATAAACTTACCGCCGATGGGATTTCCTATTATTGTCTTTATATGCTCAAAGGAATTGCAAAAATTGTTTCTGTGTAACTGCTCCAAACAACTCTTCCACATTCATCCTTCTATCCCTTTAGCTCAGCAACAAAGTGAGTGTTTAGATAACGATCAATCAATCAAAGCTATGAACAAATTACGCTCGACATGAAGAACCTAGCTTAGCTGATATAAATAAAATGAAAGTTAGCTGTTTAGCTCTGCTCGTTTTCTTCTCTCTTCACCTAGCCATTCTTGCATGCTTCTCCTAATGAATAATATCTCATTACCATTACTAAAACTGCAATGCGAAAAACTATCGTGACAATGAAGCTGATGTAATTATTCCAGAATGTCCTTGATACCACTTCACCCCCGCTTTGCAGTCAAATATGGCTGCCTACTATATTTTATTTGTCGCACTATATATTCAAGGTATACTCTGCACAACATTCATGAGATGTGAAGACAACTACATTTCCTTTGTATGTACCAACATAAGAAGATATCCAAGCGTTACAGATTTTCTGCGTACGTTGTTTATACCTAGTACAACTCGAGCTTCAGTGTTACCTGAGAGGCTAGATTCATCGATGGATTATGCATATGGCTGGTTGCTGAACAGGTGCTATTGAGAATAAGAGCCTTCTACTCGAAGAATGAAACTTCGTTTTTTATATTGCAGGAGGGCTTCTCTTTGAAGTCGTAATAAGTCGTAATGTAATAAGATCTCAAAACGTTCTCGATAAAAATTGGCAAAATAACAAAAATGTAGCCCTGTTTTTGATCATAGTCATGTACTCACACAGTTATGTGATCAAGCATAGCATGTAGTGTGAATGGTGGGTGATGTACTACTTGAAGAAGTTTTGTGTTGTGAAGAAAAAGTATGCTCAAAAGTTCATTCAATTATGCTTGAATTGTATATTCCGTAGATATCAAGCATGGGACGTTCGTCTCACTCTTCACTCTAAGGACATAGAAGTCTCTGACTCGTGCGAGCCAGCAAGAGCTCGATTGGTTAGCATGAAACCACACAGACCCAGTATTACAGCAAAAACCCCCGAAGTAATTAATCCGTTCCTACGAGATGGTGTTGCTTTCGCACTACACTGAGAGATTGTCTGTCCTGTGCCGACTCCTTCAAGGCGCTGGCCCCACCGTGAATACACATGAGTGATTTAGATACAAATTTGTGGAGAAAGAATAAAAAGTTGTAAAACGTGTGAGTAAATGTTGTATACTAAACACAACAAATAACTATGACAATGGATGGGCAAATATACTTATAAGAGTGCCAAACTATAACCTGTGGTCCGATGCAATTCTTCTCAAATTCATGTTGGGCAATCCTAAATTTCAAAGGTTGCACTACTCCTGCGTCTAGGGCCATTCGTGCAGACTGCTAGCCAAGCCTCGAGAGTTCCCTTGCAACGTAAGCTTGACTGTGCCGGAATTGGCGCCGGAAGCGAAGAAGGAATGAAATGCGATCAGTTGTGTGAATGGACCAACCGATCGCATTTCATGGTTTCTGAATAAAATCATCGGTCAATTCCTAGTCCATATAACATCACACCTGTCGAATACGGGACAATTCTTGAATCGCTTACGTGCTTGAGATTTCAACGCGACTGTGTTGTCGAGTCATTTGGCGTGTCTGCGCTCTACACCAACGTTAGCACAATAAGGCTTTGCAAACAGTTTCAGAAATGCTTGTTAAGCATGGGAGAAGCGTGGTGACGTTTGGATCGAGTAAAGCACAAATAACTGCTCTCATCAAGGTGTGCTTGAACTGCAATATATGTAACTGGCCTGGGAGATACTCTTCACAGATAACAGGCTTGAGATGGGACAGCGGTTAGCAACAAGTTCTTGCTATCTCCTTTATAAGTAGAATCGAGCAACCAGTGCTAGCATGCCTACCCATAATGTACTGCCGCTACATTGACGACTGTTTCGCCATAACATCAACTCAGTCAAAAATGGATCAGTTGTTCAACATTCTAAATAAATAGCCAATCGCAGCACATCAAGCTAACTCTAGAAGTCCCACTTGAAGGCTGGTCACCCTTTTTGAATACTCAGTTAAGGGTTACCAGTGGAACATATAGTGTGAAATGATATCGAAAAGGAAGCTCTAAGAATATCATCATTCATGCAATGTCGGCACACCCCGGAGTTCTTGAAAGCGCAGTATTACGGAACATGTACAGAACGGCTGTGGAGGTGTGCACCGTTAACGAGGAGCGGCAAGAGTCCAAAAGGTTGGTACACCAGATAGCTAATCTAAATGGATACACAACTCGGCAGCATGGCTCACGAGGCAGATCAAGGCATATTCCATATGGGATTGAAGATAAAATTTCTTTTAACTACCATTCATATCAGAATGATTCAGGGCAGTTATTCAGCAATGCCTGAAAAGAGTGGATGTAGATAATAACGTTTTTTCGGTTAACACACCAAGAAAAAACATCAATACCAGTTGATTAGAAATCGTCACCGCACTTGCATCATTTATAACTGCGTGATCTGCCCGTATGGAGAAGTAGGATAATGTTCATGAAGCGCTGCATTCTACCAGCCCCAGTGTTTGAGTAATGATGCTTGCTATATTGGAGAAAAGGAGAAAAGTTATGCGTTCGTCTGAAAGAACATCTATGTAGCTAGCAAACGAAGGTATTGCTCGATTGCACCGCTTGGAAAGCACAGAAGGGAAGGTCATGCTGGTTGTGACTTTGACGTTAAATGCACGATTTTTGATTACGAGGACAGTATTGGTGCCAGAAAAATTTTAAAGGCTTTCTGGATAAGACACTCAAATCTAAGCATGAATACAAGGGTCGCGCTATTACTATTAAAGGGTCGCGTTTTACCGGGCTGTCTCAATTGCTCTATCGTCTCTGAAGTCGAGCAATTGTTCTGTGTTCGTGGAATTGACGTGAGTGACTTGCTGGAATTCCCACTTAGTTGGAAGTTCATCGGTCTGATTGTGAGTTGCAACCAGTAAAGAGCTGGTCTACGTCAAGCGTGATAGGCAACATTCTGAAGATACGATACGCTTTCAGGCCTTTGATATCGACGAGCTTGTCGAAATGTCAGGCGAGCAAACACTCCACCATTAAAAACCTGCGTGGCACAGAAGCATTGACTAATAATAGTACAGATGCCCAGGTTTCAAGAAAGGCAAACACGGAAGTCATGAAACATTTCTAGGCAATGGGTATGAAAGCACTCATGACTATATAAAGCCTGTTTGTGATGGCTGGATAAAAAGAAGTCTGACAGCTATTGCATCAGTGATTAAAACTTTAGGGCTATGACCATCACCATTGCAACACGTAAGACACACATAGGATTGTCTTCGAACTTCCCGCTCTCGAATCAGTTTTCGGCAAATTCACGCTTATTTAAAATTTGGCGGCGAAAACTACTGAAAGAGTAAAAAACTATGCCTAAAAGTTCTCTTTTTCAAGAATCTGTTGCCTTTGATACAGCTGCAACTTGAGCGTGGATTCCATTTGCATACAGCAATTACGTACAATCTACAAAAAATTGTTCTTATTGCGAATGAAATTGTTATAATAGTATCACGGATGACTTCACTGACAATAATTGAAAATAAGATCTGTATTATTGCTTATAATGATTGCTATTGAATAGGAGTGAATAATAATGATTTTATTATTATTATTATAGTCGACTGGTTGTCGAGGAATTTCAGGGATGGCGGGCCTCAAAGAAATTTTCTTTTTCTGTTGCCATCCCCATGCTTTCGTTTTTGTCGTCAGATGTCGGCTTGTATGGTCCGAAAGCTATCGCCAACATTTTCCTACTCTTAGATTGAGTTCGCTTGGTGCTTTTGTTAACTTTTACTGCACGTCTGCATGCCCACACGGCTGAGTGGGCTTACACGTATTAGAGCTGGCAAGATACACATGGCTATTCACATGCCAAAAACATTAACGAGTACGGGCCTAAGGTTTTTTGCATCACTGTTATTTACTCTGTTACTTATATACTTATTCCTTTGCGCTACTATTATTATAGTCGACTATTATTACTACTGTTATTAACATTATTATCAAAATCATTAGAAATGTTAGCATCATTTCCTTATTGTTCTTATTATTATTGCCATCATTATTTTTGAAGGTACTCACCATCAGTATTATTATTTCAAACGATACTGATATCAATGATAGTATCGAAATAAATAATATTGCTAATAATACCGTCAATAATGATACTATTATTGTCACTTTGTCAGAGTCATTAGAGCTTGATTAGAGCAAAGTGTCTGCAGATCGAAAAACCTGAAGAAAAACGTAATTTTGTAAGAAAGCTGCGCAGAAACCAAATGCCATGGAGTTTTTTATTACATAAGTGCTATAGTCGTCCTCTCCTAAGAGATACTACGAATACTATGTCTTCAGGAATTACTCAGAAGTTGCTCAATTGTGAAGGTGCAGTAATACTAACCATCATTATCTTCAACGTCATAATAAAACTACAACATATTGAAGGCAACACTTTGAGAAAGCCCATCATTACACGCATGGGTAGGGAAATCCTCATAACGCTGCTCGCGAAATCTGTCATTATCATCTACTATTCTTCGATCCTTTGAGTAGACAGTCTTCTGAGGCCTCCGCAAGTACTAAGCTTTGTGGGTGATTTTTATTCTTTATACATTAACATATATAGACATTAACATATATATACATATATTATATACATATTCAGCGCTAGTCTTTGTGTATGTTTGTAGGTATTATAAATTTGTGCGTCAGTCCGCAGAGGGTACGTGGTTATGATGAAGGATGTGAAATGCCACGTAGGGCGGTGACTATCGTAGTATGAAATAATTTATTGATACTGTTGTATTAACATTTGACAACCATGGCACCCACCGGTGGGTGCCACTATGACTGGCAGATGGAACCATGGCATCCAACGTTGAGTGCCACATCACATGCTCTCGACACACTCCATCTTTTGTTTTCCTAAAAAAAATTATAGATATCGCAGGGTACACATATGATAAGTTTTCTGATACTTCTTCATCTAAGGGACATAGACGCTTGATCAAGTTCTGTGCTATTCTGCGGCCAGAATGAAATGAAAGCTGCTGTTTTGAGTCAGGATACTCTGAAAGGCGGTGTCGCTTCAAAGGTTGACAGGGGATAGCCGGTATTGGAATGGCGGCGGTGGATTTAAAATCGACCTCAGATCACTCACAGGGGCAGGGTGGAGATAGCAAGCACATCGCTTCAAGAACGAAGCTCCTGAACTTGTTATGCCATAGTTGTTGCTCATGCCAAATCGCATATCTTCACGATGCATTATAGTTAACCATACTTGCTCGTGGCCCACTACTGAAGGTCAACTCCACCTTTAATGTAATCAATACAAGTTATGGAATTCAACTAAGAGAAGAACTTCCTATTTCCTCTTCAAAAAAGAGGATCCTTGAACTTTGTAATAGGGTGATTCTCAACTCATTGCGAATGCTTGTGTGCTTGCAATCACTTTGCATCTCCTGAACGTACTTGGCTCCGCCATAAACAAATTGGATTGAAGGAAAGAACAATTGTTCACACAACATTGCGATAGATCCATCGATGACGCCATTGACAATCCCCCACCTTCCGAATTGCAGACTTGCAACCGTAAGGTACGCAACAAGAACAGACAAAATCAGTTTTTTGTAATAGAAAAAGTAGATATAAGGTGCTGAAAGGGATTGCTTTTATGCGTCTTTTTTCTCTTGAGAATGACGAATTTGGCTAAATATAATATATGAGAGTTACAGTAAGAACTAGCCAAAAAACAAAATTTGTCCGATAATCGATATAGTGCCCTTTGTATGTGTCCTACCCAAATCTCAAATTGTTCGGGTAGTGCAAGATTACCGATACCAGTCCGAATTCACACAGTCGAATGCAACAAAGTATGCCGTCATGGAGTTGGTAAAACTTGGTGATGCCTCGAACAAAAAGTTTTTTGTTACTTACCCACATCATCGGCACCCTGGGACTGAGGCAAAAATTGAAACATGATCATTAAAGGCTTTAAGAAACAGCGTCTCTTCTTCTTCACATGTAGTGCTTGAGATTGATATAAAAAATTTTTCAGCGTGTCTGTTCTTGCCCTGAGCCTTTCAAGCGGGAATGAAGGAAGTGTAAAAAAGTGTAGAATAAGGCAAGGTATGTGAAAATATATATGGGCGAATTGTTCTTTTTTTCAACTTTTTTTTTGAGCGTATACATAATCCTGAGCAGAAAGAAAGGGGTCGGCACAATATTCACGTTCCAAGGATTGCGTCTTGGATGAACATTGGATAGGCGCTGAAAGAAAAATAAAGGAAGTGGCGAACTGATAATTCTTATAGCCAGTGCAAGTCATATTGTAGCACAAATAATGCCAAAAAAATTTCTAGGTAGAATTCAAATGCGTGCTGACTTCCCAATAAAGTAACAGCATTATGAGGTTTCCTCTTTTCATTGGTGTTCTTCCCATTGACTGTGGGTGAAAAAGTTATTCGGCGGCCTCGCAATCCAAGAAAACCAATCTCTTAACCGTCTACATGAAGTTTCATTGTCAGGCATTTTAACAATCTTTTGCAACATGCAAAGAGCTTTAAAAGCACAACAGTGCTGAAAATTTTGATGGCTGAGTGTTCCTCAGCCATTTTATTCATATAAAATCGCATAATATTTTCACAAACGATGAAGGATAAAGTTTCTGGGCGTTGTCACTTTTATCTGGAGAGGCGCCTCACATTCGACTCCATTCAGAATCGTAGTGGCGTATTGCGCAGGGATGGAAGGCCTGATTGGATCGATACAGGGTCCGAACCCGTGGCCATGCGTGTGTGAAGCGCGCCACTTTCCACTTTCGCTTTAATGAATTCTTAAAAACGTTCGAACTTTCCTGTCAAAGGATCGTTCCGATCCATCCTGGCTTTCAGTTGAGACAATTGAAGTGGAAGTCATTATAGCAACTGTAATATATAGTAAGGGAAAATAGCCGCTTTGAACTTCGAATTGCTTCTTTGAAGGATTGAACTCCTGAAGGACCTATAGAACGAAGCCAAGAAAATGTCCCATACATAGTACATGAGTCACACTAAAAGCCCACTAATCATTTAATGTACTTCTATGCCGTGTAGACCATGAAATTACCTCGTGAGCTGTTGAGTATGTAATTACTAGTTTTATTTATATGAACTATGAACACGTAGAGTAATCCTCTTATCCAGTCGTACCCGTTCTAAAAAATAGTAGTGAGGATAATTCTTGTTATACCTGCGAGGGATGGTGGCAGTTAGTGCCCGACAGTTATAGGTACTAACTATAGTTCTTTCTGGTAAAGTCTACTCGACATCAACTCAAAATCCTTCTAGTTGTACTATAATAGTAAAACGAGAAGTGCAGTGCTGCTTGATTATTCGAGTCTCTTCAAAAGTATTGAATTGATAGGTTGTAGAAAACCCTGTTTTCTTCATGTTTCACAACGACAGCTAAACACGTTATGTGTATCATTAAAGATAAATGATAAAGTTATCTGATGTGAACGATCTCATCTCTGGGATGCACCCCCCCCCATTCAACCTCCTTTTAGATAACTCGCCATGGCCAGTTGATACAAAATCCAGTGATTCTACTGTTCCGGAGACTAGTCTGGTATACTAATTAGTCGACCTCGAATGGATTTAAAGATTGGTAACCTTTAAGGGTGTCGATCCAGGATCCCTGTATCATGCAGATGATAATGTGAATCGCTTGCCCTGACCAGGTATCCTTGTAAAAGCGTAAATTTGTTCGGCCCTACAGGGTCCGGTCCAATTGGGATTTTGATTTTCCGTGCTGTGTGGAGGGGAACGAGGACAAAACATAAGCTCACTCCTGTTGCATAAGCTTAGAAAGACTCAGGCCAATGTAAAAATAGTTGGACTTCCATGTTAAGTTTGAGAGAATGTCCTGAAAATGCAAGAACATGTCTTGCTCATAATTTCAGCACATTTGGCAGGTACAGTGGCATTCATTTACCAGCAAGAAAATAATAATAACGTGCGTGTGAGAAGAATTCATTCTTACAACTACTAATTATCTCCATGCCTGTGGTCAAAGAGAAAAGAACCTATCCTCGATTTAGCCCTTCATATCTCAAATAACCACTAACATCTTCATTCGACACTGTCGCGAGCCTGGGTGGTCCAGGGGATCGTCCTCAATTGTGATGCACGAGGCACAGCATTCCATTCGTTTGGAGCTTGCGTGAAGAGGTCTGACCATCGCGCTGGCAGCCGTCCTGGTGTTCGTTTGACGTCTCGAGAGATCCAGTCATTAACTGAGGTCATCGCGATATCACATAACGTGGAACGTGCAAGCTCTTCTGACTTTTGATTTTTTCGGTAAGTATAGCATACCTTGATCTTCGCTTGTTGACGGAACTCGGGACTGTGGAACGGCATCTTTTATAGTCCACGACCAGTCGCTCGAGGACTATGAAAGATGCCAACCCCTTCTGCACTTGTGGGTGTGCGGAAATTTCGAGCATCCTTCTTTCATGCTCATTCTACTTTCGTAGGATCCAACTCTCAGATGCGTACGTCGAAGCAGGAAGGTCATCATTGTCGAAAAGGTGGACGCGGAGCCAGATACTCTTGGTCTTCTTCACCACCTCCTCTACTATTTCTATATACTTAATGGCGAAGAATAGGGAAGTCATTTTCCTGCGAACTTCTTGCCTTCGAAACACCAACGACTGCACGTCTCTTTGATCCAATTCTTTTACTTTTATATCGATATCAATACTATCATTAATTGTATGCCTGCCTGGATTTTAATTTCATGTCATTATTTCGAACTTTAATATTTTCAATATATAGTTCCGTAAGTAAGCAACTAGTCTTTAATGGGGTGTCTAAGTTTACGGCGTAGGATTTCTCTGAATACAATTTGATAATTACTTCAAATTGTGGAGAGCAGCAATACTTACTTCTTATTTCCAACAAAGGAGGACACTAATATTTATCTCAGCTGTCAGGTATCAGTTCTTTTCGGAAGCTACTTTAACAACATATTCGAAAAACTTTTCGTTTACTGTACAGAAGACATTAGTTTATCTTGAACCCGGCCGAGAAGCTTCATTTAAGCCTTTTACCATGCTTCAATATCGACGCCTCCGCTCTCCACTGACACCAACTTTTGTTACGCCTTTACCTTATCGTACAAATCATATCATTTATCTTCAATTGCTCCAGTGAATAACAGCGAATATTGAACAAGGAATGTTCTGTCCTGTCGCGCATTCTTCTTGTTGCACATCTACAACGAGCTGCAAGGCAACCCAGCAACTGGTGTTTCTTTACTATCCTTTCTTTTACTAAATTGCACTATATATTTGTGAAATATCATAGTCGGCGATCTGTCGAAGAGGTTGTCAAATTGCCTTTCGTTGGCTGCATGACTCTGACCTGCCAGGAACAGACTACACATCTAAAGCTCGAAAGCCTAAAAACAAACCCGTGTTGTCCTTCTATCGAATCACTGATATTCTTTTTCATAATTCACGTACCGTACTTCACCAAAGATTATCGTATGAGAGAAAAAACCCTAGCAACTGTCTTATAAGAGACGACTTTTCATTCAATATCATAATCGTGTTTCCAGCTTGTTATACTTATAAGCAGTGTTTTTGTCGAAGTGGAAATTGTGTTTCATCTGCATGGTATCCAGTGAGGCAAATAACGAGAATAGATTTCGTAGTAAACGCAAGTTACAGTGGCATGTCCTTTCACGCTCGATGCTTTTATATTCGCGTCACTGCAAGGACTACGTGACATTCCTGAACACCTAGACGGAATTTTTGGTACCACTCGGTCATCGAGGAAGCACAGGCGCTTGAACGAGTGTGAAAGTCCCCAGCAAAGAGAAATGGAGACGACGGTGAGCCAAGATCCTTCGCAGGATGGTAATAATTCAGGAGGTTAGTCTCTTGATTTCGGGTTTCTCTCAAGGAAATTTGTACTACTTCCAGGTTTTGCTTTTCACGTAAGTAATGTATCGGCATATGAACGTAGCTATTGGATTAGTCACTCCATAGTTGCCGCAACAGCATTTCTTCTCAACCTGGTCATGTCAATCGTTCTTGCTCGTAGTACATTACTAAAGGTATGTCATGGTAGCTGCTCGAAAAAAATTACGAAAAAAAAATTTTAATTAGTCACAAAGCAGAAAAAAAAGCAGAAAAAAAAACTAGGCTGATATCAGGGCACTGGACAAGGAACACATCTTCAGCGTCCTTAGGCCAACTTATTTTGGTTATCTTTCAAACGCCAGATAACCGGGGGACGTGAGTTGCACTTAGCCTTTGGTTTCTCAGTTTAGCTGCCCCTCTATCACGCACCCGACAAAGGTGTAGAGCTGCATGTGATCAAACAACATGGTAGAAATCAGTCGCAACTTTGAGAATGACTCATCTCTATATTAACCCACTCTCCAAGACTACCGCTCGGTGTTTGAGCGGGTCCGAGAACTTCTCCTCTAACACGGCGTCGCACACGCCTCACACCCGCCTATTGCAGGATTGTGATGGAAGATCGGAGCGCGCAATTTGTGAGGTAGGGAGTCCTTTAATTTTTCGAATTAGCTGGACGCTCTTTTCAATTCCAATGCGGTCTTGATCGTCATTTATATAGGAGGAGTCATTCTGATTTATCAAGTCTAATAAACACGCAAACTGAAAAGAAACAGAAGAAAAAACGATAAAATCCAATGAAAAAGCAAGCCAGTCAAGGAAAAATATCGCGTACTGTCGATTGGCGATAGGCAGGGTGAGTACGGTAATTGCTCTGACTTTGCAGCATGCCGCACGGGAGGATGTCGCGATAGGGGAGAAGTTCCGTTACCCGTGTCTAAGCTAGTTGACATCTGATGTTTGTAGGGTTTATTCCCTCTGAACACCCTGATCTTTCGTGTGCGGGTTCTTCTCTTTAGTGTGTTCATAGATCCTTGATCATTCTTGCGGGAAAAGCTGCAGAAATAGGTGACGGCATCAAAAAAAGTTGAAACAAAAAGAAATAAGTTTGTAGACTGACGGTAAACGATGAAAGAGTAGAAGCCGACTAGAGTAGCTTTGTGGGATTCCTCTCGCTTCCGTTTTGCTAAGCTGCTGGCATGCGGTTTACTCACTTTCATGACCACGATGGACACCCTAGGCTTTCCATAAAGTCAAGCGGAGGGTACCAAAACTCATCTAAGCCTGGTTAGTTCCCTGTAGAAGCAATTCTAGAACTCCGGGTTGCACGAATTCATGTGCGGTATGGCATGAGCTAGCCAATAAACACCCGGGTATCGATCATTATCATTGGCTGAGCAGGTGAATCACCTTCCTTGAACATTTGATTTTCCACCATATCCTCAGCTGGTACTGGAAAATAAAAAAAACATTTATCTACAACCAACTACTTTCGAAAACATAACTGTGAACAGCGACGCAAGCTGAGCATAGACAGTCTTTTTTCTGCAAATTTTCTTATTTTTTCTGAAATTGTACAATAAGTTTGTAGGGATGGTAGACGAACGTTTTCAGAAATCGTTCTACTCGTTGATGCTCATCTTCAATACCGTGGCAGTGGTATTTCAAGCTATAATAATTGTTGATATAGTTGTGAGCCATACGGACTTGGATGAACTGAAAATTCTTATCATTAGAATCCTGGCTAACTGCGTTGAAATTATCTCTTGGTATTTCACATCGACCTTAGTTTTTCTGTTGGGATTGAACAGACTAGCGATTCTAACGGCGGGTCCTATTTCTACGTTTTTCGCAGAAAGGTACGAAAACCGCTTTTCTTTTTATTTCTGTAAGCTTGAAATTAGCATTTTTTCGAATTATTTGCCTTACAGTAATAATTCTTTTGATTCTAAATATATTCGAACAAAAGGATTTCGCATTCATTCGAATGAGTTATCAGAACACGGAGGGATACTTGGCGAATTTCTCTCCGTGTTCTGATTGACGCTAGCGGGAATGCTGTTGGTTGTTGGTATAGCGATCACAGATGAGGTCTCCTCAGTCAGTTTGCGACTTTTGACTGATAAGTTGCGTGCCTCCTGTCTGTCTGTCTGTCTGTCTGTTTGTCTGTCTGTCTGTTTGTCTGTTTGTCTGTCTGTCTGCCTGTCTGTCTGTCTGTCTGTCTGTCTGTCTGTCTGTCTGTCTGTCTAATTGTATGTCTTTCGTCTGTCTGTCTGTCTGTCTATGTGTGTGTCTATGTGTCTGTCTGTGTGTTGGTTTAACTGACTCAGCCTGCTCCTTTTACAATAGTCCATCGCTTGGAATAGGGAGGTTATATTGAGTAACTAGTGCTTCGTTCACTCGTTATCCTTCAACTATACCGAAACGGCACACAACACTTAAATTTTTTTTTTGTTAACAATTGGAGGAGATGCAATGTGGAAAAAGAGGGTTGCATCAATCTCTCGTTCAAGAGATGGAAAAAAGAGGTAAGGGAAGGAAAAGAATAAATTGTTGCATTCTTAGAGAAATTGCACAAAAAAATTTGCGTCGTTAAGATATTTGACATCAACAAAAAAGCTCGTTGAGAGGAGGTTAGTCAATCAACTTGCTCATATATATGTATATATATATACATATATATATACATATATATATACAAAGAAAACTGACGCGAAATGCATTCTTTGCAAAGCTCTGATTGTGAGTAGGGCTTGGCCATCAAACTGTTGCCAATGCTTTTCAAGTGCCCGTATTTTCTCGAAAATGTCTGGCAATACATAACCACAGAGTAATCCTAACGTATGATTAATTAGTAAAACATACGCGCTTATGTTTATTTATCACTTCTTCAGAGTGAAGTCAAAGAAATGATAATAGTTAACAAGATGTGATATACAGGGTGCGGCAAAAGTTCTGGCAAAGATCCGTTTCAGGTTCTCTATAAAAAATGAGGCCTTCGATCTCGACAGGATCTTTGCCACTATTCACTGCAAGTCCTGTTCTATATATTCCATAAACTGGCCCTTCTTGAATATGCCATTTTACAGAATGGTGACAAGCAAAGACCAACGACCCTCCATCCTGCACCTCCACCTGGTTGAAGGCATGGCAAAGACCATCTTCAAACAGCTCCAGATTCTCTTAAGAACCGTGTACAACGACGTTAACAGGTACAAGGCGATGAGAACTATGGAGGACAAGCCTAAAAATGGAAGACCGAAGAGTGCAACGACAAAGGAAAACGTGAAAATTATTCGAGAGAAATCCGCCGCTACCCTTGTAGGTCCGAAAGATAAACGGCTCTTGAGGCCGGAATTTCTGCTCGATCTGTCGGAAGGATTGTCACCAGCCACCTTCGACTTCGCTCTTATAAGATCGAAAAAGCTCACATGCTAACTAATCGTATGATGAAAACTAGGCTCAAAAGATTTAGGAAGCGTTTAATGCGATTTTCGCAGGCACGGCACAGCGACATCTTTTCCATTGACGAATGCCTGTTTTCAACAGATCGATTCCTGGACATCCAAAACGACAGGATGATAGCGGGAAGCCCTGCAGAAGCCAGCCAACATGGAGGGATTGCTCAGCAATCTGGACAGCCCAAGCCGTTGATGGATTCTGGGGCAATTACATCGGACGGCAAGATTTCCCTGTTTTCCTTGGAGAAAGGAGTCAAGGTGGATAGCAAGACCTACCTAAAAGGCATATAAGAGAAGGAGTAACTCTCTTGGGCTGAATCCCATTTCGGCAACCGGACATGGACTTGTCAACAGGGCTCAGCTCCAGCACACAGGTACGATGTGGTACAGGGCTGGTGCGCAACGCACTTCCCAGACTTCATCTCAACGGACGATTGGCCCCCAAACAAACCAGGCCTGAATCCATTGGACTGTTCAGTGTGGTCACTTCTTAAGAGGAAAGCCTGCTCTTTTAAGCATAGAAGTTTGAATGCTCTACGAGCAACCCTTGTTGAAGCATGGGAGAATTCGGACGAAGACTACCTCCGTGCCGCCGTCGACCCATTTCCTAGGAGACTTCTAGCCTGTATTCGCGCAAAAGGAGGCTAGTTTGAAATCAAGGTTTGAAATTTTCGTGATCTATACAGCTGTCTATAAATGCTGTTGGAGTTGCACCATGAATCGATCGATTTGACCGTTTTTACGATCATGTTTGCCGTTGCCAGAACTTTTGCCGCACCCTGTAATATTGCGCTATTATAGATTACTGAACACTTCACTAGAGCGATTAGTAGAAGAAATCAGCCAAACAAAGCTGAAACGTTCCAAAAAAAACCGAAGTTAATAAAGCAATTCCTAGGAAGAATGTCCTGTGGTTTTCCTTTATTCTTTTCGGCTTCTCGGTATTTGCTGGAATAATTTCGAGTGGTATACTTTTTAGTTTATCTGAACTACTTGGGTATGATATCTTGAGCGAGTTCATCCTCGAAATTCTCGAAGCTTTATCGGTAAGGCTTCCGAATTAAGCCTATCGCATTGGTCAATTTTTTTCTCAACATACCTGAATTAATTATTATTTGGATATGAGCATGGGGTAGGCCGAACCTCAATATTGAAAAATTTCTGAATACTGTATTCTTCTAATACTTTATCAAACATCAAACTAGCACCCAGAACTGACGAATAATCGTAACACTAAAAAATTTATCATATAAATATAGACGATTTCACAAATAGATAAACTATTCTAGCCAGTGGACTTCTTTTTCGCTGCTCTACCTCTTTGTTCTTGCTTATTCTATATAGTGGCGTTCAAAAAAATACGATCCATTCGAATATCCAGTATAGGCTTTGAAGTAACAGACAAATTTGAAAAGTCAATACTGATGCAAGGTTTTCTAATCTGCATTTTTTATACGGTGAGTCCTAAATAATATTTGCATATAATAGAATAAGATTCATGCAGTAGGTAACAAAACGATAGGTTTTTCATGTGCAAGGCCACAACAACTAACTTATGTTGTCTTCATCATGGATATTCTTTACCTTGGTTGAGACCGGAGGGCCTTATTTTGGTTTGCATTGCCCAGTGCTCTTGTGTGCCCTTTACCTTGAATTGGTTGGCCAGCAGATGTACAAGTCACTGCCTTGTATCCTCACATTTGGCCGACCCCGGAGAATAGAAGGCTAGGTTGGCCAAGGCGGTTACCGAAATTTGGGTCCGAACTCTAAACCATGCCTTCGTGATAGCGCACCACTTGTCACTACGCCATCTCCGCTCTAACTTTGAATTATTTTTCAGATACCGGAAATGACGCTCGTCATCTCACAGTATGGTATAGACGCGCACGGTGGATTCTATTTACTTTCTCAGCTGATTTTTTATGTTTCTATGAATCTGCCACCAATCGGATTTCCTCTAATTGTGTTTATATGCTCGAAGGAATTTCGAAAATTGTTTCTACTAAACTGTTCCAAGCTACTCCCCCATACTCAAACCATGTACACTTCATCCACGAATCGAGGTGAGTGCTCTAGTGACAATCCTCCAGGTCTAGTTCATGGGTGATGGGAGTCAGAAACGACCCACATTTGACATGATGATCCTCACTGCTCCGAATAGGAATGAATGAAAAATTCTCCTGTTCTTCCTCTACTCTTTTCTCCCTTTATCCAGTCGATCCTGTACGTTTTTTTTTCATGTAAATAGTCTGATATGGTTACCATTAGAATTACAGTCAACAAACTATCCTGATTTTTCAGTTTTTGTGCAAAGGAGCCTGAAGTGATTATTCCGATGTGTTCATTAGATCATTTCAATTTCACACTGTGGCGGCATGGATTTCGCATTTCGCTTTCGTCTCTTACTTATTCTGAGTGATATTCTGAACGATTCTTCACGAAATTAAAGGAAACTGCCTTTTTTTTCTCGTAGATACCAGCACAAGAAGGTGTAAGTAGTAGTTCTACGCATGATACTGGCCCCTACCGCCTGCCAAGATCTTAGCATTAAGTTGTTTGCTGAACAAGTGCTACTGAGAATGAGAGGTTTCAATCTAATAAATGAATTTGTAATTTTGCTATTTTTTCATAGCATTGCTATAAATTTGTAATAAATTTGCAATGGAATTTTGAAAGCTTCCTGATAAAGTACAACAGAGTCAACAGTCACAACAGACAGAGGCCACCTTTCATCCTAGAGTTCAACTTCTGAACTTTAATGAATTTTCACAGCCTTAACTAATTTTTCTTCCTCATTGAAACCTTATTATTCGAACTGCTATAAGACCAATCGAATGAAAGGGTCTACGCCGAATAATGAGATTGTCGTATTGAGTACAAGGCACGATGCCAGCTCATTGTCTCCTTAACATTTTCTTGATCAGATTTTCGTAATTCTCCTGCAATTGAAATAAGTTTATTACAGCATTTATTGCAGTAGACACACTTCAACGAGACCCTTTACGGCACTATTTACCCTTTACTGCTCCACCTTGTCGAGGACTCGCTATCGAATTTTTTTCAAGAAGATGAAACCGACTAGAAAGTCGCCTAGTAGAACACGAATATCGCATCCACTTGTCATGAAAATGCCTAGCGCTCGCTCCACAGGCGCCGGCGCCAAATGGAGCTGGGTCACCAATTTTGCTGAAAACTTGCCCCTAAGTATGAAGTACAGAGTTTTCATGACGAATGGATGCGATATTCGTGTTCTACGGGTCGAACTACCCCTCTGGACAAGTTTCTAGTCGGTTTCATCTTCTTGAAAAAAATTCAATAGAAATCCAACTCATTCTCGACAAAGTGGGGCACTGAAGGGTAAATAGTGCCCCCTTTACCAGTAATCATTCTTCAAAAAACACGTCTGATTGACTCAGAGTCAATAATTTCCTAACAAAAAATGCTACTAATGTAAAGTGGGGCAGGATGTTTTGCCAGGCTTAGCCTGCTATAAAGATCAGCACCAAGGCGTTGAAGCAGCAGAACCCTGTCTGATTGACGTTGTAAAAACTGAAGGTGTTATTAGGTCAGACCCTGAGCGAGTACGCATCGTCACATCAACCTAATCACCGGGCTAATTATTCTGCACTATTCACATTCTAGGCATTTCGACCATTTTTGTAGCAGCACCCTATAAAATGCCTATTCTTCAAGAACCTCTGGAAAAATGAAACATCAAAAATTTAGCTAGTTTGCTGGTAGGTCTACAATCACTACTTTGCCTAGACTCTAGTATTCAGGAGAACCTTTTCCAAAATCTCATGATGTTGCCACTAAATCTTAAATGTCTAATTGTAAGGCGCTCTTCATCAGTGTCCCAGCGGAGTTGCTCTAGTTGAGACGACATGGGACGTTTCCCCCGCCGAAGCGAAACGAATCGAAAAGTTACAACATTGAGCTCACTGTCGTTTACTAGCGGTCTTTTGAGCTACTTTCATAAAGCGAATTTCATTTCGAATGTCTTCTTGCAAAGAATATTGTATTGTATTGCGTATTATTCATTGTTTTTATAAATATGCTACTGTGAAGTCGCACCTTTCATTAGAAAAGGGCTCTGAAAATAATTTCTTTTGCACCACGAAAGCTGTGGCTTGAAAAAATTGTCACAACTCGACATTTTTTCTGAAGAACAGAGCTAACTACATTTCGCATCCATGAGTGAATTGCAGAGCGATAGTGCCCATGTCCAGTCCAGATGTTATCCTACTATATATAACGCGCTAAGTGTGTCTGTTGGTTTGTCTGTGTGTGTGTGTGTGTGTGTTTGACCGGAAATTCATAACTCCGGTTCCCGTCGACCTAGAGAGTTCAAATTTGGTAGGTGTAAGGGGGGCAGGATGGGAACACTAATGGTGGATGGTGGGGCCAGACTCCGCCCACAGGGGGCGGGGTTTGTGCGAAATAAATGTTTGAGCAGAAAGTCATAACTTCTGTCTCCGTCGACCTAGAGTTCAAATTTGGTAGGTGTAAGGGGGGCAGGATGGGAACACTAATGGTGGGTGGCGGAGCCGGACTCCGCCCACAGGGGGCGGGGCTTATGCGAAATAAATGGTTGAGCGGAAAATCATAACTTCTGTCCCCGTGGACCTAGAGTTCAAATTTGGTAGGTGTAAGGGGGGCAGGATGGGAACACTAATGGTGGGTGGCGGAGCCGGACTCCGCCCACAGGGGGCGGGGCTTATGCGGAGTAAATGATTGAGCGGAAAGCAAATTTGGTAGGTGTAAGGGGGGCAGGATGGGAACACTAATGGTGGGTGGCGGAGCCGGACTCCGCCCACAGGGGGCGGGGCTTATGCGGAGTAAATGATTGAGCGGAGGGTCATAACTTCTGTCCCCGTGGACCCAAAGCGCTCAAACTTGGTAGGTGTAAGGGGGGCAGGATGGGAACACTAATGGTGGGTGGTAGGACCAGACTCCGCCTACAAGGGGCGGGGTTTGTGTGAAAAACTTAAACTTGGACCTATAGCGTTCAAATTCGGTAGGAGTACAGGCGACAGGGTGGAAACACTTATGGTGGGTGGCAGGACCGGACTCCGCCCACAAGGGGCGGGGTTTGTGTGAAAAACTCAAACTTGGACCTATAGCGTTCAAATTTGGTAGGAATACAGGCGGCAGGGCGGAAACACTTATGGTGGGTGGCAGGACCGGACTCCGCCCACAAGGGGCGGGGTTTGTGTGAAAACTTAAACTTGGACCTAGAGGGTCGAAATTCGGTAGGAGTACAGGCGACAGGGCGGAAACACTCATGGTGGGTGGCAGGACCGGACTCCGCCCCAAAGGACTGGGCGTGAGTAAATACTGTTGGTTCGGACCCAGACCGTTGAAGCTTGAAGGCACAAGGAGTTGGCTGGGAACATTGATGGTAGCTAACATAGTAGACTCAGTCGCGATGAAGTCTGAATACTTTTTCTCTAAATAATCGCTTTTGTGATATAATGCGATGTTCTATTCGGACACAGCGAAGATGGCTTACAGAAAAAATCGCTCACAGTTTGAAGCTAATATTGAGGGTGTACAGCTCTCAAAAAAAAAAGTAGAATCCGAAGTGTTATTTGCGCATAGCAAATTTCTCAGAGGGAGGAGGAGCGCCCGGCGTAGCCGGGCGAACCCATTAGAAGGAGGGAAGCCCGGCGTTAGCTGGGCGGCCCGACTGGTAACACATATACAGCCTTTCATAACGTCACCTCATTTAAAAAGTTCTATGCTTCTGGATAGAGGAACTCTTACCCTTGCCTCTATTAAAAGCTTATTTTTTGGTGTCATCGTGTTTTTAGAAGTAGATGGGAAGTGCCATGTATATGTAACGAATCTTAATGAAGTTAGTGAGCGCATCATCAACATGGCGAAGATAGTGTAGTGGCAGGTGGCGCACTATCTCACACGCACGGTCAGGGGTTCGAATCCCGGATTGATGCCCGCTTGGGCCAACCAAGCCTTCCATCCCTCCGGGGTCGGTGAATTTGTACCAGACCAGTCTGAGAGGGTAAAAGCCCTGAGTTGTACATCGGCTGGCCACCGCAAGTCACTGCATAGGCCACATACGCACTTATTACACCACTACTATTCTGAATGGAAGTCGAGTGCGGGGGCGCATACCAGACGGGGTTGATTGACGCCAAAAAATTATCCTTTATCCTTTGTCACTGAACAAGGTTGCACTCTTTGGAAAGTAAACCATTCATTTTTTCCCCGATATTTCTTTCAATGGTTTGAGGTGAAACCAACAGAGGATTCGACGTTGTCAATTTCTCCTTATCCCAGAGTTGTCGATCGGAGAGATTTCCATGACACAAACCAAAAAGTGTCAGAACCACAACAGTGCGGGAAAACTGCTAACTCGATACAGTTGCCTGAAATAAAGCTTTTTTTGCATTCATTTCGTCTTTTCATTAGATTCCTTGAAGCACCTTACAGGAGACTTAGATGTGTCATCGCACCCACCTTCAGTTCAGAGACATGGTAGCGTTTTTATTCCATGGAATGAATTGGCCCGGTAAAGTGTTATCTGGTTTTGCTATGAGAGGCTCCATTCCAAGATCCCAACTCCCATCAACTCCAGCCACTCACAATCCACTTTTCCAATTTCCTTTCCTCAAAAGACTCAAAATGCTCACGTAATGGCTAGAAGGTATGGTGGAATTCGATATGTACCCATTTACTGTAGCCTCGATGTTGGGATTTAACACAGTCATGTAAGGTTACGTCGAAAAAGTATTGGTAGATTTGGAAAGAAAGGAATTCCGAGAGGTCTTGCACGCTAATTGTAGTTCGTCTTGTAGGTAATCGGGGGTTTGTTACTTTTGACACCATCCAGTTGTTAGTTTTAGTGTAAAAGCACCTTGTATACAATCATAGGTAGTTTTCTAACCCGTACAGCATGTAACAATGTGATATAAGGTAAGCAAAGCCCTATGGATTGAAATCACCACAAGGGAATCGGAGCGGAACGAAATGTATTCGATAGCTTTCTGTGATGTGGAACACTTTGGAATGAGGCCCTCCATAGCAACAGCCGTCAAGCCGGCAGCTGTATACATTCTGAAACTATGGCAGAATCAGGAAAAAATAGATTAGCATGGATCCTCTGTGTTGATCGATCCAATTTTGGGATGCGCCAAGGCATTCTACCTCTGATCAAAATCGTGGTGGACTTTGATTGCGTATGTGGCCTATAATATGACCTGCGATGGCTATCCGATATACAATTCGACGCTCCTATACTCTCAGATAGTCTGACACCAAAGGTCCGATTCCGAAGAAGCGCAAGACTTGATCGGATTGAAAGAATGTAGTCCGAGATCTTATCCCATTACGATACATGCGATAGTGACGCCATTAACACTACCTCACTACTTTTCTAAGTGCATATTTGCAGCTGTAACGTACTTATGCAGGGCAGTAATAAGAATGGGCTGAATGAATTGTATATGAGGAAAAAAAGCAGTTTGAAAGTACTTGAGGATTGTTTCTTTTTTGCATACTGAGAACGACAAATCAGAAGAAATCAAACATCTAAGGTAAGAATTAGCCAAGGTAATCAGTATGACTACTCTTCATAAGTATGCCCATCCGAATCTCTTTATCTTTACAATGTCATGCACGCTTATCAATATCAGTTGAAAACTTCACGCAACCGAATGCAACAAAGTATGTCGTCATGAAGGAGTTATCAAATGTTTAGCGAGTTTAGTGTTTTCGTTGAAATTTCTTTTATCACTGACTACATCATCAAGATAGATCACTTAAACCATCTAACACTGAAATAGGAGTTTTGAACTTCCTGTCGGATACTAATTCTGTACTTGCTCCACTCCTGTATGCGGAGTCTGGTCCTGCCATCTCCCATCCGGTTCGTCACTCTGCCCCTATCCCTTCCAACATTTTTTTTCAGGATTATAGGAGGTATCTACGCAGGGTTGTGCACGTCTGCTAGTCTTTCTAGGTACTGCGGTTTGATTTCTGACCTTCAAGCCATACAGGGTGTATCACCCAAGGTATTTCAAGGACCGCAGCGAGTGGGTCTCCCTGATCTGCTGACTCATCATTCATCGTCACTCTTATTTTCGGTGTTGGTGTCTGGTTTTAACTCGACTAAATAGTAAGTTTTGCAGTAGGCACCGCCCATTCCCGTGCTTATTCTTTTAGAACATGTGAAGTTTCAGAACACGTGACAGTATGTCTTATACGCAGAAACGAAAATTCAGTCCGGCACTCGGCTCTTACACTAACCTCTTGGCTTTCCCCATTACCCACCCCGGCTCCTTGCCCAAAGCCCCTTCTCGAAGCGTCGTATAAGTGACGGGTAAAAATTTGCGTATTAACACGTGCCAGATTACTGTAAGAGCCGAGTGCCGGACTGGACTTTCGTTTCTGTCCATGAAGACAAGTTATTTTCTGTGTTGATTTAATGGAATTTCCGTTTTTCCATACAAACGGAGATTCTTTTTTGAGCTATAGCAACTCCTGCGGTTAGCCATACCTTACTTGGATTTTGAATTATTTCCAGAGCATGGCACTTAATGAAACAGGAATAACAACTTTCGAAAGAAGCTACTGGATTACTCGCTCGATAGTTGCCTCCACCGCATTTCTTCTCAACCTTGTCATGTCAACCACTCTTATTCGCAGCACACTACTTACGGTTTGTTCGTGGGTGTTGTCTGAATGAAAAAAGTTTGGGAAAAGTTAAGAAAACCTAAAAGTCCACAGAAAAGCTGGCGGAAAAGCCTAAGGCTGCTAGGAGGATATAAGGCTGAAAACAGATGCACAGCTGCAACCTCTATACTTCGGCTCCCCTCGCATCGCTGGGTAGCTGAGGAGGCAGGAGGTGCGCTGTCTTGTGGAGCCTCTAGTGCTCTACCATGCTGGTCTTTTGGGTTCTACTGTTTCCGCTTGTCTATGATGGGTGTTTCAACATGTTACCGTCATTTAAACATATTTTGCGTTTTGAGCTCTGTTCCGTATGGAGTACCTCCGCACACTCGGCCTTCAGCAACACCCTACGTCTACATTACGCGGCCGGATAGATACCTGGGTTACTTGGACCTAGGCTTACCCTTTCAAAACTCTAGGTTTTTAAGACCGAATATTTTCTTTTCCTGTACATGAAGAAGGTTGATTATGACCGATGACCAATTTTAGAGAGGAAGCCGGAATTACACACACAGCGAGGCAAAACTACGGTGACAAAAGTATTTCGAACTAAGCGCAAAAACCAAACAATGAGC
Source organism: Haemonchus contortus (assembly GCA_000469685.2). Classification (NCBI taxonomy): domain Eukaryota; kingdom Metazoa; phylum Nematoda; class Chromadorea; order Rhabditida; family Trichostrongylidae; genus Haemonchus; species Haemonchus contortus. Next base: position 43,703,235 of record LS997565.1, read on the forward strand.
GGGGCATCTGATTAAATGGTGACGAAATTCCTCAGTCTTTCCTGTATACGATACCTGGATTTCGTGCTTTGACACTTCTCCATTGGTGAACGGCTCCAACTCGTCCTAGTGAAGCTGCAATGCTTACCCTTCGCGCCGAGGGTCATACACTTAACGTGCCTTATTCTCAAGCTGCATGGCCAGTTATCAAATTTCGATTGAAAATGTTGAAGATACACCAAAATTATTTTGTAGCTGCAGAAAAAGAGTGAAAAGGTGGCGTAATAAGCCTGTTGGCTGACGGTAGTGGCAGAATTGACGTTGAATCGACAGTTTTTGTGATATTCCCTCTTTCTGCCGTGACATAGGGTCCCTCCCCGAGCTGAACTACAACGAATCCTTTACACTCTAAGCTGATACTGGAAATAACGACATAGGGTCCCTACCCGATCGGAACTACAACGAATCCTTTACACTCTAAGCTGATACTGGAAATAAAGACAAAGGATAAAATTTCTAGCGTTGATCCCCTGCATTCTACTTCCACTCAGAACCGTAGTGGTGTAATGAGTGCGTATGTGGCCTATACAATGACTTGCGGTGGCCAGCCGATGTTCATGTCAGTGCTTATCCTCCCATACGAGTCTGGTACCACTCAACTGACCGCGAAGGGAGTGAGGCTTGGTTGGGCTAGGCGGCTGTCGGTCTTGGATTCGAACCCCTGACCATGCGTGGGATATAGTGCGGCACTTGCCACTACACGCCTAATACTGGAAATAAGAAGACGAAAATGATAATCCAGCCTCAAAGACCATAGTGAACACCCTAATTTCCTTAACATCAAGAGTACGCTAAAGTTTTTATTTCGAATTCTGGTCGGGACTGACAAGAAGCAAAAAGCGCATTTTTTTTTCAGAAACCGTTCTACTCATTGATGCTGATCTTCAATACCGTTACGGTGGTATTTCAGTCTGTAATATTTGTTGACGTGATTGTGAGGCATACAAGCTCTGATGAACAGAAAGTTCGACTGATCGGGATCCTAGCTAGCTATGTTGAGCTTGTCTCGTGGTATTTCACATCGGCCTTGGTATTCTTGATCGGATTGAACAGACTAGCAATTCTCACTACAGGTCCTATTCATTCACTATTCACAGAAAGGTACAAATACCGTAATCTTCACTTCTGTGGAGCTAGTATTGGTCCTTGTTCCGATTTCCTTTGAAAATGATCATTTTCTCATTTCTTTATCATTTCTTTGAGAGTGTAATCAATCTTGCTTTCATTCTTTTGATTGCCCAAAAAACCTCCGAGCAGCATTCACACTGCTTGTCTACTGTCTCTCGACTATTTGTCTTCTGCAACCCATAAGGGTAATCGAAGGCAAACTAGTGGAGAGGCAGTAGATATGCATTGGAAAGGTTATCCTGATTAACGAAGGGTTCCAAACAACTGATTATATTTTGATGGTTGTGTTCGGAGGTTTTTTCCTCAAAATAGAGACACTTCGTGAACTAAAAATTGACAAAGTGACAAAAACAGTGGATGACGTTGGAACAAAAACAAAAAGGCGAATCAATTTCCTCTTACTTATCTACTTCCCGGGAATCTAAATTCGCCAGATTATAGCAGACCTCTAAATAGACGCGATGAGCTTTTGTTTAGAAATTCTGAGTAGAATTTGGCCATCGAACAGTTTCCTTTACTCTTTGAAGTATCCTTCCGAAATGCACAATAATACAATACCAGGAAGTATATCTATAGCTACATTACTGAATGAGGTAGATGTTTGCTCATCTATCATTTTTAACATAAACTGAATAAAAAGAAATAGCAATGTTTAACTCTAGATACGATGTAAATTAAATATAAAAAAGATAAACATGTATTGCTTTATCCATGTACAGTTCCTCATAGAACATTTAGACAAGTAGAGAGCATCTGGGTTGTTTCAAAAAATAGGCGCAAAGCAGGTGAATTCCAGAAAAAATGTTCTATGGTTTTCCTTCATGCTGTTCGGCTTCTCAGCACTTGTTGGAATAATTTCGAGTGGCCTATTGGCGAGCTTAAGGGAACTTTGTGGAACTGAGCATGCAAGCCGCTTGATCCTCGAAATTACTGAAATTTGCTCGGTGAGGCTCTCGATTCTATTTTTTGAACTGATGCAAGCAGCTTCAGAATTTACTATAAAATTTTCTTTAAGCTCTTTTGGACGTTTTGGAAGTGTTAAAGTCAATCTTCCATTTCTTTGAGTGAGTAACTACAGCTGCAACTATATTATAGTTATGAGTTTGATTATTAGCTCAGCATGACCTCAATCATTGGAATGATTTTGGAATCGTTTCCAATAAATCTCTTGTGAGAGCTAATCCAGAAAATCTATGAAAACACAAAAAACAAAAAAAACAACATACCTATGTTTTTTTGCTCCAGACTAACAACTCAGATCACTATTGGGTAATTAAACAAAAAATAGAGTAATAAAACAATCCGATAATAATAAAACCCTCGTATCAAACAACTTGTAGAGTAAATAAACTAGAGCATTCAAACAAATCATTTATTACAGCGAGTGGACTACTTTTTCACCGCTTTACCTGTTTGTTCGTGCTTATTCTACGTAGCAGCATTCAAAAAAGTACGATCCATGCGAAGGCCGAGTATGGCCTTTGTAACGACGGACAAAGCCGAAAATTCGATACTAAAGCAAGGCTTTATTATCTGCATTTTTTACACGGTAGGCCTTATGTAGTACTTGTACACTGAATAGACAAATTTCAATAAACTAATACAGTAAAGACTGGCTTTTCTTTTCCGACTTTTTTTCCGAGCGTATGAGGGTATCATGAAGAGTAACGCATTCTCTCGCAAGAAGATCGGTATACAGAGTATTGGGACTGCCTTCTTGCCAGGGAAGGATCCCAAGTCGAAGTGGCCATTTGAAATGAGTCCTACACTGCTGGACGTGTTTTTGGATGCTGAGTTCAAATCTGCTTTCCAAATTTGCCGAGTGTTTCTGTGAGCGGAGTTATGAGGGTGGTTTCAGGGAGCTTAACGTAAGAAAACTTAAATTACGTATGCGCCTTTCTTCTCAACGGGCTTGGTATGATGGTAAGCGTGACGCTTCACGTGTGGGAGACTAAAGTTCGAGTTTCGTGGAGGACGGAATTTTTGCATTATACGGAATTTTTCCCTTAAGGTCTAGAAACTACTGTCATGGTGATTTTATCACGTTCTATGAAGTTTTGATGTTCTGCTGATGCCTTCTCCCGCCTACCTACGTGTTACCGAGCAGGAGATTCTTCCGTGCGCAGAATTTTGAGCTCCGGGCGAGAACAAGGCATATGACGAGCAATGATGATGCTAAAGTGGGCGTTGGTGCTAGATTGGATGCGATGGTACGTAACAGATCCGGACCCACCAAAACCGGCACTGTTGACAATGGACTCGTGGAAATCATTCACAGACCAGAGAGCTATTTAGTGCGTCTTACCTCTAAAAAAGCAGGTGAAGGGAATCGCGCTCTTCTCGAGGCTTCCAGGTGGCTAATACACCCAACAGGAGCCTCTTTAGACCTACCTTTCAGAACATGGTTAAACGCACCACCTCATATGTAATAGCTCATGATCTCAACTTTTGCGTATACACACGAAAATGCATTTCTGCCTACTACCGCTTGTCTACTTTTAGTTCTGCACTGTTAGATCTAGGAAATTCCTCTTTTGATCATGGTATGGCGCCGGCTACTTGAATACTCACCTGGGTAATTTTGAGACGCCTACACAATTCTGTTTCCCTCCTGATTTGGGGTTAGCAACTGTAAAACAATGGGACAATGGGAACAATGGACTGTGACGAGTTTTTTTTTGCTCCCTTGCTTCCATTGTGAGAAGTTCTTTGTTACAAGCATTTCGTGTAGTGTATCACATTCGATCATTTAAGTGGCAAACGTTATCTTACTGTGAATATAGAGTGAGGGGCATGCGAGTAAACATCAGCAAAAGCATGAAAAGGTCATAAAACGTGACAAAATCACCATGAGAGTATTTCCTAGCCCTCGAAGGAAAATTCTATTTAATGCAAAAATTTGGTCAACCACTAAACCCGAACCCTAGTCTCTCGCTCATGAAGCGTCACGCTTACCGTTAGACCAAGCCACTGTTGAGAGGTGAGGTACATCCATGTAATTTAAGTTTTCTCACGTCAAGCTCTCTGAAACCACCCTCATAACTCCGTTTAGAGGAATGCTCGGCAAATTTGGAGTGCAGATTTGAACTCAGCATCCGAAAACACGTCTAGTAGTGTAGGTCTCATTTCAAATGGCCACTTCGACTTGGGATCCTTCCCTGGTTAGCCGACATACTTGCGAGTAGATCAAAAAGTTCAGCGATTCGTTGTCTATTAAGAGGATCACATCATTACTCATCTCATGCACTTACTTTACCAGTATAGTAAGCAACCGTAAGCACTCCATACCAGAGCGATAGAGAGATAGCCTTTCATCGGATCCTGTATTTTGAGTTCTCAAGGCACTAGCGATCTCGTATATTATACGGATGACATTTCGTGGCTTTTCGGCAGATCGCATGAAGTATCGTCAGGCTGAAAAGCGACTTGGACAGAGGGGCTCAAATACCGTTTTATCCTACTGCCGTTTACCGCTTCCTAGAAACACAGTTTCTAACGATTTCGCAAGACAGATGGCATTCAAAATGGGACTCATTTTGACTCAGGCTAACTTCTATGACAGTTGCCTTCATAGCATCTTGAAACTCTTTTACGTATTCCGTCGCCACCATCCCTGCACAGCCATTATTTCTGCTTATTGTTCCTTACTCCAGAGGTGAGCTAACTTTCCTACCTGACCGAAAAAGATACTATTCTTAAATAAGCACTCAAGCTGCTTTGAAATTCCAATGTTCCTCTGAATCCAAGGGTGATCACGGCTCAGTTTGGGCATAAATCGCATTTCTGAAGAGTAACCTTGATGCCATTCAATAGGGAAGACAGTTCAAAAAGTCTTGATTCGAAAAGGACGAGCTTGAACGCGTTTTGTCGAAAACGTCTCTTTTCAGATTCCTGAAATGATGCTGTTGATCTCGCAGTTTGGTTTCCAACTGTATGCTAGTTTCTACACACTTTTTCAACTGATTTTTTACATTTTCATAAACTTACCACCGATGGGATTTCCTATTATTGTCTTTATATGCTCAAAGGAATTGCAAAAATTGTTTCTGTGTAACTGCTCCAAACAACTCTTCCACATTCATCCTTCTATCCCTTTAGCTCAGCAACAAAGTGAGTGTTTAGATAACGATCAATCAATCAAAGCTATGAACAAATTACGCTCGACATGAAGATCCTAATTGAGCGGAACATGAATGAAATGAAAATTAGCTCTGCGTTACCCATTTTCTTCTTTCTTAAAGGCACTGTTAAGAAAAAAGTAAGGGTACCCTTTTTTTGACGGGAATCGATAGAACTACACTAGAATAAAGCGATAGCAACGAAAAAGCGCAAAAAAACGAGGAACAAAAAGAATTACAAAGAGACAAAAAAAGGGGTGGAAAGAGGCGGTGGACGAGTTCAACATTGAAAAAACGACGGTTGGGAAATGTTCGAACGAGAATGCACGGAAGGACGGCGCAATGTCCGCAATAGCAGACAACACTCCCAAACAGCTGATCGGATTTCTCCCGGCTATTATTCTGCTGAACTGCTACTATTCCTCACTGAACTGCTGCTATTCCTCTGTTATTCAACTCACTGGATGGGAAAGGTAAGTCGAAATTCTTTTTATTGATGTTTTACGATGAATGTTCGATTGAGTTCTAATGAATTACCTGTTTCGTTTGCCTCTTCTAGTATTTTCAAATGCTTCTTTTTTTATTGCATGCTCTTCATATGGGGTCATTGATGTGTTCTTGTAAAATGTCAAGAACACTCTCTGACTTTATTTTGAAGAACAATGTTCAGTTAGAACATCGTTAGCATGCCATAAACCCCACTCCCCCCTTTTATTCCCGGAAAAAATGGATATGGTGAGTCATTTTCAAGAAACTTTGTGTGTTACCTTTATTCATTTTGAATAATTCGTCAATTATCCGTAGATATTAGTTTGTTCAATGTTAGCATGATGTGTTCAATATTTTTCACTTTAGTTTATTGCTGTAAATTGTGTTTTCAATATTGTATCTCATTGCAATGCAGACGCGATCTCATCCATTCGACGACGGCAGGCAGGAATATTCAGCAGTGAATAGCGCGGAATAATTGCAGAACAACAGTTATAACAGCCGAATAGCAGCTCCTGTACGAGGCGTTCGACCAGCTGATCATTCCTGGCAATTTGCCAATCTGCGTATCGATTTTTCACCAATTTCGCTCCAGTGCGAATGTGGTGAACGACAACTTAAACACTAGTAAGCCTAACGGGGGGCGGTGGCATCTCGTCCCCCAAAGTTCCTCGCCTGATTGCGCCCTATCCATCCGTTTCCTGACCTAATTCCTGCAAAAATGTTATTAGAGGGGGCTTAGAATACTAACCATGTGCATATCTTCGAAACCATATATTCCTTAACAGTGCCTTTAACCCAGCCATTCCTGTATGCTTCTTCTGATGAGCAATATCCTATAACCATTACTAAAACTGCAATCTAGAAACTTTTTGTTTTTTAGTTTTTGCTATCGTGACAATGAAGCTGATATAATTATTCCAGAATGTCCTTGATACCACTTCATTTTCGCTTTGCAATCGAACCTGCAGGCCTGTGACTCATTTTTCGCACTACATATTTAAGGTATATTCTTCAATCAACTCTTTATGATTTATAAAGACGACTACAGTTCCTTTGTAGGTGTCAACATAAAAATGTGTGGAAGCATAATAGATTTTCTGCGTACGTTGTTTATACCTAGTACAACTCGAGCTTCAGTGTTACCTGAGAGGCTAGATTCATCGATGGATTATGCATATGGCTGGTTGCTGAACAGGTGCTATTGAGAATAAGAGCCTTCTCTCGAAAAAGGAGTCGACATTTTTGCACTCAAAGTGCTGTTCTTTGATGCTGTAATAAAATCTCGAAAAGCTAACAATGAAACCTGAAAAAATAACAAAAATGTAGCCCTGTTTTTGATCATAGTCAGGTAACTATACATTTATGCTAATTCAAGCATAATATGTAGAGTAAATGCGATTCGTAGTGTGAGATAGATTTGAAAAAGTTTTATAGAGTATGCTTAGAAGTTTATCGCTCATATTTAAGCGATTCAGTAGATAGATATCAAGCATGGGCCGTTCGCCTATCTCTCCACTTGAAGGATGAAAGTCTCTGGTTCTGGCTAGTCAGCAAGAATTTGGTTGCCTAGCAAAAAATTACAAAAACCACATCACAGCAAAAAACCCGGTGTCCTTGGTCACTCCCCAAGCTATGGCGCTGCCTTCACATACTTTGAAAGATTGCCTGTCCAGCGCCGGTTATGAAACGTTATAAATGTCTATGATACGTGCAAGTAAATGTTGTATAATAATTATCTAACCAACAACTATGGTAATGAATATAGACAAATATGCTTATGAGGAAACCACACTATAACCTACAGTCCAGTACAATCCTGCTCAAATTAATGTCGGGCCACCCGAACTTCCCATGTGGGCCCCTCATGGTTGCAGCCTGGCAAGATTCACGTGGATGCTCACATGCCAAAAACAGTAACAGAAAGGGGCACAAGATTTTTGTTATTTATTGTTATTTACTCTGTTACTTATATTTGCACTAATATTATTGCTATCATCATTACTCTTACTAACATTATCATCAGAATCGTTAGTAATGCTAACATCAATTCATTACTATCTTATTCTTATTATTATAATCATTATTATTGTTAAAATTGCTCGTTATTAGTATTATTATTATTTCAAACGATATTGATATCAAAAATAGTATCGAAATGAATACTATTTCTAATAATACCATCAATAATGATATTATTATTGTCATTTTGTCATGGCAATTGAAGCTTGATTAGTAATCAAAATTTTGCAATTCGAAAAACAGCACTGCAGAAGACAAATGCCATGGAGTTTTTCATTAAACGGATGCTATATTCATCCTTTTCTTAAGGATACTACAAACGTGTTTTCGAGTACTACTCAGAATTTCCATAACTGTAAAGGTGCAGTAATACTAATTATCTTCAACGTTATAATAAAACTACAACATATCGAAGGCAGCACCTTGAGAAAGCCCATCATTATACGCATGGGTAGGCATATCTTCATAACACTGCTTGCAAAATCTGTCATTTATCTCCCACTGTTCTTCTATCCTTTGAATCGGCAGTCTTTTGAGGCCTCTGCAAGCACTAAGCTTTGTAACTGATGTTTATCCTTTACACATTAGCATACATATGTATATACAAAAGCGCTCAAAGGTGTTCGGCGAAATCCTTCTTCAATTATTCTTTTCAGTCATAACTCCTTTTCTACTGGTTCTAATGAAGCGAAATTTCAATGTATGTAGCATTGGTGTAGTGGCAATACTTACCACTATTAACCTGCAATCTGATCATGTTCCAGAAATCTAAAAGGGCTTGAATAAAAAATCAGCTGGAAATACGAATGGTGGTCCTTCTAGGAGTCCTTTCCTTTTTGCCATGTCTTACGTGTACGAGCACTAATGTCGAACCCAGAAGAGAAGAAAAACGTACACAAGATCGGAATAACTGAAGACGTCACAAACTTGCTTTCAGCACAGTCTACAAACACCTCCCCCTTAGTATGTGAATATGGCTGTTTTGCAGTCAAGTAATGTTGGACAATGCAAAATATGCTCCAGCTGAGCATATCAAAATTTCATGCGATTTGCTCCACTGAGAAAAAAGTTACCCCATGTTAAAGTTGGCTGAATACTTTTGAGCGCTACTGTATATACTTATGTACATATTAAGCGCTGGTTTTGTGTATGTTTGTATGTATTGTAAATTTGTGCGTCAGTCCGCAAAAAGTTACGTAGTTACGATGAAGGGAATGTCACGAAGGGCGGTGAGGATATCGTAGTATGAAATAACTCACTGTTACCGTTTATATTAATTTGTAACCATTACGTATGATTATGCGACGTCATTGACTGCAATAATGGACTCCCTTCTTCCCATCGCAGGATAGACCGGAACTGGTTCTTTTCGATCACGGTGCGATCGAACCTTGAGCATGGAGGAGAGGCACGATGAGAGCACTTTTTCATTGGCATCACTGAGCATCAGACATCATTTGCAGTCTCCTCTGCATTAAGACTCTGCATTCAGACGAGTGGCATCCCTTTACAGCTTTTATGGAGGTCTTCTAAGAGGTTTTTTGGGCGTTTTTTGTTACTCGAAGGTTTTTATCCCGATTTTTCTCCCTCTTCAGAGAAGTCGAATTGTATTTAGTTCGTTAGCGTGCCTTCTGTCAATAGAATTGACATGCTCTCGATACACTCCAGCGCATTCCTGCAAGAATTATAGAATTTGCAGGGTACACGTATAATAGGTTTTATGATACACTTCCTTCTAAGAGACACAGACCCTTGATCGAGTTCTGTTTTATTTTTCAACCAGAATGAAATGAAAGCTGCTGTTGTGAATCAGGATACTCTGAAAGGCTGTGTCTCTTCAACGGTCAACAGGGAATAGCTGGTGTTGGACTGGCTGCGATGGATTTTAAACAGATTTCAGATTACTTACAGGGGCAGGGTGGAGACGGCACATCACTTTTTGAACGAAGCTTCTGAACTTGTCATGCCATAGTTGTTGCCCATGCCGCATCGCATATCTTCTCAATGCATTAGAGTTAACCATACTTGCTCGCAGCCCATTACTGATGGTTATCTCCACCTTTGATGTAATCAACACAAAATTTGTAATTCAACTCAGAGAAGAATTTCCGAGTTTTTCCCTCAAAAAAGAGGATCCTTGAACTTTGGAATAGGGTAATTTTCAACCCATGGTGAATGCTTGTGTACTTGCAATCACTTAGCATCTTCTGAACTACTTAGCCATAAACAAGTTGGATTGAAGGAAAGAACAATAGTTCACACAACATTACGATATATCCATTGATGACGCCATTGACAATACCCCACCTTCTGAATTGCAGACTTGCAACCGTAAGGTACTTATGTGCTGCAGCAACAAGAACAGACAAAATGAATTATGTATCATAGAAAAAGTAGATGGAAAGTCTAAAGAGATTGCTTTTTTGTGTCTTTTTTTCTTGAGAATGACGAATCTGACTAAATATAATATTTGAGAGTTACATTAAAAAGTAAGCAAAAAAACAAAATCTGTCGGATAACCGATAGAATGCCCCTTATAGGTGTTCTACCCAAATCTCTAGACGTTTAGTGCAGTGTTGGTTCGATCAGAGTCTCAAAAAGTTTCCTTGAAACCATGTTGAACGATGCATCCTTCAGCATGGTTTTAAGGAAGCTTCTAACGAACGACGCTTTTACGATGCCTCAAAATTGGCCTCTCTGCTCTCCCCTGACACCTTTACCTTATCGTACAAATCATATCATTTATCTTCAATTGCTCCAGTGAATAGCTGCAAATATTGCACAAGGAATGTTCCATCTTGTTGCGCTTTCTTCTTGTCGCACATCTACAGCGAACTGCAAGGCAACCAGCAACCGGCGTTTTTTACTGTCCTTTCTCTTACTGACTTGCACTATGCATCCATGAAATATTATAGTCGATTCTGAAGCCACCCAAACACTTAGGAGGGCAGGATTCAGGAATGCGATCTGTCGAAGAAAAAGACGATGATTGTTAAACAGTTTTTCATTGGCTGCATAACCTTGACATGCCAGGAACAGACTACACATCTAAAGCTCGAAAGTATAAAAACAAACCACTGTTGTGCTTCGATCGAATCACTGATATTCTTTTTCATAGTTCACGAACCGTACTTCACCGAAAACATGGTATAGGAGAAAAAACCCTTGCAACTGGTTTATAAGAGACGACTTTCTATTCAACATCCTTCATGATCGTGTTGGGAGCTCGTTAAACTCATAAGCAGTGTTTTCCTCGAACTGGAACGCACTGCTTGATATCCAGTGAGGCAAATAACGAGATTAGATTTCGTAGTAATCACAAGTTACAGTGGCATGTCCTTTTCACGCTCGATGCTTTTATAGTCGCGTCGCAGCAAAGACTACGTGACATTCCAGGACACCCAGGCCGCATTTTTTGGACCACTTGCTCATCGAGGAGGCACAGGCGCTCGGACGAGCTTGAAAGTCCCCCAACAAAGGGAAATGGAGACTACGGTGAGCGAGGATCCTCCGCAAGATAGTAACAACTCAGGAGGTTAGCCTCATGATTTAAGGTCTCTCTCAAGGAAATTCGAACTACTTCCAGATTTTGAACCTCTCGTAAATGATGTGTCAGCGTTTGAACGTAGCTATTGGATTAGTCACTCCATAGTTGCCGCAACAGCATTTCTTCTCAACCTGGTCATGTCAATCGTTCTTGCTCGTAGTACATTACTAAAGGTATGTCATGGTACTTGCTTAAAAAAATTACGGACAGTTACGAAGCAAAAAAGAAAGAACTGAAAAAACAGTAGGCTGATGTCAGGGCTTTGGGCTAGGCCTACTTATTTGGTCATCTTTTGAACGTCAGATAACCGGGGTGTACCTAGCCTTCGGTTTCTCTATGAACCTGCCCCTTTATTACGCATCCGACAAAGGTGTAGACCTGCATGTGATCAAACAACATGGTAGAAATCAGTCGCAACTTTGAGATTGACTCATCTCTATATTAACCCACTCTCCAAGACTAGCACTCAGTGTCTGAGCTGGTTGACGTCTTGTGTTCTCTGAACACCCTGATCTTTCGTGTCCGGCTCCTTCTCTTTAGCGTGGTCATAGCTCCTTGATCGTTCTTGTACACGAAGATATTCGGCGATGAGGGAAGTTAAAAAGTAGAAACACGGAAAAAGAAGTTTGTAGACTGACGGTAGACGATGAAAGAGTAGAAGCCGACTACAGTAGCTTTGTGGGATTCCTCTCGCTTCCGTTTTGCTAAGCTGCTGATGCCAAACCCGGACATAGACAGTCTTTTTCTGCAAATTTTCTTATTTTTTCTGAAATTGTACAATAAGTTTGTAGGGCTGGTAAGCGAACGTTTTCAGAAATCGTTCTACTCGTTGATGCTCATCTTCAATACCGTGGCAGTGGTATTTCAAGCTATAATAATTGTTGATATAGTTGTGAGCCATACGGACTTGGATGAACTGGAAGTTCTTATCATTAGAATCCTGGCTAACTGTGTTGAAATTATCTCGTGGTATTTCACATCAACCTTAGTTTTTCTGTTTGGATTGAACAGGCTAGCGATTCTGACCACGGGTCCTATTTCTACGTTTTTCGCAGAAAGGTACGAATCTCTCTTTTCTATTACTGAAAGCTTTATACTGGCTTCCTCTAGTGTTATTTGCTGAACACTAATAGTTTTGTTGGCCTCTATCTGCGAAAAATCAAATTTCAGACTTTAGACAATCAAACATTTAAATCAGTCATTAGGGTACAGTCAGAAATTTCACAAGTTTCTCTCAGTACCATTTGCGGGAATGCTGTTGGTAGGCAACGGGTGTGGTGCGATTCACGAGTCAATATACTGAGGTCACCGGACGAGGATCTCTATAATAGCGTGATTACAATCATAATGGAAGAAATAAGAACTTATAAAAAATAAGAAAAAATAATGACCAACTATGCTCGTTTACAGAAGGATTGCGTTTTTTTGGATCAAAAAATTCGAAGTTACTCTTGTTTTGAACGTCTGACCGGTAAATTGCTGACCTGTGAATTTTTAGTCTCGAAGGGGCTTTACTGCCATAGAAAGGAGATTTGCTCTAATTCATGGTAAAGCTTTAGACTACTGAAAATTTATGTGGTCCCTCTCAACAGAAGGGTATTGGAGCGATGCTGCGTACACGAAGAGCTCTAAAGGGGTCATGCGTGGATCGCGCGCGCCCCTGTTGGTAGCTGGAATAGCGATCATAGATGATGTTAAAACTGTTTGCCAAGCGGAAGAATAGTTCAATCTCCCCTGTCAGAATTTGACTTCTGGCCGGTAGGTGCGTCTGTCTGTCTATCTGTCTGTCTTTCTGTTTGTTTGTTTTTCTGTTTTCTATCTGTCTGTCTATTTACCTGTCTGTCCGTCTGCCTACATGTCTGTCTGTCTGCCTGTTTGTCTGTCTGTCTGTCTGTCTGTCTGTCTGTCTGTCTGTCTGTCTGTCTGTCTGTCTGTCTTTCTGTTTGTTTGTTTTTCTGTTTTCTATCTGTCTGTCTATTTACCTGTCTGTCCGTCTGCCTACATGTCTGTCTGTCTGCCTGTCTGTCTGTCTATCTGTCTGTCTATTTACCTGTCTATCTGTCTGCCTACATGCCCGTCTGTCTGTCTGTTTTTCTATCTGTTTTTCCGTCTGTTTATCTGTCTGTCTATTTACCTGTCTGTCTGTCTGTCTGTCTGTCTGTCTGTCTGTCTGTCTGTCTGTCTGTCTTTCTGTTTGTTTGTTTTTCTGTTTTCTATCTGTCTGTCTATTTACCTGTCTGTTCGTCTGCCTACATGTCTGTCTGTCTGCCTGTTTGTCTGTCTGTCTGTCTGTCTGTCTGTCTGTCTGTCTTTCTGTTTGTTTGTTTTTCTGTTTTCTATCTGTCTGTCTATTTACCTGTCTGTCCGTCTGCCTACATGTCTGTCTGTCTGCCTGTTTGTCTGTCTGTCTGTCTGTCTGTCTGTCTGTCTGTCTGTCTGTCTGTCTGTCTGTCTGTCTGTCTGTCTGTCTGTCTGTCTGTCTGTCTTTCTGTTTGTTTGTTTTTCTGTTTTCTATCTGTCTGTCTATTTACCTGTCTGTCCGTCTGCCTACATGTCTGTCTGTCTGCCTGTCTGTCTGTCTATCTGTCTGTCTATTTACCTGTCTATCTGTCTGCCTACATGCCCGTCTGTCTGTCTGTTTTTCTATCTGTTTTTCCGTCTGTTTATCTGTCTGTCTATTTACCTGTCTGTCTGTCTGTCTGTCTGTCTGTCTGTCTGTCTGTCTGTCTGTCTGTCTGTCTGTCTGTCTGTCTGTCTGTCTGTCTGTCTGTCTGTCTGTCTGTCTGTCTGTCTGTCCGTCTGTCTTTCTGTTTGTTTGTTTTTCTGTTTTCTATCTGTCTGTCTATTTACCTGTCTGTCCGTCTGCCTACATGTCTGTCTGTCTGCCTGTCTGTCTGTCTATCTGTCTGTCTATTTACCTGTCTATCTGTCTGCCTACATGCCCGTCTGTCTGTCTGTTTTTCTATCTGTTTTTCCGTCTGTTTATCTGTCTGTCTATTTACCTGTCTGTCTGTCTGTCTGTCTGTCTGTCTGTCTGTCTGTCTGTCTGTCTGTCTTTCTGTTTGTTTGTTTTTCTGTTTTCTATCTGTCTGTCTATTTACCTGTCTGTTCGTCTGCCTACATGTCTGTCTGTCTGCCTGTTTGTCTGTCTGTCTGTCGGTCTGTCTGTCTGTCTGTCTTTCTGTTTGTTTGTTTTTCTGTTTTCTATCTGTCTGTCTATTTACCTGTCTGTCCGTCTGCCTACATGTCTGTCTGTCTGCCTGTTTGTCTGTCTGTCTGTCTGTCTGTCTGTCTGTCTGTCTGTCTGTCTGTCTGTCTTTCTGTTTGTTTGTTTTTCTGTTTTCTATCTGTCTGTCTATTTACCTGTCTGTCCGTCTGCCTACATGTCTGTCTGTCTGCCTGTTTGTCTGTCTGTCTGTCTGTCTGTCTGTCTGTCTGTCTGTCTGTCTGTCTGTCTGTCTGTCTGTCTGTCTGTCTGTCTTTCTGTTTGTTTGTTTTTCTGTTTTCTATCTGTCTGTCTATTTACCTGTCTGTCCGTCTGCCTACATGTCTGTCTGTCTGCCTGTCTGTCTGTCTATCTGTCTGTCTATTTACCTGTCTATCTGTCTGCCTACATGCCCGTCTGTCTGTCTGTTTTTCTATCTGTTTTTCCGTCTGTTTATCTGTCTGTCTATTTACCTGTCTGTCTGTCTGTCTGTCTGTCTGTCTGTCTGTCTGTCTGTCTGTCTGTCTGTCTGTCTGTCTGTCTGTCTGTCTGTCTATCTCTCTGTTTGTCTGTCTGTCTGTCTGTCTGTCTGTCTGTCTGTCTGTCTGTCTGTCTGTCCGTCTGTATGCCTGTCTGTCTTCGATAACCCTTCGCTCCAACTGGGAGGGAGTGTTGAGTAACTATCGCTTCATTCACTCGTTATCATTTAAGTATACTGAAACGGCACACTAAATTAGTTTTTTGTTAACAAATAGAGGAGAAGCAATCGAAGAACAGAGAGAAGGGCGCATCAATTTTATCGCTCAGGAGATGGAAGAGAAGGGGGAAGAAAGAAAAGATTAGTGTTGTTCTCTTCAAGAAACTGTATGGGAAAACTTGCTTCCTCGAGATATTTAACAATGACAAAAAAGGTCGCTGAAAGGAAGTTAGCCAAACGATGTGCTCATCTTTACTTTCGAGATATATAACATGTAGTAGAATTTTCGAAAATTGACGGGAAATGCATTCATGCAAACGACTGAGTAGAACTTGGCCATCAAACTGTTGCCAACACTTTTCTAGTATTTTCTCGTAGTATTTCGAACGTATGATTAATGTGTAAAACATATGTACTTATCTTTATTTTTCAATTCTTCAGAATGAATTTGAATAAATGATAATAAATAACAAGATGTGATATAATATCGTGATACTTTAAATCACTGATCACTTTTCTGTGGAGCATTAGTGGAATGAATCGGCTGAATACAGCAAGAATGTTCTAAAAAATTTCTAAGGTAATTAAGTGAATTTTAGGAAGAATGTCCTGTGGTTTTCCTTTATTCTGTTTGGCCTCTCGGGATTTGCTGGAATAATTTCGAGTGGTATACTGTCAAGTTTATCTGAATTACTTGGGCGGCTGACTCGAGGTGAGTGCTCTAGTGACAATCCTCCAGGTCTAGTTCATGGGTGATGGGAGTCAGAAACGATCCACATTTAACAAAATGAACCTCACTGCTCTGAATAAGAATGAATAAAAATTTCTACTATTCTTACCCTGTTCTTTTCTCCCTTTATCCAGTCGATCCTGCGCGTTTTATAATGTAAAAAGTCTAATATGGTTATCACCAGAATTTCAGTCAACGAACTATCCTGCTTTTTCAGTTTTTGTGCAAAGGAGCCTGAAGTGATTACTCCGATATGTTCATTAGATCATTTCAATTTCACACTGTGGCGGCATGGATTTCGCATTTCGCTTTCGTCTCTTACTTATTCTGAGTGATATTCTGAACGATTCTTCACGAAATTATAGGTATCTGCCACATTTTTTTTGTAGGTACCAGCACAAGAAGGTGTAAGTAGTAGTTCTACGCATGTTACTGGCCCCTACCGCCTGCCAAGATCTTAGCATTAGGTTGTTCGGTAAACAAGTGCTACTGAGAATGAGAGCTTTCAATTTAATAAATGACTTTGTAATTTTGCTATTTTTCCATGGAAATGCCCAGTAGACTTGTAATAAGTTTGCAATAAAATTCTGAAAACTTAACGATAAAGCGCAACAGAGTCGATGCGGAGCAGCAATACTTCAAGGCTGTATTAGAACAGAGGTTTGACTTTGTTCAGCTCACCACCCCTTCGATGGATATTCACAGCCTTAACTAATTTTTCTTCCCCTTTGAAACCTTATTATTCGACCTGCTATAAGACCAATCGAAGGAAAGGGTCTACGCCGAATAATGAGATTGTCGTATTGAGTACAAGGCACTATTTCTTGATCAGATTCTCCCAGCTGTCCTGTAATTGGAATAACTTCATAACAGCATTTATTGCGGTAGACATACTTCAACGAGACGCTTTACCAGTAATTATTTCCAGAAAAACACGCCTGATTGGTTCAGAGTCAGCTTTCCAAATAATAAAAGCTACTAAAGTAGGGCAGAATATTTTTTGCCAGACGGTCTATTATGATGATTAGCTTAAAAGCCGTGAAGCAGCAGAACCTTGTCTGATTGACTTTGTAAAAATTCGAAGAGTTGTTAGATCAGACCCTGAGCGAGTACGCATCGTCACATCAACCTAATCACCGGGCTAATTATTCTGCACTATTCACATTCTAGGCATTTCGACTATTTTCGTAACAGCACTCTATAAAATGCCTATTCTTCAAGAACCTCTGAACAAATAAAAAGACTAAAAATTTTGCTCTGCTGCTGGTAGGTCCAAAATCACTACTTTTCCTATACTCTAGTATTCAGAAGAACCTTTTTCAAAATCTGATGTTGTCAGTATATCTTTAATGTCTAAGGCGCTCCTCGTCAATGTTACAAGCGAAGTTGCTCTAGTTGCGACGACATGGGACGTGCTCCCCGCGAAAGCGAAACTCGATTTGGAAATAGAGGAGCACATTGTCGTTTACTTGCGGTCTTTTGAGCTACAACCACAGCACCGCTGTAGGAAGGATAGGGTAACACCGCGTAGTAACATTCTCGGAGCAAACCCTCGTAGCCTTTCTACACGTTTCTCTTCCAGTGCCTCTCGACTTTCACATCGAATGACCCTTCTTGTAGTCAACATTGTTTTGTATTACTTATTATGTATTGTTTTTATAAATATACTACTGTGTAATCGCACCTTTCATTAGAAAAGGGCTCTAAGAAACATTTCTGTTGCATTACGAAGGCTTTGGCCTGAAAAAACTTCCACAATTCGATATTACTTACGTAGAACTGAGTTGACTACAATTCGCATTCATGAGTGAGTTGCAGAGCGATAATGTCCAGTCCAGATGTTATGACACACATAAAGCCTTTCATAACGTCACCTCATTTAAAGAGTTCTAGGCTATTAGACAGAGGAACTCTTATTTTCTCCTCTATGAGGAGCTTATTTTCTGGTGCTATCGTGTTTTAGAATTAGGTGGGCAGTGCCATGTATATGTCAAGAATCTTGATGAAGTTGATGAGCGCATCACCAAGAAAGGTTGCACCCTCCAAAGAGTGAACCATTCATTTTTCCCCAACATCTCTTTCAATGTTTCAGGTGGAGCCATTCATTCAGAGCATTCGACGTTGTCAGTTTCTCCTTATCCCAGAATTGTCGATGGGAGAGATTTCCATGACACAAACCAAAAAGTGTCAGAACACAACAGTGCTGGAAAATTGCTAGCATAATTCTCATCCTACCTCTTTTGCAGCATGAAATCTCGTATTGACCCCCAATCTCCCTTTACACCCTTCGTTGGCCCTTCAGGCCGTCAGTCATAACTCTTCATTCTATGGAGTCCAAATCCTCAATAATCTCCTCATGACTGCAAATCGTAAGTCGTCATCTAAGGCAAGTGATAAAATGTTGATTGTTTTAGACTTCTCAGGAGGTCTCCTTATACTTAATCTAATAGGCTTTGCTTGGAATTCAATAAATACAAAAGTATGCCTTGCTCCATAAGTGATTAGAAATCAAAGCTGATGGAGAAATATCAGAAACAGTTGATTTTTTTGTCTGTGACCAATTTTTGGCTCCACGATGAAGCTTCAGTGGAGGTTTGCCTTGGCGTGACCCTAATTTCGGTCTCCTGGCCTGTTGACCTGAATGTCCCTGTTCTACGAAAAAGATTTGATTTCCTAGTTCGAAGCTGTTACTGTCTCTGTGCTGAAGTTCCAGTGGAGCATAGTCTCGGATTAGTCCTACTTCCGCCAAATCCCAGACTAAATACCCTTCTCCAAATTTCAGCTGTTCATTACTTCTTAACAAGCCAGGTTAATAAAGATTAAGCGAACGCTCAGTTTCTCATTATGAATGCGAAATGTACATTACGAGTACTACGATTGTCTGAATGAATTTCTTGCAGTGGTATGTAGAATTGAACTTCCCGGAAAGTAAGAAACTACAGACGAAAACCTTGCGGTAATCTGCAACAGTTTTATTCTTGAAATAGCAATTTCACGAAGCAGACAGCTCTTATCAAGAAAATTGCTAGTTGCGGGAGCCTGATCACAAATTTGCAAAAAAAACATCTTTTCAGGAACCCATTTTCATTATTGTAGCTGCAACGTACGTATACCCATTAATTCCACTTTGCGCGATGACTCAACATCAGACATAATCTTCCTAGTAATGGACAATCACATTAGAACCAGAAAGCCTATCATTATTATCACGTGATAATTAATGTTGAAGTTTCATAAATAGTCAAGTGTTGAAAGTGTTTGAATAATGAAGAAAATGTGGTATTCAATTAACAATTAGTAAGCAGTAAGAAATAACAATAAATAAAAGTAATAATTGATAACTGTCAATTAGTAGGAAGCAGCCAATTTTTTTCATTTGAAACCTACAGTACCTAACCTCTCTAATAACTTCCTATAAGCATGTTTTCAAGAACTTCTTCGAATTCTAGTATGTACAGTAATTCTTATCATAGCTGTTAGGTTCATTGTTGTTGAAAAGCTCCATCAAAAGCAGTACTCAAAAGAAAACTTCGCTACACATACATATGGTTTGACAAATTTTCAAGTGGAGCTCACGAGACTCGTAATTTATCCTTCTACTGATTGACCATCATTTAGTACCTTCATAAATCGGAGTTTTTTGTACTTTATAATTTTTCTGTACATTTATTATCACCTGCTTTGATAAAATGCTTATAGAAAGTTTCCCAGGTGAAGTTTTCCGTGTTGTCCCTCCTTTTTTAGGACCGAAATCCACATGAAAATAAGGATAAACACAAGCTCTCGACATATTACTACGGTATTTTCAGAGAACCTTGAGGCCAACTAAACAATGAGAAGAAGTGTCAGAGAATGACTTGTTGGCGGAGAACATGATGATGATCATGATTATGAAACGTTACTTCACAGACTATCTGGTTTTGCCTGCGAAGAGAAGGCTCTATGTGTGAGGCTTAGAACAAAGTTTCAGTTGTATTCGTAATGCATTATGTTTAACTAGCAAGTTGTTATCTGATACTTTTCTTTTTCCCGCATTCCACAAAGTTCTTTGCAGTGGTTCCGTGAATCTCCACCCGCTACAATCTTGTTTTCGTTCCTTAAGAAATTTTTAGAACTCATTCTCGTCTTCTTTTCCTCTTACCGAAATCTAATAAGATTTCCCAGTAATGAGATTGACCTTCATGATTGAATGCTACAGCGACATGCTCTTTGAGCGCTAAACCCTTTCTTCAGGTTGGTTTTTGAGAAGATTATAGTTTTTGCAAGGTACACATGCGTACAGCTTTCCAATACACATTCTCCTAGGAAACATAAGCGCTTGAGCCAGTCTAGCTGGCTTGGGCAATCAAAGGAGAATGGAGAATTTCACTGTCAGCAATGCTCCTATAGAAGGCTATAAGAACTTTCAAGGTAAACATTAGATAAAGTTACCGTCCAAACGTTGAATTTCTAACCGTTTTCAGGCTATACACGAGATGAAGATGGTACATCACCCCTTCTACAGGGGTTTTGGAATAGTCATTCCATAGTTGCCACAACCGCATTTCTTCTCAACCTTGTCATGTCGACCATTCTTGTTCGCAGCCCTTTACTGGAGGTCTGCTCATGAAAACTTTGAAGCTGCTACCAAAAAAACCTAGAATACTCGAAAATTGCGACTTTTCTTAAGTTAAAAAATACTCAGGAAAGGACGGGGCAGTCAGGAATCAGGTTGGGACCATTGTAAATTTTTCTAGTATCCTAACGAATTACAATTTTGGAGGTAATATTGTTTTATGGCCTGTGCAAGTCATGTTTTACAGTGAATACTCACTCGAATGCCGAAAAACTTTTAGGTAGAAGTAGACAGCATGCTGACATCCCCAATGAGCAGACAACATTGTGAAGCTTTCTCATTTCATTGATCGTGGGTGAACAAGTTATTTAGTGGTCTCATGATCCAACAAAACCAATTCCTTCACCTTCTACATAAAGTTCCATTGTTGGGCAATTTTACAACCCTTTGCGACATATCAAAGAGCTTCAAAAGCAAAACATTTCTTAAAATTTAAATGCTGAGTGTTCCTCAGCCATTTTATTCAAATAAAATCGTATACTAACTTCACAAAAGATAAATGATGAAGTTTTTGAGCGTTGTCAGTTCCATACGGAGAATGCGCCTCAGCATTCGACTCCGTTCAGAATCATAGTGGCGTATTGAATGCGTATGTGGCCCATATAATGCATTGCAGTAGCTGTCCTATGCGCAATTCTGAGTTTTTGATCTCCCAGACGAGCCTGGTACTGATTAATCGACCCTGCAGGGATGGAAAGCTTGATTGGCATAAGCGGATATTGGTGTGGGATCCGAACCCGTGACTATGCGTGTGTAAAGTCCGCCACTTACCACTTTACTCCCTCCGCCTTAATGAATACTTGAAGTGGTTTCGAACTTTCCTGTATGAGGATCGCGCCGATCCATACTGGCTTTCCATTGGGAACATTGAAGTGGAAGTCATTGTAGCAACTATTTAGTGAGGGAAAGTAGCCACATTGGACGTCGAATTGCTTCTTTGTTGGATTGAACTCTTGAATGAACTATAGAACGAAGTCCCGAGTTAGTTATATAACACGTGAGTCATGTGAAAGGTCCACTGATCATTTAGTGTACTTTTATGCCGTATAAGCCATGAAATTACCTCGTGAGCTGGTGAACATTTAATTATATTAGATTTATTTATATGAACTATGAACAAATGGGGTGATATTTTTACTCAATCATACCTGTTCGATAGAACAGTAGTGGGGATTATTCTTGTTATACCTGCGAGTCATTGTAACAATCAATGCCCGACAAGTTTCAGGTACAAATTCATGTCCTGTCTGATAGTGAACTATCGCCATTAGCTCAACATCCTTCTAGTAGTCCAAGCGAAATGAGCCGTGCAGTGCGGCGTAATTATTTAATTCTGTTTGGAAGTACCAAATCGATAAATTTGCAAAAGAGACTGCTTCTTTCTTCTGTTAGTTTTTCTCATGTCTCGAGTATTTTTTACAACGACCGCGTAGCACGTTATGGGTATCGTTAAAGATGAAGGATAAAGTTACCTGATGTGAACAATCTCATTTCTGAGATGAGCCCCCGCACTGTACCTCCTTCCGGAATTGTCTTGCCTTGGCCAATTGATGGAAAAGTCAGTGATTCTTCTATTCCGAAGACTATCCTGGTACTAATTAGTCGACGTTGAATGTTTATAGATTGGTAACCTTTAAGGGTGTCGATCCAGGATCCCTGTATCATGCATATGATAATGTGAATCACTTGCCCTGACTAGGTATCCTTGTAAAGTTATAAATTTGTTGTTTACAAGATCCGATCCAATTGGGATTTTGATTTTTCGTGCTGTGTAGAAGGAAACGAGGTCAAAACATAACCCCTCTAGTGTTGCTTAAGCTTAGAAAGACCTAGGCCATTGTATAATAGAAATAGTCTGACTTCTATGTATGTCAATTTCGAGAAAATGTCCTGAAAAAAAAACGATGACAGGTCTCGCTTATAATTTCAGCACATTTAGCAGGTACAGAGGACGTCATTCATTAGCAAGACCATGTTAATAACATACGTAAGAGAAAAGATTCATTTCCTTACAACCATTAGTTATCTCCATGACAGTGCACCGATTTTTCATGTCAAAAGAACCTATCCTCACTTCAATTCCGTCAGTTCTCGAGCCATATGCTATTTCGATATTTATAAATTAAATTTTATGCAGTGGTATGTAAAAATATCAAAAGTCATGAGAATTACGGCGAGTATAGGCTTGTATCGAATGTTATCTCGTTGATCATCGATTCTCTCGAGTGAACATCACTATCGTCTCCATGCATCCCTGTCGCGAGCCGAAGTGGTCCAGAAAATCGCCCTTTATTTGAGGCAGAGGCGCAGCATCCTTTTCGTTCATAGCTTCTGTGACTTTTGAAGAAGGATGACTATCATACTTGACATCCCCAGTCAGTCACAGCCCCGGTCCAACGGTCATCACCTCTATCGCATAAGTAGTCGGGACCTTCTGATATTCGACTTCTTAGTCTAGACAGTGGCATCCCTAATCTCCGGTCGTTGAAGGAGCTCAGAATTCCGAAATCTCCTCTGCAATTGTATGTATGAGGAAAATGCGAGCATCGTCCTTTCCGAAGCGAGTTGAGCAACGCTGATAGCATGCTCATCTTGCTTGCTTGGGGTCCAACTCTCGGAGGCGTGCGTCGAAGCAGGAAGAGCAGCAGTGTTGGAAAGATGAGTGCGGAGCCGGATGCCCTCTATCTTCTTTACTACTCCCTCTATATTTCTAAGTTCTAAATGGCGAAGATAATAGAATCCACTTTCTCGAGAAGTTGTTGCCGATGAAACCCCAAGGACTGCACGTGCATTTCGTCATGTATCTCCGAATTACGAACAATTGAGGTAGACATCTGAGATTAAAGGCACTGTTCACGGAAAAATGGTTTCGGAGATTTGCATATGGTTTGAATTCGACGTCCCCTCTGATACCATTTGTGCAGGAATGAGGTCGGAAAACGGTCTGGATAGGGCACAATAAGGGGCCGGAGAGTGAGCCACGGTCGCCCTCCGCCCCTCGCTAGGCTGACTACAAAATCTAATTGCCGTTCACCACTTTCGCATTGGAGCGAAGTTGGTGAAAAATCGATAAGCTGGTTGGCAAATTGCCAGAGTCTGCCAGTCAGATTGTCAGGCAAATTGGGTGTGTTGTCTGCTATTGCAGACATTGCGTCGCCTTCGTGCACTCGCCCGAACACTCCTTTAACCGCCGCTCTTCCACTGCGAAACTCGTCCAACCCCCTTTCCAGCTCTTCTTTGACCCTTTCTGTTTCTTTTTGTTCATAGTTTTTTGCGCTTTTTTCGTTGTTATTGCTTTATTCTAGAGTAGTTATATCAATTCCCGTCAAAAAAGCGTACCCTAAATTTATCGTAAATGGTGCCTTTGAGTGTTATCTTTAATCACAGTCTTTTACTTCCATATTGTTAGTGGTAATGCTGCCTGAATCTTAATTTCATGTTACTATTATTTCGACCCTTTGATGTTTTCAATATGATCCCGTAAGTAAGAAACTCATTTTCAACGAGTTTTAGAGGTCTATATTGTGTGATTCTCTCAAGAGTGTATTCTTGGAGATTGTTTTAAATTACTGATATTCAAGGGAAGTTCTAATACTAATACCCTATGCAACAATTGAATGTAATTCTTCTTGAAAACTATTATGATAAAAATGCTCTAAGAAAAAAGTTTCGTCTATCACACAGGGCGAATCAGTTCGTTTGAAAACCGGTGAAGAAACATCCTCTCACCCTTCTACCTGCCTCAAAATCGACAATGTTCTCAACATAGCTGCTGAAGCCAACTTTTGCTACACCTCCATATCTTCGATCCGACTGTTCCAATGAATAGTCGTTAAACTTAATTAACGAGTCTGCCACCCTACGCGTTCTTCTTGTCTAACAACTGCACCGAACTGCAAGGCAACAAACAGTTACCGACATTATCTTACTGCATTTTCTCTCTACAAACTTAAGCATGAAGCCGCCCAAACACTTAGTAGGGCAGAATTCCGAACTGCGACCTGTCGAAGTTGAAGTGATGTTTTAATCACATTTTAGTGGCTTTAGGGCCCTAGCCTATGAAGGAGAGTCTATAAATCTGAAGCCTGAGCTTCAAGAGCAAAACTCGTGTTGTACTTTCTCAAAATACTTAACTACTAGTTCTTTTTTTTCATGAATCTCGTACTGTATTTACAAGAGAACATTAAATATGAGAAAAAATCTTTTGCAACTGACTTATCGGAGACGACTTCATATTCACCATACGTCATGATCGTGTTTGGAGCTCCTTAAACTTATAAGCAGTGTTTTCCTCGAACTGGAACGCAGTTATGTTCAGTCTGTTTGGTGTCTAGTATGGACAAATAACGAGATTAGATCTCGTAGTAATCACAATTTACAGTGTCGTGCCCTTTTCACACTTGATGCTTTTACATTCGCTTCGTAGCAAAGACTACGTGACATTCAACACCCAGAAGGAAAATTTTTTTGTACGCTCATCTGGGAAGCACTGGCGTGTGATCAACTTTTAACGTCTCCAAACAAAAAGAAATGGAGACTGTAGTGAGCCAGGACTCATTGCAGGACGGTAACAGCTCAGAAGGTTAGCCTCTTGTTCTCGGCTTTCTTTTAAGAAATTTTAAACTGCTTCCAGAGTATGTGCTTCGCGTAAATGAGGTATCAGCGTATGAACGCAGCTTCTGGATTAGTCGCTCTACAGTTGCCGCAACAGCATTTCTTCTTAACCTGGTCATGTCAATCGTTCTTGCTCGCAGTACCCTACTAAAGGTATGGCTCATAATAGTTGCCCAAAAAGATTATGAACAGTAGCAGAAGCAGGAAAGAAAGAGCTGAAAAAATGCTAGGCTGATGTCAGAGCACTATACGGGGAACACAGATAATTGGGATAATATGAGTTGCAGTCAGCCATCGGTTTTTCTATGAATACCCATTTATTACTCATCTGACAAAGGTATGGAGTTGCACGTGCACAAACAATGCTGTAGAAATTAATCGTAACTCAAAATAATACTCATCTGTACAGAAAACAACTCTTCAAGCTTATCACTCGGTGTCTGAGCTGCTTAATCTGGTGTTTCTAAGGACTATTGTCTCCGGATACCCTGATATTTCGCGTCCGGGTCCTTTTCCCTGGCGTGATCAGCTCCTTGATCGTTCTTGTGCATACACGATGATGTTCAGTTGTGTTCGATAACAGAAGTTTAAAAATAGGCTATTAGTAGGGACGGTGGCAGAGATTGAAAGCTGCAGAAATAGGGAACGCAAGAAAAAAGTTGAAAGATGAAAGATCTCGCTGATGATACAGTAAACCCCAAATCGAATTGCTTCGTGGAATTCCTCTCTCTGCCGGAGTGCCAACCAGCTATCATGCTGTTCTCTTACCTGCATAACGATAGAGGGCGTCTTAAGCGTTCCATGAAATGAAGCGAAAGCCACGACAACCATACTATGCAGTGGAGTGTAAGCTAGCCAATGAACACCCAGGTATCGACCACTACCGATCGTTGGGTCAGCAGGTGGACTTGTTTCTCTTGGTGTGACGGTGAAGTTTCCATTACATTCTGAGCCAATACCATAAAAACGAAAACACTAAAATATTGGTGGGCTGATAGTGCAGTTGCAAATACCGCAGTGAGCAAATGAATCTCCGAAATCCTAAGCATGGGCAGAGACACGGATTGAGCATAAACACACATAATTTCCTAATTCTTTTCCAACTTTTATATTTTCTTGTTGTAAGTTACACGAGGAAGTTGAAGATTGAATTTTTTTAGAAATCGTTCTACTCATTGATGCTCATCTTCAATACCGTGACAGTGGCATTTCAAGCTATAATAATTCTTGATGTGATTGTGAGCCATACAGGCTTGGATGAACAGAGAGTTCTCATCATAAGAATTGTGGTTAACTGCTTTGAACTCATCTCGTGGTATTTCACATCGACCTTAGTTTTCTTGATTGGATTGAACAGGCTAGCTATTCTGACGACGGGTCCTATTTCTTCGTTTTTCGCAGGAAGGTACGAATACCGTTACCATTCTTTTAGTGAGTTCGGCATTATCTTTTTTTTTCTTCTTGTTTGCTATAGAATAATAGTCTTCCAAATTGTTGACTAATTCTTTACACAGAAAATTGAATTTGCCATTCATTCAAATCATTCAACAGAATAAAAAAAAATACAGTTGACAACCATCCTTTATTTCACGCGCTGTCAGCCGAAAGATCTTCAGCTGCTGGTCCAGCGATCACGGATTACGCAAAGACTAATTGTCAGGTAGAAGAAAAGTCTGGCAATGTGAGTCAAGATGCGACTCTTCCCTGACTTGCGTGTCTCCTAGCTGTCTGTCTATTTGTTTTTCTATCTCTGTCTGTCCGTCTGTCTGTGTGTGTGTTCGTCTGTCTGTTTGTCTGTCGTTCTGTCTGTATGTTTGTTCCCTTTCTAACGACCCGGATCTCGAAACAAGGAAGGAGTACTGAGTAAGTATTGCCTAATTTATTCTTATACCCTTTGTTATCCTCAAGGGACACACTACAATTAAGTTTGGGCCCACCAAATCAAAGAGGAACACTTTCAAAAATGAGAGAAGAGCACCGACCGGGAGTTCAAAAAAGAGCAGTGAATAGACTTTCGTCATCAAACAGTTGCTAACACTTTTCGGACTGCCCTAATTCTCTTGAAAATGTGCGACAATGCTTAATCATCGAGTAGCCCTACTGTACAGGGTGGGCCAAAATTATGGCTACAGCGCGCGCTGACGCTCATAACGAATTTTTTCTAACGTCATAGCAATTCGTTCGCTTTCTTCTATTTCACAAGGTAGATTACATTACAACCTTCCTGATGATACCAAACTTTTGGTAGATTTTGAAAATAATGTAAGCGTAATTACCCCGTGAATAAATGGTCACTTTGCATTTACAAGCACTTTTGGCACGATGCATCTACAGACGACCTAGCGTAACAAGGCAGGG
This sequence comes from Haemonchus contortus, assembly GCA_000469685.2. NCBI lineage: Eukaryota > Metazoa > Nematoda > Chromadorea > Rhabditida > Trichostrongylidae > Haemonchus > Haemonchus contortus. Next base: position 43,730,797 of record LS997565.1, read on the forward strand.
GGTACATTCAACCATGAGACGCTTTTGGGAGTTGGGAACAATTACAGATAGGAGTGGTACTCCTAAAAGGCCTAACGATTATATTCAGTGGGAGTTTCAATGAAGCAGGGCGAAGGTCTGCGCACCAGCGAAATTCATTCTGAGCCCAAAATGACTGAATGAATGGATACTAGTTACTAAGTTTTCTGCGCGAAATCGTGAAGCATCATCTGCACTACAAGGCCTTCATACGATCAGAAAGTGATTTCCCCAGTGAGCAGACCAAAAAGAAGAGAAATGTTGGCTCACCAAAGCTGCCCCACCGCATACAAAGAATTGTCGTACGGAATCCTGTTCACCGGCGAAAAGATATCCGCGGTGATAAAGGTGCCCAGTGAGCAGGGCTACAAGATTGGTATAAAGCTGAAAGAAATGGAAGTGATGAAGCGCTAGGATCGCTGACTTTCTGCAATATTCTTTGCGAGCGTCACCGTCGAGGCAAAGCACAGATCATTTTTGTAAATAAGGAGTGAAAGTTGACTTGGAGACCTGTTTGATCTCTTCGTGCGCAATAGGACAACTTCGCGATTCAAACCGGACATACTATGAAGACGAAGCTCCTGACTGCAGATCAGAAAATGTCAATAAATTTTGTAAAAGGGGTTTCCTGACTTCACAACTTTCGATCAGTGACCACTCTGAAGCCCTGACCTAAGTCCTTTGAATGTCTCAGTGTGGTCGGCTTTTGAGATGAAAGCGTCCGTTAGCCCAAACAAGAAATGAAATAATCTCGGAAATGCTTTGCAAAAAGCCCGGATCAACTCGATGATCTTAGCTGCGTGCCACCGTCAATGCCATCCATCGTCATCTGTGGGGTTGGGTGGAAGCAGGAAGCAACAGATCCCAGTCTCAATGTACTATTTTGATAAGAGATTAGTGATAGACACATTAATGAAGTTGGTTTGCTTGTTTAGCTTTCTATTCGTTTTCGGGGATGTGATGTCTGTGTAATCATAATTTTGGACCACCCTGTACATACGATTAACGGTTAATATATGTTTATATATTTACTGATTCTTCAAGCAAAGTGAAGTAAAAGAAATAATAACGTGTAGCAAGATGCGGCGTGAATTATATTTATATATGTGTATATAAAATGCTGTGCTGTGATAACCATGAACAGTATTCAGTATAACAATAGGCGAAAGGAAATGGATCAATGCAGCTAGAATGCTATGTGACGCAACTTGAGTGATTTTCAGGAAAAACGTCCTATGGTTTTCCTTTATCCTTTTCGGCTTTTCCGCATTCGCTGGAATAGTTTCAAGTGGTATACTATCAAGTTTATCAGAACTGCTTGAAGTTCAACTTTTGAGCAAATTCATCCTTGACATTCTCGAAGCTTTTTCGGTCAGGCTCCCAAATCATGTCTATTGTTTTGATTAAATTCCCTTTAATCGGAAGCGCTCGTAGAAAATTGCAGTGTTGTAAAGTGGGATATGATTTTTGGGTGGGCAGAACCCTCGGCAGTTTATTTTTTGAGCAATTCTTCTGGCTTTTTTCCTAATATCAGAGCAGCACCAAGAAGACAGTTGAAAAATAATCGTCAGATAAATTAGATTTCCAAATAAGTGATTTATTACAGCCAGTGGACTTTTTTTTTGCTGCTCTACCTCTTTGCTCCTGCTTATTCTATATAGTGGCTTTCAAAAGAATACGATCCATTCGAAGATCGAGTATGGGCCTCGAAGTAACAGACAAATTCGAAAAGTCAATTCTGAAGCAAGGTTTCCTCATATGCATTTTTTATACGGTGAGTCCTTAGTAATAATTTATGACAGATAAATAAAATTCATTAAGTAAGAGGTTAACTACTTTGCTTTGCATGTACAAAGCCACAACAACAAGCTAATGTTGTCCTGAACACCCTTTACTTGGGGGGTGAGATTAGAAAGCCTCATTTCAGTTTGCATTGCCCAATATGCTTATGTGCCCTTTAAAATGACTTGGTTGACCAGCAGGTGTACAACCCAGTGCCTTTTAACCTCCCAAGCGAGTCTGGTACCAATTAGGTACCAATGCAGATCAGAACTTCGAGGCATCGATGACCCCGGAGGGATGGAATGGTTGGCCGAGCCGGACATCGATGCCTCGAAGTTCTGATCCGAACTCTGAACCATGCCTTCGTGATAGTGCACCGCTCGCTACTACACCATCTCAATTTTGTCTTATTTTTCAGATACCAGAAATGACGCTCGTCATCTCACAGTATGGTCTTGATGATTATGGTGAATTCTATTCACATTTTCAACTGATTTTTTATGCTTCTACGAATCTGCCACCAATCGGATTTCCTCTTATTGTGTTTATGTGCTCGAGGGAATTTCGAAAATTATTTCTAGTAGACTGTTTCAAGCTACTTCACCATACTCAAACCAATAACACCTCAGCCTCGCATCGAGGTGAGGTGCTTTAGTAGCAACCCCTCAAGACCAGTTCATGGGTGATGGGAGGAAGAATATGTCAAGAACAAACCACGATTGGCATGATGAACTTTACACCGCTGAATAGGAATGAAATAAAAATTTCTCCTATTTTTGCCCTGTTCCCTTCTCCTCTTACCCAGTTGCTTCTGTCCGTTTTTTTTTTTTCAAGTGAATAGTCTAGTATGGTTAGCATCAGAATTCCAGCCAAAACTTTTTCTTGTGTTTCAGTTTTCTTGCATAGGAGCCTGAAATGATTATTCCGAAGTGTTCATTAACTTATTTCAACTTCACTATGTGGCGGCATTCATTTTGCATTTTGCATTCTGAACGATTCTTCACGAAACTATAGAAGCCTCCGAACATTTTTTCTCGTAGATACCAGCACAAGAAGGTGTAAGGCACGTAGTAGTTCGTTAGGTGCACGTTGCTTGCACCTACTACATTACGAACTGTATTCAGTGCCGCCCTAGCATCAGGTTGGTCGGTAAGCAAGTGCCACTGAGAATGAGAGCTTTCAATTTAATAAAGAAATCTGTAATCTTGCTATTTCCATAGCATTGCATTGCCCTATGAATTTGTAATAAACGTTTGAAAGGTTTACGGTGAGCACCGTGGAGGTAATAGGATTGACTTGACGCAACCATACTTCAAAACTGCTTCAGAACTGAAGTCCCACCTTGCTTAGGTTCACCACCCATGTTAAGGATCTGCTTCCGAATTTTAATGAGTATTCACCTGATTTATCGTATGAATACTGCCTTAAGTAATTTTTCTTCTTCCCCATTGGAAGTCAATTACTCGACCTGCAATAAAATCGGTCGAATGATAGAGTTTTTGCCCGATAATGAGATGGTCGTAATGATTATAAGGCACGAGGCTAGTTTGTTGTGTATGCTTAACATTTCCTTCTTCACATTACCGTAGCTTTCCTGTTATTGGAATAACTTCATTCTAGCATTTATTCCGGTAGACATACGCCCACAGACGTTTTACCAGTATTCATTCCTTGAAAAACATGTCTGATTGAATCAGAGCCAACGTTTCCCAACAATAAAGCCTACTAAGGTGGGGCAGGGTGTTTTGCAAGATTTATGTTAGCCTGCTATGAAGATCAGCAAGATCAAGAATCGTTGAAGCAGCAGAGCCTTGTCTAACTGACGTTGTACTATAAAAACTCAAAGTGTTGTTAAACCAAACCCTAAGCTAGTATATGTCTTCACATCAACCTAATTACCGAGCTAATAATTTTGCATTTGTCACAACCGGGGCATTTTGACCACTTTCCTGAGCAGCACCCTATAGAAAGTCTATTTTCAAAGCACCTGAAAAAAAAATGAATCCACTACGAACTTCTTTAAGTAGTCAGTGAGTCCATAGTGACTTCTCCCTCTAGACCTCAGCAATTCAGAAGCACCCGATCAACAAGATGGTGTCAGTAAATCGTAAATGACTAAGGCGCACCTCATCAGTTGCGACGGCATTGGACGTGCTCCAAGGGAAAGCGGAAAATGGCTTGGGGATAGTGGAGTCCCCTATTCTTCACGTGCAGTCTTTTAAGCTACTACCACAGTACCATTGTAGGAAGGATGGGCCGCTATTGTGGATCGGCATTCACGGAACGAACTCTCGTAGATTCCTTCTACACGCTTCTCTTCCAGTGCCCCCGACTTTCACCTCGAATGCCTTCTTGTTGTCAGCATTGTATTGTATTACGTATTATGTGTTGTTTTTATAAATATGCTACGCTGTAGTCGCACCTTTCATTCGAAAAGGGCTATAAGAAAAATCTGTATTGCATTACGAAGGCTACGGCCTAAAAAACTTACACAATTCGATATTACTTATGTAGAACTGAATTGACTACATTTCTCATTCATGAGTGTATTGCAGAGCAATAATGTCCAGTCCAGATGTTATGACACACATAAAGCCTTTCTTAACGTCACCTCATTCAAAGAGTTCTAGGCTATTAGACAGAGGAACTCTTAACGTTGCCTCTATCAAAAGCTTATTTGTTGATATTGTTGTGCTTCTGGAATTAGGCCGGGCAGCACCAAGTGTGCGTGTCACGAACTGATGAGCACATCCCAAAAAAGGTTGACCTCTTGCTCATTATTTATTTTTTTATTGATGCTCATAGCTCGATGTAATAAATATCTCCTTATTTCTTAAAGACGGGAATTCTTCTGGCACAAACCAAAAAGCGCTACAAGTATAACAGTACTAAAAGGTTGCCAGCTGAATAAGTTCTCACGATATTCTTTTCGTCTCACCAACTCTCGCAAATAAAACTCCAAATGATCTTCAATTCTCCTTCTATACACTTCGTTGGCCCTTCATAGCAAAGGAAGCCGATTTTCTCACTCATTCAATGGGATGGTCTATAAAGTGCGAATAGTAACCAGCGTCACGCAAGGAAAACGAGAATAAATTGATTGTTCTAGACTTTTCAGGAAATCATGAATCTCCTTACTTACTTCCTTACTAGTCTGATAGACTTTGCTTTGAATTCAATGAATAAGTAAGTATGCCTTGCTTCATGAGTGGTGGTTAAAAATCAACGTTGATGAAGAAATATCAGAGAAAGAATTGATTTCTTCACTCGCAGCCGATGTTCGTCTCCACGATGAAGCTCAATTAGAAGTTGGTCTAGAACGGCCCTGAATTCGACCTTCCGGCTTCAAAATGGCCCTGATTTTACGAGGAAGAACCGATTTTTTCATTCGTGGCCATTATTTGTATCTGTGATGAAGCTCTATTGGAGCTCGGTCTCGGAATGGTCCTTATTCCGCCAAGCCCAGGACTGAATACCCTTCTCTAGATTTCAGCTGTTCAATATTTCTTTCAGAGCCTGGTTAACGAAGAATAAGCAAACGCTCAGTTTCTGATTATGAATGCGAAATGTACATTACGAGCACTACGATTATCTGAATGAATTTCTTGCAGTGGTATGCAGATTTGAACCGTTCGAAAAACGCGAAACTGCAGACGAAAATCTTACGGTAATCTGCTACAATTTTATTCTCGAAATAGCAATTTCACGAAGCAATGAGACAGCTGTTATTAGGAAAAACTGCTAATTATCTAAGCCGGGTGACGATTTTGCAAAAAACATCATTTCAAGAACTCAATTTCATTGTAGTAGTGGCAACGCACCCATTAGCTACAGTTTCCGCTATGACTCAGCTGCAGACATATTCTTCCGCCTAACGGACAATCAGATTAGAACTAAAAGGGCTATCATTACTATCACAACGATAATTACTATCACTAGTATTATCATTATTGAGACTGATGTCATTACTATTATCTATATTGCTATTGTTATAATTACTATCAAAATTAATACTATGATCACTAGGATTAATGTTGATGTTAAAATTTCATAAATAGTCAGGTGTTTAAAGAGTGTTTAAATGGTGTAGAAAATGTGGTCAATAATAACCATTAGTAAAATGATAATAAGTGATGATAAATAAAGATAATAATTCATAATTGATAGTTGATAAAACGCAGCAAATTTTTCATTTAATACCTACAGTATCTAACATCTCTCATAGCTTCCTATGTTTATATTTTCAAGAAGCTCTTCATAGCAGTCGCGCTTGCACGGTAATACTTATTATAATACTTATTATAATTCTTAGATTCGTCGTAATTGATATGCTCAATCAAAAGTAGAATTCAAAGAATATCTTCGCTACACACTGGGTTCGAGAAATTCCTAAATGCTGCTGGCAAGATGTGTCATTTATCCTTCTACTGCTTGACGCTCCGTTTAGCACCTCCATGAATCACAAGTATTTTTGCACATTCTAATTTTTCTATACATTTATTATCACTTGCTGAAATAAAACCTCATTAAAATCTCATCAGGCAGGGCTTTACATGGTAACCCCTTTTTCTTGGAACCCATATTCGAAAAGCTGCAAAGACAAACATCATTCATCGACATTTTACTGCAGTAGGCTTCCTGTCTTAGTTTCGCCATTGTTTGCAAAGATGAAGAGGATCCTGAGACCAATCAAACCCTGAATAATTCATTCGTTATTTCACAAATTATCTGACTTTGGCCCGTGAAGAAGAGGCTCTATTCCTGAAAATGAAGCGCCTTGAAACAAAATCTCTATTGTGTTTGCAATGTACTATGTTTAACCGTCAAATTCGTTATCTCATACTTTTCTTTATCCTCAACCTATAACCTTAATTTAAAGTTGTACAGTGAGTTCATTAAGATTTTCCCTTTGCAGACATTTCAGGATCCTCTCTCCCTCTTTATGCGCTACGATCCTGTCTTGACTCTTACCTCTTACCGATCCTTGAGAAGTTTTTGGGATTCATGCTCTCTTCTTTAGTCTCACTTGACCTCTAATCAGATTTTCAAGTAATGAGATTGCCCTCCATAATTATGTGGTACAAAGACAAGCCCTTTCAGCACTCAACCCTTTTACTTAAGGTTGATCTTCGGAAGGATTATAGATTTTGCGGAGTACACATGCGTATAGCTTTCCTGAACACATTCTTCTAGGAAACGTAAGCGCTTGAGCGAGTTTGGCTGGCTTCGGCAATTGAAAGAGTATGGAGAATTTCACTGTCAGCTACGGTTCTCCAGAAGGCTACAACAACTCTCAAGGTAAGCATCAAATAAAGTTATTGTCCAAAGCGTTGTACTTCTAACCATTTTCAGGCTATACACAAGATGAAGATGGTACATCGCCCCTTGTACAGGGGTTTTGGATTGGTCATTCCATAGTTGCCCTAACCGCATTTCTTCTCAACCTGGTCATGTCGACCATTCTTGTTCGCAGCCCTTTACTGGAGGTCTGCTCACAGAATCCTTAAAGCCGCAACTAAAAAAAGTTTGAAGCTAATTACCCGAAAATCATTACTTCATACAGGTAGAAAAATACTCAAAGAGGGACGGGGCACTTGGGAATCAGGTTGGAACTACGGTATCAGAACATTGCTATAACGATTCACCTAATGTGTGGGGACACAGATCGTTTTCAAATGCTGAAAACAGTTCACCTTGTAGATGCTCTTTTTTCGTTTTATTATATTTTATTTTTTTTTGGAATTCAGTGATTTCGAACCCTGGTTCCGCATAAATTTCAATTTGCCGTAGAAGAATGGCCTGACAAACAAGTAGCTCTTCTTAAAAGCCAGGCTATCAATCTTTGTCTATGGAAACGCATTTCGGCATTTTGGAATTCAGAAATTTTCTATTACACCCTTAGTAGGATCTGGAGGTGTATCGAACTGTTCACAACGTTGTGAACATAAGAATAAGGTCGTACTAGCCAAAATTCGAGAATTTCAGCTGGGAATTCATGCAGGAAAAGTGTATTTGTGCTGTACAGATGTTTTTTAGAAATCGTTCTACGCCCTGATGCTCATCTTCAACATTGTGACGGTGCTATTTCAAGTTATAATAATTCTCGATGTGATTGTGTCCCATGAAAGCTCTGATGACAAAATAGTGCTTCCAATTAGAATCCTGGCAAACTGCGTCCAGCTCACCTCGTGGTATTTCACATCAGCCTTAGTTTTCTTGATTGGTCTGAACAGGCTAGCAATTTTGACAACAAGCCCTATTTCCTCGATATTAGCGTCAAGGTAAGTTTAAATAAATTCTCTGTCTAAGTTGCCCCACCGTATCAAGGCTAGCATTAGCATGTTCTAAAAGCTGATTGGTAGAAAAGAACTTTTTGAATTTGATGGCCACTTCGTTGGATAAAGAACTGTGATACATTTTCGCATTTTTCCATCCCTTTATCAAAAAGAGCATTTCTTTCAAGAACTACTGTTTACATCAACACGTCTAGTTGGGAGGGGCGGTATAGTGCCAAATGACAAGCCATCGTCTTAGGGAATGAACGAATCTTGAACTGATACCTGCTCAGGTCAACCGATTGCTCCATTCCTCTAAGGTCTGTGATGTGGTGGAACACATCAAGGCTTCTATCTTCATTTACCTTAACAATAAGTCAACAGATCGGCATGATAAACAATTCACGAGGTGGTGTTTGCGAGTGCGAATTATAAGACTTCTCAGGACATCTGTAAATAAGCTGGGCTCAAGGTAAATGATGTAAGTCGAAGAAAGAATAAAGTCTTCGGGCGATGATCAATCCCGTCTAAGTAAGGGATGCGTCACTCCCAGACGAATTTAATACCAGTTAAGTGCGGGGTAAAGACTTGGTGGGCCTAGGCGATTATCGGCGAGATTCGAACCCGTGACCGTGCGTGTGAGAAAGCGGCATTTACCAGTTCATCACAGTTCACCTAACTAATGTAGAATGAGAGTTTCTGATGAACACATAATTAATCCATGCTAACTATGTGATTTTTAGGAAGAATGTCCTGTGGTGTTCCTTCATCCTTTTCGTTTTCTCGACAATTGCTGGAGTGCTTTTCAGTGGCATAATCATAGATATATCAGAAATACTTGGGGTAGCAAATGGCTTCGACTTCAGTAGATATGGAATTTTCTCGGTGAGAATTTTATACGGTGTCTATCATCCATAATTCAGCCATCTTTAAAAATAACCTTCAGAATTTTCAAAACATTTTTTTAGATATTTTTATTAGATAACAGTATACTTTGGCTTCTGTGGAACTATCCAAATTTCCAGATACATGAAGTCGTAGAGATAGTTACGAGCCTGACCTGGGAATCTGCCTAACATGGCTGATGATGAAGATTTCGATTCATTACATACACTGGTGTGCAAAACTTAGGGACGAAATGGATAATGTAACATAAAACATTGAGGACTGGGTGAAAATAAATGAAAAAGTGGGATTATATTGCCAGACCTATGACGGTTATGCACAGGGATCTAGATCCACTTTCGTGAAGGAATAGTTCAAATAAAGCGAGAAATATGGTTGCCTGCACAAATCGAGGCAGTTGATAGGTATGAAAATTTTTTTTTATGAATCAGCCAGTAGCTACCAAATACTATGGTGGTATCCTTGTATATATCATGTCCCGCAGACATCGTCTAAATGACGTGGCACGAGGAAGGGTCATCGGGAAACACGAAAAAGGTCGAACCATGCAGAGTGTAGCTCAGGAGCCTCATATCGCTCGCAGCGTTATTTCACGTGCATGGAGAGCATTCCCAACCACTGGTGCCGCTGCTCGAAGGGGAGGAGAAACTCGACCAAGACCAGCTACACCAAACGATGACCGCTACATTGTGCAGTAGGTAAAAAGGGATCCACGTAAATCAGCTTCTGTGATTGCAATGTCATTTACCAGGATTTTAAAGCAAGTTATCCCACGCACCACAGTGGCACGACGACTGCACGGTATCGATCTCGTCGCCCGACTACCACTGCGTAGTGTTCCTTTGACCCTCGCGAATCGGCGAGTCCGTTTAGGGTGGTGCCAGGAGCATAGCGAATGGACCGATGGGAAATGGGGCCGTTTGCTTCTTTCGGATGGGAGCAGATTCAGTCTGAGTAGTGATTCTGTACGCAGCTTCATGGCCAGAGGTGGGGCCACGCATATCTCCAAGAAACGTTGTGGAACTTAATCGTTTTGGGGGTCGAGGTGTTATGGTATGGGGAGGCATCATGCTTCGTAACCGTACTAAGCTCCAGATTTTGGAGCGCGGGACCCTTAACAGTTGGTGTTACTGTGAAAAGGAACCCCTCTCTAATGTGTGTCTTTTCAGTGCTGCAGTGAGCCCTGAATTCATTTTTATGGATAACAAGGCGCGACTGCATCGAACAGCTCAGGTGGAAGAGCTCTTGACACAAGAGGTTATCCAGCCAACGGAGTGACCTGCCCGTTCCCCCTACCTGAATCCCATCGAGCACGTGTAGGATGCACTGGGTAGAGGCATTGCAGCACGTCCAAATGCGTCACTGACCATCCAACAGTTGTCAATTGCGCTTATAGAGGAGTGGAATGCCCTACCACAATAACTCATTTCCAACCCCGTGGAAAGTATGGGATCGCATTGCAGAGCATTTACTGCTGCCCGGGGTGATCACACACCCCATTAGGAAACGAGTCACTTTTATTGAAGTACTAGGATGAGTTGTGAGGAACCATGTGTAATCGGTACCTTTCAGTGAAAATGTCTTATTTGCTCTCCCTATTTCAATTTTCTGCCAGTTGCTTCCTGTGCAGAACCGTAATGATCCTCTATTGGTACGGTATAAGTTTCATCGAGCTCTGCCGTCTGGCAGATGTACAGTAATCGAAAGTTGCTTTCGTCCCTAAGTTTTGCACACCAGTGTATTATTTTTACATGATTTCCATTTGAATTTGTGAGCGGCGTAAATTTTTTGACGGTGTTCTCGCCTCAAGAATAAAAATATAATCATAATATAAATAATAAAAATAAAATTACAGTTATATCATGAAAAATAACCATAAAATAAAAACAATAGTTCGCATATTACCAAGAAAGTCTGCAGATTTGATGAAGGCATATTATCATTGAATAACTGAATAAATAGTTATTTACAGGCAGTAGACTGCTTTTTCGCTTCTCTACCCCTTTGTTCTTGCTTATTCTATTTGGCAGCATTCAAAAAAGTACGATCTATCAGAGGATCCAGCACAGCTTCGGTAGCGACGGATAAGGCCGAAACTACGATAATGAAACAAGGTTTTCTTATCTGCATCTTCTTTATGGTTAGTCCCACGTACTCGCTATTGGATACGTACTCCAGACAGACACTGTTCTAGATTAGTCATATTTTTTATAGGTTCAGTTTTAGGACCGATGCTGATCGTTGAAAGACGTTGCTTTGCAACCTAGATATTGCCTACACACCTCCTACAGCTTGAGATTCTTTTTGGCCTTTTTCTCGCTTCCTATGTGCGAATTTTCATCAACACTTTCACCTTTTAACCCAGTAAAGAATCATGGAATCAGTGCCAAGTACACATTCTAATCCCACCATGACTGCTACCCTCCTCGAACACTACGGATCGATTCCATTGTACTGTTTTGTTCTGTTTAGAGGCTAGAAGGTTCAAGCTCACAGCTCATTTTTAGTAATAAGATCGATTATGGCCGGAGTCGTTCTGATTTCAAATTATTTTTCAGATTCCGGAAATAGCTCTTCTCACATCGCGATATGGGTTTGATTTCTATTCAGACTTTTATTTCATTTTCGGAATGATATTCGACATCACCACTAACTTACCACCAATAGGATTTCCTATTATTGTGTTTATGTGCTCAAAAGAATTTCGAAAACTGTTTCGAGTAAATTGTTCCAAACAAATGCTCCAAATTCATGCCATAAAAACTTCGCCACATCGAGGTTAGTGGTACAGTTTGTTGTTATCGTTTTGATTGTCTAGGATCATTTTCGCATCGGTTGAAAAGTAATATGATATGCCATAACAGTGTAAAAACGAAAATCCAAGTAAGCCTAACAGAAATTGGACTCTTCCCATACTCAAGTTGTTTGTTCCATTACACCTTTTCGCTTTTCCAAACAAATTGTGCAAGAGAATGACAAAAACTCTGAAGTCTTGAACCGCCGATCAATTTGGTTTGAAGGATGCGCCCACGCCCTAGATTTCCATTCAGAATCGTAGTAGCGTAATGTACATAAGTGGCCTATACGATGGCCTTTGGTAGCCGGCCGATGTACAAATCAGTGCTCTTTATCCTCCCGGACGAGTTCGGTAAAACTGAACCGACCCCGGAGGGGTAAAAGGCTTCCTTAGCGGGATATCGATCCGGGATTCGAAGGCAAGACCATGCGTGTGTGAAGTGCACCACTTGCCACTGCAGCATCCCAACCAAGAAAATTCGAAAAATTTCCTCATTTTCAGTTTTTACTAAAGTGATGGGAGACCGGAAGTGATCATTCCAAGATACTCTATATGCTCCAATTTCACTACAAACTCGGAAGCAGAGGTTGTAATTCTTTTCCTTTCTCGTTCTGTGTAATATTCTGAACATTTCTTGAAGTCATAGAAAACTGCTATATTCTCTTTGTAGGTACTACGAGAGAAGTGGGCATATGATAGATTTCCTCTATTTGCGATGCTGGCACCTGCTACAAATATTCAGAATGACATCATCAAGAAACTGAGCAGTTGGCTGACTGCGTGACAAGTATCGGCAAGGAGGAGAACCTCCGCTTCCGGAATTGACCCAATAAATTCGTCATTGCCACGACATTACTCTTCGAATTCATACCAAAAGCTTGAAAAGTTACAGATTTAACATCAGAAAGGTAACAAAATCATGACACAATCTCAGCCTAGATGTAGTACGGCATGTAACAGTACCTCAAAATTTGATAACCTAGTGAAAACGAAGCCATTATCCTAACATAGACATGAGGTCTCATTTATACTGGTCAAGGCATATAATGTGCGGTGAAAAGATCCGAAGCCACACGAACAAGTTCTGATCGTGGAATCCAATAGACGAAGCTGAAAACAAAGCGGTAGGGTCGATAAATTAACAAGGTACAGCCAGCAGTCCTTTACCGGCTTCTTCCCAGATGGATAGAACGAACTTCCATTCACCAGTACTGAAGAAGAATTAAGCCTAAAAATGCATATACCGTGGAAAAGTTATAATTAGGAGTACAAAAATAAAGCACGATCACAGCAATACAAGATAGATAGAGCCGTAGTAGACGAAAATGTGACTATTCATAATTAGGTGGTAGTAATTTTACCCGCACTCAAACTGCAAGGAGCAGTGGTCACGCCACAATTACCGTTTACTTCCACTGGGATTTCAGGTTTTATTCTTCGGTACAGCACACTGCTTAAGCACAAATGGAGGCCCTAAAAAACATTTATCTCATTAACTTCATTTTTATTTCAATCCGACAGCAATACAATGCATCTATTTTAAGAATGCTTTCCAGATGGGGTAACTTGCTAAAGTGAACTCATGACAGAACGCACTTTCCTATGAATCATTTTTCTCATCATTTCATAGCAAAACGTCCCATACGCGTAGACAAGTAACGCTGTCGTCTAACACTTCATCACATTCCTTGAGTATTCATTTGAAGACAGACAATTCGTTAGAAATGGATTTCAATGTATACTGCTTATTAAGCTCAGGCTAATGCTCCCATCAAGAGCCACAAAGATAGTTCCCTGTAATAGGAACTCCGAAGGAGACTAAAACATTGTCAAACACGATTTTGTCTGTCTATGCCCACATTTTGCTGTTACCATTCGCAATGAGTAAGAACATTTTTCTATGCACTCATTTTATGAAGTCTTCTAGGCACAATACCAACAAGTCCTTTTTCCTTTTATTGGGTTCTCTGATAGAACGTACCGTCACAAGATTCAAGTTTGCTAGCCAGTATTCGACACTTTGCTATCTTCGTAGGATTCGTGTGGTACTTCAAAAGTTAGAATATCCACGTGGCAGACTATAGTCCACTGCATGTCATCACGGGGTTTTTCTGTTGCTATTGCTTCAAAAAGGCATTCATTCGCCAGAAAAGGTGCAGCAGTCGGATTGGCAATGTGTAAGCGGTTTTAAAAGTGGAAGCTACTAGGAGGAGCCAAAATCTTCCACAAGACTGAGCGTCCCCAAGGCTGAACGGGCTATGAAAATTAGCCTATAGGGATCGAGTCAAAGAAATCCGTTACTGGCAAGTAAGTCTCATTGTCTCATTGCGTATGAGGAATTTTGAACGATTTTCAATTTTTATGTGGTTATGAGCTGTACAAAGTAAGAGACATCTCCATTGTTTCATTCGGAATCCTGGGCAACTGTATTGAACTCGGGATGCTTTACATCGGCCTTTCTTAATCGGACTGAATAGGCGAACAAATCGGGCGACAGGGGGGAAGTTACGATTATCATTGACCTTGTACAGTACAGTTTTAACCGGAAAAGCGATGCGTTGTTCGAATGTAAACTCCTTCAAGAAATTGCTCAACAACTGGCACCAGTCCTTCTCAGGTTGCGGCTGTTATGCATGTTCCAACATAGCCCCAAATAAGCAGTCCATAAGCTCTTGACCGAGATGTCGTGTTCTTGAGCAACTGCAAGTTTGGAATTTGGAGCTCAATAGAGAGCTTAATATATTCTAAGGCTCTTTGCAATCACCAAAACTCAATTTCTTTATATTTCTGCAGCAGATTCATGTAAATAGCATCTTCTATTAGACTGGACAAAGCTGAAAAGGGATCATAAGCTCCTCCTAGAGATATGGCCACAATTTTTCGAAGATAAAATGACAAGAATGACACAAGAAATAAAAGTATTCCATACAGCTAGAATGGGGGGCAATACTGCTTGAAACCCTGAGCACTCTACATCGAGGAGTCGTCTACTCTCCATTAACTTTTTGTTATTAACGACTTCTAAAGTCAGAGTGGCCTTTTGTTATTCGTGGATTTGGGTGTAGCCATGATTTGATAGAAAATGGAATTGCTACACATAAAAATTTACTGCTAACATTGATGACGTCAGCAAAGCAGGTGGAATATGATCAAGAAATTTTTAAACAAAGCTATATGTAGTAGGCAAGCAACACGTGAACAGCATCACAAAATTTTCAGCAACAGCCCATGTAGGGTTAACGATGTGAAAGACTTGGCAAAATGCACAACCTCAATATAAATGGCAGCTAATGAAGCACAGGAGAGCTGAAGATTACACATATATAAATATAAAATTATTAATTAATTAACTGCACAAACGGCTAGCATTGGAATGAGATAAGTTTTATATGGAGGAGAAAGAAATGCGATGTCAAGAAATGGATATTAGTTTAGATTACGTGGTGATATATGAAACCTAGTCAAAGACTGGAACGATTCTAATGTTTTTTCTTGAAACTACTTTTCTTCTTCCATATTTCATCAGAAATGACCTCCATCACAACGTTTTCCCGCTAATGCTACGAGCCAACGAACGTGAGTACATAGTTTTACCACTAACTCGCTGGCTAGGTAAAAGCGGAGGCTCCTGAGAGTCGAGAGAATGCGTTTTTAGTCCTAGAAAATTGCCCTTAAGAGAGCGTATTCGTCACGATTTCCGCCTTACACCGCAAGAGGATGGCAACCTCGATGAAGACACATTACACGAGCAATTAATCTTAGGACTCCGCGTGCTGCATGTTCTCTCGAGAAAAGGCTGCCGCAACTTTTTCGCCTGCGGATTGAGCCGTTCGACGTGGGATATTATTTTGAATGACTTCTTCGAAAGCAACGGAATGCTGCCTGACGTAGCAACAATGTTCTTCTCATCCTCCGTTGTAAACGAGAAAGAACCCGGCATCGCTTTCAGCGTGAACAAATCATAATTTGACTTGGACGGTGTTGTTGATGACAGAAACCATTCGCTACGGCTCCGCATTCGCCGGACTTGGTTCTCGTGAACCCACTCCAAATATGTGAACGACCGAGAAGAATCCCCTTCACAAGATGTCATAGGCCGCAACAGGTCCGATTCACATGACTCCAGATCTGCGGCACCTGTTTCATGGAGGACCTCTCCAATACTGCTACTTAAGCGATGACTTATAGAGGCAGCCAGGTTGATGGTTCTTCATAGGGACTCTCAGCCAGAACCACCGGTTTGCTTCCACTGCCTTGTGTGGTCCCTCAAACTTGGGTAATTAAACCTAATGTCAGATGGATTCTGTGGATGTGGATTCTAATGTCAGAGTAGGGCGGAGGTGGTGCAGTGGCAAGTGGTGCCCAATCACACACGCATGGTCACGGGTTCGAATCCCGGATCGACATCCGTCTAAACCAACCAAACCTTCCATCCCTCCGAGGTCGGTTAATTGGTACCAGACTCGTCTGAGAGGATAAAATCACTGACTTGTACATCGGCTGGCCAGCGCAATTCATTGTGTAGGCCACATACGCAATCAAAACGCCACTACGATACTGAATGGAAGTCGAATGCGTGGGCGCATTCCTCTGATGGGATCGATTAACGCCCCAAGGCTTTATCCTTTTTATCATTTAATGTGAGAGTGGGAGAGGGTAAGAGGAATGTTAGGAAGTTAAGTGAGTGATGTGGTCACGAAGTGCTGCTTACATATGTACGTATATACTGCTTTCATAGAGGATTTGGAATGTCGTAATCATCTGAGTTGATCAGAGATTCGAAGAAAGATCTAAACTTCTCAAGGCGAGTCTGTTGTTTTTATAGTCAAGGATATTTGCACACTTCATCCCTCATACAAAGTCATATATTAGAAGTTACTATAGTATAGCGCAAAGTGCAGGGTTCAGATAATTGTATAGTATGTGAAGTTATTTATCAGCTCTAGGCAGGACGCTGTTTCCGAATAGAATCGTTTTTGTAGATATCCACAAATCGTGAGTATGCCTAATACTGAGTCTAGTGCCTGGTCTTCGACGAAAGTTTAATTTTGTATAGTTTTTTTTTACTCGGTACAAGTAGTGAATACAAAGAAGTTTAATTACAATAGAAACAGTAGTTCACAATTTATAATCATTTACCTACATCAGTTTGGATTGGATGAGAGCAAATGCTAGTATGCAAGAGTCCATGAAATCGTGAATTACACACGTTTATTGCCTCGACTGCCCATTGAACTCCACATTCGAAGGATATCCATGAAAAAATAACCTTATTTCATAATAGATTAGCCTCGATATTATCAACTATAGCGGTGAGCACATGACTTCTATTCGGGGAATTAAATACTCAATAGCAATCCGTAATTGAATGACATAAGTCAAGTAATCTATTATGTTGGCGCATAAGCCTTCGTACATCTTTTCAATTTTATTTTTTTTTCTTCACAATAACTACCGTTAACAAATATATGCACCATCATTATCAACGACGTATTGCCATTTATCAGGCAGCTTGTGGATCCCGCTTGCATAGAATTCCTGTGGTTTCGAGGAGAAAAACTCGCCGATGCACGTCTCGAGTTGGTTCATATAATCAAACTTCTTATTCTTCAAATGATTTGATAGCGAAAGGAACAATCCGTTGGAGCCAGGACTGGTGAATAGGGTGGGTGGGTCAGAACTTGCCATCCCAAGCTTTAAAGTTTGAACTGTGTCTCCTTCGCAACGTGCGGGCGAGTACTGTGGTGGAGAAAGTAGACTTTCCGCTGCTTCTCTCGTAGACCTGCAGCAATCCGGTCCATAGTGTACGCTAGGCTCCAGTGCTGACAGCGGAGTTTGATGGCAGGAAGTCCCATGAGCGATTCTTTTCAACTGGGGTAGGAGTTACGGTCTGGAGGTCGGGATTCCACGCTCTACGCATCCAAGCAACTGGCGATTCCTCGCGTGGTTTACGTAGAGAAAGACTTCTCGTCGCTGGTGTTTAAGTCTTCCAGCCATGCGAAGGTGCGTCGGAAAGTCAACAAGTTCAGGCATGAATCCCTCTTCATTTAGGTGGTGACCACCCAGCTCGCAACTTATCTATATCTCCGAATCTCCATGTCTCTCCGAGGCTATGCAAATGGGCAGCTGCTGTATCATTATGGCTACGAGCTCCTGTTTCAGCTCGCAGGTACTACACCTGAAATCCTCTTCAATCAGCTTCAGGAGGTAGTGGTCATTAAGCTCAGCTAGTCTCCCAGATCGTGGTTTTTCGGTCCAGTCGAAGTGATCATTTTTGAACTGTGGTACCAATTTGTTGTGCTGTAAGAGACAATGCAGGGTCCTAGCGCATCACATATTTCTCCTGTCGCT
The DNA here is from genome assembly GCA_000469685.2 of Haemonchus contortus. Taxonomy (NCBI): domain Eukaryota; kingdom Metazoa; phylum Nematoda; class Chromadorea; order Rhabditida; family Trichostrongylidae; genus Haemonchus; species Haemonchus contortus. The sequence goes on from LS997565.1 coordinate 43,748,926, forward strand.
CAATTTGGATCAAGCTTTTTTCTGAACTTACAAAGCAAAGGCAGCTGACCCGCTTTGAGTCGAGAGCGATTCTTGCAGCCATAACCGTTGCGAAATGCTACGGCAGATATGCTGCGAAGAGGGCATTGACATGCACTAACACATGTTTCGCAATGAAGATGTCAAAGCTAGTCCCCAAAATTTCACAACATGGAAACCAAAAAGTTCAAAGACTTATGCGCCAACCTAATATAATTAGAAGGAGAACGCAGAGGTGGTGAAGTGGCAAATGGCGCCAGTCACACGCGCATGGTGAAGGCTTCAAAGTCCGGATTGATATCCGCCTAGGCAACCAAGCTTTCCATCCCAACGAGCTTGGCTAATTGGTACTAGACTTGTCCGAGAGGATAAAAGCACTAACTTGTACATTGGAAAGACCAGGTACCTTAGTATTTTATATGTAGTTCCACCTCAAGTCATTGCACAGGCCACATAGGCATTCAATACGCCCGTACGATTTTGAAAAAAAGTTGAATACAAAGTCCATCCCTAAAACAGTATAAACAACGCTCCATGACTTTTGTCTTTTTTTTTTTGAGAGTAAAATTAGCCTTTTCCTAATTCCTTATGAAATCGAACCGAGTGAGTTCCAGCATAACTACGAAGAACGTAAAACAAGTGCTGATCTAGCTTGAATTTTATTAATATCTATAATATTAGCCTGGCAACTATGTACTTGTATTTATCGAAAGTAAACGGAATTTTTTCTACAAAAAAAACATTTTCGTCAACACATATGTATATTATCTATAAAATACTAAGGTACCAGGTCTGCAATATAAATCCTTTTAAAAAAGCAATTTGTTACCTTTTAAGGTAAACGTTTGATGGAGAACCTAAAAAATACACAATTACTTACATACCAACGCTACAATATAAACTGATTTATTTCGTTAACGTTGTATATCACACATATATCACATATATTCCGTATCGTTTATTCAGTATATTCAACTCTAATGTCGCGCCCTTACAATTAGATAAGAGTTTCTAAAACAAGCTCCTCATTATGGTGTGAAACTTCAATTAGTAAATTAAGCTTTCTGCTTGATGAACTTATATATTAGCAGATTTGAGCCAACAACATTTGTTATTCGGCACAAAAGTGCAGGACGATATGTAAACTGTTAGTAATAGTACAAAGATCTGAATGTTATTATGCTCCCAACCTTCACCATTGACCAGACTATCAGCCCTCCACTGTGATAGCAAACTTCACATCGACATTTTTCTAGAAAGCTACTTGGCTGGTCGATCAAAAATTCTTACTGCTTGCACCCTTCCAATGCTTGAATCTATCGTGGGCGTGTAGTGCCTTCGTTGACAAATTTCGAAATTTGAGTCTGCTCTTGGAAGTGAATGAGACGTCCTATAATTCTAATATGTAACAGTTATCCAGTATCCAATTATTTTTAGTCTTTAATAGTTAATCATTCTCCCTTTTTCCTCCCCAAAATCCTCATTAACTCTTTATTTTGCTAAATTAATTCGAATATTCGGAAATGAAGTGGTGCCTTTGGTCTCAACTCTACACTCGAGACATTACTCAAGGAAAAACTTTCACTCCATATATAAGTGGACAGATTCCCTGAACTTTACGTACATATGCAGTGATTTATTTTTCAACTAAGCTTTAAAACTGTTTTCATTATGTCTGTAAGCACCTGTATTTGCATGAACAGCAGCATTTGCTACTGTTGCTGTTACTACTGTTAGAACTGTTTTTAATTTTATCATCCGAGTGATCAGTGGATATTTATATAAGCGTACACTTTGTCCTTGTCCCTTACTATAGTACCGCGGATTGCACGGGCAACCCAGAGCTCCTTGCTTTTTGCAGGGCAGCTTCGTTTACTTATGCTATAGGCCTAGGAAATAAGGTACCCCCCAATGGAGAACCTTGCTTGACCTCAATGGAAAACCCTACCGTTGCCTGTCCAAGGCTAGTGCGGAAAAAGTAAAGAATCTGAACTTTTCATCGTGTGTAGTGAACATGCTCTTTCGAAAAAGTCCAACACGAGTCCTTCAACGGATATCTTCCGAAAGCAAAGGTCAATTTTTCCATCTGGAATAACGATTTCAATTGGATCATGGAATTTACGCATCAAAATCATGTGTCACTACCCTCAAAGTTCAACATTTATTATACTTCTTAGGAGAATAGCACTGAGGACTCAATCATGAAGCTTTATTGGTGAGCTTTCGCTGTATTAACAGCTTCGTCAGACCTTAAAACTAACACACAAGTATACAACATGCGTCTCATAAACATAAAATTACTAACCAAGCTGATGACAGAAATTCGTGGAATTCTGTAATACAACATGAGCACGACTAGTACGTATTAAGAACACATCGAAGCGAACGGCTCATCCTGACAGCAGTCCCCAAGTAAATGAAAGCTACTAGAAATGTCTATAGTCAAGATCTCTCTATCGCAACCGCTATGATATTAATTTTGATGCCTCCTTTAGCTCATCCCTGTTGTTCATTTCTGGTGATAAACGCTTGATAGCGAGCGCTTCAAGCAGTTTTCTCCAATGGGGTATCCTTCGTGCGGTGTAATATGGATATTTTCAGTGAGATGGGTGCTTCTTGACGGTGGCACAGTACACGATGACGCGAGAACGCACTTCCTGGGTAGGATGATGGATTCCTCAGCGCCCGTATATGTTCATCCATCCGTTTGTGCAACGGATTCACCGACGCACTTCCGACCGCATCCTTCACATGTGACCAAATATACTGTTCCGCGTAGCTGACAAATTTTTTGATCAACACAGTATGAACAGTTAGTCCGGTCACATTTTTCTTCATAAATCCGTGATGATGTCAGCAAGCTTTTCAAATTCGCGGGTGGTCGAAGTATCAATCGATTTGGAAGACCTGACGACTTCACGACATCGTTCACCTTCTTTGCTACTCTTTCATTGACATACGGTGAAACTAGCGGTGTTCCTTCCTCAGCAAGGAAAGGACGCCATATTTTTGGTTGTTCCGTCGTAGCCGTTCTCTTCCAAAATGCTTGCAATTCTTCGATCCACCTCTCCTGACTCTCTAGTACAAGTACTTGTCTTCGTCGTGATAAGGTTCCTTATCATTTTGGCCTTCATGTACAATACAATGTATAGTACGTCGGTGAATCCAAGCGTCCGTTGCACAAACGGATGGATGAACATACACGAGCACTGAGGAATCCATCGTCCTACCCAGGAAGTGCGTTCTTGCGCCATCGTGTACTGTGCCACCGTCAAGAAGCACCCCCTCACCGAAAGTTGCTATATTACAGCGCACGAAGGATGCCCCATTGGAGAGCAAGCCGCTTGAAGCGCTAGCTATCAAGCGTTTATCACCAAAAATGAACAACAGGGATGAGCTGATGGAGGCATTAAAATAAATATCATAGCGGTTGCAATAAAGAGATCTTGGCTATAGTCGCATTTCTAGTAGCTTTCATTTACTTGGGGACTGCTGTCAGGGTGGGCCGTTCGCTTCGAAGTGTTCTTAATACTTACTAGTCGTGCTCATGTTGTATTACAGAATTCCACGAATTTCCGTCATCAGCCCCTGGTTAGTAATTTTATGTTTATGAGATGTTGTTTATGAGACGCATGTTGTATACTTGTGTGTTAGTTTTAAGGTCTGACGAAGCTGTTAATACAGCGAAAGCTCACCAATAAAGCCTCATGATTGAGTCCTCAGTGCTATTCTCCTAAGAAGACCTTACAAGAATGAGGCTCAAGGATAGCTCGATTCTAATAAGGCTCAAGGATAGCTCAATTCCATCGTATTTATTATACTGTTGCATCAAGGATAGGTATTGTACAGTCCGTGTCCAGGAAAAGGCCTATATCAAGTGAACATAACAGTATTATGCTCTCCGAATAGAATCTAAGATATGGCTGGGAATTGAATTTGTCTTGATCAGGTGAGAACAGAAGCCCTTGCCGGATAAAACGAAGATGGTCTTACCACAGTTCGTGCTGCTGCACATCATCGCATTAAAGACACTCAGGCCTCTGCTCCTCGGGAGATCGTAGTGAAGTACTGAGTCTTGACTTTCATAACTTCATGACACTACCGACTTCTCACTGGAAAGAGACCTAAAGCTGTTTGAAGATTCCAATCCAGAAAAGGCAGAGACCGATGCCCATTCGAAGAGAAGTCGAACAGGTGATGTACTTAATAAGCTTAATCAGTTCTAGAGCATCAAATGGTAGGTACCGAACCACGTATAATTGGATTCTGGCCGAGTAGAACATGAAGAACGGTCTAATCTGAACGCTGTCAGGAGCCAAACGAGCTAGACGCCAATCAGAAATTCGATGAAAGAACGACTTCGAGGAAGTACTAGGGCTCAAGAAGCAATCATCGGGCAAAACCAGCAGCCGTGGAAAAAAGCTTTCCCCACTGTGGTTAACAGCATAAGAAGAATCAACTAGTATGTCGAAGCAAGTAAGTAATACATAGAGTTATGAGAAACCACTTGTTAGAGAAAGTGCCTAGTCCAGCCTCAACTTCACTTATTGCAAATTTTAGTCTTTCTAAAATAAAACTGTATGGTTCAATCGCAACTTTAATTACCTCTTAACCTAGCCCTTATTAGAAAAAAAGGCTGTCTGAATTTTATTACATATATTACATTATTCTAGTGGCTAAACTATCAGATACTCGGTCTGTCAGCTTCTGCTCGTTCGATCTTTACGCCCTGAACTTACCACCAAACATAAAGAAGGGATCAAAACTCTACAGCCATTCTATGAAATACCTTTCATGCCCGCTTTTCCAGGGCTTCTACTTCTTTTTGAACTGTTATAAATTGTTATGAATCGTTGTTTATTTTTTCTCTCACTTTCTTAACGCTAAAATACTTCTCTGTGATATACGATCATGAGACTGCTCTTAATGATTATGAGGCATGAGAGAAAACTTGCAGGATATCTTTTTCTTGGCGTATCGTCGACGAGTTTTTGAAATTTCGTGATACATGAGAGACTATAAATCAAGGAAGCATAGACGTTTGATCGAGTATGCCAAGATCTTGGAAATAGAGAGAAATGGAAGTTGCAATCGCTGGCGAAGATCCTTCAGACGGCTTCGACTACGAATGTCAGCAAGGATTAGAGCTCTGGTCTGTTAGGCAGATTGAGGCATTTTGAATTATTTTCAGATGATGGGGAAGATGCTTCCTCATCAGTCATACGAGGCTTTTGGATTAGTCACACCATAGTTGCCGCTTCCGCATTCCTTCTCAACTTGGCTATGTTAATTCTTCTGCTTCGCAGCACACTGCTGAAGGTGCGTTTTTGAGGACGACCTAGCAAGGAAATTGAGAATTCAGAAGAGTACGATGAGAAACATTCAAAAGAACTGGGGTGTTGTCAGAAAGTTGGTGTCAACTACTGTTCCAAAGGGTCACTATAATGCATCCCAGGATCCATAACAGGAGTTTATTCAGGGAATAAGAGCAGTCAAACCTGCGAAGGATAATTTTCTTCTTCTTTTTGGAATTGAGATTCACTGACCTTCGATATTACATGAAACTTATAATGTTGTAGAAGCGGCGTATAGCAACCATTGAATGATACATCTTATAGTTCAGACGGGTGTATCTTCCGCCATTGGCCTAGCAGTGGATCTTGTAAATCTTTTATTACACTCTCTACTGGGTAAGATGCTTGGAACCGAAAAACAAAACACAAATCAAGTTCATGTGATAATTTAATACTACACCTTTGAATACCGCCAGTGAGCCTCGAGCCTTTTAGAGTGTTAACAGCATATACTTAAGTTTTTTTTCTTGAAACTTCAGAATTTAGCTAGGAATTACGTTTAAAAAATGGTAAACTGCTGCACAGATATTTTCAGAAACCATTCTACTCTTTGATGCTGGTCTTTAACGTGGTTGCGGTGATAATTCAAGCTATAATCATTCTTGATGTGATTGTGAGCCATGCAAGCTCCGGTGACCATACAGTTTATCCGATTAGAATTCTGTCCAACTGTTTTCAACTTGTATCATGGTATTTCACATCGGCCTTGGTTTTCTTGATTGGACTGAACAGGATAGCAATTCTGACAAAAGGTCCTCTCTCTTTACTGTTCACAGAAAGGTATGATTACGGTGTATGCAAAAACTATCCTTTTGTAACAAGGCTAGCAGTGGCATTTCGAGAGTTTTGTTTTTTTGAAAAGGAATAATGAAGGCCCGTCGCGAAATTCCGTAAAGCAGTAAAAAACGTCATCGAGAGACCCTATACCATACAAAACGGCATCCGATGGTAGAGACGAAAGCATGTGGTAGGGCAAGGCTGCCTCTCCTTTGGTAGGAGGACATTCCCTCAAACGAGCCTTGTCCTTAGCTTAGAATGCGCTAATTCAGACGCAATGTAGAGGAGGAGTGTGCAACTCAACGAGTGAAGAGCGAATTCAAAAGTGATCGGTAGGCGAACGGACAAGGGGACTGAATCAAATAGGCTGCCATCCCTTCACTCCCTCAACAACCTTTTAAGTTTGCCCCTTATTCTCGACTGCACTGTCATAAATTTGATAATTTTTATCGGTCGCTCTGCTTTTCCTTGCCTTCAAAAGTCTTATTATGAAAACTTTCAGAATTTAACAGAACATTAAAAGCATTCATTTCTCAAAGCTTTCTTCAGGTCCTGCTGAGAAGTATAATCAGTTTCACTCCCTTCGTACATAGATACTATCTAAAAAAATAGGATCAGAATCACAATCACGCCGTTAATGCTCACAAGACGTTCTCTTAGTTACCCGCAAATGTTAAAAAAAAGCTACCTAAAGGCACAGTTTACGAGAAAAATGGTTTCTGAGATCTCCCTCGAATACCCAGTGGCCCCAAAGAACAACAGGAAGGAGGCTGTCGGGTTTGAAACCTCAACAGCAACCTAGTGGGAACCCCGTTACAGGATCGCCCAGATTTCCTGCCTTTCGACAGATGTTGTATCACACGAGATTCGAGGTGATAAAGTTTGCAATGTTCGCTCCAGGACCCACACGCTCAGCACGCAGTCAGCTAATCGTCGGGTGAGGCGGTGGTTTCTTTCTATTCTATTATTCTTCCCATTCTTTTTGCTGCTGTTTCCTTATCTAGTTTTCTACCCAAAAGGATTTATCCACTGCTATTGTCTTGTGGATCAGGTAATTATTTTACACACTTGTAGGTGAAAATGTCGTTGGGGTGCCAGCGCCCTTTTGTGCTCTCCTTCTCCGATACCAGACCGCAAAGTGCTAGAGGTTGCAATAGGGGAGAGGATCCGAGGTGAATGAGACGATTGTTTGCTGGTTATCAACTAACTCTGCACTCTAGCGCGTCCTCTATGCACTCTGCCGGCTGGTGTCAGAGACGCAGAGCAGAGGTTTGCTTGCCCAACAGCTGCTTACACGCCGTTTTTTCACGTCCAACCCTCCGTTTTACTTCTTACTTGCACCCCCGTACTCCTTTTACACGCAATTTGTTGCACATTTTTCTTTTTTTTTGCACTATCCTAGACTGTATTCTTCATTACCCGTCAAAAACGGGGTATCCAAAAATTATCCTGAACTGTGCCTCCAAGGAGAATGATGTATTATAATCTTGTGAGGCCTCTGCTTCTGTTAACTAATGTGCTTCTTTGACGGAAAATCCATGCAAGATTTTTTAGCTGTTTGGTTCGAATGTTGGAAGCATTAGATTATTCCAACTAATCCAATATCCAAAAATCCTCAAGAAAGAAAAAACGAAGCACATTTGCTGCTTATTCACTATGAAAATCGCCTATGCAGCAGGAAACACGCCTATGTAGCATACACCGCACCTAGTGCTACATCGTACCTTGCAACCTTATTTGCACCACATGTCAATTTTGTGATGGTTAGTCATTATCGACTCATAGTCGGCTCACTAGAAGGACACTCAGTAGAAAAATGTGGCTACACACAAATAGTTGTTGCAAAAATTCACCCAACTGAAATAAATTTTTAGAGAGAGACTTTTGTGGATTTCCTTGATCCTTTTCACCTCTTCGACAATTGCTGGTGCCCTCCCGAGTGGTGCCATGTCAAATCTGTTAAATTTGTATGATGTCAAAATTGGAAGCGAATTTATATTCAAACATGGCGATTTGTTCTCGGTAAGATTCTCAATCGAAGTATAACGTTCGGATTAGTTCGGAGTATCTTTGGGATTCACTCAATTTTTTTCTGCAGCTGTTTCAAATACTACTTTTACTAGTGAACTTTTTTTCTTCCGGATTAATAAATATATGTTTGTGCAGTGGCAGGTGTAAAACGGTCACAAATTCAGCACAACTTGACTGAGTATTATAAACAACTTATATGATTTTTCTGATAATTCCAGTTCGATGCTTTTCTGAATTGCTACCATTTTGCTGCAGTACTCGGTCCGAAAGTCTCATAAGTTCGGTTGGTTTAAGGCTCCGGCCTCGCATAGGTCACAATTGTGCTTTACGGCACCACGCTACTGAGAGATAAATTAAGTACTAAGCAAATGAATATCTAATTACATAATCATCCATTTGGTAAATGATCGATTGCAGGCAATGGACTGCTTTTTCGCAGCTCTTCCTCTTTGTTCTTGCTCGTTCTATGTAGCAGCATTCAAAAAATTACGTTCTATAAGAAGATCAGGTACACTTTCTGTTGTAATGGACAGAGCAGAAAGTAGTGTGCTGAAGCAAGGCTTCCTTATTTGCATCCTTTTCACAGTAAGTCCTTTATAACATTTTTTGCTTAAGATAGCTAAAACCTTGGATTTATAATGTTACCGTGCTCGTAGCCAGAAGCCTCTGCGTATGACTCATCTGATCATGAATTAGGTTTTCGAGGGTACAATTTGCTGTGCTTGAAGGTTGCTTCAGAGTTCCTATTGGAGAAGACTGCTGCTTTCTCGAAGGTCGCGTGGTGCATTGTTGAGATGGAAATCAGCTTGGATAACTACTGTAAAAGAATGCGATACATGGACATAGCAGGTCAAAAAAAAGTGCGCAAAGGGAGCTCTAGGACTCATTTCGTCGCCTAGTGTCGTCCAGTACTGCTTCAGGAAGGATGTAACTACAAGCGTTGTAGATGTTAGTATTCCGATGAACAAAGCGCGTTTGTTGTGGATGCGGTCTACTGATCCAAACTAACGGGCAACACACCCTGATCTGCAGCAACAAGAATCTTGTCCGTAATACCTTCGTGCTACCTCAGGAAGAACACGTCAACTACTTGGGCCCTTCATAGCGACATTTCTGCTAATTTTCTCAATCTCACCTTCGATGATGAACTGTTGCGCATGCACACTACTGCACTGTATGGTCATAACGATACGCGAACTTGATGGCACGAAATGGTCGTCTCGAGTTGGATTGCGGGGAAAAAATCGGATTGACACCCCTATTAACAAGGAGACACGGAGAAGCTAAGCTAGGCTAAGTAATAGAGAGTTATTGCAGCTTTCACTTTGAAGAGCTCTCCCATCGTTTCACATTTTAAGTAGCTACAGTGATGAGTTTAGTCACAGCAAGAGGACGTTCTTATTGCGAAATACAATATTTATTTCAGATTCCACAAGTGTCGTTCCTCATCTCGCGATATGTTTTTGATTTCAATGCGAAATTTTATTTACTTTCTCATGCGATCTTCTACATTTCCACAAACTTTCCACCAATTGGATTTCCTGTTATCGTTCTTCTATGCTCAAAAGAAATGCGGAAGTTGTTGCGATTTGGTTGCTTTAAGCAACACCACCGCGTTCAACCCATGAACCCTGAAGCCTTCATTGCAATATAGAAGTAAGCGCTACACTTTATTACGACTATGATCCCCTTTGTCTAGCATCACTTATAAGAAGCAGACGAAAAGATTGACAACTATCAAGGAATCTCATTCTTTTCCAGTTTACACCTACTTGATGGGAAGACCGCTGGTCATTAACCCAGTACACTTGTTAAGCTTCATTTCCACTATAGAATAGGCTGCATGACTTGTTTGTTTCGTGCTGTGTTCCTTTCTAATTTAGGTTTAAAGAAACTCAGCTTTTCAGAATCTTTTGTTAAATTGAAGAGAACTTTTTACTATTAGTCAACTCTTCTGTGCCTTTATTGGTGGAATCTTTATTCGCCTGACATTTCGACTAACTCGTCGTTATCGAAGGCCTGAAAGCCTATCTCAACTTTAGAGTGTTACCTATCGCGCTTGACGTAGACCAGCTCTTAACTAAAGAAGAATGTTGTCGCCGCCTTCTGTCGGAAGAAATATGGAGAAGGTGAATCGAAACGCCTGTGTGATCTTATCCGTTCTGACGCCAAGGCCACGCTCTGCGCCAAGTACGATTCCCTGAGGGACGCACAACGGGTAAGAAATTCTGAAAACGATCACTCCTCGTCCAATTTTAACCGATCCGAACAACAAAGCTCGCACCAGCCGAACATATCTAGAACAGCAAGAGTCACCGTTGTAGGCGATGCACAAATTTCGTCGAAAGCTGTGGATTTCCTGAGTTTGGGGCCATCGTTCTCATTGACGCAAACGATCAACCCGCTTACCGTTCGTAAAATTGTATGCGGTTTGCAAAAGTTCAGGGACCAACTGAGAACGAAAGCGCGACGCGACTCCCAGGGACAGGTGGTTGAAGGGCTAGAGCATACTATTCCAACACCTATTCCATTCCCGCATTCATTTTATAAAGAATCTGATCCCTTCCCGGAAGCAGAAATTAAGTTCCGAATCTTTTCAGCAGGAGTTTTTAACGCGCTTGATAAATTCAAGCGCGAAAAGCGCTCCAACCTGACACGCGAGCAATGGGAAGGGTTCAACGAAATCCGGGAAAGAATATGAAGTACGCCTTTCTGTCAGCGACAAAGGTGGAGACTTTGTGATATTACCTCAGTCTTTAGACAGGAGAACTCCATCTAGCAGACACAACAGTCTACCGCAACACGACAGAAAAAACCTTGCTTATGCAAGCACACAAATTAAACACCTTGTGGGTCAAAGTAGGAAGATGGCAAAACGGGATGAGAGACTCATTAGAAGGCTGAAGCTGGAAAACCCCACGTGCCCAGTATTTTCTAGCCTTATTAAAACTCATAAGTTGTTTGATGAAAACATGCAGTCACTGCTGCCGCAGGGTTACAAGATCAGGCCTATAATCAGTTGTGTTGATGGACCGACCGATCGCATTTCATGGTTCCTAAATAAAATCATCGGTCAACTCCTGGTCCATATACCATCACATCTGTCGAATACGGGACAGTTCTTGGATCGCTTACGTGCTTGCAGACTTCAACGCTACTGTGTTGTTGAGTCATTTGACGTGTCTGCGCTCTACACCAACGTTAGCAACGACGAGGCTTTGCAAGCAGTTTCAGAAATGCTTGACCAGCACGAAAGAAGTGTGTTGACGTTTGGATTGAGCAAGGCACAAATAGTGGCTCTCATCAAGGAGTGCTTGAACTGCAATATATTCAAGTGGTCCGGTAGATATGTCTCACAGATAAGAGGGCTTGACAGCGGCTAGCACCGGTTCTCGCTGTCTGCTTTATGAGTAGAATCGAACAACCAGTGCTGGCACGCTTACCCATAATGTACTGCCGCTACATTGACGACTGTTTCGTCATAACATCAACTCAGTCAGAAATGGATGAGTTGTTCAACATTCTAAACAGTCAGTCGCAGTACATCAAGCTAACTTGAGAAGTCCCGCACGAAGGCTGGTTACCCTTTCTGAACACACAGGTAAGGGTTACCAATGGAACATACAGTGTGAAATGGTATAGAGAAGAAAGCTCTAAGAATATCATCATTTATGCAATGTCGGCACACCCAAGAGCTGTCAAACGCATAGTATTACGAAACATGTACAGAACGGCTGTGGAGTGCGCACCGGTAACGAGGAGCGGGAAGAGTCCAGAAGGTTGGCATACCAAATAGCTAATCTCAGTGGATACACAACTCGGCAGCATGGCTCACAAAGCAGATCAAGGTCTTTTCCATAAGGAACTGAAGATAAGATGTATTCAATTACCATTCATATCAGATCGATTCAGCGCAGTTATTCAGCAATGCCTGGAAGAAAAGAGCGGATCTACCCAATGACTCTTCTTGGTTAACTCACCAAGAGAAAACATTAAACACCAGTTGGTTAAAATTCGTCTCTATGACCGGATTTGCATCATGGATAACTGCGTGATCTGCTCGTATGGAAAAGTAGGAGACTGTGCACAAAGAGCTTTGGTTTACCAGCTTCAGTGTTAAACTTGTGATGCTTGCTATATTGGAGAAACTGGGAGACAGCTATGCGCTCGTGTGAAAGATTATTAGCTAGCGAACGAAGGTCTTGCTCGATTGCGCCGCTTGGGAAGCACAGTAGGGAAGGTCATGCTGGTTGTGACTTTGACGTTAAGTGCACGTTTTTGGCCCACGAGGACAGTATTGGTGCCAGAAAAACTCTCGAGGCTTTCTGGATAACACACCGAAATCCGAGCATAAATAACAAGAATGAGTGCATCAACATAACTGGTGACCTCTTGCCTTACATCCCTCTGTGCGAGCTTTGATAGTGGACTGATACGCGTCACGTCACGATACTATAAATAGGTCGTGGTTGACCGGGCTGTCTCAATTGCTCTATCGTCACGAAGCTTGAGCAACTGTTCGGTATTGGTGGAATTGACGTGAGTGGCTTGTCGGAGTTTCTTATTGGTTGTAAGTTCATCAGCAACTAGTTATGAGCTGGTCTACGTCAGGCGCGATAGGTAACAATTTAAAGTTGCGATGCGCTTTCAGGCCTTCGATAACGACGAGCTAGTCGAAACGTCAGGCGAATAAAGATTCCACCATTAAAAACCTGTATGGCACAGAAGAGTTGACTAATAGTAAAACAGATGCCTAGGTTTAAAGAAAGACAAACATGGAGAGAACTTTTTGTTCCCTCTGCAGGTGCCATGACGTTCGTAAGAGGTTTTTCCACACACGTTGCTGACATCTAAATTATTACAAAATTACTTCCGAGTTGCCTGCTGGAATGAACTCGTTGAGAAATTGAGCAATTGGCCATTTGCTGAGCGAGCATTATTGAGAAGAGCAATGATTAATTTTCTGCATTTACTTCGAAGATTCCCCTTCAAACACATATCTAGCTTGTGAATATATTATCGCTGAAGCATTTAAGAGTGGAAATTGAAACGATAATTTCTATCTAATCAGTATCAAATTCGAAAGGACTTTTGAATTTATGCTGATTCAAGTATGTTGGGCCTTCTCAGGGACCTGAAACTAACTCTGTTTATATTTCCACGGCTCAAATGAGCACCAACTTTACATGTTCAGCCACCACCGATACCGTTAGCAGCCACGCTTCTAGAATATACCTAGAAAAAGTTTCAATCACAGCAGAATAAGTACGACTTTGGCACCGAGCGCAGCTAGACGTTGCGGATGTTAGGCCGAAGGCCGAAAAATGTTGGATGGGCGATGTAGAATACGGAGAAATATGACCAGGCAACCCACATCTCGCTTTGTTTGGCAAGCGAATACTGGTGGCAGAAATCAAACTGCAATTGTTGCTCAACCCGTCTTCCGCTTATCGATAAGACACCATGTTTTCGATAACTGCCTTTCTTTTGATTGGTCTTTTTTGTTTTTATGTTCAATAAACTTGATTGTTTGGTTGACTCTTTCTCTGTTTAGACGACCGGATTGAATTAATAGGAAGGATTGAAGGAAGTGGGCAGCGAGTGCAAATAGTCAAACGATTCCCTATCTCACAGATTAGGCTTTCCAATCTTCCATCGTGTTTCTGCGATACTCCTCGAGTACGAGATGAACTAATAGATTTGTCGTTGTCATGGCATTGCTCCTCGGAGATATGCCAAAATCTTGGAGAATTACAGGTCCCTCATCAAAAAAATTAATAAAGGCAAGACATTATCTCAAAACTGACGTAGCACTTACATACACACACTTAACAGTACCTCCAAATTTGATTATCTAGTGAAAGTGAATCCTTTACGTTAACATAGTCATGGTCACGTATTTACGCTGTCGAGGAAGCTGAAATCAAGCATATAGTGGATAATTTAACAAGCTTAAGAAGGAAATCTTTCACCTACACTGCTGTCCAGCAATATCTGGTCAACCGCAAAACCTTCTTCCCAGATGGATAGAACGAACTTCCATTCACCAGTACTTAAGAACAACTAAGCTAAAAAATGCACATACACTGGAAAAACTACAATCAGGAGTATAAAAATAAAGCACGATCACAGCAGTACAACATAGAGAGAACTGTAGTAAACGAAGTAGTGAGTGTTCATAATTCGATGGTCACAATTGTTCCCGCACGCAAACTGCAAGGTGCTGTGGTCACGCCACAATTACCATTCACTTCCACTGGGATTTCAGGTTTTATTCTTTGATACAGCACACAGCTTAATCACAAATGGAGGCCTTAAAAAGCATTTATCTCCTTAACTTCATTTTTATTTAAATCCGACAGCAATACAATGCATCTATTTTAAGAATGCTTTCCAGATAGGGTAACTTGCTAAAGTGAACTCATGACAGAACGCACTTTCTGTGAATCATTAGTCGTCCTCTTTTCATGACAAAATGTTCCATGCGCCTGATAAAGTAACACTGTCTAACATCTCTTCACACTTTTTGATTATTCATTCGAAGGCATACAATTCGTTAGAAATGGATTTCAATGTAGACTGCTTATTAAGCTCAGGCTAATGCTCCCATCAAGAGCCACAAAGATAGTTCCCTGTAACAGGAGCTCTGGAGGGGTCTAAACATTATCAACATTTGCCTTCCACTGCCCACAACTTGTTGTTACCATTCGCAATGAGTAAAGACTTTAACGCGCTCAATTTATGAAGTCTCCTGGGTTCAACACCAGTCAATCCTCTTTCCTTTCATTGGAACTCTTTGATAGAACGTATAGTTGTAAAGCACGATAGCTAGTTCGCTATCTTTATACTGAGTGAGTCTTCTAAATTTAGAATATCTACGTGTCAGGGTTTAATCCAATACATTTCAGCACGATGGTTTTCTATTGTTATTGCTACAAAACAGCACTCATTCTTGAGTAAAAGTGCAGTGGTATGATTGGCAATGACTAAGTGCTTCTAAAGTGGAAGCTGATAGGAACAGCCAAAATCTTCCCGAAGATCATGTGCGCTTTAAAAATTAGCCAGTGAAAGTTGAAACAGAGGGGTTCTCGCACTTTATGTGGTTGCGCGCTTTACAAAGTCAAAAACATCCCCATTATTGTAATCAGAATTCTGGTCGAATGTGTTGACCTCGAGGTGCTTCATATCGAACTCATCTTTCTTGATTTCCTTGATCAGACTGAATAGGCGAACAAGTCTGACTAAAGTACGAACAAACAAATTCCACCGCCCTCGTGATTTGTCGATGCGTTGTTTGAACATAAATTCCTTCGAGAAATTGCTCAACAACGTACAACAGTCCTTCTCAGGTCGCGGCTGATATGCGTGTATCGATCAAAATTCCAGTAGTTCTTGTCTAAGGTGAGGTGCTCTCAGCAATTGCAAGATCAGAATTTGTAACCTTACAGAGAGCTTGATATATTCTTAGAATAAATCTCTGCAATCAACGGAGTTTTATTTGTTATTGAACTTCTCTTGCAGATGCATGCATGTAGCATTTTCTTATAAATTGGACACAACTGATTGAAAAAGGGATACAAACTTTTCTTGGAGAGAAGCTCGATATAGCCACAATTCTTTGAAGATAAAATGACAAGAATGACCCAGTAGAGAAAAGTATATCATCCGCTAAAATCGGGGCAATACTGCTCAAAACCCCGAACACTCTACATGAGGAGCCGTATACACTCCATCAACTTTTTGTTATTAACTGATACTAATGTCAGAGTGACCTTTTGTTATTAATGGATTGTAATGTCAGAGTAGGAGAGGGTAAGAGGGATAGTAGAAAGGTAATTGAGTGATGTGGTCACTTGGCTTACATATGAATATACTGCTTTTCTAATCAGGAATTCGACGAAACTCTAAAAATTTTCAGGGCTAGCCTGAAGTTTCATAGTTAGGGTTATCTGCACTGTTACCCTTAGCGGTCTTATGCGAAGTCATATATTAGAAATTAAAATCGCACAGCCTGCAGGGTTCAGATACCTGTATATTCTCAACAGGGGGCTTGGGGTGGTGACCAGTCTCGTCCGATAATGCGCCCACGCATTCGACTTCCATTTAGAATCGTAGTAGTGTATTGAATGCGTATGTGGCCTATACAATGACCTGCTATGGCCAACCGATGTATTAGTCTAGTCCGTGCTTTTATCCTCCTACACGGATCTCGTACCAATTAATCGACTCCGGAGGGATGGAGGGCGTGGTTGACCCGGGTCGATATCGATCCGGGATTCGAACCCGTGATCGTGTGTGTGTGAAGTGCAACACCTGCCACTACACCGCCTCCGCACAAATGTATAGTAGGTGAAGTTATTTACCAGTTCTGCGCAGGATGCTGTCTACGGAATAAGTTGTCTTGAAAGCATCTTCAAATCTTGTGTATGCCTAGTACTGACTTGTTGACTGGTACAAGAGGTGAATACAAAGAAATTGCGATAAGCTTAGCACATACAATAACTCAAAATTCGTAATCATTGGCCTGTGTATATCCATTTGGGGTGGAGTGGACGAAGGGACGTGCTTGGATGATGCCAAGTATGCCGAGCCCGTTGAATTGTAGACTACACATGCTCATTGCCTCCACTGCTCAGTGAATCCAGATTTGAAGGATGTCCTTGAAAAAATACCCTATTATATGATAGAAAAAATTTAGCCTCGATAATAGCAACTGCGGCGATATGCGCAGGTGTTTTGTCTGACTTTTATATACTTAATAACAACAACCTGTAACTAAGTGTCAGATGGTTACGTGAATGAAATAATCTATAATATAATCAAAAGGAAAAAACTCGATGCAGCACTTGTGGCACATTGAGGGCCTTAATCGCAACTTGCCAGCAATTTGAGGTGGTGTAGTGTGAGCCCTATCCTACAAACATGGTCACAAGTTCAATTCTCGGGTAGATTTCCGCCCAGGCGGACCGAGCCTTTCATCCCTACGGGTCGATTAATACGCACCAGAGAATAAAAACACTGACTTGCACTTCAGCTGGCCACCGCAAGTCTCTGAGTCGACCACAGACGCATTCTTTACGCCACTACGATTTTGAATAGAAGTCGAATGTGTGGAGCATCCCCCCAATGGGATTGATTAATCCCATGACTCCATCCTTTTTCCTCTGAGAGTTGAATGAGCCACTTTTCAAACTCTTATAAAACCTATTCGCGAGGGTTTCAAAATGACTACGAAGAACGTAAAAGCAAGTTCCTATTTGGCTTGAATTTTATTTGTGTCTATTAGCCTGGCAACTATATTAATGCATTATCGGAAGCCAACGAGATTTCTTCTCTTTTCTACATCATCAACACATATATTGGGTTGTAGCATAAGTTTGTAGAGTTTTGCGTTAGAGTTATTTTACAACGATTTGTTTTGTTTTTTTTTTCAAAGTGTATATATTCATTGGAAAGAGCTCTTTCTCCTCTACAGAACTGTTATATTTGCTTTTTTTGATTGATTTAATTGTTCTTCTTTGTTGTGGCTCAGAAATGGAATACCCAGGATGAAAAAAAATCAGCATTTTTGACATTTGCTTTTCTTTGCTTTTCGTCGAAGTCAAAAAGCAGCCGAAGTCGTTCGGGACATATGCAATGAATGCGGGGAAGGTGTCTTAAGTGTGTCTACTGCACAAAAATAATTCGTAAATTTTAAAAATGGCGACTTTGACCTTGAGGACACGCCTCGGAACAGACGACCTGCAGAATTCGGCGAAGAGCATCTGAAGGCACTGTTGAAGGAAGATGGCCGCCAAACAACTCGTGAATTGGCTGAAAAAATGAACGTCAGTGCAATTTCAATTTCTTGCCACCCTCAATCGATTGGTTTTACTCAAAACTTCAGTGTTTAAATCTATCGTGAGCGTATCGCGCCTTCGTTGACAAAGTTCTAAATTTTATGTCGGCTTTTGAAAGTAAATGACACCCTCAGTAGGCCTAATATCGTACAGTTATATAATATCGAGTTATTTTAGGTATCCAGTAGTTGATTACTCTCTCTATTTCCTTTCTAGAATCCTCATTAACACTTCTTTCCCTGAATTGAACCAAATACTCGGAAATGAAGTGACGTACTCGCTCCGCTTTATTGTGAGCAATAATCAAAGAAAACTTCAGTTTCGTGTATGAGTTTCTCAAAAACTTTTCTGGTTTTCTAGATTTCAACGTACAAATACTGTGGTTTATTTCTTTACTAAGCCTACAAAACTGTTTTCAACTCGTCTGTAAACATCCACATTTGATAAACAGCAGCATTTGTTACTACCTCTGTTTCTCCCGGTTTCATCATCCGATTGATTTGTAAATTACCTATATAAGCGTACACTTTGCCTTCGCCCTTATCAGCACCGTGGACTGCGAGAAGAAGTCAGAGCTCTCAGGCTTTGCCTTACGGCAGCTCCATTCGTTTAGTTATGCTATGCGCCCAGGAAGTCAAGGACCCCGATGGAAAATCTTGCCAGGTTCGAATTTGAAATCCTGCTGTTGCCTGTCTTACGCTAGCACGAGGAAAGAGAAGGGTCTGAACCTTCTAACGTTGGAATAACTCAAGCTAGAAGAACGGTGTGTGAAATATATTCCAACCTGTTGCGTCATTTGAGGCTTACGCTGAGCTTGCGACGGAGAAGCAGAACTTTGGCTGGAAAGTGGAATTTATGTATTCTTTAAATCATGCTTAACTAACCTTAGAATCCAACAGTCATTGTACTTTTACATTAAGGATAAACGAAGTCCGATGGGCAGGAAAAGGCTGTATGTCAAGAGAAGATAAGAGTGTTCTGCCCTCCGAATAGAAATCACGATATGATAGGCACTTGAATTTGTCTTAAGCAGACGAGCGGCAGAGTGGACTAGGCCGATAGGGAGGCATCCCTTAGTTCGTTTATTGCGTCACATACATCCCAGTCTCTGACCCTCGGGAGACGGAAGCGAACTAATGAGTGTTGACTTTTTCCTCTGATTAGCCACTATCGACTTCACACTGGAAAGAGCCTAGAACTGTTTGTGATGATTTCAACTCAAAACTAGGTAGGTACATACTGATGCTAATTCCAAGAAGCGCTAAGACCGATGGTGTACTTGGCGCGCTGAATCAGGTCTAGAACATTAACTGGGTGGCCCCGAACAAGACTAGCAGCAGTGGAAAGAATTCTTCTCTCACTGTGGTCAACAGCACAGGAGGAATTAATCGGTAACTCGAAGCAAGTAGTGCGCCCTACACCAGATAATATTTAACATGCAGAAATCCATTCTCGAATGCTTTGCTGGATACGCTATCACAACAGTTTTTTTCAAAATCTTTTCTGCTACAGCTCTCCACTTCAAATAGTAAATCCAGCTTCACCATTTGGAATCCCCAATCCCCAACAGAATGTTTGAAGGAATTGTAAAATACTTACTATATGATGCCCATTATAAAGAGGCTAGGCAGATTTCGCTAGAAGAATTAGATACTGTTGTTTCTTATTTTTTCAAATATTACGGTAACTTAAGGAAACGTCAACATTAGCTGAATTGAGGTGCCATTAATCTCCTATTGTGAATCATGTTGAATCCTCAACCTCACCACTGAGCGTGAAGAATTCTTATTCAAATAGTTCAAATAACATGGGTGCATATAATTCATGTGCATGTATACGCGCCTGTTAGTCATTGGTGGAGCTAGTAACTTGACCCCCCGTTATCGATCACCCCAGGACTCAGTGGTTCTGGAAGGCCATGTTTTCTTGAGTCACACGAGTGCGTTCAACTCTAGATATATTGTATTGTAGTCATATTTAACATTATTAAGGCAAGCTCTGCTCCAGGTATGCTAAAAATTATAGTCGTTGGAAGAAACGTGTGCTTTCCTATTTACAGCAATGCAAGAATTCTTGTTTTTTTGGGATTATGACAAAAACTGTAAGCTCGTCAAAAATATCCAGAGCTATTAGTCCATATTGATTAGAAAATCAATGAGATAGTGAGTAAATCATGTCTTAACATGACTCAACACGTCAGAAGTCGACCGGCCGACGTTCTGTGACCGCGGTCATCCTGAGCAGCTATCAAATGGTTGGCCGAAACAACGCGTGCTCAAGCGGCCAAATGGCGCAGAGGGAGTGCTTGCGTCTTATGTTTGCTCTCGACTGGGCTCGGACCCACCATCGTGCACAGTGCTTGCAACGCTGAAACGACATCGTTAGCGAGCAATGTGCGCTCCTCTGTTCTAAATGAGATGGTTCTGAAAGTCAAGGCCCACAGTTCCCGCAAAATGGGGAGCTAGGAAACAATAAAAAGTACGGGTTTTGAACAAGCAAAACGTTAAGTTGCAAGCGATTTGCAGTGGGTTCAACTAGGTTTGGTACTCAAAGTCGAACAGCAGTTCTCACCGCATTGCCGTTTCTTTCTGCCAGTTGCATATCATTACGTGTCAATATGTGCGCTATTGAATAGGCACGCCAGTAGTGAAGGTGATGGGCCAATAGAGATCGAGGTGAGGGTCAATTAATGTTGACCACGTATCTGCGACTAGACCCGTAAGTAATCCTAGAATCACACAATCAAAACTTTCAAATTAGTGAAAAAAACTACTTTGTTTTTCACGAGATGAATCACCGAAAAAACTTCAAATTCTGTCATGAAGGACATCAAAACAGACACGACTCCTTAAATATGGGCCATACAAGCCTTCAAAAACTTAAAACGAAATCTCCAACTAAAGTGGAGGGCTTACGATAGTGTTATGAACGCAGTTAACACCCCAGGTTTCAGGAATCCTTCTTTGATCTTCGTGAAAATCAAGCTACAAAATTGGGGGAAATCAAAAATTTATCATATGACTTGGTCCCCGTGGGCACGACTGTCCCCATGGACTTCCGTTTCAAATAGATGACTGAAAAATAGTATAAAATATCCGAAATGGTGATTTGAACCACCGAAATAAGCTGAGATTGTTCAAATTATATCAAGAATGATATCAAAATGATCGGGATTCTCTGCTCTCCTCGAATATGGTGCCATTCATGCATTTTTAAAATTGAGAACAAAGTTTTCAGTTGAACTGGAGGGTTTACGATGCTGTTGTATCCGCAAGTAACACCTCAGGTGCTGGGAGACTCACTTTTCATTATTTCTAGAAATGAAGGCGTGAAATTCAAGAAGATCAGAATTTTATTATACGAATGGATTGCTCACGAGCAGTGCTTTCCGCTCATCCAACTTACAACTTGATTGGAGTATTTCAGAAAAAGTTATGGCGAAGCGACGGGTTGACCACAAATTAGTAGCAATATTGTACGCATCTCAGTTTTCTTGAAGAGAGACTCAGCATTAAAATTGATTTGGATCAAATTATGTTTTGTATCAATATTATGTCAAGCTGAAGCGACGTATTTTTGACCCGATACGTTGTGTTCTCATAGTTCAAGCACTTAATTTACGCCAAACATATAGAAGGGGTCAAAATTCCACAGTGAGGGTGTTCTTTTTTCTAGCAGACGAGTTGTTTCCTGCTACGCGGTTGTCTTTTCTACACGACCAAAGACGCGAGAATCCCTATAGCACCAACTATTGGATAAAAAACGTCTATCTAGTGTCATTAACGCGATTACGCGCAGGAAATAATGAGTGAACACTTCAAATTTCAGAGAATGAGAGAGAAAAGCTAATATGACGATCGATTGAAGGATGAATGTCCTGCTGTTTGCGTACTCCTCGTATATAGCATCGTTTCACCGCGCGATCGTGATTCCCCACGCGGGAACAGTGAGAAACCGTCGTACAGCCGGACTATCAGAAGCTCCTCCACGACTTTGGCAATTGTTATGCTCCACTGTTTATTTTTCCCCTCACACTCTTCATGCTGAAAGGCAACCGGATTGATTTTTCTGATGTCCGACAACGGGAATGCGCGTAATGATTATGAGTCCCGATACAAACCGTCCAGAATTTCATTTCTTAGAGCATCATCGAAGTTTTTTCTACATTTCGCGATACATGAAAGAGTATCTAGCGAAGAAGCATAGACGCCCAATAGAGTATGGCGAGACCTTGCAAATGGAAAAAAATGGAAGCTGCAATCGCTACCGATGATCCTTCATACGGCTCCGACTACGAATGTTAGTATAGGTTACAATTCTTTTCTTATTGGCAACGAGGCATCTTGAATCATTTTTAGATGACGGGGAAGATGTCTCGTCATCGCTTATACGAGGCTTTTGGATCTGTCACACCATAGTTGCCGCAACCGCATTTCTTCTCAACTTGGTTATGTTATTTCTTCTTCTTCGCAGCACACTGCTGAAGGTTTGTTTTTGAGGAGAAAGTGAGCAAGAAAATTGAGAATTTAGAAGAGTACATGAAGAAATATCTATCTAAAAAAGTAGGGTGCTGTAAGAAATTTGGTGTCAACTTCTGTCCAGAAAAGTCACTATGATGTTTCATCCATAGAACACATAATTGGAGTGTTAACAGCATACACTAGATTTTTTTCGGAAATTATAACTTAGCCAAGAATTACGTGACAGTGGTAGAACTGCTGCTCAGATGTTTTCAATGTTTTCAGAAGCCATTCTACTCTTTGATGCTGGTCTTTAACGTGGTTGCGGTGATAATTCAGACTATAATTATTCTTGATGTGATTGTGAGCCATGCAAGCTCTGGTGATCATACTGTTTATTTGATTAGAGTCCTGTCCAACTGTTTCGAATATGTATCATAGTATTTCACATCGGTCTTGGTTTTCCTGATTGGCTTGAACAGAATAGCGACTCTTACAAAATGTCCTCTCTCTTCGGTGCTCACAGAAAGGTATGAATATGTTATATGTAAGAATTATCCTTTTTTGTAGTGAGGCTAGCATCGGCATTTAGAAAGTTGTTTATTGAAAAATATTCACTTTTCAACCCAAGGACTGTTTTGTTTGCCGAAAAAACTACGACTTCTCATTCACTTCAACCAGTGATTGCAGCAGGCTTCATCAGACCAAAATTTCCTCCGGAGGTGAAAGCCTAAAAAAGTCTTGTGGCCTTGATCAATCCCCTAAGAGGGATCCCCGCATTCGACTTCTGTTCAGAATCCAAGTGGCGAACGCGTATGTTGCCTATACAATGGCTTGCGGTGGCCAGACAGTGTACAAGCCGGTGGTTTTTCTTCCCAGACGAGTCTGGCACCAATTAACCGACCCCGTAGGGATGAAAGGCTTGGTTGGCCTAGGCGGATATTCGATTCGATCCCGTGACCATGCGTGTGTGATACTTTTAAATTTACTGGAAAAAATTGCCTATGTAGCATATATTATGCTCATTGTTGTATTGCAGCACTGTTTTCTAGGATATCTAGCAGAAAAAAAAATGGCTAGACAGAAATAGGTTGCCTCAGAAATCCACCTAAACCTGATAATTTTTAGGAAGAAAGTTCTGTGGATTTCCTTGATCCTTTTCTTTTTTTCGATGATCGCTGGGGCCTTTTCAAGTGGCGCGATAGCAATTTTCTTAAAATTATTCGATGAAAAAGCTGGAAGTGAACTTTATTTCGAAAGTGCCGATGTTTCCTCGGTAAGCTACTCTAATCATAGCGTTTTGCATTGATTCATGTATCTCCAGAATTCAATTTCACGTATTTTGCTGGTGAGCTTTTCTTCCTTTTAGACTAAACACTCATTGAATCTTTTGAAATATTTACATATATGACTATTCTAATTGTTATGAATTGATGCTTTCTTGAACTGCTGCGATTTTGCGGCAGCCCTTGATCCGAAATTCTCGCAATTTAGGCTGGTTATTTTCAAGCTCTGGTCTTGAATAGAGTTTGTACCCATAATTGTGCTTGACGACACTACACAACACAATAGAGAGGCAAACCAACCACTGAGCAGATAAACAGCTAATTATATATGAATTTAATCAAAAAATGACTGATTGCAGGGAGTGGACTGCTTTTTCGCAGCTCTACCTATTTGTTCTTGTTCGTTCTATATAGCAGAAATCAAAAAAATACGATCTATGAGAAGATCCAGCACACCTTCTGTAGCGACGCACAGGGCAGAAAGTAGCGTGCTGAAGCAGAGCTTCCTCATTTGCATCCTTTTTACAGTAGGTCCTTCATAACACTTGTGTGCAATATTACTAAAACTTTGGATTTATTAAATAGCGCATGCCCACATCTGAGGGGGAAAGAGCTGCATAAGAATCGTGTTCATGAATTGCGTCACTGAAAGCACTATTTGCCATGGCCCAAAGCGGTTTCCGATGTTCCCAATGGAGAGAATCTTTGGCTTTTCAAATGTCACGTGGTGCATTGTCGAGTAGGAAATCAGCTTAGATAGGAAAAAAATGCTAGGAAAGTGTAGTGCTGACAAGTCTCGGTGGTGGTCCATTATCCCCGCAACCACCTATGGCACCAGAGCACGCTTGCAGTGTCTGCTGGGATTATCACAGATACTCGGTATGTTCACCTTTATTACTTGGAACAGTGATCGTCTCTCAGGGAGCACAACTTTCCGAATAGTCATTTGGAGCAAAGCAACACAACCACCCACTACAGACACGGTAATCTTCTAGAACTTCAATTCACGAAAACCTAAGAAGAAGTACACGACAGCTTCGCTACCACAGTGCAGATTTACAGGCCATGTTGAGCTGGTCTTCAGCTCTAACCCTTAAGAGCTCATCTAATGGTAGAGTATTCGGAAAATCCAATAGTCTAATCTGATCTAACCTTACTTCTTTATCATTAAAAATTATGCCCTTTGAAGAAGCACTGGTTAGTGAAGGATGCAGGGCCATTGCAGGCTAATGGATGGAGGGTGCAAAAATGTTTTCAAACCCTTTTTTTCGCTAGTACTACCCAAGGGAGGAAGCAATCAGTAGCGTTGTAGATGCTCACATTTTAGGGGACGAAACGTGTTTGATGTGAATGCAATCTCCAGGCTGATTGTCAACACATCCTGATCTAAAGCAACTAGGCTTCCGAAAGAACAAGTCAAAAGTTAAGGCCTATTATACCGAGATTACTGCTAGACTCTTTGTTCTCGTCGGCATCGATGACGAACTGCTGAACAGAACACTTCCACCCGTAACAAAGCGGACCTTGAAGTTCCGTGAACATGTATACAGTAACCGGACGACACACTCAAGCGCTTTCAACACCCATCACATTTACGAAGCATTAAAAAGGTATGTTAGTGAGGTCAAAGGGCTGGGTGGTGGGGCGCTAGGGGTTACTGTATCACATGTTCACGGGACTGGGAAACATGACTTATCCACCCATTGGGCCATAGGGGTATACGAGGTTGCCGTCGCAGATGAATCGCAGAATATTTCGATTTGACATCCCTGTAAACAAGGGATACCGTGTGCTCCAAGAGCTAACGGCCTGATATCATTGTATGATATCGTTCGTCAGAAAAGGTTGTAGTCAAAAGTTTAGGTACAGTAAGAGGACATTCACAATTCGGAATACAATATATTTCAGATTCCTCAAGTAACGCTCCTCATTTCACGATATGTTTTCGGTTTATATGAGGAGTTCTATTTATTCTCTATAACGATCTACTACATTTCCACAAACTTGCCACCGATTGGATTTCCTGTTATCGTTTTCATATGCTCAGAAGAAATTCGGAAGCTGTTGCGAATTGGTTGTTTTGCACAACATAACCATGTTCAACCCATGAACCATGAACCTTTTATTGTAACACAGAAGTGAGTGCTTTACTTCATTACGATTTTCTCAGCTATCTAGAACGATTTTAAACATACACGTGAAAAACATGATAACTATCAAAAATTCCCATTTTTTCCAGCCTTCACTGAAATAATGGGAAACCGGCAGCGACCATCTCAATCATATGTTTCATTTTCAATATAGAATAAGATGCATACTCGTTTGCTTCCTGCTGCCGTTTCCTTTTGATGCTAAGTGAAAATATTCAGGTATGCTGAAAAATCTCCTAGAAAAGGACAGAAAACTTTTATACTTCCTTTGTAGGATCATGAGAAGGTGTATGTTCGCAGTAGCAACGCACTTTGCTGGCACTCACTTTATTGCGAACCCAATTTAGAGTTTCTTGCTGTACATTACTCATCGAGAGCGAGCTTTATTGAGAGTGTAAGCCTCCACCTCAAGAAGAGGTCCCATATCTTTGCACTAGCCTCAAACATTGCCCTTCAAACGCATATTTAGATTGTGAATAAATTATCGATAAAGCTTGGAAGAACCGTTAACTTTGATCTAATTAGTACTCAATGCAAAAAGACTTCTGAATTTATGCTGATTCAAGTATGCTAGGCCGTCTCAGGGACCCGAAACAAACCTTGTTTATATTTCCACGGCTCAATGAGCCAGCAAATTTATAAATGTTTTCACCCACAACGATGCCGTTAGCAACCACGCTTCTAGAATATACGTAGGAAAGGTTATAATCTTAGCAGAATAAGCCCGACTCTGGAACCATAAAGGCAATGAGCGCGGTTAGACGTTACGGATGTTAGGTCAACGGAAAGGAGGAAGAAAAAACGTTGGATGGTAAGAAGAACGAAAAATGACCATGCAACCACATTCCGCTTTGTTTAACAAGCAGATACTGGTGACGGAATTTCCTCCTGATCTCCCATGTTCCCTTTCCGGCATGCTGCAGACCTTTTTAAGTTGTCTCACGGCTTGAAACTTTAAGTACGATACTAAACCCGTCTTCCCACTCATCGACAAGACACCAAATTTTCGTTGACTGCCTTTCTTTTGATTGCTTTTGATTTTTTCTTTCTGTTTGTTCTCTGTTTTTATGTTCAATAAACTTGATTGTTTTAAATGACTCTTTCTCTTTTATCGACGATCAGGACCGCATCAGGATTTAAGGAAGTGGGCAGCAAATGCAAATTCCCTATCTCTCTGATTACACTTTCCAATTTTCCATCGCGTTTCTGCTATACGCGACGAGTGGGAGATGATCCAATAATCTCGTCATTGCCATAGCATTGCTCCTCGGAGATGTGCCAAAATTTTGAAGAATTACAGGCTCCCCATCACAAAATTAATAAAGGCAAGACATGGTCTCAACAATGTCGTGGCACTTACATACACACATTCAACAGTGCCTCGTAATTTGATTACTTTGTGGAAGTGAAGCCTTTTCATTAACATAGTCATGGTCACGTATTTATGCTATCGAGGAATACAGTAGAGGAAGCTGAAATCAAGCATACAGTGGATAGTTTTACAAGCTCCAGTAGGCAATCTTTTACCGACACTGCTGACCAATAATGTCTGGTTAATCGCAACGCAAAACCTTCTTCCCAGATGGATAGAACGAACTTCCATTCACCAGTACTTAGGGGAATTAGGCTGAAAAATGCACATACCGTGGGAAAATTATAATCAGGAGTTTAAAAATAAAGCACGAAAGCACAGCAATACAAGATAGAGAGAGCGGTAGTAGACGAAGTGGTGACTGTTATAATCAGGTGTGTTGGGATGGCTATTGTTCCCGCTCCCAAACTGCAAGGAGCAGCGGTTACACCACAATTACCGTGTACTCTTACTGGGATTTCAGGTTTGTTTTTCGGTACAGCACACAGCTTAATCACAAATGGAGGCCTTAAAAAGCATTTATCTCCTTAACTTCATTTTTATTTAAATCCGACAGCAATACAATGCATTTAAGTACATACAATACAATATACAGTACAATAGTATATTGTACTATTGTACAATATACTATTGTACTAATAGTAACAATATAATATATAATATATATAACAATATAATAATATAATATAATAATATAATATAATATACAATATAGTACAATAGTATTTATAGTACAATACATTAAGCAATATTTTAAGGATGCTTTCCATATTGGGCAACTTGCAACAGCGATTTCATGACAGAACGCACTTTCTGTGAATCATTAGTCGTCATCATTCCATGGCGAAACAATTCATACGCCGAACAAGTAACGCTGTCTCACACTTCATCACATTTCTTGAGAATTCTATCGAGGGCAGACAATTCGTTAGAAATGGATTTCAATGTGTACATACGTGGTTGTGCACTTTACGAAAATAAAAACATCGCCATTATTGTAATCAGAATTCTGGTCGAATGTGTTGACCTCGAGGTGCTTCATATCGAACTCATCTTTCTTGATTTCCTTGATCAGACTGAATAGGCGAACAAGTCTTGACTAGAGTGGAGAAGAAACGAATACTACCACCCTCGTGAATTGTCAACCGGAAAAATCGATGCGTTGTTTGAACATAAATTCCTTCGAGAAATCGCTAAGCATTTGACACTAGTCCTTTTCAGTTCACGGCTGATGTGCGTGTATCGATATAACTTCCAATCAGGTTTATAGAATTTCTTGACTGGGGTGGGGTGTTCTGCAGCAATTGCAAGTTTGGAATTTGTAACCTCATAGAGAGCTTATTGTATTCTTGGAATAAATCTCTGCAATTAACAGAGCTTCATTTTTATTGAATTTTTGCTGCCGATACAGACAATTCACCTTTTCTTATAAGTTGTACAAGTGATTGAAAAGGAGATACAACTTCTCTTGCACCAAAGCTCGATATAGCCACAATTCTTCGAAGATAAAATGACAAGAATGATTCACTAGAGAAAAGTATATCATGCGCTACAATCAGGGCAATACTGCTCAAAACTCCCAACACTCTACGTCGAGGAGTCGTATTCTCTCCCCTAAGCTTTTGTTATTAACGGATACTAATTTTAGAGAGATCTTTTGTTGATTCCAAAAAGGGTAAGAGGAATGTTGGAAACGTAATTGAGGGGGTCACTTTACTTACCTATACATATACTACTTTCTAAATTAGGGATTCGAAGGAAGATCTAAAAATTTCCAGGGCGAGCATGAAGTTTTATAGTTAGGTATATCTGCACTGCCCCTCTCAACGATCTTATGCGAATATAGAGAGCGAGAGCAAACTCCAAGAGCAAACTTTGACTTCTATCCGCGCTCATGGGGGATATTTTGAAATGCGACTGTAGTATGTTATAGCACATAGTGTTAGCTAGCGTGCATAGAACTTCCATCGTCTTTCGCAGCTGAGAAGTTTCAAATATATTGCTATAAATCGGCGCCAATAATTTTGTGACACCTTGTATAAGCCAGTGCTTTTATCGTACCAGAAGAAGGCTTTGGTGGCCTGGGCGGATATTGATATGGGATTTGGACCGGTGATCGTCACTAGACCACCTCCGCTGAATTGTATGAGGTGAAGTTATCTGCCAGTTTTGAGCAGGATGCTGTTTCCAGAATATATTCGTCTCGAAAGCATCTTCAAATCTTGTGTATGCCTAGTACTGACTTGTTGACTGGTACAAGAGGTGAATACAAAGAAATTGCGATAAGTTCAAAACTCATAATAGTTCACAATTCGTATTCATTGACATACATCCATTTGGAGTCGCTAAATGAACGTGCTTGACTGATGCCAGATCTATTATATCGTAAACTGCACATGTTCATTGCCTCCATCCTCATTAAATTCACATTCGAAGGATGTTGTTGGGGAGAATTACCTTACCAGATAACAGAAAAAAAAATTTGCCCTCGATAATAGCAACTACAGCGGTGAGACCAGAATTTTTTCTGTGGAATTGAATACTCAATTACAATCTGTAATTTAGTGACTGTATGATGAAGTGAATGAAATAATCTATAATCAAAAGGGAAAAAGTTGAGGCAGCACCTGTGCACAGTGAAGGTCTGAATCGCAATTTGCCCGCAATATGAGGTGGTGCAGCGGCAAATTATGCCCTATCACAAACGCATGGTCAGGGGTTCAAAATCCGAATCGGTAACCGTCTAAGCCAATCGAGCCTTTCACCCTCCGGATTCGCTTATTTGATACCAGGCTCGTCACGGAGGAAGAGAGTCACTGTCTCATACAGGGTTTCGCAAAATTATGGGCGCTAAAATTAAGAAACTTCAAAGGTTAAAGTATTCTATCAAATTCCTTTAACCCGCTGCTAATTAGTTGCATGGGGATTTTCCTTGCAAAATACGTGATTAGTGGAGAGAAGCTCTCAATAGCTCTCGGATTGAGGAGACTCATTCGATGCCGCTTGCAATTGCTGAAGGGGAACTCTCCATATCCTTTACATTAGATGGAGGAGGCTCATTAAATGCCATTTGAATCATTGGCATGCGAGAGGTGGAAAGGCGTTATGAAACTACTTTGGATTTTCATGATAACCGTATAGGAAGCTATAAAACGATGTATAAAAGAAGGCTAAATCGGAGACAAACCAGGAAGAGGTAAAAAGGCCAATGTTTCTAAAGATAGGACGATTTAAATGGTCCGTCTGCCAGTCGGTCGTGATCCCGGGTGGTATATCGGAAGGAAGTCAACGGGTACGGCTTGTCCAAGTTATCGCGATAGAAGAATGTCATGTAGGATAGAAATGTCAATGCCATTCCTATCATATGAAGAAATCCCACCTCATTTCCGGTCACGACAGACAGTGTAGGGTGAAAAAAATGCAAAAGGTCGTTGATTCGCTCAAGTTGAGACACGCGTCCCTGCATTGTTTTCTCTAGCTCAAAAATTCTACCAAAAAACGATTGCTCAAAAAAGGACGTGCTTCGTATAGAATTATCGAAGGTAAAAATTATATAGAATTATCGGAAGTAAAATCTCCCACAAAAAATCACTATAAGAGCAGCAAAATAGTATTTTATGAGGGAGTCCCTGGCAAGGCTAGGACGCTTGTGGTTCCGTCGGTGCCAGCGTGAAGATTGAGAAAAATCTGTGCTAAAATTTCATGCTGAAGGACGCATTAAAGAACTAACCAAACTCCGCTTCCTGAAACAGCTCGTAGTTCTCCCAACAGGAAGGCACTCTAGCCCACAGAGCCGAGCATGCTGGGGTGGTGTCGATTTTAGCTGCCCGACTTCATTAGCAAAGAGGGTACCATTAAGCATTCCAGATCTTAACTTCCTTGAATACCCCGTATGGTCCCTGATCAGAAGAGAATTCCAGACCCATTTTGAAGCCCTAGAAAGGAAGGCCCAAAAAAGGCTGAAAAGAAGTGGAGAAGGATACCAACATGCGAGGTGATTGGAAGCAAACGTTGGGTCTGTATCAACGCTTATGGGGCTCATGGGGGATATTTTGAAATATGAATGTAGCATGTTATAGCGCATGATGTAAGCACACGTGCACATAGATTTCATTATCATTCTCAGCTGGGAAGCTCTAAATAAATTGCCATGAATTGGTGCCCCTAATTTCGGGACATCCTTTACATCGGCTGGCCACCGCAAGACATTGCATATGCCACATACGCATTCGATACGTCACCACGATTCTGATTGGAAGTCGAATGCATGAGCACATCCCTCCAACGTGAATGATTGACGCCCCAAGACTCCATCCATTATCATCTTTGAGTAAAACAAGACTCTCCATAAACTCTTATTGAATTCAATCAGGTGAGTCTCGGTATTGCTACGGAGAATGAAGAACTGAACTAGCTCAAATCAGAATCTATTAGCCTGGAATCCACGTAATTGCATTTATTGGAGAAGGATAAAACTCCTTTTTTGGAAAAAAAGAAAAATTCATCAAGCCATGTATTAACTATAAAATACTAAGAAGGCAAGGCACCCGACCTGGAATATAGATCGTTGTAAAAAAAATAATTAGTTACGTTTTGAGCTCAGTGTTTGGAGTATCTTGAAAGAAGCAGTCGCTCATTTACCAACCTAATGATATAAAATGATTTAGTTCAACTTACACCTCAACTTTACTGTTAGATAAGAGCTTCCGGAACGAGATCTACTTCACGATGCAATAGCTCTATTGATTTAGTGAAGCTTTCTACTTGATGAACCTCTATATTAGCAGAACTAAGCTAACAGCATTTATCACTCGTCAGAAAGATGCAGAACGACTGTTAGAGCTATAGAGGTCCGGAAACCAGTGCTCGCAGCCCTCCATAACGCCTATCATTAGAAGCATCGTGAGCTGCTCGGAAATCCCTTCTGTTTGTACACTTTCAATGTTGAAATTTATGCGTTAGCGTATCGCACCTTCGTTGACAAAGTTCCAAATTTTACGTCGGCTTCTAAAAGTAAATGAGACGCTCTATAAACCTAATATCGGACACTTATCTATCTATTTATCTAATATCTAGTTATTTTAGGTATCCAGTGGTTCATTATTCTCCTTATTTCCTCTCCAGAAACCTCATTAACACTTCTTTCATTAAATTAATCCACACATTCGGAAATGAAGTGGCGCCCCTTCACTGAACGCTTTACTGACTCAATAAAAAGGAAGAACTCTAATTCCGTACATAAAAGGACAGTTTTTCGTAGCATCTCGTACGTATGCTGTAATTGTTTTCTCTGCTACGCTGCAGAACTTTTTTCAACTTGTCTGTAATCAGCGACATTTGCATAAACAGCAGCATTTGCTACTACCTCTGTTCCTCCCGACTTTATCATCCGATGATCTGTAAATTATCTTTATAGGCGCTTTGTCCTTGCCGCTTACCAGTACTGCGGACTGCGAAAAGAACTCAAAGCTCTTGGGATTTTCCTTAAGGCAGCTTCGTTCATTTAATTATGCTATGTGCCCAGAAGTAAAATAGACTCCAATAGAAAATCTTGCTAGATTCCGATTTAAAACCCTGTTGTTGCCTGTCCTACGCTAATACAAGGAAAGGAGAAGTGTCTGAACATTTCACCGTCGGAATCCCCCAGGCTAGAAGAACGGTGAGTAAAGTATATTCAATGTTGCATCATTGAAAGCTTACTCAAAGCTTGCGACGGAGAACCAGGATTTTCTGACTGACTGGAACATGGAATTCACGCATTCTTTAAATCACGCTCAACTAACTCAACTAACCTTAGATCCAACAGCCATTATACTGTTACATTAAGTATAAACGATGTCTGATGGACAGAAAAAAGACGTACGAAGTGAGTGAGACAAAATGAAGATAAGTGTTCTGCTCGCCGAATAGAAATCACCATGTGTTGGACGATTGAATTCGTCGTCAACAGGTGAGCGGCTGAGCCCTCGGCGGATAGAACTAGGCCGATAGGAAGGCATCCCATAGTTCATTTTATCGCGTCACATACATTCCAGTCTCCAATCCTCGAAAGATGGAAGCGGAAGCGAAGTAATGAGTCTTGCCATTTTCCTGAGATTAGACCCTATCGACTTCACTCAGGTCCAGAATACTACCCGGTAGGTAGGTAGGTACCGCACAGCTCTAAATTTGGAGACTTGCCGAGTAGCAGTGAACATCACGAATGGTCTTGATGTGGACCCCGTTAGGAGCCAATCAAGCAAAACGCCAACTCAGAAACTAGTTGGGATGAAATTTCGGAGATTTCAATTTCATGAATCACTATGGACGAAAGAGCAATAATTGCGCAAGATTAGCAGCATTAGAAAGAATTCATCTCTCACTGTGATCAACAGCACAAGAGAAATTAACTGCTAATTAAGTGCTTAAACTTAAGCACTCTCCAAAGTAGAATTTACGGGAAACCATTAGTTAGAGAATGTGAATGGTCAAGAAGCAACTCCACTCACTACGTATCTCAGTCCTACCAAGGAGGAACTCAGCATTAACATTGGTATGAAGCAAATCATGTTTTATATTAATATTATGTCAGGCTGAATCACAGTATTTTTGACTTACAAATCTCTTTGTTCATAGTTCACGCACTAAATTTACGCCAAACATATAGAGGGGCTCAAAACTCTACAGCCAGTCTATCAAAAACTCCTCCATGGCCTCGATTTGTGTTGTACTCTATTGTTTGTTTTTTCTTCTCTCTTTCTTTATGCTAAAACACAAGTCAGATTGGTTTCTCTGATATACGATAACGGGATTACTCGTAATGATTATGAGGCACAATAAAAACCTTCAGGATATCTTTTTCTCAGCGCATCGTCGGAGATCTTTTGAAATTTCGTGATACATGAAAGAGTATGAAGCAAGGAAGCATGCCCGTCTGATTGAGTACGGCGAGAGATAAATGCAAATAGAGATAAATGGAAGCTGCGATCGCTAGCAGAGACCCTTCAGACGGCTTCGACTACGAATGTTAGCAAGGGTTAGAGCTCATGTCTGTTTGGAAGATCAACGCATTTTGAATTATTTACAGATGACGGGGATGACGGCTCGTTACCATTCATACAAGGCTTCTGGATTAGTCACACCATAGTTGCCGTAGCCGCATTTCTTCTCAACTTGATTATGCTATTTCTTCTTCTTCGCAGCACACTGCTGAAGGTTTGTTTTGAGGACGGTTCGAGCAAGGAAACTGAGAATTCAGACGAGTACAGTGAGAAACATTTAAAAGAACTGGGATGCTGCTAGAAATTTGGGGTCAACTGCTGTTTCAAAGGGTCACTATAATGCTCCACAATTCATAGAACACACAATTTATAATATTTAGGGAATAAGAGCAGTCAAACCTGCTGCGGGAATCATTTTTTCCTTTTTGAAATTTTAATTCCCTGACCTTCGGTATTGCATGAAATTTATAATATTGTAGAGGCGGCATATAGCAACCATTAAATATAACTTATAGTGCAGACGGGTGGATCTTCGGCCATTCGCCTAGCAGTGGATCTTGTAGACCTTTTATTACATTCTCTACCGGGTAAGATGCTTGGAACCGGAAAACAAAATATCAAATCAGGTTCATATGATAAATTTAGCACTCCAGCTTTAATTACCGTCAGTGGGTCTCGAGCCTTGTAGAGTGGTAACAGCGGATACATAGGTTTTTTTTTTCAAGACTTTAGAACTTAGCTAGGAATCACGTCAAAAAATGGTAAAAGTGCTGCACATATATTTTCAGAAACCATTCTACTCCTTGATGCTGGTCTTTAACGTGGTTGCGGTGATATTTCAAGCTATAATAATTCTTGATGTGATTTTGAGCCATGCAGGCTGCGATGATGATACTGTTTACCCGATTAGAGTTCTGTCGATCTGTTTTCAATTTGTATCGTGGTATTTCACATCGGCCTTGGTCTTTTTGATTGGCTTGAACAGGATAGCGACTCTTACAAAAGGTCCACTGTCTTCGGTGTTCACGGAAAGGTATGGACACTTTCTATATAAGCTTTATCTTTTCGTGGCTAGCAGTGGCATTTTGGAAGTTGTTTGTCGAAGAACAATCACTTTTCAGTCTACTGACTATTTCGTTTGTCGAAAAAGTTACTTTTCATTCAATCCAACCACTGACTAAAGCAAACTGTGTACATTGGAACAGAGTGTTCATCGGAGGTGAAAGTCTAATAAAGTCTTGTGACGTTGTTCAATCTTCGGTAGGGGTGTTTCTCCGCCATTCCGCTTCCATCCAGAACCATGTGGCGTATTAAACACGTACTATGCGGCATATGCAATGAATTGCGATTCCAGACGATGTACAGGTCAGGGCTTTTATTCTCCCAGACGAATCCTGTACCAATTAACCGACCCGGAGGGATGGAAGGCTCGGTAGGTCTTAGCGGATATCGATTCGAGTTCCGATCCCTCAACCATTCGTGTGTGCTAGTTTACCACTCGCCGCTACACCACCTCCGCCCTTGCTTCTGAATTTACTGGAGAAAATCGCCTATCTAGCCTATATCGTACTTACTGTTATATTGCAACACTATTTTCTAGGACGTCTAGCTGAAGAAAATGACTGAACAGAAAAAGGTTGCCTCAGAAATCCAACTTGATTAGATAATTTTCAGGAAGAAAGTTTTGTGGATTTCCCTGATACTTCTCGTTCTCTCGACAATTGCTGGTGCCCTTTCAAGTAGCGCGATAGCAGTTCTTTTGAAATTATTCGATGAACAAACTGGCAGCGAATTTCATTTCGCATATGTCAGTGTTTCCTCGGTAAGCTTCTCCGATCGAAATGTTTTGCATTGATTCAAGTATCTCTAGAGTTTACTTTCATGTATACCTAAGCTTGTTAAAATTATTTTACTAGTCTTTGTTTCTTTCAGAGTAAACAATTATATGATTTTGTAGTGACATTTGTGAACACGGTCGTAAACTTATACAATCTTATTGAATCTTTTGGAATATTTATATGACTATTCTGGTTGCTACGACTTGATGCTTCCTTGATTTTCTGCCGCAGCAATTGATCCAAAAGTCTCGCAAATTGGGTTTGTTATGTTCGAGGCTTCGGCCTTCAACAGAGTATGTGCCAATAATTGTGCTTGACGACACCACACTACATAGAAGTGAATAAATAAACAAAATAAAGAACTAATTCCAAATGAACCTATTCAATAAATGACTGATTGCAGGCAACAGACTGCTTCTTCGCAGCTCTACCTCTTTGCTCTTGCTCGTTCTATATAGCAGCTTTAAAAAAATTACGATCTATGAGAAGATTAAGTGCACCTTCTGTTGCGACGTACAGAGCAGAAAGTACTGTGCTGAAGCAAGGCTTTCTCATTTGCATCCTTTATATAGTAAGTCCTATATGAAACTTGTCTATTATATTACTGAAAACCTTGGAATTATGGATTTGTGGAATCACCCATGCCCACACCCGAGTTGGAAAGCGCTGCATGTAAATTATCTGTTCATGAAGAGTTTTGGCTTTTTGAATGTCACGTGGTGCATGGTTTAGTAAAAAATTAGCTTAGATAGGAAACAAAAATGCTCAAAAAGTATAATGGCGACAGGCCTCGGTGGTGGTCCGTTGGCCCAGCAACCAGCTATGGCACCAGGGAATGGGTGCAATGTCTGCTGGGATTATTACATATATTCCGTATGTTCACCATTTTTGATTGCAAGAGTGATTGCCTCTCGATAGGAGGAACCTTACCCCAGAGTAAATGGAGATTTACAGCTCGTGTTGTAATGACCTACAGCCAAACAAATCATGAAAACTTATTTCACGCTTGTGAGTTTTTTCGAAACTTCCTATTCAATAGAATTTGTAACCACTGAAGAAGTTCTGTAAAAGTATATGATGTAGGTACAATTTAGGCCGAGGAGAGAAGGGCGCAAAGAGGGCTCCAAACCTTCTTTGTCGCCTACTGTCGTTTAATAGTGCACATGGAAGGACTAATGAGCAGCATTGTAGAAGCTCACATTTTGGGGAACAAAGCGTGTTTGTTATGATTGCAGCTTGCTAGTTTGAGCTAATTGCCGATGGGAATGCTATATCACACGTTCGTGGGACGTCAAAACCTGACATGTCCATTCGTTGGGCCATAGTAGAGAGATTGCCTTCACAGGTGAATCACAGAAACATTCGATTCGACATCCCTGTGAACAAAGGAAACAGTTTGCTTTAAAAGCCGATGGTCTCATATCATTGCATGGTAGTCAGAAATAGTTGTAGTCAAAAGGTGGTCAGCAAGAAGAAGTTCACACTCCGAAATACAACATATTTCAGATTCCTCAAGTATCGCTCCTCATCTCGCGATATGTTATTGATTTCAATACGAGGTTTTATTTACTTTCTGAAGCGATCTCCTACATTTCCACAAACATACCACCAATTGGATTTCCTGTTATCGTTTTTCTATGCTCAAAGGAAATTCGGAAGTTGTTGCGATTTGACTGTTCTTACCAACGCTATCGTGTTCAACCCATAAACCCTGAACCCTTCATTGCAACATAGAAGTGAGTTCTATACCTCATTACGGAAATCTTCCTTTTTTTTAGTCTTCGCTGACATGATGGGAGACCGGCAGTGATCATTTCAGTCGTATGTTCCAATTTCACTACAGAGTAGGATGCATCCCCGCCCGTTTCATGCTGCTGTTTCTTTCTAAACGTGGATGAAAGAATTAAGATATTCTGAATAATCTTTCAGAAAATTACACAGAACTTTTAACTTCCCTTTGCAGGATCATGAGAAGGTGCACGTTCGCAGTAGGTTTCTCCACGCACGTTTAGTGTTGCTTACTGGACTGAACTCATCTAGAAACTGAACAACTGGCGGATTGCTGAGCGAGCTTTACCGAGAATGAGAATCTCCACTTCAAGAAATGATCTGTATTTGCTTCATTTGCCATAAACACTACCCTTCAAATGTATTGTTGAATTGTATAGGAATTCACCATATTTTTGGTTGACTGCCTCTCTTTTTTGAGTAGTCTTGATTGCTTTTTTCTGTTTCTTCCTCACTTTTACTTTTATTAGGCTTGATTGTTTGGAATAAGTACTCCTACATTATCCACGAACAAGACCGCATTGGCATCGAAGGAATTGGCCAGCAGATGCAAATAATTACAGTACTCCCTATTTCGCAGATGGTGCTTTCAAATTTACTATCGCATTTCTGCTACGCGGCAGGTGCGGCAAGTGCGGCGCGGTGTTCGGGGAGAAGACAACACACCCAGCAGATGCTCATCTCGCAAGTAATTCGAAGCGATGGCGGTAGTGGGTATGTGGACTTACGTACGTGCTTTGCCGCGAAATTTGCCGTGCGCTTCTTCAGACGCACGTAATGCACGTCTCCGGCGGTAGTGCGCGTCCGATCGTGCGCAATCAGTGTAGTTACGACCAAGTTGCTTAATAGAATAACATCAGGACGGGGAATGGAACGTTCACCAAATTCTGGATGTACGCGTCAAAATGCGCGGCGAAATTCAAGGTGATTTGAACGACTCTGGCGCCTATCATTGGGGCACAGGTTCTCAGTAGATTGGATAAGGAAGGCTAGCTGATACTACTTTTCTACCCTACACCAAATTTATGCCCCAGTGATAGGCGCCCGAGTCATTCTTATCACTACGAATTTCGCCGCGCAGTTTGCAACGTCCATCCAGAATTGGTGAATGTTCCATCCCTCTCACGACAGCTATTGTGTATCGTAAGTGCACAGCACAGTCAGAGTGAGACAGAAAACTCACCTCTTGGTGATTGTCAATCCTTTTCTTGAGTGCAATATGCATTCGACTACCATTTGGGATTGAACCAAAGAAAACATTTTGTCTATGCCAAGAAATCTCACAGCATTTTGTCCGTCATCCTCTCTCACGGTGACAGCGTGTAGTTCTACCCTATCGAAGAAGAGAAGGCGAGAGTTTCGCGGTGCATATCCTTCCTTTGAAAATATTAATCTTTTCGTTTATATCGCGGGAGTGATCACGATCGGGTGGGCGAGCCCGTTGATGGTGAAATGGGAGTTTGACTACCATAAAGCTATAGAAGAAGGTGGGCTAGCGGCTTTATTCGAGGCTAGTTTCCTTGTTCAAAATGGTCGACGAAGGAGACACTGAGTTCTCCTCGACTGAATTAACATTCCAACATTATGAACAGTTACGATTCTATGTATAAGTCGAATACCAGGGAACATTACAAGAAAATTCTGATTGTCGCCGAAGCATCCCCTTTTCCCTGCTCTCAAGTTATATCTTAACAGTGTATTCTCTCACAAAGTTCACAATCTGCCAAAACTGGCAGTGCTCTAGTCTGATATCGTGTATCATTTTTTATAGAAGAATTTTCATGGAACTTTGTCCCACCTTCCAATGTGGATGGAAATAATGCGATGTTCGAAAAACTGTAGGAAATATCTTGAATTTGGCTGGTATCTGTTGACGTTGTCAGAGATGGGCAACAAATCTTCTAGAACGATACCATAAGGGTGAAATGCAGCTGTTCTGTTTGTTGGTCTTGCATGGATTGACCAACCTTTTACCACCATGACAGCGTAGAGTGTCAACCTAGGAAAGAAGATGGAATTCAAGGAGATGATCAGTACGATTGCTCTTGCCAAATATTTTCAAACCAATTCATCGATCAGCAGCAGAAACCGCATATTTCGGCATCGTATTTCTCGGCAATTGTATGTTTAGTTATTTGGCCTAATCAGTTAAAACAAAGACAATTCATGCGTCAAAACGCTTCAGGATTGTCGTCTTACAAAGTATTCGGTCAGGTATGATGCTGCCGTAGCAGAAACATAAATCAACTGCTGGCTCATCTCCCATGCAGCACCTATATCCGGGACAGGGAACTAGACCTTGACGATATCCCACCTTCAAGGCTGCCTGCTCAGCTGACAAGGTGCTTTGAAGGAGAAGTACAAAGACGAGTTGAAATTACCAAACACCGGTGAAGCGGTGGCAGGCTTTCTGCAGGCAATCGCAGCTATTTGTAATAGCTCAACAGAGAGTTGAATACAATGCTGTTCTGACAGGGATTCGAATCCCTTTCTGTGAAAGACGATTTCCATGGGCATGCCAACTGCGATTTTGCCAGTAGAACAATTTCACCTGTTGCACTTCGTTCTATAATCTAGAGGCAGTTAGCATCCATTTTTCCCTCCCTGACTGTACTCCATCCATTTCTAAATTGAATGCATTCTAGAAATCGCTGACATCCCCAAAAGGCCTTCTTCCATACTACCTTTTTTTTTGACATGGCTCTTAGTTAGTTTGACATCATCATTTTCTTCTGGCAAGAGATGTATCTTATTTGTGCTGTTCCATGCTTTTATTTTTTTTGGAAGTTTCTAGAACACTGGGAGCTCTCCCGAGCTTGTTTGATACTGGCTGACACCATCCGAGAAGGATGATTAACGGCACCATCTTGATCGACACCGCAGGCTATTTCGACTGGAACCTATTGGAATGTCTATCTACAACTCCCCATGTTCAGCTCTATGAGAAATCGTGGTGCGACTTGATAGTGATCAGTCGATAATTATCGGAACAAACGGTTTTTGAGCGGATAGGCAAAAAAGACAGCTCCATCCATTTCATTGGATGGATACAGTTGAAGAAGTAGAGGTTGCACAAGGACGTAGGCTCTCGATCGGTATGGATTCGCTTTATGGCACTTGAGTTGAGGACAGGGATCAGAACGTTTGCATTTCACAGCGAGTACAGTCTCGAGGTAGTTTGATTTTCTAAAATTTTTCCTTTTTCCATCAAAATTCTTCTGTTTGTACACTTTTGATGCATATCTATCAAAAGCACATAGTGCCTTCATTGACAAGGTTCGATGTCTGCTTTTCGAAGATGACGTACTAGAAACACTAATAGACGTACTAAAAATAAATATCTGTTAATTATCTAGCATCTAGTAGCTTTCATTATCTAATAGTCAATTACCCAACTTAATTCCTCTCGAGAATCCTAATGAGCTTTTTTCTATAAATAATTCAGACACTGTCCGAAACGTCACAGACAACTTCTGCAATTTATTTATTACTATGCTGCAGAAACGTTTTCAACTTGCCTGTAACACCCACATTTAAATAAGCAGCAGTATTTGCTTCATATTACTGTTCCTTTACACTTTTTCATTCGACTGACCAGTAAATGTGCTACATAAGTCCGACGTACAGGAAAAGGCCATATATCAAGCAAAGATACGAGTTTCCGCTCTCCGAACACGAACTACGATATGATGGGGAGTTGAATTTGTCTTCAGCAGGTGAGCTGCAGGGGAATCGAACAAGGCTCATAAGATGGTCACCTCACAGCTCATGATGTTGCTCACCATCTCGCTAGAGACATTTCAGCCACTTCGGAAGATGGAAGTGAATCAATGAGTACTGCCCTCTACCTGTTATTTTACTAAACTATCGACTTCGCCCTGAAGAGAGGTCTTATATTGTCTTCGAAGATTTCAACGCTGAAGTGAGCAGGGAGCGATGCTTACTTCAAAGAAAAAAAGGAGGACCAGTAGGGTACTCGATGCGCTGAATCAGGTCTAGAGCATCACCTGGTGGGTACCGAATCACGTCTAAAGTTTGAATCTTGCCGAATGACAGTGAACATCACGAATGGTCTTGATTTGAACACTGTCAGAAGCCAAACGAGCTAGAAACACTTAAGAATGAAGATTTGGTGACATCAAGGTAGTGCGTTACTAAGGACGTAGGAGCAATCATTGCTCAAAACCAGCAGCAGTAGAAAGAACTTATTTCCCTCAGTGGTCAACAGCACAGTAGGAGTGAACTGATAAATCGAAGCAGGTGAGTAATGGAACCCAAGCGCTCTACAAACTACAATTTACGAAAAGCATTAGTCGGAGAATGGAAGCGGCCTAGAATGCAGTCAATCTCTTAAAGATATTTGTCTGCCTCAGAACTGGCCTCACTTTCTTCTCGCTGAAGGACAATTCAGTTTTCTCTCTGATGTCGATAATGAGATTACTCGTGATGACTATGATGCATAATTAAAGTCTTTTAGGAACCTATTTCTTCCGCTGAGCAGATCATCGAAGAGGTTTTTGAAATTCCGCGAGACATGACAGAGTATTTGGCAAGGAAGCTTATATGCTCGACCGAGTATGGCTAGATCTTGCAGATAGAGGGAAATGGAGGATGCAGTCTCTACAGAAAACCATTCAGAGAGCATCGACTATGACTGTTAGCGAGGTTCACAGCTCTTTCCTTATTGGCAACGACGCATTTTAAATTATTTTCAGATGACGCGGAAGACGACGCGTCATCAATTATACGAGCCTTTTGGATTAGTCACACCATACTTGCCGTAATCGCATTTCTTCTCAACTTAGTTATGTCGAACCTTCTCGTCCGCAGCAACCTATTGAAGGTATGTTCCCAAGAAAGGAGCGAGATTACTGACAAGGGAAGGATCCCAAGTCGAAGTGGCCATTCGAAATGAGATCTACACTGCCAGACGTACTTTTTGATGCTGATTTCAAATCTGCATTCAAAATCTGCCAAACGATCCTCTGAACGAAGTTATGGAAGTGGGCTCCGGAGAGCGCTCAAGAGGGGTAATGCACAAAAGACATGGTTTCCGCTGCCTAGGAAGTGGCGGCTCGGAGTAGAGGTAGGCGTGACGCTTCATAGGCAAGGGGCCAGGGATTGGGTTTGGTGGGCGATGGCGTTTTTGCATTTTGCAGGACTTTTTCCTTCTTGTTGTAAAAATTTTTTTATATTAGTTTCACCACCCTCGGCAACTTTTTGAATGCTCGAGGTGAAGCAGTTCCTGCTTGAACCATCTGACATCTAGATTTGAGATCACGAGGATTTGTTTGGTTTGCTCTAATAAATGTTTTGACAAGGAGAACTTGTACCTACCTGCTCCTTGGACACTTCCACATTACCACAACCCTCTAGATGTGCATGTAGTTTCCTCTTCATCATCCCACAGTCTCCTTCGCACTCAATATCGAGGTCTTTGTAAGTGGCATCTCGCAATGTAGAAGAGAAACTATCTATCAACTCCTGCTCCTTCCGTTCAGGGGTGCGTCCTACATCACAGGAACCAAAATTCTTCAACAGGTGCGACACTATCGACTCTGGGCAGAACATACTTCTTGTTCTTTAGTGTTACATCCATCCATATATACCATAGTTTGCCGCATTTGCTTCGTTGCAACCCTTACATTTTAAAAACTGGCACCAACCTCCATCTTTTTCAAAAACTACGCAGGAACTGCTTCTCCTCGAGCATTCAAAAAGTTGCCGAAGGCGATAAGACTAATATAAAGAGATCTTTAGGGCCTGGAGTAAAAAGTCCTGCAAAATGCAAAAACGCTGTCGCCCACCAAACCCGATCCTTGGTCCCATGCCAATGAAGCGTCCGAGCCACCGCTTGGTGGGCACCGGCAGCCATGTCTTTTGTGCTTTCCCCTGTTGAGCGCTTTCCGGAGACCACCTCCATAACTTCGTCCAGAGAATCGTTTAGAAGATTTTGAATACAGATTTGCAATCAGCATCAAAAAATACGTAGTATAGGTCTCATTTTAAATGGCCACTTCGACTTGGGATCCTTCCCTTGTGAGAAATCAGACGAGTACAGAAAGATACAACTGGAAAAATTAGGCTGCTATTAGAAAGTCGGTGTTAACTACAGTCTCAAAAAG
The DNA here is from genome assembly GCA_000469685.2 of Haemonchus contortus. Taxonomy (NCBI): domain Eukaryota; kingdom Metazoa; phylum Nematoda; class Chromadorea; order Rhabditida; family Trichostrongylidae; genus Haemonchus; species Haemonchus contortus. The sequence continues at coordinate 43,792,944 of LS997565.1, forward strand.
TTACTATAATGCTTCTTCGGGCTCTAGGCTACATAATTTGTTTAAAGGAATAAGGGCAGTTGAAGTTGCGGAGGACCACTTTCTATTTCCTTCTTAGATTGAGATTTTTTGACTTACTTCATTTCGGGAAATTTATTATGTTGTGATGCACATAGCAACCGTCTACATACATCTTATATTTGACAGGTGGGTCCTCAACGATTGGCCTAACAGTGAACCTTGTGAATTTTCTATTACAGGCTGGGTTGGGTAAAAATACTGGGAACGAAAAAAATGAGACTCCAAATTCCTACTTTATGTAAAGCGCTCGCGTCTGTCTGTTGTTTGTTTGTTTGTTTGTTTCTACGAAAAATCGATATTACTAGAATAAGCACCTGCAGAATTCAGGTCAAGTTTGGGATGGTTTGGGCATAGGACAAGACCAAAAGAGCACATTTGAGCTCAGCGGAGCTCTGCCCGTAGAGGGCGGGGCATGAATGACGGTGGCGGTGTCTTAAGCAAAATGTCTGATAGGTTTTAAAATAGCCCAGACGCTGAGGAAAATGGGTAAGGGGACGGGTCAATAAGTGAAAAGAAGGAGACCCACCTACGGTGGGCGGAGTGTTCTCGCAGTGGGCGATACTTACCGCATAAGGCCGTAACTCGATTCAGAAAGAAACGAAGTGTGCGAGACCTCATGCGCGCCGTGCATACGTGAACATTTGGAAGCTTCGCCCGCAGTCGGCGGGGCGTGCATTCAAATGTCAATTCCTTTCTAGGAAAAAACTCATAACTCTGCTCACAAATGTTCCACAACGTGGAAAATAAATGTTTAGAGGCTATGTAAGGAATGTTGTCAAATTCGTAAAGTGGGCTTGGTTTGCGTTAAGATGGGCAGGGCTAAGATCAAATATTCATAACTCCGTTAAAAATGTTCCAGAACGAGGGAAGGGGGTAGTCGGAGGGTCCAGAAGGTCTGTGGTCGAAACCCAAGGGTGTGTTATGCGTGCACTAACGGGTTGTCATGATTATCCGCTAGTAATTCCGCACAAAAGAAATATATTGAGCGTGATACCCTCAAAGCGGTTCAGCGTTCAAATCTAAAGAGAGCTACTTTATTTCTATAATCCAACACTGCGCTGAATGACTACACCGTAGGTCAGCTGTGGTGGACATAAAAATGCTCGCGTTAGCGTGCGTAGCCAAACTCGTCAGTTGTTAAATTTTTATTTTATTTACATAAAGTTATTTAATACTCTCTATCTTATACTCAATACATTTATCAAGCATCGCCAGTAAATATCAAACCCTCTGAAGTGTTGTTAACAGCATTGACAGCAAAAAATCACTTCTCTCTTAGGCTCAAAACTTGGCCAAGGAAAATGTAGGGTTGTTGCACAGATGATTTCAGAAACCTTTCTATTCTCTGATGCTGGTCTTCAGTGCTGTCACGGTGGTAGTTGAAGCTATAATTATTCTTGATGTGATTTTGAACCACGCAAGCACCGGTGACGATACTGTTCTTCCGATCAGAATTCTAACGAACTGTGTTCGACTTGTATCGTGGTATTTTACATCGTTCTTGGTTTTCTTGATTGGACTGAACAGGATAGCGACTCTTACAGAAGGTCGGCTTTCTTCGGTGTTCACTGAAAGGTATGAATATGTTGTATGGTAGAATTATCCTTTTGTAGTAATGTTATCAGTGGCATTTCAGAATTGCTCGCTGAAAATTATTCGTTTCCCAAACTCATGACAATAACGTTTCAAATTCGGGCTACTCTTTTATTCTAACCAATAATCAGAACAAACCTCATCACGACAATGTTCCGATGAGGTTTTCTATCTCTTTTTCCCTTGAGGTATTCCTTCGATTTCAAGGCCCACCAAATATCTTAATAGGTGTTGATGCATGACCAACATATCAAGAGATGCATACTCGAATATGTAGTATTTATAGAGCAGAGATGGTGTAGCCGCGATTACTGCGAAACCTTCCGTGCTGATGAGCATTTAGAACCTTAGTGGAGCTTCTATCTATACCATTAAGCCCTTCCTGATCATCATTCGTCTGGGAGGATGAAAGCACTGAAGACTTATACATCGACCTGAACACCGCAGGTCATTGTGTAGGCCACATATGTAGCATTCAATACGCCACTAAGGTTCTGAGTGAGAGTCGAATGTGGAGGCCCGACCCTTAGACTGGATTAACTAACACCCGAAGACTATCCTTTTATCCTTTAGGTAGTATATATCGCACCTACTTTGTGTCGGCTTGCAACATTATGCTCTAAGACATCTGTCAGAAGAATACGGCTAGACATAAATAGGTTGCCTCGAAAATCCATCCAAAACTAGATAATTTTCAGAAAGAAAGTTCTATGGAATTCCCTGATCTTTTTCGTTTTTTCGACATTTGCTGTGGTCTTCCAAGTGGTTTGATGTCATATTTATTGGAACTATTTGATGCTGAAACTCGGGAAAAAATTTAATTATCTCAGATATGAGGATGTTTCCTCGGTAAGGTTCCACAGTCGAAGGGTATTGCACTGATTCAAGTATCTCTAAAATTCACTTTGATGTTTTCCTGAAGTTCGTCCAAATATTTCCACTAGTAAACTTTTGTTTCTATCGGACTAAATAGATATATGATTTTGTGGTGACAGTTGTAAACACGGTCGCAAACTTAGCACAACCTGACAATGACACTGACCAACCTATAAAATATCTATATGATTGCTCTGATATTATGCCTGATGCCTTTCTCAACTGCTATCAGTTTGCCGCAGTCTCTCTTCATGGGCTCGAGTTCCATCCGAGGCCAAAGCCGAACATAAATAGCCGAAATTGCGAGAGTTTCGCGAAATTTTTGTCAATTCGAAAGTCGCGCAAATTTGGATACTTTTGTTCAAAGCTCTGGCCTCTGCCACTGGTGCCCATAATTGTGCTTGACGGTACTCACGCTTTAGAGGAGTTGCGTAGTTGCGACTGCGCAAAGAGCTCCAAGCCGAACTGTCTAGATTGTCTTTCTCTGCCGCTGTGAGGCAATTTTCGACCCGACAGTGACAGATATGGTATACGAGGAAGCCCCAAATTCATCCGAGGAAGATACCTAAGAAACCGTGAACTGCGTCTATGAAAACTAAACCAGCAAATAAACAATCAACAATGTATGCATCCATTTAATAAACGATTGATTGCAGGCAGTGGACTGCTTTTTCGCAACTCTTCCTCTTTGTTCTTGCTCATTCTATATAGCAGCATTCAGAAAATTGAGATCTATAAGAAGATCGAGTGCACCTTCTGTTGCAACGGACATAGCGGAAAGGAGTGTGCTCAAGCAAGCCTTTCTTATTTGCATTTTTTACACAGTAAGTTCTATATTAAACTTGTGTATTTCATAACTGAAACCCTTGAATTTCCCGTATCCGAGCTGAAAAGCGCCTCATATAGCCTCTTGGGACACGAATTGCTCTCCCTCGAAGTGATTTCATATGTTCTCACCGAAGGGAATCTTTCTATCTTTTGAGTTTCACGTAATGCACTGTCGAGTAGAAGAGTTTGGATAGGAAGCGAAAATGATAAGAAAAGTGGTGACTATAGGTTTCGGTGGTGGTCTGTTATCCTAGCAACCACCTAAGGCAATAGAGAACGCGTGCACTGTTTGCTGGGAATATAACACATACTCGGCATATTCACCAATTTTGATTGCAACAGTGATCGCCTCTTAGAAGGCACAGCATGTCAAATAGTCTTTAAGAACAAAGTACGGTACCTTTGCTCACTGCAGAGGTAGGCAATATTCTGAACGATTCACGAAAATTCAAGGAAAAATTTAGGATCGCCACCAGAAAACGCGGATTCACAACTCATGTTGTGATGACCTTCACCTGATCAAACTTTAGGAGCTATCTAACGGTAGAGTAGCCATCGAAATTTCTTACTAAGAAGTATTTGAAACCTTCAAAAAAATTATGATAAAGGAAATGGCTTGGGCATGGCAGGATAAAGAGAAAAGGGCGCAAAGAAGACTAGAAGAAAGTATTGGACGACAGTAAGTGACAGTCTATCTTGTCACCTACTGTCGTCCAATACTGCCCAAGGAAGGACATAATTAGCAGCGTTGAAGAGGCTCACATTTTAGGGAACTGAGCGCCTTTGTTGTGAATGCGGTGTGCTGATCCAAGCTAACAGGCGACACACCCTGATCTGCAGCAACTGGAACCTTGTGCACACGTACATTTGTCGTCATCACTTCGTTCCACATTACTAAGGACTATTCAGTGTCGAATCCCTTTGTACCGAAATTTCTGTTAAAGTTCCCTTTGTCTTTCCACCGATGATGAAATGTTGAGTATTGTGTGGTAATAAGGATTCACGAAATATTCGTCTCAAGATTAATCCCGGGAAAAGTCGATTTGACATGCCTGTAAGCAATGAAACGGTGCGGTTCAAGTGCTAATGGTTTCATATCACTGCCCAGTAGTTTAGCTATGGTGAAAAAACGTTTCTATTTCGAAATATTTACAAATAATATGGTTCAGATTCCAGAAATATCGCTCGTTATCTCGCGATACGTTATTGACTTGCACGCAGAGTTCTATTTACTTTCTGAGACGATTTTCTATAATTCCACCAACTTACCACCAATTGGATTTCCTGTTATCGTTTTTATATGCTCAAAAGAAATTCGGAAGTTGTTGCGACTTAATTGTTCTTACCAACGCTATCGTGTTCAACCCATAAGCCCTGAACGCTTCATAGCAACATAAAAGTGAGTGCTACGCTTTATTACGATCCTCTCAGTTGTGTACAATCATTTATAACAAGCAGTCAGCAGAAAAGCATGATAACTATTAAAAAGTCTCCTTCTTTCCCAGTTTCCACCGATGCGATTAGGTAGTGATTATACCAAGCTCGTTATGCTTCGTATTCGATCTAAAATAGGATCTCACTCGCTCGTTCCATGCTGCTTTCCTTTCTGATTCTAGATAAAAAAAACTAGCTCCTATTTCCCTTTGCAGGTATCATGAGAAGGTGTACGTTCGCAAGACGTTTCCCTACGCACGTTGGAGGTACCTACCACATTACGAGCCCAGTTCAGAGTGCCTGTTGGAATGGAGTCGTCGGGAAACTGAGCATTGGCCGATTGCTGAACCGGCGCTATCGAGAACAATAGTCTCTACTTTCGGAAATGGTCTAACATTTTTGCAGTTGCATTGATCATTGCCTTTCAAAGGTATGTTTGAGTTGTGAAAAAATTATCGATAAAACATGGAAGAAATGAAAAAATTGTGGCGTTTATTTTATTCTGATTGGCACTGAATGTAAAAGGACCTCTTAATTTATGCTGATGCAAGTATGTTAGGTACTTCCAGGGACCCAAACCTGAACTTGCACATGTTAGGCCAACGGACAGAAAGAGGAACGATGAAGCAGAAGACGAAGAACGACCATGCAACACCATACGCTTTGTTTGGCAAGCACATGCTGGTAGAACCTCTCCACGGTTTCTTGCGTTCGCTTTGAGGCAGAACTTGTTTAATTGTCTTGTGGGTTCAAACTGCAATCACCGCACTCAAGTCGCCTTCCCACTAATCGATAAGACATCATATTTGTCATCGAATGAGTTCCTTTTCGATTGGTTCTGACTGTTTCTTTCTTTTGCTTTTCTGTTTTTATATTCAATAGACATGATCGTTCAAATTTCCTCCTCCTTTCCTTTTCGACTACTTCACTGTTATCGACGATCAAGACGGAATAGGGATTCAAGAAGGTGGCCGGCAAGCACAAGTTGTTCAAAGGCTTCCTAACTCACAGATTGCGCTTTTAGATCTTCCATCGCATTTCTGCGACACGCGGCGGATGCGGCAAGCACGACACGGTGTTCGGGGAGAAGATAACGCATGCAGTAGGCGCTCATCTCGCACGTAACTCGAAGCGATGGCGGTAGTGGGGTATGGGTACATACGCGCTCCCGAGGTAGCGCGCGACGAATGGCGCGGCAAAAATCGTGGCGATTTGAACGACTTCAGCGCCTATCGTTGAGACTCAATTTTGAAGTTGAGTGGATCAATAGGATAGGCTGACCCCACTAAACGAATCTACTTTAAGTTTGGGCCCCAGTAGTAGGTGCCAGAATCGTGCGGATCGCCACGAACTTCGCCGCGCGCATACTCGGACGCACGTCATTTCCATCCCCACGGTAGTGCGCGTCAGATCGTGCGCAATCACTACAGTTACGATCATATTGCGGAACGGAATAACATCACAAGAGACATCATGCTTTGTATGTACACAGCACAGTTATAATAGAATACAATTGAAATATCACCTGCTGGCGATCGTCAAACCTTTTCGAGATCAACCTTTCAACACGCATTCGACCCCACAATTGAAGATAAAAAGAAAACATATTTGATCCAAGAAGTCTCACAGCGTCAGTACTCATTCTCACTCACGGGTGACAGTATTTCTATACAGTCAGAAAGATGAGTGACGAGGGTTTTGCGGTGCTAATCTTCCTTCCGAAATAGTATCCAATCCATCTTTTCGTTTATATCGCGGGAGTGCTCACGATCGGGTGGACGAGCTCGTTGATGGGAAAATTGGAGTTTGACTGCCACGAAATTATTGAAGGAGGTGGAGTAGCAGTTCCATAAGGGGCTAGCTTCCATGATCGAAATGGTCGACGAACGAGACACTATGAGTTTTCCTCGACTGAATAAGCATTCCAACGTTATGAACAGCTACGATTCTATGTGTAAGTCAAATACCAAAATATTAGGTTGAGTAAAAAGTTTTATTCGACTGTTCGCCCCTTTCTAGTTTTTTCGTAGGATCGCTCGGAAGGACTTCGTAATGAGTTATGGTAGACCACTCTCTAACCTAAATTTTTAGAAGGTTTATAAGCATTCCCTCGTAAGTGCTTCGCAAAAATGGCTTCAACCTTCAACTGCCGTCCGAAGCTGTCTGAGAGCTATCGTCTATCACGAACCACTGTAAGAGCATAATCCACCGGCGGCTGTCGCAAATATCTGTGGTGCTCCCAGAAGGGTAATCGTATCCCAGCCCACGGTTGCCTCATGACGAATCACCTCCGAGACTAACAGAGAAGTAGACTATTTCCGAGGGAGGTTTTGATGTGTCGTCGGTGGACAATCTCAAGGAATGCTCTAGTTTGGATAACTTATTTTTCTCTAGTAACACCTTCACTCCATATTGTCTCACAAACGTCCCACTACTCTTCTATAAGCAACTCTAGACATAACAAAGACCAGTTAATATCCCGAAACATTTGAAACTAACCAATTGCTGGCTCATCTTCCATGCAACAAGACATTGGTGGTATCCCACTTTCAAGGCTGCCGACTCAGTTGATAAGGTGCTGAGCAGTCGAAGGGCACAGACGAGTAGTACTCATCAAACTCTGGTAACCCGATGACAGGCATTCTGCGGACAATCCTAATTATTTGTAATGCATCAACAATGAGTTAAAAACAATGCCATTCTGAGGTAAATTCGAAGTCCTTATTGTGAAAAACTATTACTATGGAAAAAGCCAATTGCGATTCTGTCAGTACTATAGCACTCACCTGTATAAGCTCCTTCTATGATTTTGAAGCAGTTAGCCTGCATATTATCAAGGCCCGCCTAGGCCAACTAAGCCTTCCATCCCTCCGGGGTCGGTGAATTGGTACCAGACTCGTCTGGGAGCATAAAAGCACTGACTTGTTCATCGGCTGGCCACCGCAAGTCATTGTATAGGCCACATACGCACTCATTACGCCACTACGATTCTGATTGGAAGTAGAGTGAGTGCGGAGGCGCATCCCTCAGACGGGATCGATTAACGCCAAGAACTTTATCCTTTATCCTTTATTATCACTCTAATTTTTTCTGTGATTGTACGCATTCGAAAGCCCTCGTCCATTCTTCCTTCCTGACATGGCTAACAGTTCGTCCGACGCCATCATTTACTATTGGCAAGAGAAGTATCACAGTTGCGTTGTTCCATTCTCATACAGTAGCGCTCGAAAGTGTTCCGCGAAATGCTTCTTCAGTTATAATTTTCAGTAGTAACTCCTGTCCTACTGGATCTAATCAAGCAAAATTTCGAGATGTGTAGCATTGGTTTATTGTGAATATTCACCACTATTAACCTGCATTTTGATCATGTTGCATATATCCCAAAGAGCTTGAAATCAAAACCAACTGAAAACAGGGACATTGCTGTTTCTAGGATTTCTTTCCTTTTTGCCGTGTCCAAACTGTACGAGCGCTAATGCCGAACATAGAAGAGGAGAAATACGCAAATAAGGTGCGGATAACTGCAGACGTCACAAACTTGCTTTCAGCATAGTCTACAAACGCCTCCCCATTAGTATGTGGATATGGCTGTACATATTGCAATCACGTAGTGTTGGATAGTGTGAAAAATACTTCAGTCAAACATATCAGAATTTCATGTGATTTGCTCCATCGGAAGGTTGTGTTCGAGTGAGCGCTGGAACTCCTCATTGGTGGTTTATCTTAGGATGGGGTGCACCAATGCATTCGACATCCATTCAAAATCGTTGAATCACTTGAATGGGTTCTTGTCCTATACAAAGAGTTGTGAAGTAAGCTGCTCTATCCTTTCTACTTTTAGAACTGAGCTGGTGCTATTTGAAAAAGTATCAGCGGAAGAGAAGGATGACTCGACTTGAGAGATCTAATAGGGCTTGATCACTGAACATTTGTCTGCTAGGGCGACGCTCAGCACTACTCCATATAGTCCAATTGAGCAGATGGAGGTCGTTAACAGCATTCATCAATTTTTCCACTATCGCAAACTGGTATCTTACTTAATTAGCTGAATAACTGAAGTTCCCAGCAAACTTTCTCACAAACTTGTTCTGGGAGACTGAGAGAGACTTTCGCTATGCAAGGCATCTGACTTCGACGCAGTCTAACTTCTTCAGGGGAACCGCCGAACGAAGTACACTGTACAGCTCCTACTCCCTGTGGTGGGATTTCCCCAGATATTTACGCCTAGAAAAAAACGAAGACCCTTTCCAACTATAAGTATTGCTCAACAAAAAATTTTTATTATGTTATTGAAACTCCGTACAGGTTCTACTCGTTATTTCTCGTGTACATGGTATATACTTTTAAATTTTTTTTTCTACAATTGATTTAATCAATCCTTCATCCTCGTATAGATCACTCTGGTATGTTCCAGATAGCCGGTTTTTGGATGCGTTGCTGTTCGCATCTCTAGGACTTGTTCCATGTACCGGTCATCGTGGCGGATAAACGTGCGACGTAACTAAAACAGTAAAGTGCAGTTAAGAGATTTTCCATCGTTCCCTTTTTCCCCTTAGCAGCAAAAAGGAGCACGACTGAGCGAAGAAATTTTCATTAAAGATCGCTCACATCTCTCACGGGCAAGTCGCGTGAAAATGAAATTCGTCCGATATCTTTGAGTGTGAGAACGAGTTTATTGGGCACCACCGTTCCAACTTCATACGTAGTAAAGCCTGTAATCAATCTTCTCCAATTCATAGGCCACAGAGCTGACAATGAAAAACAATTACGAGGCTAATCCAATCCTATTCTATCGGACGTGCTGTAGTGATAAGCTATCATTGTAAGAAACAGGGATATTCCGATGTCCTCTATGTCTGAGCTGTCATGATGATCATACGGAACTGGATCTCCTTGGCCTCAGTTCGCTTCTTATACAGCCGCTCATCGCGCTTGTAGCCGGTTTAGATATGAATCGATAGTACAGGTCGTCAGTGATTTGAAAATTCGTGAAAGGAAAGAGGGACACCGAGGGGCAACAAAAAACATCGTCGTCGTGGTCGTTAGGAATTGATGCTTTCTCTTCGACAGCACCCAGCACCCACGCTCACAGAGATACATCCTTAAGCGATGTTCCCAAGCCGGATGATGAAATATATCCATCACGGCATGGGAGACGACTTAAAAATTTTCAAGTGTGAAATTTCAATTTCAAATTCTTCTAAGGTAAGAGAGATTGGTAAAGAAGAGCCTAGCTCAGAAAGCGCCACTGTCCCTAGTCCCAATTCCTGGCACCTAGGTTGCTGGGGTATTTGGGGCTTTTGTGAGTACTTTTCTCGGAGACAGTGGACTGACAGGAACAGGACCAGGACAGTGGTGTAGAGCACTTGGCATTAATACAGTATAGTAAATTTCGTAAAAGGGAAACTCCTAGAAGAAAATCGGGGATGATTCTTTATAGATATTGTATACTCACCATTGTTTCCTGCAGTCATCAGCGTAACATTACCGTTACCATCAACAGTCATAAATCCCCATTCATCATGGAAATGATCCTTTGTTGAGTGAGACCATGCCCTTGCTCTAAAGTAAACGTCTCATTTATTAAATTTCACCTTCGAACAGGGCAATAAGGGAACAAACTGTAAGTAGCCCCTGAGAATGGACTTAACCGTAAGAACTCATACGCAATGAGGGATTTATTTGAACGTTGGTTCATTAGCTACAACATTTTCAGTTTTTTTGCGGCGCTATTGCATTCTAGACGGTGACGGGTATTGTTTTCAGTTTTACGAGAATGCTATAAAAGTGTCGAAGATTGCATAAATCACTAGCAGAAATGGAACACGAGAAAAAAAATTGACAAATAAACCTACGAGAAATTGAGGAATTGCGTATTAGCCGATTTGGCTATAGGTGCTTCACCAATAAGTAATTCTTCGCCAAATGTCATTGTTGGAACTGTCGGCCAAAAAATCTGATGCAATAACCTCGAGCAAAATAGCATCTGATTGAAGGAAAAAAAGGAATTTTCATGAAACGGCAACTTACTTTCCCGGAAAATTCGGATCGCCATTTGCCAAGAATCCATTCAAGTTTTCGGTTATTATTATTTAGTACCTGATCAGAGAATTGCACTAGAATAATGACGAGGATGATGAACAAGTCGTCTGAGAGTCGAACCATCACCAAGTGCGAAGCGAACGCAAGACGAAACCGGTCCGAACCGCCCATCGAAAACCGCTCTCTCTCTGTATCTCTCTGCTGTTCTGATTTTCTTCTTCTATCTTCGTATTTCCCATCAGCAGCTTTGCCATAACCATACCCCATACGTGATAACCTTGCATTCACTCTGTGTCTATCGTATAAATTATTGAAATAAATTTCTACCTATTAATCAAATTACGGAACGATTTGAAAAGAAATTCCATTCTGAAACACCAATATGAATATAAAGTTTCTAGGACAACGACGGTTATTTGACGTCTTTCACCTCCGCTTTGGCACGCGCCCCGTATTCGACTTGCTTCAAGCATCATAGCAGCGTTTGGGCGCCTACTTGGTCTCTACACACTCAGACGAGTTTACTACCCACACATCACTTAATCAGGAGATGAAAGGCTTCATTGATCTGGATTGTACTGATCCACGATTAGGTCTCCAGAGCTTATGTGTGCTAGTGCATAAACCTACATTCCTATACTAATATGGAACCGTAAAATGAAACAATCCTTTCCTGTGATGTCACAGAGTGGCGAATTTGGAAAACAATACTTCATTAGTACAAGAACTAAGGGTATTACGGTACTGATATTCTAAACAGACATTAGACTCAAATGCGTTGCAAGATAAAGAGGGGCAGACCAAGGACTAGGCTCCCTGGAGGAACTTTAGATTATTTATAGCTTTTTTGACCTAAAACCCCTCACCTTTTCCAGCTGCTCAGTAATATTCAACTCCTTGTTACAGCACTTCTCTATCAGATCCTATAAAAAGAATTTCTGCAAAAACTGTATCTACGAGCACCAGTAACTGCAGGTTGACGCAACCTAGCCCACTTCTCCAGGTGAGGCTTCCTTTTCACGTTACGCTCAGCATAACTTGTTTCCCAACTGCGCATAGAATGGCTTGATAATTACCCAGCAACATAAGATGCAGCCCCAGTCAACTAGCTGGTTGAGTTTCTTCTGTTGTGTGAGTCAGCAAGCACTATTCATGACCTTCGAGAGAGACTTTCGATGGAGAAGTCACTTTACAGTACGCTGTAGTGTCTCCTCCGATACTTCATGGTGTCTGCCATTGACGGATGTACCTTTTCAACGTCGGAGTCGTTCTTTTTGAATAGAATTCGAAGAATGCTATCGCATTTTACATTTTTCGAATGTTGAATGAACTGGGCGTGGCGTATGGACACCATTCACTGCCTATGCATTTCTGCCTGGCTCGCTAGGGTCGTCCGCTGCAATAAATATTCTCTACGTTTCCTTATAGCTCAAAGCACATAACTAGTAATTGTGCAAAGCATGTTTGAGGATAAGTGATACGATGCCAGGTCTTTCATTGAACCGAGGGAACCTGGAGCCCATAGGGTGTTAGGACTCCTGCTCCTGGAACGAGGACATTTCAGCAAACTGGCACATACATCAGTGGCTCTATTCACGACTCCCACTGCAATTATCAGCACTTATCGGATTCCGTTTCATCCCTTGCAAATTCGCTATCATAAATCTCGGAGTATCATACAGGCCTATGTATGTTCAATACGTTATTGCTAAGTGTTTGGTTTTCAGGTTGTTTGAGTTACTGCTTTTGATGGTACCCCGCTGTATACTTGATAAATAAATAAGTAAATAAGTATGCAAACTAGCAAGTTTTTCGGCTTTTCGGCCAAATGAAATTAGATTTTGTCGGGATAATCCTACATGGTTACCCCCAGCCAAAACAGCAACACATCTTCGAACCGCCGGTTATAACTGTAAGGGATAAAATGAGCGCTTCTGAAGCAAGACTTTTATTTTTATTTTTGCTGAGTATAAGTACGAGATTACAAAAGCATATTTGAAGGTGTTCGATTTGCATCATCTGGTTGGGACGAAAAACAACTACACAACTACAAACTTTAGCTCTTCGGTGTGTGACCACCTCCTTTTGGAGCAGATGGTAGTAGGGGTGCTCGAACATCTACATTAAATAAGGAAAATATCACAAATGAGTTGTTCAACACCAATTTAAACGTCACAGAAGATTGGCATTACTAATGAAATAAAATACTGGCATTGAATTCCTCCAGACTGGAAAGGATCCGAAAGAATGAAATCCACAGGTGGTGTGAGTAGGATAAATTCTGCTGAATATTTTTCTTATTCAAGAAAGGCACTCCACATACGACGCAACAGGCATTACTGGTCTATGATATCCTGCCTCTTCAGATATAATAGGAAATCAGAGCTGGCAGTTCAGAAGTCCGCATCATGAGTTCTTTCGAATAGAGAGGATCTCCAAATCCAAGTACGGATTGCTTCATTATTAAGTGTCAGACTATTCTTTCAAATCAAAAGAATCCATTCAGATTTACTCCAGAATATTTGAAAGCAAAATGCTATTCGGAAAAGAAAGCCGACTTCCGCTTGTCCTTCTAATCTGGAAATCGCTCAGAAAGTCGAGAAGAGCATGAAGAACAATTATGTTTCAGACTCAGCCACGCATTCTGGGTCCCATCCAAAATCATAGCCGTGTATCAATGAGCCGTATTCGGCGAGCCTGCCACCACTTGACCGACGACATCCGTCAGAAAAGTAGGGTGGCATGGGTCATTGCCGATATCCACTGGAATGAGGGCAACATAGTCAACGGGTGCGGATAGTTCCCTGTACCTAACCGACCTCTGATTCTGTTTGCGGGTCTTCTTACGTTAGCACTCATGATCCATTCCTATCAATTTGCTTGCAAATCTGCTAACACAGCATCACGTAGGCCTATGCCCTATGCTCATTAGTTAGTGCTTATTTGTATGTAGAATGAGTTAGTTTTGATGGCGAGATCCTGTAGCGTACCCTGCTCCACATAGAGCTGAACTACCTTGTTCAAATGAGAAAAATATACAACAAATTGCGAATCAGCTGAGAGGTCGCCTCCTTTTCAATGCAGGCTTGCCGCTCCCTTCTCCAAGTTGCTATGGCCTAAGCTCATGCTGTAGACCTGGAATTGGAACACATCAAAGACTTCAGACAGAGTAATTATATTAAATCGACGATATTAACAAGGATGGTAGTTGGTTAGTAACTGGGAAACAGTTGTAATAGCAGTGGCCGAATGGCTGGGTAAGTGTATGATTGTGTAATTTTGATCAAAAGGAGAACGCCCATGTAGTTGTTTGTCCTTTTGGTTTTGGCTACAATATCTGAACCCGGAAGCTACTTCTTGTGGCACACTGGTACTGCTTTCGTTTGGATCAGTCCTCTGACTAAGAATACCGACCGACTGTGAAGAAGGTTCAGAAGCCGAAGCACAGTAAAGATGTCGAAGGATCAAGGAATCAAAATAAACAACATACCCCCCCCCCCCTAGCATTTGAGAACCTTGTAGTCAAGCTGTTTCTATTCTCAATAAAACTTCTTCCGAGGTTTTTTTTTTGCAGAACAACGGTCAATATCCTTGAAAACTGTTTAATGTCACCAACAATCTCTCATAGAAATCAGTGTTACCTTCACAAACACTTTACTTACAAGTTTTCTAAAGTGTCTGTCAATCGAGGCGAAAATTGGGTCATGAACACTCTTTGTAAAACTATATATCCAATAGCGGTGAACACTGAAGCGTGTAGAAAACTGAGGCTCTCATGGCTTTTGTATTCGTGAGTTTCGATATATTTATTTATTTATTTTTATGTTATATACTCTTTATTCCGCCATCTATGGCTACAGCGATTTCCAATACGCGAGACAAATCTTATTTCAGTAATCGGAAACTGAGTAATTATTATAATTCAGGAAGAATAATTACTTTTTCGACTACAGATATTATTCACTTCTACAAACAGCTAATTACCCTTCCAAAATTAAAGTTCGGTAGACTCATGAATAGACCGTTACTGGTTGCTGACCTTATACTTTATCAATTACCAAGTTGCACTTATTCCTACGACAGCGCTGCTGACTGCAGCTATTTTAGTCGCCGATCGTGCAATATTCCACCTGGACGTTGATTTTTGTATGTGTCGTCAACGCCGCTAATGTCAAAGGTAAGCATTTTTTGTTTTAATGGATGTACGGCAGCTATTCGGAGGTCTAGGAAAAAATATTGTAAAGACTATTGAGTATTTCCTCATTCACGAAAATTCTACTCTCACCATGGGCTCCGGCTGTTTGCTATCGAAAAGGTTGTGGTTACTGTATGACTTTGGCCCCTCATATCTGGTATGGGGGTTGGAGTAACTTCCTAAAAAGGGCTATAAAAAGGGCCACTTTCCGATTCATTAATGGGTAGGGGTTAAGTGAAGTGAGTCCAATCACTCGCCGTAGTAGTCCATATTGTTTGATTTTCTTAGGGACCTTGGTCGGAGTCAGAAGTAATAGCGTATGGTTGAGAGCGCTGGATGGCATGAGGAGGTGAGAGAGATAAGCTAAGCTTCAAGCGAACAAACAGCATGTAGTCAGTAGCGATGTTAGTGATCTTGTGACTGTCCCAGGTTCCAAGACGCAAACAGCATGGAATGTAGTAGTCATCGATTTGACTGTTTTCTAACAGACCTAGTCAGCTCTTTAAATAATTAAATAAATGTCCATAAACAGCGTTATAGAATCATCAACTAAGCAGTTTATAATATAAAAGCACTGATTTTCAGAATGTGAACTCGGACGAGAACTTTCATGCTCACGACGATGTTACCCCTCGTGCAGCAATACAACCACTTGTCCCGAGGTTTTTTGCAGTTTATACCTTTCAAACAACTTGCTAATCATTATGATGGCTATTCATCAACAGAGCCAACTTCCTTTCTTTTGATTTTCAAATGACTTGGAATGAACTTCTCAGCCAGTTACGCTTGAAGTAAAAAACCGTAAAGTGTCGTAGTAAACTGGGTAAACAACCTCCTCTTCGTATGTGTTACAAATCTACTATTACGGGACCTTACTTACAGCTATAGAAAACCCATTCATCGTATATGTCGGTCTATGACGTCGAATTTCTTCGAAGGGAGAGAACTAACCTAATTTGTGGTGATCAAACAAATTACTTGCCAGAGCTACATATTTCCAAGAATAAAAACGTTTTTTTGTAAGGGGCCATAGGGCAGACTCAAGCAGTACTTCCCAATTATAATCCCGAAATGAATCTATTCTGTCGCAAAGCCTGGCCTTCCTCAATGAAAACCGATCAACACAACTAGTATAGGTCGGTGTAAGAATAGCTAGTTGCACAAAGCGATTGTCAAGCTATTTCGAGCCAATTAACTCTTTCGATACTTCCGTTCATGTCAAACTGGTCTGGGAAAACAATTACGCCCACTTTTCTTGAGCTTTCCTGGACAATCTTGCAGAGATGCCACGACAGTAAAGAAAGGAAGGTCGGCTACGTATCACATCTCAAAAAGATTGATCGTCGTACAACGACGTGCCGACTTTAGTGAAAATAATGTCTATGAAAGATTTCTATATCGAGATTGATATTTTGGCCTTGAGCTGCATGTCAATGACATCTAAATGATTGACGAGTCCCTAAATATTACATCCTTCCCGGCTATCGTAGATTATAATCTTGACTAACACATATATCAATACATATTAATATATATTGATATATGCATATATTTACATATATCAAGGTTTTATTGATGTCTCAACAGATATGTACTATAAGCGTTTAGGCGGACAAGTGCAAGAGCAAGACTTGCCAATGCCCAGCCGGGAAGGTTGAAAGCGAAACAGGGAAGTGCATCGATGTCTCCTATTGTGCTGCTCAATCCAGAGAAAGTATGTCTGTTTACTGATTGTTTACCCAAGGGAAGCAAGAAGTAGAGCAGTGGTAGACCTTTGCTGATGTAGCGAAGCTTCGAATTGAGCCATACATACGAGTTCGCTAGAACAGACTAAGCCTTTCCAACATACCGAATGACTATCGGTCCGTGGTCGATGATGACCATAACGTTACTGCTTTCGAGCTCTTCATGAATTAAATTCATTTCAAATTGTTAGCGCGCTGGGTGCAAAGAAAACGTTCAATACGGTTTTCAGGACGTGAAAGAACAAATTAGGGTAGAAATAAATAGGAACTAATAAATATCCTTAGCGTTGCTTCCAAGAAACTGCGTCACTGCGACGTGCCCTGACATATTTTTTGGAGGTCCGGAGGAACCCTTTTTGGGAGGGACTTCACAACAATGTGACCTGAGAATTTTCAAAATTATGGTTGGAATTACTTTAGAAGCCTTATTAATGACGAGTTTCAATTCTCCACGCGAAATTTGGAGATCCAGTAGATTAGTAAAAAATAAATAGAATAGCCACGATCAAAATGTCTCGAAGTAAAGAAACAAGTCTTGACCAGGAATTTAATCTTCTTCATCAAACTGTTCCAATTTTCAGAGCGACAAACGAGACCGTTGGCACAAATCCCGGGTATCATAAGTCAGGTGAATGGATTTAATTGGATTTGAAAATAAAAGAGCAGGCCAAGACGTTCTCATAATAAGTTGTAAGTTCAAGAGATCTTGAGGCGCCGATGTTGCCAAGCAATACCAACTGTTCCACAAGATAATTTTCCTAAGCAGATAAATCATTTACTGAGTATCTCAAAAGTATTCCTCTGAAAGAATCTAATTTCTAGCACCAACCCTAATCTATCGCTTTCAGGTTAACTGTCTCATTAGGGGCAACTGTCCAACACCCAGACCTACCCCCAGACCTCCTCCTCCTCCACCACGTGAGTATTATTTCGTTATTCCAAAATTCTTAGTTTTCTGTACTGTAGAATTTGGCAAGGAACGTCTATTATAGTTGACTTTGATAATTCTAGCACAACCATGTGGTCGGAATGAAAGGCGTTATGTATGTGGAACAGCATGTGAACCTACATGTGCTACACCTTATCCGGTAATAATCATTTTGACGATTTCCAGTACTGCTTTCCGTAAAACTTAAAGATTCATTAAGACATGCACCTCACAATGCGTTCCAAATGTCTGCCAATGTGAAACTGGATATATCCGTTACACAGGATCTTGTATTCCCAAGTGAGGCATATCTTGTTCAGCCTACAGTGTGCTGGAATTAGGCAAATTACAGCTAATAGGCGCTAGCTCTGCAGATCAGTCTCTGGTATAAACTGTTTCGGGTTCATGACCCGGAACCAATTCCGCCTCGGAACCATTCCGCCTGGGCCTTTCATCCCTCCGGGTTCGCCTAATTGGTATCAGACTCATCTGGGAGGATAAAAGCGCTAAAGTCGTCGGTTGACCACAAGCCATTGTATAGTCTACATTCGTATTCAATACGCCTTTGTGTCTCTGAATGGAAGTCGAGCGCAGAACGCACTCGTCAGACAGGATTGATTAACGTCCAGAGTCTTTATCCATTATCACTTCATTTCACATTTCCAAAACCAGGTACGCATGCCCTACAACTCGTCCAGTTGTTGTTGTTGTACCACCACCACCGCCACCAGTTTATCCAGGACGATATCTGACCTATTATATACCGCCATATCAACCATACTATGGGCAACAGTTCAGATATTATAGTAAGTCGTTTGAGTAGTCGTTTATCTAGGATAGACGAATGTCTTCACGCCAATTAAAAATTTCAGCTTGTTCTCCTTACGAATATTATGTGCAGTGTATTCCATGTGAGCCAGTCTGCAACAGTAATTACTACGTACGTTTCTTTTTTTTGCTATCAGAAAACTAATTTCTTCCTATAAATTGCAGTAGTGGTGACTTGGTAGGAGATTGGAATCTCATGTGTCCTTGAGCAAAAAACTCATCTTTTTCTTGGGCTTAAATAAAGGTCGGGATGCACCATCGCGGTCTCTCTCTGTACCGCTGTCTCTAGGCAGGCACATAGAGAGGCTACTGTACGAAAGTTCTTCTGTACGGTTTGGGTAAAAATGCAGAGCAGACTTGAGACCTAGGGACTAGAGAAACCGTTCTCAAATTTATTGCAAATCGAGCTGACCGCGCCCAACCAGACATTAGGATAACACCTAAGGCTTGCATCCTCCCCAAATACCTAAACGGACCAACCCTTTCTTATTGGTTCGGTCAGAGGTTAGGAAAATCATGCCGTCGTCATAATTCGATTCAAAACAAGTTGTTGAACACTGAGGGGGTACTACACTTGAGATTATAATTGTGGAACCGCATATTACAAATACTGAACTAACATAGTAATATAAGGACAAAACTTCGACTCAGGCACCCCCTGCCATCAACGTCTAATGTGATCTTTCCAGTTATGCTACCAGTACTGCGTCGACGGATGTACTTGCCGACCGGGTCTCGTGAGGGATATGTTTACAAACAATTGTGTATACAGTTACTATTGTCCGAAAGTATATCGAAGCGGTTAACGTACTTCCCAGATGTTTGTCTAGAGTCGGTCAGAAATTTGGAAACCGTATGGAGCGATGCAGCGGTATACTTGAGCTCTCAATCATGTATATGTCTGCAGTACGTAACAAATGAAAAATTAATAGTTTATCGTTTTCTTGAACTTTGCAGCCGCTGGAACTATCGAGTTAATGGTGATCATGTAGTTGACTACACAGGAATAGAGGCAAAACACACTGAAACGAGATGTGAGCAAGTCTCTCACCTAATCACGTATTTGAATGACGGCCATCGTCCCACTTCCATTTAGAATCGTAGTAGTGTATTGGATGTGTATGTGACCTATACAACGACTCGATATGATCAGCCAATCGAAAGCCATTGCTCTTGTGCTCATTGTGGTGCAGTAGTAACGAAACTGTCGCGTCGCGGCAAGAATGGCGCCGCGCGCGAAAGAATATGTCAGAATGCAGCAGCAGTTAACAAATTCATGAACAAAGGATTTAACAGCAGAATCATGACTGAAATGAGGATCGCATATCGATTGAGCTGTATAAAGAACGCTAGAGCTGTAAAAATGGCGAACAAATGGTCCGCGACAGCCGCGTGCGGCAAATCTATTACAGGAAACCGTTCACACTGCCCGTCTCCCGCTCTTCCTACACGTCTCTGATAGCAATTAGAAAGCTCCGAAAGTGGAAGGGTCGGTTTAATGGGGCTGAGATCGGCATGAGATTCGAAACTCCAAATACGCGTGTGTGGTAGTGTACCATTCGGCATTACACCGCTTCCGCCCGAAATGGGACAGGCCTGCTGCTTTAGTTGACTCAACACAAGAGAACTCCCAGACACCGTGAAATTTCACAGACTCCTTTTCGGCTAGATTGTTGGTGGTGCATATTAAAACAAGGGGGTAAAAAGACACTGAATTGTGACTGGCTCTTCCAAAAAAATTGGCAGAAAGTTCGGGTTCAATTTGAAAAGCCTCTATGGATCACATCTCTTCCCTTAAAACTGTGAGGAACTGAAATCTACTAGCAAAACATGCGCACAAATGGGGTAGAAGTGGTGTAGTGGCAAGTGACACACTATCACACCCCAGGGGAGGTCAGAAGATCGGATCTCAAACGGTACACACCAAAACCAACCGAACCTTCTATCACTCCACCCACACGTCATTGACCCGAGATCGGATCTTGATGATACACGCCAAGACAAACTCAACCTTCCATTCCTCCTGGGATGGTCAACTGCTATCGTATTCGTTCAAACCGGTAAAACCACTAAGTTGTATATCAGCTCGATTTTCATTTCATAGGCGACATACTCATTCTAAACGTCACTAGGATTCAGATTGGAAGTGAAAAGCGGGGCACATCTCGATTCTCAATTTCCTGCAACCTCCTCCGATCAACTGAAGGTCATCTGTACACTACACTCACATTCACGTAGCCAGCCAAATTGCGTTGCATTGAAACCTCTGGTTATGCAATTTACAACATCAAACTAACACCACAATACCGTAGTCAAAGAATTTTCATCCCTAAGAAAGACACTTCTTATTCAAGAAAAATACAAGTCGATTTACGAGTAGGTCAAACATCAGCTGGAACGTTATTCAGGATATCGTGGAACGTCGTGGACGAGCCCAATTAACAGAAAGCGCACCTAACGGGGATAGTTGTGAAGAAAATTTTTCACGAAATTGTTGACGAAAATCAGCAGATAGGATTACGATAAGAGGAATTCCAATGTGGGATAAATCGTAAGCAGCTGATACAATTACATGCTGTAGTCTGTACGGTAACATATCTATAGCTCCAAATTGCCTCAAAATACGTAACACGACAGTCATCTGAAAACATCCAAATTTTCCAATCTCAAAAATTTAGTAAATTATTGAATTAACTATTGAATTGTGAACCAACAATGAGCGTAAAAGCGAATCCTGGAAGTACGAGCTCGACGGGCAATGAAAAACACGCTCTCTACTCCTAGGGGGAAAGGGACTGGGAATGTATGATAGCGATTGTAGGCCTTATCTATCACTATCTCTGAAATACCGGATACCCCTAAATTATCCTGAACTGTGCCTTTAAGTAGGTTCTAGAGAGCCATGCGTAAGAAGATGTTCATAGCGCTGTACTTGATAAGAGATATCCAATAATTGGAAGCAAAACAATCCTTTGATGATAGTCTGAATCTGAAATCTTCGAAAACCCGGCCTGGCTTCGGAATTATTCCCGTAGACAAGTCCTTCAACCCCTCTGCTCTCAGCTTCTTTGTGGAAGGAAGGCACTGAAACTTGTATGTTCTTCCCCTCCGTTGGCTCAGTATTCTACCATTTACTGACTCCATTAGAGGCACAGTTCACGATAGAAATGTTTTCTGAGATTTCCCTATGGTATGAATTCGAGGCTCTTCCTAGTACCATACTTGCTGTTATAAGGTCGAAAAACGTCTGGATAGAGCACAATAAGTACTCAGAGATTGTATCGCGTCAATGACATACCCATATTGGACGAGTTGCAACGGCTTTGTAGAGGCTACATTATCTCAGGAGACCCCCATATGGGAAGTTCAAACTTGTCATAACCCGTAGCGGCAGTGAAAGGTAGTTTCGTACGAGTTTGGCTTGATGTAGTCAGCTTTTTGCACAATGGGAGCAAGTTAAATCTCGTCCAAACACCCTTTACATGCTATTTCCGTCACGGTGATCACGTACACCTCCTCTTCCGCTACTTTTAGAAAGCCATGAAGATAACGGATTTTATCGCTTTCTTCGCTACCGATGTACTTTTCAACATCAACACTTTCGCTTTCGAACCTAAAAAAGGTACCTTAAAATAATCGTGAACTGTCCCTTCAATAGAGCTTCAAGAGGGTTTTTGAAAGTAAGGTCGTCCGTTATAAACCAAGACAGGGTTAGTCTGAATTGGATTCCAATTAATAGGGTTCAGTTCGTACTGATCCTCTTCAATAGCCAGTGTTTCAAATAAGCCGTAAATTCAAAATGGGCTAGGACTGGCATCATTTTTACAAGCCAAAGCTTGGACGCCGCAAAGATCGAACTCACAGCCCTCTTGGATCGGGTTTATGAACCACTCTGTCAGTACCGTCACTATTGCTACCCTTATCATCATAAATGATTACACTGGATGGATTCCACATGATTGGGTGAACATACGCAGAGAAACTCACCAGAGCGCATGCAAGAATAAAATGGCTTTGCCTCAGCATCGATTTTTCGGCCTTCCCAAGAAGTGTACGAGTATCATTGGAGATAACAGTGGCTCCCTGCATTTTCAATTTCATTGTGGTCATCATAAATAATCCACAGGTAACCAAATAGAGGCCAGCGAACAAGGTTTCAATGTGCTGAAATAAATCTTCCGGTAAAGGAGCTGTGCAGGTTACTATTAGGTTGATGCATAATTATTGCGGATTTTTTCGCGGCTCTTTTTCTCTTGGTAGAATTCGAATATTGAGTTCGGGTTTTCTCTAGAAATAAGCTACTTGATTTCCTCTACAAAAATATACTCAAAAAACCATACGTATATTCGCAAAATTAGGCTTTACTACTCCGAGAAAGATTGGAAGGTGGCACAGTCATTCAGCGATCTCAGTAACTTTTCGGCGATCGTTCATTAGGCGATCTAGTGAAGGTACACATGGTTCGCTGGCGGTCAAACACGATTATTTTGATATTTTCTATTTCCCCTGCATTTTACCTGCCTCTATATATTAGGTTGATGATTAATTATTGCGGATTTTTCCAGCAAATTTTACTTAAAGAAACCATAGAAATACTAAGCAAAGACATATTCAAATAATTACTCCGGAACTTATTCACCATCTACGTCAAGCACTGCTTCCCATTGATTCCCAGTCGGATCCTAAAAGCGAAGAAGTTTTGATCCTTACGGGCGATCCACGCCTTGACACCGGCCATCAAGTCATCCAAATCGACTTAACTTCTGCTCTCTAGCCATTTTTTCAATGAACGGTTGACGAAAATCCATAAAAATTTCTGCTGGTGAATATGGCAGATTTAGGGGCAGATCCCATTTCTTGGTTGGTTCTGGCATGTTGTTCGATCGCCGAAAAGTTGCTGAGATCGCGGAATGACTGTGCCACCTTCCGATCTTTCTCAAAGTAGTTGAGCCTAATTCCGCGAATATGCGGATGGTTTTTGGGTATATTCTTGTGGAGGAAATCAAGTAGATCATTTCTAGAAAAAACTCAATACCCGAATTCTATCAAGAGAAAAAGAGCCGCGAAAAAATCTGCAATAATTATTCATCAACCTAATATTTACTTTGGCCATGCCGCTGGACAGCACTATACAACTGTGAATCGAATTCCGAATCAAAAGGGCTGGGAGAAGAGTGGGTAGATATTTGCCTAAGCCAACCTAACCACTGTACCCTTCAGGGTGTTATTTGATACCAGACGGACTGGAAAGGTTTGTGCACCGACTTGTTCATTGGTTGGCCTCAACAAGTCATCGTACCGGCCACATGCACACCCAGGGCGCCATTAGGACTCCGATTTGAGGTCGAATGTGTGGGTTCATCCCTACAGGTGATTACCAGCAGCTGACTTCAACTTCTTGTCCTTTAGGAAAAGGCCCATGTGAGTGCTATCTTTATGCGCTTTCAGAAGTTTGATAGCATCCGATTAAAGTACAATTATACCATACAAAGTGAAAGCGGAAAAAGAATATATCGTTCTCACCTTACCGCCCTCCCATTCTGAAATTATTCCAGATGTTACATTGTTACCACCTGCTGCTGAGGAAGTAAAAAAATCTTCCAACATTTCATTAGAAAGTATCGCTGCTACCAGGGAAATTACTAATGATATGAATGCACATATCAAAATAGTCTTCCTGAAGAAAATTATATTATATTCATCTACATAGATGGAGCAAATCTCTATTAAAAATTGACTTTTATACTTAATAACTGTTTTTCCAAGAGCTTGTTTTCCTTCTTATCTTAATGGGCCTTCCCATTGAACCTCAGATCTCTGGTTTTCCTTCTCATGTGCTCAGGCCTTTGAATTTTCAATTGGCGACAATCATAATATTTTAGACAGAACTTCTAAAGTGCAATGTGTTTGCCGGTTTCCGTTCAAAAGAAGTGTCGATACTGAAAAGCTTCTCAGAAGCAATTTTTGCTCACACAATGGTAACATCTCATTACGCTTTCTTTGAAAATGCTTTTCGAATGAGCAATTCCGCACCTAGCGTCAAACCTCTTCAAAATAGATAACTACTCATCAAAAACCACTCTGATAGCAGAATTCACGAAATCCATGATTCTTCGAGCTTCTTCATTATTTGGGGGTCTGCACGTTGGCAGCAACGGTAATATCGGTCTCAGTCTCCCGCTACTTGGAACTAAAATTTTTCGGGATTCTCTTAGTTCAGAGGAAAAGCTAAGTTACCTGTACGAACAGAAAATTATAGCGTACTTTATCCCTCCCTACATGATGGTTTGAGGGATCGGATCCACTTCAGGTGTGTGGATAAATGTGATGGTCATTTCCAGAGAAAGGCTCACGTCCGGGGGTTAGGGTCTGTCACACTAACGGTCAGAGGCCCCAAACTCCAAAAGGAACTTCCTAAGTCCAGTCTTTCTTGTTTGTTATAGGCTTATCTGAGGGTTGAAGTTCACTGTTTACCATTTAGGAAACTTTCACGGTGCCCATAAATTACTTACCTTTGCGAGAATTTGTCGTGGAATTTTCCCGTAGAAAATATGGCCAATCGATTAAGACCGATCAAAAATACCAGAAATGATGTGAAATAAAGAACTGTGGAAGTAGCAAAATGGGCTAGTTCATGAATATCAGAAAAATAACTTTTTCTGGTGATTTCTATAACAATTCGAAATACTACCATCGATCCGTCCAGCAAAACAATGCTTGTATTGAAAATAAGTATAAGCGAGTAATATGGTTTCTGAAAAATTTCTTCCGAAAGGTAAAAAAAATTAACAAAACTCTTTTGAGGTAGGAGAAAAAACAAACTTGTAATAGTGTCCGTTCCCTGATTAGGAGTGCTGCCACTGATAGGTTAAATACACCAGAACAAACTCTCAAAAACCATAGAAAATAATCTGCGATCACGTTGAAGACTCCAGTTTCCTCACCTGAATAAAATTCCCGGATCTTCCCTCAGAGTTCTTGAAGATTCTATGAAAGGGGAGGTAAAAAATTGAACAACTGTGTGAAATGGAAGAGAGAAACTCGGGAAAAGATTAGGACTATCACGTTGGTAGAAAAAAAAACTTGACGAAATTCGAGTAAAAATTACTAATAATGAGCACGCCATGAGGAAAGCGCGACAGTAGCTGCTGAAATGATCAGCAACCTATTCGCTGGAACACTGTTCACCGATCAGAGGTCAACAGAAGATTAAGCTGAATCATTGCGGAGATACTAGCCTGGGAACATAGTCTCGTAGGTTTGCTTGACGTGGAGGGACCCATCCCTTATGAGTTGCGAAACGCAGACTAGTGGCGTTCACAGGGGTAGCCACAGCTGTAGCTTACCCCTGTGAACGCCACTATTTGGCCAACGCGGTTCGAGAAACATTTCCACCTCATATGCTTACAGCATGACAGCGCACGCCAAAATCTCGCTTTAGACGTTCTTCGAAAAATCGTCAGCCTCGCCTAGTCCCAGATACTCAATTAATTTGGAAGATGTTGGAGGTGCATCCAAAATGTCCGTCTTTTCGTCGCAAAACTCTCTTGCCAAGCTTATACAGGGAACGCAAAATTATGGGCGCCGATTTATAGCAATATATTCGAATCTTCTCAGCTGAGAAAGACGATGGAATTTCTATGCCCATCAGCTAACACAATTTGCTTCAACAAGCTACAATCACATTTCAAAATATCCCTCACGAGTGCGGTTAGAGGCCCAAAGTTTGCTCTTGACCTGATCTCTATGCATACAGTTATCCTCTCCATAGAGGGTGTCAAGTGAGTCAAGTTCTGGAATATAGGATGGCCACTTCTCTTTACCAATGAAGTCGGGCAGCTGTCGTCGGCACCAATCGTGGGCAAGCTTGGCTGTATGGGCTGGAGTAGCGTCCTGCTTGAAGAACTACGAGATTTTCAGAAAACGTAGGATCAGGGTTTTAATACGTCCATCAGTGCGCTGTTTTAGTACCGGTCTTGGTCAGTTTTCACGCCTGCACCGAAAAAATGACGGGCGACTTACCCTTGCCAGTGACGCCCTCGAAAAACATAATTTTACTGTTCTTATAGCAATCTTTTTGCGAGAGATTGCATGTAGGATGATTCTTCCCATAACGCGAGCGTTTTGGCTGCTGAGGGATGGTCTTGTCGTAAAAATTTATTGGCCAGAGAAACGATGACAGGTTGCGTGACTTCACTTAAGTAGGTCTGCGACTTTCTGCATTTTTTGGCCCTGCAATGTCTGTTGAGATCTGATGTGAAGCGACATTTCTGCATACGGTAGGAACGGCAATGAAGCTTTTGCTCGACAGTCCATCCCACCGACAACTTCGATAATTCCTGTTCTTTCGCCGTCTTTTTGTTAGATCACTCGAAATCACGGTCGACTCACAATCGAACCATTTTAATAGCCCTACCTTTGGGGACGCTGGCCTCTCTACATCGCCCTTAGCTTGTTTTCGAGCGACTCTTCTTATCTAAATCGTTTAATAGCTTCCTCTGCGGATATTATGAGAACCACAAGGAATTTTTTAACGCCCTTCCGCCTCTCGCATGTCAATGATTGCAAGTGGCATTGAATGAGCCGCCTCCACCTAGAAGATATAGGGAGTTTTACATCAATAACCGTGCATGTTGCAAGATGACCTTCTTATGCAACTAATTCATGGCAGGAAAGTGGATTTGAAAGATCATTTCTACCTGAGAAATTTCTGACTTCTGGTGCCAATAATTTTGGGACACCCTGTATATTCTGTAAGGTTATGGACTAGAAGTTGTGAATAACAGGACAAGTTCGTCAAAAATAAATCAAAGCATATTTTCTAATTGCAAATATTTGCCATATAAGAATAAAAAGATCGTTCCGAGAAAAGAAAAAGGAAAAAAGAACAAAGAAACTGGCGGAACTCTGTAGAAAGGAATGAATGGCAAAAGCGAATACCTGTTGGCATCTGATTGTCTAGAAAACTTGATTAAACCCAGACTTAATTTTGCCAGTGATATTTGAACAGAAAGCCAGGTCCGACCGCCGTATTGATGTCTACGAACAGCTGAAAATTGTCGTTAGACAGAATCCTTTTTCATGCAGAATATTGAATATGATATCGGTTTCTGTCGCCAACGATTGGAGAACGAGGATATCCGTAGTGAAAACTTTCGCAAAGTATCTGCTAGTTATAGACTTTTTTAGCAAATATTGTAGCAATTCGGAATACCGACTATATACAGACAAAATTCATTTGAGTTATTCTTGAGCAAGTGTTTAATTCTGAAGGGTAATAAAAATAAAACGGAAAAGAGTACCGGAAAAATGAAATATGTCAAAAAACTTCCGAGAGATAGTTTTCTTCCTGAGGATGATGTGATATCAAGCGGCAGTCCACCAGGCGAAACTTCGCATCAGTTTCAACTGTGCAGGAGCAATCTAGTAATTGCTACTTATTATCAACTACTTAATTTCACGCCATGGCTGAAGCACTCTATTAATTTGAAAATGTTTTTGAAGAACGCACTTACGCACATACAGTAAAATTTCCTGGGCAGCTGCGTATAAGTAGGCCAGACACTTTTGGACAAAGAAAGTATGGCTACAAAGATTCAAATAAGTTCAATGTAGTACATCGTTTCAAGGTGCTTAGAAACCATGGTCTTTCAGTTTCGCTTGAAAGTGTAGTCGCGACAATTTTATTTCTGATGTCTGAGTTAAAAAGCGAAGTGTCAGTGCAGAATCGTATGCAAGCGACGAAGAAAACGCGTATAAACGTAAAGTCTCAAAATATATCGCTCTCATTGGATTGGTTGATACTTAGGGAGAAAGGGGGACGTGAAGATGACAATGGATTAATGGACGAGTTTTCACTAGAGACTATCAGTCTAGAACTCTAGGACACTTACTGTTCAGTCAAACTTATCAATTTGGCCAGTGCTTGAGCCAGTAGACGAAAAAATCCACGTGGGAACAAACAGTGTCGCGACCTGAATCGTATACGACCTTTTATGAAGTGTAAACTATTCTGTCCGATGTTTCTTCTGTCACGTTCAAGTGAAAACGTCATCCAGTCAAGGTTCAATCTATACCAGTTTGCAAAGGCTGTTAATTGTGGCATGGCACTGGAATTGGCCCTTGGTACATATCGATAGGGTGCAGGGCTGAAGGTGGGGATCATAATGGGCTACGAGGCTTTGGAAACGTTCCAGAAAAGTTCGACATGAGTTCTGCTTATTTGGAGTATCTTTTCTGCGCTTGTCGGTTTGTCCTGAGATTCGGATTTGAGAAAGCGATGACAAGAACGATTACACAAGCCAGGAATAAAAACGCAGAAAGTAACACAACTCGTTAAATAAATTCTGAAGGGTGGTAAGCAGGACAGATGCCGGCAGTCACTCAGAAGCGTCGATCAAAAGTAATCACTTGGACATCTTTTCTGACTCTCTGATTTCGAAGAAGTCCCCAACAGGTAAAAAGCCACTCGAGGAACTGAAAATTCTTCTGTAAAATCCACACGACGCTCTCGATCGCTGTTCTCCGTCCCTTCCCTGTCTTTATGCTATTATTCTATTCTGTTTAGTCTGGCATTCTGTCATCTCTGTACGGAAGAAGGGTTTTATAAATTTGACTATCAACTTCAAAGGCCAAATGTATCACGCATCACAATATATGTATAATAGATCAGCTTCTGATAATTATCGTCAAATGTTGCCCACCACGGACGTGGATTTGAGGACACTTCACTGACTTTCAGCCTCCGATGCTGAGAAAGGCTTTTTTGCTAACGTGACGTTTATATTCTTGGTGTATCGATAGCATGTAACGATCGTCAGAGCTTACTACAAGACACTTTTTCGGTTTTTCCTACCTTCTTCTTTTTCTATCTACCCTTTTGTAGTGTCTGTTCGCCCAACGCCGTCGTCTTTCACTAAGTATGAACAGCCACTACAGCTTAGTCAATGAGAACATGATTGTAAACTTAATCAATGTGTGAAAAAAGCTAATAAATTATTGTGATCCCCGGCTGTAACATTCAACCTGGACTGTGCCTCGGTTTTCGTTGAACAGTTAACTACATAGTATACAGTCTATGATATTTATAATTATTTTTGTCATCTAGATTTTGTTGGGACTGCAAGAGAGAACCTTGAGCGGATCTTCATCAAATTTTTACCTGTGTTTTGGTATAAATTGTCATACCTTAGCAATCCTGTCAATACCTTTTATCCGTGCACAGGATATTCACCCTTTTTGAAGTCTGTTTATGCGAATTATGCATTTACTATTATACAATATCTCTTCTGCAACAGTATTCCACTTAATTCGTGTAGGAAGTCATGCCAAACGCTTTTGATGGCATCATTTGAGAATGCCATGGAGGTGGGATTCAGATTCATGGCGATATCGAAATTTGGCTTTCCTACTCGTCACTGCATACTTGCATTCCATGCTAATTCAGCTCCCAATCACAGGTATCTTCAATAGCCAACAACCATCAACGCCCACAGTAACCTTTGACGGCCTGAAATTTATCTCTGATAAAGATCAGTTACGAAATCAGGGCGACATATATTTTTTCACCTGGGAAGCTTTACATTTACTATGAGTTCATCATACTTGTTTTTATTCATTCATGAAAAAAGACGCATCACTGTCACAACACAGTCATGGAGAGACCTTTATCCACAAAACTACATCGTAAAACCCCAAACTCTCGAGACTGAACGTATTTGTGAATGTAATTCAGAAAATTTTTCACGAAATTGCTGACGAAAATCTGCCGACAGGATGACGATAAGAGGAATTCCAATATGGGAGAGATCGTATGCAGTAGAAACGATCAGATGTTGCTGCTTATACGGTAACATGTCTATGGCTCCAAACTGCCTCAAAATACGTATCACAACGTTCATCTGAAAAATGCAAATGAACTTTATGAATTATCAAGGGTAGTGTATTCCAGGAGGGCAACAATTTGGAAACTTCTTGGAAATTTCTGGAAATAAGTTCAGAAAAAGTTTCTTTTGTTTATAACCTTTTCTGTCGAACGAAACACATGAATGCCCGCTTTCTTATAGCTGTACTGAATAAAATTAAAAAGTGTTCTCTTTGAATCATCAATCAATCATAAGAAAAAATTACCAGGGCGCACGTAAGAATGAAATAACTTTGTCTCAGCATGGATCTTTCGGCTTTTCCTAACATCATTCGAGTATTTCGCGAGACAACATCACCTCCTTGCTTTCTCAACTTCATCGCAGTTGCAATGAATAAGCCACAGGTAACCAAATAGAGACTTGCGAAAAAGTCTTCAATATGCTGAAATAGAATGTTCTCAGGAGCGTCCATCAAAAAACTACCTTCGTTCCGAATTAACTGTTCAGAAAAAAAAAACTTCTGCATAGGTAGGTACCCCGAATTTCAACATTGTTTACACCACACCCTTTCAACGTTTGCTTTGAAATTGTGAAATTTCGCCCACACTTATTAGGAGTTGTAGTACTCCGGTGGCCACTCCACCACCGATTTGAGTGTGGGTATCGGCCTTTGCACAGTGACGCGGTGCCACACGCATGGTCAAGGGACAGAAGTTTGGATTGATATATGCCTGATCCAATCGGGCTTTCCGTTCCCTTATCATGAGGTCGGTTTGATTGACGACACTAGACAATGAACAACCCTGTGGACATCTCACGGAATGTAATGTGCTTGAATGAGAACAGGGATGTTTACATCGGACGAGCGTACCCGAACAGCCCGAAACCGTTCCACACGTATATAAAAGCACCTGCTTCTCTTTGCTTTCCACACCACACAACTTTTCATACTTAACCTTTCCATGAAAATTTACCATACCCGGTCCGAGAACATACACGACGAGATTTCTTTCGAATCAGACGTCGGAATTACGAAAACAATTTTCATGATATCACTGGAACATGCTGCTGCTGTTACTGAAGTAATGAATGCAATGAATGCACATATCAGAATAGTCTTCCTAAATTGTATCATACATTAAAGGTAATAAAAAAAAGGTATCGTGTGATCACAAGCCTGTTCAAAAGGGTCGGCGTTGCAGATCTGAGTCGGGTAACCTTGAAAGATGCCGGAGAGGATCGGATCCCACTCCCAGTCGAGCACATTTGTGATCACACTGAAGCCCGAGCGAACATTGTTTAGCGCTATGTGGGGCACTGTTATACGAATGGTTCCCGATCGAATCCCGGATTGGCGCTCGCCAAGGGCAACCAAGCCTTCTATCCTTTTGGAGTAGGCTAGTTGGTACGAGGCTCGACTATGTGTATAGAATCATTGACTCGTGCATGGCCTCCTCAAGGCATTGTAGGGGCCACATAATCTCAAAACTCTATACCTTACTCTCTAACCAGTCTAATTAGAAAACCACATTCAAGACTGATTTTTGAACTTGATTCCTTTTCCAAAGATTGTTTTTCATTCATATGTCAATGTACCTTTTCACAAGAATATTCTCTTTGAACCTTTGAGCTCTCTGACCCCTTCTTCGAAAGTACGCTTTCTTTCAGAGCCAGATCTACAGTAGACTTATTTCGCTGGAGCAAGCTTCAAAGAGAAGTGCAACCTCTAATGTCGTCCTCAAAAACGATTTTTCACCTTGTTAAGCAGCTATATATTAATGTTGTTCTCTGCTAATCAGATTATCAATGAAAGAAGCTATTCCCTTCTAGCAATTTCTTCAAGACGTCTAACATTACAATAACCAATTCCTTTGAAATCACTTAGACGTCAAAGTTCTGAAGATCCATTAACTCTTACTAAAAACGTCCATCCTTTAGTTAGCTCAAAACGATAAACCAAGTTTATTTGAACTTTTATCTACCAGGAACAACTGTAATACTGTACAGAAGCTTTTTCGAACTCCATTAAAACCTCCTACACTTCGTCATGTGAGAGAAGCACCAATTCACTTACTTCCAAAAAACCTACTTGCCCAAGGAATCTAGAGAACCTGTATACAAAATATATATATATATATAACATTTTTTTAACATTAGCCATGCTACGCCTCGAGATATTTAATCTGTATCAAAATTGTATATGCGAGTGGGGCGTTTCTTGGAACTAACGGGATGAGAAGGTAGAGCAGTGTCAAATGATGCCGTCTTTAGAGGCTTCATCTTCGCAGTGGACTCCTCTCAGAGTTATTGAACTTTTGCGGCCTTCGATATAAACCAGTTGACAGCATTCCTGTTTACAAAGCCTTGAATACCTACTCTCGCATAATCAAAACCCCGTCGTTCACTGGGAAATCCAAACGTCGCCATGATCTTGAGGAAAAGTTTGAGGTTCGGGAACAATTGCTGAAGCTGTACTACGTACCTTCTAGAAAACTTGTCATGAAATTTTCCATTGACAAATATTGCCATGCGGTTAAGTCCAATCAGGAATACCAGACATGATGTAAAATAAAGTACTATTGATGTGGCAAAATATGCCAATTCATGAATATCAGTAAAAAAGCTTTGCTTCAGAAGATTAATAAGAATTCTGAATACCACCATGAAACCATCAAGAATAACAATGCTCGTGTTGAAAATAAGTATCAGCCAATAGTAAGGTTTCTGAAAACCATTGAATGGTCCGAACAATTTTTTTTCTTTCGAGTGGTTTCTAAAAATTTGTCAAACAAACTTGTAATAAAGCTCGTTTTTTGATTAGTAGTATTGCCACAATCAGATTAAATACACCAGAGCATATTCTCAGGAACCATAGAAAGTAATCTGCGATGACATCGAAGACGTTTCCATCCTCGCCTAAAGACTACTGCACATTGTATGCATACAAAAAACAGACGCTGGTAAATCATGGTTCTTGGAAGACAGTAATAGGACCCGATTTTACGTCCCGCAAACGTACGATACGGTAATTGCCGTTGCTCCCTCCAGCCACTCCGTAGGTCTCACTCAGGGTACCTTTTAGTTATATCGTCTACGGGTGTTTGTAGGCTCGTGAGTGTGTGTTAGGTTACTGTGAAATACATTCACGGGACTTCTATATCTAACTCGTTACAGTAAACACCTAGAGTGAAAAGAAACAGACAACAAACGATCAAAAAACTGTCTTACATATCAGAAAAAAGTTTCTGGTTAGCCCATGGTATAGGCAAATGGAGAAATTTCAAAATTGGATTGTATTATGACCATACTTTCAAGGTAGGATATGTTTCGAAGGGTTACGAAATTCGTTAAGATCTAGACCTGACAGCAGGGGACCCACCTGACAGTGGAAGGGGTGGATCGGGATGGATAAGAGCTGAATGATTCATGCTCGGTCCCCCTGAGCAATAACGGTCAATGCAATGCGATTCTTCGAGGACACAACCAAGGATCAATAGGGTATCTGTGCACGCCCGTCGGTATCCTAAAAATCCCAACTTCCGGCGTTATTCGATAGGTGCCACGCTTGCTGTCCCTAGGAAGACGGGCGATTCGTGCGATTCTGGGCGCGCGCGGCAAATTGCGCGGCGAAATTAGCGATGATTCAAACAACTCTGGCGCCTATCATTGGGGCACGAACTTGAAGTAGAGTACTTTATTAAGGTCAGACAATCCTACTAACCTACTTTACTTGAAATTTGGGACCCAATGATAAACTCTGCAGTCGTCCAAATCGCACCGAATTTCGCCGCGCAATTTGCCGCGCGCACCCAGAATCGCACGAATCGCCACACACCCCTGTCCCCATGACGCAAAGCTGCGTCCAACTCTTGCGGTTGATTGAACGAGATCTGGATATAATGATGTAGGGTCCTGACACGTTTAGCAAAGGTCAGTTGACACGATAGCTGCAACCGCTTTGGACGAGTTGTTTGGCACAGGGATATATTAAATGTCGTAGATCATGTAAGGTTGGTAGTTGCAAAAGAACAAGCAGACACATAAGAAAGGAATCCAATGAACCGATCTCTCAGATTTCTACAAATACAGGGTGCGCCAAAATTTCTTGCTCAAATATCCACCTCTGTAAAGTCAGTTAAACGATAGATTGAGTACTAATTTTTCCACAACACCTCATTTATACTAAGCCATTACATACAGTCAATTCAATTCTTGCAAATCGTTCCACGGCCAAGACACAGGCTCTCAGACGTAAGGAGAACTGGCGGGAAGGTTCTCCGAGGTACTTTTTTCCATACTCCAAGCAGGTCCCTCTTTGGCGGTGGCGCACCGACGCGAACCGTTGGAGGAGCATCTTGCACTTCCGGATCCGGTTCTTCTTCATGGATGCAGTGAGAAGGTGCACCTATCGGCATCGACAAGGTGTCTAACCCAGCTTCTCTTTATTTATGGGGTTAGCGGAATTATGACTTATCCCCAGCTTTTTGGCAAGCTTCCTCATCGACTCTTCGGATTGCGCCGCACTGTATCCCGTTCAACTTTTACCTTTCTCGTGGAACTTGCAGTTGTTTTTCTTCCCCTTCCTGAGCGGTCTTCTGTAGTACCGAGCTCCTTGAATTGTTTGATGGTGAAGTCCACAGTTCTTCTGCTGATTGATAGAGTTTTTGCGATGGTTTTGTAACAGCGACCCATCTGGTGTAACTGGATAATCGCGGGTCTGAGATTTCGAAAGGGGTAAGAGCTGAGGATAAGCTTGTGTTTTTGATAAAGGAAGAAGTGTCTAACATGTTCGCGGAAAATTGATAGATCATCGCTACATTAGATCAATAGGTCAAACTCTGCGACTTCGAGCAAGTAATTTTGGTGCACCCCGTAGACAAGTAGGTCATTCGAAAACTTCAAAGAAAACAAATACCTGATGACATTTGATCATACAAAAAGTGTTGAGTCACTCAGTTAGGGAATATTGAAGAGAAACTTCAATCCTGGTAGTCGTCATCGAAAGTATGAACGGAGGAGGTTGTAGCTAAATAATTTATATCTGGACGTGTATTAAATCTGAAAAATTAAAAGCGATTAGCAATCGCAACGATTCAAAAAAGACAAAATGCTTCTCGCAGATAGTGCCAATATTGCCAGAGTGTTGTTAAGTGCAGGAAGAGTCCTCAATCGAGAACCCTTCTTTTCAGTGTTAAAACTCAATATAAATTACACTTTTTTTTGAGGAACAATTATTTTTCACTCGTCTGCTGATAAGGGGATGAGACAATGCGAGTTTCAGTTTCATGCCATTTCATACAAAATGGGAAGAGACCTTTTAATGACGTGCCGTTCAGGCGTCAGATAAAAGTCTTGAGCTTTCTTGAAGCTCGTACTATATCATTCCGTTCGTATAGAAAAGTAATGATAGGCAGAAAAAGAAGTGGAGGCTGTAGGGTGTGAAGGGGAGAATGCAGATCGTTTTTTTTCGGTGTCGTTGTTTTTTTAATTATGTTGGTATGATGGAGCCGATGAATTGCCGAATGGCGCACTACTACACGAATGGTCCGGAGTCTAAGGTCTTTCAATCGCTGCCAAATCCTTTTTAAAAAATTTGCACAGCGACTGACCATCCCATTTCATTTTTGGACCATATAAAATTGCATTTAAAAGTCACTATGACTTCTGAAGGCGGAGGATATGGTGGCGCATCCCATAAAGGATTGGTTAGACGCAAAAAAACTTCACCCTCGACTAGACTTTAACTACGGGTTTCGCCAATCGCTGAGGTTCAGCGATTGGCGCTTTGTGTGTCACTTATTATATATACAGTACAGTTGAAATTCAGTGATGAATATAATGTGGCTACTCATCACATTGTTGTATAAGAGAGCCATAATTTGCGAAGGAGTGTAACGAGTTACTGGAAAAGCTCTCAAGCGACAGCAGTAAACTAAAATGGGAAACTAAGCCATCGGAAGTTACAATGTTCAGGGGCTCTATATCTAGTAGGCTTCCCTGGCCTGCTGCATAGCTGTGATGATTAAGTTAGGGGATTTCAGTGAAGAATTAAGGTTGGAAAGATGGGAATTTCGGTACACCTCGGCCAGGAGCAGAGATATATTACTCGCGAGACTATTTCCTTGCAAACGTTTAGATTGCGTCCATCGGGTAGTTTGCAGGACGGGCAGGGAAAAGATCGCAGGAGATCTTGATATATTGTGTAGCTGCAGCTGAAGAAGGGCGGGTATAAAAGGAGTGAGGGATTGGCCGGCATAGCCTTGGTCTTCAAATACCCGAATAAACCAGATTCCTGATTCTCATTGAGGAGGTGGAACAAAGGTAAATAGAAAAAAGAAGTTCATTAGTGAAATGTCAGGGTATTCTTCTATTCACCTGATTACCTCCGAGGAGAAACTCAGTAAAATTAATTTTGCTGGCAAAATTAGAATCCTGAAACATCGACCATAGAAGAATCCCGGAAACTTGAGCAATCAGAACAATCACACTTTCAGGTAATGTCATTGAGCCCACGTTTTTGTCGGCGGATACGTGCCTTTCAGTTTCTCACTCGCCTACTCATATTAACCCGCTTTTAATAATAGAGTCCTGCTTACAAATGGATTTTCTTAAGCATGACGGAAACAGTGGATGAATGGCACGTTTTATGATCACATCGGTGGGAACATTCAGTTTTCGGAGTAAAACATTTGGGTGAACAAAAACGATCTACCAGTGAACAGTTTACGACGGGCGATTCAACGAAGTCAAGACGTACTTACCATCTGTGGCTGCCCGCTCAAATGTTCATAGTAAAATGATGATATGAACAATTTCTACGGATGAGACTGAAAAAGAAGCCTAGTTTCAAAGAAATCTAACCGACATGGAGGAGCTGGAGTGCTTACTAACTGTACATAGAACCATTGATATATTCCAAAGAACGGTAACTGGGTAACTGACTAGAAAGTGGTGCTGTAGGCGATGGTTTGCCTTTGAAAGTAGTTCTGATAGAAGGGTGGAAACGACTTGGTTAATCGCGGCTAGCCACAAAGAAACTGGTAAAATGGCATTCTAACATATGCGTGATTGTTGCTACATGGATCATTTCTGTTGCAGAAAGTGAGCACATTCTTTGAGTACGAACAAATTGGAAACATATGCATAACGCAGGTGTTGCTCATTTGACAAAAAGACAGTGCAAGGAGTCTGTAATGCACAACTTACTGAATAAAATACTTTTTCTATTCTCTGGCGCACGCATAGGCAATAAATAAATAAATAAATAAGGCGCTTAGTAAGGAGGCAAATAGTTATTTGTTTGGTTTTTTATTTGTAGAAAGTCAGAGAGTCTGCATGTTCTAGTTCGTGGCCCGCCCCTTCCCCTCCCCCTCCCCATCAGAGAAAGAAATCATTCTATCAAAAAAGCAACACCAATGTAAAGTTAATTCAACAAGCTCTCCGGTTCAAATCTAATTTGATCTGATCTTTACGGTCCATTTTATACAGATAGAGCAATGATATCACAAAGCATATCTCGATAAACCTCCTAATGACAAAGTTAGCGTCAGCTTGTCACGAAAAGAGCCCTGGGACGATAGAAACAACTTCTTACCCGAAATTCTGTCCGAAAATGGGTAGAATCCTGATTGCAGAAGACTCGGCCCTGATCTAAACTTTACTAGTATAGGAGTAGATTAATTAATTATGAAACAATTAATTGATTACACTGAAAGGTCTGCTCCCCACCAATTCAACGTGGTCTCTATGCGTGTGAGTTAGGAAATAGACAAGTGTCCTTTACCACGTCACTCACTCATAGTGATTACTACAGCTAAGCCGTAAGTATTTATTCGACATAAAAAGAAGTTTATGAGAAAACTAAAAGAAGCTCCTCGTATAGAGAAGGATAGTTAGGGGAAAAGCTAAAGAGTTAATTGCTGGAGATCGGATTTCACATCAGAGTCTGGGACTCTATTATGATATGAAGAAACAGCACATTGAAACAGAGGGGAATACTTTTCCCTTTCCAAAAAATTCAATAGTTGAGACTCTTTCGCGTCTATATTCTTTTCGTATGGCTTGAAGGTGGTGCAATGGCAAGCACCGCACTATCACACGCGCACGGTCTCGGGTTCGAATCCCGGGCCGGTCCTCGCCAAGGTTAACCAGAACCTTCTATTCCTTCTTGGTCGGCCAATTGGTATCAGACTTGTCTTGAATAATAAAAACACTGACTGGTACATTGGCTAGTGACCGGATGCCATTGTAGAGATCACATACGCATTCAAACGTTAATAAGATCTCAAATGAATGCCGAATGCGGAGATGCATCCCAAAAACGGGGCCGAACGCTCGACTTCCCCTTAGCCGGTACCTGTGAGCTACACGAAATAACAATGACACAAAACTTCTGTGCCATACAGGTTTTTTTAATGGAGGAATACTTTTATTCGCCTGACGTTTCGACTATCTCGTCGTTATCGAAGGCCTGAAAGCGCATCGCAACTTATAGTGTTACCTATCACGCTTGACGTAGACCAGCTCTTAACTAGTTGCAACTCAGGCTGATGAACTTACAACTAATAAGAAACTCTGACAAGTCACTCACGTCAATTCCACCAATACCGAACAGTTGCTCACTTTAGTGACGATAGAGCAATTGAGACAGCCCGGTCAACCACGACCTATTTATAGAATCGTGACCGGGCTGTCTCAATTGCTCTATCGTCACTAGAGTGAGCAACTGTTCGGTATTGGTGGAATTGACGTGAGTGACTTGTCGGAGTTTCTTATTAGTTGTAAGTTCATCAGCCTGAGTTGCAACTAGTTAAGAGCTGGTCTACGTCAAGCGCGGTAGGTAACACTCTAAAGTTGCGATATGCTTTCAGGGCTTCGATAACGACGAGTTAGTCTAAACGTCAGGCGAATAAAAGTATTCCACCATTAAAAAACCTGTATGGCACAGAAGTATTGACGAATAATAGTACAGATGCCCAGGTTTGAAGAAAGGCGAACATGGAGAATGACACAAAAGTTAGAGAAACGGGTCCAATTTCTTATGAAAAAGGACTCTCCAGAGCTAATTGGAGCACCTTGACGGAAGAGGTGGGAAAAGCAGCAGCAGCGTGCGAGTCTGTGAAAGGTCTCTTCAGCCCTACGGTTCTTTACATTTGAAGCAGGGGAAATCGGTATCGAGCATTGGTAGAATGGTCACCACAATGAGATATCGTTATGCACGTCATCAGTCATCCTCCTTTTTTCCCTCGTCATTATGCTCTAATAGCTTTCTAGCATTCTGCATCGCTTCCTCTCTATAAATTATGATACTGTAACTTTACAGAATCATTCTCGCTAATTATTCTTTCCAATCATGAAGAACAATATGAATTCCGGCTCAAGAAACACTTTTGTAGCACGCAAGGAAAAAGGAAAGGTGGGTTTACTAATGGGTTCACCAAGATTGTTTCAAAAACGCCAGGTTGGTGCTACTTCTAAGCCCAACAGTGTCTTTCAACGAAACGCAAAAGATTGTTTGATGCTGCTGAATTCGTATCAGTGCGAATTGGGTACTACAGTAGACATCCAGGAAACTTCAGTGATGAGTCCTAGAGCATTCGAAAAGACCGATATTGTGAGTCGGAGGCAGGAAACGATTGTTGCACCCAGAGGAGGCAGAACAAGTTTTCAAGTGGCCTGAAAACTTTTCATGAAAGTTGCTCTCACCATAATCTCGCCGAATCATCATCAATCAATCATCCCGTCGGAAGGCGCCCAGTAAGGGCACGCCATGCGTCATCACCATTTTCCCTCATCCCAAAGGGGTAACGATGCAAATGGATTGACAAGGGGTGCAATACACCTCCAACAAATCAGAAATACTTTCATTTAAGCTTTTCAACGTTTATTTCGTATTACACCTTATCCAAATGTACCCTATTTCATTCGATTGCTACTAATTTCACTGTGGTTTCGCCGACATAGACACCAGTTGGCTGGCCCGTAGCGAAGCTCTCTTTTGGATCTTCACCTGTCGGAGCTGCTGCGAACTGGATTCTCAGGTTCTCATCTGCTGGCCTGCCCTTCTGAAATCCTAGGAAATCGGTGTGTATACTGCACATGGACTCTTACATTCCGATAAAGGACCACATCAATCTTTCCCCACTGAGGAATGAAAACATACATTTGTTCAGGTTTAGCCGAGAAATTTAAATTTGGAGCAAAGATAAACTGAAAAAGGTCTTTTCACTGAGTTAACTAGTCAAAGCGAAGACTGGTAGGATCTGAGAATTGTAGGCTGAGCCTAAGTCACCTTGTAAGCTACTCTCATAGCACTATGATTGGCGAGCTTCTTAGTGGAACCAGCTGGTGAGACCAAGACGGAGGTTCTTCGAGGCTCGAAGAATACGACATCTCCCATTGCGAGTAAAAATAGTTTTCATTTCTACTGACAGAGCTTTTATAGCAAACGTTATGGCCTTGTCGGCATTCTGGAGTGATTATACCAGGTGTCGGTGGTGGTCAAACCCCACGCTCTCCATAACAGTACGATAGCGATTATGGTTGACCGTTACTCTATGTTCGGTCGGAAGAATATTATGGGAAAGGAAGCAAGCCAATGGCCGATCATGATGGCTGATCAAAATGAAGCAGTACTATGAAGAATCTGAACAAAACCTTTTCAAGCCGTCAGCTGGTTGCTTACAGGGGTGGCAGAAGCTAGTGCTAGCAATAGGTCTTCGAGACTACAGAAGCGGTACCCGAGGTAGGACTACCCCACATGGTTGAGTCTGCTTCACTCCAAACAATCGACTCCTTTCTCGAGTCTGGATGGGAATTCGCTCGCATAATGTCTTTGGAGGAACAGCCTACGTGAAACTTGCATTCCGGTTTCGGTAGTGCTTTGCCTACCTCATCCCACCTTTGCCATTTGCACAGATCTTCCTAAAATTTGATCCCACTCTCCTGTATCGATGTTATGCCATTTCCATCCAAAAGCTGAAAATTACAAGCGATTTGCAATCTTTGATCAGTAAAGGATTAACAATATAGGGTTATATCCGTTAGAGTTTGCACAAGAACATCGCGCTGGGGAAGCTTTTCAAAACGTGCGGTTGAGGGGTTCAAAAATTATTGTCCAAACTTCCAATGCAAATGGAATAATCAAGTCGAGTTCTTTATTTGTGTCTGTTCTTCTCTATATATTCATTTCCACCTGAAATGTCTTAGAATGCTAATGAACGGCCAAAAGCCATTCTCTGATATATACAGTACAGTAGGCCTGACTTTAGTAATTAGTCTCATTATTATGTGAAGTGTGACATGTGGGACATTCAAAGAACCCAAGATCTCAGTTTTCAAACCCCGGTTGTCGAACAGATCAACTAATGGAATTCGTCTTACTTAGATTCGCATCAACACGGCTCTGATGGCACGCCTTTGCCTCACAATCAGATTTCTGGGACACTGAAACTCCTTTATCTCACAACCTATGCCATCAAAGCCTACAAGCGCGAAGATGATATTGTGTGGAGTAGCGCACCACTGCACACATGGTCTGGGGATTGAACCGGATTGATACTCGCGTGAGTCAACCAAGCCTACCATCCCTCCGGGGTCGGTTAGTTGATACCGGACTCGTCAGAGAGGATGGAAGCGCTGACTTGTACGTCGGCTGGCCACCGCATGTCATTGTATAGGCCGCATACACAATCAAACACCGCTACGATTCTTAATGGAAGTTGGATGTGTTGCGCAACCAGGATAAGATCGTAGGAGATAATAGGAGTTTCAGTGTAGCTGCGCCTACATGTAGCGTTTTTACGGGAAGTTTTTGTAAAGCAAATGTTTCATTTCGTTATGTGTTATACTAAATATAGTCAGTACTATATCGTCGTTTCACTGACCCCGCTGCCCTCGAAAATTGATGTCTGATGAGCGTCTTCATTCGAGAATTGCCAATACATTCCATTATGTCGTCATGAGACCATGAAACATTCCCCGATTAGTTTCACACTCATTGAAACTTGGCTGACGATCGAATTACGTAATGAGACTAATCTTGATTTGATAAAGGAGCCTCACCTTCTCACCATTACACAATGACTAGTTAGAAATGATCAGAGTCCAACGAGTCCGTCGATAACATGGGTATCTTCGTCGCTAAATAGTTTATCAGATCACATTTAGAAGGACTGCGGAGGAAGAAATACAAGCTGACGCACTACCTTATCTATGTTCTACAGATCATCGCCCACTACGGTAATCGTCTCAGTCAAACGATCCGTCCACTACTGCGGAGTAGCCTAAATAGTGTCCAACTAATCTTTGAGGGTAAAAGCTTGTACCGGCTCACCGACACAAGTCATTTGTGATGTTAGCCAAGTGGCTATTCGAGCATAATTGCGATTCCGAATGCAAGTGAAAAGCCTGGCGCATTCCAAACACAGGATCTATCAACGTCAAAACTTTGTGTTCTGAAAGTACAGAAAAATTTTGAAAAAAAAGAAAAAGTTTTTGAATTTGACTGCCGTCCTTCGCCGTACTTAGGAAAGAGACACCGATGATGCGCGCGTAAAATCAATAACCAGGCGTTCGCCGCTAATCCGGTATAGGACCTCTGTGCTTCGATAGACTCTAAACTGAAAACGGTGGTGGGGTTAATGGATCATTCAACATGATACGGAAAAAGATCGATGGATTGTATCGGGTAAGTGAATGACTTCCAGCTGGACAAATTGGATCTTCACTACCCCTTTCTTTTGTAACAATTGAAAAACTAATTGTTTTACTTTCAGAAACACTTCAGAAATCATCAGAGCAACTGCTTACGACCAGTGATGGCAGGCTCTGGGGGGGGGGGGGGGGGGGGGGGCGCGCGATTCACGCGTGACCCCATTAGAGCTCTTCGCGCACCCAGCACTGTTTCGGTATCTTTCTGTTGAGATGGACCAAATAAATTTGCAGTAGTCCACGGCTTCGCCATGAATAGAGCAAATCTCTTTACTATTTCAATAAAGCCCCTTCGAGATTACGAATTCACTTCATAGGTCAATAATTTACTTGTCAAACGTTCGAAATAAGAGAAACTTCAATTTTTTCGATCCTAGAAAACACAATCCTTCTGTATACGTGCATAGTTGGTAATTTTCTCACTTATTCTACTTGTAAGTTCTCATCCCTTCCATTAGGATGGTAGGCATGATGTTTTAGCGTGTTTTGTACGATGACCTCATTATATTGGCGCGTGAATCGCACCACACCCCAGGCTCTGAAGTGATTACGAGGATTCATGCCAGAGATGCTTAGATCGAATCCTTCACAACTCTACAATGGGCTGGTAGCTAGGGGAGAGTGTGCTTGTTTCCTTATTTGGTCCGAATTTCGGTTTTATTTTCCAGAAAAATTCTTGAGGTAATTAGTTCTCTTACCGATTTCAAAGGCAAAAATTATCATAGACTACGAAAATTATCAGATCCTTCTGTTCGATTTTATTAGAGATCCCCTCCGACATACAGCTACTTTTCGGTGTACTGCTCATGTTCATGAAGTGAGCCATGTAAATATTCAACATATAGCATGAGCAGTAGACCGCTTTCAAAGGTATTTTGCCTGCTTGCTGGATTATCGCATTGAAACGATATTCAACCCACCCTTTCTCCCATATGTTCAATGAACAGTAGCCTTCCAAAAGGACAGGAAAAATGAACCCTTTCAGAAGATTTTCTGTGGTCCTCGGCACTTGTTTAGCTCAACCCACGCTACCCATATGGAGACCCATATAACCCTGGGGACCGTGTTCTGGCGAGAATGTGATATTGTCATCCGAATTGGGCTATGCTGCGATAGCGAGCGGAACCGAACTGAACACAGCTCATCATGATTTTCACGTCTTAGACAAAACGTATCGTGTATAGCAACAGATAAAAGGCGCAGGCACTGAAGAACGTGCCGTAAGCCTTGCTTAAATGGCCTCTAGTTCAGGTTAACTTTTCAACTTTGATATTTCATTTTTGGTAAGGAAAGAAGGTTACCAATGTTC
Source organism: Haemonchus contortus (assembly GCA_000469685.2). NCBI lineage: Eukaryota > Metazoa > Nematoda > Chromadorea > Rhabditida > Trichostrongylidae > Haemonchus > Haemonchus contortus. Next base: position 43,837,357 of record LS997565.1, read on the forward strand.
TGAAAGCCGACTATCATCCAATGGGATGTCATCTAAAAGTGAGAATTTCCATTGCGCACTGTCGAGATGATATTGCAGGCCACATCGAAGGCGTAATGATTCAGTGAGAGGGTGCAATATCACCCTCCTAAACCTCAATCTTCAGGAGGAGGGTGATGCACGACCTCTATTAATATCTATGACAGGTTTATTACACAGTCACACGTGTAATCTTAGCCAAGGTCGCCTGACAAATGTTGATGTTCGTTGGTAGACAAGGTGGGACAATGATTGATGTCACTGCCTTACAAGAGTACGAATTGAAGTAGCAGGAGAAAAACTGGCGCATAGGGCTCGCTCTTATTCAGTGCGACTCCCATGTCGTGGAGGTTTGCTTAACCTTTCGATTTGATCGAAAGGAGGACAGCCGTTCAGTTACGGAGGCCTACTATCCAGTACAGAATTGATTGAAGACAGGCCGTTTTCAGAGACTACTTTCCAATCGCTCATACCTACCCTGTCACCCCATTCAAAGAGGGTAATGTGCTCAGGGAATGTTTCAAGCGATAAAATGGACACCAGACTGTTTTTCGGATGGATACCAAAAGTGCACCATAAAGTAGAGGGCTTGTCGCTGGAAAAAAGGTGATGCCTCTGAAAAAGGGTGTTTGATGGTAGTACGGGTTTCATCTCTTAACAGTTAATCGTTGCCTATAACCTTCAATACAAATTAGTGCGGCGATTCTATCCCCTTTCTTTAAAGAGGCACGCCCTTGCTAATCAGCGACCTTCCGGAGCAGATAAAAAGATGTAGAAATCAGATGATAGGCACGGCCCACTGTTATAATGAGCTCGAATTCAGGTGGGTCTTGACTAGAGTTTTGTTTCATAAAACTTTCCACCTCAAAGTTTAAAATAAAAGTTTTTTGAGAGTCAACGATTCGAAAATATTCGTTCATTACAGATAAATTTTTGGGTTTAGGAGTAATTCTCCCATAGAACGTTTCAAATGCATCTTGTTTGCCAATTCTACTTACGACTACTACTTACATGTATGTATTCCCCACCTGTAGCTGTTTTTGCCTTCTAACTGCTACAGGAGCGAACGCTTTACCCATAAACAGCTTCCGAAGCAATGTGATTCTTGAAAACTGAAGTTATGAGCTGAATCGAGGGTCAGAGCTAGAGTGCGCCCTGCACTTGACCTCTAGTGAGAATCTCTACAGTGATGGTTTATAACTGAGGACTTAGCCAAGTAATGGTAAAGAACGGTCTACTATACAACCTTTCCAGGAGCTGATTTATTGATATCAAAAGAAATAAACGTATCGAAATCCATTACATTAACCAAACCTCTGTTATCTTTTCTAACTTTTCAGGATAGAAAATAAAGATAGAGTTAAAGCTTCAGAATTGGATTGAACTACGCCCCAACGAACCCCTCTTTACTGAGAACTTAATTCCCCTAGAAAGGTCCCCACCGAAAGTGCGCCTTATGAACAGAGACAGAGCACTTTATCGTCCAATCCAGTTAATGGATTTACCCTTTCTTCTTAAGGGCCCATCGGTTTTAGTGTTTACTTGGACGTGGGTTGATTAGATGGAACGATTACCTGAAAATTTATTGAGTTAGTACAATGTCTTCGATGGACACTTTTGTGCTATTTATACAATTTGAGTGAGAAGTTGGTTTAGTGGCAAGTGGCACACTATCACACACATGGTCCATGGATGGGATTTCGGATCTATGCCCGTCTTAGCATTCCATCACTCCGGGTTCGCTTATCCGGAACCGAAGCCGTGGGATGTGATGGAAACACTGACCTGACTAATACACGGGCTGGTCACCTACGCCTTCAAGAATCATTACAATTCTGATCGGAAGTCGAAGAAGAGGCACAATAGGAACAACTTTATCGAACTGTTCTTAAAACAGTTTGCCCCGATAGGCACTAATTATGCTTACCTTGGCCTCTATGGTCTAGTCGACACTTTTCTCGAGAAAGGGAATCATCTAAGTAAATGCTTTGCCTAGTGGTTGGTTTATAGCCCCTCTACACTGCTCCTCCGATTGGCCTCTACATTATCTAATGCCTAATGAGATAGGATATTTACTTTACTATTTTGGGGTATATTTCAACTATTACAATGATAATCTAGTCGATGTGGGCATCAGGCGAAGGTAGCTATCTTAAATAGCAATTATTCATGGCCTCCTCATATGGAGATTTACAAAAAGGAGAGCTAAATGTATTTTTTCGAATAGCTTAGTAGATCAAGCTTCGCCTATCAATGAGCTCGTTAGCTCATGTACTTATTTAAAAGTAGTGTCATTCCAGAAGCCAAAACAATCTTGAAGCCTTTCTTCGACGACTTCAACAAAGCTCTCGAAAGCCAACAAGTTGATAAGGTACGTATCAGATAGTGATGTTAATCTGATTTGATTTTTGTAATCATTACTGATCACTAACAGAAATGCCTCTACCAGTTAGACAAATTGTTTTCAACCAGATCACACCATTTCTTATGCAAGAATTATTCCGTTCAAGGACACTTTTTTCCTTTTCATTCTACCTCAGCATTTCTGCTAACCTGGTCTGAAGAGGCGTTTTTATCCAGTATGCAGATCAGCGGTATAGAGATCCTACAAAATACAAAAGATGGAACGGGTTTCTGTAAAGTTGTAGGGTTGTTCTTAATGTGGGTGATGATCTGTCTGACCTTTGTGTGTTAGATGAGGTTGTTCAGAGGAGGAAGCAAATGTGCATTTCAGGCAGCCGACTACTATCATCCCGACGCTGTACTGGTCCACAAAGGGAAGAATTGCTGGTATGGACGAGAAGGTGGGGTATTTTAGCAGCAGACTTAGGAAGACGGAAAGGAAGGCAGCAAGAAGACGAATACTTGAAGTTGTTACAATCAGTCTTGAAAACACCTATTTCCCCATCTCTAATATTGGCAATGAATAGAAAGTGATGGAGGTCCAAAGACTAGTTCGTACTCTTCACTGATGACCTCAGCCCTTCTGAAGCACCGTTAGGGGTCACATAGTGGTCGTAATGGTCTGTTTGTACGATGTTCTGTTTTCCGACTTCTCAGGAAGCTTCACCTACGCAATTATCGCGACCCAATCTTCAACAAAATGTTACAGTACCATTTTAACTTTGCTCAATCAGGGATTACCAAATGCTAACTATCGAGCACTCCTTCATCATTACGTGCTGAAAAAACATTACTGCAGCAGAGAATATTTGTTTGTTTGTAGGATGTTTTGTTTGTTTACTTCTTAATCAAATCGGATCTACATATAGATCAGCCTGGAATAAAAAACCCAAAAATGAAAACCTTTGTTGCCAAATTCTGTGATCTTCCAGGTATTAAGCAGGAGCTATTGAAATATGGCGAATTAATGGGAAAAGCAACGACTAAGGTAATAATTCCAAATCGATTTAGTTTTTCGTGCTTATAATTCAAATCTTTCAGCTCACTGATGAAGCCTATCAAATGACATCTGACTATATTATCGTCACGGCTAATTACGAAACAACTACTGAAAAAATGGGAACCATCAAGGGCAAATTCAGTCAAATTTGGAAGAAAGCTGGCGATTCATATTTGATTTATCATGATGAATTTGAAATAAATTAAAAATAGTTCTCTATTTCTGACTGAATATTCTACAGATCACTGTTTTTTATCGAAACTTTCGACTTCATGCCAAGCTTGGATTACCGCTTACATCGAAGTAAAGTGCCGAAGTTAAACTTAAACTCAACTGCTTGAGAAAAAGCTAACATTGGGCAGTAGCAGACATCGATAACTCGATAGCGATAGCACAACCTGCTGATCAGATTGCTGGAAACTTTCATCATGTCTTCCTTCCACAGAGAAAGTCAGTTCGATTCCTTTCCGACTTATCCATCAGATTCTAGGATTCTAGGCCAGATCCTCCCCGCAGTATCCTTACAACTGGCATTGGGATTCGCGGCCCATCCCAAAGAACTTGATCGATATTTTTACGCTTTATTGATGCTTTTTTCTACTGCAACCGATTTAAATGCGAATAATTGAATAAACTTCGAAGAGTTCACGACAAGCTTGGTTTCCTCACAACTGGATATGCAAAATGGGAAGAATACCTTGCACGCCTTCATGTTTGCCGTCAACAAAAATAGTTTAATGACGCGTGAATTGGAACTGATTGATAGCAGAATCCCTAAGAAGATCAGTATCACTTACTCATACATCAACTGACATTAAGAAGTCTCTGCCTACGTCAAGAGATCACTTGAAGGCCACTGTCGGTGGAGCTCATCTCAGCACGAAGTTTCCTCGCTCTGCTAAGTGTACCGGTTTTTTACTTGCCCTAAAATTATTGCTGGCCATAAGAGCACAACTTGTTAACTAAAAGCGACAGAATCCCACCTTTTCTTGAGTTCCCAATGGTAATCGGTCCTGCCACTCACTCTGAATATCGAATACAGAATAATTTCAACTGTCTCATTAAGGAATTTATTTATAGAAAATCCTGACATTGTTTCGGAGGCATTGGTGCCCTATGTAGTGACAATTGGAGACTTCAAATCTTTATCAAACCACGCAGAGCCACCGGGAGCGGTCCTCAAGACCGAAAACTTGACTCTACTTTTGATTAGCTTCAGCAGCGACGTGGCCGTCTTCGAACTAGTGAAAAGATGTCCGATATGATGGGACAGACCAATCATTGTATGGTCAAGCAAGCGGCGACGAAGTAGCCGGAGTGGTTATGGGCATACAAGTGGGTGATGTACTTATATAGTAATTCCATGGAAACCACCAGAACAATCCAGAAAGAAAAACTTGGACCACGGCAGCGGCAATTAATTCGCGAGAGACCTGGTATACCAGCCCTACAGGTCATGGGTATGATGAACGCGATGGGTTCTGGTTTTGCATGATAAAGTGCCTCTGTCATACAACCTGTGTTGTGTTTGTAGTATTACTGAAACAACCACAACACTGTACACTACTGCGATCAGGTATTATCATTGTCGAAGACATGTGGGGAGAGCATTGAACACATTCCAGAGAATATTAAAAGGCGACGGCAGTGCAAAGTGCGCCAATCTCCTTTCGACGTCTTTTACTCACCATTAAGATGAGCTCCAGTTCAGGTGAGCCATTGATTTTCAATGTTATTGTTATTTTCAAAAGAATTTTGAAATACTGGAATTCTAATTGCTTCCACAGTCGCAATGACACACTTATTTACACCAGGTTTAAGAACAGAGTCTAAATCGAAGTGCTGAGCTCATGAGTTCTACGTTATTTCTACACATCGCCCTTGATGCCAACATCACAACAACCTAGATTTTTTCTGGAATTTTTTCTGATTTTTTTGTTCTGTAAGCTTCCATGAAACTGCTAGACCAGAGTTAGGAAGAGCATACACATGACATATCTGGCTGCTTCTTTCTTGCTTAAAGACACAGTTCACGATAAAAATGGTTACTGAGATTCCCTGACGGAGTGAATCTGAGGCCCCGCATATACCATATCTGGCACTATTAGGTCGGAAAACGACCTAGTTAGGGAGTTATAAAGGCCCAAAGATTGGCCCGTGTGTATCCTCGGACGAGTTTCAGTGGCGTCGTTGTTGAGACTGCGATGGGTATGGGTACATTCACCCAGAACAGGATGGACGCGGCAAAGCGCTCGGCGAAATTCGTAGTGAATGGAACAGCTTTGGCGCCTATCATCGGGGCACGGATTTAAAGAAGATTGGATAAGTAGGGCCGGTTGATGCTACTTATCTATCCCACTTCAAATTTGTGCCCCAATGATAATCGCCAGAATCGTTTTAATCAAAACAAATTTCGCCGCGCGGTTTGCCGCGTCCATTCAGTTGTGCGTGAATGTTCCGTTCCCCGCACCGATCACAAGGCAACCCATGTAGGGAGTTCAAACAACTTGTCATGACTCGTAGCGACAGTGAAAGGCAATTTTGGACAGTTCTAGCTTGATGTAGTCAGATCTTTGCGCAATTGCAACACCTGAAATCTCGTCCGAATACCCCTTCTATGTTATTTCTGTCGTGGCAATCTCGTCCAACCCTACTACCCTACTTTTGAGAAGTCGTATTTTTCTCGAAATCGGAGAATTTTTTCGCTTTTTTCGCTACCGATAAACTATTCCCAATCTATACTTCAGCTTCCGAATAAATACCGGTACCTCGAGATTATCGTGAACTGCGTCTTCAATCAAATCTATAATGACCGAACTATCTTACCATATTCGACACGTACTTCTTTACGAGTCCGAATCTTGCCACTCTGATGCTGAACACGATTGGAAATTGTATAAAAGACTTAACCTTAACGTCCCTTCTGAGCTATTCTGTGCCCAGATTCGTCCAACGCTTCCTAGTCTGGAATAAAAAAGGTCGGAGATGAACCTTCCTAGAAGCTAGGATGTCATGAAATCTCAGATATGTTATGTACATAAAAAGGATTAGCGCGTTTTTATAGTACTTCTATGAAACTTTTTAGAACATTCCAGATTAAATGTGACCTTACAAGGAATTTGTTGGTCAATACTCACCGATCATCATTTTCCTTGCCCGAAATGTTTGTTACACTGTTCCTTCCGACCCCAGCGGCCCCAGTGTGATTAATCAAAGAACAGATGTAAATGCATACATAGTGATGACTTCCAGATCGCGCCATGTATGTTCTGATTGATACTGCGACAATTTTTTTTCCTTTCTCTTAATACTATATGTTTATAGTTAGACCGTGCGTATAATGTGTTTTATCAATTTCGGCAACTCGACGATCAGAACTTATCATTAACTTTTTCAGAAGCCAAAGAAACTCTGAAGCCGATCCTTGACACATACATCGAAGCGCTCGACGAACGACAAGTAGACAAGGTAAAGTTTTATATGTACTGCTGATTATAAGATAGAATTTCTAGGTTATCTCCAAAATTGATGAATCACAATTCAATCACAAAACTGTGAAATGCACCCTCCAACAAATAGGACCGAAATTTACGATTTTAAGAACTCCATAATGCTTCAACTCCTGGTGCTTCAATTCTTGGCGTATATGACCTTCTGGTACATTTTGGCTTGTTGAAATCGCAATTTGAGCGAGCAGCGGTTTGGGATCTATACGGATCCCTTCGTTTTTATATGACTGTACGTTTGGAGTCCAGCTTCAGTTACTCTATCGGGGCGAAGAGGGGAAACTCCAGGTCTCAAAGGTGATTAATTGGTCTGCTGGGCTCAAATACTTGCCTCAGTTAAGCTCATGGAAACATCGGATTACCCGAGTTATTCCTCCATTGACTAGCTGAGATCAGACACAAGAACGCCTTTTTTGGGTTTGCTGCCAACGTTTCCTTTGACTCCCCCTTGAACCATTAACTTTTGAGAAAAATCTATGTTTTCTCTCTAATGGGCTACTTGCCCACCTGATTCACCTGGAATTCCTGCCCTGCGGAATACCCGCTTTTGTTAAAAGCTAAAATAAATCGAGGCCGGTGTGCAGGAATGTGTTTGTAACCTCCTGAACAAGCGGATAGGGGACTATACAAACACCGTCCTGAACAGGCATGCTATAGAACTCCTGGGTTCAAGGAATCTAAAACATTGACGCCCAAAGACTAAAAGGGGACAGTGTGCTAAGGTGCTGCAGCTCCCTTTTTTACCTCCTTCTGCCTCATTCACTGTCTTACTTCATTTTCTTAGAACATCCATATTCAATGTATATTTGATTTGATTGAAATTTCTTTGAAAAGTCAGCTCAAATGTTCAGGCTATTGCTTTTTATTTACCGGAAGCTGTACTGATACATCGAGGGAAAGGCTGTACTTATGGCAGAGAAGGTGAGTTCTTCGAATAACAGCTCCACTTCATTCGTTTTTTTTTTCAAAATACGAGGCTCTTCCATGAGAGTACATACTATGGAGCGAAAATTTTTTGAAGGTCTATCAAAAACATCTTTTGTTCGGTTCAGTTTTGGTCTTTGCCACGCCTATCCCGGGATTGAGACGTAGAGGAGGCGAGTTCTCGGATCGAAGCGCGAATTTTCCGCAAGCGGCAAGCTGCATTTCTGCGTGCCTAATGCCTATTCTTGCCTACTCGTTCTAGGAAACTTACATGCAAAGCACTACACTTCCCAATTTGTTACAGCGCTCCCACGGGCGGCCTTTGGGTCCTTCTCATCGCTAGGAAACTTGGCAGGTGGTCCCTCAAGTCGTACTCATGAGCAGCAATGAAGGCTTTTATAACAATCCAACCGAGCCATCGATCTCCTACGGTTATGCTTGACTGATATCGATCCAGCCTGAATGTAGTTAAGCTACTGGGATTCTTCAATAACTATGGAAAGAAATTGGGTTTTGGGTGGTTTTTGAGCAGCAGCGATTCATTCCGGATCCCTAAATGTGTTTGCTTTCAGCTATCAAACAGGAACTACAGAAATTTGATGGCGAAATGGGAAAAACCACCATGAAGGTCTTGAGTTTGTTGAGATTTGATTTTCTCTTATCAAACGAAAATGCTTGTATGCTATTTACTTTTCTAGATGACCAACGACAAATATCAAAAGACAACGGATTATATCATTCTCGAAGCCGACTATGAACTGACGACAGAGAAAAAGGGCACCGTGAAGGGAAAATTCACCCAAATCTGGAAAAAGACCAGCAGTGGTTATATGATCTGGCATGACGAATTCGATATAAATTAATAAGTATTTGAATTATTTGGTAGATATTAGGTTTGTACTTTCCGTTGGCAAATGATTTTCAAAGGATCGAAATCTTCGAAGGCCGCATGAGATAAACAGAAAAATCTAGCAATTTCTGTAAGGCATTCGTTCCTCAACCCAATAAAAAACCAAAATGTATAACTCCACATCACATCAATCTCCGGCCTGGCCTGGACAAATAACCAAACTACCCGAATTAAGTCAGATTGGACATGGGCCAACTTCTTCCCTGCAGAAATTAGTGTTTTATTTTCTCACAAATAATATAGTGTTTGATTAGAGATTTATATTTCTTCTCACATCAAAAACAACACTTTGGAAGATATAATTTCACAAATATGCTTATCAGAACTACCGCCACAGTGTGGAAATGGGCGGCTGAACCAGTACACAAAACGTCATATTCTACTGGCTCACCAAAAGCCAACCCTAGCTGATATTATTCCCGATCATATGATAACGACGTTTTGCATTCCTCATTCTATAAAGAAACCTAGATTTTGTATATACAATAAATAACAATAATGCGTACCATTCTAGACTAGGCAGACGACTGAATCTCACAGACAGACAACAGCATGTGAGATCGTACAGAATGAAAAAGACGAAAAAGAAAGAAAAACGAGAAAAAAACGAGTGAGACAAGACAGTAGAATGCAAAGATGCAAGAAAACAAATCGTAAAGCCAAACAACAAACTTATTCTTCTCAAAAAAATATAATTAGAAAATTTTTAACACGAGATAGGCATAATAACCGGCTCAAAACTCGAATGGTTGTCCTGATCAGAAAGGAGATTATCATAAATAGCGTAAGCTACTACAGAAACGACCAGAATCGTGGAAAACTTACAGATATCGCAGAAATTCGGAACTTCGACGCGAGCGATAGATTACGACTATTCATTGCTTTGCTAAGCTGATCAGCTTTAGATAGGTTTTGGATCGCCAGCGCAAAATAAATGCTCAATCATGGTCATAAAATCTGAAAGAATAGAAAAATGTATAACAACCAACAGTGTGAATGGTGTAATTCACGGCTGCTCTAACCAACTTTGTATATCAGTGATACTGGTATCGTTTCTGAAAACATCCGCAAAAGTAGCTGTGAATAATAGAGATCGTTAGCAAACGAAAAATGACCCACGCGAGTACAAAACAAGTATTAAATCCGAAATAGAAATCTCTTCAATCAGAAAAGTTATGTCAATCAGATCAGGATGTACCAAACAAGACAGTTATGACAAGTAAAACGAGTCATTCTATATATGAAAGAGGTAGAAGCATGTAGCCATAGAAAAAAAATCATACATTTCTATTCAGCCTTCTCTCCGCTCGTGTCTTCATCCATGTAATACTGCTGTAAGCGGACATGCCAAGCAATCGATGCACATGCTGATATCGTACGGAACTGGTGGACAATATTTCGTGGCAGAAAATAAATATCATTGTGATGAAGCTGTAAAACGCATAAATTGCAAGGGAGTTCCTTAAAGAAATAACAAATAAAAGAAGTGATAAATGAATACGCGTCAATATTGTATTAGACACTTAAAATTTTTCAAGGCCATACCATAAACTCTGAACACAAGCAACGTTATGCGAAAACTCCTTACAACCCCTCTGATATCGATTCCATCTTATGCAACCCCGCTTGCTAATTTCGTAATAGATCCGAAAAATAAAGTATGACGGACATATGATGGCAATGACATTAGGGGTCCTCAGAAAAAGTCATCAGCCACAAACTTGTTACTTAGAAAAGTCGATTTGGTTCCAAAATAATATTCTACAAAGTATCATGATCATGAAACACAGGGTAATAAGATAGAACGCTCAAAAAACAAAGTAAAAAAAAGCAAATATTCTTCAGACATTCAGCGTTGTATTGCGATCTCTAAAAAATAAATATTTGCCAGTAGAGCAGCTCTTAAAAAGAACCGTGTCGAGTTCTAGAGAAAAGAAGGAAAATGTCTTCGATACAATTCAATGCAAACTCTACGCGATACAAAAAAGAATAGTCATGCTTTTCTGCATTTTCTAACTTTTACATTTGATGGAAACTCCGCATAACACAATCGGAGCAACTTTAGGCTTTTTGTTTATAAAGAGGAAGTTCTAGCGCCCTACTCCAAACCCTGCTATGAGGTTAAACCACTGCCTGAATGTGGCCAGATGGTGAATCTGACGCAGTAGCTATGCTCAGCTAGCTTTAACAGCCCATGCGGGCACGCCAAAAGGAAAGTTGAGGCAAGTACCTTTGAGCCCCTTCTACAACACAAGTGGCATTGTATTGTGATCGCAATGCTGCGATGATCTGAATCTCGACGTGAGCGTAGTAAACAAGATTCAAATTGTTTTAGTGTATCAGGTATTCATACCATAATAGTACAGCATGCGTTCAAAGACCAACTTTAAAAGCCCCATCCAAACTTTCCGAAGCGAGACTACCAAATCATTTTATCCCTCCACAATTGAACATGTGATGCGTGCGCAATTTATTGGTTAAAAGTTTGCGATCTCTACGAAGAGTGGCTTATATGACCTTGACCGATTTCACCATGTCTTCGAAAGTACGAGATGTACTGAAATCAGAAACCTTTTTAAAAGTTATTAGTACTAGAAGCAGTAAATTACGATTGGAGGTATTGGCTATTAACCCAGGTTCTAGGTATGCCCACACAATTCGCACAAGGCTGAAGGCTGGGGTCTGGTTAATGATAATAAGCGTTTCCGTGCTCCCCTAAAAAAGATCGATACTGGTTGTTTTTCAATTTGCACGTGCGCCTCCTTCACGCAAAGCGTTACGCGCCTTTTAATCAACAAGAAAAGTAAAATTAGATATGAACAATTCAAGAAGAGAACTAGAAAAAGCAAAATGAGTCAAAATACACTAATGATCTGATAACGAGAATCACCCACGAACACAGCTCAAAGTTCTATTCATGATCAAAAATTGATAATTACCTGAAACTTGGAATATCTGACACCTTCTCTCCGCAGCTGATTCAACTTTGCTTCCTCAACCCATTGAACACACTGAAAGCTATTATTTTGCATATGTAATGCAGACTACGTATAAATGAAGATACAGTCTATAACAGTTGAACATGAGTAGAGAAAGAACTACCTGAGACATGGGAGGCTCATATAAGTCGAGCTGCAGCGTTTCTACAATGCGCTCAAAATCTGCTGCATGAAAACAGACGACATCTTTAACAGCTCGACGGGATGGTCTGAAAATAAATAGCTGAGCGTAGCACTACTTAAAAGTTGCATATCACAATCAGATTTTCTACTTAAGCCACCATGAAAAAAAAGTAGGAAGGAAAATGTAAAGGGGTTAACAAACTTGTTAATCCAAATGCATGGCACTAGGCGAATGAACTTGAATGACCCCACAGTAAGTGATAACTCTTACTTCTCATTCGGAGCACGTATTGACTGAAGAATTCCTACAGCCGCTGTTGTTTTACGTTCCAAACCATCTCCGACATGATCGGCATGGCAGGGTGTGCGATCCTCGAACAGCAATTCCCGTCGCTCGTAGTGACTGAATAAAACGACAATGAACCATAGCAACACTCATCGTGTGTTGAAGAAAAATTTTGACATTTAGTCTGCTATCGATGCAAAATGGAGGAAAAGACACTCTTCAAAAGTGGATCCTAAAATAGATTTTCAATTAATCACCGAATGGCATGCGAATGTCCACGTCCCGTCGCCGTTGTCTTTCTCCGTTTACTTTCTCGTTCGTCTTTGACGTCATCCGTACGAATTAGCTGAACACAGGTGCTTATGAAGAATACAACTAATCCATCTAAGATAGGCATAAGACCACCAAGATTATTCTGTTTATGGGATAAAAAATACGAGCAGAACGTGCAAAATCATAAACACAAAAATCATTGCACAAAAAAAGAAATGATATTCAATGTAAAAAAAATTAATGCTCATTTGTATGAAAATGAAATACTTGATCATGGCCCAACAAAAAAAATACTCGCACAAGGAGCAAGCACCTACCTGTTCACCCGGGCGGACCCAGAATATTGGGCCATCGTCACATTCTGTCACGCTGTCAAGATGAAGCGCAGACCATTCCCCCCATGGCATAATGGGCCGCAGAATCTGAGAAGAATAAAATTGCTTGTTGGCAAAAAAAAAAAGGAAAAGAGAAAAAGGATAATTGTATGACGTGGAGAACAATTTAATTCATTTGGAAGGTGTCCACAAAACTGAGAAACGATTTTTAATATGAGGAGAATGGATTTCACCTCAAATGTTTCATGGAAGTTTATTGAAATCTCCACATATCATGAGTGGGAGCTAATACTTACAGGAGACTTCTCCAATTCTGCCAGCAGCTCTGCAAAATAGTCACCACATTCTTCCTGCTTTGCTCCAACCATTGAAACCGAATGCATCGGACCGCATCTGGAAATTGATTGTTAGCACACACGCAAATGTGCATTTTAAAGATAATCTTACCGATATGTTCCATGATGACATGTTTCCATGACTTGCTTGTAATATGTGTTGAAAGGCATGGTTTCGACGAGTTGCTTATTAGTCAATGATCCAATCTAGAAAAACCGAGCACGTGAACATTATCCTAGGTGAACTTGAAAGTAAGAACCCTGCGCTAGCTTAAACTGAAACATTTCCAACACACCATTAAATATAAAAAGTTGACATAAAAAGAGGGCAGATTGTGACCAAAGATTTCCGGATTAAAACTATTACATTTCGCTCACTTTCACCAGGGCATTTCAGAAAAGCCTATGGGTAATGATAAATCGATTCTGAGACGCTTAAAACTCGACTTATGATCGTTTAAGTGTGATTTGCTATTAAAATACTGAAAAAACTCCGGAAAAGAAGATCAAAAACAGAAAACTAGATCGTGCAGTAAAATTAGCAAAAATTCAAAAAAGAACTCTTGAGAACCGGTAAAAACGAACAATAACAATACTCACTTTTACCGGCAAATGTGGATGTTTTTCGTGCAAGTACTGGAAGACATCCTAAACGTGTTATATACGTTGACATCAAAATGATCTTCATTGACTACCAAAAACTAGACTTACAACAAGATAAGAAGCAGCGTTTTCGAGAACGCCGATTACAAACACAGGCACTCCATTCGATTCAGCCAATCCAAGACGAATAAACTGCTTCGCAAATTCCATCCTTAACTAATAAAGCTGAGTATGGAGGAAAAGTATTCGATAAATAGTTTGTAAGAAGGGTAGGAGGTCATATGAAGGAACAACATTGAACGTATTACGAACGGCTCCTGACCTTTCTTCGGTTTCGAAGTTTCTTCTGATGTTATTCCAGTCTGTTCTCAAAATTGATGCACCACCATTCGGATGGGTGTCAACAATGACATATTTTCGGAACTGAAATTAGTTAATAATCACCAGACAGAAAGAAAAACTTGAAAGAAGAACGTGAAGAATGAAAGTGACAAAAATAACAAGAAATGGTAGAAAAAAGGACTAGAGCGAAAATGGCGAATGCCAGAGAGCAAGTGAGATATTAAGGAGACTCACCTTGTTAGATATTCTCGGTAGCTTGTCTCGTTTTTCACTCTTCACTTCTTTCGCTTCACTTGCACTGTTACAGTTCTCTTTGATGCATTTAGCTGGGCTGTCGCAAGACCGACTTTCTGAGTTACCGTCAGCAGTGTTGCTTGTACCATTTGCAAAAAGACTGGAAGACGTGCAGGGATATATGGAATGAGTTTCACCTTTCTCCCTGCAAACAAACAGAACACTAGCAAAAGCAGCAGTAAACAAAAAAACGAAATGCACGGTATATGAACGCACTCTTTAACTTTGCCTTGCTTTCGTTGTTCTTCACGATGGCATCGTGCAGAACTGCTAGAACTAGCTTCGCAATCGACAAGATGGTCATCAATACCGTTCTAAAAAATACCTCGTAAACATTTAACAAGGGAAACAGCAACCTGCTGCTGACCGCATTACCTTTTGCTTAGGCTTTTTTGAAGATGGGGCGGCAACAAGTGAAGTACCAGAGGAGGTCGAGGGTTCACCAGCTCGATTTTGCTTGCGTGGGGTTTTACTAGGAGAGCGTACGTCTCTGCTTGAAGTGGAGCCCTAGAAAATTCGCATTGAACTTGGTAACGGATGAAAACATCAAATGCAACAAGAAAATGAAACCAAAAAACCGAAAACAAAAGATGAACCAAAAAGTAAAAGAATTATCAGAGAAAAAGTAGTCCAGAACAACGAAAAAACTAGATTGTTGAGTTGTTAAGTAGATCATTAACTAGACTAAATAAAAAATAAAACAAGAAAAGTAAAAGTAGAGTTCAGGATACGTAATATAACGAACACATTAAGAACGTGACTACTTCAAAAACTAGCCTTTGTGAGAGAGTCGGATATATGAGAATGCGACGGTCTATGTTTTTCCTGATCTTTCTTCGCCTCCAATGAGATACTTTCACCATCATTCTCTGCTCCGCTAACTTCAACCTTTACTTTAGGTTGAGTAACCTTTTGAGGTGTTCCATTGACCCTTTTCGAATCTTCGCTTGGTTCGATTCGAGGTAGCTTTCTCTCGGAAGGCGGTTGCTTTTTCTCAAAGGATAGCGGTGATGCACTATCAGTTTCCGCGGGTAACGATTGCGAAGCCGGTGCCCCATTGCGGCTCACCTTTTCTCGCTCATCATTACTGCCATTTGCACCAGAAGGCGATTTTTCCTTTCCTGCAGCTGCCCTTTTAATTTTGTTTCTTAAATCTTCGGGGACCTTTCGATCAATTGCGTCCATGCTATCACTTGACGAGGGTGTGGCCAACTCAACATTGTTTTCACACCTTGACGCAGTCCCATTCTGCGCAATGGCACTGCTAATTGATCTATTAACGTTGGAGACAGAAGTTGCGCAATACGGAATTGCTTTCGAATCGCCATCTGTTTTCACTACCATTCCCGAGTCCCCGACAGGAACGTTACAGTTATTCTTCGTTTCAACAACTTCACATTCCACGTGTAGCTCCGCTTTCACTGATACTATTTCTTGAGAAACCAGGCAACCATGTTGAGAAGCGGATAATTTTGACAGCTCCAATTTCGTTTCAATCCGACTCTCTGGTAAGCGATCGACGGCTTCCTCTGTTCTTCGAACAGGAGAGCATGGCTAAAAATCAAATGTCAACCAGTGGCAATCTTGCATTATACATTGGTAAACCCTACATTATATCAGCTAAACTTCACCTAAGGAGCGAAGCGTAATCAAGCACGCAATAAATATTCCTTTAGACTACATTAACTACTAGGACAAGGCAAGCAAATTCATGATTGAAAAGGCGCTCACATAGAATCCCTGCTTATCATCCAATTCATTATCGTCAAAAGAAATCACCTCTTGTTTTATCCGCTTCGTTTTTCGTTCTTCCAGAGAAGCTACGTCCCCATTCAAAATTGGCTCTTTGTCGGACTTGAGCTGATTGTCCCGTGGTTTCTGTGACAGATAAGCCGTTTCAATTAAAAATTAATAAATGAAAAATGAATACAGTACAACGAAATATAATTTAAAACGAGAAACAAATAAAAATAATATGAATAATTGATATGATGTGTTATACGCTCGTAACTCACTTCCAGACGTTTCTTAGGGCTAGTTTTTTGAGGTTTTGAATGTGAATTTGACAAATCCACGAGAATTGGATCGGAAGCGAGGGAACACATTGGTTGAACCTCAAACAGTGCTAGTCTAATGAAGGAAAGTTGAGGCAATCAACACGTTTCTACGACAAAGCTACACACCTTTGCTTGCTGCTGCTCTGGAGCAGTGCCATTTTTTTGCAACGATCTCTCTGCAGCACAACCACCATTACTTTGGAGAGGTATAGACGTGGCTTCTCCAGCATCACGCGCCGAATTTCTTATTGACGACTCGCGACTAATTCTATCGTCTGAGGTGCTTGGTGTATCAGCAACCTCAACTTTTGGTACAAACGTCGGTGATGTAGCTGGAGACTGTTCCATAGGAACCGCTATCGAAGATCCAGTAAGCTCAACTGGTGGAGGCGGAGGAGGCGAACATCGCCCCTGCGGCTTTGCAACGTGGTTTTGAGCACTTTTCTCTCGTTCCTTAACCAGAAACATTCGAATCCCTAATGAACAAGCAAGAAAATCTTACACGAAAAAAACATCGGTTATAGGTTAAGTGAAGAATACGGCGATTGTCACCTTCTGTAGCTCAAGCTGCTTTCGTCGTTCTTGCTCCTTTCTGATTTGTTCTTCAATCTTCCTTTCAAGTTCGAGCCTTCTCTCTTCGTTTATAGGCTGCAAAAGTTCCTTCGATAACAAAAATAAAGCACTAACCAAAGACAATCAGGAAAAAACGTACAACTTCTTTCTTGATTGGTTTTTGGGTAGGAAAGTCGGAAATAGTTAGCTTGACTTGTGCCGAGGCTGGTGGTATCGTTGGCTGAATCATTGCTGAAAAAAAAGAAATAAGGCATTTTCTCCTATTTCACAAACTTCACTCTCAACGAAAAATAAATCTAATTCATTGGTAAAAACATACATGAGCACTGCGGTATCATCGGCATAGGCGGCATAGGAGGGCATCCAGGAAAAAACATAGGAGGTGGGTAGAAAGGCGGAAACGACATCCTATACATAGGTGACTTCACTTCAAGTTATAAGAAAAGTTACACAAGTGAATTCCTAATTTATGACAGAGATTAGAAAAGCTAATGCACATACATTGGAGGTGGAGCTCCATAGGGCGCCGGTGGAACAACCGGCACCTGAGGAGGATAACCTGCAGGAGGAATTGGTGCTATTGGGGGAGGTACAATAGGTGGAGGAGGAACTTCTTCTTCGCAAGGTGGCATTGGAGGCGTTCGTGGTCCACGTGGACGGTTCATCCTAAAAGGAAAATATAGGAAGAAGATAGTCAGATTCCGACGGAAAATTCATCTTTTAAGCTTCTCACAATTCAATGGTCAAACTTTAATTTGCTGAACCTGTTCTGTAGTTGCGGACTAAGCAAACAGGGAAATAGGATTGGTGCAACATTCGATTAATTCAGCTGGCTCCAAGATGGTGCATCGTATTTACAACCTTCCTTTTGACCTTTTATTTGCAAAATTTACCACGCACCTCATCTTTTATGTTTGTCGACGTGGTAACCCTTACATATCGAAATCTGAAGCGGCCCAACTCTTTATAGGAAGCATGCCGAACAACGCACTGGTCTTTTTCTCCATCTTTCATCATTACCTCACAACCACCTCGACATTTTGGTGCAAAGGAAAACAGCTCATGGGAGATTTTCTATTCCCAACAGCCCCACGCATTCATGTCATATCAATCTCATTCTCGAAACAAAACCCTCTAGCTCCAGAGACATTCAAAACGATCATTGCCAAATCTGCTATGCTCCACCTTGAAGCAAAAAAATGATCACATTGCGTAACAAAATGGAGAGAGAAAGGCGAATTTGGTGGCCATGAGCACAGAGTTAAAAAAGGGAAAAAAACATTCGGAAAGCGAAGTAATGAACATCGTTCTGAATTTGTAATTGAAAACCTGCAAAAAAAATAATACAAAACGTACCGCTTGGGCGGAGGAGGTGGTGGAGGGCACAATGAAGAAACTCTACCAGTTCCCACCTATGAATAATTTGTTTGAACATTCTCATCACCACTGTGAAACAATTTGTGATGCGAAAACTTACAGTCACTGAATTCATTCCAGTACTGTAAGCTGAGATTACCACGGGATCGACGCATGGCTGGAAGATATCATTATACAACTCAATAATATGCAATAACAAATGAAAAATTCAAAAAAAAAACTATTCAATAATATATGAAAAAACTCCAATTCATGAAATGAAATAGGGCCACACACCTTCAACGGGTCGATTTGCGTGCACGGACGAGTGCTATTATGCGCTGGAGATAGTGACTGAAAAAAAATATGACCGTAATGCAAGTGATTTATTGAAGTGGAAGCAATCGTATGTTCAGGCATTTGACCGCTAATAAAGGCTCAACTGAAAACAAAATGTTACTAAACGATACAGAAATATACCCCAGATCAGTTCGAAACCTGTCCATGATGACAAATTGATTGGTACCTTGAATAACCTCCCCGCAAAATTCAATCAATAATGAAAAAGAATTTTCAATCACTTCCAATCATCATTCCAATATTCCTTTAAGGGTTGCTATTCTGTCAGTATTTTAGTACAGGAATAGTCCTCTTTTCCCAAATTTAGCGATGAAACCCCAACACAGTAGTCCTGAAAGCAAAACCTCTGGTGTTGATACTGTTCGCGACAATCCAGGTCATACCCCAGTCCGTTACTATTCAGTTCCACATATCGCTATGGCACAAGTACCAACCGGATAGCGCTCGCTTCTTTCGATGGTGGCCCGAAAAAATGCGAATGAACCTGATAAGTGTGGGATCAGGGTCTCCTACTCCGGATATGAATCTTTTTTATACATCTAAAATACAGGATCAAATCTTACTACCAACACAACGGCTACATGTGGATGATTACCCAGAGATCTGAGCGGAAATTTTTCATGCGCACAAGCAGCGTCACGCCACGGCTAACGCCTGATGCCCATCTGCGGTGCACATGTGCCTTCAACGAGCAGAAAATTCGTACTCCTACCTAATAGAAGTCAGTCACAAGATATAGTTGACAGCTGAGTTGGGTTGGCGCCCCTCCAAAATACCGCCTAGCATATTCTATGCGAGTGGGCCGAAAAATCGATTTTTTCGAACAAGTGGGTTGAATCGTGATTGTAAGGAAATGTAACGAAGAAGACTGTAAATGAAAATCTAAAAGTAGGCAACAGGTTCACATAAATAAAAACTAAAGGATTCTGATGTTCGAACTATCTGAAATTTCTATGAACACGAATACTACAACGAACCCTCTCGAAATTTCCATTTTGTAATCTACGACGTTTTCTGGCATGTTCAGCTTCGCTTGACGCTGACGATGAGCTCGAGTCGCTATCGGCTCCTCGTTTACCATTCCGATGATAACCGTCCCGCTGAAAATATGAAAGAAATGGAACATGGTGCTATCTATGGTCGTCATGACGATTAGAATAGTAACCGATTACTCAGATTGGTTTTTCACGAACATTCACTTATCTAATCAGTTTTCGAATTCACCATACCTCGTGATGCGGAAAACCATTGCTATCTCGTATGATACTTGCCATTAGTTTAAGATATCGACGTTGGCGTCAATCATGTCGCAGTTTTCTCTGGAAAGGTTTGCATATTTCACGTGGTCACTGTTTCTCAAACTTGTTGGCTACACAGAAAATATCAACAATCGCTACAGAGTAACACGAGCCAGGTTTCTATGACAACGTTTGTATCGGACCAAATCTCGAATCGACTTTTTTGATTAACGATTTTACGCGAAAGCGTGAAAGACACCTTCCAGATTCATCAGGTATGCGCAACTAGTATGTAAATGATTTGAAGAAAAATACCGAAGAGGCAGGCAAATTCTGGTATATTCTTGGAACTAATTGTTCGTGGCAAGGTCACACAGAAACACACACTAAGAGCATATTGCTCCCTGAAGTGAGCTGTCATGAAAAACGAGGGTGACTCACTGTCATAAGAGTGGATTAGGGAAAGTGAAAGTAAACGAGAAAAAGTTTCAGCCCGTGCTGCATCACCAGTAAACAGTCATCCAACAAAATTATCGATTGTGAAGTGAAAAGCCTTTAAATCTACCCGCTCATACTATTCTCAAATTTTAGATCAAAGAGATGCTGATGTTAATAGAAATATGCATGGCAATGGTGGAAGAAATGCGATTTCCGAAAAAGCCAATATCCGAAATGCTACCAAAGGACAAATTCAGAGTTGTAAGCGAACAGTCGATTAATTGACTAGAAATGCATGATGGAGTCACTCATTTAAAATATAAATCAATGAAAAAATAATGAAACGATATTGCCACCCTGGGAACGTCGAGGGAAACCACCTCCGGCACAAGAACCCCCACGAAGTGACGTCACCGTAGATGTAAGTGCCAAATCGAACCGCGACGCAACGAAGCCGCTCCGGAAGGCGGTCCTCTGTGGAAAAGCTGCGCGGCAACTCAAATTTTGGCACGCACTCAATTTCTGGAAGTACGCTGGCCCGCCCTGAGCGTTTAGTGCTGCTTAGTTTTATAAGTCTTTGTTTGAGATTTTCCTTTGCTCTCTCTGTTTGTGGTGTAACTCTCAGAGACCCCTCGATAGCTTAGCATTTCAAGGCCTTATAGTGCTTTTGCCTGCTGTTTCGAAAAGTTCCTAAGTTTCCTTGTTGATTCGGAAGTCTCTCACGTTCTTCGGGTACCGTAATCTAACCTTTATCGAGGAGTTTAGAGTGTACATTCGTTTAGATGGCGTCTGGAGAGCCAGCAACGAAGAAATCGAAGACCGATGCTCTGCCAGAGCACCTCAGCGGAATACCCGAAGAGACTAAAAAAGTGTTGATCGAGATTGATGCTGTACAAAATGAAATCGACGGTTTGAATGAGAAAGCCTCTGAGGAAATACTCAAGGTGGGATGGTTTTCTGTGTGTTTTATTTGATATCTATTTGTGACATCGAAGCCCAGATCATATTGAGAGGTTCATTCATCTATTGAATAGATGCAACAAAGTTGTGCCTACAATCGTATATTTATTAACCATTCAGTAACTACTTTTGAAAAATTCTCTTTTGGGGAATGCTTAGTAAATGAATTGAAAAGTTCTCGTCTACGGGTACCGTGCTTCGCTACTGCTTGGTGGTGGTCCCGCAACTATTTACTGCTTGTTCAGAGCGCAGTAAGTCCTTATTCATTTTCGAAGTATCGTTGTTAGATGAATTCTAGTTTTTCTCAGAAAGCGGGAAAGGCTTAGATTCTGATTGCACACATAGGTGTTCGCTATTGGGATTGCTTGTTCAGTAGTAAACAGACCTAGCTTCCGTCTGTAGTCCTTCAAAAATTTCATGGATACCCCCCATCCGCCCATCCATCGGTGGTGTTGTCCCAATCTGTTTGAATGGAGATCTCTAATCGTGACTTCTTTTGATCGTGAAGTTGTCAAAAAAATGGACTTTGCCCTTTTGACGTAGTTGTGTTCTGTCTTACGAGAGCTTTATCTCGATGTTTCTATCATTGGATACTGGGCCAAAAGCTAAACAAGAAGTCTTTTCTGCTTCCGTTTGGAATTCATGGGTAGAATCGGAAACCAGAACCAACAGGTCAAAGTTACAAATTCATGAACGGAAGTAAACTCTGTGAGAAGTGATCAGAGAGAAGCAGCAGTTCCCTGTCTGTCCTCTCCAGACTAGCTAAGATACTTGCGATTTCAAACTCTGCAAAAGCAATTAGTTTTAGTTTTCTTTTTATTTCTTCTAGTTTCAGTATTTTTATAGTCTTATTTACAGGCTATCGGGAACGGTCTCCGATAGGTCGTTCTTCGATTTTTTTTTGCCACAGTGGTTGCTTAGCGAGCGTTGGTCGATCGAAAAAAAACAGCGCTCAGGCAGATTATCGCGCAATGCTTTTCATGATTTTCGCTGGGGAACAGTACTTATAAATTGTTTCCGGTAACTGTGACATCTTAAGGCGGCTTAAACGGTGTTATAGGGATTCTGTAAATGTCAGAACTTCATTTAAAATCCGTTCGAATTTCGAAAGGCTTTAGAGTTATTCACAAACTCAGCTATTGTATCTGGCTAAAATAAAACGCGTGTATGCTGCAATGTTAGTAAAACATCGCCTGGTTGGTACTGTGTGCGCATTGGTCAATACCAGGTACAAAAAACAATAACAAAGTGGCCGTCCCTGGGCTTTGAAATCAATGATTATTCTATTGTGCTCCTCAGTAATCGATGTAAATCTAGCGTCACTTCTACATTGATGTTTCTATTCTATGAAGTTTTTTTTTGAAGGTCGCTGAAGTAAAAAAGTGAATTATGTTGGTCCCTATGCAGTGTAGCTTGGATAACTGGGACAGTTTCGCAGAAAAGTCTAAACCTGGATGCTTTTTTTATTAACTTATTTTCTCTTAAATGTGTGATAGATGTTAATACCTCTTGAAGAACGAGGGAGGGAATCATGACTGGACTGACTGTTTGACCGAGGTGGACCTATGCTTCAGTGCTCTATATTTCTAATTCTTTTAAAACATTCTTATTGTATTGCTGCGAAATGTAGAGCAAAATAAGCCATAAGCTGCGGCGAATTATAAGGCAAAGATTGAAAGGATTTCTGCGGATCCTAGAAGTGGTTCATTAAAGAATTATGTTGTTAGTATTCCATAAATTTGTGAAGGAAAATAAAACATAAAATTCAATGGGAGTTCCAGTACTGAGGTGAAGGAAAGATCCGTGTCGTCTTTTTAGAAACACCTGCAGAAAAACAACCAACCTCTGAATAGTTGGTTGGCCATCTAAGTGTTGAATGAATGTTTTTAGTGGTGCTAAGACTTCCTATTACGCGCTACATGGCTTTTCCTTGCACCGGAAATTATTCATTGTTCCAGGTCGAACAAAAGTACAATTTACTGCGTCGTCCTCAATATGAGAAGCGATGTGAGATGATCAAGAAGATTCCCAATTTTTGGTGTACTGCTGTTAGTTATCCTTTGATTGATTTAGTGTAAACTCTTGAGCTTTTTTTTTAATATTTTTTATAGTTCCTCAACCATCCTCAACTTTCGTCCATAATCGATGAGAGTGAAGAGCAAGCATTGACGCATCTCAGTAATATAGAGGTAGGTACCTCTTTTTGGATTTATCCTTAATTTATATAATTCCTTTGTGTTGCATACTTTCAACTGTTCTACCTAGGTGGACGAATTCGATGATATCAAAAGCGGTTTTCGTTTGCGATTCTTCTTTACGCCCAATGAGTTCTTCGAGAACGAAAAGATAGAAAAAGAGTATAATCTTGGAGACACCCCATCAACCACAGGCACTACCATACGGTGGAAAGAGGGCAAGAATTTGGGCAAGGTAACGCTTGCTCAGAACTCTTTCTTTGAACTAAGCAGTCACTTAATGTGAATTTTGAATTTACTCCTCTTAGAAAGGTGACTCATCATCGCCGCTGTCGTTCTTCGAGTGGCTTTCAGAAAACGTCGATCCTGCACACGATGACATAGCTGAGGTAATGTTCTAACGCTTTGTTTAACCTAAGGAAGTTTTCGCAATGTATCGCTAAGACATAGCCTATCAGGTCATCAAAGACGATATGTGGCCGAACCCTCTGCAGTATTACTTGTTGCCGGAGATGGAAGAGACTGGTGATGATTTTGAGGAGCTTATTGATGACGAGGAGGGTCTGGAAGAAGTATGTGTTTTTTTGACTGTTGATACTAAGGAGAAGTCAGATGAAAAGACATATTTTACAGTGCACACTTGTTCCTCTACGATTATAATAATTGGCAGGCTTCGAGCGCGATAGCGCCACCTTTGAATAGGGTTTTTGTGCCAAAAGGCTTGGTTTTGATTCAGCATATTCATAACTTTGATCTCCTTTGAAAGAGATGGGTATCATTGTTACGAGGGAAACGATTTTCGTTTAGAGAAAGGATATGAATATTTTAACGATTACTGATCCCAGGGAAGCCTTTTAAAAAATCTTCACATATTCGTAGAGTTCCTGTTTGAGCGTGTGTTGTGTTTACATTTCGTTCTTGTTGATGAAACTGGTTTTCCTAAATTTTTGCTAACCATGAGGTAGAACTGTGCCTTGATGGGGGACTGTGTTCAAGGAAGAAAATTATCTTACAAAGGTATTCAAAACTTATTTAACCTGCCGTCCTAACTTCATCGTTGCTTGGAATATATTTTGCAGTGCATCCACCAAATAATCAAAAATTGAATGATCAGCAAATTGTAGAGTTTGTTCGTTCCCAATATCCTTGATATTCATGAAAATTCCATTGCCTATTTTGACGATGACAAATGTAGCCTAGCCTTTATAGAAAAGGTACCACTTCTAGTGCAACACAATCTTGACAAATAACCCCAACTTGCATTGTCTTATGAGGCACGGAGTGTAACCGCAAGTGTAATTGGGCAGCAGATAAGACTGATGCTCCAACTCATTCTTGATTTAATGGCCATTAATCGAGGTTATTCGCAGTGGTTCATTTTCAGTGTAGATGGGAAGTCGAATCTTTTGGTAATTTATACTCTCTGAGCGTATGGAGGCCGTAGAGTAGTTATAACGGCAACAAAGGTGGATCAATCTTCAGAATAAAAGGGCACGATAAACCTTTTGATTAAGCAGGTATGACCATCGACTATCAAAGTTAGTTTGAATTGGCCTTCTTTTCTCACTCTCAGCTTTTTTAAGATTAAGCCTTTTTATGATTTTCCGTTTTGGCACGAATATTTTTAGAATTCATGCAGTCCGTTTTCATTGAAGCCTGTAATTTTTGGGTGTTTTCGAAGTTCTAGTGTTTATATTTTGGAAATCAGGCGCAAGAACGCAAAATAATTGTATGCGTTAACATCGGGAACATTCCCGTAGACCGACTGGTAGTAATTTTTTAGTAGGCGATTGACGAAGGCTACATAGTTTCGTACTTGCTCGAAAAGTTCGTTGTTTGTTTCAAAATAACAGTTTTTCATGGTTTTATTTTTTTCATTTCATTTTTTTGATGTCATGGTCGTGGTTTGAACAGACCTAGAAAATGGGATGAAGTTGTGAGAGAAGATATTCTTGAATACTCCTTAGGTTAGCAAGGTCATTCATTATACTTTGGCAATATAATTTTGCAGTTTTCATGAGTTGTAGATTCAACAATTTAAAAAATTTTCCTTAGAATAGGGAACTGTGAATAATTGGAGTAATAGTTTCAGGTGGATGATGAAGGAGGTTCAGAAGGTGAAGAAAACGATGCATAAACCCTTCTCAATTCTCCGCAGACCATTGTACTTGGAATTTCGTCACTCTGTGGTTGTTTTGTTTGTTTCACAATGTTGTTGACGATTTCTCCGGTTTTGTTATAATAATGTCGTGTTTACTGCGGGGATAGAGAGGCAAAGGGTACTATAGGGTGTAATTCATGTGGGTGAGAATGCTGAACACGACTTAATTTCACTGCTGACGGATAAAATCTAAGCGTGGATTTTGATACTCATGTGGTGGACGTGCTAATCCATCAAATTGGTTACTTCTATGTCTACTATTTAATCCCGAAGAGTATTTGTTCAAGAAATAAACCATTTAGATTTGGCTGAGTTGTTAACAAAGATAAGGGAGTGGTGGTTATTTTGAGTGAAGCTTTCAAATTGGTGGTGTATATGGACGGGAATAGGCGCTTACCTCATTGGTGAGTTCTTGAGTAAGACTCGAATCTACCAAAGTGTGCTTTGGGGAGGGGGGGGGGGGGGTCGGCGTGATTTTATCTGAATATTCAGATGAGAATGACCCACCCTCCTTCAGTTCAACGCTCAACGGAAAACCTTTTCGTGACTAAGTGTAATCGAAATTTGCTAATAGGTGAACCTATACCAAGCTAAAACCAATACAGGCATATTTTCCTTAGGGGACGAATTGCATCGTTGCTACTGTAAGTGCCGCTTCGCTGTAGTTTGGCGCGAAGTGATGCGCGCGGCAGCTAAGCGGTCAGTCTGCCTGCTGTTCCTTCAGGGGCTATTCGTTAGAAGAAAACAGTTTGTGGTTACGGCGGAGTCCTCATACAACGGGGCCGTGGTCGTGCATCTTTGAAGTTTTTACTCGCCACTTATTTTCTCTCTCTCTCAGAAATTCATGTTGGGTAGATCATTGCTGCGCCATCAGAAGCTATCCCCTGCGCGGTGCGCTCACGTATGCATGGCGTAGCTCGCGTTTTCTTCAGCCCCGCCGTGTCAAAGGTCAAGTATGTTTACTCTCAGTGGAGAGATCCAAACTTAGCAGAAACAACACAACAGTGCCGTAATGGTTGCGTAACGATGGCTTGTGTTCATGAGGAAAATTATTTATAGTTAAGTAAATAGCAATTTTATTGCTAAAAATAAATGCATAAAAGAAAGCAAAGTCAGAGGGTTAGGATCCCTTACTCGTTGGTTTCACTAGAATGTGTTCAGCCTTATTATGATTTCCCTAGAGTGAGCCCTATATAGTTGGAGGCATATTTTGTTGAAAATGCTTCTCATTGTAAGCGTAATGGGTCATTGAACACCCCTTGAAGTCTCAAAGGTTACGGTAGGCGACTTAAGTAGGCACTTACTCGACTCGTAGAACCACAAGTTCTCTATGGAATGGTCGCTGTTTTGTTTCAGTCGAGGGTGTGGCAAGACAACGGCAAAACGGCCGAAAGTCTTTTCCCTTCCAGCTAACGGCCAAGTAACGATAGTAATTAGTAATAATCCCTTCTCTCACGTCTGCTCTCCTTTATTAGTAGCTGAAACCATCAGGCTCAGTCTTATTATGAAATTTAATGCTTCAAAAAAGTGGAGTTGCTCGATTTTAGTGGGTCATTTTGTGATGCGTCATGCACCCTGTGTTCCATCTGCCTCGCAATAACGTTTGAATGCGGATTCAAACATTGACTCTCGCAGACTGACCAATCCGAACGAGGTGTTTTCGCTTTTCACCGCGGATTATTTGCTTCGTCTCTCCCTCACTGAGTGGTTGAGCTTCTTTATGGAGATCGCGGACCAGATTTATCAAATGTGAGAACTCCCTGGTATGCGCCACGCGGGCGATTTCCCTTCCAAAATGTCTGAATTTCGATGCGCCCTAAGCCGCCGGTAACCATTTCGGGCCGGTCTAGATTGAAGTCGGGTTCTTACCTTCCAAAAATGGTGCCAGTAATCCAGTGATGGAGGCAAAAGACGTCTTCCAGTTCAGAAAGGTCCGATCCCATTCATTGATGTCATCCATAGCACCTCTAACCGGTGCACTCTATTCCCACCGTTCTTGTGAATTCGGAAGAGTTTTCTGTAATATTTGTCCATAACCATGATATATTTTATTTTATTCTATTTTATTTTGATATACACGCCTAGTTATAAGCTTTTAGTGTTTTTTTTGGAGTATAAACGAATGAGATGCGGTGTACTACTTCCATGAACACAGAGGAAGGAAAGTCTGGTGTCTAAAGGCGCCTTTGCTTACACTGGTATGCACGCACGAATAGAATCTAACCCATCCAAACAAAGACTTTCACCTCACCTGTCTCTAACTTGAACAGTATTTTTACGGCTACACTCAAGCATTCTGGTTTTCTAAGTATCTAAGACACTTTGGTTGACAAACAACTTATGGGCATATCGGATGGACGAGCGCGACTCCGCTATAGTGTCGATTACGCTTGGCTGATTCACTAGAGCAATGATTGTTGCCGACTTCACTACGAAACGAAACGGATTTCCGTCTACATCTTTCCGCCACTAAATAAGAGCAGCTGACTTTTTGTAGTCTAATTGGGTTCTCCGATGATGCCATAGGCTCAACTTCTCGCTCTGATCATGGTCCCGCCGTCCTTCGAATTTTTACTTGAGCATAGTCCGAACAACAAAGCCCATATTCAGATTCCTAAGACAGTCCTCTGAGAAACGATGAATTATATTTTCGAATAAATGGCAGTTACCTCCATGGTACAGATCCCCTGCTTCTCTTCTTCTGGTATAAGGTTAGTCATGGTAACTTATACCGTAAGATTTTCGACCTTAGTCAAATATGGTTTACTATAGGCGGAACCCGCAGCAGAACGGATCACAACTGATAACCTTCGTTCTTAATGGAAGTCATTCTACTATTATACTTTTTCTTTTATTTACTTTTTTGTAATTTTATCTTCATCTCGAAATTTCAATCCCTTAGGACCCTGTGTCAATGCTTTTCTGTTCACACATTTTCAGAGCTCTAAGTAATCTTTTTCCCTGCAAAACTTAGAGGTCCTATTGGAACCCCATTCAAATGGTGAAAAAAATTTAAAAAAAGCAAAAAATTACTCATGGAAAACTGCATTCACTCGGTATTGATATCATCACTCATACCTCTAAGAAAGATTGAATAAGTGCATCACCACTGATAAATTGCTGTTTCCTCGACAACGAGGTCGCAGTTTTGAAGAACGTTTTGAGAATGGTTCTAATTAAGCTAGTCAGAATTGAGCCTGATCATGACTTGTATCCAGATGTATGCCCTTCTCTTTCTGACAAAATCTACGCCTATATCAGGTGTTACCTTTTGCTTTGATAAATCTCTACTCATTTTTGAAAACTGACGAGTTTGTACTCTGAGAGCCCCTACTAGCCGTTAATTTCCTGTACTTATTGGTAAATCTGACTCATGAGTTGTCGAATTAAGGGAAGTGCCCTTTTACGGTAATATTCTGTGTAAAATTCATAACTTCCTTTCGACGTCATCTACTAGCTTTACGATTTATTCATGTGAAATTGAAAGTAACGTAGCACTTCGACGGAAACCATCCACAACATTCGCAATGTTACTAATATGTCATTTTTGAGTCAAATTTTCGCTTACGAAGAAGCATAGGTAGTTCTATTTAGTTTTGTTAGTCAAAACTGAACTACTCAAGCTTTTCAGAAGTGACTTGAAAATAATTGTTAGACATTCGCTCGTCAACCGCTCAGTCATCTTTGGTGAGTAAACGTGCACTGTAAGCATCTGAAATAAATGAAGGGTGAAATAAAGTTGTCTTGGGTGATCTGGCGTTGATCCTCCCCCTTCTTGGAATGCTCCCTTCCATATTAGGCTCCCATTCAGATTCGTAGTGGCGTCTCGAACGTGACCAATACAGCGACCTATGACTTGCGGTGGGCCAGTCGATGCATTATGAAATTCAGTCAATACTTTAATCCTTCCAGAAGGGTATGATACTGGCTAACCGATTATGGAGGAATTATAAGCTTGTCTAGCCCAGACAAGTATCGATCCTTTTTCCGCACCATGCGTGTGTGGCAATGCGCCACTTGCCACTACACCACCTCCGCCAGTATCTGAAATGAATAAACAAGGAAGATATCTATATGCAAAAAGTTGCAAAACTGGGTGTAGAGAAAGCATCTAACACAAACAAGTTAAATTGTAAACAAAAATATCTAAAATACATAGGGAGCCAGTAGGAATCCGAGTACAGTGCCCGTCAATTGCATATGCCATCCCCTATTTTTTCTTTTATCTAAGTTGTTAGGCAACATTGCCAGCTGAAATGTTGACCAACACTTACTGAGTGAACAAGAGTCTCAACAAAGCCTAAACATATTTGAACGCTGCGATAGCGCTTTTTTTTGGCGAGAAAGTGAAAATTACCCGCGTCAATTGATTATGCCATGCCGTCATTGCTACGAAATATCTCAAGTCCAGAAAATGTTATTCAAAATCTCGTTGACAGTATGTCAAATAAAATCTTTGAAGTTATTCGTGAAGAAGGTGGTCCAACTAAGTATTAATGTTTTACTAATTGTGCTTTTTTCTTTTTTTTCATTATGTGTTGAAGTATAGCATATAATTTTGACGCGGCATATTTATTAAAATTAACTGTAAAAATGAAGCTGTTTCTTTGAACAGGTGCATGTCTCGTATACGTGAGTCTCTGACACAGTCCATTGTAGTGCAGTATGTTACATGTGACAGAAGTATTTAGGAACCGAGATAATAGGAAAATGTGGCGGTGGCATAAGCAATTGACGCGCACTGTCGTTCCAAGAATATTCCCCAGAACTTCCTGAAAACTTAACAGAGTAGAAAAATTTTTTAGAATTTTCAAAAATAATGACGTTCACGATTTTTTCTTTTACAAAATCGTAAAGGTCTTATTTCGAAAGAAACGACTCCATGCAAAAATTGACTTGGAACATTTACGAATTCTTGTGAACATTAAATGTTCACAATTTCTCTTCTAGCCCTGGATACACTTGTACAGAATCTTACAATGATGCTAAATCCCTCTATTGCTATTAATGTTGCTGTAAGTCCGATTTGGTCCGTTTAGCATAGACTATTTTCCATTTATTCCTTTGGACGTCTGCTGATGCTCATCAATAGCAAGTACACAGTTTTTGATCATAGTTAGTACATAGGTATTCACTCAAGAATGTGCGTATTATTATTTGCTCGTAGAACTCCTTCTAAACATTTTTTCATGAAATAAGCTGAGCCAACACCACTTATGTATTTTTCCCACGTTACGAATCCCCCTGTATCTATCAGAGATAATTTATTCTGATGTACTGCCTTGTGGGAAACGCACACTTATGAATGCTTGATGTGCAGCTGAAAGCATTGTGAAAATTGACAATGTGGACATTGACAGAATGGCGCCAATCGAAAACTTTAGCAGTCGACTAAGTGGTGCCTATACCTTCTCAACCCTATTTCTGCTAAATTGTCTGATCGCTTTGACTCCGCTTTGAAACATTCACCCACTCCCGCAGGCCACTCTTGCAGAACAAATCCTTCAAATTTACTACAAGACTTTGTTCCAAGATTATATCATTAACTGTTGTATGGATTTATTGGATTATATTAATTTTCAGATGGATGTATTTGGATTATGATTATTTATTTGTTATATTTGTTATTTGTTGACTTAAATGGACTGAAGTACTCCCTTGGTCTCTGAAATTTTTTGAACTAAATCAATTCTTTTTTGAAGGAGCCCCGTCATTCGACTAGTACCAGAATCATATTTGCAGTTTGAATGTGTGTGTGTCCTATTCAATGGTTTATGTCGCTCAGAGCATGCCGCTTCATATGAATCTGAAACGTGGCATTCGACCAAACAAGAGATGTTCCAACCTCTGCCCCAATGACGCTACAATAAGCTTCGAACCGAGTGTTCCTTCTTTTCCTTTCTGACCGTGACGTTCTCCCATTTGTTTACAGGCATTGTTTGTCACTAGAAGGGCACGATTAGTTAGAAAAAATTTCTTTGTCCCACTTAAATTGTCAGCCAGAACTGATTCACGTCTGGCACGCGATATGACGATTCCGAGTTCGAAGGGAGCTTCTCTGTCAGCTTCAGATCCGAGTTCGTCCAGCAACACGCGTTGAGAATTTTCCCAGATCTGAAACCGACATGTGGAGTTTGGTTCTTCAGTTTATCTGCAATACTACGCACAGATAGACTCAGTAGTTAGGTTGAAGAGAAAGGAAGCAGAAAGGGCGCCAACTATCGGTCGTTGGCTCTAGAATGGGTGATCATCGTTATTCGACTACGATGTCACCTACTCATCTACCACCTGTATTGCATGTATTACTTGGTTCCTGTTGGGCAACGATACCCTCAAATGGGCCCCATAAAGTCTCCATTTGACCCTCTCATGTGCCAGTGCAGCCCAGTGAGGCCGTCTTGTTTAGGAGAACCAAAACATACCATTCCTTTTTCGTTCTATCAGAAGCTTTCGCTAATGGGTTTGACCATAGAAGCTGGCGATCGCCTTAGCCTTCAAAAAGCTTCAGTCAGTGAACATCTATCTTACTACTCTCCTGACTATCTGGCTTATATAGAAGCATCTAACTTCAGGAAGGGGGAGTAAAGGAGCGGTTGAGGAAATTTCTTGAGGAGCATGGCGGAAGGAAGGAAAGGAGGGAAAGGAAAGCACTTTCACAAACTGAGCAGCTATTCAGACAGAGAGTTACCAAATTCTTGAAATACCCTTAATCTGTCGAATCGCTAACAAATGATCACCCAATAGTGCTCAAACACAATATGGTTTCCCTTGCACTGAATGGAGTCCTATGCTGCCCTAGTCCTTCCTGCAAACTTCCTCTCCCACGCTTAGATAGTCCTTAACTCATACCCCGAACAGAGTATACGTCAGAGTCACGCACTCTCAGTCGGACAGTCATCGTGACATCACGTTTCTCTTCCCACTTAAGTGAGCAGTCAGAGGACCGTATCTTCTAGTAAATTTGTGCATTTGAAGAACCATTACCGCGGAGTTGCTCGTCCGTTATCCTATCTGTACGCAAAAGTACTCATCTACCGACTCTTTTTCTCAAAGGAAATGAGCAACTCGCCACTGTTGTCCCGTTCATTAATCACATAAGCCACCGACGAGCCCCACTAGTCATTAGCTTCCCCCTTCTGTTCTCGATCTCAGTGGTTCAGTCATGATTAGCGAAGAATTTGCAACATTCTTTGGTTCTTCCTTGTTTTCGTTCTCACGCAAGTCAATTTAGCAGACTGTAACTCTAACAATTTGCAGAGGACTGGCAAATTCTTTAATTCAGTATTGTCATCTAAGCCATAAAGGCCATAAAGCCATAAGAGGGTGGGGGGGGGGGGGGGTGAGGAGGGGGGGGGGGGGTGGGGGTCGGTAAAGCCGCGGAGTGATCCATGAATCAATGTTCTGCTCGTAATAAAGTATCTGAAAGTACGGGGTCCTTGATATTCCGGGAGATAAATCGGCGATAAAGGCAATATTCAGGCAAAGTGACACCTGGCGAATGTGGAAGCTTGCTAGACCGGCATAGTAGAGACTCAAAACTCGCCGAATACCCAGCACATTATTACATCTGAAAGAATACTTATAGAAGAAAAAAATTCATTGTTCAATAACTCACAGTTTGGCGTACAGTTTTAACAATTTTCCACGGAGTCTTGGTTTTTTCTCCTGGCCGCTTAAAAATGTTCACAAATTTTATACATAATTTCATTTTTTCCGAGTTCCTCCACAATGTAAGGTAGATGTTGAGGTTGCTCATAATAATTCCCAAAACTTCCGCTCAATGCAAATTACTCTCAATTCATTACTCTAAAAATTCAGGCTTCACCCTCAACATCCATTTATTGAACATTTGCGTGTCAAAAGTGCAAAAAACGTGGTTTGAAAAATATGTTTTCCGAGAAGATGATTCAGCCCAATTTAGCTTTTTCTACCTTTAAATTTTTCATTCTAACGTGCGAATTATAGGGTGTTTTTGTACTCTTTAGATTAGATACTCTTAGCATTCATCGACAGTGGTTGAGTGACTGGTTTGAAAACTTTTTTTGTGATCATCAAGATTCTTATATTTCTAAAATTACTGTCCAGTATGTACGTAATTCGTATTCGACATAGTTATTACAATGGACAGGAATCAGATGCATGGCGCAGCCCATTACAATACTGATCAACCCGAGCGAACTGACAGCTTCCAAACAAAAACGGAATTTGAAGTTTGTGATGTTGGGTAGCAATAAGTGATCACAAAATCTGAAGTTTTTTTTGGTATCGGATTGTTATAGGAAAGCCCTAGAGCGGGCAGACGCATATCAATGGTTTGGCATCTTTCTCCTATTGCGCCATGTTTTTAATTTTTGTCCAGAATCGTAGCATTATTCAAACCTGATACATAATGTATAGCATATATGTAAGTTGCGCTAGTTACCGCTCAGCACTGTGTTTTCGGACTACCGTATTTTAAAAGACTTATTCCTCTAAACCAAAGTTGGGTAATGAGAACAATATTTGGTCAGAAATCATATAGACCCCCAGGCCATCTGAAAGTATGTGAGCTGCGCGATCTTTCATTTTCCTGTTTCCTTTTTTCACCAGTCGGGACCCTTGCAATTGGAAGAGAAAAGAAAAGACATTTTTAGACGAAATTTCAAAGAATGACTCAAAACAGGTGGCATACGGTACAATAATGAATAAACCAAATAGCAATGACGTAAGCAGTTGTAAGAATAGCATACAACAGCTGAAACGAGAGCTCTCAAAAAATGAATAATTAACAACTAAAAGAAAAAACGAAGTTTGGAAGAATAGGTTGGGCACTTTGTTCTGAAAAGATTTTGAAATCAGCGAATAAGTTGCGGGTCTAATCAGCTCCTATTAAAAAAGTGCAACCTTACATTTGGTACTGTTTTCAGAATCCACAGGGGTTTCCCTGTAGATATCCCCAGATCTTCAAAGTACGTCTCTAGCTCAGTCCATCTTCATAAAGTTTCAAATCCCCAAGTAAATTTGCCATGATACACTCCCAAGCCCAAAAACTTGAAAAAGGCCCAGGGAAGCGAAAGTCTCTATGGCGGGTGACTCCTGACTGATCATTCATTATTCCCAAGATAATTTCTGCCTTTCCAGGAGGGAACATCCCACGTGTCGAACTCTGGATGTGTCCATGCTGTGGGCGTCTTCTTTTGAAAAGAATATCCGTTCTGAATTGAAAATAACTAGACTTGGGGTTGTGGTTACATAATTCGTCGCGAATGATTTACGCTTCACCGGATCCGTTGGGATTCGAAAGGCAATAACACCGATTTACCAAACACTTTTTGACATTCAGCTATAGTAGCATCTATGTATGTGTCAACTGTGGCCGCAGTTCATATTCTTAGGTACATGTTCGTGGCGCAATCAAATTAATCTTTTTCGAATTATTTGAGTCGATGCCTCATCTTGCGTGTCGGTTCGTTCGTATTCCATCTCCGGGGTCAGGAATCAGCCAAAAGTGTTGGTAAGAGAAGAGCTCAGCTTTTTCTTATCTGGCGAATATCTTCCTCTTTATAACTTTGCTAACCATAAGCCAAGGACAGAAAGTTTTGGGTCAAAAAGTACTCTGATCCATCCTTGCATCTTCCATAGCCTATGAATATTAATTCCTTTCCCTACCGAGACTCCGCCTCCTCCTTCGACTGCTTTCTTCCAAGCAAACTGAATCATTATTTGTCTTGTACAAATACAACAGCTCCTCTTCTTCCTAGTCATTTGTTCTTACCGTTTTCACTCCCTCTGAGCTTCTTCAAGTGCCCGTTCCACAGCGTATCTTGGGCTTCGATTCTGTTTGCTATCGAGATCAGATCTTTTTAGACTCCAGCAAATGGGCACGGGAAATAGACTGCTGTTTCTTCCAGCTTCCAGGGGGCTTTTACTTCCAAGGCCAACACAGCCTCCAGCTTCTAACCAATCACTCAGGAAACCTAAATAGCAATACCACCATGTCGCTTCACAGTTTAGTTCAGCTCTCCCTTGCATTCATTGCAGGCAGGAGGAGCCGTTTCAGACAAACAAATCTCATCTATCCAAAATGAAGAATAGCTAACAATTCCAGAATTATATGCAGCTTTTCAATAAAAAAGATTTATTGAAGAAGAAGAGAGGCTTGAAAGAGAAAGGCTTCCGTTACCTGAATGCCATATCGTGATGGGTTTGGAGAGGTAACATGCGGTGTGGCTAATGAACACGAATTGAAAAGTGGTTTCTATGAATGTCTAATGATATTAAAAATGACTTGGCCTAGGATTTGGATTCATAATATGCTAAATTTCTACGATAGCCTAGATAATCCAACCTAGCGAATGAAATTGGGGGAATAACTAGAGAGGTTAGTAGTAAAATAAAAAAGTGAGTGCTGAAAGTCAAATTTGGAAACTTATTCTAATGGAAGGAGCAAAGCCTAGGAGCAATTTGATTTGCACTGGATAGTCATCATAAAGAAAAGAAAGAAGAACAAAATGATAAAGTCATCGGGCGTTGTTCAATCCCATCTGAAGAATGCGCTCCGCATTCGACTTCCATTCGGAATCATCGTGACGTATTGAATGCGTTTGTGGCCTAAACAATAACTTGCGATAGCCAGTTGATGTACAGACCAGCGCTTTTACCCTCCCAGACGAGTCTGGTGCCAATTAACCGACCACGGTGGGTTGGAAGTCTTGCTCTGGCTCAAGCGACCGGGTTTCAACCAGTGGGATTGTGCCCACTTGTCACTACACCGCCTCTATCCTTTCGAGAAATTCATTTCTAAATGTTTTCGTTTGGTAATGGTGTTTTACCCAGGTTGCCTTTATTCTATTTTAAATTTTCTTTTCTGCTGAATTGTTTTTAGTTTGATTTCATACGTCCGCCTTACGCGCTGTAGTAAATATACATACCTATACATGTGATGTGATGTGAATACTACTACATACTACGGGGGTCGGAAGTAGCGCACAGCTAAGAGCGATTATTCATTTAGCAATAACGATACAGTAGAAACCCATCATTCATTATACGAATGCTACAATTCCCCCCAAAATCACCCCCTAGAGAAGGTTCGATGACTTGTTGGCTGAGATATCCTAGCCGTCTGTCTCAGGGAAATTTGCATTCTTCCAAGACATTCAGTCCAATTCCATTCGCTCAACTATGACGTCGTCCGGGTGTTATTCTCAAGAATCCTATCACGTCTGTCATTTCAGACAAAATAGCAATCTAGGACCATGAAGTGGCGAAATAGCGATTTATTTCACAAAAGTCCAACCATCGCAAACAGAAGGAATCGCTGTTTTCTGCTCTTCAGAAGGATGAGTCCTATAATCGGATTCTTTCTACTCAATCCTCATGAAATTGAGAAATTTGAAACTTTCCAGCCGAATGGGAAATTCCCAGGATTCATCCGTATATAAAGTTGTCTAAAATCCTTCTATCATGCCCGTTCCACTCCCAAACTCCCTCTTGACCAAAGGCTCGCAGATTGCTGATGTTCAAGCTGCCGTCTTAGCGTCCTTCTCCTCCGTTACCACAACTATGGTAAAGTGCAATGGAGTGAGCTACAATTTACAAACTCATTTCCGAAAAATCTCAAGGTTTTTATCCAAAGATAACTTAGAAAAGAACTCCCACGCTTACGTTTTTCCCTAATGAAAACTGTGGTCGATTACCTTTATTTACCCATTATTATTATTTTTAGGGGATAATTTAGAAGTAATGAGCATTGCTTCAATGACGGTTCGTTTATGCTTCAATCGGCTTCTCTCTGTTGGATTTTTTTCGTACCTCTCTCACCTTTTTGTGCTACAACAAATCCCTAGAACATGAGAAGCCTACTGTTTGAGGGTAGTGCCTTACTCGTTCTCGAAAGTGTTTTCACCCCACTAATCGGCCTAGCGTTATGTCTCTCATTTTCGCTCAAGCACATTTTAAGGAATTGTTAAAGAACTGAAAGGAGTAAATCAATTAGAGACCTATTAGGTTGGAAGGAAAGTCCTGCGACAAAAAATTTAAAGCGTTGAAAATTTGTATCAACAGTGTGAACACGGTAGCAGGAGTGAGAAACTTGTAGGACATTCCTCAGGTAATCAACACATGAGTAAATAAGGGCACGCGTGTGGGCTTTAGCAGCATTGCGGTCAACAAATGGATAACACCCGATTCGTACCATCACCTTCTTCTGAGCACGCCAAGGGAAAAACGCGGGTGTAGCAGCTCGAATTATCAGCAACTTATTCGGTGCTGGCTTTGCTCACCGATCAACGGTCAACAATCGGTTGAATCGCTTCATTGGAGGAGATACTAGCCTTCGAAGTAACGCAAGAATCGTCTCTTAATTCGAAGGAGGTTGAAGGGATCCATCCATTATGGGTAGCTAAACGCTGACTAGATTGACACAGCTATCGGTTACCCCTATGAACCCCGAAATTTGGCCAGCGGGATTAGAGAAGGACGATGAAAACCGTAAATCAGGTCCCTACAGAGGGTCAACGCACGTCGCAATTTCGCTCAAACACGCGTCAAAAGTTCTACGATTCCAATTGGTTCCAGGTTGTTCATCAGTCGTACTCCCCAAGTGTTGCCCCTTTTACCTACCATGCGCTCCGCCTTCTTGAGCATCCCGTTGTTGAAAAAAAATTCGTAACTTAATGTTATCTGAAAACGGCAGTCAATTACTTCTTTGAGTCACAGCCTCCCCACTCCTGGATAAAAGGCATCAGTGATTCACTCAAAGGATAATAGAAGGTTGTTGACCTCTTTGGTAAATATATTTCCGAAAATTGATTGGCCTGGAAAATTTCAGAAATGATTTGAAGAAGACCTTCATTGTGTCGCAGGACTTTCCTTCCAACCTAATACTATTGGGGAAAACTAATTTAGCTTTTAAGAGTGCCAAAGAGATGGACCATGGATATTTTTTTATAGTTTCGCAGTTTTGAGAAACGAAGGGGTTAGGACATCTATGAATGCCAAGTATAAAGAGCCCGGTGGGTGGCCTTCGGGAGTAGACCTTAACTATTTTGGGCGAAGTCCAACTTCATGGCGCATCGTGTTCGCCTTATCTTTTTAAGTGTCTATTGGCCTGAGCCGCTTTTTCGAGTGAATTCGGAAACAGGAAAAACCGAAAAAACACTTATTGGATCAAACGCCAGGCTTAGCCTCGTGTTTGGCAATCCCCCGTCATCCGGGTTATCTCAGCGTGACTGGTCTGATCTCAGTGTCCTCCATTCATTAGTGTATGAACACTACCACATAGTAATTGCTCGTATCCTATCGCATGTCTCAATCCGACGCCAATTACGTCGCCTCAGGCGATTTTTCATATACCGCACCCCTTATTCACATCATCAGAGCAAAGTAAATAGCGCTGAGTAAATTGCAGGTTCACTTCATATTTTTTTGGAAAAACCACAGTTTTCAGCCCATTTCTATTAGTTAGAAGCTCTTATGCATTGATGTCAGAGGTGTCCATTTACTCCGTTTCTTTTCGAGCACTCACAGGAGAGAAGTAAACAAATTCAAAATCGTTGACCAGCTATATCAAGTGGTAGGGTAAACATCAACTGCCGCTGCTGCTACACTTAGGGACCTAAAAGCTCGATAAATTTGGATCCAGACACGCTCTCCCTATTACTCAAAACTGACATGCCGTTTTTTCTGCAGCAATTTTAAGAAAAAATTGAAAAATAAATGGTAATTAAAAGGCCCCTTAATTAGAAGGCTAAACTTATCTACTGGCATAGAAAGGGATAGAAGTTTCAAGCCAGCCTTTCTCAGGTCCATTACGTACCCTTCTTTCCTCCACAACAACTACGCAACTACAAACTGATCACGACTCAGCAGCTAATAGACGTCTTCCGAAAGGGTAGTTTCAGAAGATTGAATTGTTATTGCTCTCGTAATGAGGGCTGTTCCCGACTTTTGAAGTGTTCTGAATGGTCTTTTGATGGCTCATTGCTACATTGCCAGCAAGGAGTCCGAAGTTCTCTTGCCGTCGGTCTACTCAGATGTCAGCCCCAGCCAAAAAGTTACATCATTAACAGATCAGTGCTTAGGAGATATAAACAATCCAAACGGGGGGAGGAGGTTCACATTGAAGTTTCACCCTCTCGTAGGCACGTTGCCTTTCAGTTTCTCATTAATCGGTTTTCGATTGATCAGGTTTGTGATGTAGTGAGCATCGACTGATACTTTTCGTCTGTTCCATCGATGACTCGGGAGCATTAGGGGCTGAGGGGCTCTAGAAGATCGCTCGAAAAGCAAGTAGCATCAGTCCAAAAGAGCTTCTTGAGAGATCTGTTCATAGATCTCTAAACAGCGGCCCTCGTTATTTCGATATGCTTCTCGTATGTTACATCAGAAAATCTTCCTGTCATCATCCGCTTTCTCCTACACCATGCTGTCCTGGTAGTTCTGCCCCCAAGGCTAGAGCGAAGGCAGGAGCGGCACAATTGCAACTCTTTCGTGACTGCGAATCTACATATAATTGAGGGCTGTACTTCATTGGCTTTCGGTAGACTTTCCTCCGTGCGGTCCTTTTCTCGTCCTGCCGAAGACCACCGCAATTTCATATCGTAGTAATTTTTCCATTGACTATAAGAGTAATTTAAAATTATGATTAGTTACTTTAATACTGTTAACAACAAAATTTCCATGACCGTAATTGTAGAAGCTTTTTCGAAGGGTATTAATGGCCTATGAAATTCATACGTCACCTCCTTAATCTTTTTCTTTCATGAAATACGATCGCATGGGCAAGCAATGGAGAACTCTCATAGATGGGACTTTTGAAAAACGTGAAAAGACGGTTGCTGGGGGAACTGGTCCCACCGTAAGCACAATTTACCCACCACCCCTCATCTGTACTTCCTACCTATCCCTCATTTGCACTTTATAGCTGTTAGATTCTGAGGCAGCGAGTCTCAAACCAGCCTCATTTTCAAATAGACTCTTAGACAACCTCAATCTATGGCACCAGTTACCATTCAACCACTCATCATTTTTGATCTTCCAAAAAAAGGCTTCGTCCATGGCTGTTTTCACCACCAGTTAGACCTTCGAAGGAGCGGAGGTGGGTGAAACTTGGAGAATTTTTTTAAATCCTTGACTTGATGTTCTCAATATATGCTGTTCTTTCAGGTTTTCGAATACTTTATTTCTTTCTGATAAATTTATAGGCTTTGTACAGCTAGATGAGAGAATAGTTGTAACGTTTTTGAAAAAAGTGCAGCTCAAACACCAACATTTCTCTTCTACCCAATGAAGAGTAGATTTGATAACTATCACAAAAAGTAGGTCAGTACCTACCGCTTGGGGAATCTTTGCATTATGAAGAACTATTTTCATCTGAAGAAAAAGATTGTCCTATTGTCAGCTGTAAAATGCCAGTCAATGAAAAGCAAGATAAGGTTGCGGAAAATGGCGCCGCTGGCGCTTACGCGGTTAGGGGATTGAAATTTAATCACATTAGTACCTGAAGATAACCAAAGAAAGTCCTTAAATCGCATCGCATTGCTTTCACAAAGTTCTATTCAGAGATTTACAGAAACTCTTACACTTACTTTTTTTCTTACTTACAATTAGCTCATGACCGCGACATTCGTCAATACAGAATGCGCCTGCAATTTCGAATCTATCTTAAACGCATGGCGCATTCTGGAAGGCTCGATTGACCTCATTGCTATACCCTACTTTAATATCGTTCTCATCGAAGTTTTACTAATACAAGTTTTTCAAAAAAGCCCTTAACAAGTGTAAAGAACCCCTTTGGCTCTATGGCATGACATCACTCGACGAGCTCCGGATAATCAAAGAACAACAGCTTCAACTAAGCATAGATCACTCAGCACAGCTAGCAATAACAACATTTCTCCCTACCATCCTGTTTCTAGCGGGATCCACCCTGATATCACTGCTTTCTTGCAAATCAACTCAGTTGTAGTGGAAAATTCAATCGGAAGAGGTTCGTTAACAGTGCATTTGATGAACCATTCTGCACCGAACATGATACAGCTGCAGCTCTATTTCCTGCTCATAACATATACTACAGTGCTGTCATTTCCTTTCTCCAGGTGTTATTATCCCATAAAAGTGATGGGAAGATTATCTGATTTCTGTCAACAGCCCTTTTTCTCTGCCGTTTGCGATGTCAAAGTCATTTCAGTGCCACTAACTTTTGAGCGAAAATTTGACGTTCAGAACTAAACTCGGGCCACTTCCTGTTACAGTAACCTGGGGTACCCGTCGTGGGGTTGTCTTAACCCTCAGCTTTTTCGAAATTATCCTGAGTGAGCAGTAACATAAGCCGGTTCTTAATCATTGCCATGAATGACTGGTTTTTTGCTGCTGATACCCTGCAATTTTGTCTACTCTTTTTCTGAACTTTTTCTAGAAAACTTTACTTCTTGTCTACGTGCCCCTCCAACGCATTCAACATCCGATGAAAGTAATTCTAACAAAGGTTATAATGATTGGTT
The DNA here is from genome assembly GCA_000469685.2 of Haemonchus contortus. Taxonomy (NCBI): domain Eukaryota; kingdom Metazoa; phylum Nematoda; class Chromadorea; order Rhabditida; family Trichostrongylidae; genus Haemonchus; species Haemonchus contortus. The sequence goes on from LS997565.1 coordinate 43,879,530, forward strand.
TCGAATGGGTTAATTTATAGGTGATTTTTACTATCATTTAAAAAGATAACTGGAAAACTAGCGCGAATTATCATTATCAGCCACCACCCATCATTAGAGGCGTGTCTTTGAGAAGTTTCCCATTTCTCTACCGTGATGGAACGATAAATTCATTTGACCTTTCTCGAAACAAATGTCAACTGCCCTAAATGTATACTTACTAATTTAAGGCTTGTCCATGATGAAGCTTCTTGCCCATGCCCATACCTTGATAGATCTCCGGTTGCTGTAATGTGGGCGGATTCATCATTGAGAAGAATCAAAAAGCGTAACACCGTTGAGCAGGAATCTGCAATCTATCATGTCCATAATTGCTGAGAATGAATATTCTCCCATTCTGAAGAAGCTGGAACTAATATACCCTTCAAGGCGACCAACATAGCCATCTTTTCAGTTTATTCATGACCACTGTCACTGATTCGAAAAAGTCATATGAGTGATGGTTCATCGGAAAACTGATTGAAGGAGGGGGTTCTATGGATACCGCCTTATTGATGCTGACTTATAGAAAAATCCGGAGTATAAAAGACACAGACAGATGATGTAGAGTTCAGTGGTGCACTATCAACCCCACGGTCTGGCGATCGAGTCCTGCATCGATTCTCACTTAGAACGATCAAGCCTGCCATCTCTCCGGTGTCGATTTAGTGGTCGCAGAGCCGTTTGGGAGAATAGTTTCTTAGTTGTGTATATCTGTTGACACCGCAAGTCCTTGTGTGTAGGCCAAGTACGCGCACAAAGGCCATTACGTTTCTGTATAAAAGCCGAATGCAGGGCGCATCCCAAAAACAGTATGGGTCAACTTCAGAAAACCTCACTCCCTCAACATGGATATTGAAAGAAGGGTCAGTAGCGGAATGAATACTAGCAGGATTTCAATCTTTGATCCCTTCTTGATGAGAGACTCTGATCGGGACACTTATCGTACCTGTAGAAGGACTGGAATCATTTCGGACATCAAGTGCATTACCCTGTCTAATCTGTCTCTCTAGCAAGATCGGCCCCTCGTGGAAAAAAATCCTATCAGCAATTCACTTTCCCCTTCTCCCCCACTCTTTCCTTTGTCTCGAAAAATTAGCTCTTGATACGACTTCACTCCTCCCAGTACTGGATTCAGAGCCACCCTACTCCCTTAAATCATTTTTAGACGACAGATACGGTCCTGTCAGTATTCTTTGGGCTTATGTTAGGCTTTGCTTCACCATGTATAGCTCTACACAGCACTCCTAAAATGTGAAGTGGTGGGTAGCTCTTCAAATTCCCAAATGGTGCATGTAGCTAACCAGTTCCATCTCGCTTTCAATTTTCAAATGTCTCCCTTCAATTTACTTCGTTTCCTTCTGCACTTTTACGTCATTATTGTCTTTCATCACTTTTCCACCCTTCCAAACAATCTTGCAAGTATCGGGAAACTTTGCTGAATAAACAGGGGAAACATCACTAATTTCAATTGAATTTCACTCATCGGAAATTACAGATTTTCTAGTGAGTCGTGCCTGAGAAATTTTTAGAAGTAATTTTCGAGTAGTAACAATTGTAAAAAAACATTATAATTCAACAACATTAATAGACGGTTACTGTAGCGGATCTGAAACTGCTGTTCGGAAAGTTTGGCTTCTAACCGAATCCAAACCACCTGTTTCTTTGCCCTTTTATCATGACTTTAAACTCATTGAGAGATTTTTTTCTTGAACATTTATCTTATTTCTAGGCTCTCGTCAGTTCATTGAGCAACAAATATTTTTGGAGGTTAGTGGTTCAGTGGCATTGGTAAATTTATTCACAGAAGGATGTCTTAGGGCGAGCAACTGACTCAGCATTCTGTCAAGTTGTCTAAGCTCTCTTCTATTATCTCCAGTCTTTTAGTCTTTATCTATTATCGCGCATTTATTTTTAGTCTGAAGAGCTATAGAGCCCGAGAACGAGCTATTGCTGAAGCTTCATCATGACATAAGATCAACTGCAAAGACTTTTCCCTGTGAGACCTATGGTGTCTTCCCGTTTTTCTCCTTGGAGTTCACCCTCCATCTCCCTCCCCCCCCCCCTTTCCCCGCACCTCTGCTTCTGAAATTATAATATGTTCATTCCGCTGAATGTTAACTACCTCTTCCGAAGGCATTCGGATTGATTCCTGCCTCAATGAAAGTAAGTCTACAGCATGACTACACTAAAGTACTTCAATTTTCAGTACTACCTAACACACATGGGAAATTCCTAGGGTAGCGGTAAGATGAAGCTAGCGCTTACCTTTCCGTGGGTTCGTAAACGAGCTATCAAAACCCTTCTTCATCGCTGTGTTGGATACAGACTCCGCCAATTTTTTCTTCAAGAAATTTTGTACTTCTTACTTACTTTATACCCTTTGTTGAAATTTTATATTTCAAAAAAAAAAATTGACCTTTCGCACATTCTAATGATACAATGTAACATATTATTGCTAGGCACCTGTCACTACAAAGTTTCTGCGAAAAAATGTTAAGCTAATTACCTTTTTCCTTTTAAAAATCTGTAATTATCTATTCTACTTCAGCCTACGCCGTGTTGAAAGTACGAGTGCACAATAAAGTATCGGGACGAAGAATAAAGAGTTTCGTCATCATACAAACTATTTATTTATCTCCTAAATTATTTCATCATCTCAGGCAAAAGTGGTACTTTTTGACCAGACCCAGAAAAATTGAAGTCCCCATTGAGAGCAGATTCACTTCAATATGTTTCCATAGCTGGGTCGTTAATCTGAATAAAAATGAGTGGGTAAGCACAATAAGAAGAACAAAGTTTGCTGCATTTATCTCCGTCTGAGGGATGCGCCCCCTATTTGAACTCCACTCAGAATCGTAGAGGTCTATTGAATGCGTATGTAGCCTTTACGAAGAATTGATGTGGCTAGCCGATGTACAAGTCTGTGCTTCTACACTCTCAAACGAGTCTTCTACCAATTGACCGACCCCAAAGTGAGAAGAAAATTGGTTGGTCTGAGCGGAATTCGATCCTCGGATCATGCGTCTAACAGTGCGCTACCTCACGCTTCACTATTCTCCTTTCGCCACGTAATAGTTATAATAAAGTGGTAATAATACAAATAATATAACAGAGCCCAATGGATAGGCCGTCCGAGGAGTTTGAATTTTCATCACAGCCTATCTTAAGGTCCTTAAGCACCAATTTGTACTCTTTTCTGGACAACCCCTTCGAGGGGCGGTACCTCGGTAAGTACATCGGTCCGTATGAAGTTGGCGACAATTTCTCACAGTTGCTGGCTGATTCCCATTTGAAATACTTCTTCTTTGCTTTTTCAAAGTCTGCCTTTGTATTATCCAATTATTCAATTGATAAGCTTATTACTTATCGAATTTGCCTCAGTACTTTCAAGGAAGTGGCTCTAAAATAAACGAAAAGTAGTTCGAATAAGTTTGTAGGCAACCCGGAATTTTGTGATCATAACATGGCATAGCTAAGAGTTTACAGAAGAATTTCTTATCGAAGACGTTTGTTTTTGTTTACACTTAATGAGTGGGAGTTCCACTGGAATTAATCATTACTTTGGAATGCTTATAAATATCACGAATACCCGAACCTGCATAGGCAATAACCTGGTTGTAGGCTTTAGCCACTTTGCAAACCAGGTCTTGTCTACTTCTGATAGCCCCTTTTTCACGAATACAATTCACTTTGTTCAAAATTCCTGGGGTTCAGGGGACAGAGAAACGTATGAAGCAAGTTCAGGAATTCAGGGATTTCTATTTCCCCTTCCTGCTGCTGTTCCAAATATAAAGGATAAAGGTTGAAATTTTGGCGTTAATCAATCCCGTCTGAGGGATGCGCCCCGACTTCCATTCAGAATCGTAGTGGCGTAATGAGTGCGTTTGCGACCTATACAGTGACTTGCGGTGGCCAGCCGTTGTACAAGTAGTGTTTTTATCCTCCCAGACAAGTCTGGCACCGATGACCGATCCCGGAGGGATGGAGGGCTTGGTTGACTTAGGCGAACGTCATTCCGGATTCGAACCCAAGACCATGCGGGTGCGACAGTGCGCCACTTGCCACTACACCACCTCCATTTGTTTATTTGCTGTTAAAGAAATGATGGACTTTCTCTCAAATTTGGCATGACTTGCTCCACTGGGCTAAATTTACGGCCTTCATAAGAGCCCAAAAGTCAAAAACTTAATTGAGACTGATCCTCACATAAGATCCAGAAAAGATCCTAGACTATTCTCTTGACAGGAATTGCTGAGCTGTTAGCAAATTCGTGTTCGGACGAGATTTAAACCTGTACTTGTGCTTTCTGAGCAAAGCGGTCTTTATCCCTACACCCACGAAATCAGCCAGAAACCGAGGTTATGCCCCTATTTCAGTCACCTTTCTACAATATGTAAAATGTTTTTGTTCTCTCAGACTCCTTTGCTCTCTACTTTTCCCTACTGATCCCCTTGAGTTCTCCGTCAACTTTTTCAAGAAATTTTCCAAATAGAAAATCTCAATCAAATTCTTCTCAGACTTTTGTTCGAACCGTTCTTTTGATTTCTTCACTGCCTTTGTCTTCCTCTTCAACGTGGGTATGTAAAGGGGTAGACAAAACAGATTACGTCATAGTCTGAAACCTTTAGTTTTGTCATTTTTTCCTTATATAGCTTTCCAAAGCCCAAATTATCATCTCTCTTTCCGATTCCAATTCACAGAGCTCCAACCATCAGCTCATCGCAAGATTTTGAATTAATCCTGCATTCGGAAAAGCATAACTTAATCTTTCAAGGTCCTTACCAAGAGGATTGCAATAGTACCCTAATTCAGCTCTTCTTCCACGAACTCGGTAAAGTTACTATGATGTTCATTTAGGACAAAAAGGTAATTTTATTGGGAAATCCTTCCATTCAGTAATAGCATACGATAATTCTCAACACTGACGAATAGTTTCAGATTCTTCCATGCAGAGATTCTACAGTTCTTTTCCATAGTGCTCCTTTTTTTCTTGAAATATTGCGTGGTGTCATCATTTCTTAGGCAGTTTTCACTGACCTATAGTTAGTCTATTTTAGCTCAGCTAGCTGGAATATGTGTAAGTCTGAAGGTATTTATAACCAAAGGATATTATCCCAACTGAATTGTTTGAGTGTTCTCTATCCTGAAAAGAAGCAGCAGTGAGTTCTGATCGCTGAGGTTTTTTAGGCCTTGCTCTTAAGCATAAGCTTTGAACCTGACTATATGAATGTATGAGAGTGCCAAGAAAAAAGTTAATAGAGATATTTCCCTAAAAATCAATGAATCCAATCAATATTCCGCAATAGACCTAGTTCTCTCAAACATCTCTTCAAAGGGCGATCTTATTTGACGTACCTTACGGCTTCCTTTCCAGCTTGGTGGTTCATCCCAATTGTTCTGCCTGTTTGTAAAAGAGATTTTCTTTGACCTTAAATGCAATCGAATGCCTAAAATCGTAGAGAGAAATTTCGGAGTTTTCAACTTCTACAGGAAGTTCTAGAGACCTGATGAACCTGATATAGAAGTTTTGCTTCATATAATGAAGTATTACTGAAGCAAAATCGAAAGGGACATTTCCTCCTTATATCCAGGTATCAGGTACCCTCTCCAACATACCGTTCTTGAACATTCCGGATTGATCCTTCATGATGTCATAGAAATGAAATCATTCCCCTGACATCATAAAATGAAAAAACAATTTCAGGAAACCAGTGATGTTTGATTCATTGTTAAGACCGAACATCGTCTTCCTACAGAATTGTTTTCGAAGCTTTTTATCCCACGGCTACTTCTTTGTTAGATGCTTGTTGGAAGATTCAGGGTCTACTATAGCGTAGGTGTGGGTACCAAGACTCAAAATAAAAGCAATATTTATAATTGGTCAGCTGAAGATGAAGAGTATAAAAGGAGGCACTCAAGCTCCAGGTGAAGAATTGGAACTTCATGACCTTTCTTGTCTGCACCGCTTTACAATCTGCTATCTTGTCGATTACCTTTTGTGATATGTTATTTCTGCAATGTAGATGTAGATACGTAGTAATATGGATGTAATATACGATAATCCTGGATACAATAAAGGATAGGTTATAGCGATTGAAGGTAATACCACGCCCCTCTCTGTGAAAATCTTTTCTAGAGTGCATAGTTAGGTCAGAATGCGCCATGACCCATCCCAAAGTTGAGCATGATCCCTACATACGACGGTCGATGTGCGACACGCCGCGAACGAGGATGTCGCCGCGTTCTGACCTAACGGCACCCTTCTATGTTGTCTTCGCATTGAATTCATTTCTGAAAAGGAGCTTCCTCTTCTTTTCCAACCCGTTTTGAACCCGTTGAGCATTGTTTAGGCTTCAAAACCCTGGCGATTCTCTCGAAGCAGTGTAAGACTTTCTTCAGCGTGAAGTTTATGGTAATCGGTGAGAATATTTAGGCAGAATGGCTCCCTATTTACTTGAGACTTATCATTCATATTGTGTTTATGAGCACTGCGTAGTTCGATTTTGGAGTGGCAACAGAATTTCCATGCCATTTTGAGACTAGTTATCCAAGTCCTGCATAAGATACTCACAACCAGACTACTTCTGAGGTGAGGGATCACAGAGCGTTCGCATTCACCTCTCTCAAATTTCAGGTGGCTCTTCCCCGGCCTGGCTCTTCTCCTGGCATTTGAGTGTGTTGTACATGAGCCTGGTTCTATTTGCATGGAGTAGCATAAGCCGGCATTGCCTACTATATATTAACTTCTTGTAGCAAAAGTAGAGAAACCATTTTAAGGAAACCTTGAAAGGCATTCCTTTTTATCTCTTGTATTCTAGTAACTGCCAGTGCAGGAAAAAATCGTGTTTTTTTGACTAGCCCTTCTTTTGCACTCCATCAGATGCGTTCAAATTCCTATTTGAAAAGCTGAAGAAAAGCCTGTTTAAGAATCTCTCAAAATCTTTCTTGCAATGGTGTGAATGGAATCTTTGGTGGAGCAGTTCATAAGAGTCTAGACTCCATTGGTGCGCCTTCTCTGAGCCCTTTGATATTAAATTGCTTTCCTCGGTCTCCATTCTCCAATCTTGGGTATGGAAGGTGAGGTGAATAGGGGTGAGGGAGATGGTGGTGGTTGGAAGTGAAGGAGCTTCTATTCATGCAATCATCAAAACTACAAGATAAAGTGGAGTTCCAGTTTTGATCGTCTCGTTTAAGGGTGCATTTGACATCCATGCGAATTCCTGATGGGTCTGGAAGGGTATGTGGATTATGCAATTACTCCAGAGGGCTAGGTTATACACCAACTAGTGGCCCTACTCTCTCTGACTAGTAACTGTGTTGCTGGACCAAGGAGATGAAAGGTTTGGTTAGTCTGATGCCGCATCTCAGAAGACTTGATCCCCACCACCATTAGCACCATGGGGACAGACACGGCTTCACAGTAACCCACCCTTGTCCCATCTAGGGTCATTGCTCTTGGAGAAAATGGTTGATAAGGTAAAGGAATATGTAGTGATTGTTTATTCAGAGAATACGAATTATGGATGTTGATAGACCTTTTCCTACTTAAGCCATGAACTCAGCAATCATTCTGGAACCAAGATTTAAGCGGTGCGTTTGCATCTTTCTGCAGTGTCTTTTTTCGCTTCTCGATTGCAGTTTCTTCTTTTACAGCCGCAATTCCAGCTAATGAAGCCGTGAATGAAAAAGTTATAGGCGATTTTTGATTTTGAAAGTTGTCTAAATGCTCCTCTGACCACCACACCAAGCCGTCGGTCCAGATATTCGCGTATACTTTGTGGAACTTGTGTTTAATAAGTGAACCCTCGCCAGGAGGCGTGGTAATTTGACAGCTTTGGTCGCAGTGATCAACGGTTTTTTAATGAGACAGAGAAATCCGAGAGCGTTTATGGAAATATGAGATCCGATCCAAACTGCTCTCTATCTTTTAGAAAATCTCATGATGACCGTAATCAGGATGTCAGCCATGACCTTCCCCTTAGTGCATTCGTTAGGGATTCCAATGCAAAGGACAGACCGATGCCCTGGAATTCAGAGATGGTCGTTTGGGATGTTCTAACTATAAGTCCATTCAAAGCTAAGTTGCTAGTAGATTGCCGAAACCCCGATTGCCAGTCTACTCCTTCACCGAAGAACTCTATGTGGAAGGTAAAGAATGCTCAATTTGCATGATGTCATTTCCTGTGAGCTCCATGCTCTTATCTCCACTGGAGACTTGAGTAGGCCCTACTGAAACAAATGTCATTTCCTGGGGTGACTTCACTCTTATTTTAGCTCAGATAAAATGCATCACGGAGCTATGCAAGCGGGACTATTACAAAGTGAGGGTGAGGGCTAACTGCTAACTGAGAAGCACTCAATAGCAACAGCCTACTCTCAGATAAAGCTAACTGGTCTGGAGACGAAATCCGAGCTCGGAACAGCCAGGAAGTGGCCAGGATGACGCGGAGTATAAAGGCAACTCAATGAATTCTTGGTCATAAGTTACGAACAGGCGGTAAACTGTCGAGAGAACCCATTAGTCTGTGCTTTCTCATGGAGCATCAGTCAGCGGAACCAACGAATTTTATGCGATGGCCGGTAGCCCCGCCTGTAGACGTTCTTTCAATGATTATCATATATGTTTCGAGCTACTCGTTACGTTCATCCATATGGTTACTGACCCCTTTTCCTTTGATCCTTGAGTAATTTGTTGACTTTTTTGTTATTACTTGTTGTTTATTGTTTGCTGTTTACTCGTAAATAGCGTTTCCAAAGCCTTAACTAACTGTAGCTTCATACCTTCCATTTAGCTGTGATGTCACTAAGAGCGGTGTTGGTGATATTAGTGGTGGCCGTTGTTATGGTATTATGTCATGCGTTACCAATTGACGATACTGGGGCTGATTACGGTAATCTGGAAAACTTTTTCTATTTACCGAGGTAAGAGTTTAACTAATTTGAGAGCTTCTGATAATCTAGAAAAAGTCGGCTCAAGGGGATATATTAGGCCTGATCCCAGGGACCACTGACTTTTTCGTGTCGTGATGACAGCCACACTAATACGCGTACCTATCGGTGTCAGTGTACTTGAGTTTTATTAGTAATACCAGAAATGTCACTCAGGAATTGCCATAAGAAAAGAGTTCCAGGGTACAAGGATAAATGGGTCAGTCCCAAGAATAGCGACGATTAGTTCTAAATTGAGCTGGCCTTCGAATAGTTTTTTCTTTTGCTCCAGACTAAAATTACCTAACAGGATACTAGGGGGATTAAATTAAAGGGGGATTAATCCACTCTATGAGTATTACTGAATCTTAGACACAGGGTGGCTGATTTGGAAGCGGGAGGATGGCATGAAAGAACATCCATTTGAGCAACTCGCCTTTTTGAAGAAAGATTAATGCATTTGTAGAAAAACATTTCTTGCATAAAAACATTACTTTCATCACAACACGTAGACTATTGTTTGTAAATATCATAACATTTCTCAAGAATGACATGTTGCATCAGTCTTAAGAGCTAGGGTAGTGAGAAATTGCTGCTTCTGAGAGAATGTCATTCTATCGTCATCAGAGGATCGTTTAGATGATGTTAAAGCTTTCTTCTCTACGTTCCAAGTGGGCAGAGGGGGTAATGTCCTAGGGGGGTCGTATAGTATAAAAGGAAGAGAACGTTATTTTCTGAGGGCACAATACCTGAGAGTGAAAGTATGGCACTCGTGGGTTCTCTGACACCATGCAGGTAGAGGGAGAGAAGTTAGGTTGAGAAGGAACTCTTTTAACTTCGACAAAAATTCCAAATGAACGACGGAGGCGCACCCTCGCTTGATTTTCCGCTGTACATATCCCCAATATGATGAGTTTGGCTCCTTTCATCAACTGAACTGGTCTGTTCCTGAAGCTCCCTAACACTACAGCCCTCTCTAGGAAGATATGAGCTTGATATCCTACCATTATATGGCAGCAGACTAAATCACTAAGCCGAGTTTTGGTGCTGTATAATAAAAATTTCTGAAATATTTTGCTGATGGGTTACTTTAAGGCTTCGTCGCGACCAGCTGGCTTTCTCTGGGCAAAACGCCTACCTCCGTCAACTGTTACAAAACCTCAAACCGAAGTTTAGGAGGAGTGTGTGGTAAGTTTCAGAATCTCCTATGCAGATTCGGATTTCATTCTAATTTGAATGTTCTCTTACACATTTAACATTTTCGTCATTTAGTAGGATAGCAAAAATTTCATTTTCCAACCTACTTTTGCTTATAAATTTCAACTAAACACCATAGATCTAGCAAATGAGGATATTAAAATAATTGAACCCTGAAATAGGATTATCAAAAGTTTTCTCGTACTCTGGTCCAGTGTGCACTTTACCAGCTAGTTATGCTTTCCTTTCGAAACACTTCGAGGTCAAAATTATTTGTGGAAAAGGACCAGCTTGATTATCAAACTTCGATTTGAGCTTTTTGACTATATGTACATAGTACTAGCCTGCAGGGAGGTTAGGCTGCGTCGAACTCGATTCGTTCAGAAAGTTTTTCAAGTTCGGGTTTTTCAAGTTTCTAGGGTCGATTAGTTAGAAACGTATTGGTCTTCCACATCCACTGGCTATCACAATTCTCTGAACAACCAAAAATGAGTATATAATATGATCTGAAGCAGGCTCATGTAATCCTTAGCTGGAGCCATGTTCAAGGTGAGTGGTTCTGCCTTCCAAGCCAAGAACGTGTCACAAGCGTGCGAAAGGCTAGGTAGCTTCAGCTATCCGAAGTAGAGAACTTCTTACCGAATTCCCACGGGCAGCAGTGATTTCGCAGCAGCTACTGTAACTTTGCACTAAAAATCAAATCTTATCCTACTCTTGCACTGTGCGCTACTAAACGTGTCGAAGGTGGTGTAGTGACAAGTGGCACACTATCTCCACGCACGGTCAGGGGTTCGAATCGGCCAACCAAGCTTTTTCATCTCTCAGGGTTCGGTCAGTTGGTATCAGGCTCGTCTGGGAGGATAAAAGCTTTGACTTCTACATCGGCTGGTCGGCGCATTTCATTGTATAGGACACATACGCACTCATTACGCCACTACGATTCTGAATGGAAGTCGAGGGTGGGGGCGCATCCCTCGGACGGGATTGATTAACGCCAAAATTTTTTACTGCATTTTTATCACTTTGTAAACCAAATTGTGATACAATCTTGAACCGTAGCATACTCTCAAGCGGAAGGCACGAACCATGAGCTCATTTTCTGCGATCACTGAAAATTCTTTAGAGCAGTAACTGTAATAACTTACTACGGTAGTTTCAGACCTCTGGTCCCGTCCATCATCGCCATCGGTCTCTCACTTCGTGATCTCTCTCCCGCTCTCGTCGACGTCACGTCGATGATATTCCGTGCGCCTGTTGTGTACTAATAAAGTCTAGTTAATTGTGTTGGTGTCTTTTTAATTGCCGCAAATCTCGCAAGATCAGGAAACCTCTATTTGACGCGTAGGGTCTTCCCTGGCTACAGATGCGAAGCTCAGAAATCGTTAAAACTGCTTCATTGATCACAGACAGACAACAACATATGTAAAAGAATAAATTAGTTGGCGAATAAATTTGTAGAGTTTTTTTTTCAAACATATTAATCATTGTTGATACGCGTACCGCCGTCTCAACAACTCGTGTGAGATGACATGGGTTATAAATATGGCCATGGCACAAGCGTAACATTGAAGGTCGTTGGGATCAAAACATTCGCTTGGCAGCTTTCCGTGTTAGCTGCTAGACCAAATTTGGTGCCCGTTTAGCTTCTATGTGATATATTGCGATTTTATAAAAATATATGGCATGGGTAGTCTTCGACGTAAACATAGCCGCGGTAGAGGTACCTACTTACCTACAAGATGATTGGATTTCTGCAAATCCCACAAGATGACTGGATTTCTGCAAATCCCAATCTGCGGTGGAAAAAACTGCTTATATGCCTAACCTGAAGTTACTTGGATTAGAACCAGTTGTAAATCTGGCTGGTACGGTGAAAGCTGATCCAATGCCAAACAGAAAGAAATTTAGCACGCCTTCTGCAAGCATCCTGGGTGTCGTCCAATCAGAACTACCACTGGTCTCCCTTGGTATTGATATTTAGCAAATTCAAGGCAAAGGATATCGGTGGTCCAGTGGTAAGATGTTTACCTGCTATGTGTGCTGTTGGGGGACCATTCTTCGTTGATTCACCAAAACTGTGCAACTTCTGAGCTACTCTGATTTGATAACTGATACACAAACTTAGCCTGGGAAATTCAGTGTCGAGTAAGGGAAGTTCACTGGTTTCCAGAGTTCAATCTTGGCCTAGGCGTAAGCAACGGCTTCGATGCTGTGCCGATACTAAGCAAACCTCTTCGATGTGCAAATAATCCGTTCTACATATAAACTGTAACTGTAAGTCCCCTTAAGCGTAGGGTGCGCGATCCATATTGACTTCTGCAAATGTTATGAACCTAGCCCCACAGTTTCAATTGTAGAGCAGGCTCTATGTTCATATCTTTGAAATCGCAACTAGTACTTCTCTCCCGTGCATATGTGCACTTTGAGCGGCTTGTAAAGAAAGAATTGCTGAGTTTTACATAGTTGCATGAGGTCTTATAGCGTGTTGTTGTCTATTTCTCGCGTCTACATTATGTAGCGTTTAAACAAATAAACAAAAAAACCTACTATTCATTTGAACGCATTTCGATTCTAACTGGTAGTGAATTCAAGGCGAATCCCTAACAATATGCTGGTTATCCCTGAAGCTGAAGCAGATATTGGTCTTTTCGATCATATGGCATCTTCTACCACTACCTTAGTTTCACAGGAAATTCTTCTCACTCACGTCTTGCCTTCTCTCCTTTCGGACTGGACTTAACCGCTTCCCACTCCAAGAAACACCATCATTCTTGTGTTCCTGACGCTTATACTCGTTCGACAGTTTTATTCGGGCTTACTGTTGAGTCATTTATTCTAATAGTTTGAATACGGTGATTTATAGTTTTAAAGTCTGAAGTTTAATACTTCATAACCAGCGTTTCGGAGCTTTGCAATGTCTTTTGTCCTCTAAGCGTTTTAAAAGAGGTCCATAATCCAACACTCACACATCTAACACATCAAATCCAATCTAATACAAAGTTCTCTTAGCCAATCATTCCTGTCACTATAGAGACTCTTTCTATGAAGTGAGAAGTATTACTAAAGGTCATTATCAACGTGACCGCCGGCCAATATACGACCTATCGTAAAATACGCGCGAAGATCGTCTTGTTAAATAGTGGGTCTATTTGGGCTTCGGTTGCTTGGCTTTATTCATATCTTAGTTTAATTTAGTGCTCTGTTTTTCTTTTTGCTGTACTAGCGTCTTAGACCGTCTCTCTTGACTATATGTTTCGATGGTATTCATTCCAATAAATATGTCATGTCAAAAATTCTTTTTTTTTGGAGTGCCATCCATAGGAAGTTTCAACAAGATGGCCGTTGGAGGGAGTTGCTGTTTTCGAATTTCACTTTTTAGTGCAGTTTGGTGTCGAGTAGCCCTCATGGGTAATTCCAATATACCTTTTTGTTTTCAAGGACACTTTTAAGTGTTTAGCGTATTTTTTACGATGTGGGTGGGAAAATTGCGAAACCAAAGGGCATCAGTACTAAACGTAAATGCTGAATTCGTGACAGGGACATTCAACTATCTATGTGTAATGTCTTTATTTAGGAATTAGTTCCAGCATATAAATGAGACACTTTTTATTCTAGACGACTCGTCTTTCAAGAGGCATGGCTGAGTTGTTAGCTGGGGTGAAAATTCAGCTGAAGGATGGAAGTCAGGTAGATGCTGGCGAGTATCTTAAAGGAAAGGTTGGTTTAAGTATCTAGTGGAGTACAGTATTCTGGAGAATCGTATTTCAGATGGTCGGTCTCTACTTCTCTGCCAGTTGGTGTCCCCCATGTCGAACGTTTACACCAAAACTGAAGGTGAGTATCTTAGCAAACCTAAAATAGGTGCTATCGAGTCACCCTTATCTGCATTTGACAACAGCCCCTTTTGTGTCCAGACTTTATTCCTCCACTTGGATTCATAAAGAGAGGAAGTTTGGGAACAAAATTTTTCATCATCCGTTTGAAGTGGGAACTTATTCGGTTTGGCTGTTTCCCAATTCATCAATTTCTCAACAACGTAATCGTGAAGATGAAACCATCTCTCTATGTTACATTTGTTTTTTCGCCTGTTATTGAGTTTCCCTACCCTTGTTAGTAACGGGAAGTTTTGAATTCTGGTGATTCCATACTAAGAAGTAGGAATTTTCAGAGATTCTACGAAGCTGTTAAAGAGTCTCACCCAGATTTCGAAATTGTTTTCGTATCTAGAGACAAGGAAGCCGATGAGTTATTTGAGTATTATGATGAACACATGGGCGATTGGGCATTTATTCCATTTGGAGATCCCAAAATAGAGTGAGTTTATTTTTATCACGTTATAAAGGGTGATGTTTTTGAAGCTGCCCAATCCCGTTTTCGGGATTCTCCCTCGTGTTAAAGTTCCAGTCAAAATCGCAATAGCTGCTTGAATACGTGTGTTGTTTATTCAATGAATTGCCTTGACCCAGCGATGTACGGGTCCGCTGTGGTCCCTCCAAGACTAGATCATGGCCAAGTAATCCTTGGCCATCCTTAGAGGAAAAAAAGGCAAGAGCAAGTAACTATCCGATCTACGGGCCATACATGTGCAATAATGTGCCGCTTGTCACTGCACCAATGCCTTTTACATTATCTTGGTGAGAATTTGATTCAAATTACTTTTTCAGAGAACTTCTGGAAAAATACGAAGCGAGAACGATTCCCGGTATGCGTATAATTAGACCAGATGGAAGTGTCGTTGTAAAGGATGCTCGCACTGAAGTTCAGGTAAGTTCTTAGCCAGTTTGGATACTACTACAAAGGATGTGTCGTGTTTCAGGAGAAGGGCTCTGATCCGGAATCGCTTTTCGACGAGTGGCAAGCATTTTACATGTGATTTTTACTCTGTTAACAGCTTCAGCTTTTTCTGTGAATTCATTTAATGATTGGGCCTTTGTCGGTAACTTATTGCTATTTTGCGATGCATTCTGAATGCGGATATTGTATTAGATATTTAATAGTGGTCGATGGTGATTGTTACATACCTTCTCTGAGAAACAAAGTCTAATTTTTAATTTTTTAATTTTTTTCTAATTTCACTGATGTTTCACAGAAAAAAATTACAAAAGTTGCTTGGAGAAAATCCTATGGTTACTATCTTGTACACTCGTATAGTAGGTATACCAAGGATGGTTAGCTGATCAAAGTTTGAGTTAGACTGATTAAAATTCCAGCTTGTAGCCTGAATCCAGTTTTCCGTAGAAAGTTGTTCTGCATCAAACGCACTAGAATTCTGTTAAGGTATTGATTGCTATCATTGATTTTCCCTCCACGAGCAGAGACCGACTGTCTTCCTAAAATCGAGCGGGTGAAGCTCCAGAGTGAAACCTATCAAGGTTGACTGCGGGGACCATTTTTGCATTCGCGGTCATTTCAGGAATGCCGTCTGAAATGGAGTCGGAGCATTAGAACTAGTACGGTTGCTAGGCTTGAAATAGAGACATACCGCCTATGCTGCTATTCCTGCCGGATGAAGTGTTGTTACAGTGGATTGCTGATAACAACAATCGAAGTAAGGGCTAAAGTCTGGGCGATGTCAAGGGGATTCTTTGACAAAGGCGCATAATAATAGATAGTCCCGTCGATCATTTGATTGTTGGGTTTATTCATTATCCGATTCCATTCCCTGTGAGAGAGTTGTGGAAAGACTCGTACCTGGACTCCGGAGGTTGGTGAATTGGAATCGGACCTGTCTTGAAGGAAATAAGATTCGTTTTAGTGGGGAAAACAATCTTTTGCATATTGGCGAATCCGCGATCCATTCACGTAATCAAGCACCGTCAGGATTCTGAATGAAACCGAGCTATCGGCGCATCCCATGAAGAGCTGTAAAATAAAATAATAATAAATAACTTGGTTATGAAGGTGCGGGACTGTTTCTTTCTGGGGCGTCATAGTTTGCATAGGATCTATCCAGTCTCTTTACCAGGTGGTGTAAAAGCCGTCACCTCATTAACTACAGCTTCTATCGCCTAATGAGAAGGATATAAGTTATTAATGAGCTTGAGGGACGGTACCTACGCTGCATGTTTATGACGTTAATAATAAGCAACTAGTCCTATCTAGTAGACGGACAAAGCTGCGAAGGTATAAAGTGGCTGAGCGCCACATAGTAAAGTAGGTACTGTGCTCTTCTACCGAACATTCTCCTATGCTGATGCTGTTACTCATTTTTGTTTGCCCCTCTTTGATGGTACCAACTTCTCCTTGGCCCATTTTTCCCGTAGTGTGGTCCTCCACGGCAGAGGTGGTTCGACGGTCAATTACTCGCCATTAGACTTTCAGCT
This sequence comes from Haemonchus contortus, assembly GCA_000469685.2. Taxonomy (NCBI): domain Eukaryota; kingdom Metazoa; phylum Nematoda; class Chromadorea; order Rhabditida; family Trichostrongylidae; genus Haemonchus; species Haemonchus contortus. Next base: position 43,895,999 of record LS997565.1, read on the forward strand.
GGCCACTAAAAGACATTGCCTAGGCCACGTACGCATTTTTAATGCCTCTGCGATTTTGGATGAAGTCGAATGCTAGGCGTTTCCCATGAGTGAGATAGGTAGGCTGTTTAGGTGTTTCAGAGAAATCCAGGTGTCTAGATCAAACTCTTTAAACGTTGAGATAGCTCCGTCAACCGTTGTGGTTTTCTTTCGCGTCGAACTGCTCCTGTGCTACACTCCTCGTGAGTAAAACCGGATCGTATTGTTACGAAGCAGAAGCAAATGAGCACAACTCTAAGAAAAACGGCTGTATCGAGGCTGTTGGAACTCGCTGATGTCGCATGAGACAGCACGATCTATTACACCTAGTGCTCTTCGATTTATCTATGAGTGCTACTTCTGGCCCTAAATACCTTTCGAATCTCTCACCTTTTCCTTCTGCCTCCCCATTCTGGTTTGGTGATTAACTTAATTTATTCAACCTCAGTAATTCTTTCAGAGCATGATTGTCCATTTGGTAGTAGTGGTCAGTATAATTCTAGCAGTGGAAGGAGTACCACCAAGATCAGTCGAAGGGATCACTCCCATACCGTTTGACAAAATCAATCCTCGAGCTAATGGTAGGTTTATGATAGTTTAGAGAGCCTTTCTAAAATGCATACAAATCCCTCCCTCTAGAAGCAACAGCAGGAACACCCGGCACGGCATGTCGAGAGTGTCATTCCTTGTCTAGATGCGTTCAAAAACGCTTTCAAACATCTCTACGTTTAAGAATTAGGTTAGGGTGGGAGGGCGCATCCCAGAATGGGATTGGTAAACTATCAGTAGCAACTTTACCCTCGTCTGATGAACTGGCTATCAACGTAGATATTTGGCATGATGAGAAGTGAAATAAAAATTGGCAAACAAAAATTTTATTCTAGAGTTTCGGCGAATGGATACTGATGGGGATGATCAAATATCATTCACTGAATTCATACTAGGTGATCAACGCTATATTGAGCGACAGTCTGCCGCATTTCACAAGCTCGACACTGACGGTAATGTCATTCAGCGTTTTCGTGTCACATATTCCTTTGTTGTTGTTGTTCTCCTCTAGAAAAATCATCTTCCAAGTTGAAGTTTCCATTTTCATTCGTATGTTTTGCAGGAAATGGTGTGGTCTCGCGTGGTGAATACGACACCTACTATAAACGTATTGACGAAGAACGTAGAAACAACGATATGGAACGTGACCGTTTCTTTGATGGCTTTGTAGGTTCCCATCATGATCCAATCCAGTTTACTACTTCTAGCGATCACGATTCACACTACCATGATATTGGTATCCCCAAAAGGCATGACCACTATGTACATTCATTTTACAGTATTCCTTACCGGTATTTCTTTCATGTCGGAGAAAAAATTTAGTATGTTCCATGTTTGAGGAGAACATTCAAATTATCATTAATTTATGGTAAATAAGAGGTTGATGCATAATTAGTGCAAATTCTTTCGCGACTTATTTTCTCTCAATAAAATTTGACTTTTAAATCCGGGATTTTAATAAAAATGATCTTCTCGCTCCCCTCAACAGAAATGCTCTAGAAAGTCATCTTCATGTCCGCCACATTATGCTCTGCTACTTTGAGAAAGTTCAAAAGTTGGCAGAATCATTTTGCGGTCTCAACGAACTTTTCGGGATAGATCAGTCAGCCAAAGTCAAGAAAGGAATGGGATGTGCTCCTAGATCCGTCGTGTTTATCGATAGAAACTCTACGGATCATCAGGTCATCCGATTGTTAGGAAATTGGCGAGCTAATAGAACTTACGACGGAATGGATGACTTGGTGGCCGGGGTCAAAGCGTGGATCGCCTCCAAGTACCAAAAATTCTCCGCCTGTGGAATCCGAGCCTTGCAAATGACAAGCAGTGTTAAGTAAGTAATGTTAATAGTAGTAGTAATAGTTGTAGTTGTAATAATAATAATAATAATAGTAATAGTTCTAATAGATAAGTAGTGTTTGTTAGACATTCTTATCGTTTTTTTTAAATAAAAATTGTTGGAAAAAATCCGCAATAATTATGCATCAACATAATAATATTGCTAATTTAAATAATTATCATGAAGTATAGATTGTTCTAAAAAACAGTATAACATAGTTGTAATACTTGCGGATCCAAGCGTCCGAAACTGAGAAGGAGTAAATCCAGAGAACTATCTTTGAGCAGTTTGCCTAGGTCACCTTGTACATCTACATACGTCCTAGGGTTGGTTCTCGTTACTGGGCACCGGAAAAAATTTGTATATGTTGGAGAAAATTTTTTTATATACTTTAAGTCCTGTATGTGATCCCAAAAAAAGGGAACGAATTTTAGTTTTCCTATGGGATCAAAAAGGCTTACTCCTCCAACCATTACCCTGAAAAGTTGTGAAGTTTGGACAGGGAGGGGGCGGGGGTTGGGAGAGGAGTAGGTACTGGAGTTGAGGAAACGTCGCAGCGCCCTGAGACCAAGTTATTGTTTGCGACAAAACCTGTACTAGCCGCATCAAGACTCCTCATCACTTACATCATAAATCTACCTGACGTATTCATGATGACCCTTTTTCAGCGCGGCCACCGCAATGGCGCCTCATGGTCCACATCAGCATTTCTGGAGTAGAGGTAGGGAAAACGAACTATATGGCTAATAAAATGTATTGCGACCTTATCTCTAGCCCTACTTCTTTTTTCGAAATTATTTATCTAAATTCTGTAATTCAGACCTACAATTTATCAGTAACTACAAGTGTAGTTTTAATTCAAAAATGAGGAAACATTTAATTAGATTTAGGGTCACTACGAGCACCAATCTTTCTTCCCTGATTTTCCACATTCTTCGCATCGCTATGGAAAGCATTCACAGGCTACCAACGAAGACAACCGATCCTTCTACCCCTACTTCACTTGAAAATGAATTGAATCAGAGAGGAACTACTTGTAACCTTCACCAAAAACTTAATTTTATTTTTTGTACCTATAAAATTTTCCAGAAAACATTTGGCTTACTCAACTGAAAATTGCTAGAGGCTCAAAAAATACCTGAGATTGCGAGTACCTCAAATGTCACAGACGAGTAGCAAGCAATACAACCAAAGCTTAGTTAGTATTACGGAAGACGATAGTTTAGCGATGGCAGCCATCAAGCACGCCACGCCCAGAGTCTGCTCGTACGCGCTCTCTCACCTGGGCAACTTTCGCAGGCATATGGTTGAGCTCAATGAAACCTTCTCAAAGTCAATCCCAGCCAAAAAACTCCAAACTGCTTTGATCTGTTAGTTATAACACTCTTTCAAATGCACCAACCTCCCGAGTTGCCACGGTGAGCTTCACTGGTTCCGCTGCAGCTTCAATACATACTGTAACCTCTCAAAGCTTTCCCTTCATTGCATGTGTCCGCTCGTGATTGAGTGCGGTGAGCGCGACGCGACTTTCGGGGAAAAGGTACCACACCTAGGCCGCGGTTGTACTATCACCGCTGTTTGAGCTATTCTTACAGTAGCACTCAAAAGTCTTCGGTGAAGTGGTTCTTCAGCCGTACTTTTCAGTCGTAACTTCTTTCCTACTGGATCTAATCAAGCAAAATTTCTATATTCGGAGCGTGGATGTATTGTGAATATTTACCACTACTAACTGCAGTTGTCCAGATCATGTTCCAGATATTCCAAAGAGCAAGAACTCAAAAGCGACTGGAAATACAGATGATGATCCTTCTAGAAACTCTTTCCTTTTTATCATGTCTAAAGTGTACGAGCAGTAATGCCGAACACAATAGATGAGAAAAACGCACATAAGGTGCGAATAAGTGCAGACGCCAACAACTTTAATTTTAGCAAAATCTGCTACCGCAACAAACACCTCACTCTACCTGTGGATATTGCAGCTTTGCAGTGTAATAGGGTTGGGTAGGGTGGAATATGCTCTAGTTAGACATATCCAAATTTCTTGTCATTCGGTCCACTAAGAAAAAAGTTGTGAACGAAAAAGCGTCAAAGCATTTCACCGAAGATTTTTGAGCGCTACTGTATATCTCAACCCATACAATAATTGATACTATACAACTAATTGCTAAAAACGGTGTTGTGAGCGACTGAAACGAACATCCTGGCATTCACTTGACAACTGAATATGTATTAATGCTTTGTGTGCTTTGTTGGGGTGCTTTGTCGATGCTTGAAGCCAAAGCAAAAGTAAAAGCATTTGTTCAAAAAAAACGCTTTAGCAATTTAATTACAACAGTATCAGCATTCAGTGGATTCAATTAGGTAATAATGGATTGTTGTAGGTGGATTACTTCATCACTTGTCCAATCATAAGCACGAAAATAAAGGTGAATGCAGCAAAACGGAAAAACATCTCGATGTTTGCTACGTACTCACGAGTACGGTCGTTTTCCAATACTCGTAGATAATGTACACCCATGAGCACCTTCTCAGAAGTGTAACAACTAAAAAGCAGAATTCAATAATTTATGGAAAAGTTGAAAAAATCACCAAAGTTGAAAAAAAGAGTTCCAAGTGAAATAATGGATGCGATTCGAAAAACTAGAGAGGTGGAAAGTTCGGTTTTGATGACGACCAAGAAAGGTGACGACTGAAAATCCCAAGGAGCATGTGGCGTGGCGTGACAACTGGCTAGAAATTCCCGTGTGCAGTGGACAAATCAAATTCTTTTTTTGAACCGAGAACGCAGTTTTTTGACATAGACGACGCCATTAGAAGTGATACTGGGAAAACTTCTTGCGGTGTGTCACCGGTACTTTGAACCTGACGTGATACCCCTCCAATGCGATGTACGATTCCGTTTTGATCACGAATCGATCGCAAAACAAATCGAAAATTCATTAGCTCTCTCAAAAAGTAGCGGAGACTCTAACAGAGGTCCAGTGTGAGTCCACCTGGATCTTCTTGGGTTATTGCCTCATGCGGCGTTCAGGTTGATTTATCGACGTAGAAGTTGTCTTACTGTAAAGGAGTTCTTAAACTTACAAGTATTCGTCGGAATCTTCCATTTCGAGCTTCGTTATGTAAAGGCGAGAAAGCTCGTCAAACAAGAAGCGACCCTGAAGTAAGCACAAACTTCGACAGCGGTGTACGGACTGGTTCAGTCACACCTAAGTCCTTTTTGGGTGACGGAAATTATTCGAAAAATCGAGTTATTTCTCTGATAACCTTCTTATGAAACTCGCCTTGAACTGTTTTTCAATGGTCTTGAACTGTATAGCACCTTTCCTTTTGGAAAACCACTGCACGCCCGTTGGATCGTCTACGGGCAGCTCACATGTGAAGATTACCGGATCGCCTTCGATAGCCTTAATTATAGGATTGGGAGGAACCTGTAGACGAAAGCTATTTTTGACATAATCAAGAAATAAGGGGCAGAAGCCACTACAGGTGGTATTGAATTTTTTACAAGGATACTCTAATTCCTTTTTGTCCCTATTATCGTTATCATATTGTTTGAACGAGTGTTGGCATACATAGTGAACTCATTATCAAAAGAAAAGCCAGGGCTACTCAAGTCTGGATAGCTTTGTAAGCAGATACGGTTTCTCGGAACCATTTGAGCAAATTTGAACCGAGTTCTTAGAGAAGGATTAATAGCCAGCGTCAACGAAAAAAAAAGTTTGGTTATCTGGAGTAAAAACCTCACCAGATAATTCCGTCGAACCACCGGGGCAAGAAGGCGAGGTAGAATTTCACCAAAAAGAAATTCTCCTTTTGGTATGTAGTCCAACAACCTGGTTTCGCCGAGCTCATCAACTGATGTCAGATTACGGTCGACGGCCAATTGTGTAGTGCACGCTCTCTTTAAAGAAACACGGTAGATTTAATGGCCAAGCAATGAGGATTAAGGAAATTCGAGTAAAGGTTATACCCAGCAAGGTCGGTACTGCACGAAAGTAGTACTCGAGGCGAATTGTCGACGTTGTTCAAGCGGTACCAGTGTTGAGTAGCAGGGAACAGTGCCAAAAAGGTGAATCCAAGTGGAAGCCGGTGGCAGGTGAGAAAGTGGACCATCAGGCTGAACAAGGTTTTTTTTCTTTTAACGGCTGAGCTTTTCACCAGCGGCTTCTAGCTAAGCGGTAGCGGGTGGACACCCGGATCGATAGGGCAGCATTTCGTCTTCCTACTCACATGCTGCCTCCTATTTTTCTTCGTGAAGTTAGAGTTTACCATCACGTTTGTCGTTTTGGAAACCACTTTGATTCAACCTAAGAAGTCTGCCCCATCTCAAGAATACGCCACGTTCTTTTACTTGCTGGGTAGTAGGCAGAGCAAATTTAGAGGGTATGAGCCAAAAATTCAGCGCCTCCTAACAGTCCACTATAGGAAATGCACGGATCAAAGCTGTCGTGAAGTTCTCGATGAAATAATAATTTTTATGTTAAACCGAAGTAAGCAGCGATCAATACATACTTCAATCATGCATTGAATGCTTCTTGCCTGTTCACCGATTTCTTCACCACATTTACTGCATTCACTCCATGGCGATATCTGAACAACAACAAATTTGAATACCGACAGGAGCTTGCTGTAGGTATCTAGCTGTGGGTTTGTGTAGGAAATAGTAATTTGATGTGAAATATGATCTTCACCACCGGTTTAGCTTTCAACTTTCCACTAAGTTTTTCTTCTTTGATGGTGACAGCCGATGGTATCTCATCAAGTTTAGATTTTATCTAAATTATCTCCTTCATCAATTTTTCTTCGCCTGAAAAATACTCTTTTCCAAAAGGTTAAACAAGGAAAAGAGAAGCTCTTTCTCCTCGAGACTACTGGGAAGGGTGCAGGGGCAGGTAGTGTGGGGATGGTAACGATCAAGTTTTATGTATTATACCACTTCTTTCTGTGCCACCTCTGAAGGCAAAGTCCGAAGGAATTTCAAGAGATTCACTCCCTTATTATGGCTTAGCAGTAGGGATGAAGTAGATAGAAAAAAGAATGGAAACAATGCATGTGTGTAGCTGACTACCACATCACTTTTACCCTGGATTCCAAATAGATTAGGATTGCTGGTTGCTGAAGGTTGGTAATCCTCGACTAGTTCTACTGCCTCCATTCTCGACTTTCTTAGCTGTCAATTCCTCTTGTAGAAACTTCCTCACCATCTTGATATTCGCCCTACTTATGACATCCAGATAGTACATTGAGGAAACCACACGATTCTTTCCATGCTTGTTCACACAACGATAATATCCGGTAATGTTGCGGTCGACATTTGTGATCCGGAGCTCGTACCGATCACCGACACGAATTCTGGCATTATCTCGGGCAAGAAATCTGAATCGAAAACCCGGAATCGATGTTTAGCATTCAAGCCAGCTCTGAGCCTGAACCAACTAACCGCTTCACTTTGTCTGCAATTTTCTCCACTCTTATACCAGTTTCATGCATTTTTGTGAGTAGGCGCCAATCTTGGCCCATGATGGCACGTTGCCAATCATACTTCCATTTGTTCACATCTCGAATCTTGTTGGTAGAACGGAGAATCTTCTAGAAACGAAACGGTCTTCTGGAAATGCTTCATGACGTTAACCTGATACTCAGTTGTAGAAAAATAAGGCTAGCCTCTTTGAAGAAGTCAAAAGCTGCTATGAAAGCTCTGCCGATCGAACCTGCCGATGGTTTGTAGGTTGATTCTATTTCGATCGCATTTTCAGGTGAAACGCTGAATTGTAGGACTGAATTGGTGCTGTTCACTCAGTAGCACTATTTGTATGATTTTCATGTAAGGCGACTATGAGGATGGCCCAAAAACGACGGACGCTCTATCGCCCAATCTCGGACCACGACGATCAAGTTGGTGGTTTTCAAGAGGACGAAGGTGGTCACAGTTAAAAGAGCATCAGTATGGGAATTCCGGTCGATTTATTGAATCACTGCCACGCTCATATCCTCTTCTTGAGCTGTCCAGGAAATGTGTCGGATTAGCGGATCTTCTTAAAGAAAACCTTTTTTTTTTGGTAAGCCTGCGTCTTGATGAATACTTTAGGGTGAATCGAAAAAAATTTCGCAAGATGAATTGCAAATGTGCGATGAAGCCTCTTAGATTGGTGGCATAGTCAAAGCATACAGTTGGATGGGAAACCTATAGACGTTGAACCAAGGCTTCAGTGTAGTTTAGAATCAGTCATAGATTGTTTTTTCTCCCTATTTTTCACAACTTATAGCCAATCATCGATTTTGCTTGATAAGGCTGAGCCTTGAACTCTGTAATCGTGTGATGGATTTGCTGCTTACAATAGGCAAAATCAAAACAAACCATGAAAAGCAGGGCAGCGTCACATCTGCTCCTTTAGCCAAAGTCACCACCTGAATGCAATTTTTCCTTCAATCAGTATAGATGAAGATAACCTTGAGGCATCGCTGTTGTGGGATTAGAAGGACCGCTTAGGGTTATAAGAGCTTGCATTACCTCTGGTACCTGATCATTCACTTCTGTGAAGGAACGGTACTGAAAGGTATACTTATGGAAATGGCATATGAAGATGGCTTATGACCATGACCCCTAACGATTCCGGGACGTCGTAAAGTCCGTGGGAGGTCGAAAAAGGGGGTGACCATAGCAAGGAAGGTAAACGCGTGTTCAACATGATTAGTGACGTTTTATTCACGGTTGGCTTCATCCAGACACAGACCCCAGCCTAAGCCCATGAACGACGCTCGGAGGGTTGAGAGGTGTCGTCGATTCAAATGGGTTCGAGCCCTCCAAAACTTATGCGTGATCATTGTCACCTGTCCTTTCTCAAGAGTGCTACCTGAACATAGTTTGCTTCGGACAAGATGTTTTCTCGTCGCTTAATGCAGAGCCGATAATTTTCGTACTGCTTCTTCAGTTCCACATTTATCTGAAAAATCCAGAAAAATAGGTTGCAAGCAGTTAGACGAGGTATCCCAAAAATCGAATTCAGCTCTGTGGCTATTCGGAATTCACATGTTGGGAAACCTTCGACAAGGGGAACTACTGCGCGGGATGATTCTTGATTCAGAAGAAATAAAGAAAGAAAAAGAAATTAGAGTAGGAAATGAAATCTCACAGTCTCGATAATAGGTATCAGAAAGGCTAACCATCCCAACAACATTACGACTGAGACTGCTTTGAACAATCAAACTTATATCAAATGACTCGAGATATGGGATTGATATAAGTCGAAACTTTAATTACCTATAAACGACTTTTCATGTTCGACTCGCACTCAGGGATGGCCATGACGAAAGTTCTGAAATTACGCTCAACGACGTGCATGAATGTGTGATGAGAGATAGGTTCAGCCAGCTAATAAAGCTGAAGAACCTCAGAAATTCGGCTGATCGTAGGGATAAAAAGCGTCATGTGTTTAAGCTCTGCTTAGCGTTGGGTAGTTGAAGAATCAAAATTTGGCCGCAATCCGTGCAAAAGATTTCATAGCGAATGAAGCACAGGCATCGGTACCAATTTGAAGAGTGAACCTTTCTTTTATACAAGCTTTTATGAGGAATCATGAGGAAGTCGGACCATTGAGCTAACGGAAGCCCTGGAATCCGCTTGATGTCTCTATTTATTGAGTAGGAGATGATCGTTGAATGGTCACAGAAAATTACATGAAGTGTCTGATCGGTCTGAGCTTTATTTGGAGAACAGAAAGGAGTGCGAGACAGAAATGCGAGGCCGATCTACTCGATGTTGGCAGCTCTTCTTGAGAAAGCTTCATTGCGAAGACGAAACCTGATTGTCGCTCTCCTCGATTGGGTGACATAACCGCAATATTAATTTTATCCCCTCTACGTCCTCCACATCTCCTTCTTTGCTCCATTTTCCGTAGTGTTTCATGCCTGTGCCGCCTTCCGATAGAAATCATTTGCTCCCTAACCAGATATTTTCGAACCGAGAAATTCGTACAACCGGTTTCTGCGAGTAATAAAAACGCTAACTTTAACTTCACATTTTGATTGGATTCGGTTTCACTGCGCCTTCCAATCTGTTCATTACATATGTTAACATCGATATGCCTATTGTATTCGAACGGGAAGCCTTTACAATCAAAGGGCCTTTTATTTCATGTGGGCATCATCAGAGGTCTGTGCACCACTGATAAATCTTCTTCTAGATTCAATCTACTTATTGACACTATGAACTGCTAATCGGTAAAGAAAAACGAGAAGACGACCCGATAAGCTTCTATACTTGGCCTCAAGCTCTCATACTTGGCGTGTACCTAGTCGTGAAAGCGCCAATTACAGCTATCGCAAAAGTATGTAGGCTTGAACTCGATAATTATCATCGGAGACTAGATATTTCAGGATAATACAAAGGCAGGCGCAATTAGATCCTTCTATTTGAACACGGTGGCTGAAATTTATAACACTTATTGAATACTAGCCAGAACTTCCCTTCCTTATATACAGTCCCTACCGAGAGAGAATGGTGATTTTGAAATTTCCATCGATCTTTATTCATTTCTAATGCTTCCTTGGGCTTCTTTTTCACTCACAGTTAGCATAATTTCATTCGTATCCCTTTTTGCATAAATCCCTCCATTCATTTACCTCATGCCGCGGTGTAAAACTGGAATTGGTTACTCTGAATAATGGATGGATAGAATGTGTAATAAAATATGATCTGACATTTTATTTGCATCTTGTTTTATACAATAAAAATGTGGACGTCATTTATGAAGATGCTGATCCTCACCTATAAGTAATGGACTCATGAACTCTTCTTGGCATCCACAACTTTCCAACTTCAAAACTGTATCACCAAAGTAACTCATGTGATTCCAATAATTCCAATAACTCAATAATTTCAATTCGCCGGTACCATTATATTCCCCTTGAGAATAAGGACCCTTGTGGCGACATCCATTGACTTCTAGTATCCGTCCCCGATTTGTAAATCAATTTTAATGATTCGCTTCCGTGGACTCCGACGAATGCCTTTCCTCTCCCTCTCAACGGCCCGCTTAGCAAAGATAGGGATAAGTACCTTGAGGGAATTCGAAGCAAGGAACCAGATTTTCGTCACCCGTCTCCCTATGCACCTAGAGGATCCCATGCGTGCTGTAAGAGTACGTGCGTACGAAGAATACCAGCCACAGTGTAAGATGTATTGTTGTTTACTGCAAACGGCCGCTGATTCTCATGAAACCAAACAGGAAACCCAGATGACAATCAGTCAGCCGTAGGAATGTACAGAGAAAGCGAAACCCGAGATCGTGACATTTCATACCTTTCATTGCCATTTCATCGTCAGCGCGAGAAAGCTCATGACCGACGCCAATGTATGGAATGTACGCTGTGATACGGGCAGTTATAACTGGGGCAAACAATCGCAGAGCAAGGATAGTATCACGCATGGAAGTCCTGAGAATCCCATCTAAAAGACAGAGGAAGGCAGGAATATTCGAGGAATGCTTTAAAGGCACCGTTCGCGATGATTCAATGGGCGGGTGTGTCGATGACGTGTCCGCCTCTCATTCGATGTCACGTCAGACTGTCTGACGTGGCGTCGAATGAGAGGCGGACACGTCATCGACACATCCGCCCATTGAATCATCGCGAACGGTGCCTTTAAGGAGCAAGCCAACCCAACAGAACTATCTAGATTCGCTTCAATCAACACCTTGGCTTGACAGAGAAATTTACTGGTTCGTCTGAGTTCTGAACCCTTCGTTTTGGGCTTCTTCTGACAGAGATACCAAGTAACATCTCGATTTTCTCCTGAGGCCATGTACTATGTTGATTTAGAATCATACTACAAGGAAGATACTGGGTGACGAAACTCTCGAAAATTTGTCAAAAGGAGGAGGTTCTCAAGGAAAAAACATCTTGCGAACTAGAAGAAATAACTTGACTTCAATGATCCAACGCCGCAAATCGTATGCGTAAATTTTAAACTTTTCCTATTTTCCAGTCATTTTCAACTTCTCACTTGGTTTTCCATCAGTGACGACCTCCCGCAATCTCCTCTCCCACTTCTGAACTACACCAGTATTCCCTGCCTTTTTATTTGCTATCACAGAATAAAAGTAATATTGAGCATAGCAGTGGCAGTAAAGTGGCAGTTGTAATATGGTTGACATCAACTGTCGTACACAAGTTGCTCTCTGAAAGGCTCTGGAAGCTTTTCATACTGGTAGCAATTATTTGTCGGTGTGAGAGTCGGCTATCCCTCCTTCAAAGAATCATAGTTGTTGTTCGATGCTCGATTTCTTGTCTCTTCAGCGGTAGGATAACAAACAGGAGACGCAAATTGTCGGTAACCCAAAAAGTTGCCGAATCATAAGAAGTCATAGGATAACTTTCAAAGGTGATAAGCATTCCTTGGAGATTGCCTCCGTCAATAAGTTGTTATGTCGGAGATGTTCCTTTACTGCCGACAATATTGCTCGATCTAGGCCCTTTGTAACACCGACAAAGTACCAGAGGGTAAAGATATCTCATCTGTAGCCAATAATCACCCGGCATTTTCTTTAAGTGAAAAGAGTAGACGAGGTAAAGATAGATTGCTCAGATCAGCTCCACTCAATTCAGTTTTGAGATGCGCCGTGATTCCATCTCCTCATCAGATTGATCTAATTATGCTGTAGGATGCACTATGCAGTTGCTTTGAGCCAATGTCGCCATCTAGCGAGTCTTAAAAAGAGGAGTGAAGGCGTAGGCTAAATCGATGGTATATGGTACAGGCGAGGCAGACAGCTTTGCGAGCTTATGAGCTCGCCATGATTCAATTTCAGCTGAGCCTATGAAGCTCTTTTCTCTTTCATGAGCTGATACTATCTGGCTTATCCCGAAGGAAAACAGTTGTTTGGCATCAATAATAGTTTTCTTCCATTCTGTACTGTCGCTAGGCGACAAGGAGACACAGAAATGGCAATATATGAGATTTTGGCTCACGCAAGCCTGTTCGATCGAATTTGAACACATTGTCCTCATCGCCTTTGGCGATTACACTAAGACCTTAGCTATTTGATATACAGGAAATGCCGATTCCCATCGGCTGCTGACCAATTTCAAGAAAGAAAACACCGGAATGAGCCCTATCGATCTGATAGGTTATGTGCAAGTCCAAGGGGCAACTGCTAAACTATAAACTGCAGATCCGTGTTCATGTCATCCCGTTCTCTTCCTGCTACACTAGAAAGGTGGCTCTCTCATCAAACTGTAAGCCACAGCTGCGAGAATTCCATGCTGATAAGGTGACAAGACAACAAGGCAAAGTCCACAATGATGTTTAGCGTGACAGTGGCGACTTTTCCCATGTCCATAAAACACCCCCGTTGTGACCTTTGAACACCGACTTTTCGTCAAAAGCTTCTCCCAAAACATGAGCCTTCCTGCCTATGGGAAGAATCTCAAGTATTTTTAGTACCTACCGGCAAAATAGAAATCCTAGTTACAACGAAGCATGTTGAGGCAGAAAAGAAGGCCGTGGTCAGCTCGCGTTGCTTCTCTGACCCAGGCTTCATACTAGTCAGGGCTGAACAACTCTTAAGACATAAATAATGCTTTCGACTTAGCTTGAGTGTGAAGCTTTCAGATCAGCTCAAGAGTTCAACGGTCAGGAATTGACTACGCAGAATGTAGTCACATGAGTGGCGCCACTTAGCGCTAATTCAGCTCAGACTCATTTCCACGTACGCTAGGATTGAATCTGCTTGGATGCCGTTCTCTGAAAACACTTCCTGTACTAGTGAAACTCTCAGCGCCCGAACGTCGTAAAAGTGGGGAAACTAGCGATAACATGCATATGTTTATGTATACCAGCAAATGCTTACGGTGTGCCAGAGTGCAGCATCAGGATAGCCTTATGGTTGATGAAGACTTGGAATTTTCAGAGAGGCAGGACACCCACAAATCCCTTCTACCCCGATACAGTCACGATCCGACATGTGGTCCTTCAACTAATGAACAGTATTACTAGCGAGCTGAAACGATAGTCGATCAGGCTACACATTGTCACGAACAAAGCTCAGGAATTCGGCAAATTGATCCAAGAATATTTGTTTATAAAACTGTTATGCAAATAATACTAAGCATCCACTGCTTTGGTGGAATGTTGTTGAATTCACTGATCAACTGTCAGTCAAAAGGCCAATGACCAGGTATGCTACGTGGAGACCTCTCCCAATTGACAGCGCGTAGCCGCCATAGCTCAGTCGGTTAGAGCGTGGGTCTAATAAGCCCAAGGTCGCAGGTTCGACCCCTGCTGGCGGCAAAGGCTTTTGCATTCAGCTCTTAACTCTTTTAAAAGAAGATCATTTATGTTAAGGCGCACTAGAATTCCTCCTGGTACTAAAAACAAGAAGGAAAATCTATGAAACCAAGTATTCAAACTGTTGTCCCTTTACTTTTCTACAATATTACAATTTCGATATGGTTTTCGAGTTTTGCTATATGATTTATGTAATATTATATTACTCATTAGAAATCGGAAAACCTGAAACGAGACTTGGAGAACTGGGAATTTTGAAGAGTTCAGGCGTGAAAAAACGACAAACTTCCCCTACCACTGATTTGCCAACTCGTTGTCGTTTTTTTTGAATACGGGTATGTTTTGGTCAACTAAAACTATGGTTTTCCCCACCATAATCGAATAATTTGATTACTCGAGTTGGGTAATTCATTCGAGTTTTGATTTTGTATAAATTTTGTCTGATTTTGCTATGCTTTTTTGCAACGAACGATGCCTTGATAAAAGGAGGAAACCATAAGAAATTTTTTGTAAGTTTCGATTGTACGATTGACAATCGGCTTTCTGAGCGGTAGCCTCTTCAATTCGTACGCAAAGGTGATAACAGGGAGGTTTTTGGTCTAGTTCTTCTAGAGATGTCCTAGGAATTTTAGTTGTTTCAGCTGAGTCAGTTGATTATGATCAACTTCCTTACAACTGATCAGGTATCACCCATTGAGTGCATGTCTGAAAGCTGACACCAACCAACTGTTGTCCAAAAAAGCCGCAGCTTGTCTTTTGAAGCACCTATAAGTGGCACAAAGACTTGATGTGAAGGGATGAATACTCTGAGCCTGATCTATGCAGGTGATGTGAAAAAGCTGCGATCCTTTTTAGCCCAATACGCCTTTGATGTAAAAATGCTCAGGCCTATTCGCTCCGTGGACTATAGACTTCAATCAGCCGTCGTAAGCGCTTGAAATTTTTCCCTTCACATTCCTTTGAAGCATCCCCTCATACCTCGAAAATTTCAAAGAATAAGATACAAAGAACATACATGTATCTGAACATTTCAGGCGTGGATTTTGCAGGAAATCAGCATTTTCTTATCGTCCAGAGTCTTATGACAGATTTTCGTGAGAGAAAGGCGATAACAAACTCGTATATCGTGGTTGAAAATCCCACCTCTTTCTTCATTTCATTGTTAAGATTCCATCTAGAACGATTAAAAAAATTATTGTAATGATCATTCTGATGGCATTTCAAAACGGGTTCCAAATGAACATTACAACCTACCTTTCTGCCTCTGGCAAACTACCTGCAAGTAAGCAATAGGGCATGAATTCGCCTCGGTTTGGTGATTTCTGAGAAGCTCTCCCAGTTACTACCCCTTTAGCTCACCCAGTTGTTTGTAGCAGGAGTCTATAGGATCTGGGAATTGATTCGTGAAACTGTTTTTTTGAGATTCCATACTGGCTGTTGAGAATCGACGGATTTTGAAGGTCTGACATTACAACACGTGAAACGCCTTGCATTGAAACTAAGGTTGATCGTCCACTTTGAACCTTCCAATGGCCTCCAAAAGATGTATAGCTATTATCAATACGGAAATGATTGACCGCAAGTTATTACAGTCAGGTGGTGGTCTATGGAGATCAGAGTTCCTTGTTTTGCACATTTTCTTCGTTATTCAAATCCTAGGACTGCAAAAACTTATTGGCTCTGAACCAAAATAATGAAATTGTAAGTTTTAGTGGAACCACCATAGTACTGTAGGTAGAATTTGAAAAGAAAATGGATGCATTGTTGGTTTTGCCATGATACTGTGGCTTCAATCCTTTGATGGATTGGACTGCACCTTTGAATACAAAGATGCAGTCCAATCCATCAAAGGATCGAAGCCACTCGAATGTGCAGCTAAAACCGAGCTATGCAGTTTACAGGATGAAGTTTTATGTTGCTGAAATTTTCAAGCTATCCCTGGGAACGACGAAGGGTACGCTCTTCAAACAAAGTCAGGGAGCTTTTCAGAACCCAAAAATTCCGTACTTCACCCAAGAGCTCTTATAGCCCAGAGCATTTAGAGACAAAAAACTGGCGAACGGTACATGAACAAGATGTAGGGGTGAAGCTAGTTTTCAAGTTTTATAAAACCATCAGTAGTAAATTCATCAAAATAAAATCATTCAATTCAATCCAGTATGAGGATAAAATTCAGATCGTAGATGTTACGTTTTGAAAAGTTTCATCAATCCTGAGGGTACCTTTACCTCGTTACTAGCTGTAATCGCGTCAAGCAACTGACGTCCACACATAGTAAACTTGGTAGGCTCTGGATTCCAATCAATAGCAATCATTTTTTATGTAATCGATACCACTCAATATTAGAGTAAGTTTACTGTTGCGATTTGCAGACGTCTCAGGTTTCCTGTCGCCCTTCTGCAGCAAGCACTTCCTTGTTAGTTGATTTATTTGTTTGTTTGTCTGCTGGTTTGTCTATATGTGTCCACCTTTATACACTTCTCTTCATAATGGCAAGTATGATAAGGAAACTGATATGAGAAGTGCACTTTTGGGCTCCTACTAGTACAAAAACTTTGCTATTTACATAGTCGCAGCCATTTTTAGGATCAAGAGGGAGAGAAAGTACCCAGGACGATGGCATGCAGGTAGTTGAAGGAAAGCGGCCCCTCGGGAGTAGGTATGAAAACAAAGTTGAAGGAAAAAATAATAAAGAATAAAGTTTTTGGCATTATTCGATCTCGTTGTTGAGAAGCGCCATCGCATTCCACTTTCTTTCTAAATCGTAATGGTGATTTCAATGTAAGTATGACCTATACAAAGAATTGTGGTGGACAGCCGAAGTGCAAGTCGACACTTCTATTGTCCCAGACGAGCCTGGTTTTAGTCAACCGACCCGAAGGGATTAGAGGCTTGGTTGACCTAGGTGAGTATCCGTAACTCGAATCGTGAAGTATGCGAGGGTGATAGGGTGCCATGTACCACTACATCGCCTCTCCCTTAAAATTGACGAATACTATGAGAAACCCACATTCTTGTAAAACATATCATCTTTAGAATATAATTCTACTTTGGATTCGATCTGTCCGACAATTCGCTTCTACATTTTTCAGAACCGTAAGTTTACCCACTAAAATCCATTTACTGATAACTGTGACCATTAACACCAGCAATCGTTTCCATCAGTGAGACGGAAGCAATACAGGATTCCAAGTTAGGAAAAAAATCAGTACGAACTTTCAAACTTCACGTCGGACTTTCGGAAAAATTCACTCGTTGAATGTTTTCGGACACTGCGGATGCCCTCTGTATTAGAAAAACAGCACAGTTGTTCGAGCCAAAACAAATGGCCTCAAATTTAAAAGTTCAAAGGTTTACCTCATAAGTTCGTTGGATCTAAAAAATAACGAATTCAATAATGAGCAATAAATATTAAATGAAAGTAAATAAAGCGCAATTTTGAAAATCACTTTCAGTTTGTTAGAAACAAGGAAGGGGGGGGGGGGGAAGGGTAATGTGGCGGGAGAGGGGGCGAGAGGGTGGGGAGGCTCGGTTAAAAATTTTCATTTACCAACTGCTGAGGATTGATGTGGCTCAGGATTGTGGGCCCTTGGCTCCTTCAATAAATTGCTTGCACTCAACCCAGAGATCCCTCGAAAGCAGGAATAAATGGTTCTAGTCGGAAGGAGAGAAAATATAGATTACAAGACTTTTTTCGACTATTATATCATAAATGAAAGTCTTCGTTTGCAGGCAGGATCATTGACAGGGTCGTAAATCTGTTCGATAAAAAGTCACGTTACGCTTTGACGGGACAGACTTTGGACTGTCAAGGAAACCCCCAGCCCTATCTTATCTGATATTTGCCTTTTGTCCTCAATTACGTACGCCGATTATCTGTTTGTTTCGCCCTCGCGCTCAAAGGCCCGCTCAAAGACTTTGCCGTCAGTAATCTTCGACTTTCACGCTATCTCACGTATCCCCGCGACTGGCCAACGGACAAGAGTTTTCGATGTCTAAGCAGCGCCTGTCAAAGAAATTCGCTGATAAACGGCGAAATGACGACGACTTAGCGACAACGAGTGGTCTCGGAGGTCTAGAAGAGGGGTGGGGTAGGGGAGGGGCCAGCAGGGACTAGCAGATATGACGAGAGAGCACGAACAGGCAATGCTGCAGGACACGCCCACTTCGAGTAGAAAAGGCACCCCAATGGGTGAGATTACAAGAAGCAACTTCTTATATCTTTTATATGTTCTTTGCTCTTTGGCTACGCTGTTGATCCCCATCTGTCTACCTTTTTCCTGACAATCCGATTCGAACATTTTACCTTTCTAGCCAAGGAATTCGCTCCACTTTTCCACCTCCTCCCATTCTCGAAACCTACCTACCCTGAATTCTTTATACCCCTCTTTCAGTGACTCTTCGCAATCGATATTTAAGAACCTACGTGACTGCTTTTCGAAAACTCCTCATGATTGCAGCTTTCTCCGGGCATGCCTAGCGCTCGCCGAGTCCGAGCGAAAAGTTCAACCACGAGAAATTCAAAAAGTTCCCAAAATAGAACCAAACGACTTGTCATTCAGTATCCCTATGGATCTTTAACAAATTAGCGTAGCTTTTGGTGGTACTGGAATGGCTTTTGGTAGGGCTTTTGGTTCGATTGGAATAGATAATCTCTACATTATGTAACACAGATAGAGACAGATTAGGTTCTACAAATTCGTTTTGGATTTTGTTCAAAAAGATTGGCCGAGTTAAAATGGGGAATTTGACAATAAGTATATGTAGTTCCAAATCTCGAATTCAGAAAAAACAACGAAAGAAAGTAGCCCCCCCAAAAAATCCCAAAAAAACCGTTTTCTTCGGAAAAGGGCCTCTACAATCTCGACCTTTTTTTCCCAATTTTGTGACAAATTTTTCCCAATTTTTCTCCCGAATTTTTTTTTCTCGGCATAGGCGTTTTATGAGAACAATGCTCCTGAACCTTGAACTTCAAGTAATTCAGCGAACCTAGAGCTCTTTTTCAAAGTTAGGCCTAACATCAGCGTTGTCTCAAAGGAATCAATGAGAAAAAAACCTTTAAAGGTTACCCGATTCCAATGTTCACGTGAAAAACTCATGCGACCAGGTAAATTACCTTTCTGACCT
Organism: Haemonchus contortus; assembly: GCA_000469685.2. Taxonomy (NCBI): domain Eukaryota; kingdom Metazoa; phylum Nematoda; class Chromadorea; order Rhabditida; family Trichostrongylidae; genus Haemonchus; species Haemonchus contortus. Next base: position 43,915,318 of record LS997565.1, read on the forward strand.
CGAGCGATCTTCAGCAGTCTCTATTAATAGTTTTTTCGCTGCTAGACAAACACCTGCGACCGAACATGTCCAGGACATAGCAACCCGATTCTCCGCCACCGATCATCTCTAGTAAACAAGTAGCACAAACAGCTTTTTTGTTGATTTCTTCTTGTCCAAATAGCTTTCCGTTTTTCATTCGATAAATACCGTAATGGCTATCGTTCTTTGAGAACCCCTACGACGTCATTATTTTCAGGATAATGGACCGGCTTGTGCAGGTGTTCGGTTATTTCAGTGGTGGTGTTGGGTCAAAGTTCGGACGTGATGAAGAAGTCCGTTCAAAGGAAGAGGTGCTCAGTAAGAGGAAGGATGTTATTGGGTAGGTTGACCTTCCTTGTTGGGAGTCCTTGACAGTACTTGAGGACATCGCATTAGGATTGGAGAGACTGCCACTTCATCTAAGGGGCGTTCTGCCACCACTTTCGGAAGGAAGGGGTCCAAAACTGGTAACTCGCGAAAATCAGGTGCTAATTATCGCTCTGAAGAAGAGTCGGGGTACATAGAGGGGCAAATGTAACAATCAACTGCTAGTAGTTCCCACATATACAAAAAGAATCCAATCGATATCAGTGGTTTGAGGAAACAAGTCCCACTGGAGCGACAAGTTTCCCCTGTAGACGAAAGCGAACAAAAATTCCGGGCCGAGGGCTCCCGTCCCGTTCACTATCACGAATCCGAACTTCCTGATTGCTTCACTCCAAACCTGAGACCTAAATAGGTAGCGCTGTCATTCCCATATTGTGTTCGTCACTACAGCTTGTCACTGGTTGCCTGGAAACAGGCTTTGTGTATGTTACGGTCATTCACATCAACAGACCTATGCGGAAGCTGTCTCAGGGCTGTACATATACTGATAGATTCCTAACTATGCATTCCCATACCAGTTATTTTGACTATGTAGTGAAGAATGCTACCGGAATGAATACGACGTGTTTCAGATCAAAATGTCAGATTTTCTACAAAGACGATCCATTTATGGTATCGAAAGCGTCGATGCAATATCTTTACGACGAAAAAGGAAAACAGTACTTGGATTGTATCAGTAATGTACAACACGGTATGTTCCGAGCTACCGAGTTACGAAAATTTATAAAAAAACAGTCAAAAAATGAAAGTGAAGGGGAAGAACCTAATTGGGAGTAATTACAAGCACCGATGCCAACCACAAATAGAATTTAGTTAATGGACGTGTTCAAAAAGGACCTATGTTAAGAGGATCATCAACTACGACCCGCTGTATTGACTCAGCGAAAGCTGGAATTCCACCTCTGTCAATCTACCTGGGGTCCCTCAGCACATACTGTTGAACCTGATTGTCGAACAGTCCTCTATCTGGGATCATGCTACATACAGTAGCGCTCAAAAGTCTTCGGTGAAATGGTTCATCAGCCGTACTTTTCAGCCGTAACTCCTTTCCTACTGGATCTAATAGGGCGAAATTTTTATATTTGGAGCGTGGGTGTATTGTGAATATTTACCACTATTAACCTGCAATCTGATCTTGTTCCAGATATTCCAAAGGGCATGAACTCAAAACCGACTGAAAATACAGATGATGGTCTTTTAAGAATCTCTTTCCTTTTAATCATGTCTAAAATGTACGAGCGGTAATGCCGAACACCATAGATGAGAAAAACGCACATAAGGTGGGAATAAGTGCAGACGTCAGCAACTTTAGTTTTAGCAAAATCTGCTACCGCAACAAACACCTCGCTCTATCTGTGGATGTTGCAGCTTTGCAGTCCAATAGTGTTGGGTAGGGTGGAATATGCTCTAGTTAAACATATCCAAATTTGGTGCGATTTGGTCTACCAACAAAAAAGTTATGAACGAAAAAGCGTCAAAGCATTTCACCGAACACTTTTGAGCGCTACTGTAGCTCCGGCCAAATATCTTTTAGTGGAGAGAGGAGGGGAACTCCCACTTAAGGGGATCCATGGGCAATTTTATTACTTCTAATTATTGGACGAATCGCTCGTAAAGTATTCTGTATTTGCGATCAAATTCTGTAGAAAGGCATTTGTTCAAAGGCCCCTTCTTACTTTGTTTTGTTCAATATTGTCCAGTCGTTAACTGTGATTAGGTGGATTAAGAAAGAGCTGCTTTCCGCCCAATTGATAAATTACAGTTCTTAGCTACTGTCATCTTATTTTTCGTGATTTCTGATTTCTTAATGCCCTTTATGTTGACATAATCTAAGCTTTCACGTCTTCTGGAAGGTGCCATATCAGAATCAGAAAAAACTTGAGACGCGATAGACAACTGGCGCCCAGTTTTTAGGCCCCTCGCACCCTTAGATAAAGTAATTGCATCTCGATCTCGGGAGAATAATCGATTGACATTGATTAGGTCCCTGGAAAAAGAGATCGTTTCTTCACCCACAGAAGGACTATGGATACATTGGAAACCATGAAATCAACCACTTCGAAAACAATTATACTCAAATTGAACTAGTGTTGTTTCAGGATTCCTTAATTGAAAACAACTTTACAGTTGGACATTGCCATCCCGATGTAGTTGAGGCGATCAGTCGACAACTGGCCACATCTACGTGTAATGTACGATTCGTCAGCCAAAAACTTACGGATTGTGCCGAAGAACTTTTGAAGACCCTACCCGGCCTTGACACTGTACTGTTCTGCAATTCAGGGTAAGTTATGGTTACCATAATGGATCGGCTACGACAAAAAAGGGTGAGCTCGACAGTAAAGGGATACAGTTGGAAAAAGGGAAAGTAGTGGCTGCTATCAAGAGAAAATAGTGTTCTCACCCCTCATAAAAAGGCCAAATGCCAGGGTTCCAACCTATGAACCTATGGTTGGCCCTCCCAATGACTCTTCACCTTTACCTCCAGCTCCAACTATGCTTTCGTTGGGATAGGTGATCTGCTGCCCTGCGATACAAGCCAATTCTAGTATAAGCAAGAAAATGAAATTCAGAGTGGATCGATAGGCTTGTCAAAGTCTTCACGGGGGATTCCCTCGAAGAATTATCTGGTAGAGACAATTCCCCCATTTCACGATTGCCAGATTCCCTTCTCCCAAACCAGGATTTCATAAATGAGGGTTTCGGGACTTACGAATTACTACGGAGAAATTGAAAGTTTTTAACGAATGATCAAGCAAATGAAAGTAGTCCGAGAAAGCTGAGAACTCCTACTCAAGAATCAAATTTCCAGATCGGAAGCTAATGATCTGGCTCTTCGTCTTGCTCGAGACTACACTGGACATACCGATGCTATCGTCATCGACCAGTAAGTTGTTTTTTGTTTTTGGTATTTTGGGTATGACTACTCAGAACACAATATTCCAGTGCTTACCATGGTCATGTAACAACGACGATGCAAATGTCACCGTACAAGTTCGACCATGGTTCGACGTTGCCTCAACCTGAATGGGTCCATGTGGTACGTGGATTTTCGTCATCATTCCCATCAGATGTAATTTTACGGTCAACTTGAAGTTTGTTGTTTTCAGGCTCCTTGCCCCGATGTATATCGAGGTGAATATCGGCTGGCTGATGACGAATTGAACAATCCAGAAAAGCTCGAAAAGGCTGGACTTTATTACTCAGACGCGGTGAACCATCTGATTGAGAAGGTAAGACTCTGATGTTCCTATTGCTGACCTAGCCTATGGAATCGCAGCAGCACAGAAGTGTAGCAATTTTTGGTTTAGGCTGAATCTAACGGCCGTACCGTGGCTGCTTACTTCGCAGAAGCCCTCCAGTCCTGTGGTGGCCAGGTCATCCCACCTCCCGGCTACTTCTGTGATGTGGCAAGGTAATCGATATATCAACCGATATACCAATCAATCACCGAGAAATCTTAATCATTTCGTTCTCAAGGCACGTTCGTAACCATGGTGGCCTGGTTGTTATCGATGAAGTCCAGACAGGATTCGGTCGGGTAGGATCCAAATTCTGGGCACATCAGCTATTCGATGACGGTAGGTTCATCCTTCCTGCGAATCAATTTATCGACTAGTCACTGAATTAAGGTTTACAGGTTTCTGTCCGGATATCGTAACTATGGGTAAACCGATGGGTAACGGTTTCCCAGTGTCAGCAGTGGCAACGACAAGGAAAATCGCTGATGCTTTAGGAGGACAAGTTGGATACTTCAACACCGTAAGCGATATACAATTGTAGATGTAAGACCATATTCAATATGGTAGATATTCAGTACGGAGGAAATCCAGTGGCTTGCGCAGCCGTTTTGGGTGTGATGCGAGTAATTCGGGAAGAGAACCTCTTGGAACACAGTCAAGAAATGGGCGAGGAATTCGAGAAACAACTGAATCAGCTGAAAAAGAAGTACCAATGTATAGGAGACGTTAGGTGAGTATTAAGCATTCAAATCGTTTGAAAATAACTTATTCAGTTGGATACGCCACGCATTAGGATCCCCAACAATATGGCCAAGCCAATCTAAATCTTTCGGATTGAATCAGATAATCGCCAAGCGCCTCAGTAAGGAGTTGATTATGGGTTTGAGGTAAGGCCCCCCTCCTCACCCATCCAACCTATACATATGATTGCAAACCATACTAACCATAAAATGCAGAATGACCAGTATATCTAGAGCTATTTTAAGGACAATTTCAATGCGATAGATTGTTTTCCTTCAAGAACAGTTCCCAACCATATAATCAATCCAATGCCTGGTTGTTTGCTTCCGATTTCCATAAGTTGGAAATCGATTTTCTGCAGGACTTCCTGATTTCATTTTCAGAGGTGTTGGTCTTTTCTGGGGAATCGATTTGGTGAAGGACCGTCAAACGAGAGAACCTGATCAGGAACTGGCGCTGTCTTTGATACTGAAACTGCGACGAGAACGTGGAATACTCTTGAATGCTGATGGTCCTCACACGAATATCCTCAAAATCAAGCCTCCACTTTGCTTCGATAAGCAAAACTTGATGGATGTAAGTTTTTTCTTGAGCTTCTAATAGGGTAGTCCGAGGCCTTCAAGATTCTGCAGCCTGTTAAATAGTCTGTAATGTGGGAACCCGGGTAGTTGGCGACAGTGGGGAAGCAACGAGAGAGAATCAATAACAGTAAGGGTTCAACCAGAAATTTCATAAATATGTGGTCAGATGTGAAGCTCTAATTTGCTGAATTTCAGACGATCAATGCTTTGGATCGAACGTTAGCTGAGATGGGCAAGTAGTGTAGCTTAGGCGGCTATCGGCTGTCAATCGGTCTCAGGAATTTTTATGTCTTCTGTGAAGACATCCCTTGTGTATTGATGTGCATATTGACCATATACAACTGTTTTGTTTACAAAACAACTGACATAAACATTTACATGATTTAAATCTGTTTGAAAAGCACATAAACCTGCACAGAACACAGCAATAATACCCGATTTCATGAAAACAGCAAGAGCGATTCAATGCTATACATATAGGAAAATGATGATAAAGCCATAGAAAGAGCACGTGGTCAATAACCTGCAGTTCAATGGAATTTTCGATAGCTGATCGATCAATCAATTTTTGGATTCGTACTCGGGTTTATAGGTAAAATCGAGTTTTTGCATAGATCGTTCGATAAATCTTCATCTAAGCCAAAAAGAAAATCCGAAGCTAAAGTGAGGCTGTAGCAATTGCATGTTGCCAAAATGAACGACTTCAAATCCTATTATGAATCTGAATGGAAGTGGAACGCATGGCGCATTCCAGAAAATAAGTTTTGATGGCTACAAATGTTTAACAGCATCACTGACTAACACCGAGACAGAAAGACTCGATTATCCGCTACCGTAATTCAGTGAAATTGCGGTAGTGAAGGATTAGCAGCAATTTCTGCAGAACCATTTTGGATGGCGTATACTGGCTAGTGAACTAATTGCTTAGTGTCTACGATTGGCAACGTTAGAATTCCCCTCACTAGATCGGTCTTAACTGGCACCATTAGTCTAGAGGCATCCGTAGCATCAAGGAAGGCGATCATCTTTCTGAGAAGATCCTCTCCATAGAATACCCTGTTTTTCAGTGAGATTCTCTGCTTCGCGTAGCGGCAAGCGGTCGTCGTTCGCTTCTTACACTATGACGCATTGATACCGATGTTGAGACAGGTGAATGCCTGACTCTGAAAAGACAGGAGATCACCTTAGTTTCCCATGTGATGTAAGAGTTGAGCTGTTAGTGCAGGCCTGGGATCCTTCTCAGGTCCTAAGCCTGAGCCCTCTGTTATTCACCTGAGATCATCTGACCCACATTCTCGGCCCATACTGCTACGTTAACATTTTTAACAAAACTTCTTAATTTATTAATAATTTCCGATAAGATATTCTGGGTATAAAATTGACAAAAAATACGAGCCAGTTGCCTATTCTCTGATACGCCGTGTCTTCGGCTGCAAGCTGTGGTCATAGATACACTTGAAAGCGCTGTTACAAAGTTGTGATCAACTCATGTAAAGTTTATTTGGAATTAAACACGTGCCTATCGTGATTATCATCTTCAAAAGGGTGGTTTGAATGTTTTGACTCAGTTTCTCCCAGGCCTAGACTTTCTTTCTGATGCATGAAGAAATTATGGAGTGGATAGGTAGAAGTAAGGAGTAATGCAGTGCCGAGTAACGTCTCATAGCGATGACGAGGTCTGGTAGACTTCAAAATCTTGCTTTTGACAGATTTGAACACCTTCTAATCACCTTCTTCGGAGGAAATTCGAAATAAGACATTCGTCGAAATAGAAAAGCTCTCCATGAACAGCAGATTATCCCCCAGAATATCCCATCCCTCGTTTTCAGAGCCATCAGCTTCGCTAACAAATGAGCAGCCCCACTGTTTGATATCGAAATTGAGGTCTCAAAAGGACTTGTGCTCTTCTCGTTGGATACGACTTGTTTAAAATTTTTCCTAGAACTCATTATGGGTTCCCCTCGAGGGGCGGACAAAAAAAACCTCTATGGGTTCATAAGCCTCTCTATGTTAGCTAGGAGCCATCGGTTTTCTTTCAAGGTTTGACATTTGGCCATACAATCATCATCCTCCACAAATGACTGGGATGTAACTCTCGTACCGTATTTTCCGCATACCGCACTTTACTTCCAATCCGCTATTGTCGAAAAACGATTTTTGCCAAAAAAAAATGAGAAAATGGGCACGGATCAGAACAATTGTGAGAATGTATGCTTTATCCTGAGTGAAATGTGGCCGCAAGATCGAAAGGAAAACTTTCTTAGCAAATGAATCCAATCGAGCCCTCAGACTTTTGCTTCGCCCCTTTTGTGCAAGATAGAAATCTCCATGGATAATGTCTTCGAGGAGATTTGTAAAAAAAACTTTAAGAACAGTTAGCACTTTTACAAACGAGGCTAATCTGAGGTTACTCCATACAATTATCTTTCGTTTAGAGCATTTTACCGAGAGGCAATTAGAGTTCACAACCTTGCTCAAATTTATGCGTTCATCGTTCACAAAAAAGCTGATTCTACTTTTAATCACTTTGTATCGCAGTTCTTACTTATCTTCAGTTTTGAGCTTTAATCCCTTCGTGCAAAGTCTCTTGAAATGAAATTTAGTGAAGTAAAATTAAAAAAAGTGACGGTCAGCAGAATAAAGTTAATCATCGATATTAAAATACAACCATGAAGCAGAATTTGCACATTCGAGGCTTAGACTCATCGCAAATAAGTCCGAAAAGGGAATGAAGAACATCAGGAAAAATTTTAGAGAAACGGCCAATGCGTAGTTTATCTATTCACTTATCGAACTTTTACCTTGTCCGGGGAGATTGCAGTCAAAATCAAAAGTATGTCATCGGCGATGTAGGTGGCGGGTGACGGTGAGCTCCCCCACCCTTTTTGCTCTCAGAATGGGATCCTGATCGAATGAAGAAGGCTATTGTGGAATTTAAAGCCAGTGATAGCAAAAACCGTCGAAAAGCCGAGCAAAGATGGGTCATAAACAATCACGTGAAATACGCTGGACGCAATTATTAAAACTGCTCAGAACAAAGAGGCGTTTTGTTTTTACACTAGTGTTAGGTGGGTTGAACAGATAAATTGATTATAAAGACGAAAATTTGTGGCAGTGGTTCGATTAAAAGCGCAAATTATAGCATATTCACAGAATTTCTGTGCTTTTCACTATCAATCGACCTTTTTTTAGATTTTTTCTGCACGATTCATATAACTACTTTTTGTTTATTTATTTTTACTTATTCTTTATTTTTATTACTTTATCGTGTGATCATTTCTACCCATGAATTTTCGTGTCTCAAAAATTTACCGTATTGCTTACCTGTCACATGATTTCATGTCTGAGTGGAGGGCCGAAATGTACAACGAGACCAGTGGGAATTGGCAAAGGTAGAGTAGATACAGCACCGCATCCATATACAAGTATGTCAGAAGACCAGTTGGGGTCGACCTGAAAAATACTGGACTAAATCTTGGTTATGGATTATTGGCATGACAACATTCTCTCCCTTCTCAACGGAAATTCATTAATTGCGTTAATGATAGGGCAGCCTACGCCTAGTATAAACGCTCTTATTCATTGTCATTCATGTCAAATATATATACTTGCATATTTTTTCTGATTGTAATGGCTTCAAAAAACAAAAAATAATTGAGAACTTACTGTAGAGAATAGACCTCGTCTATGAGCTGTAACGTGTAGTATGGAGTATTTAGGATCATTTGTACAGTGGCCATAAATAGACACCTTCGTATGGCACGTTGTCGTCGTAGATGCGTCAACTGTAAAAAAATAGTAATTTTAATTCTATGGTCAAATTTTTACCAGCAGATTTCTAAAATCAATTTTACCAGTACGCGTGCGGTTGCGTTGCGCTGCCCTAGTCATTAATTACGTCGCAACGCAACCGCACGCTTCATTCCTCATCACTTCTGCTGAACCTGTCAACATTGTTATCTGCTGCTTATGTTTACCAATTTTACTCGACAAAACTAGTAAATAGTTTGAGCCAACAGAAGAACCTCATAAATAAGAAACCCGACATTTCGCTATCGATTTTGCTTTAGTTTGAAAAGTTTTTTTGACTATTAAAATGACTTCAGTAGCGGTAGTAGCACTTCTTGGCAATGCATTTGAGAAAAAAATAGTAAGTCATAAATGAAACCTACTCGAATGCTCTCTCTGGATTGGATCTTGAGCCCTTCTACAGGTTCGTGATAGATGCCTTGTGTGTGATGTTTTGAGACGGAGTCGCTCGATAATACGGTGAACCTGGAATATTTCAATTTCATTTTAATTCAGGTGTTTTTCAAATTTATAGATTAGGTACAAGAGATTGTGCGTAGTCAGTGACCCAGCTAAAGCACCCATGGCCTAGGAACTTTAAAATTTTTAATAGTATTCTGCTCGGAACGCCAAGCATCCCATTACTTCTGAGTCGCTTGAAAGCTAACTCAAGTTTTGAATGGAAATACACTGGGCGCTGCCCCATAGCCGATGTCTATGTTAAGTGCTCTTAAACTCCGAGTGGATAACAAGTGCATGGCGCAATTTATGAATGGATTTATAATCAGTAAGGACTATCTATGTGAGTAAACTTACTTGTTGCTGTTATTGTGGCAACAGACCACGAGAAGATCGGCTAGTATAGTAAAAACAAAAGGGCAAACATAGGAGACCAGAGCTTCGAAGACTGCCACCCACTTGAAGCCTTGATCACTGAAAGCGTCATTCGTTCACAAACATATACCGATCGTTGTAAATAATACTGATGAAAGATAATGAATAGTAATAAATAATAAATACTAGTAAGTACAGTCCAAAACCACACCTCATAATTCGGGTATCACGTTCACATGTGACTGCCACCAGACCGTCATTCGTGGATACGTGCCTTTCCGTTACCAAAACTAATGGCCAACTCTGAAAGCAAAGTTATTGTGGACCGTTTTAAGACATAATTTTTGTACAAAACTGGATGTTGTTGTTTCATCTCCTTATTGGTGTGCGCCACGCACATGATTTCTGCTCAAAATCTTGCTAACACTCGAAAGCATATGTGTTATATACATTGATGCCACTTGGTCTAGAGTTCCATACCCCAAAAGAAGTCTCGACCCATACCACTAATTTCGGAAGGATCGAAGATTAGACTGACTACACCACTTTTAATTTACCTAGAATTACCATTGGGGCACAGCTTAGGAGCAAGTCCCCAGTTGTTTCCTGCTCCAATTTCCTACCCCTTCATCCATATCTTTTGCCCTAAACTCTAACAGTTCTAAGTATTCCATATAGGTGATTAGGGTATTCCTGGTAAGCAGGACAAAAAATGCTGGGAGAGGGAATTAGAAATCATATTGCGTGCGAAAGAGTCAGATAAACGTTCAAATTTCAGAATACTACCGTGCCCTTTCGATGATCATTGAGGAGAGGGGCGAAGCTTTTTTAGGGTAACTTGGACATAATATTTACCCTTGGACATTTATTTCCCGGAATCCAGCTTCCCATTCCTTGCCTCTTTGAAGGGTAAGTCGGTAACAGCATCTGAGCCAGAAATAGATCATCGCATGTCTTGCGTGGTCCTATCATGACGTCTTTACCGTAGCACAACTTTCGATTTCTCGTTTGCACGCAATAATGCAACCCCGATTTTCGATTAAGGTTTTCCCTTCTTTCTTGATGTGACCTGGTTTCAGCGACCCCTTTGGTACCACCTGATCACAAGATTAGACTTATAAGAAACGCTACAAGCCCACACCCGTCAACGTAACGGGCAATGATACTTTTTTGGGGACATACATAGGAACGCCTTTCAAAGTGTGTGGTCGGCGAAACGGACTACGTCATGGGAATTATGAAAGTTGTTTGCGTGACTACGGAATCCCGTGCAGGCTGTGTACCAGACCACTGGTTAAATACGGGAAACTGCATAGATGGACCGTGGTCCCTTGCGGCTTCTACTAATCCCCTTTTATGACTGTTCATAAGCAGTGATTCTGCAAAGCCGATTAGAGATACTTGGGATCATAATGAGAGAGCCGTTCGGGAGTTCAAAGGCTTTAAAAAGAGTTCAAAGTGCTGACTGTGGGAGGTCGTCTTCAGCCAACTTTAAGAAATGTTCGGGCATGACCAACCTGAGTAACAAGAGCTACGATAGCTGTGCCTATGATGAGCCTCTTTGTGCTTCGCAAAAATCCCAGAAGTCCTTGCCGATCTCTGAAATCACCGAAATTACTATGTAGGAATAGTACCCTTGCTAGAGGTGCCTTAATGCTTTCCAATGGATCTGACCCCATTCGAGCTCAATGAGGTCTCGTTTTCTTGATGGCCAATTGAAAATGGAGTACTTTTTAGGGACGATGGTTACAACACATTGAACTTTGAAAGGTCTTTACAAGTGCTTGTAACGGCCTAGTACACCCTCAGCCTTCTACTGAATGTTAGCCTCAATTGGAAGAAATTTTTTGCGAAGTACATCTCGAAAAGACCCCATCAGCCCTGAGCACTTCGCTTTTCAGCAATTCGTTGGACGGCAGAGGAGGAGTTCCAGACTATCTCTAATTGTCTCAGTCCCACTGGAGATCGAGCATGGTGACTTAGTACTATGGGTAAAAGCCATCAAAAACTAAAGTCTCAAGCTCTTAATTCTATTTTGGCTCTTGTTTTGCAACGGTATAGAGGGGCCAAATAATTGAAAGCCTGTCTTTTGGTGGGTGGGGCCAAAACCAATAAAATTTCAAGTTGTTTTGGTTGATGAGAGTGTTTTGATTGATAGTTTACTGCCAAAGGCCTATGCAGGAAGTACAAGAGTCCTTCTGTAAGTTTACGTTACGTTAGTTTACTTTATTCCACTGGGAAACGAAACGGCTGGGATATTGATAAAAAGGCAGACACGAACATATTCGTGAGCAATTCGAAGAATCAAAATTTTCACATTTGGAATCCTCAGGATTACGCCATGCTCCCGCTAAACTTGAGCCTCAAGATCATTGAGATTCAGATGCTATAACACGGAAGATTGTTGTTTTCTGAACTATCAGATCTGGGTTTTTGAATTTGAGGGAGTTTCTCACTTTTTGTAGCTGATGCTAGAGGACAAAGGCGTAGAGAGTGAAGGCAGACGCAGTTAAAAAAGGAGTTCCTGAATCTGGGGAGGGGGAGGGGGGATTCGAAGGAGTAGTAATGGATTATGGTTCCCTTGTACCGCTTCCTTCCGAACAAGCAATTTTTTCAACAATAATTCTATTTTACTACCATTAGGTAGCTGGGCTGTCTAAGGAAACGAAACATAGGGCTATTCTAGCGAATGAGCTCAGAGATGATGGTCTCCTTCGTAATTCAAGAAACCTCAGAGATATCAACGGTAGATAAAGCTATCTCTTGGTAGTTACTCTTGTTTCCAGCTCTTTTACTGATACCTCGCACTTTATTACTCAATTTACTGGTACTCTGTGGGAGAAAACATGTTTATGGAGCTTTAATAGCTTATAAATCGCATAGAAGCTACCGTAACGGCTCACCTCTTCAAAGGGAACAAAATAACAGCACATCGTTGAACAAACATCACCAACCATACCCAATTTACAAAACAAGCAGATGAATTCGAAAAGAACAGCAGTATTTTACAAAGGAAGGGTCCTGAAATTGATACAAAATTATCCAAAAATACAAGCAAAATCTGATATTTTCACGTCGGAGCTTTATTTTGGACTTTTTATCTGCGAAAAGGAGCAAATACTTATTAGCCCGGTTCAAAATTGGTCACAAATACGTTAACAAGTGTTTCTAGGGATCCTGCAACGAAATCAACAATTAAACGGAAACGTAGTATAATTTTAAAAACATCCCTGAAGTTGTTAAATTGGTGAATAACAACTTTTGCTTGGGCTTAGCTACATCTCTCAGGAATATCTGAATTAAGAGAGCCCGAAAATGAAACGATACTCGATTGACGTCCCTTACAGGAAATCCTGATGCAAATGTGAGGTAGAAGGAAGTCGTGGTGATACCGACTGTGCGCAACATGGGTCAATTTTCCGGATCAGCAGGGCTATTGTCCCACGAATCTTCTTTGAGAAGAAAAAGCGACATTTTGTGTGCTGGCCGGCTTCTTATTTATATAATTCATCTTGCAGCTCGAAAACTAACTAAAAAGTAACTTTTCACTCGAACTGACACAGACAGTCATTGGAGCGCGGTCTTCAGTGAGGTATTGATCAATAATCGACCACATTCAATTTCGTAACCCCGCTATTGAAATGCATATAAATTATTTTGAGATTATTGACTTCTTTCTGAATGAAGGCTGCTTGCAGATAGCCGCGGTTCTAGTGATTATCTTTTAAGTTAACTCTGGCTAGAAAAAAATTTTCACAGAGAGGTTATTATTTTGCTTTTTGCTCATCCCGGAATTCCCAAAAGAGCTGTCTTGTTTGCTATGCAAAACAATGCTCATGACGCAGCATTTCCCTTTGTCTGGTCAAATCTCAGAGGAATGATGGCATAATTGGCTTTAGACAATCCTATTTTTAGGATGCGCCATGGCTTTCGACTTTCATTTATCCTACCTTGGAGATAACGAGTTAGATATGTCACCTATCACACTAAAAGGCCTCATTTCCCTTTACACAGAGCTTTCTGGTGTCCGAAAAAGGACAGATTTCAAATGGGGTAAGTTCTAATTGTCAGCATAAGTCAGGACATGTTTATTGGATGAGATGTAGACGAAATGGATGGAATTTTTCTTTCACACACTCTTTTTCTCAACTTCTTTTTCTACAACTTTTGAAACTTTTTATGGGAATTTCTAAAGATCTGAAGGCGGCATTATTTATAATTCAATCTTTGATTGGACTTCGTTTTATTTTTTTCTGTAAAATAAAGGTTAGAGCCCACCTTTCATGGAAATAAAAAGTGATTGTGACATGATATCGATAAGAATAATGAAGAGTGTCGTAAGATCGGCAAAGACGATCCAGATGAGAAACAAAAAATGATGTGATTTTTTCAAATGTAACAGCCTGACAAGTGCCTGAAAAAAGAAAACATTAGAAAAACATTATATTTATTGTTAGTAAGCAGTTATCAATGCTATGACCCACTCACCCATGAGATGACTACTACTGATATGAAGATGATAACCAGTATCAACCAGAATTGCACTTGTGATACCATCATCCATACGCGAAGCAGATTCTCTTCACCTTGAAGAGACTGCGACATCTACAAAAAGAAGGCTGTTTGAAGGTTCATTTCTCTCAAAAGAAAGGTCCGGAAAACGATTGATATACATATTTGGCAAGCCGTCAACAAAAGCATACAGATTCGATAAACTTCAAAAAACTGGATTACAAGGACTAGAAAGTTACTTATAAGGTCAAGATAATGGAAAGCAAAAATATAGTAGCGCATTCACTTTAAATTTTTTGCAGACTAGATTCGAAAAATACTGATATTTGCAGAGGAAAAGAAGAATAATGGAAAAATTATTGATTGGTAAACTTCAAGAAAAGCCAAAGGTGGCCATTCGATGAACGGAAAGAAGCGGAGAGGTATGCCAAACGTCATAGATACGATCGAAACTCAAGTCAGAAACAAAGGACATAGACGAAAAAGCGGAAAATCGATCGACGAATCAATTATCGATTGATGATGAAGGTAGCACAGTATCTGTCTTTAGTATTACAGAGCTTGCCCAAAATTGCTCATTGAGCAGAAGATTGGCAATCTTGTTAGGTAGCCTTCGAAAGGTCCGCTAGCGGAGCAAGGAGCAAGTGGCCAAGAGTGAGTAGCTGAAGGCATAGAGCCAATTTAAAGTTATCTCATACTTAATGGTTTTCGTACTATACAAACTATAGGTAATGGATCCCCTTGAGCATATGTTATTAATCTACCGACAGATCAGCCCCCTCCAAGCTCCTCCCCATTTAGGCGTCATGATATGAAGCATGCTGCTTGTCGGCGACTTGAAACTGGACATAAAAAAAGCGGAAAAAAAGAAGATGGCATTCGGCTATTATAATAATTGATGAAATATTTTGATTGATTAGAAGGAATTCAACTAGAAAGCGTAGGTGGTGCAGTGGCAAGTGACGCACTATCACAAACGCGTGGTCATGGGTTCGATATCCGCTCAAGCCAACTAAGTCTTCCATCATTCCGAGGTACCGGACTTGTCTGGGAGGATAAAAGTCTGACTTGTACATCGACTAGTCACATAAACTCATTGAATACATGCAGATGCAATCCGCCACTACGACTCTGATTTGACGTCTGAGGCGGGGCGCATCCCGGAAACGGGACAGAGTAAAAGTTTCTACTATTTGTTTTGATCAATAATTTTCTAAATACATGTATGACAACAACGACAGAACAAATCAACACGTGTACAGGTTGAGTAAACAAATTCTTGAGCGAATAATGGAGATTGCCTTGCGTAGGTTCTCGAGCAAAAAAACTGAAACCAAAATAAAGAAAAGTAGGGTAGAAGAAAACTGAGCGGTGAGAGCCCAAACCTAGGAAACTAGTTAACGCTAAAAAGGACCGAAAAAAATGGGCGAAGTAAAGTAGAAGGAAGTCTTCCGTAGAGCTAACTACTATACCAAATACTTCACCCATGATGGTCATATTGATGAAATGTCTCCCCCACAAATGAACCACCATCAGAAGCCTGAATTTTGAGCAAAGCACAGGAAGTACCAGGCAAAAATAAGTTTGAGTTCGGGTTCAGAAGAAGTTGATTGCTCGTTACTCATTCCACTTTAAAAGAGTTTTTGGGAGTCACCCCGACGACATCGTCAACAGCTTTTTAATGATGGCAGCCAATGTTCAGAGCTGCACGTTTTCGATCATCAATGCACTTTTTCACATCCCACCCTCGAGACAATTGTCAGCCCGAGAGGAGGGGCCTACAAGTGGGGGGCCTCAATAAATTGGATGAGGGCAAGATTGATCTCCATCCAGCTGTTCATCATGAAATGTGCTTTGAGGACGTTATAAAATTCCGTCTATGGTATGCGCCCAGCTCTGGACTTCCATTCAAAATCGGTGGCGGTGGCCAGCGGATGTACAACTCAGTGCTTCTTTCCTCCCAGACAAATCTGGTACCTATTAACCGATCCCAGAAGAATGGAAGACCTCAGGCTATCTATCCGAGATTCCAACCCGTGTCCATGCGTGCGCGATAGTGCGCCACTTGCCACTACACCACTTCCTCCCTACCTTATTTAAATGTCAAGAATACAGCAAGATGGCCAAAAGCGCCGCCCTACCCAGACCGTTCGAGGGATCGGACCACGAGCTTTCACGGACTTTCTTCAAATTCAAATCTAATTTATGCACTTTCGTGCGGATTTCCTATCATTACCGTACTCCTCTACCTCTGTGCACTCCCCTAGACCGCTGCAAATCTGGCCTTATCTCTTGCTAGGTTCCCTAATGCAGACGCCCTTGCTAGAAGGGGCAAATGATGACAGAGTGCCGATTCAGATTATCCTCTCCTTTAAGTGCCTTCAAGTTTTTCTAGGTACAGGGATTAATGGATATACGTAGCAACTAATAGTCTCGGAAGATTTGACGATAAAATTAGCTGGAAATCAGCAGCGGAGAAAATTAATGGTTCAGTAGCTATTTTAAGGCTTTCGAGCAGCAGTTCGGGTTTTTCAAGAGTCACCAAGTGGGAGCAGCCGAAATTGAAGCTCATCTTCTCCGAATTGGAGGGGCAAAAGCTTGATGAATTCTGACTCCAACCAATATTTATTTACTTAGTGATTTGCGAGTCAATTCTAATCTCGCCCCCTTCTCTCCTCCTATTAATCCTAAAGGGAAGCGAAGACTGGGTAGTTCATGGTGGATATAGTAGCCCTTTGAGTGGTGTAAGTGGAACACAGCGATGCCGATCTGAGCCCTGGGTCCGGCTCGTGAAGGCCTTGCCCAGGATAACTCTCATTTAGAGGTCAAAGTCATAATGGTCTGCTAAACTCACACAGTAATCAAATTAGAATAAAATCAGATTGAATTCGATAAAAAAACGTTTTTCGATGAACGGATTCGATCAGAATTGATGTAATCCCACAAATTTGAAAGAAAAGATCGCAGTTCAGTTGTAACTATTACATCGGGCTTTGGGACCTGCCAGGGTGTTCTGAAAAAGTTTTGTAGGTGCCGCTTGTTAAGATATATTCTATAAAACATGAATGAAGTCAAAGAAAATGTAATCTGTCGGATCTGATAGATAGCTATAGGATCAGGTGAGGATAGCTCCCTGTAAAAACAATGATAAGGGTTTTTTTGGGGAAAAAAAGCTAGCAATTTAAGCATTTCTAATAGGACCCCTTTTCACTCGTTTATGCTTGGCTTGGCTGATGACCTTGCTGAATTTGCTTCATTAAAGACAACCTCCTTGTACTGCATGCGTTCTACTAACACTAAGTGCAAGAAACGTCTTCTTTTTGTGATGGATTACTCGAGGAAAAGCACTGAACGATTGAAGATTAACAGTGGGATACAGCGGTCATAAGGTCCGAAAAGTAAAGGACTAAAGTTGCTGCCAAGAGGTTGCCACAGAATCATCGATTGGGGGCTGTGTTCGAACACTTATGAATGGGTACCCTGCATCGGTTTTTACTTCGGTGAGAGATTCGGAAACGCTATCCCTTCTCTTCCACACCCCTACCCTAACCTTCCGTGTTAGGCTAATGGCAAGCTAAGAGATCCGAGTAGCTAACGCAAAGTGTAACTGGTAGTCTAGCATCGAAAAATCATTCGCAGTTATAGTTGACCCTTTATAAAAGAGATTTGAGATATAGCATCCTGATATTGTTGCTATAAATCCCTCCTCCTGACATTGATTGACCCTTCCAAGCTGGGATTCCATAGCTTCTACATCTACTCGATATTAGAACTTTCTTCTACCTTACACCTGGGTTGATGAGTTCTATGGGGCGAAAAGAATGGTTGCCCCGGGTAGAGGTCGGCTTAATGGGCCATGGAAGTGAATCGAACAGAAACAGCTTCCACGTCATAACGTTCCTTTTCTTGACCTGGGAGACGCTTACAAGCTTGTAGAAAATAAAAAATAGCTATTCCTAGTAGAAATAGCGGAAAAGAGCATTCAGATATGGTCCGACGCAAAACTTGAGGGTCCCGAAAGGAAAATCTGTTTCTGAATGCAAAAAAGCAAAAAAAAAACCAATAAAACACAAAAAAAGAGAAATTCCTCAAACAATGAGAATATGGGCTGTATACGGTAGTCCACTTGACTGTAATAGCTGTAGGAAAGAATAGGGACTTCGATTTGAAACTGCTGAATAGGAATTACGACTACTAAAAACCGTTGACGGAGGGAAATTTGCACCTTTCCGTGCTACTGAATTGCCTCCTTCGATTTTTCAAAAAAGCAGAGGAGAGAAGGTTTGAGGTGCTGCTTATGGGCCTCATTTCTCAGAAGGCCTCAAAATAGACGACGCTCCATGGATACTGTAACATAGGCGGTCAAAATGGCATGCTACGGTAGTGTCAAAGCTTAGGTGAAGCAAAGATTGTACGATTCAATTAACAACTGTGAAAGCGACCCCTGAAAGAGGGCCAAAGCAAATCCTCTATTCTGACGGTCGTTCCCACATCTATCGCCCAAACAATTTTTTCCTCAGACCCATGTAAACGAGTCAGCATTGACCTCTTCACGCTGATTTTGGGGAAAGGGAAGTGAGTTAATGCTGAAGTGAAAGTGAGCTCAAGCTCATTGGCGTCGATACTACACCCAAAATCCGGGGGTGAAATCCTGGACTGGTCTCGCCTGAGGTAACCTCGCCTTTAGTTTTCTGGAACCGGTCAAGTGAGAAATAGCAGGGAGGTCACTTTGGATCTCTAGTTAGTTTCCACCACCAACAACCAAAGGTGTGGTTGTTGGTGGTGGAAACTAACTAGAGATCCAAAGTGACCTCTCTACTGCCACTGAAGGGATCCAAAGTAAAGGTCAAGGGAGTGGGCAGCTCGAGTCTAGGCAAAGATGACGTAATTAAGGGAGCAAGACGGCATCGTCATCTTCCCGCTCACTGGAGGACAGCGTCAGGCATCTGAGGAAATCAGATCAGCAATGCACACATGCTAACAGCAAAGATTCAGAGTACTGAGTAAGTCAACCGATGCTTGGATGAAATAAGTCGGTCTTTGAAAAAACCTTTTCGAAAGTACGCAGAAGCATTCAAAGACGAATATACTCTTACAACTTCGATTCAAAAAGTCAGCCAGCGTCCGACCCAGTAATTTCGTTTACTCGAACCGCCCTTTGCTTTCCGCATAAAAACGGAGGCAGCTGAGTAAGTTGTGCAATGCTCCAGATGAGCGGCTTCTCCTATAAGCTCTACGTTCGTCAGAGAAAGACTCAGAGCTTCCGCAAGAGAACGTGGATATCTTGTAAAGGGGCTGATACCCTACAGCTCATTATTCCTCCAGGCTATGAGCAGCTCAAGGTAAAAGGATGGAGCACAGAAAGTTGAAAGTCCGACGTTCAAAGAGCTATCGTATGAGGAGTAAATCTCAGAAAATTTGGGCCTTCAATCCAATTCGAAGATCCTAGAAAATAAGAAGTATTGCAGCTAACTGCCAGTTCTGAGAAACGTAAAGTTCCTTTTAAGGAAAAAGTCCCCAACCGTGCGAATAGCAGCAGACTCTCAAAAGCAGGAGGAAAATTCTGCTCATGGGTTCATGACCCAGCCAAGATGAGCTTTCTGTCCACAACGAGACATAATTGGAGACCGTTTTATCTCAATTTTGAAAAATTTGAAGAAATCTGAATTTTATAACTTTCCTTATTGTTCAGCATATTTTTTCCAACCGCTTGTCATGTTCCCTTCACTTGACAGTTAGGAAACAGAGCTGTGGAACTAGCCCTGGGGTACCCGATCAAATAAAAAAGCCATTACTCTCCCAGACTGGTACGAAGGCCTATCGAAACGGAATAATTAGTCCTTGATTGACATAGCTGTGATTTACGGCATTGAGCACGCTCGTCATTGGGTAAGTTTGACTTTGTGAACGACGAAAACTTGTGGTAAAGCGACTAGAGATCTAGAGCAGAGCAAACGTTGTTAAGTTTCTCGCTTTGAAAGACGCCATGTATTCGGCTTTCATACGGAATCTCACTGGCATTCGAATGGTATGCGAGCCTAAATGCATAGTTTCTGGACGCGAACTGTTGAGTTAAGACCCTGGTACTTTCTCAGACCGGTCTGGTAACATTCGCTTAGATCAGTAAGGGTGGAAAGAAATGCTGGGAAGGGTAGGAGGAAGGGGATTCAATCAGGAATTCGATTGGAGGCTATGTGAGTTATACGTTAGCTCTACAATCAAACGAAAAGGATTCATCTTTAGTTAGGGTTGAAATGGATGTAAGAATCAGAAATAAGGAAAAATCAAAAGTTTAATTGAAAGGGATGGATCTGTCGAGAATTGGGCTCCTAAGCGGAAGGAAGTACTTAGAGTCCAATAAGAAAACTTATGGCAGTGAAGTTACTCTGCAAAAGGGCGGAAATGAAGCGAGGGGCAAATCTTGGGAAATTGACTTTTCCAGGAACGACTAACTTGCGCTCCAGAAACGACGTTCGGGGCACTCTTCGGAAAATTTTCTGCAACCATGGTGTTTTGTGGGAAATTATTGCTACCGTTTACAAGGTACATACCAAAAAGTAAATCAAAATACCAAATCAGGAGTTGTAGAGTTCAAAGTAAAGGGAGGATCCTAAGTAATGGCTCTGGCTAAAAGTGGTTATGTGAGTAGAGGGTCAATTCTTCAAAGAGACCATATTCAACTACGAACAGTCCTATGGTCGAAAAAGAGCAGAGAGTTTATTGATCAGTCTGAAATGAGCCGTGCTTGTGAAAAACCCTTTTCTACACTGATTCACATAGACTCACTGGTTTTTTAGGTACCCCTATAAGCTTCGAGTAACGTTGTCGTTACTGTAAATCGAGTTCATGAGCAAATCATCAACTGCAGTGACAGTATGTAAAGAATAGATAGATGACAGAAGACTAGCTCCGGAAGAGGAGTCGATCTGACAAGCAATTACGAAGGTCTGGCGTCGATACCACTGCACCACATTTATCTTTACATAGGAAAGGAAAGATGGAACAAGTTACTGGGCGGAGAAGTCTTCAGGAAGTTGCCATTGCCGATACACATTCAGAGTGAGTCAGGCGCTTGCCTAGAAGATGTTTGCCAACTTGACAGTAGACATTCGAGTTTGGAAACGTCCACGTAGACGGATAATCACAAGAAAAACACGATGCTTACGACGGCGACGACTTCAACATGAACCCTATTAGTCAAAGCACGCCCCGTTTCCCTCATCCCTCCTACACATCATAGATCCCCCCTTGGGGCTCGTTAGTATTATATCCTATTTCGAATATATCATATAGCAGAGGAGAAAATTGCAAACTAACCAAAGAATAATATTTTTCTGTGTCTATAAAAGGGAGCATCAAAGCAGATAAAACAGGACATATCAAATAGATGTCAAGATCGATGTTGGAATTACCTTGGGCAGCCCTTGGGAGTGTTAGGGTGTGGCCTACGTGTATCCCGCCCCCATCCAACAGGCAGATACATCCAGGTAACCATTACCCAGAAGTCCTAAAATTACTAAGTCACCACAGGGAAAACGTCATCTTTTTCTTTCTTATATTTTTTTTGGGAATCAAAAACATCTACATTTTTCTACTTTCATTTTTTCTCAGATTTTTCAGTTTTCCTAGGTTACTACCAAACCTTTTCAGAACTCCTTGGACTCGAACTTAAAGTAGCAAAGCCTACTGTATAAAAAAGGAAATCGTGGTAAGTTTAGCTCACAAGCTCACATCTCCTCACTGAGCCATACGACACGAATCAATGGAAAGCCATGATATCACTAGCTCAAAAAACATGGCGAAAATATGGGTCTTAAGTAGGATTTTAGTTGAAGCAAATCCCAGCGATTTTCTCATTTTCATAAAAGTAGACTAACAAAAACATTAAGAAAAATCCGTGGTGTTGGAAGTGTGTTACGGCGGGGGAGTATTGAACAAGAATTGTGAGGTACTAGAAGCCCAAGACTGTCAGTAGGGTTTGCATCAATTTAACCAATCGTTTTTACCGGGTACTTACCTAACCCTGAATACCACACTGAATGGAGGAATGCCCAATCACTTTAAATTCAGTCCAACTCTTTCTCTCAAAGAGAACCATTCCTATTTGTTGCTTCGATCTAGTTGTGGCGACCTTACTCTAGTCTGAGTGGGATTATGACGAAAAGGTGGAGTTACGTGAACCCACTTTGTATAAAATTTTACTCTCTCATCCAAGGGCAATGGATTGTGTGATCAGAAGGGGACTCGTGTATTGCTGCCTGAAAATTTGCTTTGATCCAGTTTTCCTTAACAAGATTGGTAGCGAGCTTCTCGAATCAATGAGCAGCAATCCCATAAATCAAATGAAGGACCACTTCAAGGTGAACTGAGGCTAGCCTATGAAAAATGGACGAGTTGAATGGCCCACAAATGGAGCCATTATAAACGGCAGGAACAGGGTGCAATTGTCGATTGGTTAGGAGCGGTTCGTCTCCAGACCGCTTCGCAGAAAGATCGAAGTGTGAATATTGAAAAGAACCCATAAAACCAGCGCTCCTTCGCATACACAGAAGGAGGGATAGGAGAGTGCCATCAACTGAATGGTTTACTTAATGATCCCATAATATACGTTTTGAATCCATTAAATGGGATTTATAAAAGCGCGTTTCGTCATTTTGAAATGAGTTGGCTACTAATGGGATGTTCACCATTCAGGACGCTCGATTTTAAATGAAACCAACTCTGGCAGGCCCTCATGGACGCTCCGTACCGACAAAGGTATTTTGGTGTGATGTGGAGTTCAGTGACGAGGTGAGGAAAGTATTTTGTCTCACGGGTCCGTCTTCTTATAGGTTTCCCAAGAAATCTCCTGAATGCTCATCATTACGTAGAGAGTCATTCGAGGGCCGAAATGGATATGATGGGCTATGCCAGAAATAACGTGAAAGCGTATTCGTTGATATTTGAGATGGGAATGGGGTTCATAGCTGAGCCATCTAATTAGCCCTCAAAAAAGAGACCAAAAAAAGCTGAAGCCCCCAAATGGGAATCTGGGATTTCTGCCTATCTGCTGACAAGATCATTCAACGACGTTTTTCAGAGTCTGGGGCAATATTTGCTGCTAAAATTTGCAAAGACTTCATCATATAGGGCTGACGACGTCATTTAGCCCTCACTTTCAATTGGTCACTGACAATACGTCCCTTGCTCTTTCAGCCTTATCCTCTTCTCCCGCTCAAGAGATCCTGCAACGTTCTGATTCGATTCAGTTCCATGATGGTATAGCATTGGCCCTGAACGCAATTACTTAGTATCACTTCATTCGCAAGTTTTTTTTTTTTAGAAAAACGCACTTTCCTGAAGAAATGAATCCAGCGCCTCCAAATGACCTTATAAGGTTTTTCGTTGAGAAATGGATATACTGGTTTTCCTCAGGGAATTACAGTAAGCCAATGGGCGATCAGAAAAACTTCTCTTTTAACGTCATATGGAAAGGAAATCCAGCTTGGATTACAAAACAGAAGCTATAATCAAGAGGAGTGTTAAAGTTGTAGCCTGTTTGTTAAGCCTAAGTCGAAATTCCAGAAAGGATCGGAAACCAGGGGGTGAGAAGGTTAAGCTATGTTTAACGTTTTGATTGAGCTGTCTGCGCCTTTCATGCGGTTTCGACAAACAGTCTCCAATATCGTCATTCTTGTCATCGCCCACGGTAGCTCCTAACGGCGACCATGGAAAGCTTTGGCGTGACGGATAGCTACTCTACTACGCCCTTCGTAAAGCTTCCTTTTCTGACTATCACTTGGACTCAGTGATTACCGCCATAGTCCCCTTCGCGACCTTCCTTAATTTTATCCGATCTATGGGTTCATTCCCCAAATGGTACCGTATCTGTTCCATGATACTATCAAAGTCATTGCAGATGACTTTTCTTGTCAGGTCTGCCAGCCCACGAATTATTCTAAGCTGGTGACCCTTCTTAAGCTTCGTCTCCAAGTAGTCATAGGTTCCTATGGTTATGTAAGTTGTCACCTTTTTCTGATATCTATGCCAGAGCGTGTATCCGAGCAGCTACATTACACAAAAGTCGTAACAATGAAAGAACGCTTTCATGATCATCAAATGAAATTGAGGGCAGTTTGGCGTAAGCTGGGTTTTTGGCAAGTAAACAGTCACCTCTTCCACGTTCTAGATTTCTTTTGAACTGTGGAATGAGATTACAACAGTAGTCACCTGTTCTATCTTCAAGAGCTCCATCATCTTATGAGGCTCATGTCGTATCCCGTTGCTTAGTAGGGGATTCGATTTTGGAGACTTAAGTTCTTATCTTCTCCTGAATTTTCGACTTAGTTCCTCTCATCTTCCAGACAGCCTCAGTGGCTGCCTTAACTACGAACAATGTTTGCAAAATCAGGATGCTGAAAAAATCGAATTCCAAAAAACCACAGATCGGGTGACTTTTAAGAAGTGTAGGAGAATGCGGTAGTATTGTTATTGTGAACCGAATAATTCTAAAGAACAAAGTGACATCACCATGCAAAAGGATGCCATTTGAGCTCTTAATCAGATCTTTTGAAGGTGTGGCTAATCGAGTTTTCTTTGGTCTTTCAAACGTGATCTGTGAGCACTTGCGAAGCTAAGCAGGCAATAACGCAGTAGTGCCAAGGAAATGTAATCAGTATCGGCTTTGTCCACGCGACTAGACTTTTCTTCGAAATTCTGAAAGCAGCTCCTCCTGGCGGATAACAGCCATATAGAGCAATCAGTAAACAGGATTGCCAGATTTACATGAAACTACGCTAGCAAGTCGTTCTTCTCTTAAAGAACTGACCTCGAGTTATAGCTGACGGATAATCAATCCTGATTTCATCTCTAGGAAGATTTGCGATAGGAGCATTTTGTTAAAGTCATTAATGAAAGCAGATCATAGGTAAGCGGTGGTAAATTTGTCATTTTTACTGGCTTACTAGCTTACTATTACTTACAATTAGTACAAGAAATATCGACAGCAAAGAACCATGCGTCAAAGTAGAATATCAAATTTTAAAAACATGGTGTTTAAAAAACATTGATGCTGCAAAAGTGCTGTTGCAGACGCTCGACCTCAAGCGAAAGGGCAGTATGCAAGATGGGCGATGAATTAGATTTTTTATTAAATCGGGTCACTCGAAAAGATTAACTCTCCGACTGTGTGGGAGGTAATCTGTGCTGATTAGGTCCAAAGGAAATTGGAGCCCGGACGAATTTATACTGGTCTATGGAAGAACAAAGCTCAAAAGTGCATTGATAGTATGGAAGAACTTTTGACGAGGTATTTAATTTTATGTCTTTTGCTGTTGTACCGAAATGGGAAATGAAAATTGACGAGTTCGGTGCCTATGACGTCAATCCATCCCACCTCTACTCAGAATCAAAGGTAGCCCTCAGGTTTTCTAGTGGGTAACACAAAGTGTCATCAGAAGACTTGCTAACGTCTATTCAGAAAACCGGAGAGGTCCAGAAGAGAGCGGTGGAAGATCTCTCTCAGGTATGTTGGATTTCTTTGGGAAGCTAAAAAAGTAGATGTGGGACTCGAGTCTCACGAGCTCAGATCATGTGCTTCGCAAATAAGCACTCTCACACTCCCCTATGCCCTAAATTACCGAAGGACTTGTTCAGAATTGCAAAGGACTACGTCTAAGAGGAATTAACGTCATCCTGAGGAGACGATGACTTTGATGGGATGGAGTGCACGGAGCACATTTGCATGGGCGACGAAGTATTCACATGGGAAACACTTCTCCTCAGACTTTTTGAATCAAATCAAGCTCGCCTTCATTAAAGTTCTATATTTGTGGCCTGGAATTTCTTGGAGGCCCATTACATGACAGCCAATGCACATGCTGATTGGCACATCAGTAGTATTCTGAGCAGAAGCCGGTTTTGTCTGAGAAGAGTTAACGGCATCTTGGGGAGTAGATGGCTCTGGTGGGATAAAGGGTTTGGGTTACATTTGCATTCCCTCTTGTTTTCTTACCCTAGGGAGTTGTCCAAAAAGAGAAAAATAAAGCGATCGGTTGAGTTTCCACAGAGTTTCAATCGAGATTTCGAAAGCGAATATAAACTTCAAGAAGAAGTTATCCTGATGAAAACCTCCGTTTCATAGCGTCTACGGGAACTGCGATTTAACATGGAATCTTGGTTACCTCTGAAAAATTAAGTAAGTAGACGTAAGGAGCTCTCTAGTAGTCTCCCCTTCATAGTAAACATGTCCTATAGGGTTGTGCCCGACGTTCGGCAGGTTTTACCCAGCTGTTTCCCTCTCACATCTACCGTGCCCACTCTCTTGGGTTGAGCCAAGTCTTAAGCCATACAGCCATGACATAGAAGTTTTTGATCCCTAGCATCAGTAATTCGAGGAGGATTGAGGAAAAAGTTCGTTGTCATGCCCACTAGGGACCCCTTCGGCTAGCAAACTAGGCCTTGGACACCGTACATACCTATAGGGTGTGGATCTGTTTGTACTGAATACCCACGACTCTGGAGTTCGACAGAGTTCTGCATTACATACATTCGGGCTGAGAAATTTGGAGAATATGATGAGTTTAGTAGAGCGTCTGAGTTACAAGATGCAAAGCTTCGTTGAGAATTCGTCCCAAAATCGATTCTGAAAAAGTTTCGAGAATGCTGAAGTCAGCTGGAAGCCATTTTGCAAACTTTCGTATTCTAGAGAGCGGTATGGCGGAAGGAGTTTTATCTCCAAACTACGGCTAACATCGAGCAGGGATGGGGAAGCTTTACAGGGGAAGAGGCGACCAACTGTAGAATCTCACTAAAAAATTCACTTAGAGTCTGCCAGTGGAGCACGTTTCCCGTTCCTTAGCGATCCCCTCCGATCCCTTCGAGATGAGCCTAATTTTCAAGCAGCTAAGAGACTTATCCGCTGCTGACAATCCTTGGCCGCCCGTCTATGGACACTCCTTGAATCAACAACAGTTAGGGGATGCTAAGGAACGGCGATAAACAAGGGTAACGACTAGAGGAATACTGCATGAATCCGTGTCTGGCGGGACATTCATGGCATGGGTGATACTTGCAGAAATCGGGGCAAATTACCCTCATTATCCGATGTCGTCCGTTGCATGCCTTAGCCAACAAACCTGCCTGTGACACATTCCTTCTCGGGAGAATCAGCAGCTTGTTACGGATGCAACCATCGGGGGATTCACCATGTTCGAACATTGAAATGCCGCGGTGATAATATGCTGCTTATAGCTAGTGATATTCAGCCTATACAGTAGCATACGTAAAAGTTAAAGATTGGGACACATCAGAAATCCGTGCGGTTTTCAGTGAACGTAAAAGCTAAAGGTAAAAAATTTAGCAAAATGATAAATATTTGAAAAAAAGGAAAATGTAGACAATTATAAAATACATAGTCCAGAAAAAACCAGAGTATTGAAAACGTTTCATTTGGAAGGATTAGTACTCAAGAAGGGGCCAAGGTAGGGCAATCCAAGATAGCGCATTATCACAGATACCTTACCTAGATATCAAACCACGTACTGGTACCCAGCAAGACCGAGTGAGCGTTCAATCCTTCTTTGTCGGGTGGTACTGGACTGGCCTAGAAGGTCTAAGCAGTGACATGGGCACTATCTGGCTCTGGCAAGGCATTCTTCGGTAATAGTCCAGGGGGTGAGAGCACCCGAAAAGGGATAGACTACTCCCAGAAAGGTTTATTCACTGGCTCTTACCAACAACACGGGAATTCTATTTTCTTTCTCAACGTTTTCCAAGGCATAACCAGGAATTTTAGATTTCTAGCCTAAACACCCTGCAGACATTAGCCGAGTGAGGGAGCTGGACTGCTGCAAGAGCGATGATTCAGAAAATAAGTGATTAAAGGAGATAGCCTGAGAGGAACGAAGGCAATTTGAATGCAACTTGATTACTGGCTAGTTTTGCTTAGGATCGTTAGGAAATGAATAAATCCAACCGGCTTCACAAGAAAGTCGTGTACATGTATCTCGTAATTAATGTAATGCATTTAATTCAATTCAAGGGATATTCAACGTAACCGAAGCATTCTAAGCAACTTGGAATGTGTAGGCCTATTCCAATATAGGAAATATAGGATTGATTAGGGAGCAGAGTCAGAATCGTTTCCTTAATCTTCCAACTACCAACTAATCGACTTCGGGGGCATGGAAGGCTTGGTTGGAGTGGGCGGATATCGCTTCAGAACTCGACCCTTTTCGAGACTCATTACCAAGTTTTTTTTTGGTAAATCATGACATTTCCTATACCTTCTCACACTACCCCCTCCCCTTCTCCCCACCTCTGTAAGACCTCAACCCTGTACAACCCCTATGAAAGGAGGCAAATACCGTATGTAAGTAGCTTTGAATTATACAAACAAGTGACGGTACAGGGGAACCTCAGGCTGCGCCATGCATTTGGTATACTTTTGATGTTCTCAGAAGTCTTCAAACGGGTTAATGACCTAGAGAATGGGTCCCCAGAGATGTAGATGCTCGATTCGGGTTCTGAAAGTAGACAGTAGGCCTGGTATCAACAGAAACTATCACTTTGACGCTGAACTGCAGTGCAAGTTCGAACGTTGGTTGTTCCTTGAAGGCTCTGTGTGTCCAAGATGAGGTTGGGTTATGGTTTTGAAAGAAATTCGATGGGTATGGCATCCCAAAGGAATCCATTAACACCGAGCACTCTATCCATTTACACCTCAATTTGCTGAACAGAGTTCTGAGCGCCACTTCACCGAATGGCTATCCCACCCACTTCTCAGTCTACAAAGGGGATAATTGACAAATTCTTAATCTTAGATCAGTCCCAGGAAAACTGCATGTTTGAGTATACTTTTACTCGCATAGCAATGAGTGGGAAGATGAGCAAACAATTAGCTCTGTTGAGTAAAGTATCAATTAACAAATACGTAGATAACCAGTGGTTATTAAAGCAAACTGCGGCTATGATAGGCATTTAACAAAACAGAAAGTATGGATGTTACCACAATAGTTCTAAGAAAAAGGTTCATCTCGAAAACAGCATGCTTGTGATGAACACGAGGGTCTTTGCCTCCAAAAGCCACTTATTCTGCAGCGCAAAGTGAGGGAACGAGATCAGATAGATTTTATCCAGATTGTGTCGCGCATTTGACTTTCTTTGCGAATCACAATGACATTGGGAAAGGCATCTCTCTTTCATCGCTGTAAGGCAGTGGTGTAGGGCCAAGTGACTCAGTAACTGTTTGGAAGTTGGATTTGGGATCGAAATATACGTAGGGAGTAGGGAAGTTGGCGTGCTTTACTTGAAAGGGCGTGAAATGGTGTAGTGCTAACTTGCTTAGGGAGGTCTCAGGTACTGTAAGGTTACTGCTTCGTTTTGAAGCCTTCAAACTTCTGACTCGAGGATGCATGCGCGGCGCATCTCAGAGAAGCCCAATCAATATGTTTTGAACATGAACTCTTAAAACCAAAGAAACTCTTATTTGACATTGTAAATCCAATCAGAATGTTGAGATCCGGATTGAACCAAGCGTTCCTTTTTGGTAGCGCTGTTTTCAACATCCCTTAGTCCTTGTATTACCAAACTCAGTGAGCTCTAAGGCCAGGACTGTATAGGCTTCGTGATCTTTGGCTAATTCAATTAGCTTTAATTTCTGGATATGGATCCCGAACTGATGGTCGCAACAATATCTTTATTTGTTTGTTTATTTAATCTAGCAAAGCCCGGAGCCCCAAGTACATTAGGAAGACCGGAAAAAAGTGTGATTGGATCAAATCTGATAGCTTTACAACAGAAAAGAAAAAGAAAACCAATTGTCTGAAACTATCGAATTGTGACTGAGATGTTTCCTGTTGTTCCTTCAAACTACACATACTCTCCTTCCTCGAAACTCTGCTCCTTTTTTCAAATGGCTGCGTGTCAGCAGAAAAACTTATTGGCAAAATGTTCCAGTAAGTGTAAACGGAAGATTATGAGTAAGAGGGCTCTAGTGGAAAGCAACAGAAAACTAGGCCAGATGGTTTTGGCTGTTAAATCAGCTGTTGACCAACTAATAAAAGAGGTGATGAATCTTCAGCGCAGCTGGAGTTTCAGGGATGTTACATGGGAAATGGCAAAAATTCTATCATTACAAGTGTAATGGTGCAGTTCTAATTCAACACAGATGTCCTGCTAGAAGAACTTCTTCGGTCGATTATAGTATTACTTATAATATCTGCATATAGTAGTAATAGTAGTAGTAGTATATATAAAGGAGAAAACTATGAGATCCTAAGGTGTTGACCAATCCTGTCTGAGGGCTGCGCCCCACACTCGACATCCTTTCAGAATCGTAGTAGCGTATTGAATCCGTGTGAGGCCTATACAATGACCTGCAGTGGACAACCGATGTTCAAGTCAGTGCTTTTTTATTCTTCCAAAAAGCTCAGAGATTTTTCCAACTTCCCGGAGTTTTTCAATTTTGAAAAAAGCACGATTCAAAGGACCTGCATAGCGTCACAGGTCCCGCCCACCGATAGATCACGCCCACTTTTGTTATTGATTACTATGAAGTTCGAGCTACAGCTACCCATTGCGGGGCACAGCGGTTTTTGACATTTTTATTGTTAGATTTAGACTAACATTAATAAGAAAAAGTACAGCTCAAAGTGCCTAATTGAGGCAAAGGATCCCGCCCTCTCTCTGGTCACTCCCCTTGTCATGAGCAGGCTAAGAACGTATCACAAGCTATCGAAAGTTGATATTGGTAACTTTCGACACCAAGGTCTGGGAAAGCAGAAAAGAGAGAATAGCTAGAATAGTTTACAATTCAAAATGAAGCTCTATGAGTAGCCTTGTGTAGGTGTGCCATGAGCAAGCAGCAATTTTCCGAGATGACGTCCTGTAGTAGGAAGAGCATAACGAAGTTAATATAGCTGCTCAGTAGTGGGCACTTCGTAGGTACGAAGTTATAAATACGTAAATCAATCCTAATGTCGCCAATACCTTAAGGCAAATTCTCTGAATGTACTTATCAAAACAGGAAATGTTTAGTACTGTTATACTTTGAGAGGAAAGTCATTATTATTTATTGACTATTACTCATTACCAAGTCTGTTGGCGAATTTCCGTAAAGGACTCGGCATACGGTAGTAGCCTGATGCTAAAAAATGGGAGGGTCTCCCAATGAAAATGGCTAAAAGGTAGGTCAGCGCATGAGAAGCCAAGCAGCTCGGTCGGTCCAAAGAATCTTTGATAATTACTGAATCACTACCGTCAGAATTCAAAATGGTCTGCAGCGGGAATGAATCTGCATGAAGCCAAAGTTGTGACACGCACAGTATTCTGCGACGTTTATTGTGGGTTATAACATAGGAAAAGGAATGAACAACCGTTTAAGCCGGAAAGAAATTCAATGCTACTAAAGCAATACAAAAAAAGAGGAACCTGCTGCTACGGAAAAACGAGTAAAGCAGGAAGTAGAGCAAGTAGGAAGCAGTTAGAGAAGGAGCACTTCCAAGAAGCTCACGTAAAGCTGCCCATTCTCACAGCTACCCTCGTCTAAGACCAAAGAGTAATAGCAAGCTTGAATTACTCTGAAGTGATAGTGAGGAAACGGAGATTCAGGGGCATGGGCACTTGAATTCCAAAGCAAAGTACTGTACTTTGTAGTTTCCACATGGGACGCCAAGAACATGAGCAAATAAATAGATTGTGGACAAATTCAATCATGTCACTCAGAGGTATTGCAATTCTGCAAAGTGAAATGTCCTCCCGGAACTTCAATTGAAATACGATGACGAGCAGATGCATTAGTGAATGAGGGGTTGTACTATTACTCATTTACTGACGAATTGAAAAATCAATAAATATGGTTTTCAAGTGAGGGGGTGGAGATGGGTGGGAGGGGGCCGAATGGCAAAGTACCGACACGTAGGCGTTCCCGGGATTCCGGAAAAAGCGAATGATGGAGTGGAAATACGACATTCTCTGGGCCAAGATGTAGCCAACGGCAATAGGCTCCACTACCGTAATTGCAGTAGGCTTTCCACTTCACTACCCACTAAGTGGCTTCTGTGGAGTCTATTCTCAAAATTCTTTGGGTGGACGTTACGCAGGTGGTGTTTTTTCCGACAATTCCCTTGATTATGGGTAAAAATTTAGCCGGGAGAGATGGGACGGCTCTAAAGAGGACGCTTGAAAGCAGACGCTCTGGTGGGCGGGGCGGAGGTGCGAGTTCAGTAAATCTCGCAGGTGTTCAGCTGTGGGTGAATCACCCAGGTTTCTGATCTTCTAGTGGACCGGCCTTTGTGAAAAAGTCGAAAATTCGTATAGGAGCTTGTGCTGGAAGCTGGGAATTGAAAAAAACGAAATGGCAGTAAGTGCTGGAAACCGGAAATTGGTGAAAAAAACTGAGGTGGCATTTTTCGGAGCGTAAGCAACTACTGGATGAAGAGATTAGGAACTGAAATTCATTCACCTTCATGCTTGCCTATTCCCTCTAAAGCCAGTACAACTTGTGACGGTAGGAAACAAGTAATCCCTTTGAGGTAGCATACAGAATACAACATAATCAGCCGTGAATGATGGCGACATAATTCAGGTGAAAGCCATGCATGCGTATAGAGAGAATTATGGAATCGTCACAACAACACCTGCGATAAACATCAGCCAAGAATAGTAAATAGTGATTTTTGAGAGCCGAACTGAGTCATTATTGACCTTTTCAGAAACCCTTCAAAAATACCATGAATATCAGAGCACTGCGCGATCTTCAATATGCTCCGAGCCCTCTTGTACTCAGCCAATGTATTTGGAAGAAACTCAAGTAATATGCTAAAGTCGGTTCGGTTTTTTCCCGGATTTGGTCAAAGGAAACTGGGAGGGTGAGGGGGAGGACCTAGAAGTACCGCGAAGTGAGGGGATGTATGGAAACTCCCATTGGTAATTGCTTTGAACTACTTCTATCGGCCTAGCTACTGCAGACCTGAACTCAAGAACTCAAAAAGCGTCTTACACTATCCAATTTTTACGTCTTGGCTAAGGTTTTTCATAAGTAGTAAGTAAGGTAAAAAGGGCATTAGTCATACTGCTCCTATCTCTTCGTACTATGTATGAATACACGAAGGATGTGACAAAGCATGAAGTGAATAATGTGAGAACGATGGGCCAAATTCTCACTCGAGGGGCACAGTAATCGACGGAATATGAAAAGAGCAAGTTAGAAATTCAAAATCAAAACAACAATTTGTGAGACGCCCAAATTTATTCCGCAGAGAGCTTTCCCACAGACAAATGATAGCTGAAAAAGTATAATTTGATAGAAAACTGATAGCTGAAAAAGTTTGTTGGCAAAGCGGGCGATGTAAGGATTTTCACCACTTGTAAGCAGTTAAATTTGATAGCATTGACCATAAAAAGGATAAGTTATGAGTATTGGAGTCTTTTACTCGTTTTTACTATAAATGAATACACGAAGGATGTAACAAACTGGCGATTGTATCCCTTTTAGAGCCGTCCCATCTCTCCCGGCTAAATTTTTACCCATTATCAAGGGGACCTTCAAAAAAAAACACCTCCTGCGTAATGTCCACCCATAGATTTTTTAGAATATACTCCACAGAAGCCACTTAGCAGGTAGTGAAGTGGAAAGCCTACTGCAACTACAGTGGTGGATTTCCTTGCATTTCAATTCCATGCATTGGCGTTTATATTGCGTATGTGGCCTATACAATGAACTGCTGATGGTCAGCCGATGTACAAGTCAGCTTTTTTAGTCTCCCAGACGAGTCTGGTCTCACTTGATCACTCGGGGATGATGGGAGACTTGATAACCATGGGTGTGATAGCCTGCACCACATGCCACTACACCATCTACATACTACACGAACAGATACTTTTGGAACAGCTAACAGGTTATCGAGGACTTGGGAGAGAAAACCCAGATTACAAGGTTCGCCTCTGAAGATTCGCTGGACCCAGCTCTACCTCAATAAATCACCCCTCAGAATGTCGTGCTCAACTTGTTGATGTTGGTTTTTCGAAAAAAAGAAAAAGGCTTCAAAATCGAGTTACGAGCACATCAGGATTCTTCATCCATAAAAAGTCCGTTCAAATTTTTCTCACTCAAAAATAATGCTCGAATGCATGTGTGGGTATAAGAACGTCACAAAGAAGTCTCTCTTTGCCTTGTTCTTTGTTACATTTCTTCCTAATCTGTAGAATATAAAGAAAGCTTTCTGGACATGCAGCAGCCCCTCATTGACGTCTTCATGTAGTAGGCTTACGGTGGGCTTAACTGCTTGAGAATTAATGCTATCATGCTGCAAAACTCTCGGGATTTTTGAAAAAAAAAAGCCTGTGAGGGCTCATGTATCATTTTCTTCTATGGACAGAAAACCATAGTGAAGTCAAGTACTAGTGACTCCCCAGAGTTGAGACATTCGCCCAATGTCGGAGAGAATTCCATGTATTCATGCTTTTGAATTGCCAAAAAACCAAAAAAGGGAAATAAGAAAGAATTAGAAGGCTATAAGCAATTGAGCGGGTAGATAGATAGATAGATAGATAGATAGATAGATAGATAGATAGATAGATAGATAGATAGATAGATAGATAGATAGATAGATAGATAGATAGATAGATAGATAGATAGATAGATAGATAGATAGATAGATAGATAGATAGATAGATAGATAGATAGATAGATAGATAGATAGATAGATAGATAGATAGATAGATAGATAGATAGATAGATAGATAGATAGATAGATAGATAGATAGATAGATAGATAGATAGATAGATAGATAGATAGATAGATAGATAGATAGATAGATAGATAGATAGATAGATAGATAGATAGATAGATAGATAGATAGATAGATAGATAGATAGATAGATAGATAGATAGATAGATAGATAGATAGATAGATAGATAGATAGATAGATAGATAGATAGATAGATAGATAGATAGATAGATAGATAGATAGATAGATAGATAGATAGATAGATAGATAGATAGATAGATAGATAGATAGATAGATAGATAGAATGATTGTCTTCATGAGTCTCGAGAGCATTCAGAGGTCTTAAGAATTCTATATGGAAGCCGAACTCGTGGCGCATTCCGAAACAGGTTAAGAAAAGAGTAAAACCCTCAGACTCCTTCGTTCCATACTAGTTTTGACAGTTTCCATCGAACGAAGGTGTCCACCATTGCTTGAATCAAAAATAGAAGGTTTTCTGCCTTAGGCGAGGGCTCCTAGGTAACCTCTGACGTCTATGCTGCTGAACTTTTCCCGGCAGTTTGCCCTAAATCTAACCAATGGCTGAATTGTGTGCATATGTAAAAGAGGAATTGCCAGGAAATCTGCCATTATCCGTAATTACGGTGCCGACAAACAAGTCAGCGGCTGCCCCTTGGGCAGCAATAGATCTTTCAGGCTAAACGACACGGCATATGTCGGTGTATTTAGGGTGATACATGGAAAACAGAGGGAGAGCGGAAAGGTTTTTGAGTTGAAAAAGAAGGCCCGGATTATAAATCTTTGACTTCCCACCAGTTATGTGGGAACACGATCGTATGTTATTCGTATGGACCAGAACGACCAAATGAGACAGTAGCTGCACTTACGTAGACAAGCCAAGGTCATGAATCATATTTGGAAAAAGTGCCATAGATCTGTTCCATTTGTCATCCAGGAGATGACCCACTAAAATGTTCAAAGTCCAAGAAGCTTGAGTGCTTTCGTGAATATTCTTGGACAGAGAATTGGAGGAATAGGAGTTTCCGTTGGCTTTCAGAGACCTGACGAAGAAGTGATCATTCATCAAGAAGAAAGGAAAGGTTTTACCTTACCTAAGAAGGGAAATGACAACATTAATCCCATCACCTTTTGAATCCAGGTGGCCTTAACCGGACACCCTTCAAAAAGGCCAACACGGTTGAACAATCGAACGAATGTCAGAATGGCAAACGGCTCAAAATGACGTTATTTCGTCAACATTTGCTCGAAAAGGGGCATTTCAAGGGCCAACGTAGGCGAGATGGAAGTTCCCCCCCCCCCCTGAATATATCCCAAATGATGGATGTATGTGCTCTGCCTCAGAGTACCCACATAATTCAACTTTCCTTATAGGCTTACTCCCTGGGCCCCTCTGTCATCACTACCCTACTACCCTACCCGTCAAACGTATATCTCCTAAAATCTCCTCAAAAACTAAGTCGATATAAGTGTTTTCCAGGATCTCCTGCTCCCTCTTGGGTAATGAACCACTAACTACCCACCACCTTTGTTTGCCTCTACTAACCCATTAGCGGCCGACATTTTGAAAGATGTGGGACCATGCAAGCGAATGTGTCTCATGAATTTCACCACTAGATTGGGAGTCGAGAATACTCAAAAAATTTATGGCCTAGGTACTCTGGAAGGGCAGAAATAGAGAGTGACTGAGGAAGACAATTGCGGTCCGACAAAGGAGCACCGAACTGCCTGGGATGCCGTTCCACTTTGGTTCATCGCGAATGAGCCAGACGAGTTTCCAAATTGCTACTAAAGGGATCGCTGATGATCAGAAAAGCTTTCATCTCTTTATGTTCCTTCTAGTTTTCCTCACCATTCCAGAAGATCTTCGGGAGAACATCCGGGAAAATTTCAGCTGCTGTTATGGGTGATTTGCAAAAAAATCTCCATTCTCTATCACAGAATGGACAGCTATCATAGCCGGATGTTACCAGTGCTCATTTCCTCGACTTCCGCATTCCTTCGACAAATTTATTCGCTCAGCCATGTACTCCTACTCACCTCAAGAACAAAGATCACTGCTAGTATCATAGAGCAAATTAAATTATGAGGAGCAGGAAGAACCTGAGGGAGGTGTCTGCCCGGAAGTCTGATTAGGTCATCAACTCGGTTGAGAAGCTCTTCCCCTTGTGAACCTTGCAGATACATATCTATATTTACTATAAGTTTCTCACATTGCAGAGATCAAAATCGATGTCTTCTCGGAGTACGCCATGGCTCCAGCGTCAGCTCAATACCGCATTGACATTTGAATGCACAATCGGCCTATTCGAAGGCTTAATAGGGTCAGCTCCCCAGAAACGTGGTTTTTTTATCAGAAATATCGAACGATCAGCCGATTTCTCTGTGAAATATGTGGCTGTTTGACTCGAATGGATACTAATCTATCGCCTATGAGGCACATCGCTTTCGCTGCGACTCAACAACTATAAAAATCAAATTTAATGCCTGAGGGGATGTAAGAGCTTGACAGATGTGAGGTAGGCAAGGTAGGCGAGAGATCCTTTTGATGCTGTAAAGTATTAGGTTGATGCATAATTATTGCGGACTTTTTCGCGGCTTTTTTTTCTCCCGAAAATGTTTGACAATTGAGTTCGGACTTTTTCTAGAAATGATCTACTTGATTTCCTCTACAAGAATATGCTCAGAAATCCATCCGCATATTAGGCTTAAATTAGGCTTTACTACTTCGAGAAAGATTGGAAGGTGGCACAGTCATTCCGCGATCTCAGTAACTTTCCGGCGATCGAACAATCAGCCAGAACCAACCAAGAAATGGAATCTGCCTCTAAATCTGCCATATTCGCCAGCAGAAACTTTTATGGATTATCTCGTCAACCGTTCATCGAAAAAATGGCTAGAGAATAGAAGTTACGTCGATTGGATGACTTGATGGCCGATGTCAAAGCGTGGATCGCCCATAAGGATCAAAACTTCTTCGCTTTTGAGATCCGACTAACTGATCAATGGGAAGCAGTGCTTGACGTAGATGGTAAATAAGTTCCGGAGTAATTATTTGAATATGTCTTTGCTTGGTATTTCTGTAATTTCTTTAGGTAAAATTTGCTGGAAAAATCCGCAATAATTATTCAACAACCTAATATATAGAGGCGGGTAAAATGCAGGGGAAATAGAAAATATCAAAATAATCGTGTTTGACCATCAGGACATCTTGTGTACTTTCACTAGATCACCTAATGAACGATCGCTGAAAAGTTACTGAGACCGCGGAATGAGTGCGCCACCTTCCAATCTTTCTCGAAGTAGTAAAGCCTAATTTCGCGGATATACGGATGGTTTTTTGAGTATATTCTTGTAGAGGAAATCAAGTAGATCATTTCTAGAAAAAAACCGAACTCGAAAGTCAAATTCTTTCAATAGCAAAAAGAGCCGCGAAAAAATCCGCAATAATTATGCATCGACCTAATAACACAAAGACAACATGATGGTAGGGTCGAAAGATTTTAAAAGTCCATTCATTGCGTAGGCTGTCCTAACAAAAACATGCGGAGGACATTCTCGCTCGAAAAAAATTAGGAAAGGCGAAACTCGTATTGATCTAGTTTCTCTAGGGTTAATCACACTCAACTAACTACACGAATACTCACTGGATGAACTCCAAGAGGTGGTGGCGGTTGTGCTGGGATTGGTGAGGGATCTGAGGCAAGTATAGGTGGGCAGACACAGAACTCTATCTGAAGAGTGAATGATGAACAGGCGCTCAGAGACTTTCCCGGATCCCTCCGCCTACACAGTGCAAAGCTTTCTGTGAGGAAGCCATAACTTCTTTCATGATAACCCATGGCTATGCAGGAGAACATCCATACTAGCCCGAGATTTTCCTACCGTGGGTCAGATGTACTCGGTAATGATTAACTCAAAGAGACAGCCTCATGCGATAATTCATAGGTTTAACAGGGAGCTTTATATGTGTACCCATAAAAATATTGTCTTCTCATGAGCTTACACTGGAATTAGTCTTATTTACATAAAATAAATCCTTAATGAATGGCAACTTTCATTATGAATACTTCCCATTAAAAAGTCCTTCCAGGGAATGAACGCGGATTTCTCCTGAAACGATCAGACTATGAGACTGGAAGAGGGGATGCAAACAAAACAGCCATCATAGAACTTTTTTGATGGCTAATCCAGCCTCTAGATTCGCCCTTTCAACATCCATTGAAATCGTAGATGCGTTCGGATGCGTTTGGATGAGTATTTGGTCTATGCGAGGGTAGCCATTGTAAAAGTGGGTGTTCGTATCTACCCAGACGAGTCTGATGCCCGTTAGGGGACGCTAGATTGATGGAAGGCTTGTGTAGCCTGGACCACATTCGATTCTACTAACCAATTCCTAGGATTATCCCACCTTCACCCACTTCAAGTGAGAATGAAGCGTCAAATGGCACGAGAAAAACTATTATGAACAGGGCCTCATTTTAAAGTTTAATGGAGATCTTCGGTCATAAAAACGACTATGAAACCACGTCACAGTGACATTGTTTCGAACTCGCTGCCAGAGCAATGTGATCAAGTCTACCTGCAGAATGTCTGCATCGGGTCCCAGGGGTTGGATATGTTCTTCTGCATTGTCTGGGCTCTTCTCCTGCTCAGCACCTTCTCATTTGAAACACCAGCCATCCAGGTGACATACCATGTGGAGCAGAGTTTAGTGTCTCAGACATAGGACTGACGAATCTAATACAGATTCCTCTTCTCCATCACCAAGGAAGATGAGGCAGTACGTAGTAGGTTACGATTCTACTGACGCAAGTATTAGCCAAAAACAATCGAGCACAAATTTTTCCCCAATTTTCATGAACTTTTACTTGGTTTCCAGTGACATCAGTGCAATCAATCAAAGCTAATGTGCAACAGTAATGGGGCAGTTGGTTGACACCCAGATGGCATAGTTATATGACACAGGTCGTTCTTCTCTGAGCCGACCCTGCGACGGCCGGGAATAACCCTAGGGAGAAGAAGATGTTGATGAAAGCGGTACCGCTAGCTAGCAAGGAACAAACTCAGGGGAATTCTGAGCTTGATATTCTCGTTAGCTCAGCAGTACGCGATGGTCTTAGAAGGTTGGTTGACTGGTTGGGCAGTTAAGGGCATTGCTCCGGTCTCGGATTGGACCGGAACCGCCTTTGAACTACCTCGCCAATCTTGTGAAATATCCAATCATTCTACGAAGATAATCCCCAAACCTTGATTATATTACTTGCTACAAATTAATTTTATTATGAAGTATCATCTTTCTTCTTGATCCACCATTGGAAAGTCACTTTCCTCATTGAGCTTGTGCATCAATGATGAAATCTACAAGTGTACAAGGATTAATAATTCTATGACTAATAGTGATTCATTTATATAGTTCGCATTATATAACTTATATAAATAACTAGTTTGAGGACTAAGGGAAGGTCTTACTCTTGAGAAGAGCAAAAAAGTAACCGATTCTGAGCGTAGTTGGAGCAAGTTAGAAAAAAAAGTGCCAACAAAAGAAGCAAGAAAAATGGAGGCACGTACAGATGGAGGAACAGCCTAAACTTGAATGGCAGCATCAATAGTAAATGATTAATGGGATAGATATTCTATGAAAACCCGTAATCTTTTCCTGGAAGAATGTGCCAGGATAACTTAATATTCCGTACTCTTCTTGGATTTCTGCGGAACCTCCTTTATTTGATGATTATCAGCCCATGAACGCGCTGCTATTTGAAGTCCTTTACCTGAGAGATTATTCTTCTAGTTAGTTAGAAAACCGCGTGGACATATAAGGTCTAATAATAAGAATTCGTAAAATTAGTTAGTACCCGCGTAGATGTTTCCTTTGTTTCCATTTGTCTCAAAAACATTTGAACTAACTTAAGGAAGGATTTGTCAATGAACCTTTTTACTAGTCAATCTTCCGGTTGCCCTTCGTAATGACATGCTCCCCCGGGCTATCTGATTTGAAATTCCGGCACCTTACGGTGCCAGAAATAGTCAATCCTGAGCTGTTCATACAATGGACAAGAGTAGACACTCGTTGAAGAAAGAAAGGGGAACTCAAGTGATGGCCTTTACTAAAATGCACCCGGGAAACTAGATTGATGGCCTTTACTAAAAACCACACACTCAGAGAAGTATAGTGGACGAAGTGAACACGAAAGACGTGTCCAAAACAGCCGCTGGATAGACGTTGATGAGTTTTTGGCCACTAGCCGATCGCTCTCGAGGGATGTGAAGCTATCTCGAAATAGTCGTCAACTAATTAGGAGGCTCCGAAGGCTCTCACGTACTGAACGTAGGCATCTCACTAATGTTTTAGCACTTCCAAAGAAAAATTCTATAGATTTCTCTGTCGTCCCTTCAATGTTCCGTAGGTTCGGTTTCAAGCCAACCGAATTAAACTGAGGATTATCCCCCTCCCCTGTATTCCGCTCCCACTCTAGTTCGATAGACTTATTCTAGCGCACTATTTGTAATAACTTAAGATTACTCTGAGTTTCCAGTGAAAGGTCATCCCTGGGATGATGGTTGCCCATGTCTGAGTGCTATTTGTGGTGAAAGATGAAAGAGTGAACCAAGGGTACTTGGACAGAACTAGCATGCAGCTATACATTAGCAAGTTTTCGGAACTCCTATGGCACTCGAGGGTTGCCCAAACGGTGTATCAACAATTGGAGACGTTCCATAGCTGCGGAAAGGGTAATGGGATCGGATCTCAGACGAAACAGAGTGAATCGGTCGGAAATCTACTTGGTTCAAGAGGTTCATTTTGGAATCACCCGCATCGGCCGACGTCCTGTCAATTTCCGATTTCCTTGAATGTCCACCGCTCCGTCTAGGTAAAGTATTTCGTTCGGAGCATTTACGGAACTCAGACTGCCCCAACCCAGTTCTAATGATCGTTTAGTGTTTCATGGCACTCAATCTCTTTCCACACTCATCCTTACAAAAGCGAAGTTCGCTTCGGAGAACCCTGCCTTAGTACTTCTGTAGATAAAATTGCGAAAAGGTTTGCTCGACAACGACGAAACGTCTTCCTGTGATACTGTAACTTACTCAAGATTCGTCCGAGGCCGAAGTTTCGCCCATAACCCACCAACCTTGTGAGACTCACTCCTTCTCCGCACATTATCCCAAATACGGTAAACCAGGATCATAAAAGTTGGAAACCGCTCTCGGCTGCGAAAACTGCTCGATATTGAGAGGTGAAAGAAGTGCAAGTGAATGTCAGATCGAGGACAGGTGACTCAGCTAGCAACACACCTGCACTGCTAACGTATGTACTGCCACGCGAAACGCCTCAAAATTAAATTTGGAAGATGAGAGTAAGAGCTCTAATTCAATTTCAATATTCAATGAGGATAAAAGCGAACTCTGACTAATACGGGATACTAATTTTTGAGTTTTAGAGGTAGTAAGTGAGTGGGTCAGTCTACGAAGACGGCAGCCTGACATCTGGTTTCTAAGGAAAATCGTTCAGGTTATATTTCAATATGTAATGCAACTGAGAGTGAACACTGGTAGAGATGACTTGGGAACACCTCCAATGAAGGAATAATCACGAATTTTGCAGTTACATTTTTTGCAAAAATGGAATTCATATGAATGGACACCTGACAACCCTTATCAGGAACTCGATAGGCTTATCTTAATGTTGATCTAAAATATGCGAAACGCTGTAACTAGTTTGACCGAAACCTGTCGATGCCGGCGAGGATTCTTTCCCCTCTTCATGCCTTCCACCCCTTGCTCCTTTGTTCAGCTCGAAGAAGGGTTGTTTAATATGAGAGGATTTTTCGATTACCCAGTAGCAAAGCTTTTCTTTTTGTGAAACGATGTTTGAAGAGGAGCATATTGTATTTCTTTGAATTTTTTCAAACAGTAATAGCGGTATTGAAATGCAAATTGCTAAGATTGTGTAGCCTCAGAAGGAAAAGGAAAAATGAATGGATGTGGGGTTGTTCCATGGAGAAAGCAAATAGACAAGGGCATCGAATGCTCTAGAAAGCATGTTAACTGCTTCAAAAGTCTGAACAAAATGTGCCGAAAGGATGAAGCTCTTCTCACGTTTTGGGGTCAATTCAAGGGTAAGAGGAGTGAAGTGCTTGGGAATGGAATGGGAAAGGACGAATTTCCTAAAAAGCATTTCCGATGTTATTCGGGGCCACAGAGGAGTCTTACGGGTCTGATGCTTCTGCAGTGACGTCTAGAGGCTATAGATATCCCGATTGCTGCATGTTAACCTTCTCTGCACAGATTTTGGCACCAACAAGCAGAGGATTGGCGATAGAAATAAACATAGGGAAACAAACGGATAGGATTTGGATTGAAGACGTAGAGGTTGATGATGAGACGAGCCTATCGACAACCCCCTGACTTCACGATTGACGGAAGGCTCTATCAGCCCTTCAAAGAATGAGTATAACGAAGTGGGAAGCATATCGAAAATAGAGTCCAGTGATGTGGGAAGACACCTATTCATTAACCTATCTCAGCATGAATGGAACTGGAAGGTAACAAAATTTCAAATCCAGCTTCAATGTTTTGAATTTCTTGCAGGTATTTCAGCCGCCCGAAGCAATAGCAATAGAAATAAGGTCTGGGAACCAAGCAGGATGTTTGCCTTCAGTGCCGCTACGGAATTCGCTCACGTACTCATCTTCTACCTGAAGTTGTAGCAGCACTTGAGAGCGTTCTCAACCCAAACGATGAATTTCGGGATCCAACTAGAGTCCTAGTATACTCTCCTTATTGATAAGAACGGTGCCTCGAACCATATCTAGCCCCACCACATCACTTTTGAATAAAAGTATTGAACTTCTCGAGGTTGTCTGCCGGCTAGGCGACATAGTATAGTGCGTGATACCTGCTTGTTCTCCGTGGGAGCTGAAATTGGATGGGTTCTCTAATGATTACTTCCTTGTTCCCTGAGCGTAGTCTAACGAACTAAACTAATTGGTCCCTGCGCAACTCGAAGGTCTAGTAATTAGGGAAGAATACAGAGTTGTTTGCAGTCGGAGGCTGAATAGAATTTAGTTTAGGAAGGGTCAGACATTCCTTTTTTAGATACTAATGCGGAGATAAAAGAGAAGGAATGCCCGTGAAAGGCCCAGGTAGCCCTTTGTGGCAGTTCTCTAGTCTGCTCAAACTCTTCCTTTCGTGTCAGACCACTCATTTACTCTAGCTACACTTTTAATAAATAATTAAATAAATTTTCTTTATTATTACCTTCTTTGAAGTAAATTAATAG
Source organism: Haemonchus contortus (assembly GCA_000469685.2). Taxonomy (NCBI): domain Eukaryota; kingdom Metazoa; phylum Nematoda; class Chromadorea; order Rhabditida; family Trichostrongylidae; genus Haemonchus; species Haemonchus contortus. The sequence goes on from LS997565.1 coordinate 43,959,439, forward strand.
AATCGTCACATCACTATTAGCTACTATAAACATAGGATGAGACATTGCCTAATTAAATATCTACTTAGCTAGCAAGTTAACCACACCGGTAATGGTATGTTTATTCATTTATTTACGTGCTTACTCTTGATTACTTCCACAAATTAATATGTTAGACAGCTTTCCAAAAAACGAATAAAATAATTTTGGAAACTGAGAGGACAGTGACGAGTTCACAAAGGCCTGAAAGCACTTTGCGTTTCTATGAGTGAAGTATTTGCTTGGTTGTTGAACGTTCAAAGGATGAACAACAGCCTTAGGCGGAAGTGGATTTGCTCACACATAAATATGCCCACTTCTGCCCTATATGGGAAAAAGTGCTCCTCAGGATGAAAAATTGCTCTGAAGGGTAGAAAAAATATCAGAAAAGGAAAGAAAAAAGTAGGCGGGTAGGAAAATTCAGGGCTTGACTTAGGTAGTTTAAATTCGCCTTTATTAATTAATTATGGAGTAAGGTCAGGTGTGTGCGTGGCTTCATTACTATTCTCACGTAATCGTAGAATTTTAAAATACCACAGAAAAGGGCATCAAACTGAAATGGTGGGGAGCTCCAGCCACGTGTTCGACTGCGATTAGAGCCAAAAAAAGAACGTACGTACCTAGCAATGTGTTCTGTGGTCTAGCAGGGGCTCGAAAATGGGAAGTGAGTGAAAACAAGTGGGAACAGTCACGTTATAACACCCTGATTTGACCTAGTTGGCAGAAACACTGAAAGTGATAAGTTTCCTTTTCCTTCCCAGCTCCGGTTGAGTGCAATATCGCATAAGTAACTGAACATAGTCAGTAGTCCGACACGATCTGAAGGTTCCACGTGAATTTTCTATGGAATACCTCTACAAAATTCGAATCATTATTGAATCGTATTGATTGATTGATTGCATCTATTGAAACTGTCAAACGAAGCAGTTATTCTACTGTCTTTCTCCATTCTCCATCCCTCCCCCCTACCGCTCCCCTCCTCACAATTTGGGGGTCCTGTCAAAAACCAAAGGAAACGAACAAAAAAAGGCAGACGAACTGATTGCCCGCCGGGAAGACACAAGCACTTACAGGTAGGCAGAGTCTTTCAAATAAACTAATAAGGATGATGAGGTCGAAGACCGTCAACGGAGAGCAAAGATACCGTATAAGCGTTACGTAGTAATCACATAATTAAGCTATATAACTGATTAAGCGAAGCTGAACCGATATTAGCGTCAGCGTATGTATAGCTTGATGCCGGTAAGTGAGAACAGGTGCTTAAATAGATTGGGAGCAAAGAGTGTCTGATCTGTTGTATCACGAGCCGGATATCTAGTTATTAACTGAGTCTTCGGAGCCACTGCCACTGACTACACCTACTTTGAAGGTTTTCCCAGACAGATCTGGGCAGAAATGTCTGGAGCCACAGAAGGTCCACGCTATCTGGAGCACGATTATTTCTGAGGAGTTCGAGCTGTGAATCTTTCTCCTTGCTTCGCGAAACAATGTAGTACATACTATGGTGGCAGGTTCCAGTTTTTCTGTGCCATTTCATGTTGTTGAATAAAATTTTTCCCGAACAAGCAAACACTCTTCCGTTAGAACAGCTAAGCTCCCCTGAAACGACAACGAAAATTCTATGCTTTGAAAGTGCAAGTCATGAAATGCCAGAACCACCGTATGGGAACGGAGTGGGGGAAGGTGGAGATAGTTCCAAATGTGGCCGCACCCTTACCTATCTATTGTTCAGGGATTAAATCCTGGGCTAGATTCGGGACTTGCAAAGCCTGGATTACCTTCGCGTTAGTTAATTGTTATCAAACTGGTCTAGAAGGATAAAAGTAGTGGTTTGTGCACGAGATAGCCGGAATGCGTCAATGTATAAGGTGAGTAACCATCTTGACGATGCTACGATTTCAAGTGGAAGTCGAGTGTGCGGCTTATCCTTAACAAGATTGACCATCGGCAGAATTTTACTTTACTTTTTACAAAGCCGATCTCAGAGTTTCAGGCCAGAAGTGGGACGACAATGAAGAGACGTGCAATGAGTATGAGTGAAGAATCAGATGATTCGAGGCTCTCATTGCCTCCTTTTCTAGACAGCACTCAAGGCACGAGAAAGATGACATTATAGCTCACACATGACATGTAGTAATTGGTTTACGCATAAGTTATAGGATAAGATTACTTGGAACAGCGCTATAACAACTTTGACTCGCTTCCGCCTTCTTCCCTCTTTCGATTCGCCCACTCACCGGTCGGTACCTACGGAAAAGCATGAAAACAAAGAAATAAACAAGAAGTTGGTGTGTAAAATAAAGGATAAAAGAATAAAGTTTTTGGCGTTAATCAATCCCGTCTGAGGGATGCGCCCCCGCACTCGACTTCCATTCAGAATCGTAGTGGCGTAATGAGTGCGTATGTGGCCTATACAATGACTTGCGGTGGCCAGCCGATGTACAAGTCAGTGCTTTTATCCTCCCAGACGAGTCTGGTACCAATTCACCGACCCCGGAGGGATGGAAGGCTTGGTTGGCCTAGGCGGGCATCGATCCGGGATTCGAACCCCTGACCGTGCGTGTGATATAGTGCGCCACTTGCCACTACACCACCTCCGCCCGTGTGTAAAATAGAAAGAGGAAATAGAAGGCAAGTGTGAAGGAGAAAAAGAAAGTACCGCTTGTACACCCAATGATGCTAAGCCACAGCCAAAACATTCGTACTTAAAAGGGGCTTGAATACGAGACCAAACTCTGTGGGCGTATAGAGTGTTTTGGAGCTACCTTAAAAACTTGGATTTAAGATTCCGTGGAGCGCCATCCAGAGTCAATCAAGAGCAGCAAATGATAAAAAGCAGGGCGCTAGGTCGAGTTCCGAGGAAGAGCTCTGTGACGTACCCAAGTCCTACCACTTGGCCGGTCTCAAGATGGCAGTTAGAGTACTCCGTTTGCATGGAAATGCATCCAAGACCCCCGCTCACAAGCCTATGAAAACCTCGATGGTATACTTACAAATGAAAAAAACGCAAAATCGAAATAAGAAAGGGTGCAGAATAAAAAGGTCGAGGAAACTATCACTAAAGGACTCTCCTGAGCGCATTTGCTGCTCAATAGTCGCATAAGTCTCAGCTCGTCCACATCTGTCCAGAGGGTAGTAACTGGTTACGGAGTTCCCACGCTCGGAGAAGAGTACCAAAGCAAGAAGCACCTAAAAATGAATCGGTAGAAACAATCAGGTCCTCACGCTCATTCAAGGCCCAAGCAAGTGTCGTTAGAGTATAGGATTCTGAAGGTGTCGACACGCTCTTCCAAAAATTTCCTTTCAGGTTTGCACAGCTAAAGGGCAATCGAAGGTCTACAGGAGACCACTAGACATGCCACTATCACAGAGCCCGAGCTTATCAGTTTATTTTCCAGATTTTTATGAGTCTGTTTTAGTGGGAGGGTATGGGAGGAACGGCGACCTCACACTGCAATGGTGACTGCTCCCTACCTGCCAAATGGGATTAACATTTGCATAAAACCAGTTGTTGTTCTTTCGATGACCGATTCAGTCGACAGTAGCGATCATGATCGACCTGCTGCTTCGTGGTGACACTCAGAGAACTGAACAAAAAGCAAACTGGCGAGGGTTCTGTTTCCTCCCATTTTTCCGTGAAGGGTAGTAAGCAATCACTCTATTTGGAGGAAAAATGGACAAGCACCAGATATAATACCGTGTGCCACCTATGAGTTCTATGCGGGAGGATTCATTATGCGGGAGCATCCAAGCCGCATAGGTGAAACCAGCGGACTCAGCTTTCTTCAGCCGAGACCAGATCAAACCGAGAGTCATTGATACCACCGCCCACATTAGAGAACAGGCTACCTGTGCAAGTCAGTGACTGGGACAAGAGCAGTCAAACATGCTTAGTTGTCAGCTGGGAACTGGGTTCATTGGTAAGTCAGCAAAAAGAGGCGATGATCAGGCTTATTACTGAGTCTCCTCTCACGAACGGTTACGAACGAACGAGTAGGTTGACCTTGGTCGACGAACGTCCACAGGGTTACACTACTGCCGCGGAGTGGACTGATGGAAGCGCCTGTTCGGAGAAAATAAATAGAAAATTGAAAAAAATAAGGTTAAAGGGGATATTCAAGAGGGACACCTCATCTACTGAAGATCGAAGAGACGTAGACGACTACACCTTTTATGAAGCAAAATTGAACCTGAAAAGGATTATCGGAAGTAAACAAATGGCACGTAGAGCTGTCTGGATTTCGCTCCCATTAATCTGATCCTGTGAGGTGACCAAACAAGTGGTTTGTTAAAAAAATTGCAGTCATTTCCTAACCCAGATAACAACATCTATTGTTCGCCTACTCAAAGAACTAATCTTCAATGCATGAACAAACAATGTAGAAATGCATAATACCTCCGTCATGCAGTGATAAAGAATGTCAAATAAATGAACAGCAAGAAAATTGGTTTGAATAGGAAATGAACGAAATGACTCCTGTTGAAAAATGGTTTTCGGCATTTTCTAGAAAAGGGATAAGGTTTCACCGTACCTCGATGCCCTGCTTACCCTCCGTTTTGTGTGAGAGAACAAATTTCGTAAGGCCAGTCTAAACTCTAGGCTCCCTTTAGTAAGAATTTCTAGACTGTTTGAGTAATAGTAGAACGAATGCCAACAATTGATCCAGTAGCTGTAAAGAATTGGTACTCGGTAGAAAACGCTCCAAGTTTTTTTCGGTCGAGTTGGATATGTGGCGTATCCGGGCAAATCTGCCTCAAACAATGTCATTCCTATACCTCATGGCTTACTACTGAGGAATCTCCTCTAACGGTAGCTGCGTCACACACGTACCAAGGCACTTCGTCTAGGAACCCTGGGCCCAGCACCATATCAAATGATAGTAGGGAACCCACCGAGTCAGTTTTGAAGATGTGATGTTCTCCTGTTCACAGGCTTATCCAATATCTCCTTCCTGTACGAACTTTTTGGACTGCCCCATGTAGGAGATCATTGTAGGATCATAAAATGAAAGATCCTAGTAATAGAGTCATATTCAGATTAAAATTGAAATAAGAATATGCATACGGCTGCTTGGAGAGGGTGAAAGTTGGGATAGTGAGAAGATCACCTCACTTAAATTCCTAGACCAATACCTAGGACGGTAAAAAAATCCTGACAAAGTGCCTGCTGTGAAGTCATCAGACCTCTTCAACTGTGTGAATAATTTGCACACTTGTTTGCTTCCATTGCTCAGAAAATAATTGCCCATGATTGATAGACAGCTGCCTCTCTAAAAACGAAAGTCGCTTTCCCAGAGATCCATCAATTATTACAGTAACTGGCAATTCATTTTCTCAGAAGGTGGTCTCCTCGAAAGTTCTAACTTTTTCAGGTATATTGCTCATATAGATGAGATGCAGTAATGTCAAAAAGTTCTGCACAAGTGGTCCGAGGATGAGATTGCACTCCCAGTCTGGCCTGGACCAACATTCCATATTTACTAAAAATCCGGTTAACAGATCAGTCTGGAAGGCTGAGAGCGCTGGTCTTATCGACAGGCCCCGTAGTTCTTCGTATAGGGTAGAGAAGGATTCCAATGAAGATAAGTTTCCCAATGGATGTGGTGTGCGATGGCCCATCCCGAAACGGAATCGATCCACATCTTGAAATTTGAATCAATTTTACTCTTTTGCTCTTTACCTTACCTGCCTTTCAACTCAGTAGAGACCAATAGTTAGTTGAAAAGGTCCCTCTGTACCTCTAGAACTAGCGAGATTTAGCAAGAGCTGAAGCACTGCCAACTGAGGAGCCTCTGTCGAACTGTCGGCACCTTCTCCTTGCTTCAATTTTATGAGAGAACCAACAAAGATGAAAAGGTACTATGTCGCTAGAGCGTTTACTCCTATACTATCTTCGAGCTAATCAGGCTTCTACTCCACCTGGGTGTAGTCATGCGAAAGTAATTGGGGAATGAATACTTATAAGAAACCAAACACCATGAAACTGATCATATTAACAAGCAAGGACCGTGGCATTTACTCAGAGACGGAAACACTCGAACTCACGACTTAGCATGAGAGCTGTGCTTGTAGAATTAATCGTGCAATGTTTCAGTCACGTTTTGGAAATATAATGTGAACAAATTGGGTAGTTTCATTGCCCAAGGTTGGTAAAACAAGTCGGTAACACCCTTGATTTCGTATCCAGATCATCCAGTGCTTTTAGAGGCTCTCTTTCAGATGCCACTGCTTCCGAGAAACAACTAGTCAATGGACAGAGTTCTTTTTTCCCCACTTTCTCCACTCAGGTATGTCCTGCACCGGATTACCGATTGAAGAGGGAGGGTGGTGGAACCAGATTTAATTTAGAAGTATTCCTTTAAGGCCTTATCTACTCCAAATAATGACAAGGAGTTAAGGGAATTAAAATACTACAGTAAGCCATTCAAAATCGAAAAACTCATCGTCAATGCTTCATTGTCTTATGGAGAGCTCATGGAGCAAAGATGAACGGAGAAATCGCCGCATGGGTGTTATCGCCCGAAATATCTTCCGGTTAATTTGATCCTCAGCTCGTCTCCCGCATATTCACACGAGTGTAATTACTTTCCTGGCACTTCTAAGGGATGAAACACCAACTAATTCATAAACTGAACAAACGGCTCTTTAGATATCCTCCGATTCCAAGACGAAGAAGGGACACAAACGATGCGCCTAACAGAATTGGTTCCACGGGGGATCACATCACTAGGGTCACACTAGGCCTAAGAGTGAGGCAGTTCAGAAGGAGAAAACGCGATAATGCGCTTTCTCTGTACGTTTAGTTGTACTGTAGCTCTAAAACTTCAAAGGCCAAATGAAGTATGGCTCTCGTCCAAAAATCAAAATATCGAGGGAAGAGCAAAATTGCTCTCATTTCCATGAAATAACCTACACACTTGAATGGTATTGAAACTATGTGAAATCTTAAGTGTGGGGCCCTTAAATGTCCGTGATTCTGTTACGGGTGCCTTCCATGTTCTCAGAGATATTCAAAGTTATCCAACAATCATATGTAATACTAGCTGTACAGGCTGGGAACCTGAGAGGTTGGATTTCAGCGGCTGTTCTAGGAAGGACCTCTGCTGTAGGTGATACAAGTGAATTTCTGCGACAAAGTAAATAATACGACTGCTACTGTTGTAGTATGCTGTCGGAATGGTCAATTCAGAAGAGCAACACAACTAGTTCTAATCGCTGTAGCACCAGCCTCTTGTTCATTACTGGACCTCTACTCAGACAGGGACGAGAGAGTTACCCTCCGAGGCAGCATAATATATTTTAAAGTGCATGAAGATCTAGCTGCCGAAGGGCTCGGTATTCCGAGAGAACCCGGAGTCGTTCCAAAGGGACCACTCAGCCTACGGTATCTGGCAGGCTCGTGCTTCATTCCATTGCTTGAGGTTGCAAGGACGACTGGCGAAAAACGGGTCTCTCTTAGAAAAAAAGTGCTGTTCCTTCTGCATCACCCTCTAATAGAGATAGGGCAGACCAAATGTAAACTTCGAACGAACGATTTCTAAATCCTTCCCTTGTGCGCCTTCTAGAAAGCGATGACAGTGGGTCTATTACTGTAGGTAAGTGCCTACTGAGAGCTCGCTAATTAAAGTCCGTCTAGAGCAGAGCTCAAGTTTTTTATCCATTTTGAGCTAATTAGATGATGCGAAATTTGTCTGGCCTGAACAGTGAGTTCTTCGCCTAACAGTAAATTCATTTCCAAGCTTTTTGGCACTTCTCACGTCCTCGGATCTATCTCAGACTACCAGAGAGATACTCCTTGATGGATTTGATCTGAATTTTTATAAACCGCCTTCGAGACGTCCATAGCACGAGTTATTTCGCCAAGCATCACACTTGGCATGAACTTCATCGGAAATTTTCCTTTAAAGAATCTTTGATGCCATGGAAGCGATTACTTCGAGACAGTGTCCGATCTTTGTCAACTATAAAAAGGAGACGGACAGAGCGTATGCTAACTATTGTCTGGTTGCGTAGAAAGGATTTTACTTCAATGAATTGCGGTCAATTCGAACATCCCAAGGTGAGGGACGGGTTTGAATAAAGGAACAAGTTCTTCTGATGACGAACATGAAAGCTTCAGGGTGCACCATTTGGAGTGACTTCTATAAGGAACCGTAATGGTATTTGAATGCGTGTTCGGCCTATACAATACCTAGCGGACGCCAATTGACCCTCAGAGACCGAGGCCTGGATCCCTGGACTATTTCGCACTATCCCATCCCTATCTCAACATGAGATTGGTACACCAAATAATTCACTAGAACCTTACCCTAGGCAGTTCGTGATGATCCTAGGTCAGACCTTGAGAATCCGGGAATCAAACCAAGACCATGCACATATCATCGTGCATTACGCCACTACACCACATCTGACCTTACACGTAAATATAGTTTTTGTTAACTATTTAAGTGAGCTCGAGTATCTGAGGAGAAGAAGGAAAATTTCACTACCATGAAAAATTTGTACAGTAATTGCAGGCAGCTTACTAGGTTATATAGCGCTGCGAGAACAAAAACTTTTAATCCCCTGCTGTTCTTTGATTTCGCTCATCACTCATGGCATCAGAGGACACTTTCACTTCATCATGATTATTTCCGGGAATTACAGAGTTCTCGACTGAAAATACACGGGGAACTAAGCCGTGCACAGAGGAACAAAGGGAATTTCGCAATGATCTCTGCAAGACGTCTGATGAGGACAACTTTTGTGTCTGGTAACTCAGGGATCGCTCAGACAATTGAGCAGCGAAACTACGTCAACTAGACCTCTGACGCACCATGTACTTCCTTTCATGCCAGTCCTGTGACATTTAAAGGGGATCAGAGTGCATGCATTGATATTTATGGTTCATTTCAGCAAACAACACACTTGACATAACTTGAAATGTACAGGGTGGCTACAAAGTATGGTCCGGCAAATCACACGTCGCTTGCTAACCTGTAAATCCCCGTTTCAGCTGTGCCATATATGCTCTGGATAAAGCGTGTCAGTCATGCCCTATACCCAAATTATTGTGAGAGTCGGTAAAAGTACCTAATGCGACCATCTCCTCACCGTGCTACAATCGCACATCTCGTGGACGAAGGATGTTCTGCTGCGGAAATCGCGAGAAGGCTGCACATTAACGACAGAACGGTCAGAAGAATTGTGGCCCAGTACAGGGAGCGTGGACACCATCTACCACTTCCAAAATCAGGGCGTCCAAGAACTGTCAATGTTCCTCGGATTCGGAAGGTGATCAAGAAGAGGATCTCCCGCAACGATGAGTTCAGCATAAACAAAATTGCCTCGGATTTGCAAGAAGTGTTCAAAACATTGTGAAATGTGAGCTGAATTTTCACAGTTACCGCTTCTTTCGAGGCCAGATGCTCAGCGAAGCAGCAAAGAAAAACAGACTGAAAAAATGCCTGAAACTTCTGGCAGCAGTTCGTGCAGGCCGCCTCTCGGACATCGTGTGGGCAGACGAGAAAATTTTCACGGTCGAGGTCGCGCACAACAGCCAAAACCAGCGGCAGTTGCTACCTCGGGCAGAGAAAAAATCCAGAAAATGACGAGTGAAAACCAGGAGCCTGTTCCCGAAGTCGGTGATGTATGGGCCGGAATAACTTCAGAAGAAAAACACCTCTCGTTTTTGTTGATAAAAACATCAAAATCAACTCCGAAACTTACCAGAATGTTATTTTGAGGGACACTTTGTTGCCATGGGCTCGAAATCATTTCGTTGAACGGAACTTTATCTTGCAGCTGGACTGGGTACCAGCACATGGGTCGAAATCCACGATTTCCTTCTGCCGACATCATTTTTCTGGATTATGGGACAAAGACATGTGGCCATCTAACTCCCCAGACCTCAATCCAATGAACTACTTCGTTTGGAGCTATCTGCAGTAGAAAGTGTCTTCTTCACCCCACCGCAGTTTGGACAGTCTGAAAGCAGCTCTTCAGATGGAATGGCACAAAATTGATGTCGACTACTTGCGGCCCACCGTGCGCGCCTTTACGAAGAGATTGGATGCTTGTATTCTGGCCAAAGGCTATCATTTCGAACAATACCTCGAATGAATGTTCCTTTATCTTAGTCGTACCATTTAATGAAAACTCTTGAAGAAATGTGTGATATTTATTTTTTTACATGCGAATAAATACCGGACCATACTTTGTAGCCACCCTGTAGTTCACAGTTATCGGGGACTGTTGGTATGCTGTAGAAATTTTCGGCCACACACTCAACTCGAAACCGTGCCGGTTACTTTGTCTACCCTATACACTACCGGTGCCCCACGTTTCGTGCCGGAGCTTTTTCGATGGTCCTTTAATTTGCGGTCGATGCCGTTCATTATTATTGGGCCAATCGACAGGTTAGTCGAACTTAGCTGTGGAGCCGCTGTCGTCAAAAAAAAAGCAAAGCGGAAGTTGGTACCACATACCATACTATACTATATTATACTATACTATACTATACTATACTATACTATAAAGGATAAGGTTTTTGGCGTTAATCAATCCCGTCTGAGGGATGCGCCTCCGCACCGACTTCTATTCAGAATCGTAGTGGGGTAATGAGTGTGTATGTGGCCTGTACAGTTACTTGCGGTGGCTAGCCGACGTGCAAGTCAGTGCTCTTATCCTCCCAGACGAGTCTGGTACCAATTTACCGACCCCGGAGGGATGGAAGGCTTGGTTGGCCTAGGCGAGCATCGATCTGGGATTCGAACCCCTGACCGTGCGTGTGATATAGTGCGCCACTTGCCACTACACCACCTTTGCCCACACTATTCTATACTATACTATACCATGGTATGAACAGAATTTGATTAAATGAACGGCATGATTACGAGGTGGCGTCCAACTTCGCTTTGGTTTTCTGCATGCCTTTGAAAAAACTCCTAATCAACCTTTTCAGTTCAGGGATTCTCAATAAAGGGCTTCTTCGCGAAACGGGATCATGAGAACTTTGCTGGCTTAGAATTATTCAAACGTTGATCACTTCTACTTGCTAATTAGCAATGTTGCCATGCATGTAGGCGTTCCTAATCCGATAACCTCAAAACGTTACCGTATCCGTAGATGATAAAATGATGTTTGAATAATGACATCCGCAAAACACATTCTTTGTCTTTGTTCGAGAGCCGTGAAAAATGTCATTCCGAGGTGGGCCGTCTGTGGGGACATGATTCAAGGAAAAGCTAAAGAAGACCCAGAAACGTGATCTGGTAACCCGTTTCGTTAATCTCTAATCATGTGATGGCTTAGAGACTCAAGTAATCAGGGATCATCTGAAATTCTTAGAGCGCTTTGACCCTACTGAACTGCAAACGCTGCGGTTAGTTGAGGAGAGGAGAAGGAGTGGGATGAAGAGTCTTCAGAATAGCGTCTTAAACTTGGGAAATAAATGAAGGCGATCCCATTAGCTCGAATCAATCCAAAAAATAGAAAAAGACACAAATAAACGAAAGAAACCGATTTTTATGAAACATTGTTGACAAACAACTCATATCAGTATACCATTCCTAATCCACAGCGAACCTTTCACTGATCTTCTGGGCGATCGGATCAGAAATAAGTAAAATGCACCTCCTTATTCACATTCACCTGTTCTTTTTGTAACTTATTGAGTTGAGAAGTATGCACGCATAGGCATATTGTGAACAATCCCAGACGTTTTCTAGCTTTTCTCGACCAGCACAGCTGTGTAGCTGTGAAGGTGCCCTCCAACCTGAATGGTCAGTAGACCGAATCCCGCCCCGCCAACAAAAAGAAGCTATTCGTCGCGTACTGCTATGAAATCTGTCCGGAAAAAATAAGAACGTTCTGTTGAGTACGATTTTAGAACCTTCCAGAATTTTAAGCTCTCGAAGTTCTCACCTCTTTCCCTCTGTTTTCTTTGCGTGCAACATGACGGACAATACCCAGAAATCGAAATCTCCAATCGATAACCTACTATTCTGCACAATTGGAAGATGTTCGGTGAGATTATCAAAACACATGAAAGCTATTGGTAGAGGCCAGAAGAACTATGGGCCATATGACACACGGATAGACAGACAAACAGGCAGACAGGCATCAGACAGACAGACAAACAGATAGGCGGACAGACAGGCTTACGGACAGATAGACCGTTGGGCACTCAATTTGGGATAAATGACTACGGATGATGGTGTCGGCAAAAGTGAGCCAGTCTCAAAAAAAACATATAAGCCCTGCTTACGTAGCAACTCAATCAGGTCGTATAACCGGCTAAGCGAAGCTGAACCGATGACATCATAATAGTTACAGCTAAACGACGATAAGTGATAATTGATGCTTAAATAGATTGGGAGCAGAGATTGCATGATCTTATGTACCACGAGCCGGATGTCTAGCCATTAACTAAGTCCTTTGAGCCACTGCCACTGGCTACATCTACTTTGGAGATATTCGTGGCAGTACTGCAGATAGTTGAGGTGAAAGTGTAGATTGGGGCAAGAATGTGGAACAATGACTTTCCAAAATGAAAACGGGGCTTTCGAATTCTAACCTGCTGCTTCAGAATCGATAGAGTACGCAATAAAGCGAGTAGTTTTGTGGTTTTTAAGGCAATTTCAACTTGTTGAGTAGAAGTTTTCCCGAGCGGACAAAAACTCTTCCGTTGCCGCCTTCAGACGACCTTACAGCGACAGCGGAAATTCTATGGCAACAAGTGCAAGTCACAAAATGCCAACATCACCGTTTTGAAAGACATTTTCCAAAAGGTCTGCGTAGTTCCAGTGACGGCAGCTCAGCTGATATGTGACGGCAGATTTGGTGAATTTTTTCTCTGCAAACTTAAAAATTCTCTGAGTCTCATTTTATTTTCTTTATATATTTGCTTGTTCAGATGATGCAGGTTTATGTAGGTACTCCTAGGAAACAACGACCCAAATAACTGCCATTATTCGCCTTATAACAAATGGAACAAATCTTGGAGCAAAGAAGAACGTGAAATAGATGAACAATAAGGTCTGTTACCCAGTTGTAGGGATTTCGCCATTAAATTGCATAGGCACGTCCAGGGTGAATGTCTGGATGTTCAGGGTAAGGGACCTCCAACGATGGAACATGTAAGGGAAGGCTTAACTCTGGTCTACGGTCACTTCGGAAGTTTAGGTTCTCATCTGATGCATATTCATATGTTATGAAGCCTTCAACACATCAATTCATTTCATCCTTGTGATGCCCCACTTATTTACTTTTTTTAGAATCGAAGGAATCATTTGCATGTCTACGTCCCCTATACAAAACCAAAAACCTAAGCGTTGCCGTAACCAGCTGATGTACTTTATCCTCCCAAACAAATCTGATGCAAAGTTACCAAGTACCACCTAAAAGAAAGGAAGTTTCGGCTGGCCTAGCGATCATAGCGATTTGGGATTCCCATGGTTGTGTAATAGTAGTATCACTTATCTGCACACACCCTTCGCTCTGACCTATAGCTCTTGTCACTAATAGGATTTCCGTGCTCTCTCTCTCTCTCTCTTGACTATCCCCACTGCTCCAGAAGAGAACCATTTCTTTGGCTAAGATTTAGGTAACTGGGGCTCAACAAAGAATACATAACTCAAAGCCACGACCTATTCCTGTCATACCTGCCATTTGTAGCGAGTTATAGATTCGGCTTCCTTTCAATGTAGCAATTTCTCTTCCACCGTCGAGAAATCTTGAAGAATATGATTTTCAATGGCTCAGGTAAGGAAGATGGTAGCTGGAAAATATTTAACATTTGAGGTGACTGCGAATTGGAAAAGTAATTGATACTCATTGAAATCCATGAAGGTATAAAAATTGAATGAAGGCTATCTATCTTGCAGGATGAAATGCAAACGAACAAATGAGGACATGAAATTCAAATGAGGTTTTCTTCAGACCAACATACGTCTTCTGCATAAATAACAGAAAGAAAGACTGGTAAAATTTTCGCTGACCTACCGAATTCACCACAGCGATTTAAAGGCACAGTTCACGATGAAAATGGTGTCTGACAAGGGAAGGATACTTGGTCGCAGTGGCCATTCAAGATGAGATGTATATATGCCTACTAGTCTACCACACTAGCCGCTAAGCCACCATTGCGCAGTACTGGGTTTGCTCGACTAGGTGATCCGTTTGGTACAGTGCTATAACACAAGGGAAGCATCGGTCCCGTAACCCCGTAACTTTGTTCCCAGAATCGTTTCGCAGATTTGGAACACAGATTTGAAATCAGCGTTCGAAACCACCTACGGGAGTAGTCATCTCATCTTAAATGGCCCCTGTGACCAAGTATCCTTCCCTTGTGGGATCTCCTTATGGTACGAATTCGAGGCTTCCCCTTATACTGTACTCGCCGCTATAAGGTCGAAAAACGTACTGGATAGGGCACAATAAGGCGCCAAAGACTTGTATCCCATACCCATAGTGAATGCCACACCCATAGTGGACGAGTTTCTACGACTTTGCAGAGGCTGCACTATCTCAATGGACACAAGTGTAGGAAGTTCAAACAACGTGTCGTATACAGCCGCCAATAATTTTGTATACTCACTGACACTGAATGATGTTCCCGTAAAGAAAAGGAGCTACATTCATAAAAACATTTGGTGATAGTGTTATTATGACTCGGCAACATTTGTAAGGAACATTCAAGGCTTTGGATGCCTACCAGTTAAACCTTCAGTGGGTCATTATTTTTGAGATGAACAGCGACAGATCGAGACTTCTAATCAAAGGCATAGGCATCGGTGCATTTTGAATATCGTTTGCATGCCCTTTCGCTCCTTTATCGAATTTGGGGCTCCGAAAGATATCATTTGTCTCAAAGAAGAAGCGTGCTCTTTGCCTATAATTACAACTCTATGATAAGAAGGAGGGAAGCCTAGCTAACGATGGGCGACCAGACTACTGCTTCAGGAATGTAGGAAGAGTATTTGCGAAAGCGACAGAAGTTTAAGCGACTTGATCCACCACTCATGAGAAAACACAATCTGTTTCATCAGAGTGCTCTAGCAGCGTGGGTGTCACAGCGAAAGTATCCACAAAGAGAACAGCTGAGTCTTCAGCGCTGAACAAGTCCGCACTGCTCTCTCAGTTTGCAAAGAAGCTTCTGCCTCGCATTTTTAGGGATTGTTTCCCATACAGGAAGAGATGGCGACACTCTAGACTTCTAAAGCCCTTTTGGCTTGAACGACATGCTTGGTTTACTGTATCAACGTTTGCTTGACAGGCAATAGAGAAGAGTCGATTGAGTCTGAATATGGGAATACAGCCTCGGCTGTGCAGAGAAGCTGCTCGTTTAGTGGTTGAACTGCTCTGTTCGTGTGTAATCGCTAAACTTTCACCCTCTGTAGGTCTGGACCTCCTTCTCCCTGGGCTCTCGAAAAAGAATAACGGGGAATTTGATTGGCAGTGATTGAGAAGAATAACCTTGTAAATCGCATAGAATAGACAGCCCTGCACTTCTTCGGAGATCCCTCAACTGCAAAGAATTCAGACGCGTGAGCAGTTTTTTGTAAGATCTGGGCTTGATCGATTCAATTTCGATCGATAGGATCAAGGCAAAGTACATAGTGGTTGAGAAGCTTCCAGGCATCCATACATATTTGTCTTCATCATCGTCGCCTGATTAAACTCAGCCATAGCTAACTATAAATAGTGCCCACTTACAAGCTACCACCAGTAGCTCATCGGCTTTGAATATGTTCTTCTACTTCATCTGTGCTCTTCTACTGCTCGACGCCTTCACAGCTGAGGCACAAGTCAAGGGAGTCAGTCTTGAAATCATTCTTATACATATGTTACTTCGGTAACTGGAGCACTATAAGTGTAGATGTTTGTCTCACTTTAGTAGAATTACAAGCAAACCACTTACATACAGCATCCTATAAGCTTGCTGTAATTTTGAATGGACTGCGTCATGTTTCCTTTCAGGAGTGCAAGGACAGGGCAGTTGGTACTCGATCGGGTCCGAGGTTCTGCGAATACATGGCAACATCGAAGACCCCAGATGGTGAGACCCTCTGCAAAGCCAAGGGTTACACTGAGTACGCTAAAGAGTACTGTGCAAAATCGTGTAATCTCTGTGAGTGATAGCGTGACAGGAAATAAAATTTGAAAATTTCTTTTAAACGCAAAACAGCTTGTACCGCACATTCGACTCAGAACATGGTCATATGTTCTTTCAAACACTCACCTAGGACCTGTTTCTCAGATGAAGCATGGTTTACCTGTTATTTTACGCCGACAAGCTTTGAAGGCTCAGTTCGCGATAAAAATTGTTTCTGAGATTTCCCTTTTGTATGAACTCGAATCTCTCCCTTATACCATACACGCCGTTATATGGCCGTAAGAGGCCCTGGGTAGGACACAATATGGGGCCGGATATTTATTTATGTGTATCGTGTGAATGCCACACCTATAGTGGATGAGTTTCAATGGCTTTGTAGAGGCTGCACTATCTCAAGAGAATCCTATGTAGGATCTTCAAACGAATTCTCATAGCCCAATGCAGACAGGCAGTTTTGTACAATTTCGGCCAGATGTAGTCAACCCTTTGCGTAATGGGAGCAGGTTAAATCTCTTCCAAACACCCCCTTCATGCCATTACCATCACGGTGACCTCGTACAACCTCCATCCCCACTACTTTTGAAAACTCATGAAGAAGGCGGATTTTATCGCTTGCTTCGCTACCGATGTACTCCTCCATATAAACACTTTCGCTTTTAAACCTTGAAAGGATACCTCGAATTCATCGTGAATTGTGCCTTCAAGGAAGAAGTCGCGGGACATCGGAACGAGTGGAAAGAACAGTGCAAAGGATGGGCTGCTTCTGATTCTGCTGCTGCTTTAGTGTAGAATGATTATTTCTAACTGATATATTTTACTATGAACAAGACTGCAGTGATGTATTGGCAAGAGTCACGCTATCACACCGCATTGTCGCGGTTTCGGACCCAGATCGTTATCCCCATAGGTCAACCAAAGACCCCATTTTTTCCGAGATCGGTTAATTGGTACCCAATTCGCCACCGCCTTTGTAGGGTCACATACGCATCCAATAACAAACTACTACTCCGAATGAAAGTCGAATAAGGTGCGCATCCCAAAACGATCGCCAAAAGAGTATACTCCATATATCTGCGTACTTGTCTATCCACGCCATCGCATTCGACTTCCAATTGTAATGGGCTTGTGATGGCCAGTCTAGTCATCCTGTCGGACGAACTTGGCACCAATTAACGGACGTAGTGGTATTGAAAACTAGTGGGTCGGCCAAAAGAGTATCGGGGTTTGAACCCTGGACCATGCGCTTGTATAATAATAGTGCGCCATTTACCACTTTGTTAACCTTGCGAGTAATCTGTGAAGACCAAAATATTCATTTTGCGGCTCAAATGAATACTCTCCATTTCTTAAGAGTGTTGAGGAAGGCACAAGAAAGAATCAAACAGAGTGCTTGGATGCCAAAGCAAATAAATGGATTCATGGGTGGGACTTCCTTTTTGATGGGTTGTTTTCTCTATTACGTAAGAACGGGACCTCTGGCGAAATCCTCATGTCCGATTTGAAATTCAATAAGGGTAGTTCCGAGGCCTGCCAGCCATATAATCTGCCACAAAAAGTGAATTCGTCAGGTACCGAGTATGAGAGGGCTCCACCTGAAAGCACACAGCTAGCAGCCCAGAATCACTGCGGAACCCTAACTTTGACGATAAGAAGAGAAGTTGGTGGAAAGCTATACATACTAGAAGAAGCTTGCCACAAGACATGATATGGAGATGCATGTTCATGGCGGAAGTGTTGGGAAGGAAATGGGATGCTGAAGGAAAGAAAGAAATACTGAATTTTCAGAATTTGAATTCATTGAAAGGGTCTAACAAAAACGCATATGATGAGGGCAAAGCTTTCAAATATGTTTGACTTTTTGTATGTTAGATTGTTTTACAAGTTATCCGGCTGCTGGTTCACGGTTCGACGCAGTTCCCTTATGAATAAACCCACAAACTATGAAGGATTGAGCAGGTTAAGCAACTTTCTTGAAGGCACAGTTCACGTTGATCTTGAAGTAGCCCTTTTTATTCGAGAAGTGGAATTGTAGGTTGCGTATAGTCCATCGGTAGTGAAGAAAGCAAGAAAATCCGCCAATTTCGAGAAAAATAAGGCTTCTAGAAAAGAGGAAAATAAGGGTTGGACGAGATTACCACGACGGAAATAACATGGAAGGGGTATTCGGACGAGAATGCAGTTGTTGCAATTGCAAAGAGCTGACTACAACAAGCCAGAACTGTACAGAACTACCATTTGCTGTTGCTGTGGGTCATGACAAGTTGCTGGGGCCTCCTACATGGGTACACCTTGTGAATGGTGGAGCCTCTGTAATGCCGGTTAAACTCGTCCGACGATACATACGATAAAATTTTTGAGCCTTCATAACGCCCTAGGCAGTCCATTTTTCGACCTGATAGCTCCAGATATGGTATATGAGGGGGCCTTAAATTCATCCTATGGGGTAATTTCGGAAACCTTTTTTGAACTGTGCTTTTGAATTAATACTTTTGACAAAAAGCCTAGCATACTTCTTCTATTGAATTGGGGCTCCTGGAATTTGATTGTGATTCCTGTCTTTCGAATCCAGACAGGTTACACCGCATCATGCACCAAGCTGATCTGGTGACCCCAATTTTTTTGCAAAAATCAGATTAAATTTCTCTTTACGTTCTCCAAAAATCGATAATTTCCTGGTACACAGGGCATTGTTGCTACCACTGGATTTAGCCAATCTTGCTGGATCTGGGTAGAAAGTTTTTTCGGAAGACTAGATGAATCAGTAGTTATCTTACGCCTATATGTTTCCCTCATAAATTTTAGTTCCCTCTTCTCTCGAAGAGAATGGAAAAAAATCCCAGTCAACTTCCTCCCCCAGACAGCTGGGTCTTACGTTCCGGAACTTTACTAGTGAACTCTGTACTTAACCTGAACCTTCTGGTAGCCTGCTCGGACAACCCCTTCACCGTCGATTTTGGAAATTCTTTGATCCATCATGGTTCGTGAAACGAAAGTTCATGATTCGAAAGAGATGGCTAACGACGGTGCCCGAGGGTTTCACTCAACCCTATGATGACCTACATGTAATCAAGCCATCAATAAGTAGCAGTCAATCTCTGAGAACGGCCAGAGATTTCCCAAACAAGCCTTCACATTGTCTTTTAAGGTCTTTTTGTTCGTTTTATTTCTGTCTGGCAAGGTTCTGTTTACGCTTCATACTCCTCCCTTGTCAGCCAATCAAGTAAATGAAACAATTTTTTCGGGATTCTTCCATCAACATCTACGGTTGTTTTGGTTGAATTTCCCAAAGGGCCTATCATTCACTTGCTTACTCCAAGCGTTTGTGACCTTCGATTGTTCCACAGACACTATCAATGCACAGAACTTTTTATTAGTTACTTTTGCAGTTTTTTTATTTTACCTCTGTTAGCTCGTGCGGAAAATACTTCCCAAAAATTCCTAGAAAGTCTGGATTTGTAAAAGAATTTTCCGGAAGTTTCAATTATAATAGAATAAATGAACACTAGTCACTTGTATGCTCATAACATACCAGAAAATTCCTTGTTATCGCAGTCAACTGCCCGTGTCGAGGTTCGCCTTCAACTTTGTCCTTTCGGGCTGTGAGGCATTGGAACCAGGTACGCACAAAATCGTTCAGAAAGAGCCTCAGGGCCACGGTTTAATACAGCTTTCGACTGGCGTCATCGGCGGGAAGGCCGGATTCGGATTTGTGAGAAGTGGGCGTTGAATATGGGTGGACAATTCGGTTATTGTTTGATTGAATAAGGAAGAAAGAGGTAGGGATATGCTGTGCGTATAAGGTATGGCAATGTCCTTACATAGAATGCCCTTGGAAGCTCCCAGCAAATTCGGGAGAAATCTGGGCTGCGAAGAGATTTCCGGCGAACTTCGCTAGCTGACATTATTCGCATTGATTATACTTATAACTCTAAATTACAGTTCAGATTTTCACGCCAACAATCTTTTCGTCGTTCAGATGCTCCACGTACTCAATGACAGACTATCACACTTTAGTATATAAAATTCTTCGGTACATGTCATCATCTTGTTTCCATTGGGCTTGTTTACCACACTCGTTTACCGGTCCAAACCCCGTGTTGTGAAATCGTTTTCCTCTTACTCAGTGCTATGTAGGTACATGGCATTCACCTCAATGGCAGCCTATCATCCTAGTCGTCGTTGGTGCATATGCATCTGGTCCGGAAATACCCAGACCGGATGCTGGGTTACTGCTTGAAAAACTAGCAATTTTCAGAAAATCTCGAGCAATCACCTTTTCTCAGAAGCTTTCAGAAATGTAATAACTTTCTTGTTACCACCATGAGATCCCCTTGAGATTCGCACCTGCCGTCTTCAGCTCTGAGATATACAGTAGCGCTCAAAAGTATTCGGCCAAATGCTTCTTCACTCGTACTTTTCAATCATAACTCCTTTACTACTGGATCTAATCAAGCGGAATTTCAATATGTGTAGCATTGGTGTGGTGTGAATATTTAGCACTATTGACCTGCAATCTGATCATGTTCCAGATATTCAAAAGGGCTTGAACAAAAAATCAACGGGAAATACGAATGGTGGTCCTTCCAGGAGTCCTTTCCTTTGTGCCATGTTTTAAGTGTACGAGCACTAATGTCGAACCCACAAGAGAAGAAGAACGTGCATAAGGTCGGAATAACTGCAGACGTTACAAACTTGCTCTCAGCATAGTTTACAAACGCCTCCCCATTAGTATGTGGATATGGCTGTTTTGCAGTCAAGTCGTGTTGGACAGTGTAAAATATGCTTCAGCTAAACATATCAAAATTTCATGTAATTTGCTCATCTGGGAAAAAAGTTACGGCAAGTTAAAGTTGGCCGAATACTTTTGAGCGCTACTGTAGTTCCACGAAATCCTGTTGTTCCTCGAACTACCTATATAAATAATGTATTTATACCTACATCTAGTCCCTATCGTCTTATCGCGAGCTCAGAATAACAGGTTTTACCGACTGGTCGCTGTTTCCTGTGATTATCCCAGGGGTTCAGGACTCGAACAAGTCTGTTCTAAAAGATTCTAAATCGCCCATGCTCTGATGGTCTCATGACATTGCTTCGAGCAGCATTCACTCATACTCTCGCCGAGTGAACTGGTTTTCAGTCCTTACTAAAATAAACCTACACTAGGGTACGGAAATGTTAGCCGTCAATCTCGCATTAGTCCTAAATACAGAGCAATTCAAAACTGGAGGATGCGCCCCGCACTCGATATCCATTCAATATCGTGGTGGCGCTTTGAATGCATAGGTGGCCTGCACTGACTTGTGGTGGTAAACCGATGTCCAAACCAATAGTTTTATATTCCCCTGCGGGTCTAGACCAACCGAATCCGAATACGGGAGGATGGAAAGCTTTGTTGATTTGGGCTACTATCGATCCAGGTTCTATACCCGGGTCATGCGTGTTAGAGTGGGTCGCCAGTTACTGTTATACCACCCCAGTTTTTTCGGAAAGTACATATTTATTCTAAGTATAAAGAGTACGCGGAAACTGTTTTCCAAGGTAGTTACTGACTTACCCTATAAAAGTACATTTGTCATCAGTCGCAGGTGTTCGGTGTTATTCTGGGTAACAAATAGGTACGGCTTCATCTTTTGAATCCTGCTGTCGAGCTTAGTCATCCAACTGCTAATCTGGGTGATGTGTTCGCAAATGGATTAGTCCTTTTGTCGCGTATTTGTTCCAGTTCCTCTATGTACGTTGATATTTACTACAGAATTGATACTAGATTACCACCCTGTATTCATTGTCGCTACTCAATAGTAACTTCCCAAATTAATAACTATTGACAGCTTCCAAAATTTTTTATAGCTTTTGATTTAATAGTTTTTTTCTTGCTAGCTGCTACTATTACTGGCAACAGTCAATCTGACTACTTACTTCTGACTAGCTACTATGATGGTACCTTGTGTACCTCCTGAGCTACCGCCTACTTATCACTTTTCGCTGCTTGGAATATCTTATAGCCCGTCATAGTCCTTCTCCGAAAAGCAAGTGATCGATATGCATTCCGCTTGGCCATTTCGATAAATTTTATGTATACTGTAACCTTTTTTGTGCGGAGTTGGTATAGTGGCATGTGGCGCGCTTCACACACATGGTCTGGGGATCGAAACCCGGATCGGTGCACGCCTACGCTAGCAGAGACTTTCCATCCTTTCAGAGTCGGCTAGTTGGTATCAGTACTGTATGGGATGATGTAGTAGCACAGACTTGTACATCAGCTGACCCTACGACATTTCAATGTATTCGTTGAAATTTCTTACAATCGGCATAAATTTGCAGTGCACCTAGGACCCAGGACTTCCACTCTCACTCGATTTGATTCGATCTAAAAAGACGTATTTGGCCAGTGGAATGGCCAGCCGAAGGCCAGCCAAAGTAAAATCGTCACCAGCAGAATGCTTTGCGATTCTTTTTTTGACTCTTCTGAATCACTTGTTCCATGAAGCAGGTAGACAATTATGTTGTTTTTCATTTCACCCCATTCATTTCCTATCGGAATCGACCATAAACGTTCCTGAATCATTTCCACCCCTCCCTATTCCAGCTTTACCTTCTGAAGCCTTACGATCTTCAGATCTACAGAGAATGCGGCTGGAATGCTTGCCGTTGATTACTTTCTCCTTAATATGCCACATGCAGATTTGGGATTTCATTAGAATGAGTACGGGGTGCCAAGGGTGAACCTTTCCCCCATCCCGACCAATGTTGATTTCCTTTTCAGGAAAAGATGCCATCCACCGGACAAAGGGGTGGGGGATGGAAGCCGTAATGGTCAGAAGTTCGACAAAGTGATATTAGGTCTAGGATTACCTAAACTCCATCGCGTCCAAACTAAAATAAGGGTTTGGGCACGAATGACTTCGAGCTCCTCTGGTACTCCCCTGAAGACGGCCAGGTTAATCAGCAAAGACAGCAGAAATATTTGTCTAATTTTGCATGATAGAAGCCATATCGATTCACTCATACTAAACCTTATCGTAAACCTTCTACGCGAGACCTGGCAGCCTGAGTCATCCCTTCCAAGAATCAAATCCAATGACATGTAACTCGAATTGGAAGTCTGATTATATCAAGTATTTGAATATTTAATCTGTATGGAAAGTGCATAGCAACAGTGACTTTTCTACTCCATTCACTACATCATGTATCTGCCTAAACTTGTTGTTAACTTATCTGAATTTGGGATATCTAAGAAAATTCAACTAATGAAGGCAAAGCATTCAGTTGAATAAAATATTCGTCGCTAGTTTGGCAGTTTGCCAAGTTGGGTATCGAGGGCAGGGTTAAGCAAGAGTGAAGAACAACTGGTTGCCTGCTTGTAGATGATTTAAAGCGACCCGGGCGAACTAGAGCTAGGAACCAAGAGAAATTACTCAGTGTCTGATTCCGTCAGGGAATAGGAAGTAAAAGCACTCAAGAGCTCAGTGCACTCTGCAAAAAAAAACCGGCTCCGCTAATCATATGGATGCAACCAGCCAAAGCTACATTCATATTTGATAAACTACTATTACTTTGATTAAAAGTCTTGCGTCAGACGGGCGTGGAGGATTTCCAGACTTCTCTTCATCCCTGTTGACGCTTTTCGCTGGGAGATGTGGGCCCGGTTGGTAGGATTCATCTGAAGAACCTTGCCCACTGCATTTGTAATTTTTTGACTGATTTACAGCTATTTTTTGAGCCATAAATCTTTCGCCCTTCTCACTTCGTCTACTGGTCAATGCTGATCTCCTTGATTGCCTATTTCAGATGAGCGGGGTTTTAACAAATAGATTGGATGGTCTTCCGAACAAGATGACCAATTATCCTAAAATTTTTATTTTGCTCGATTTTTCGGTGGTTAAATACTATACTTTACTATATTACAAGATCATTCATACAACATTGATCCATGTTTTCCAGTAGCACCGAGGAAAAACATTCATAGCTGTGAATGAAATGATTTTGTTATCGAGTTCATGAGAATAAAAAGTAAATGTTGAGCGCTTCTATTGAATCCCTTCCCAGATAGACCTCGCAAGCATAATTATCTCGGCTTTTTCTGATTTTGATGGTTCGCCGAAGCTCTGGAGCGATTTCAGACACACGTTATTTTTTCGAAGCGCTGAAGCGCTCCTCTTGCATGGCCTGTGGGCAGGGGCTTGGGAGAGCCTGGTGGAAAGGGAAGCCCTGAAAAACTCTTCCAGTCCTCCAGTTCTTATCGATTCATTATAAGATCCTTTCCCCTGTCACGAGTTCTGCAAAAAGCGCCAACCCTCTGGGTACTGCCCTGAATGCCCTACTGCAACTTTAAGAGCAGTTAAGTTTTTGGTCAGTGAGGCATTAAAGATCATCTCAGAGCGAGATTTCATGGTCCCAATGACCAGTAAGGTCTTTGAACACGCCGAGACCAAAGCAATTAGGATTTCACGCAGTTTTGCGGCTCATTTAACGCTATAATCTTGATTTCAATCATCTTGAGAATTTTCATAAGTGGTATAGGTCTTTTATAGACCAGATCGCGCATCAAAGACTACCGTCTGCCATGCTATCTAATCCCATTTGTTACTGTAAAATCCTTTGTGGGCACACCGAAAGAAGATGTCCTTGACAAATTCTCCTTTGCATGTTTTCTGCTCTTGTTTAATTCCTTTTATGGCAGTCTGACTTAAATAATGTAGGCTCAAAGTAAGGCTTGTAGACTACTTGTCTCTGGTGAAGAGAGTATCAATCTATGAATGGAGAGCTGTTTTTTCTTTCATTCACCAAACTCGCCATCGATACTGAATACATGGCGCGTCCCAAAAGAGTTTAAACGTGCCATGTTCAAGAATTAATATGCGGATGACCGGATTCAACCAGAGTTTAGCCTTTTCAAAGGTAAAAGTCGTCAGCCCCGAAAACTTCATTTAATCTACTTCCCTCCCCCTCCCTAGTTACAACTAACTATGGGAATACAGTGTTCTCAGACGGGCTAAAAAATCTCGCTCGGATAATTTGTATCTACTGGTTAATAGAAAATTTTGAGTGGAGCTCTCATATGCCCCCATGTCTCGAAAAATCCGTTAATTTTCATTTTTATTGAAAGAATTGAAAATATAGAACAATTTATTCTTCTTTTCACCAATACCCAAAGATAGCCTGTGCTAGAGATTGCATAGTATCAGCTTGAACGTCACATTGTTCAATGAGCAGCTTAAGTTAGTCGGCTAGAATATCTTCGTCAAGTCGAAGCCACTGAGCCTGTGTAGAGCTGCACGCCTGCATTAGCTTTATTAATATTGCACTAAATTAGCTCTGTTCGTAGAACGAAGTCCAAAATAAGCAGTTTCCGAAGGAGGGTGGGAGCACAGCCTGGGACTTCAAAGCTTTTTTCGCAGTTCCTACTGCTATATTGCCTACTTTTCTGTCGAACCGATACCTTCAGCCATTTGAATCGCTCGCTTCTCAATCAGAACTGGTTCCAACCTCAAGGCCGTCTTACCAAATTTTCTACTAAGTCTACATAATAACCATGAAAAACAAAAACCGTCTTTTACCTACTTCTTGATGTGATGCAAGAGTTTTATTGTTGTTCATTTCGGTAGGGGCTGTTTCTGGAAGTCGATGACTTCTACATTGCTTCATTCACGGTCCGATGCAATTTTGTGACGAAATTTCCGTTCACTTTTTAAGGACGTGTTGAATTTTGAATTCGGCCTCGATTTGCTGGCCCTTCTGCAAGTGAAAAACAAATTGCACTCAGTCAAATTTGATGTTTGAAACTCTGCAGATATTCCTCTCCTCCCTGTTGTATTACTTCCACTACAACGGCAGATCCTACTTTTTTGACAACTGTATGCATGGCACGGCGAGACCGGTAACCCGGGGGCTCCAACCAAAGACGACCCATCAAAAACCAATGTGGCCTTTTAAGGAACCATAGGGTACCAGTGATTTTACCACTTCCGTCGACTATGGCTTTCAATCAACCCATAAGACAAATAGAGATGTTTTTGGAATCCATATTCAATGCCGAATTCCCGAATCAACCAATCAATCATAGGACCTGATGAACCTAGTTTGTGTTGGAGAAAGAATCTGAAAAAGAAGCTTGCACGAATTTTTAGGAAAACATTCCTTGTTCCTTCTCCTCCTGTCTTCCTTGATACGATTCACTCTCGCAAAAATACCCGTAGTACTTTTCTGTCAAATCCACATCCAGCATGAACCTCCCCGTCTGAAATTTGCTCCGAAGCGTAGTTACTACAAAATGCCGTTGAATAACGGGTGTCGGAGCTTCTCAATAACCTATTTCTGCGAAGAAAAATTTATCCTATTCAAAAAAATTATTTACGGCTTTCGTCATGGCTTCCTACGAATTCAATTGTGTAGATTCACTTTGACACTCCTTTCAAGATAACGCTATCCTACTTTATTTCTTCCTCAGTACTTTCAAATTGAAAGTTTTGATATTGTGTTTGTGTTTACTCAGTTGTTTATTTTATTTTATTGTTCCATTGTAATGGTGAAGTCTTCGAAAGGGAGGAAATCTAGAGCTAGAAAGAGCCATAAACAAACACAAGTGGACTGTACTTCACTTCATCCTTAGCGATCTGTTAAGAATGCTTCAGACAATAATCTAATAAGGAGAGAACCTAAGTATCCCATCAGAGTATGTAGTCAGCTCAATCCCCATCCAACCATTTCAGGTATTCCTTTTCCCCACTCGATATCTGAGGGATTTCACGAGGTCCATTCTTTTTTTAAAAATCAATTGCATGCGTAGAATGGCATTCATGAGAAATAAAAAACGGATTGAAGGTTGTGGACAGTGGAAAGGGATGATTACATAACTTACTATTTGTCGGATAGGCTATAATCTAGGGTTTACAGTATCTCGTTTGAATGACTAATCGGTTTGAAGTTATTACTGGCATTCCTACAACTGCCCAAAAAACTAAAACAGCTTATACCCATATCAAGTTATTATATAATGTTATCGTTCTCGGTCTCTTCGTAATGAGGTAAACAGCTTTTTTAGGTTGTCATTCGTCGAATTACCCTTTTACAGCAGTGCTTGTCTTCCCTCGGATATTTCGAAACCTCGCGCTGTCTCTTTTCATCATTCGCACATACACAAAACTTTCCATCTAATTTTTGTCGACTTCTATCTTCATCTGTAAGCGTGCGACCGGTTATCCGTCTTTTTCGCTTTTTTCATTGGAACGTTTTCACATGCCAGTGTGAAATAATTTGCTTGAAAATAATGCATATATAGTTGTGAAAAGAATAAACCATCCCAAAAGCCGAATAACAACTTAGTAATGTACAGCTGGTTTACATATTTAGTTATGTAGAAATAAAGTGAAATCCCTTGCTGTGTGTCTGGTACGCATTCAGGGACCTTTACCTCTTCATAAGAGAAAAGGGAGTTAGACGCTCAAAGTTTGGTGTTTTACTTGCAATGACGAGAGGCTTCTACCTTGTGATCTCTGCCCGAGGTGGAGCCCCTCCATATATGTATATGAGGGCTAAAAATCCGGTTTTAGTCCTCATGCAGCTTTAGGATAATCGTAGGCATGCTGATGAGGGTGGATTTGGATTTACGTCATCCGAATGAGTTGTCTTATTTAGTGATCAAAGTTATAGCATGAGAAGCTTGTAGGGAAGGATATGACGGATGTTCCTCTGATTTTTCTTCTAATAAATGCTTGAAGCTTACCGTTATGAGCAAATACGCCGCTCTACAAACTATGTGCGACACTAGGCGACAGGGTCGATATGGCGTGGTTGCAGGTTTTGTCATAGTATAGCTTGCCAAGTGTAGCATCTATAGCCGTTTTGAACTACTAAAAATGACCCCAGCCGGGCTGGGTACAGTTGGGGACAGTAAGCAATGAGAAAAGCAAAAGGACCAGAAAATCGGCCGCGAAAGTCAGTCCGATTTTCGAGGGTTTCAAGGACATGGGTGCGCTGGCTCATTAAGGAGGCGGAGCTGAAGAGGCACAATCGTCACTTTGTCAGGAAACCGACCCGTAATTCTTGTTTAGCACGTCACATCCCTTAGGAATACCGCCATAGTGCTCGTCAGCTCTAGGTCCACGAATGGAGCTCCCTCTACTTACTTACTATATGTGGGCTAGTTGGCCACTTGGAAGTTCCTTTCGTATCAAATGAAGGTGTTACCGAGCAACTGACCGAACCGAAGGAGAACTCTTCTGAGTTCGAATTTACTAAGTCAGTTTTGATAGTTAGTTAGATAGACTCTCTGGAACAGAATCTTCTTTTGATAGTTATCGTCTGTTTAGAATTACTAGTAACGTCTTGCAATTAAAACCGAGGCATGAGCATCGGCAACCTAATACTTTCGATGGACAAGGCTTCAATTTTCAGCGAGAACTTCTCTTTTTTTTTGAATGAACCTCAGATTGCTTGATGATGTCTTCTCACGGAACATTCCACCTCGGGGCTCATTTTGAACTTGTTATTGCTGAAAGACAGTTGTTGTTGATAAGGATTTTGTGTACGGCCTGAGGCGTTTTTCACATAGGGGTTAATGAACGCACATAACATTCCAGTCTCCCATGAATTCGTATTCCCATGCGTTGAATTCAATCGCCTTCTCTCCAATTCTGATAAATATGTTTTCGTAAATATGAACATTAAATTGGACAGAGACTGACACCTCCGATATTAGGTAGCCTTTGTATGTACCACTTTACTACATATCAAAAGCAGTACCTTTTTCCGATTTCTGATTCGCTACCCTTCACTGAATTCTTTCGGAAGTATCTCCATTTTTCCCAGCGGTACAAAAATTGTATTAACTTTTCTTCTCTGGACGGCTTACAGGAGTAGGCGAGAGCACACCCTTCTTTAAGATTTATCCTTGAGCTCTCGGAATCGGTCAGGATCGAATCTTTGATGTCAGGATAAAATCTTTGAGAGACTTGAAAATTTCTTGCAATAACAGCTGGTTGGCTTCTCTCGAAATTGATCTGTCTTTGGTATGCCGCAGCAAATTTGAATCACCGATAAGTTTACCCAGAATTCCTTTTTATTAAGGGTCGCTTAATAGTTGAGACCAATGTTGTACGAGAGGATGGAAACGCTGATCGATACAGCACTCGACTTCTACTTGTCATTGGTTCAAAAAAAAGTAAATCACATTGAAGTCACGGTTCCCAACGGTAGTTGTTTGCGTGGCTCATCCCGAAATGGGGACGGGTTACCGCCGGAGACTTATTATTTCCTTTGCTCCTGAGGGAGGTGCTCACGAAATCATTTGGTAACAGAGCAAACGTTCCTGAACTCCTCGAAATTTGCGACTGATTCGTTAGTGGTACGGTAATAGATGTAGATGTACATAGATGTACTGTATTTCGTGATTTCTCTTCGTTCTTATTGTTTGCTATCTGAAGTGACTAACTTTCACTTAACAAGTCTCAGTCTCAAAGCCAACCGAGAGGACCTGGACACGCGTGAAGCTATGAATATTTCAGGGACCACCAGCTAATCTTTGCACGATGTACTCGACCATCCGGAAAATCAAATCTTCGCACAGCAGTCATCTAAACATCCCACGTATCGAGGTGAGTCAAGCATTTTACTAGTTCTACCTGCTGATTGTTGTGTTCCTACTGAACGTACCAATCAGCTGATATTGACGTGACGGTCTTGTTATCAGCTCTCCTCGCTGTTGTCAGTTAGAAGGAGTAATCCCAGCCTTCAGAAGGAGTAATCCCAGCCTTCATCAGGCTGTAATAAACAACTCTCTCAGCTAGTATTCCCTTCGTAACTTATTTCAAGTTACTACATTAGTTCGCCTCAACCTCTCAATAGCTAAAGTAGGTAACTGTCTCTCTCTTGAATAAGTTTTCTCACAACACTGGGAACTTTAACGGTTTCGAGGCCAACTACTCAATATTCCTATTTTCATAGTTTTCACCATTGTTTATTGAAATTTGCAAGATATTGCTGCAGTACATAACAGAAGTGAAGTGAGTGCTATTAGGCGAACTCCTTAATTATTGCCTGTACTCTAGGGCTCAGTTTATTTGGTTGAATCAAGCTTCACCTTAACTTTTTTCCTTTTTTTAAACTCACTCCGCTTCGTGGCTGTTATAATAATAATTCAATGAAAAAAAAACAGTTCGTAGGAAAGGCTCACTGCAGTAGACGAGCATGAACCTACGCTTCTTCTTCATTTATTACATTTACGTTTAGCAGGAAGGGATAGATTGAAGAGGTAATGTTTGAGTAATTAAGTGAATGAAGATGTACTCTCAGCAATTTTGAACAAAAAAAAAACAACACAAAAAATTGTTTGAACGATCCTATGTAATTAAAATTGTAATTGAGTTACTATCACATGAAACTGAATAAACTTATTGAAACTAATACCCCAGGAATGAACAATTGCTTTCTATTTTTTTTAAGATATTGCTGTGGTATATAGCAAAATCTAAGTGGAACCTATTATGTGAAATCCATATTCATAACAGGGAAAAGACACAGTATCAAAGAGCAGTATGAATAGAAACAGCGGATGTTTACAGCCTGCTGTGTACACAATGCTCTAAGCATGATGAATCGCTCTTTGTCGGTTTATTTCTGAGCCAACCCTGCCCCTATTCTGTGTTTTGAAAGGAGTGCGCCTTTTCTATTTGAAACGGTAGTGATTTAGTGGTCATTTGATTAGTTAATTGCTTTTTAAAGGGACATTTTCATTTTTAACTAGAACAATCTACTACGTGTGCCCTTCAAAACCATCACCAAGCTTTTTGGTCAATCCCATCCACACTATCGACTAGCATCCGGAATGGTAGTGCATACGTTCCGGATGCGCATGTGGCCTACTATACAATGAGTTGCAGTAGCCAGTTGATGAACGAACCGTTATATTTATCTTCCCAGACAGGCTTGGTACCGACTAGCCGACTTCAACTTATTGGAAAGCCTCATCGGTCTGACAGTGAGTGGGTATCGATATGGGACTCGTTCCCTGGACCATACGTGGTGCGTTACTTGGCACTACAATATCTCCACCCTCTCTTACGCTATGAAGAATAAGTGGTAGAAGTTGAAGCAGTTGCAATTAGGGGTTCTACAGCACTCATTTTTGGGAGATTTACTTCTAACTAGTAATTCACCTGAGCTAAACAAGCTCCCACTCCCTTTGACATTAGTGAGGCGTAATAAAGCTATCTGGGGGGGGGGGGGGAGGAGTATTTAGTGGTACATCATTTAGTATCTACAGGTTATAGGATCATATAGCAACCAAGAACTTCAATGCTGCGTTGAATTTATATATAGCCAAACATGTTGACTATAGGGTGGTAACCTTCGTCTTGATTGATGGTAATCCTCGAACTAATCTCCTTGTGCTCGAGAGCTGCATAAGTAAACGCTACCCATTGCACCGCAACTTTTATTCTTCGTATTCCCGCCAAGGAATATCCGCGTGTTTCCCAGGCTCTTTGAGCAATATGAGCAATACTCTCTCTCTTCACAAACGTATTCCAAGAGAACCGGCGAACTCACCGGCAATGTCTGCCTGTTAAACTCCGTTTGGCAGCCCATCTGTAGCTGTGGAGCTGATCAACATTCAACTCCTCACTCGTTGAAAAACAACGGTTGAAATGACTTCATTTCCGCATTTCACCATGTAATTAGTGCAATCCCTCGGAAATTATTCAAAATGTCGCTGAGGAGACGTATGAATTAGTCTGCTGGAGTTAGAAGCTTGCATTCCAATGGCAGGGTGTAGGTGTGATATCAGCTCTTCTGCCTCAGTGTCGCCATGGGAATTCGTCTCTCTAATTAAGTTGTAGTATTACTTACTATTTCCTGAAAAAAAAGCCCGGTGAAATGAACTTTCTTCTATTCCCTGTTGTTGGGGCTGATTTGAACCTTGTGGAAACGCGATATCAGTCCAAGTTTACACGGGACTGCAATCACGGGAGGGACATGGTTCCACTAGGCTCTCTTACTAGGCCTACCTATCTGGCTTATCTTACCTATGTATTGAACTTCATTGAACGAATAACTTCTGCTTGGGAACAGTAATGGTAATGTTATCCATGGCTGCTGAGTGACTGTTAACTTGATGGTGGTATAACGGTGGAAAGGGTAGTTTGAAGCCCTGGGTAGTACTAACCTCCAGATGCCATTTAATCTTTTTTAGGATACGCCACGCACTTGGTCAGATTCAATATCCACCTGGCATTTACAATGGCATACTAGGGTCTTCATACTGATCTTTGTATTTTCGAATCCGCGTTTAATTCCGCTTCTCCTCTACTACCTCTTTTACTATGTAGTCGATTCGAAAGGCCTAAAAGCTGTCTAGTTAGCTCGGAAGTGATATCGTTCCTCTCCATTATTACGACTTTTTGTATTAAATTATAGACCTTTTCAAAACTGCTGCCCTTTTTCTGTCTAATAAGCATTGGTAGAATGGGAGGGGCAGTTTCCAGTAAAGTAGTTTTATTAGTTTTTGGATGTCAATGGTTTTCTAGCCATTCAAGCTCCCTGAATTCCTTCGTAGAATCGTGCCCTCTGAATGTTTTTGGGGATCCAACGTTCTTGTGTTCCCTATAATGGAGACAGAAACTCTACTCCAGTAATATATGATTATTTCACTGAATATACTCCTCTGATTACAGCTTTCAGCTTCTTCATGAGCAGACGGAGTTTCACTAGGTCAAAGTTCTTCCTTTGACTACGGTCTACCACAGTGTTCATTGTTTTTTACCGGGTTGCTGAGCAACCCGAGAGCTATTAGTACGATAAGTGCCCTTATCTTTGAGTTCTTCCCTCCCTAATGCGAAAATGAGGCTATTCCGAGCCCGTTGGTCGGCTTGTCTAATCTTAGTGCGATGAACCTTAATGCTGTTTACTTTCTAGTCTCTCCTCCACCACCTGGTACTCGTCCTGCAAAGGCTCCAGCCCCCATGGCAAAATCGAATCACACTTGCCCTTCGAAGTTTCGTGGCAAACACTTAAATAGTTTCCGCGGAATTCAACTAACTTAACTGCCCTGGTCGATAAAACTCCGTCGATGTCAGAAGATATGAGAAATTAATTGTAAATGGAATTTCAGGGCTTCTGGTCTATCAGGTTATGTCCGTCCTTTACAGAATTGCACCCTTCATACCCTCTCGCTTACTGCAAAAACGACACTTCGTCATTCAGTCGTAGCCAAGTCGAAGGCTACAATTCTGGCAATTCATTTCAATTCTCAAACCAATTCTTTTTGACTTTTACCTTGGCAACCACTACCCCACACCAGAAAATCAAACATTTACTCTCACTACCGCTTTCCTATACCATGAGAGTCAACAGCTAGTTCAATGAAGCTATTTATTGCTGTGATAGTTGCCCATGAGTTCAGATCAAGTCCTACACCCACACAGCCTTCTTTGCTTAGGCATTATCCTCACGCTACCACTCCTCTCGCATTGCGCCGCCAATTACCCGGACCCCGAACTAGCTTTTCTGTTCCCTTGTTAGGGCAGCATTCGCTTTATTCAGTTTCTTTTTTGATAATACACGTTGAACGGGAGGAAATACAGAAGTTTTGAAAAGTTTGTGTCTTTGCCACCACTCAACCCAGCTCATTGATTGGTAGGGCAGATATCGAAGCGTATTGGACTAGGTTTACCACTGCCCTGGTTGAGCCGTGCACCTGATATTTGGCATAATTGTCAGACAAAGAGACTTTCCAAACAAGGCGAAGTCAGCTTCCATTTTCTACAGAGAAGTGTGAAGCCTGAATGCTTTTATGGAACCATTCCTCGAATCGCAATGATTTATACTAGTATCCATTTGATTTGTTTATATTTACTCATTTACATGCTTATACATAACAAATGTGCCTACACGTACGTACACATGACTCAATCGTGTTACGAGTTGATAAATGACTGTTCTCTATGGTTCTCCTCATTTAAGTTGAGACGGTGAAACAGCAAAAATTACAATTTTTTCATAATAATGCAAATTTATATTACTTGTACATTCGATTATTTTGTTTTACTTCGACTATTTGGACCTAGGTTCTTTAGAACGGCTCGACGGAGTCCGATCAAGCTTAGAGGCATGCTGTTGTTTGTTGGGCCTTCATAGCTCAGACAAGGAGAGGTTGAGAATTTTAAGAAAGGCGAGAATTGATCCAATGAAAGTTCTGTTGCGGTACAGCGAGTCTATGCTTTGCCCCAAATTCTTCATGACGGAATCCCTCATAAAAGGCATCCTAATGTTAAAAAGCCAATCTTTTCGGCCCACCAAATTTCTGCCTTTTTTCCAGAACGATTCGAATATATATATATATATATTTTCGTCCGCGTGCGAGTAGAATGTTTTTTAGGAATGGATTTCAGGGCACGACACTTGAGGACTTTCTCGATTCATTGTTCTTTCGTTTTTTGATTTGATTCATAAGTCAAGGGGTTCAGAAGGCCGCTTTTTTCCTCTGCTCATTTTTCCTGTTTCCGTCGCGGATTTCTTTTTTGAAGAGATACTGAAAGCAGTTCCATCATTTTTAAGGAAATGTATATGTTTACGCCTGTATAACTTGTCGTCCCATGGATCAACGATTCCCTTGACGCCAGTAACGTCTTCATTCGTTCCTGTTACGCGTCAGAGTGGTCCAGTGGGTCGTCCTCCCCAAGGGGCACGAGATGCAGAACTCCTTTCGATCAGAGCTTTTGTGAAGTCTGACCATCTCGTTGACGGCCGTCCTGGTGTTCCTTTGACGTCCCGACGGATCCAGTCAGTAGTCGTCCTTGTCCAACGGTCATCACGATATCGCATAACGTATCCGGCCCCATTTGATCTTCGATTTCTTGGCGTAATCAACGGCATCCCTGATCTTCGTTCGTTGACGGATCTCGGAACTCCGGATTCCCCTCTGCACTTGAGATTATCGGAAAAATCCAAGCATTGTCCATTCCCAAAGCGTTGAATGACACTGATTGCTTACTCAGTCTGCTTACGTAGAATCCTTGGCCCCTAGGCGTATGTCGAAGCGGGAAAGACCCCATTGTTGGAAAGAAGTCTGAGAAGTCGGATGTTTTCTGCCCTCTTCACTTCTATAAATAGATTGACATATTTACAAAATTAGTAGGATCAATGAATGCTGTCAAAAATAAGTTTTTGGGAACCATGACAAAGTTTTCAGAGAGACACACCTCCATATTTATTTATTTGTTTATTTATTTATTTATTTATTTATTTAGTTATACGTCCTTATAGACGCGCCGGCTAATCAGTACGCTAACTCTAGACAATTATTGACAGTGAATGGAAAAAGTGGAAGAAAAAAATAGAAAAAACAAGGGGGGCTGGACCAAGGGACTAGCATACCCCTCGGATGAGGAGAGGATTCTGGAGTGCATGCGTTCTAGGCGAGTGTTTCGGTAGAGAATGATAATCCATGAACAAGAGGGTACATTCCTGACTGAGGCAGCAAAGGTAAGCTATCGGGCGAACACCTGCACCAGTCGGCCATGGTGCCCTTAGCGTAAGAGTGAGGTAATAGGCACTTGCCGGGCCTTCGGCACACGGGTATACCGACCACCCTCGTGGACCCAGCAAGTTAGGTATACGCCCAGATATTCAACCATGCATTTCCAGTAGAGGAGAGGATATCATCCGAAAGAGAAGATGGAATCCTTTATCACTTTACTATATTGCTACATTCCTCCATTAGTGGCTGATTATCATGAGCTATCACGGGACGATATAGCGTGCTGGTCTGACTCCCACCCAGATTCGCTGTGACATTGATCACTTTCCTATGCTTGAGGTTACTCGGCACACTAAAAGCTCCAATTAGCTACCATAACCGAACTCGGTAGCCATTAGCTTCATTAAGGAAGCTGTTTCCGGCATTGCTATAGTGTCATTTCCTTAGATGACATCAAGTTGAGATGCGGAAGTAGCAGTAATCATATGCATAATTGAATGGTTACGGCAGGGACGAAGAAGCTCTAATGCACCTCCATGAGTAGGTATTTTGCAGCCCACTGAAGCAGACTTTCCATCACAACACGTCTCAGACAGCATTTCCCCAGAGACGGCTTCTTATCCATTCTCACTCACAGATGTAGATTCCCCTTTTTTATGAAGCTCCGGAAGAGGGACGACAACCAGTTTGTTCACTTTTTCTTTCTTTTATTTGCAATTCCAATTCATTTTCGACTTTTTGTCCAACCTCCCTCACCCCTCTCCCCACAGATGTAGATTCTCTTGTTCATGAAGGCTCTGGAAGGGCGACAACAATCAGTTTCTTCCTTTTGCAACCATTTGTCAGTGATTTCAAGCCCTTTACTCCACCCTATCATACCCAAAAGAGGGAAATTCTCTTAGCCAACATAAACACCGCTTCGATAAAATCTGATGAAATCATACTCGATGCACAAAGAACCCCACTACTATTCATTTGTTTATCTATTTGTTTGTTTGTTTGACTATTTATATTTATATTAACTTTAAAGAGTTCCAATGCTTACTCCGCTGGTCTTGCAGCTTCCACGGACCTTCCGATATCGAAACATAGACTTCTTCCCTGGCAGGCATGTCTAGTGGCACTCAATCAAATGGGGATCGCCATGAAACAACTTTTCAAACTTCTTCCCACATGGGACGACGTTAGTACAAGCCATGTCAGGGCCATGGCACTCAAAAGGTCCCTATAGCTGTTCTAATGGCAGCCTTTCTTTTTGAAGTTATTGAACTTTTCAAAACAACCTCATTTCACAGTTTTTCTTACCCTAAAGCATGGCTCTCTGTTTCGAGACCTGTGAAATTTGAGCCCCTCGCGTCTGTTGGGTGCAGACGCTCATGGCTCTCTATCCCCTATCTTTCTGATGGCTTTACCGCAGACACGTCTTGATCTTCTCATCAGTATCCATTGATGATTATTGAATTTATATTGCGTGGAACTTACTTCATAGTAGTTTATTTATTGTTTACCGTTTTTGTTTATTGATTGCTGACTATTGGCTATTTTGACTCCTTGATCATTTGCACAAATTTCTCTCCATCGAATCACTTTGCTACGATGATTGCGAGAGGGTGGGATGGGATTGATCACTGTGCCAACCAAAGCTTTTCATCCTTTGGGAGCTTGATGATCGACCAGATTATTCTGAAAAGACAAAAACACCTACTTTCCCGAGAACTGGGCTCCTGGTAGCTAAAGAGTGGGTAGAGTAGGCATCTACTCTAGGTGCAACTATAACCCAGACGAACGCCCGAATGTATCCCATGAGAAAATTCACTAAATTCCCTACTTTGTTGTCATTATTTTACACATCACAATGATAAACTACTATCTAATTTTTCTTTTATTTTTTGTTTTTTGTCCATTTCATTTGATTTTGAATTAGTTAGAGACACAGGTGACCGCTTTCCCAAGGCTTTCGATTCTCACCCCCACTCCCTTGTACGGATAAATCAACAGAGGAGACGATTTTTATCTGATCCTTTTTCTGTTGTTTTGCTGTCCAAATCTTAAATTAATCATTCTCCACTCAACTTTCTTTGCCTCATTTAATTACTGCCTAATAATATTATTGAGGCGCATCTTTTAGGAGCAATAAAAAGGGAAAAGTAGAAGTATCTACTGAGTAGATTGGCCCAGTAAAGACATTTGTTCATTATTTTTATTGTTTTTCATTCATAGTTTCCGAAAAGCAAGGAGCAGACCAAAGGTGCAGCTTAAAAGTACTTAGTTATCCAAGACTCATCACGTACTCAACCCTGCTTTCAAAAGGCAGGGTTGGGAACATTATGGGCCCGGGGTGACTAAGTGCATTACAACATTTTGCCTGAGAAGAAGGGGCTCAGCTGGGGAAACAAGGAGGCTTTCATGAAGTCTAAGGACAAGCGACATTCATATAATTACTCCGCTTAGCTATTAGGAAGGCAATTCCATGCAATTTCATGGGCACAAATCTCTAGCTTGGACTACATCAATCAGCTATCCCGACTCTGTTGAAAGGGCAAGTGTTTATTAGGTTAGTCCGTCAGTCAAGGTCTAAACTCAATCGCCTTCTACTTCCTTGACAAGTTTTCGTGACTTTGTGGACATCAAACAAAAAGTGCCCGATGCCGATGGCTTGGCAAAGTCCCCACGTCCCCAAGTGCCACTCTATCACTCTACTTACTTTCAATTTCATCTGGCTGTGTCCAACCCCACACATGTCTCTGCAAAGTTTTCAGTCGTTTGTTTAGTGCTTCGGTTGTTCTCTGAGCTTCGGAGAGTTTCTTTTTCTAGCCCCCACTTCGTCCTAGATTGTGCGTTCTTTCCAGGTAAGGCGGTCGTCATCACTTCAGTTTCCGCTTTCGTCTCCCATCATTATCGACGACGCAAAACTTTCAGAGGTTAGTTCATTGTCAACAATTTTCAATCAGCTCCAGTGTTCCTTTCACAACATATATCTTTTCCCAGTGCTCGTCGTGACTCCGTTGGTACTGTTTGATTTTTGGAATATTTTTTGTTCACTTTCTACTTTCTACTTTCTTTCTACTTTTCATAGCACAATTCGAAATATATTCTATGTCATGACTTTCCTATTGTTTCTGTTCAATTCGATAAAAACCGTGCTGCATCCTGAAACAAAAACGGATAGGGGTAAACAAGTAGGACAAAGAGAAAGAAAAGTTTGAACAACATAGAGAAGAGCTCTGAAAATAATACCACTGCCTTGGTCTACCCCACTAAGGTACTTTGACGCCCTTCTGACGATGAATATTTTCTTGAATCCGTTACTGCTTTATCCTTTATCCCGTAGAAAAGATCCACTCGAAGTCATGAACGGCAGCCCTTCGCGGCTTGTAACTTGTAGCAGTAAGGGACAGTATGAAACAGTAAACGAAAGTGACGACTGAAAGCGATAAAGAGCGACACAAAGCGACTATGAGTGTCGTAAAATATCTATAAACGGTTCAGGGTGGAAAACGAGCAAGCACTAACGGGGCATTAAGCATCCGATACAAAGGGAATATGGAGCTGCCTTTGAGATGTTTCCATTTCTGAGTTGAGAGATTTCAAATGCCTTTTAAGGTATCGGCACTATCGCGTTCATCCAGTATCTACAGCAGCAATAATCAATCTCAGTATAGCGTTAATCCTAAAATGCACAAGTAAGCTTCGATATTTCGTTTTTCTTCTGCTGACCACTTCATTTTCCTTGTAAATGAATGAGCTTTTGTAGGTTTCCCACTAACCTAATGTATTTTTCAGATGCCGCGCATATGTAGGATGTTGCCAATTACGTTTAGCTTCGTGTCTCATAGGAATGTTAAGTATTGGAATATCAGTTATCAGTGAGTATTCTATTGGAACTTTTATGGCTATTTCTACAGCACTTGCTTCGAATTCTTGTTATTTCGTTTAATAAATTTATTTTGATTCTTCGTGGACAAGGAAAATCTTTGATTCCGCCAAATTTGGACAGGCTGGACCGACGTAGTGGTTGAGACGTCACTACTGCTCTTAGGGCCCGGATCTGTATAAGTTACAAAAGTTTCGCATTGATTTGTGATACATTTCTTGGTCCCATATTCGAAGCAGTGATTTTAGCACCCGAGGAACTATTTGTTTTTTTAAAATAGGTTATCAATATATTTATTTTTCCGGTACCAAGTAGATGGGAAAATTTAGCTCTAGCCTTTCGTGTTAATGCGCAGCTTCCCTTTCCGTAAATACTAATTCGAATGCCTATTCAATTAAGTATACAAGCCGTAGTCGTGGCGTATCACACAAGATCGTTGTCTTTATGCTTTTTAATTAATTTTTATTAGATAAACAAAGGTCACGGAGAACTTCAAATATCAGTTGTCACAGCTGACGATACTGGACATTGAGAAGCAAAACGTAGTTGACATTTGATGTCTGGAAACTAATTAACGAGTAAAAAAAGGAAAGTTACTTGAGGTTAAGGATGTGCCCTTAAACTCAATGTTAGTTCGGAATTGTAGGGTGTTTAAATGCGTTTCAAACCTAGACAGTGGCTCGTGGTGACCAGCCCAAGTACAAGTTGGTCCTTTTATCCTCCTACGCGTCTAGTGCAGATTGACAGTTCTCGGAGGGACGGAAGGCTTGGTTGGCCAAGACGTATACCGATCAGGAATCCGAGCCCCTGACCATGCGTGTGCGATAGTGCGCCACTTGCCGTTTCATTAGTTATTGGATAGGTACGTTGGCAATGAGGGAACAATACATACGTTGCTGATAGAATAAAAGGCCAAAGGCCAAGGCATCACTGGTGAGGCCATATCTATGCCGCTTACTTGTTCCGAATTTGTTTAATTTAATTAATTTGTATTACAGTATGATTATTTTTTACATTATTTGCTTTAATGTTCAAGTTGAACCCTATTATTTCTACCGTATACAAATTTAGCGATATGCTGCCTACTGTCGGTATCAGGGAACCTCTCCGCGGAAGTCCAATCAATGGTGACAGCTCCAATTGCTGGTCTTGTGCTCTTTCAAATCGCCACCGCCATGCTCCTCATCATAGGCGTACTTATCGATACGCATTACCTATTAGTACCATTTCTCTTGAATACGGTAATTACTTGATGTATTAACTCATTCTTTGGCAATTTTTCCGACTTCTCTCTTTCGGTTTATGTATGTTTTCAAAAGAGTATCGAATTCGAGTTAATCTCGCGCAGAAATGTTAAAAGATATGTCACCAGCGACGTTTGTTGATACTAACTCATTTTACGATGGAATAACTCTACATGTATCAGTCTATTACCTGAACTGTTATGGAAGCTCCCTGATCCCTTCATTTCACTTTTCTGTTGTGACATTACATCCCTTCACTATCTATGAGGCAATAACCAACAAATCTTGCTGGTGACATTCTTTTCACGCAGTGCATTATAAGGCTAGTCTCAAAATAACCTTCTTCCTTCAGAAGAAGGAAAATCATGAAAATATTTAGTAGGGACGACTTCGTTTCAGGTAGTACACGTTTGCCTAGCAATTGGAATTGCAACTACAGTTCTCATCTCAGCTAATGATATCCGACGGGTGTACGGACCGCATGTAAGACACTTCTAGTCTATATATAATAATATCATTACCACTTAGCTTTCAAAAGTGGCATCTTTGGATTCGGTGAGCTGTTCTCCTTCTCGTTCGGGCCGCACTTGTAATTCAAAAAAGGGCAGGAACGTCACCACTATCGTTTTTAGAGAGAGAAACTAGCAGGATGATGGGATTTAGTCTTTGGGCGTCAATCAATCCCATCCGAGGGATGAACCCTGCCTTCGACTTTCATTCAGAATTCGGTGTAATGAATGCATATGTGACCTATAAAACGACGAATTGAGGTAGCCAGCCGACGTACGGGGAAGTGCTCTTATCCTCCCAGACGGGTCTATTACTAATTAACCGACCCTGAAGGATGGAAAGCTTGGCTGGCCTAGACGGATATCGATCCAGGATTCGAACCTGCGACCATACTTGTGTTCTAGTACGACCCTTGCCACTACACTACCTCCGTCCTTTTATTAACACCATACGTTTTATTTAATATGTTAATACAGCATAGCATCGGGATTCAGGGGTGATATTACACTATTTAACAGAAAAAGTAAGAACTGTGCTCAACATTCCCTTTCCAGCCACGTATTTCAAACAGCAGGAACCACATATTGAAACTGATGCCAATTTCCGGTTTTTCGCCGACGGTGTTTTCAAGGTGCTGAGTGGGTTCAGTAAGCAACACACTCCATCTAACGTTTCACGGGAGCAAGCACGGGGTATTAAGGAACTCCGAGATTTAATAAAGTCTCGAACTATAAGGTTGTCCGTCAGTGACAAAGGAGGAGAGTTTGTAGTGATTCCCAGACGACTTGATTGTGAAATCACAGAACTCCATCTGGGAGACACTTCTCTCTACCGCCCATCCTCTTCAGAGGAATTCCAAACGCAGTTTCGTAGACTTAACCGGATGTGGGTTTCCGTAGCACGGTCAGCAGGATTGAGTTCAACCTTGATAACACGGCTCAAACTTGAGTCGCCTTGTTGCCCAGTCCTGTATCTGCTCATAAAGACACACAAGTTTTTGGATGCAGATGACTTAGCTTCAATCAAGCCAACATCCGTGAAAGTGCGTCCTATCATAAGCTGCGTAGGCGGTCCCACTGACCGGATTGCTTGGTTCCTTAATACCATCTTAGTACAGCTGCTCAAGTTCATACCTTCCCACCTCACAAACACCCAAATGTTTTTGGATCGCCTTGGCGCACTACACCTCAATGGTTCGTGCGTTATGGAATCCTTCGATGTAGAAGCTCTCTACACAAATGTCAGCAATGGGTCTGCTATGGAAGCAATATTCGAGCTTCTTAGTCAGCACCAGAACGACATTGGTATGCGAGGGCTTTCTATATCCCAACTGATGACACTTGTGCAGGAGTGCCTCAGTTGTAACATTTTCAAGTGGTCGGGGAGGTATTTCGCACAGACTAGAGGCTTAGCTATGGGGCAACGACTGGCACCAGTTTTGGCTATATCATTTATGGCCAAGATCGAGGCGCCTGTACTAGACTACCTGCCCTTACTTTACTGCAGGTATATCGATGATTGCTTCATAGTCTGTGCAACACAGGAAGAAGTAGATGCGTGTTTTGGTCTACTGAACTCACAATCGGAGCACATCAAGTTAACACGGGAAAAACCGACCGGGAATTGGCTTCCTTTCTTGAACGTTCAAGTGAGGTTACAGGGCGATATGATTGTCACGAAGTGGTATAGAAAGCCAAGCAATAAGAATATCATTGTCCATTATCACTCAGCCCATCCTTTTTACGTAAAACGAGCGGTTGTTAGGAATATGTTCCGCACTGCTAAGAAGGTTTGCCCTGGAGAGGATGAGCGAAAAGAGTCGCTAAAAATGGCACACGATATAGCTTGGTCGAACGGCTACTACAATTTTTCAACAACGCGTAAAGCTTCTGGTGGCGGTTTGATCCTCAGACATGGTAGTACTCCGATGGAAGGAAAGATTCCTTTCGTACTACCATTTATTATTGATGAGGTCAGTGCTTCCATCAGAAAGTGTCTTAAGAGATCGGGTTTGGAAAATTTAGTGGCTATTGTAAACGTATCACCCTACAATCTAAAGAAGCGCCTAGTTCGGAATAGGCTGTACGATCGCCTCTGTACAACCTCAAACTGTGTGGTCTGCCCAGCTGGAAGGGAAGGTGATTGTAACATGTCTAGGGTGGTCTACAAAATTACTTGCCGTGATTGTGGTGATGAGTATATTGGCGAGACGGCAAGACCACTCCACGTGAGGATTAAGGAGCACATAGCTGGTATGAGACGATTGAAAGAGTCTACTGCCTTAGGAAGTCACCGCATTCGAAAGCAGGCGTTTTTGAGGTTACCGTGGAGGTCGTAGCACAGGAGTCAGAATTGTGCGCACGCAAAACCCTCGAGGCATTTTGGATACAAGTCACCGATCCAAAAATGAATCGTAGGGAAGAATGTCTCGCAATCACGCGGGAGCTGCGGCCTTATATAAGATTGGCCTTCCCGCAGTGACTTTTAATGAAGGTTTACCTCAGCTGACACTGGTCGGTTGGTACCATCACTTGCTGGGTGGTTTCGAAGATTCCACGAAGCTACGGTGAGTGCCTCTCCTTTCGATCACTTGCGTGCCCTGGGGGGTTCGAACTTCGGTGAGTTGGCGGAGACGTTTGATCGGGTAATCATGAATTGTTATGATCCTTTCAGGCTCTGAAGGCGATATCGCCGAAACGTCAGCCTAATAAAGCTTGTTTACAAACCTCGTGAAGAGTTCAAAATAACAATAAACTCACTATTTACAGTATTTTTTTGCTTACAGATTGTTATCGTTTGCGCTGTTGGCCTTGCTCTTTACGTGTGGTTCACTTGTGTCGTCGCAATGACTATTGCTCTAATTCGTCACAAACGAAGGCAGGGGTGAGTTTTCCAACTTCTTTTTTGTTTTTTACGGGGGGTCCCCTCTATGTTTCTTTATGCGTTCGGCTTTTGTTAGCATTCCAAAGGGGGAGGACGAAAATCTCGTTCAACTGAATTCGATCGTTTGGAGGAGGGTCCTGTGGGAGAAGTATCAGGATCCGATTCCCGGCCATTCGCATGCCAGTATGGCTTTTTATAGTCACTACATAGAAGATTTCAGTAATTTTTGTTTTTTAGAGAGGCTTTCGGAAACTATATTACACATAGGCAAGTTGCGCTCAACGATTTGATGTTTTTCCAACAGCCTTCATAGCATTCTTCATAGCATACACGAGCACGTTCCTTCGGATACAAATGCCCGCTAAATGCCAATCCTTCATCGCCGCCGCGACGCAACCGCACGCGTCTTGTGCTGGCTAACTCGGACATA
Organism: Haemonchus contortus; assembly: GCA_000469685.2. Taxonomy (NCBI): domain Eukaryota; kingdom Metazoa; phylum Nematoda; class Chromadorea; order Rhabditida; family Trichostrongylidae; genus Haemonchus; species Haemonchus contortus. Next base: position 44,003,965 of record LS997565.1, read on the forward strand.
GGGGCATATGTATCGGAAGGGAACATGCTGCAGTTCCACTTGCACTTTCACTTGTGTGTGTGTGCTCGATTCACACTGCTTTCTGCTTTGAGCATGATAATTTTGCAGCCACGTAGATTTGTTTTTTGTTAGTACTTTTTTTCCAAAATACTAATGACCTGTCTTTTCAGTTACGATCACCAAGAAGACTTCGAAACCTCCCGACCGATTGATCGAGTCAGCAGTACGGTAATCTAGGGCAAATATGGACCACCATTTTTGGAAAGGATCTCGTTCTCAAGTTTAACATACTGGACGGTTTTCCCAGAGGAAAACTCCTATGGAAAGAAGCTTGTAAACCCCTTTTTCACAAAAAAAACTCAGAAATTTTATCCTGGATTGTTTTCGTTTTGACTAAACATCACGTTCCACATTCAAACGGGTACATCAATGTGTATTTCAGTGCTTCTTGGTATTGTCCATTGATTTTTCGAGATGTATGTTGACGATAAAGTTCTTACTTTAAACAAAATTTTGACGGTTTACCTTTGAATGATTTTCAGCATGATGGTGTAGGGGTTAGAAGTGTCGTTTTGACCCGAAAAGCTTTCGTTTCTTGCATATCCATGACCACCATCATCACACAGGTCTGCCGGCTACCCCCATGGGCACTGTCTCATGTACTATGTACGATAAGAAGAACTTAAAACATTGCGCCCTTCCTTCTTTACAGTGATGTCTCAAAAGAGGTTCACAAGTGTTAACTGCAATGTACAGATTCCTCCACCCATTCATTTTTAGAGAGCACTGTCTCGATCCATGAAAAGCTATGCGGGTGGAGGTGGTTTTATGGCAAAGGGCCTTCTATCACAGGGATCAAATCTCAGGCCATGATACTCGCCCAGGCAGACAAACCCTTTCACCCGTGCGGTACAACACTCGTCAAGAAATTTGAACCACATAAACCTTCAAACGATTATACGATTCCGAGTAGATGCCGAATACGTGAGCGGTTCTCCACGGGTTATCCTCTCAAATCTTTTGTCCTTCATGAAAGTCTGTGAGTCTGTATGAAGGTCAGAAAGGGTCGTGAATGTCCCCGTTGCTATGAAAGGCCGAATGAAGCATCTTTACCAGACGTGATGTAAGAAGTCAAAGTAAAAACAATCGAGTATGGACAAAAATCCATGCCAGCTGTTTGACTTCCTCATGGAATCTCAGTAACGTTTGAATTCGTATGTGACTCCGACCAACCCTGCAGGAAGGATTTGTTGGCTTGGGTGGTAGTCTGTTTGAGAACCGAAACCGTATTACTCGTGGATGGGGTGTTAGTTGATACTGTCCATGTCCACTCTACCACATTGCAAAGTATGATCTTTAGTAATCGTTGACTTACAATTATGCTCACCCTGAAGGGTCTCTTCAGTCATCAAATACCGTAAAAAGCAACTGATAGAAAGTGGGCTTGTTTGACCTCGGCTCCTTATTTGTACCCGGATGCTGTTCTCCCTAGCTTTAATCTCAAGTCCAAACCGATGGTAATCACTACTTTTCCTCTTTGCTCGCACCAATTCTGCGCCGCCATTTCCCTCGCCCATTTGAAAGTGGCCGATTTTTGTTCCATGGCAGAAACTGAAAGATTTGGTTGTTCAATGTAGTCAGCTAGTTTTTGGAGAATGAGCCTAAAAGCTTCTCATCCATCTTTTCTGCATGAAAAATGAGCCGCTTACAGAAAAAAACAATGTGCAGCTGACTGCATAATGGATGATACCATCCATGAGATCATGCATCTAAATTATGAGCAAACGACGATAGACCTGCAACGTTGCTAAAGGTTTTTCTCTTATCCGCCTGGCTTGTTGGATCGAGGAACCACCCTGCTGAGCGGATTTTTATTCCAGTTCCAAAGAGTACAATACATAAAGGTAGACAAAGTATTGAAAATTATAAACAAGGACAAGTAAACCCAACATATAGTCATTTCCATGAGCACATCAGTACCCGAGAATATTCAAGAAGGGCAATTTTGTATATTACTATATTTTTATTTTTATTTATATTTTTTCTCGTTATTTTTCAAAATCATACTCGAAACCATTCATCAAATGAATATCACAGCTAACAAATGCTCGGAAACGTGTCAGTACTGCCTCTCTGACGTGGCCCACTACGTATGTAGGTCCAAGGGATGCCTTCGAAAAACCTTAGCTGCTTCGCATTCGGGTCAAATGCATGGCGCATCCCGATCAAAAGAGACCATGGTGATAAGGATTGTTTTCGCTACGAGGACCACTGTTTAATAATAATTCTTATTCAAGTAGTCCTGGAAAAGGCAAACGAGCCAGGATCTATAAAGAAGCCACCTATATTTCAATCATGTAGGATGCGCCATGCATCAGAATCGCATGAAATGTGGCGGAATTGTTTCAAATGATCTCTCGACCCAAGCAACAACATCAGTAAGCGATATAGAGTTCAAATGTCATCGAAATTAATCGGTCCTTTCAATCTTAGACTGATATCAGGGAGCTTATTCGAAAACTCTTCAAAATCCTTTGAATAGAGAATACTTGGGGATCTTGCACTGGATTCAAGCTCGGTAAGCTAGAAGTGGTTCGGATCCAAAGAATTAGATGTGAAGCGTCTTAACCACTGCGCTACCTCTCTCGTGAGAGAATCGAAAGGATAACTCTCTGTTCAGGAACAATCTGGAGAGTTATGGATTACTCTTTAAACAGTCTCTGTAGTACGCATGCTATAGGAATCTCAAGACCAGTGGGATCAGCCCGTATTGTTGATTCAAACCATTCTTGTCGTCGCCCTTCCCTTCTCCCTAAAACGTGTTAGAGGACGAATGCGTGGGATAATCACTCGGAACGTTTTCCCATATAGGAACGGACAATTGGCAACAATGATGAGTCATAGACAATCGGTCACATGTCGTATCGAATATTATGTTGTACAATAGGAAAAAAATTGAAATTCAAGCTCAGAATCACACGTACTTGAGGAAATTTCAAATATCTTAGGTACGGTATACGGTCACTCAATACGCCATGAACTTGTCTTCTGTCCAAAATTTCAGGTTTTTTGTGCGAATTGAGATTGACAAGACCGTCTTCAAACTAGAACTTCCAATTTTTTGGGTAAGTATTTATAAAGAGCAGCAAGTGACTTCAAGGAATTGCAGAGCTTCAGTGGTCCATGCCAGTTCTTGACTCTTACTTGGTCTTTGATGTTGCGATCGACGTCTGACTTCTCCGTCTTTGAACTTTGTCTCGACATGCTGATACTTTCCTTTTTTATTCATTTCATTCTAAGAAATCCCAACCAAAGATTTCGGGACCTTTTGAGCACTGGGGAATAAGTTAACTCTTATCGACTATACGTTTCGACGAATCCATTCTTTCTCGTCAAGGTGGAGGATTCGTATCCCGTGCAGGAAGGCCACAGAGGGATTTGGGAGGTGGAGGCTTAAATTTTTGAGAAACTAGCAGCCCCTTAATTTGGAACGTGTGTTCGTCAGAAGGAATTTCCGGTCCACAGTTTCCCAGATGTTGCTAAAAAAAGCAGAGAGCCGGGAAAATTGTTTTCCAATCTACTATGCATTTGGTTGCTTGCCCCAAACACTACATAGTTAAATGCTGTACTAAAAACATACGTGAACATAATAGTTCATGATTCCTATTTGGCGGAAACAATAAAGCTTTTCACATAGTATAAACACATCCATTACCACGAATAGCCTTGTGACGAATTTAGCTATGACGTACTGCACTAAGGAGGGCGATCGGTTTGCGATCAGCTATGTGGTACAATTAGTTAAAAGCTGTAAACAAACAAATGATGTCGTTGAAGGATCTACGTCATTCTTCATGAGAGATGTCACTGAGCGTCAGACTCATTCAAGAGGCTTCAAACTGTTTTTCGAATTTGGTGGTTACTCTTGGAGGACTTGAGGGTGTGTAATGTGGCTGTGATATCAGTTCATGGTTTTTCATTGGGAATGAGGCGCGAAATCGAACCAAAGCAGGGTCCATTTTCCCCGGAATATGAGGTAGAATCGTTCTCCGACTTATAGTCTGACTTACAGCGAATGTTCATTGCGGACCTGGCTCTTCTATAATTCAAAGGGCACTGCTATTTTTCTTCCAGAAGAGCCTGACACCGGTTCCCGGGCATCGATAGACATGGCTAGCGTAGGATGACCCAAAATCCTACCTTAAGAGTTACACAAACTCATCCCAGACTATGGTCACACCGCGCTACTCTACCTTCATTCCAACTGGGAACAATCCATCAACAACATCACGTAACATATGAAGCTGCTACGTGATAAAAATATGTCACGCACATTATTTTTAGCGATCCTCCACCACAAAAAAGACTGTGAACCACGTCACAATGGTATTGTGCTCAACTAACTGCTGAATCACTGTAAATGGGGTCTGTAGATTGCCTGCAACTAGCTGATCAGAGTTTGAAAAACTTTTTCATTTTGTCTGCGTTCTTCCCCTACTCAACACATTCACGGCTGAAGCTGCGGCGTAACATACTTAGCAAAGCAAGATTTAGTGTCTCATACACACAATAGTAATAGCAATCCTGGCACGAGTTCGACTTCCCAGGGAAGTCAGGTTACCTCCCTCTACCGTAGGTGTTCCCCTGGTCAAGCCTCTGCAGAGCTGGTCACTAATGCAATTTGAATGTCACGCTGAGCCTTCATAGCTAATTGTTTGTTCTGCAAGCCATTTTCACAAAGACAGCTCCCGGTGCTCCGGGTGAACTCGTACTAAATCCTGTTCCTCCTCCTAGTGCTAGAATCGTTAGTCGAAGGCTACTCACCCTAACTTCTTGAGCCCACCAGCTCATATAACATAAATTAATTGCCTCGAACCCCTTTGAAACAGATCCCGATAAGGTTGAAATTAGTAGATTGGTGTAGGTATTGATACTGGTTCTGCCTGAAACCCCACCAGAGAAAAACCAAGATTTGAACGAGCTTACTCCAAGCAACGAGCAGCCAGATCCGTGGAATTGGCTTCCGAGAGCACGCAATTAGCTATGAATGCCTGTGCGTGACATTTAGATTGCATTAATGATCAGCTTTACGTTGAGCCGAGTTATAGCCGTCTACCAATAATGCATTCGAGTATTGTAAACTGCACTAGGCGCTTTGTAGTCTACCGTATCGACTCTTTCTAAAAAGGACCCATGTTCATCGTTCAAAGAGTCCAATGCGTGGGTGCATCCGACAAATAGGATTGACCGTCGTTAGAGTGTCATCCTTACATACTTCCCGATCTATAACGCCGTCTGTTTCTATTCTTTGGTAAGGGTTTTTGCCCTGAACAGGGCACGCATTGCTGTAATTCAAAGTCTCATCACTGTCAAAATAATAGTAACTACTCATTCACATTATCCCTCGCTATGATATCAACGGAACATCACCCATGAAAAACAATTGGAGATCTCCTGAACTCGGCTTGTGCTTACCCATGCAACCGTTCCCCTCGTTCCTCAAGGAAAACATATGTTGCACAACATCCGAGTGTGAGGAACCTGCTCCGTTGGTTGGCATAGCCCTGGCCCTTTGCACTGCCTCTTTCGACTACGATAGAGGTGCTAACTGAGAACTGAGAAAATAAATATAAAATGTAAAAAATTTAAAGAAGTTTTATTTTGAATGCTTTTGTCAGATATTTTAAGAGTAATCAGTTATTTAGTAACAAAAGCCACAAGTTTTGGGGGAGTATTTTCCAGCGAAGTGTCGGAAGCCTGGATTTCCGCAGAGGTCATGGTTGAACGGATCGACGCAGAACTTCGAACCTTCCTCATCCAGGCATGGCTGAAAAAGGTGGAGTAGATGAATTGTGATAGAGATACTCAATTAGTCTTCCTTCAAAATGAGCCACACACTTGCTTTCTATCGAGAATCTAAGACTCTTCTGAATAGATGCTTGAAATATCAAACTAAGCTCATTGAGGGGGTTAATCGATGTCTGTAAGGGCTCGAGGGCTTGGTCGTGTAGTATGGGATTAAACTATGGGTAACACTTACGATAGCGGTATATAACATACAGCTGCATTACCTTTTATGGTGACAGGAAAATGGAATCCATGCCCGATTCGCCGTGCATATGTCTGAGACAATAAGCCGTCCCCTGACTGGTGCCTCACCATGACGGCTGCCGCTGCAGTTGTGATGGCGTTGAGCAGAAGAAGAGCACAGTAATGTAGAAGAACATATCGAACAGTGATGAACTACTAGTGATGGCTGGTGTTCTACAGACGATCCTACTTATACTGCTTGAGCTCTGAGTCGTGAACAATGCCATTGTGATATTGTTTCAAAGTCATTTTTGTGAAAGAAATCCTCCATGGAGAAGTCTATTCTGATCATGAAAGACTTTTATATTTATTCAATAATATTGACGTGTTGATGTTACTTTGAAGGCGAGCTGGTCCCCCTGAAATAAATTGCCGTAATCCTTGTCCTCATACCTTTGGTTTCCTGGGCTTAGCATTTTGCCGTATGACGACTTTGACGAAAACGCGTCATTATGAATGTTTGCATTTAGATTTATCTTGTCGAACTCGAGCACAAATGATCAGTTAAGACCTCGTTTTCTGACAAACCTCCTTTCCTCCCCATTTTCCTACCTACGTCATCCTTCAGGCTTTTACTTTTTTACAGAGAACACTGCCCGGAAACATATTTCACAAAGTGGTATTGGAAATTTATGGCAGAGGGGCTGGTCCGAACAATGTTCTTGACGTCAGGCCCCTATCACTTCGATTCAGACAGGCGTTTTCTAATGTTTCACTGAAAAAAGAGCCTAGGGGAACAGTCAATGCTTGATCCTTGATATCATCACCATCCTGATCCTTTATATCATGATGCCTAGGAAACGAGAGCACTTCCCAGATGATAATTTGAATGTGAAGCTTCAGAGTGAGCAAGTATCTATATGGGATCAGTGAACACAAACAATTCTACTCAAAAAAACCAACGCACTACTATTGAGAATAATTTTCCAAGACCCTTCTCGCCTTGTTATACGCCTAACCGGTCAGGTTCCCAACAAAGAGGTGGACATCGACGAACCCAACTTTACAGCTCTCTTAACTATACATCTTCTGCTCCGTTCCGATACTGAAAACCTGGAGTCAGATCGTGTGCGTACGCGGGTGACAGTATTGAGCTCAGTTGAGAGATACTAATCTGGGATCTTTAGAATTGACACATGCATGTTTGTCGAAGGACTCTATCTTTCACATTTTCATGGCTAAAGATCAATGATCGTAGATAAACACAAAAAGGTGCCGAAAAGCCTGAACTGCTCAACCATCATGAAAAAGGAATTGCTGAGGAAAATACACGAGTTTCTTCCTAGAGCTACGGTAGTGCTCAATGGATCACTCTATGCGAAGAAAACGGGATACTACGAAAAGAATAAACTAAAGCTGCTCGTGCTCGAAAGTGCTCCAAAAATACTCACATTAAACAAGCCTGAGAGTTTGCCTTTCGTTGGATGTTAAAGTGTCCCAGGAGTTCTCTAGAATACCTTGATGTAAGGAAATAAATAAATTGTGCAAGTACGGTAAGATGTAATTGACAGTACCCACTGGCCACACTTAAAGTTGGAAAACTGCGGTCTTGTCTTGGTGTTAGAAGTCGAATGAGCGGATTAGGCTTTTCAGGAATCTCTCTGAATTGTTATAATTCAGAGGTGGGATATTACATGGAACCCATAGGTCGACGAAAAATGATGATCATTCCCAGACTAGTACAGACCTTTGAAGTTCTGAGGTTCTCCCGAAGCTGAATTATTTCCCCAGAGATTATTAGCCATATTTGATCACCTTGAGGTGGCTGGGAAGATTAATTTGTTCAAATTATACTTTCGAGCAGATGTGTATGGCAGAGCTTTTGTCTTTCCAGTACACTTCGCCACGAATCGGATAGAAAGTTCATTTCTAGCTCAAAATTTTATTCCATCACCATATTTCTGATCGCATTCAGCCATTTCAAAGTACAACTGCCTCTATTGCACGTAAAATCGCCGATACGTTTAAAACATCAAATATCCCATGAAGCTTTCTATGATTCCAGTTGCTGTTTATGAAAATCTTGTGCCAAAAAAACTTATTTTGAATCCACGCAACAATGAATGAACTTATTATGAACTGTCTGCTAAATCAGTTTATAAGGGCTGTCCGTAGAATATGGGTCATCAGAGCAGCACAGTTCGATATGATTTTCTACATTGTCTGTGCCCTTTTCCTACTCAACGCCTTCACAACTGAAGCAGCAGCCTACGAGGTAAGTTACCACGCAGGGCAGGGTTTGCTGTCTAAGACGGGGTGGCGCCGAAGCCCGGTACGGACTTGACTTTCTCGTCTTAGTGGGAGACGGGGCAGACGGGTTACCGTACGTGTTACCCCTACTCGTAGCTTACAGGATCTACTAGTTTCAGTCGAATTTTTTCCAATCAAATACCTTTGTTCCATTTGTTTCAGAGATGCTTGGATGAGGCACCTCCAGAGTATTGCGACGACATGTTCCAGAGTGACCTTTGCGCCGCTCCGAGATACCGCGAGCTCGCCGAAAAGTTGTGTAAGGAAACGTGTGGTTTTTGCCGTGGTTGAATGATTGCTATGAAAAGCATCTGGCAAGAGTAGTTCAAAATAAACCTTTCTCCGAGCTTCGTTGTCTCCTATTCGTTTCTCAGCAGCATAACCAGCTATTCCAAGGACTATCTGCTAAATGCGAGTCGAAGAATTTCCTCCCTATTGGGAAACCTCTCCAATCAGGAACTGCAAAACCCCTTCACCATCTGCTTGTCTGGGTAATCTCCGACAGAACAAAAGTGAGCCTGTGAGCCTGAAAGAACCTGAAAGAAATGCAATGTGGTGATAGATGGCACCGGATCAACTCGAAAACTGTGCCCTGTCAGAACTGTGAAAGACTTGCTTTAGGAGAATGAAAAGTTTCAATTTTCCTCTCCGCCTTTCAAATTTCTAACGCGATCCAGGAAGAAAAGAGACTTAACGATCCTATGAGCTATAATTTCTGCCTCAGTGCCTCCACTGTCCTCTTTAAGAAGGCCAATTCATCAACTGAGGAAGGAGGAGGAGCAAACCACATGGCGGTGAACGTCATCGCACGTGATAATTTCCACTGTACACATCGATCAGACCGTTTCAACGTCATTCTTATAAGTCCTAATCCAGAGAGTAAACAAATACTGATTGTCTCTAGACCAATTTCCTTCTTTTTCAGTATATCTACGTATACCACCCTCAAATGACTCTCGAAGAACCGCGATGTAGGAAGGGGAAGGCTAAAAAGTCATGAGTAGAAGCTTTTCCTCAGTCTAGAATTCTTATACCGCGAGTTGGCCTCAGGTTAGCTTAGCTCTACAGAATCTGGAGCAACTTCGATTCAGAAATTTGAAGATAGATAGAGAAATTTGAAGATCCCCGATGGGGGACCGATAGAGACGTCCGGAGTTCCTCCCATAGACGGGAACACTTACAGTTTCGAAAATTCTGATGAATCCAAGAACGAGACATTCTCGATACTCGATATGCCGTTTTATCAGAGTGTTCAACCGCTAAACTCCTCAGTTTTCATAGTTTTGACAGTTTTTTGGTAGATATGGGCCCTGTAGTGCAGTGGATTGCGGTGCCGTTCTTACTCGACTCGACTAAACAAGATCAAATCGTGCTCTTCAGTCCCGCGTGATAAGCTCACCCTAATGGGCCACTTGCAGGATATCAGAAAACCTTGGCATTAGAATCTGAAACTTTCTCTTCTTCTTTACATTTATATTTCTTTTGATTGTCAACATTTCCAGGAAAGATAACAAAATTAGGAAAAAAGATGAAATATTTAAAAAAAAATGCAAAGGAAAATGTAGAGGGACCAAAAAAAAACAACCGTGCTGCGAACTGAATTTTATCTTGACTTTTTATCCAGACTTCCAGTTTTGCGAAAAATTTCCTCATCATATTTTGGCTTCTATTTTTGCCAATTTCTTCCAATTTCTCTTGCCCGTCGGGTTTCGATTAGCAGCTAAAAGCGTATGTGCGTCATCAAGTAGTGTTTGCATTCAAATTTGTCCCGTCCATCTCAAACGGCACAAGCTCCCTTGGCACTTTGTCAATACGACGTGGAGCGATTATTTTCGGCAACCACCCCATTCGCCATGTTCCTCAATAAGCCTGTTTTCGTTGCCAAGAATTTCATCATAAACTAGTTAATAGGCTGCCAATATGAGCATTTTCAGATGAAATCGAATTGTAAAAGCAGCATCTGCTTAGCGGCCTGCAAAATTATTCATTCATATATTGAATTATTGATTCACCTGCAGACGAGAAGGCAGAAGTAGGGTGGTGCCGAGCAACGGACTTCCTTCTACCCACCTGGTCCTGGTCCGGTTTCATCAGCTAGCCTCGGCAAGCCATTATATAGGCTATATACGCATTCGAACGCTCAGGGGTATAGACGGATGAGGTCGACTAAGGGTAATATTCGAATGTGGAACCTACCACTACTTCATCTATCATGTTAAGAAAGGTGGTAACCATACCAGAGCCGCTTCGAAAACGTCGGAGATAGGAGACCCTCTACTGGCGGCAATCTCCTGACGGTTCTTTCACACTCCTCCAGCTATGAGCTAACGATGACAACAGATTGAATTGAGCTGTGAATGGTTTCATCGCCACTTTTATTGGTAGATAACTGCCTTCAACAAAATTGGCTTGAATTTTGCAGAAGAATCCTCATGCGCTCCTTTCAACTTAGCACACTGACGTTTTCTTTAGCGCTGTAATTGAAACCTCCTTTTCTTCACTGGCCGACTGTGACTGTGACTCCGCCTGTTCCTTTAATATCTGAAGCAAACCAGAACACGTCTTCATCAGCGTCTCAGCCCTACTCATTTTGCATTCTCTTTTTTAGCCTGCTTATAAGCTCCAGAAATAGGCTCACCTAATTTAATCGCGTGTTTTTGTGGTTGTACTCTGAAGGCCTTCATCTTTGAAGAGCAGTACGCGCTCGCCTCCGCAGCTCCTCCTCCTTTCTCGATGAAACCTGGGCCTCTCGCAATTTCTGGTGAAAGCCATTTACTGGTAGGCATCCACCGATTTACCAGTCCACACAGTCTTTAAAATGTCTCTAGATCTATTCGTTATCCATTTGTTTATTTGTTTATTTGCATTCACGTGAACACTCTCCTGAGAAAATGTCTAATGATTTATCCTAGGCAATAGTAAGCATATACGTCAGCGGGTCAGAAACCCTATTTTCCTCAAATTGAAGCTTCTATGTGGAGATTTTTCCACTCCAGATTTCCAGTATTACCTCCCATATTTATCGCTCCGACGTGTTCTCCTGAGTAAACGTCCATATCCCAATTGGCATCAAGAGAAATCCATCAAGAATCACATGACAAGGGATTTCTATCATCCCTTCATATACGATTAGTGAGCGGATTATTTACAAAGAGGAGAAAATTGATTTTTTGTTGACAGCTACCCCCCCCCCCCCCCTAGCGATTACATACTTCATACTGCTTTAATCGGCTCGGTGGCCTCGTAGTTGATTGGATAGCCAGTAGTGGTCTGAAAATCCTATTAGATTGCCACCTGCTTACGACGGCTCTAAAAAACGCTGTCGAAGAGGGCCGTGCCAGTTGGAGATAAAAACGGCTTGAATAAAGTTAACGGGAGCTGGAAATTGCAAAGTACTGTGATCACAAGGGCGATTACGGGGATTCATTCGGGTGCTATGTACATATGAGAAGGGTGCGGAGAAGGAAGTCCCGGAAACAAAACTATCTAAGGCTTCCTCATAGAGGGTCTCACTTCTGTTTCATGGGCCATAGCTAGCCTGACGACGAAGCGAAATGGACCATCTAGCCTTTTCAGCATCATTCCTTCTTTTTCTCTGCTTTTTCTGGCTTTCAATGTCCTTATCTTCGCACTTTTGTTTTCGTTGTTTAGACGATTGGAAGTAGTTGTCAAAAACACCTAATAGGGACCCCATATTTGGCACTGGAGTAACGAGCTTTCTCATCCACGTTTCTCCAACCACGACGTAGTAGGGAAGCAGGATGAGAAACAAATGTGAACGTACTGTTTTTAGGTGTGTGAGCTCCTTCCCTATTCTAATAAAAGAAGCATATCAATCAAATATTCCTGTAGCGTCTGAGCACTATTTTTGTATTCACTATTTCAGCCTGCTGCTATGCCTACGGGAATACCCTCACCTAATCTAATCGTGTTTAGCTGGTTGTACACGCCTCCTCTGAGAAGTCTCATCTTTAAAGAGCGCTCCCTTCCATAGCTCCGCCTCCGTTACAACTTAGATGCCAGTAACGATACTTTTCGTTTACCCACCTAACATTAGACTTTTCCCTTTCACGTTCAACCTTTCCTGACATACCCACCCATATTCGCATTTGTCTTTGTTCATACTCTAAGAGTCAGAATGCTTTTCTATAGGAGTTTCTTCCACATCCAAAAAAAATCTTCGGCATCACCAATACTCCGTGAGTTCCCAGATAAATATGCTATCACAAGGTACGGTAGGAAAGTGAATTTCTTTAATTGCAGTCCACATTTCTTCCGTTATCCTACTAATTTGCTGTAGAAAGATGTTACCTTACCGTGCTAAACTATTAATTTTCTTCATTACCATGAAATTATCAATCTCGTAACTTTCCGACTTTCAACTTCTCTGTTGCTTTTCACAGGAAATTCAGCCCATCTTCTCAAAAAGTGTGGGGTGGTTATGGTCAATGCCGACTTTTCTCCTTCCGTAACCAATTGAAAAATTTGAAAAATCATCAGGGTCTGCTCTGAGAGCCAAAAATAGCCCCTATCCTATTCCGCATTACGGTGTCTATTCACAGCACGATTAACTCAATTTCTACTTTTCTCCCTACTCTTTGCTTTTTCCTGTGAAGGATTACGGCATTTTGTTCTCGTGGTCTTTTCTGGTTTGATAAAAACTGACAGTCAACACAGGGTGGGCTCGAAGAACCGTGGGTTCCTGTTCACTCCCTTCAGATCTTATTTATGGATAATGAGACGATTTTTCATGCGCACCTAATAATTGTTTATCGTTGAGTATGTGCACATAAACAGGCATCGACTGAGTCGCATGTTATTACTTGGCCGTAACGACATCTAAGTTGATGCAGTTGCACGGCATGTTTATGGGGTGTTCCTTGACAACCGAGTTGTTGCCATATTTATCAGCTTCGAGCTGTTCAAGGCAGCCATGTGCATGCTAATCGCATTTCATCGTATTTCTGCCTCATATGACTGAATATTCGTGGAAAACTATACGAAGAAGCCATGAATCGGTGCGAGAACGCTAGCTGGGCTCGGCCAGAGCTTTGTCCTTGTCTACATTCTTCCGCAGTCCTCCATTGCCCTCGAAAAGTCAAAGTTTCCTTTTTTAATGGTAAAACATTTTTGTATTCGTACTTTTTTGTTTTCCGTTTTTTTTCTTCTCCTTTCTTTCCTTTCACTAAATCACCAGAGAGCAAAAGATTCGAATAGGCACGATGACATTGATCATGACCTATTTGGTGCTTCTACTTTGATATGATTACAACTGCCCTCACACTGTTGTAAGGAAACCGTAAGCGCGGCGCACATCCAAATGGGTGAGAGAACGACAAGCCACAGCTATTATCAGCGCCACTCGATGCCCCTAACATTCTATTTTACCAATACGACTACCAATAATTTTTTCAATTCACTAGATCCTCACCTAACGAGAAGGGTCAAAAAATAGCGCTTACAAGAATCATTTCACAGGTGGGAAGTGGGTTTGAGTAGCTTGAGATTTATTGAAGACCTTGTCACATTCAAAAATTATGGGTCCGATTGCTTGAGCTAGTTGTAAGCGAAAGATGGGCGTGGTTTGTAGTTCATCTAAGAGGGAGGATCTCAAGAAACGCGTCGAAAGCATGCAATTTGACGCTGTCGTACTTGCGGTTGACTTTAAAAGATAAGCAAAAGTCAGAACGTTAGAGATGTCCCAAGACTAGTACATCTTTCGGAGTAAACCGCAAGAAGGACACGTGAGGGGGAGGGGGTGAACCAAGCATGAAAACGAACATGAATTGAAGTCGTGGTTCTGAGATTTCGTGAACAGGCGTTCCGATGACGGTACAACAGCCAGCATCCTATACTCTACCTTCTACTTCGGTACCCTAATACGTCCCAATTCGGGCCCATTTTGTTGTGATTACTCTAGCCATGGTTTCCTGTGCCGGGTTCGCACGCAAATTAGTCTTTGCCTACGACCCGCTGCCCTGACATGCTGTTTACCAACTTTTTAGAGGGGATATCCTTCTGTAGCTACAAAATGCAGCGTTAGATGACGACAGGTGACGTCCGAAGTGGAATTTGTCGGTCTCTATAGGCTGCAGACCCATTCCAGAACTTCCAAACCCCAATCGTGTCAGAGCGATTCATTAGTTTGGAATTTCTGACTAATTGCGATTTCACAATGATGCTGGCAAGGAACTTTATAGGGAAGCTCAACTGGCCTTTATTCCTCTCCCCCTCTCCTGTGCTCGTGTCCCTCGCCACACTCCCTCTGGCTCCTCCCATCCTATTTTTACATGCGCAGATAGATTGAGAAACAGTCAGCTGTAGGCGGGACCCCAAGGAGGCGGTCCCCTTCCGAATCTCCTTTTCCTGCCGTTCATTCCCCGACTACCTTATGGGTCTTTCCCACTTGCCGAAGACGATATGTATGTCCTCTGTCGAATACGATTTGATACTCTTCTCACCTTTCTTCCTTCTTTTTCTTTTTTTTTTCTCAATTTCGCTTCTATCTCCTGAATGCGGCTTTGTTGCCCTTAAAAAGATAATAGAAACTTCCTTTCCAGAGCACATTCATTACACTTTCTGAGCACCTTTTTGCTGTCGCAAGGGGAAAGTGCCTCTTTTGGAGGAGGTTACCTCAGCACATGCACTCCGTGGGCGCACTTTGATGAGCTTTGGCGGGTTCTAATAAAATCTTCCGATAAGCCGTGCTCGTTTGATTAGGTTTACTCTTGCGCATCCTTGGATTTACGAAACTTCAATACTTTCATAACCACAGGTCAGATTTAGGGATCTTTTGGAAATAAGTGGCACTATAAGACCAGAAGAATCTCAATAACGACTATGTCTGTGTTATGGCTAAAAAAAGTTTTTCATCCGAAGCTTTTTCTCTTCGTGTTCATTTTCCTAATGATCCCCTTATAAAGTTTTTGTATGTTATTGTGAGGCTTGTAACTCCATTTTCTAGGGAACAAATAGACTCTTTCCAGAAATGTGGGCTGATTCTGTCCGACGTGAACTTTGTTGAATGCCTTACCATGCGTAAATTCGATTTCCTCAAAGAAACCTAACTAGGAAAATGAAGTTATTGGAACAGCTCCGAGACATGGTCATAGGGCAAAAAGCAATAGGACACAGAAAAAGGTTTGAAGTCCCAGCTCACAGACCCGAGACATTCATGTCTCTTGCCCCGCACGCCCATCCTTTCAGTACTTTCAGTTGTTCATCTACCTATGGGTGCCATAAAATACTTTGAAGTGCTTGTGGCTGTGATATGTAGGGGTCATATAGACAATACGATAAACAACTTTTCTACTTGTTTACCTTCAAGTATCCTAAGTTTTAAAGGCTACTTAACGGTAAAACACTTCGGAATGTCTCTCGGAAATTCCCAACTCGAATGAAAACCTGAGAAACTTGGAGCGCCTGAAACCGCGAATTTGTCGTTTTTCGAGTGATCGAGCCGTTTTTTGTTTATTTCTTTTTGTTTATCTACTCAAATCTATTTCAGACATGGTTAAATATTATTAACAAATGTTGCTGTAATTTTAGCATTCATCACTCTTTTTGAATCTCTATACTGTTCATTCCGGCGGCCTTATATAATTTTAATATATTACCCTTTATTATCATTATTTTTGTCTATATTATTATGATACATCACATTTCAAGACTAGAGTAAAGTAACAATCGTTGGTTGGGCTACCAGTGTGGGCCATCCCTCCAACAGGGTGCTTAGGTCGTGTTCAGCTCCCCCCTCGCCCCACTGCCTTACCGAATATCGAAACTCGAAGGAAACATTCTGTGTTGGCATTTTGCCTGTTTACTGAATGTGTGGGGAATGAATTTTTGTTTTTCAAAATGGCGTAGCGCCCTCGTGGCGTGCTTAGTCATCCTACCAGTCAACACAGCCTGAATTAGCCTCGGTGGATAAATAAGAGAGAAGGAGAGGGAGCGTGTAAGAGGAAAACATTGCATTGGAGTCCACAGTCACGTTTCCTGTTCTTACTAGGATTTACGGATGGGAAAAAACCGTCGTCCGTCTCATCTTTCGGTTAGCACTTTGCTCTAGGTTTTATGACTTGGCGCCATAATGGTGGACAACGCGCTTCTTACTGGCGCCATTAGACGCCATGCAACATTAGACGTTCCGTTGATGATGATGATAGATCTTTTAATATAATTGTAACAAATAGAACGATTGTAAAGACCATTACGACAACCAGGCGCCCGAGGCCAGCAACCAGATGAGTCCCCCGGTGGTAACGCCCATTTCCATTTCCGTTTGGTCGTTGAAGCCTATTCATCGTAGACACAGACAGATCGATTCGTCTAAACTGCTTTGCTGAAGTTCAGTCTGCTCTGGATGGACACTGATTCAGTAATAGATCCTATATGGCTGTTTTCTTAAAATTTCGTTCTCAAATTACTTTACGAATTGTTCTTATCGGAGACCCAGCGGCTCTTTGTGTCCTCTAGAAGTTGGCTCACAGAAACTTGATTGAATCTAAATTTGAGCGGGTCTTTCACTTAATTTACAATCCCCCTATATTAGAAATTAATTATAGGACTCCCCTGGAAGGGTAAAAGCAATTGAATCCAATGAAATTCGTTAGGGCTGCATAAGTTGTGACTCATTGTCTGCTCCTATTCCTACTTGAACGCTGCCAACGTTGAAAGCCATTTCAAACAGATCTTAACAGCGTGGCGTATCTCAGACTCATGTGACGATTTCAAGTCGATCGTAGGAATCTAACCTACACTAGAGAAGCCAGTCGAGTCAACGGAATTCCTTTTTCATTCTTTTCTCGAAAATCAGCTATGACATGGCAATTTTTCTACTCCCCTAGAATTTTCCCCCCAAAATACATCACAATTTTTCCTTCTCTTTACAAAATGGGGAGGTACTGGAGAAGGAAAGAGGCTGAGAGGGGTGAGTTAACCCATAGATGCCTACAAAGAGTCACAGAATTCCGAGAGCATTGCCTTGGTTAAGATAGAACTTGACTGAATGATATCCACAGGTCTGCTTGTTGGCTAGAAATGTACTCAGTTGTTTCCACGATTACGGAACGATGTCCTACGCATGGCGCATCCCATTAACTTCAACAAAGTCAAACAATTTTTTTGAATTAACCTTGAATGCCCTATGTTTACCCTCCGTTTCACATGTGTCTGCCTGTCCCCAGTGCAAGTGTGCGCGTGGTGTGTCAACCCCTTCTCTCCCATGTGTGTCGTTCCCGTGTGTGTATATGTGCTCTGTCACAGAATGATGCGATCAGTCGTTCGGGTTTTTGAAGGAGACAGTTCGGTCACGTGGACCATTCTGCACGTTAGCGCAACCCACTCCACTTACCCGACACACTCCTTCACCCATCCACTCTCTCCCATGCGTCTACCCCCGCTCTCCTAATCGTATTTCCGGTGCGCTCTTTTCTTGTTCCGCCGGAAGCTTTCAACCGATCGCCACAGTTGTGCTGTGCTGTGCAGGCGACCACACAAATCAACATCGCCCACTTACAGGGGCAGGCTGGCTTGCTGACGAGCTGTTCGCTGCAGCAACTTTCCCCCCCCCCCCCCCCACAACGACCATTAATGGGATGGCAAGTTTGTCGGCCTTGGCATTGGCGCCGTTCGATCCTCATCGGTGCCTCTTTGAGTATCTGTGGGTAGTTTACTTAGCTTTTAAAATACAACAGAAGTAGTGGGGATATAACCAGTTGTATATTTCCGTCGCATATGCTATGTGCAGTTCGGTAAATTTAAAAAGCTTACACGTATTGAAACACATGGCAGTTGAACAGGACTTATTGACACACAGCAGTAGCTGATGTTTGTTTACGGACCAAAGCTCCTCTGCCAGGGTTACCGGTGGCTTTACCGGAATAAAACCCTATTCAATCTTTTTTCCAAAGGTAAACTGAACAGCAAAGTTCATGAACAGCATGCTTATCTTCGCTGCACTGGGTAGAAGGTATATTGACTACCTAGCAGATGCCCCTTCCCACATTCGATTGGTCTTTAACCTAGCTTATATCTATCGTTTATCTATTAGAGTCCAAATTTTTTTGACGAATGCGAGCTGGGATTCGATCCCTGGGCCATGCGTGTGCGATAAGGTGCCACTTGCCACTGCATCCCTCCTTCTGGTTTGTCTAGAACTGCATGAATGTCGAAGTTTGAGGGCCAGGTTGGATAAAGGAAAAACGGTGATAGGGCTTATGCAGTCCCGTTTGGGATGTGCACATGCTTTCGATCTCAATTCGAAACCGTAGATGCGGATGAAAGCGTATTTTGCCTCTACTTTGACTCACAGGTTAGAAAGTCATTACTCTATTTCATCCAGATTAGTCTGATGTCATTTGGCTGACCCGAAGGGATGGAACTGGTTGGTACTGTAGAGCAGAGTGGTATTCATGATCTTTTCACTTTATTTGATTTTATTACTCACGTGGTGTCTTAGGTAGAATACAGATAAAGTTCAGGTAGCATAGGAGCAATCTAATGATTCGATTAAACTTTTCACTTGAAAGGGTGAAAATCCTGAACGAACTAGAATGAACGCAAAGTGAACGAAATGTTTTTGGACTTTTTACATCAAGTGGAGTACAAAAATCACAGTCACTGTATGTTATTGTCATTTCAACCGCCTTCGCCAGTTTGGAGCCCGAAGACCAATGACGCAAAAAGGTCGATTGAGAGCAATTATATGAAAGTTTATAACAAGCGTTGGGTAAGCTGTGAGGATAGGGGAAGGTGGGCGGAGGGCACGGTGGGAAGTAGGCCGGCACCTTCCTACCTTACAGTACCACAGATATAACCATCACCATTAGGGAGACTCACGACCCACAATTACCGTAGTCGACTTTACAACATATCTGATATAGCTTCCCTCATGGGTACGGTAGATTGTAGGATGAATTCTTGTAGTCCTCTCTGTTCTGTAAACAGTTATTGTATACCAAAACTACTTCTGTGTCCTCTTTAGTAAGTTTACAAGAAGACGATGAGACTGTTGTTTGCTGACTTGGTTTACTTTTTGTCAGGTATCTGGTGAGTAGCTTCGCTTTCCTAGTTCATTATCGATATAAATAAATAAATACTGTCGTTTTTCGGCAGGGAGTAATTCAATACTTACTTATTCATCTAGGTGACTATTCAAAATCTCACAAATGGTTGTACTCGAGAAAAGAGATTTTCTCCAGCAGCAGACCTTTCGGGAAAGTGGAAACTAGCAAGGAAAGGCGAAAAATCTAGAGTTCTAAAGTGAGCAGCACACTATTTCCAAACAGAAATTCACTTCAAACTGAACACCTAAAGCAATTTTTAGCCTCTACTTTGATTTTCAAATTGACTTCACCTTTTTGGGTAGTTTCCCGAATAACAGTCTCTTTTGATTATGGTCAGTTTTTCCTGGATCCACTGGATCCACAGTCATTGGTGTTCCCGGGAGCGAATCGTGTTCAATCTTTCACTCATTCTTTCTATCAGATTCGCTTTCCATTTATTTCATTTACTGGTTCCGGCCAGAACTCTTCTGTAATCGCGTTTGTTCCTCATGGCATCGTAGGTCGTCCAAGTGTCGACATTGAAGCCGGTTTGCAACTGTTCTCGTTCGACATCA
This sequence comes from Haemonchus contortus, assembly GCA_000469685.2. Classification (NCBI taxonomy): domain Eukaryota; kingdom Metazoa; phylum Nematoda; class Chromadorea; order Rhabditida; family Trichostrongylidae; genus Haemonchus; species Haemonchus contortus. Next base: position 44,023,925 of record LS997565.1, read on the forward strand.
CGTTCACGTTGTTTGACGGGAACTTATGCCGTCCGCTAGCCGGCAATGGGCAGCTGCACCTTCTACAAGACGTCATACGTGGCACACACATGTGAAACAGCTGTTCTTGCAGTTTTCAATTGCAAAAAGCCAGCAGGGGCCGAAAAGATTCATGCACCGCTCGAAAGTCAAGGGACGTTTACTCATAGTTCGTTCATTGTGGCTTCTATGTTCCCCCGTGGAAGCGTGGTCCTTTTCGGGGGAAAATTAGAGGCTTCTTTGATGCTCTTCTACTGAAGTTCTATCTTTGAAACTCCATCTTTTCGCGCTCTTTCTGTCCAAAACGGATTCAGGCCACGCCTTCCGAAGTCTCTCTGCCTCATCTGATGCTTTTTTTTGTTAAGGAAAAAGGCTAAGAAAACTTTCAGAAATAAATTCTTCACATCTATCAAACCAACCACATCTTTATGTAGTACTGCTAGTGTTTACCACCACTAATACCAGTACATTACCCGAGTAGTACCGCCATAAACTGAGTAGTTAGGGACGATGTGATGATGGCCATTACCATATGGCTTTATATGCTTGATATATCACCATCAGTATCTCCCATTACTATGAGATGTTGTCCTACTCAGAGCTCCTTTTCATTCTCCCCCTTCTCCTCGGTTCACTAGCTCCAGCAGTTCTGAGGCGTTTAGTCTTCAATCCTCCTTATCACCTCTCCTAATCACGGGATCAATCAAAAATCGCCGTATCCGTTTCCAAAACAGCGGATTCTATATTACCGTAGAAATCAGATCTGGCAGTATTTTCAAACTGATGAGAACAGTTGCATTCGAAGATGAGCCACGCTTCAAACAGTTTTGGGAAAGTGTACAGGCTTGAAGAATTTCTGGGGTGTTCATTGACCTACGAGCTTTCCACCTTTACTAGTACGGTGTTCTACTGACAGAGAGAAAGCTTTCGCTGGGCCGGCAGGTCGGATTCGAATTCTGACTGACGGAGCTGAGAATTCATTAGATCCTTGAAGATGATCGCACAGAGTACAAATATTTCTCATGAAAAAAAGGCAACCAACTTTCAAAGAACTGATGATTTTGGTCGATCATCCTCTTCTTTTTTTCAGTTCATCTCTCTCTTGCTCTCTTTTAATGAACAATTGGCAATGAACGGAGGTCGTTTCAATTGACGCGTGATTTGTCGATCCTCGAACAAAGGGGTGGACCTGGCACGCAGGCGCAGCGGCCGAGACCAATTTGTTCCGGCGCTGTTCTGCAGAGAGTTCCAGGGCGGCTTGCCTTTCCTCTCTCTCCAATTGTGAATCACTTCAGTTCAATCCATTTATGGGTTTTTAAAGTTGCATTGAGGAAGTCGAAAGTTAAGGAACTTTCAGGTTTACACACTAAAAGTCGTACTTTGTAATCCGATCAACTTTCACATTACCTTTCTCGCTCTTGAACTTCCTGGAATCTTCAGAATTTATTGAGCTGTTGAAACGCTCTGCGTTGATTCAACTCTAGCGTCACTCATTGAATCTCTTTTCAAAATCGTAGGGGACAAATTGTCAACAGTGGGGTAGTGGTTTGCTAGGAATGTTCAGTTCACCTGGTGAATTCTTCTTTCTCCAAAACAAATCAGATCATAGGGTCAAAGAGGTGCGAGACTCGTCTGTTAGAAGGAAAGGAGGGGGAAGGGGATCCAGATCCATATGGTCTCTGCCATGCTACAGGTAGACGACCCCTTTTCAAAGGTGCATCAGGTTTAGTTTCAAATCAAGTTCTATGCCCTAGCAATCTTGTACATCGCACTACCATTTCCCTCTTTTGCCCGTGCCATTCTACGGAAATCATGGGACATGTGACCTTCTACTGTAAAGCTTTTCTCGTGAACAACGAAAAACTTCTTGTGAAAACTTGAAAGCGTGAGGCAGGCTAGGTACTTGAAGCTGCAAGAGGATTGTCATTCTCCCACAAGTTTTGCAGGCGAGGAAGGGCAGATATTCAATGTATTGCCTTTGCTTTTTGTGTAGGCCCCGAGGGAGTTCTTTACGAAGTTGTCCTTTAAAAGACTCAGAATGGCCCAACGATCAACGAAAAGGAGACAGGAACCGGAGTGGGCGGGGCCAGTATCTTCGTAGTATCGAATTAGTTGCCCATGTGGACAGGGGCAACGCTGAGGCTTTGGGCTCCTCCTTCAACGTTTTTAACGTCCCCTCCCCTCCTAGACTGGCTGGACAGGTGAAAGACTTCTCTTGGTTCCATCTTCATCTATGATGACTTTGGAGGAAAAGGTTTTTGCCTTCTCCCTATTCTACCCTGGAAATTGAATTTCCACCTATCTCACAGCTCTTACCGTTTTCCGATTTCCGCAATCTAGCTGCCGTTTTCATTGGAGTGATCTAGAATTTGGATTTCATCATACCTCTTCGACGCCCTTCTTATTATCTCGGCTCCACATGGACAAAGCCAGGAAAAGAGCGTTGGAAGAATGATGCTACTCCTCTTTTCTTTCCGTTTTCCTTTTCCAGAATCATTTTTTTCAAAATCATGCGCGATCAATTTTAATTTCTTTTTTTGTTGTGACATCCTTGTTTTTATTTCAGCCCATCTTTTCCCACACCTTCTTATATAGGGAAGCTGTAAGAGCTAACCAAAAATCAGCCTGACAAATTCGATTCCCCCGTTGACAAATTGCGTCGGGATTTGCGAGATGATCCCTGAGCTCTGAGCCAAATCGCGTAACTATTTCCCACGACGCTCACTGAGATCTTGACAAACAGCCACACCCAGTTCATCCTCTTTATGACGTGGATTGATTTTTGACGAAATATGAGGACATCTCGGAGCTCTGGAAGCTTAAGCTCTAGTTTTCATCAGCTTAAAAGCTTTCTGCTTTCATTTTTTTATTTTCCCATACAATTTTTTCAAAATTTTGGTATTTTATAACCCATTTCAGATGAGAAAAACTGATCGCTCCCATATTTCAGGGAAAAACATCATAGATGAATCCTGGAAGGATATTCTTCCTTATGCATTTTTGAAAACTTCTTTATGATTTGGACCAGTGTTTTTCTCCCAGTTTTTGATCTTTGGTCTAAATTTTTCGAAAAAAAGTTGGTTTTTTTCCGCCACTTTTTTTCCTGTTTTTTTCTATTTTTCTATTTTTTGTTCGGTGTCGGTCTGACTTTTTTATCGCCCTTTGTTTCATCTTCATTGTTCCTTTGAGTACACTCTACACGAGTTTGCTGTGAATCTCCAGAAAATTCCTGGAACAACTCCATTTTATGCTCTTTTTTCGGGTCTTCTGACACATCTATTTTCCGTGTTGATTCTGATTCCATTCCAGTTGCCCACATTTGAAAAGATGTGCCAACGTTTTGAAAGTTATTTATGGAACTCATTCTACTGTCTCGAGAAACACAACGTTCAGGACTGTTGATTGGCTTGAAATTTCTGAACCAGTTCTTGTTTTTGCTTTTTTTTGAATTTGGTTGTCGCCGTTTTCTTCGTACTTTTTCTTGCCACCTTTTTTTCTTTCCTTTTTTTTTACTTTCTTAGTATATCTGTTACCTACAAGTATCAGAGTGACCTCTAGTCGAACGTAACACAAGAACTTGTCGGTAGTAACGGGCGATAATTGGTTTCCAATTAGGGTCCCGTGCTTTCGTCGTGGTCGTCGTCGCCGTCGTCGAACGATAGCCGCGACCGCTCGATGTGTTTCTCAATGAAAAACGTCTTGTCGTCGGCAGAGTAGTGTCACCGTCGTTTCCCGTCGTCGATTATTCGTATGAATGGCCTCTGCTCTGTTGTCGATTGAAGAGGGGGAAGTAGTGGTTCGTTCAAGAGTAGTTCTCTGAAGGGACACATTGTCGCCTCGGGCAATTGCTTTCCTTCGAGGGACTAAAGAATGTTGAATGACAAGAATCCAATAGATATGAAATACGATACGTCTTTGCTCTGAGTAGGCAGTAGGCGAGGGTGTTTGTTAGTCCCCAGGGCTTCCGCCTTGTCTATGCAGATTTGGAGGCTCAATGATCAAGTGGAGAAACACCCACAAGCTGAGCCATAAGCCGCAAATCTTGCTCGAACTCCTATTCATTCAGGCCACAAAAGTTAATTCGACAAAAGTTGATCTGCATGGAACACTTACTTCTACGAGTTGGGCAACTGGCAGTTGTGCTTCTTCCCACCCCACCATCCCAATCTGAAAACGAGCTACTTTGGGAGCAAGTAGCAAACAGCAAGCATTACCTTCCGAATAAACTCCGGCCGGTTTCCTGGAAACTCCTTCCACGTCGAGGAGTACCTTTCCGTCCGGCCATTCTGGAAAAACTTGAATTGTAATGGCCATTATGACTACCTAAGCGCTATATTGGGAAGAGGTGGTATGGTGCCAAGTGGCGGCGCTGTCGCTGTCCATATGGTCTGGAAACTGTCTTCGAGCTCAAGCTGACCCATCCCCTATAACTATGAGGGAAGATAGCCGTACTTTACATGTCTGGGAGAAAAGAAGCATTGAAGAGTGTATCAGACCTCTGAAGTCGGTGTATAAGGGCGCATGGGTGTATTAGGAGAAAACGCACTCACTCGCCACCCTATATTTGACCTGGCCTCGAATACGTCGCCACACTCCAGAAGAAGCTAGTCGAACCCGCAAACCTTCTCTAATCAATTAGATGAGAATAAACTTCTCCTGCAGCCTCCTGAAAAGGTCGATGTGAAGTTTCAGGTCGAGTTGAACCGATAATATAGCCTGTGACTTGCTGTGGTGAAGGAATGAGTCGCTCCTTCCCTCAGCTCTGCTAATCTTCCTATCTTTACGGTACGGTGAATCATCTGTGAACTTGTATTTCCAATCCATATGCCCCCTGAAAACTGCGCTAGCATCACATCGTCTACTAGATTCACCATTACAAGTTCTATTGCTCTACAGCTGTTAAGAGGAAATTGAAAGGCATTTGAAGGAGGTGTGTGAACAGACGACGCCGCCAAGACTTTTTACGTGTGATCGTTCTCTGGGCTGGCATTTGAACGACAGCCATTATTCAGGCTCCGACGGCTATTCCGTGCCGGCTCACCATCTTTCCATTTAATTGCTTTTCTGAAAAAAAAACCTCTGCAAAAAACGTTCCGAAAAGGCATTTGTAGGTGGAGGAGGTCGTAAGTCTGATTAGTACGGCAGAATAGTTTTCCGTCTGTTGTCCTCCTTCTCCTATCCACTTCGCTCTACCGGACTTTCAAGGTTGTAATGATGGTTTCGTTTACTCTCCGTAAAACTTAGTATGCCCATGGGATACTGTACCAATATTTCCGTTTTTCAGCGAGCCGCTTACATGCTGCATGTCTTTCCTTGACTTTCTAGTTACCATGACTCAAGGGTACTCCCTGAAGGCGCATTAGGCCGTAGCCAAATTCCGCAGGGGACTTTGCAGCTCGGCAGCAAGGTCTTTCCCAGCAATGCCGCTTTCAAGCGGATGTTCTGACGTGACGTGGAACTTATGCGATAGCATACAATGAAACCTATCAAGGTTGTTACCCTAGCCAATATGAGCAACAGATAATGTATGATATCGTGATAGGATATAATAAAACATGATCTCATCCAAGAATCCAATTTCCTGCTCACATTTCGTATTCTCTTTCAAATCGTCATCGAAGCTCGAATGACTCACCCCTCTTCCCCTCTCACATCCCTACCCTCCTGTTGTTGTTTTTCGTCTCTGTTGGACCACTTATACCAAATTTGTGCCTTCGATTTGTTCCCATATACCCCTATTCACGTCCTACTAAATATGTAATGAGGATCATCATGCAGCATCATCTATTTTTCGATCATTTTCTCTCCACAATTCCATTGACGAAACAACCGATTTTCGAAGATGACTAGGTTTCCAAATAATAAATCTTCTGTTGAAATGTGCTCAAATTGAACTACCACCAAGAACAATGAATTTTTTCATTGCGTTTTTGGCCTATAAATTGCCTTCGGGGGTCGACAGTGACCATTTCGCCTCCAGAGACTTGTTCTATGCTGGCACGACGGAATTTCTCGTCGGTGCAACCGCCTTTGAAGTATCAGATCCACAGGCCATGAGCTCATATGTGCCGTATCTTGTCAATGAATCGATCCCAGAGGGATGCAAGACCCGGTTGTCTTAGGCGGGTAATCATCCGGGACTCGAACTGTAGACCACGCGAGTGATAGTGTGATAATTGACAATAAGCGTGCAGAATCAATGCTGTGGAGAAGAAATAGAAAAAGGTGTGTCATCAATATTATGAGGGGCGGAAGTGGTCACGGGTTCGAATCCCGCATCGATATCCGCCCACGCCGAGCCGGAAGTCGTTGTATGGGTCACATATGCATCCTACACGGCACTCGATCCTAAGTAGAAGTCAAATGCGGGGCACATCCCATAGACGTGGTCGATTTGCACCGAAAGCTTCAAACTTCGCATTTTTCTCTGGAATTAATTCTGTTTATTTTATTTTTTACTTTTTTTTTTCACTTCTACATCTAATTTGTTGTTATTCCAATATTATTTATTTACTCTCGATTCTGAATAGGGTCCTGAATTTTGTTATTTGTTACAACTCATTCACTTCTAAACAGTTGGCTTGATTTGTATTTTATTCCGTATTGTTCCTGTTGCCACCCTCCACGATGAGAAGTTTAAACCACGAATCAAAAACCATGGCAATTCTCGGCAAAGTCCTGAGTGATGGCGTCATGCCAGAAGAACGTGATTGATAGGGACCACCACATCCGTCCTGTTGGGTTTCTTGAGCAAAAGTTACTTTAAAATTCTGAGCGCAGTAACGACTGACGTCTGTTCGTTCTGAATAACCTCACCGCATATAATTAAATTCCGCATTCCTTTCACCATGAAATGTTTTGTGATCCGTTCGAGGAAGAGGCAAAATGTTTTCTGTGAGGGATGAATCTGATTCAGCCATGTTGTCGTTTATCTTTCCCCGGAAACGCTTATAAAACCTCTCTGCGCTGACAATGCATTAATCCGACGGAAACTGCCGTTCCTTCGACGCGTTCCATTCGTTCAACTGCCCTTTAATTCAGTTTCTTTGAGTCAACTCATCAACGCCCTAGGGCGAATCCGTTAACATTTCATTTCCATTCAAACCTCGTTCCCATCTATGCCTATGCGAATTTCGTAGAATTCTATTCTGAAATTTCCCACAAAAACAGATGAAGCCTAATTGGATTTTCCAGAATTTCCATCGTTCCCAAAGCGATCTCATCTGATGGAAAAGTGTGATCCAATACCGCCCACTTATAAACCGAGACGCTTTCATTGGTACATCCGTCCAAAGGTGAGTTCTCCGAGATGAATTCTTACTGAAATCTCGACCCTGAAATTCCAAAAAATATTTCACTTTGAGGATCGGGATATCCTTGACGAGGAGAAAATGCGTCCCTCTACTTCGCAAGATCTCAGCGATCAGTCATTATCACGCAGTAATAGAGTGAGTTCAAAGAATTTCCAGATATTTCCTAATTAGAGTTAGTATTCATACAAAGTTCTTCAAGTTAAAAATTATTGAAAGGCTGTAATTTACTAGGAAGTGCAGAACTGGGTTCAAGATTGAACTTGAAGTTCTTGGTAGGAGGAATTGTTGAGCTGTATGGGAGGGACATGTCTTGAAAGGCGGTAGAGCTTGTGCTATTCTGGGTGAGAGAACTTGCTCGGGAAGAGGGTAGAAATACCGTTCTAGATCTCCTCTCCTTCCTATTTCTCAACTCCCAATACACCGAGCTTGTGGAATGTTTACTGGAAGTATCCCGCATACATGAGGTCGAGGAAGAAGAAGAGGCGAGGGGCTGAGAAAAAGGGGAATTGGGAGGGTTGCATCTGCGGAGAAATTCCACACACTCTGGTCATTGAACTTCAGATCGAACACATAATTGGAAGTAGCCTACAGTTCATCAAAAATCCACCATTAATTGCCTTATAAGTGATTAATTCCAGTCGGATTCTACCGCCGATTATCGCTTCTGCCATGGTGGTGTCTCCGCCAAGTATCTCTCGAATATGATCATCATCGCTTTGATACAGGAAATCAGCGTTGGTTAGTATTGAACGCTTTATTCTCTTGGAACTGGTGATCCTAAATGTTTTTTTTTCTCATTTGTTAACTATGAACCTTAAATGTCTTCATTTTTTTGACTTTTGCTTTTTCCCTTTCTCCCTCTTACTCTTTCATGAAATTGGATAATTTTTTGGTTCGTTCTATCCTTTGTGTACCATTTTCGTTAACTCTAGATCGAATCCTTCTCGATGGTTTACCTTTACTCAGGTCTGATTCTGGCAACAGCTGATCCCGAATGGTTCCGGGAACCACGATTCATCATTCTGACAGCATGTCGGATAGTTCAACTGGTGCCATGTTTTTTGGCTTTGGCTGGCAATTACACAAATAATGCCACTCTTCTGGTACCGTTCATGCTTTCGCAGGTGAATAACTCAAAATCTCTCAAAAGGCTATCATACATATTTACTACTTTGTTAACTTTATGGACTTCAGTTATTGACTCTTATTCATGGGTGACCTTTCTAGTCAGTAGGTTTTCCTGATTTACTTGATAAGAAGAGAGGCGCATGGGTATAGGTTCAGAGAGTGTTCCTTCACTAGTGCTCCCACGACGGTGTTCAAGTGGATGTCGCACATAAGTTGAGGGTTCACTGGTCCTTTATGTGGCCAGCGTTTTAAATGTTATGTGGCCTATATGTACAGTAACTTGCGGTAGCCGATGGAGAAGTCAACGGTTTTTTTTCTCAAGAAGAGTCTGAAACCAATTAATCGCCTGTAAGGGTTGGTTGGCCTTCCATTCGTCCCGGCTCGGTTATGGTTACAGTGTATGGTGGTTACTGTAGTCTAAATGGAAAACAAATTAGCTGAATTGGTATCCCACCTTGTAACTGTGTAGTAACTTTCTGGCTCTGATTTTACATTCGTTCTAACTTTTCTTTTCTACTCCTTTTTATTTCTTATTTTCAGATATCTCTTGGCAGCTATGCGGACCTAACGACATATATGCTGTTGGTGCAGAACTTTCAAGCGAATCATCCAGATTTTTGGCTCTTTGCCAATCCACTGCTCTACGTCGTTCTGCCAATACTGCTCTACGCCTGTCTTCTGATGTTTTGCATCTACGTCACTAACAAATCAATCAAATTTGTGAATTTAAAACGGCTCGGCGCAATCAATAAAAACGCTGCCGACACTCAAGTGGAGTCTTTGATGTAACCTTAGAAATAAATCGATGTCGATCGATTATTGATCATTTGCTACTCGACTACTGTGTAGTACACGTGAACGAGTATAATATGCATTATTATTATTACTATTATCATTGAAATTTAGTTAATTAGCGTTGACAATTATGTTTACAATTCTCCTATACTTCATTTCTGAGCTTACCAGATAACAGCTTATGGGATCTCCCCAACCAACCGACTCTTTACTGATATATTCCGGGTGATTTGATTTTTTTCGTTGTCGTTGTCATCGTGTACGTATGAAAACATACTATGAATCGATCGATTGTTCTGTCCTTACAACTTATTGATTTATTGATTTGACGGGCATTGTAAATATATCGAACTATAGCTAGTCGTTAGTAAACTATGATTTGTGAATGTTTCTGTTTTGTTTTATGAGGTCAACACGTGATTACGGGTACAGACAAAAGGAGTGTACTCTCACATTTCGGGTGTGCGACGCGTGCGGTCGCGACGCGGTTTGTGGAATGTCACATTTATTGCACATGGTCGCAAAAAAACGTCATAGGCACAATGAAAGAAAACAAAGGAAAATCAAGCTTTTTCAATAAGAATTATAGCTAAAAGAGTAAGGAGGCGTAGCTAAGTTCAATCGTAAACGACTTTCATCGTAATGAAGGTTTTCGCCTTCGGTATATTGACGAGATCACCACTACAGCTGCATCGGAAACGGTCCATGAAGCTCCATTGCGATTCTGAATTACTAATACTTGGAACATTGGTTTCGTGACTGTTCTAGAGGGAGCCGGGCCTGATTAAGCAACGATGAGGCATTGGCATTTTTCGTAGCAACTCTTCGAAAAATTGGAACAAAATTTAGTTTTTTCTCAGCTCTGATGCAAAGAAACTTGATTGAAGATAAACAATGAACCCACTGAGACTGTAAAAGTATCGGTCCATGATTCTTTGGCCAAGTTTGGCTAGTGGAGCGTATATAGGAGGAGCGTCCTCCTGCATTAGTAGGGTGGGTGTTGTAGTGGTTGGCGGTTCGTGATGGAATATGGATAGGAAGCGTTCCATGTATGATTCCTGAAAAATGAGAGTTCAGAAGAGCAGAATTCTAACAACAACGCCATTTCTGCTCTTTGGAACATTTTTTTATTTGTTTGTTTACTTGGCCACTAATTTCTTTGTTTGGTTATTTATTTATCAGCTCACTTCATCGATTACTGGTGTAGCCATTCCTAATTTGTAGCGCTCAAGAACGCGCTTATTTCTGAGAGGCATGAAAATAGTGCGGAAAGCAATACCTTGCTGAAACTGGCTGTCGCAAAGTGAAACTAGTAATAGCACTGGCTTCAGTCTGTTTACTTTTTCTTATCCCCTCGAAAAAAAATTTATTAACTTATATTTTTATTGTTCTCAAAAGACTCCAATATGTAGCACTCCAACAGACGAAGAAATCTGTAGAAACTTCTCGATAAACACAACAATGCCATGAAAACCAAAACGATGCCATGAGAAATGTGGTCTTTCCCATCTTTTTCGGAATTTGCTCTTTTTTACTGTCAAACAGGACCTTCAGATCAAGTCTTTGCTCTTGTTGGGTCCCACTTTTTTTTTAAATTTTGGCCCGGTTTAAGGGTTGATGGGTAATTCGGAGATCTTCTTCCCTCCTTCCTAGCTAAATTGCGAGCTCTTTCAGATCAAACGTCCCGAGCCACCTTTTTCTAAGCGCTCACAACACAGAATGTGTTCAGTAGTGTACAAACACCCTGTGACATGTAAAGCCATGGATGTCTTCTGGCCTACTGGTTTAATGTATTCCTACCAAATTCACCCAAACTGCGAACAATCTAGGTTACCGGTGGAACAATGCTCGTTCAATGATTCGAGTTTGTGACGGATGCCAAGCGGACTACCTGTTTTTACGTCCCGCATCAGTTGCGGGTTGAAAAATGATGTTTATCACACAATTAGTGCCAGATTCAGCTTCAAATATTCACAGTAATTTGTAAAATTTAGGAATAGTTGTGGGATAATGGTCTTTCTGTCGCGATAAGCCATATCGTCGTTTTTCAGTGGGAACGGAATGAAAATGTGAATGGACAAGTACTGAATGTCCTGAACCGATAACTTGCATCGAAGCTGGGATTTTCAGTAGATTCTGCCAGTTTGAAAAAAAATAGAAATAGAACTACGTTGTCAGCAAATCACCCAATTGTAGTTTGATTCTAGTAAAGGTAACAGGAGTTTGCAGTTACCGAACAAGTTCTTGAGCTCCCCAGCCAGCACTAGTATAGATTTTCTTTCTCGTGGTCTGATTTTCTGATCTGCTGGTCTAGTCAGAGGTGATTCAAGTATGGATCAATTTCTTGTTCTGTATCCCATGCAGCAGTATTTTAGCAACCCAAGTACATGAACGTCCAACGATTTCTTTACAAAATCTTCAACCCTATTCCCTCCTCTCCTCTCCCGCTTGTTTCACTATTTTATCCCGAAGCACTTTGGCTCTTCAGCACCCTTATATTTTAAACATTCCCTTATCTTAAGGAGTCAAAAATTTCCAATAAGAGGTTGAGCACTCTGTGGCACTTAAAGCCATGCGTGCATGACCCCAACTTGAGAAATAATGTATTATCACCGAACTCACCTGAATCGATTGCGATTCATGTTATCGGTGAGCTTGGTACCCAAGGTCTCTTTCCATGACAACTGAACAAGACATCCTCCTGCACCGCATTAGTTGCGGTTTGGAAATGGGTGCTTACCGTGCATTCATTATTGATATTAAGTTCTAGGTTCAGATATTTAGATCTGATAATAAATTATAAGAAATCCCACAGTCTAGTACTAACAGCAAGAAGATTCCATCCTCCAAATGAGACCAAAGTTTACCATTTCTTCGAGTACGCGCCACACCGTCAGTTGTCGTTCGATAGGAAGTGGGAAAAACAATCAGGTATACTCAGAATAGGATAATTACACGTAACGGCACTTCCAGACGGCTTTAGCAATTGCTTGGGGTCCCCCTGATACTTGGCTTAGAGCTTAAACTCTGATCAATCGACCAATCGACTTCAATTGAAAGGGATGCTCAAACGATGCTGCCTCCAAACTTTGTTCATAGACCCCCTTTTCAGGGCCTCATTCGACTTTTAATTGAAACGCTCGTCTGCCACGAAGAAACTGTTACCATTTCATCGGCAGGACGGAAGGGAGGTTTGATCGACCTGTTCGAGTGTTGATCCTGGATTCATGGACCATGAGCGCAGGGTAGCGAGCCCTTGCCACCCACCTTCGCCCTTCTTGATGGTTATCAGGTACATTCGATGAAATGAAGGAGGTGACCGAGGTGCTAGTCATTATATCTGATTCTCATGAAAGCTAGCTTTTTTACTGACAGATCACTCAGTCGAATAATCAATCATATTAATGATAAGAAGGCGGAGTGTACATTTGGATATTCAGCTAAGCTAAAAATTTTCCATCAAGTATGTGTCTGACCTGGTTTACCTTAACTCTTCGGAGTTTGTTTTCCCTGTAATTTCAATGAGTTAAATTCCTAGTTGATCTTACCGATTGCGCTTTATTTCGTTCAGAGTTTCTCCTGTTAAAATTCCAATATCTGTAAGGAATGAAGTTTGTTGACTGCTCTTTGTCAATGGCCTGTGCCTCATCGGATTCTGGAATCTCCGTAGTAGGCGATGCTGAAAAGAATCATTCAAACCTTAGACTTAGGAGATAAGGCGAAAAGGTAATTGTCATGTTGGGTCATAAAAACATGCCTTCAACGGCGTAACTCAGCAGTAACTTTGTCAGCACTTAACAATACGAAAGGTTCTATAAAGAACCTGGGAACATGATCCAACTTTCGAAAGACCAAATTTGATGGCAGTCCAACTTTGCCTAGCTCGCTTAGATTTACATCTTTTCGTGTAGTATGGAAACTTCATGGAAATAAGGCAGACCGTGAGACTTTTCTGAGTGAGGCTTTCATGAAAGCAATCGAAGTCTTCAGATGAGTTCATATCAATCAGAATCAATGGATATTCAGGAACCATTAGATGCGGAAGATAGATATGCTGATAATTCTACTGAGTAGCATCAGAAAACTTACCAGTAGTGGTGAGTGGCTTTCTCCGGCTTACTGGTACTATGGGATCGCGTAGGACGCATGCACACATGAGTGTCCTATCAATCGATTCTGCAAAAAGCAACAGCTTAAGTATCTTTGGTGGGTACATTGTATACAGAATACTCTAGAACTTCTTGGAGATTCTACACTCAACGGCTTCCTTCTCAAATTTACCGAGGAGGTTCAAGCAAGGAACTTTTCAAGAACTCACCTTTCATTTGTGGAGTCCATGATGTCACTGAAATCGGCAGCAGAAAAAGAACGAGCCCTATGTGCCTCATGCGGGCAAGTCGTTCGGACAGTACAGTCCTTCTGAGTTCTGGGGGTTGGCCTTCTGCCCGTAAATGACACCAAGTGACCAGCTGCTGCTCGTATTTGTCTAGCCGGTCACTCATCGCACGTTTCAGGTCGATGGTAAATTTGAAGATGATAATCACTATTTAGTCATCACATGATCATCAAATATTGCAGAATACATCGGAAACTAGCCTAATTTTATCATGAATTTTATTGTCGCCGACATTCGCCAAAAATGGTGTGCCAGTAGATGTATACATATTGTGGCCTATAACGATAAAGCAAGAAATACTTTCTGCTTCGCACTCGACTGAATTGAAACTATTCTATCCATTATTTATAGAGTTGACCACTTACTTGATTATTTGTTTATTTACTTATTTATTTGTTAAGCTCGGCGGCATGCGACATAAATAATACGTCAGAAGCTGCCAGAAGCATCAACGAAGTCTAGAAGCGAAGTTAGACTAAATTTTCAATAGATTGAATCTAGTGTGACTGTAGACTGCCAAGTGAGCAGACATACTCCATTGACTATGAACACTGCTTTCCTATGGCGAAAATTCTGGCCATTGAACGGATCGAACGTTAAACCCTTCGATCTGGACTCGGACGTGCAACCGCTGCGCTGCGCTAAGCAGCCATGAAGCAAACCTTCTACAGCTATTCTCTGCAAATTCATCTGTATAAGTACAGAAATCCCCAGAATTCTGATGTCATGGACTAGGACCATTGCAGAATTTCTATAGGGTGAAGGCAAAAGTTCCTCACCACTGAGCGGATCGAACGCCCAACAGTTCGATCGAGAGTAGAACGCGATACCACTGCGTCAAGAGGTGCCAGCTCTAGTATTCGAACACTGCAATTGCCGAGTCCTGGGACGAATTCCGCTAGCACAGGGTATAGGGCAGCCTGTCGCAATCAGAAATCAGTCCTGAGAGCAATTTCAGAAGACAAAAAAGTCACTGAAACTAGTGTAGAGGATCCAGACTTGCCGATGTGTTGAGCGCAGACCGTTGGAAAAGTAGTGGATTGAAGATTTCGAAAAAAAAGATGAGATTTCATCGACCTGCTCCTGGCGATACCCACTGTTTCTTCTGAGAGGCATGGAGATGGGGTCAGAGCTTTAGGCGATCAAAATATTAACAACGGAGCTGTTCTTCTCGGTATTTCTATTGTTTCTTGTTGAAGAGGCAGTTCACGCTTGCACGGCCTTCACAGATTTCTCAGTGATTGATAGCATTTCAAGATTTCTGGGAAGGCTACATCGGCCACGGTATAAGAACGGCTTACCTTCAGCACAATAGAGCTCAAAAAGCTGTTTCGCTGCTTCTCGGATCCCATGAGTTTGCATAAATAGGAGCAGTTTCAGTTTCACATTTTAATTTGTACATTATCAAATTTCATACTCATGGTGGAACATCGTTCCTAAGCCAGGTGGCCATGATCATAAGATCTGAAATTAGCGGACCAGTGTCTCAAATGGGTGGAAGAGGGATAGGGGACAGGGCCACAACTTGGGAGCCCAGAATCATAGGACCCGAAATCGGGAAAACCTGTTCGCCTGGCCCAATTAAGATTTTTCCTTTTCGGATATAAATAATGATGCCGGTAGAAACTGAAAACTAATACCACTCTAATAAGTGGGATTTCAGGGTAGTTCGAACGAAGCTTTATAGCTTGGGATTTTTATGATTTCCTCCTTGCCTTCGCTACCGATGAACTATCCTGCCAGAGCAACACTTTCGCTCCTTAATCCAATAGAAGAGCATAGAATTATTCCAGGCCGTCTCTCGAGGATACTTTAGATCTGTGCCGTGGGTCTTACAGCATGTAAGCGAATTTTGTACCGAATGTGATTACTTCGTGAATTTGGACAGTTCAAAGCAAATTGATTTATTCGTGAGAGTTCCTTTATACAATTGATTTTCAAACTCAATCACACTTACAAAACAATAAGCTGCACAATTTTGTTATGAAAGAATTAATATTACTAAATAAAAGTAAGTTTTTTGTTGGCAAGATCATTTCACCTTGAGTAATGGGGCTAGTAATGGTTACTGTTATTCTTATGAAAAATACCAAGTCATAATAATTACGAAATCGAATCGTTTTCATTTGGAGTACATAAGTATGCATGTTATCATTAGCAGTATTGAAAATGACTATTTTTGGACATCAGTATTTTGCACATACTTCCTCTACATATAAATTAACTTCAGATTCAAGGTAGGCAGTTACAGCTTCTTGGTGCTACTAAACTCCCTTTGTCGCCCTGGGAGCTCTTTCGGGAGAGTTCCGCTGGAAAGCACGGAAGATACCTTATCTGATGGGGAAGGAGAGGGGCTAGGGACGGTTGAAAGCCAGAAGTATAGCCAAATGAAGGAACGGGCCTAGCGATGGAACTTGTCCTACGGTAGCTGTCCTTGAAAGCTCACAAAAGCCAATAAACGCAATGTGGTGCCCTATTTGTGGTGGAGATTTGCATGGAAATTACTGACAAGTACAGGATTCAATGATCATATTTTCAAAATTCCGAATTGTCGGTCGACCAAGCTCATCTCGGTAGAAGATTGTCAGCGATCGTGTTTGTGACGGTGAACAGCACACGGATGGTACCGAAGCGGATTTCAGTAGAGTCTGTAGGAGAGCGTGGTTTGATGGGCGCGTGTCCTGAACGATTTTTTTGAAATCGGTATGGAAATACGTCGATGAGCACTAGAATACGGCCAGACCATGTTCATCATGTATGTCATCGCCGATGTTTGTTGAGGAGAACGCCCGTTTACAAGGAAAGAAAGGACGAAAAAATTCGTAAAACCAATCGTTATATTAAAAGCATTGCATTAGTAACAATATTTCATACGAAGAGGAAAGTGGTTCTGAAAGTGGTCGAGTTCCGTCTCCGTTTTCTCAAACACCAGAGATTGAGCTGGAATGGAAAGAACTCTGGTTCTTCAACTCATGGCACTCGCCCAATCTGCCTAGAGGTACTTCTTCCCTTCCCCTGATTGAAGTAACGGGAGTCCACAGAAGTTGTAGGCACATCAGAACCTTGATCGTACAAAATCACGTGCTGCTTACCTTTGGTAATGGTGTAGGACACATTCCAGAGCAGAATCCAGTCTCGAATTCCGCTGGAGCGATTACCCAATGACCCCATCCAAGCTGTTTCAGATCAACCATCGAACCTCGTTTTTGACACATCTGGAAATGTTTACAGTAACATTGACAGGTTAGCTGAATTTTTATGTCCTCCGGCTCCTCGACTGGGCTCAAGTTATGCTCAAACAACCCACCGCTCTCTTCTCCTCAGCTCCAAGCAATACAACCCGTACGTCATTTGACTTTTCGACACTTTTTTCTTTTTCCTCCTCATCAGGGGCATCCTCGCCGAATCCATGCCATATGTCATCTTCGGGTGATTTTATACGATTTCCTCGGACCTGTAAGCTATGGCCCTTCCAATTAGGTAACACTATCATTAATATCGGTTGGTTATCAAATTATTCCCAAATTTCAAAATTCTTGAGCCATAGTAGTTTAAGGTGTTTATTCCTTGGCCTCTTCATTACATTGGGAGCATGCAATTTTCGTACAGTTCGGCCTACTGAAATGACACATACCTTCTTTCTTCTCGACGATGGGCCCTTCCCCTTGGAGTGTCTTCTGAACGTCCGTAGACCATCTGTAAGCCGTTCCGTACTTGTCGGTACAGCTTCGGAAGTTGACTCCACAGCGTTGTATGAGAAGTAGCCTGTTCAGAGAAGATTTTCAGTATAAGTATCCTGTAGATAACTTTTTTTGGTACTAATGGCGCCTAACAATCAGGCCGTGCTTCAATATGAGTTCGGTAAAGGGATACTGAAGAAACTAGGTTCCGCAATGTCATCCATCATGCTCGTTATGGGCAGTTTTTGGTCGCTCTCTTGAATTACTCTCGCCTTTCTTTCCCAAGAGAAAACGAGGACCTTCTACTTACTCTGTCTAACCGAAAAGTCGGAGGAAGCACCGTTATTTAAGGAACGTTTGTGGCTTGCTTATACTCGGCATTCGTTACGGAACAGCTATTAAAGGCACCTCACCACGCTCTTTACATGCCTCACTCATTTACTTACCAAGTTCTCGTCTCTTCCGTCTGGTGCCATCCACACGGCTCTTGATTGTGTTGGTGTCGATGATGTTATCGGCTTTAGAATATACTACCAAGAATGGGGAGCATTTCTTCACCAACTCCACATAGCGTCGCATTCTGATGTCGCGACGAGAAATCTGGAAAAGAAGACCTCGCTTGATTCTCATTTCTTCAACCCATCCATCACTTTGATTTCACTGCCTTTCCATCTCCCAGTAAGAGCCCCGATGGACCAAAGGTCCTTCTGGGCATTCATGGTACTCTAGAAGAACCTCAGGGCGGCTCAGAAATGGTAATGCTCAATCATGACATGAGAACTCATGAATGCTAATCAAAACCTTCACTGTTCTAGCTACGGCTGGGTTACAGAACTAGCTGGCTAAATTCCCAATACTTACAGGTACTACTGACAATTATTCGTTCTTTTCTGACTCTGTCGCCCTCTATCAGTACATAGATTTAATGATTTGATCATGTCTTATTGTTGTTTACCCTTTTGAGCAGTACTTATTTGCACCTTCAAGTGAATTTAATCAACAAGTAAACATTTTGGACTCACCCTGACAACCAGTTGTGTGACATCTAAAGCGTTCGCCTCTGCAAGTGGCTTGGTTGCATCCCAGATCACTTTATCCGGGGACACCTTAAACAGAGGGCCATCTATTTCTTATGATTGGCAGAAATATGTTAGAGAGGATGGGACCTACTTTTATCGTTTCTAATTGCTGATTTTCAGTGCAGTACTCATTGACACACAGTGATTTCGCCCGAAGCTGCCGCGCACGGCCCGATTTCGTCGCGTCACGACGTCGCAAGTAGAAGTGTAGTTCACCGCGCATAATCTGAAGAAGAGAGAATGATTGGTTAGGATGGAAATGATTTTCATTTGATCAGTTTTTCTGTCCCACGGGGAACAAAGCCGAGACCTCATTCCTAGTGGAAGG
Source organism: Haemonchus contortus (assembly GCA_000469685.2). Taxonomy (NCBI): domain Eukaryota; kingdom Metazoa; phylum Nematoda; class Chromadorea; order Rhabditida; family Trichostrongylidae; genus Haemonchus; species Haemonchus contortus. Next base: position 44,042,662 of record LS997565.1, read on the forward strand.
CCAATTTTCAAAAAATCTTTCAAGATAGACTTTCGGGTTTTTTAGCAGTTCCCCGAGCAAAGTTACACCGCAAGAGCACCGAGTATAAGTCAACGAACTGACGAACTGTATCGATAGTTTCTCCGCAGCACTATGAGTGAAGTCTTTCCCTTTAAGTAGGATTTGAAAAATCGATTTGAAAAAAAAAGAAATAAAAATTGAATGAAAAATTACCTGTTCTTTGCCTATGCCAGTAATATCGAAGATCAACACCTCGTGACCGTCTAGCTTCCCTGAAATTGCACTTGCCAGTACAATATAACATCTGTGAAATATTCAGAGCATTTCCCACAAATACAGTAACCTTTCCCTGCTGCCTTCCCTTGGTTCTTCTGACTCAATGCTGACAGAAGTCAAAAAGTAGTCGAACATCCAGCTTCAGAAAAAGCTCACCGAGTGCGGGATCAATTGCTCGAACAACATTCCCATCATCCGAACCGTCGTCCTCTACGAACGTCTCATAGATGGAGTGCATCGTTGAGGCTATGCGATGAGATGCACGAAATGTTGGCGTTGTAGTGTTCGCTGAAAAGAGGGTCTTTTAGAGGGCGCCATATCAAGCCTGCTAGCATACCGGACATCTTAGCACATGCCCTAGAAGGAGTGGATTGCTTCTACAAACCTGCAAATAAAGGGAGTGTGCCAGGATGAGCTTTGGCCACAGCTAGCCCCAAAGGTTTGGCCAATTCTGTCCTTCCTTTTTTACAGAATGTACTTAACAGATTCTGATGGGATCGAAGATTTTCGCGAAGTCCCCTGATGTAGCATTTCTACCCAGGCTAGCATTAATAATTAGTGAAAAGTGAACATGATGGAATGCAGATGAGCTTGATGTCAGGGAACCATGTTTTCAGTTGTTTTTGTTGGCAAATATCTATATGTCAATCAAATGGTAGTCAATAAATGTGATAAATTAGCCACAGACCGTTTGGAACTTCTGAGAAGTCGAGCATGTACCGTAACGTCTCTTGGATGATGTCAGTAGGGTCGTCTTCTACAGTGGCGGATGCGACGGCGCACGCGCTGCTCAGAAGCAGCAATGCGACGTGCATTTCTTATGGATTACAGCTCTGGAACTCCTTTATTATGTAAAAATAGTACCCAAAAATTATTCGGTAAACGTGGCGAGTCTCAGTCAAAGATCACTTCAAGCTCCGATGACGCGGATTTTATGACATTACTGAGGAACAACTAGATGATGGAAAAGAATTTGTGCTGACGGAGGAGTGTAGAAACAGATCTGGTTCACACAAAATAGACTGGGCTTGCCTTGCAGGAGTACCATTCATCAGACTAACTGATATATTGCAAATGTTTTGGAATTTTTCACAAACGGTTCGGCTCCATTTAAGCGTTTTCAGAACTAGAAGAGCCCTAAGGTTGGTCATTTGAGATGAATGTGTCATTTCAGTACTTCTTGGTCCTACACAGTGACGTGTAACATGGTATGGACATCCAGATGAGATTATTTACCGTACCAGACCAGTTCTATGCTGACAGAAAACAAACTATTGGAGAGGTTCTTAACCAAAAGCCGATGACGAACAAATCATGGTCAGGATCTCATGTGCCGACATCGGATCTGTAGCCGATCAGTAAGGAGAACATAGAATGATTGGTGTTTCTGATATCAGTTTCCGCCTCAACAGGATTGGCGATTCCTCTATCTTAATGATAACTTCCGAGTTGGCTCCTTCCCACCCATACTTTATTAGAAACTAATTTAACATTTCACACCATCCTGACATTTACGGTAGCCTATTCCTTATGGTGAATATTCAAGAAAGGGTTAAGAAGGAAGATGAGAAAAAAGGAAGGCAGGAAGATTCAATGCTGATTGGTAAGCTACCAAGAGCTCTCAGTAGAAGCTGGTACAACTAAGATTTTCGATTTGAACCGGAAGCAAAAGCTGAACGGAAAGCTTCCAAAGCGTTTTCTTGACAGCGTAGCAGTTGTGTTTCTTTCTATTGAAGCAATATTTTCTGAGAAATCTTGGAAACGTTGAAATTCAATCTTTAAATGGAGAAAATAATGCCGGAAACTGCAGTGGACGATGAGAAAGCCAATGCAAGACGAGCTAAGCTAGGCCTCGACGATAGCGTCAACTAAAAAGACGATGTCAACATAATAGCGAGTGCTTCGGGAAAGTTTTGTGAGGGGAAGATTTATGAGCGTCGACTTGGGACCATGCAGCCGACGATGTGACATCTCGTTCGTCTAAAATTGGCAAAAAAATAGGCTTTTTGAGCGATGAGACCGAAAAACGCGACAGCATTTGAGTGAGCTTTGTTCGTGGAACGGAGGCAGAGGCAAGTGGTTGCTGTTGTTGGTTGACAGATCAAAGGGCCCCGCAACCGTCTCTGTACAACAGGGGCTGGACAAAAGCTGAGGTCGGAAGTAAGTTACCGAGTTACAGCTTAAGCGAGTTACAAGTAAATGGGATTTGTTCGGGTCCTTTCACTCAGTCATGGGAGACATCTCATTATTTTAAGCTTCCAATCTTTTCCCCTCTTGAAATCGCTGCGTTTTTCTGATCCCATAATACTCCTCGAGATAAGCGGAGGAATCTGCAAATATAGCAAATAAAGGCAAGTGCATTGATGTCAACGTCACTTTTTTTATATGTTTCCAGTAGTAAAGGTTGTTAATGGGTAATAGCGCTAAAGAGAGATGTCCAGAAAGGGAAGAATGCTAACGTTGTTGATGTTCCATTGTTAGCGAACAATTCAAAGTGGTAATCACTACTGGGATATCCCCCGAGGAAGGCAATGTCTGGGCAAAATTTATTCCTTTGCTGGGACTCCGTACTAATGTTTCATGGATCTGCGCTCTTGATCCTTCATCGAAATTATTGAGAAGGCGAGTACAAGCGGATTCCTGAGAGCATAAGAGGGCTCGAGCCCCTCCTGTCTGGCAAGAAGTTTTGCCACACCTCACCATCTTTGTTACTGTGTAGTGTTGCCAGGAAATAACAACAGTCAACATAATCATCAAGTCAACAAAAGAGGAATGGTTTGCCCCGGAGGATTGAGCGAGTTTCGGTATGTCTATTTGGGATGTTTCAGATTCTCTTTAGGTTGGATTCATTTAACCATAGTGATGATCATGTTGAACACACAGTCCTCGAGCTTATGGGTAGTCTCCAGCAAAGAATTATGTAGAAGGTAGTGCTGGTTTGGACCTCACGAAGGATCACTGCTCCATATTGGCAGCCTCGATGCTCCTACGCCAATCCTTTAGCTACGGAAGTTTGTCGACGGAAGATGAGACCTATAGTTGCTATCAAAAATGATTCCTTCCAGTAATCTAGTTGAAAAGCTTTTTGAAAGTATTCGATCCCAAGTGATAGTCCTTGAAAAAAGTTTGAGTGTTTAAGGCCTATGTAAATGTTGCTCATCACGAAAGGACATCACCATATATTCATAGCTTCACGAAGTGAGTTTTGAAGGCATACACGACTTTCCCATGAGCCTACCACTCCTATGCCCCTATCAATGACTACGATAGTATGATTATGTATAGGCCTTGCCACAGTACATTCAACCACGGAAGTGAAACGAAGATCGTGCTCCGGAAACGTCTCGACTCGCAGGTGTGCTTTACGGGCTCAGCTCTCTTTGCTCGTTGAATGGGCCAACCCCACTAGGTTTCGCCTACTCGTGACATTTCATACATAATTTTTCAGCACGCACAAAATGTTGAGTCGGAGTTTCTGTAGTGTTGGAGGTAGAGAGCTGAGGCCTGCAAAGCATATGTAAAAGTTCGAGTTTCGTCCGAGACTGTGCTTTGTCCATTACATAAAACACTTGTGCACATCTTACCTCGGCTAAGTGGTTTCCAAAAGTCATTAAGTCAAAGGTAGTGATGGCCCACTCATAGAGTCTGACTGACGAATACCGCTACCTCTTGAATCCTTCCACGTGTGGCCTTTCATAACCGGCATCGTTTACTCGGCTTAGAATCCATCCGCAGCGATTCCAATGGAAAGTGTGAGGACTATCTGCTGGCCCATAAATGGAAATGGTCAAAGCCAATTCCCAAAACAGTTTTCAGTGTTTTCCTAAAACGAATCCGGGGGCGAATCAGTGTACTACGGGATTAACTAATGCCCTCTGGAAAGGAAAAAAGGAAACTTCGAACTGGAAGGGTCATCTATCGCCATTTCCATCGTTTGGGGTCTTTACTGGGAGAGTTCATTAATCACAGTGACCTTGCGAAAATCGGCAGATTACACACCTTCACGTCGACGACCGAGTCAGGTGGTGGCAAAAATGTGTGATTTTAGGTAAACTCAACAGAGATTCCATCAGCAACATAAACAACTACTTATCACTATTTATGATTATGATTTTTTGCTAAAAAACAGAAAATGTTCAGGATATCCTCACGAAAGTCAGCGAAAGTGAACAAATGAGGGGCACAGATTGGTGGATCACATACAGTTCTCATATAAATTTGTTTACTTAGCCTTGTGACGGTCATGTTACAGAGCTAGTCCGCTTCATCCGAAGAGCTTGTAAGCACCTGTCCTCTTTGGGCTTATCCAAACAACGCTCATTAGTCCATTCGTTTGAACAATATAGGGTTCGAATGCCTTCTATTACTCTTTCAATGGTGTAAACAGCAAATAAAAAAAAAAGTATATTGTTGTGTATATAGTGTTTTGTGAAGGTTTTCACGTTTTTAGACTATACGATCCACCTGGGACAAGAATTGAATAAACAAATCAAAAAATAAATAGTTTGATCGAATTCATCTGTTCTGTTCCTAGAAGGGGTTACATTCTCACTCTACTTCTTTAATGACTTGACAATCAATTGGGATCTACACAACGGCCCCGAGAACCAAGTAACGTCCGAGCCAGACTCCATCCTCAATGGAGCTAGGGCCAACCAACAAAAAAGGATGAGGTTTTCTTTTATCTGACGTAAGCCTCAGTCCAGGGTCAGGTCCGCTGACGTATGACAGTGAAGCAACCTACCATTGCCATATATGCGAGTTTTGTCGAAAAAAGGACTGTTTAATGTGATTTGACAAACAGATGAAATGAAGAAAATTTCAAAAAAAATCAAGAGATTGAAATCTAGGCATGACAGGTTCATAAAGAGAGAGAGAAGGGGAGAAAAAAGAAGAGAACCTGAAGGATTTTGAAAAGATTGCAACAATGGAACATGGTCTACGGGTCGTCTGAAAAGTATAGAGGCTCCCAAAGGTTCCTTTAAGTCTGTGCTTACTGCAATTACAGCAATCTCATATCTGACAAAACAGCAATCCAGCTGTGTTTTGTTAGATAATAGTAACAGTGCTCATCAGCCCTTTTATAGGTTCTCCAGCACTAGTGCCGAAGAATATCAATAAGCTTACTTCGATTTTCAACTTCATCAAGTAGCCTTGCAAAGGTTTTTATGGACTAATCGAAAGTGGCTTTTGAGATGGTGGTTGAAACTTTAGTTGTTTTCAGTAGGATTTAGTAAAAGAGATCTCCAGTCACTTGATAAAGATATTCGATTGCAATAGGGCTAAATAGATGTCAAGCACTGAGCGCGAACCAGGCACAAAAAAATCAGAGAAAGCGGAATTCAATGGACGCACTTTGTGTAAGACAAAATGGAAAAATGAGGATTTCCAAAAACGGAAATCGAAAGGCAAAATATAGCGGTTTTTTGTTGACATAGTGATAGCAGCCTGCCAAAGTAATAAGTGCTCGACCAGGTTATCACAATGACCAACGATGATAAGCGCAAAAACGTTCTGCTACACAAACCTATCGCAAAGCTCCCATGCCACCTATATATTCCCAGGAACCCTTTTGATGACCTTTTTGGCGCGAAGCGCCCATTTCAACACCACAGTCAAGGTTCCCGTTCTCAGTAAATGATAGCTTTAACAAATAGATAGGCTATCTTTGGGCGCCACACGTCTATAATTACAGTACCATAAATCACTTTGGATTACGGTAACTGGCGCCTCTGTCATGACATACAACTGGTTAATGACAGAAAAAAAACATGGAAAATTGCGCATAGCGCTTTCATCAACCGAAAATATCACCGAGAATGGAAGATAGAAGGGAAAGGTTTATTGATTGATTGATCGATCGATAGGTTGCACGATATGCTGATAGCGGTGGAGGATTTGGAATAGGTTAATGCCGACGCTCTGTGAACACTTGTCACCCATTAAATCGAGCCAAAGCAAACATTTGTTCTAGCCGGATTACTGTAGCCGTAGGGCTGGTGGCAATTGTCGTCACCACGTAGCGGATTCGGGAATGGGCGGGGCTCGAAATTGATCAGGTGGAGGATAAAATTAGTCCTTGTGGGAAAGCGAAAATTGATGGGCTCAAAATGAGCCTGAAAGATTTTGAGTACACAGGTACAGCGGCTAGCTGTGACAAGCTTAGAGCAATTGGGTTTAGTGCTATAGGAGGTAGGGACGCAGTGGAAGCTCTATTTCTCTGGATTACTGCTCAGAAATTTTCGAGATGTTCATGAAGTCTTTTCACAGGCTTCATAATTGTTCTCAAGCGAAAATGCTGATTTGGGAGTTGACCTAAAGACCATCTTCCCAACTTGTCCTTCTCCTGCTCTTTGTTTCCCTTGCTTCCCCCTACCCTCCCTCCCACCTCCCCTTCCACGTCCCATATGAGGCTTTCTCTCGGCAGGTTGAACTGAGTGAAACACGAGTCTGCTGCTGGGACTTCATTTACTACCAACAGGTTTTTTATTCCCAGTGTCGTCATGAATCTCTCGACGGAAATACCCTGTTAGACGCCTTCGGGTATGAACTTTATTGATCCTTTGCTACATCTTCCATCATCGAAGAGCTCGAACTTTTCTCTTTAGAGACTCGTCATCCTATGAGCAATTTATTTGGGACTCTAGCTGGTTCTTTCCGAATGTTGGCCCTGGGATCAGACCCTGTTTATCTCGTGGTGACTCTTTCAATTGTGTGCCCGAAATCAATAACTTATGTTTCAATTTTGGAAGAAGGTTCAGAGGCGATTTCCTTTCAACTGCGTCCACAATTCCGATTTGAAAGAGGAGGCGTGGCTTATCGCGAAAGATCGAAGGGGGCTTGCTAACTCTTGTGTCTCAATTGAAACTCATCCGGTTCGTTACATCAGCAGGCATTCAAATATAAAAAAATAAACATTTGATCAGGATGATGGACAGATAAAGGATCCAAATCAGACACAGAGTAATAGATGATCAGTTGAATTTGAAATTTGAAGTGAAACTTCATCGAAGCTATAATAGACTCAAATAGTGGAAGATCTTGTAGGAATGAGCGGAAACAACAAAGTCATTCATGCATGTGGGAATCATTGGATGAAATCTGACCCCCCGAGAAGGGTCACAATGCAAATACAGCTGTTTTTGCTTTCTTCGCTACCAAATTAGTAGCAATCAGACAGATCGGCGCCGTCAGATAAGGGTATTTACCGCTTCGTCACAAGATGGATTCACCTCCTGAGATAGTAATTACCACAGGTACATACCTGGCCACAGTAATTTTTGGATAGCAATCTCTGATTTTTGGACGAAAATCTCAAAATCCAGTAACTTTTGAGTGTAGTCGAACAGCTTCTGCTTAGAGATTTGGGAAACCCCTGTAATTAGGAAGCTTACTAGTTTCCTGTTTGTCTGTTCCCATCTCTTTCCACCACTCAAAGACCCCTTTCCAGTTATGCCGTTTCTCAGTGGGGATCTCCGTTGAAAGAGTCTTCAACAGTTTTTTCTGGTTCCAGATGCTGTTGAAAGGCTCACAGCTGCTCCTCACCATATTTGTTTATGTGAGTAGAGGACAAAAACTGCTGTAACAAAAAGTAAATAGAACCTAGATTAAGTATGTTACAGAAACAACTATGGGGACTGTATTGAGATATTCAAGCAGGATGAGGTTCCCTCTATGGATTTCACGGGCCCAGCGAAGGGTCCGTCTAAGGTCTAGTGAAGAAATCGAGAAGCGTGGTTCTTGAGTGAGTTCCAGAATTGTTTCGCAAAAAAATTTGAAAAAATAAATTAAATTACGGAAAAGCTAGATGCTTCCTAGGATTATTTGAGACATAATCGTTTTCCAATTTTCTTTCCCTACCCTCCTCCACTACTTCTATTCCACCCTTCCAACCTCCCTTCTATCTCATTGTTGAACTCTGGGCTTAAGGTTACTCTTTCCGAAATCCATTTGAAAGATGCAAAATGACGTAGTCCCAAGATCGGGATTGAATTTTTTAAAACTTCATATACACCGGAAGAAATCAGAATTTTCTGCTATTACTTCAACTCTGGAAGCAAAAGTAATCTGTAAGTTTAAACAAGTCATGAATGCTAAGAGAGGCTTCGGCAAAGAAGGAGCCAGGTCTATCAACTGGGTGAAGTAAGGGCGAGTCCATTTCATGACCTCTCTCTGAGCATTTCCGACAGGCAGCGATTTCAAGTTTGTAATAATGAAGAAAGCACCGCTTCGACCAGGGGGGCGCGCGATTCACGCGCCAATATAATGAGGTCATCGCGCGCGCAGCACCGTTTCAGTACCTTCCTGTTTAGATGGACCAAATAAATTCGCAGTAGTTTACGGCTTCACCATGAATACAGCAAATCTCTTTACTATGGCAAAAAAAGCCCCTTCGAGACTGAGAATTCACCTCATAGGTCAACAATTTACTAGTCTAACGTTCGAAATAAGAATAACTTTAATTTTTTCGATCCTTGTAAACGCAATCCATCTGTAAACGTGCATATTTGGTCATTTCTTTACTTATTCTACTTATAAGTTCTTATAACTTCCGTTATGATGGTAAGAATGATGTTTTAGCGTGTTTTGTCCGATGACCTCATTATATCGGCGCGTGAATCGCACCACACCCCTTCGACCATGAATATCGTATAAAACTCGTCAAATAGCTCTTGAATTGAAGCGGCATCGTTTGATAAATCTGTCCGAAAGGGCGGGTGTGTAATGGCGATCACTAGTGGGTGGAATCATCAACAAATTGAAGTTAAGATAACATTGGTGTACAACTGTTACACATGACAATGACACGACAATGATGAATGGAATGGCGAAAAGGCAACCCAATGGAGACAAGTGGACACTCTGGAAGGATGAGATACTGATGGGATCTATGACATAATACCTCACCTTCCCAGACTGTCCCGCAAATTCGATTCTGCTGCATTTCAGAAGAGTTTCCAATAGGCAAAGAGTTTTAATTGGGAGTTTTTATTTCCCAGAAAGATTATTTATGTTTATTTAATTGTTCATTCAGAGTTCGCGCAACATTTGGTTTTTACAAGAAGAAAACAACCTTGGAACTGTGCCAAAGTGTCTGGTCTTCAGTATTCCTGCAATGGGAATCACAGGTCAGAAACCTTTTATCTCCTCGTTGTATTTTTGTTTGATTTGGGTTCGCAGCGCCTTTTTTAGTATTTATTGCTATTTTTGACTGAATATTTATAAAATCATTGCTAGTAATAAATAAATAAATAAATAAATAAACAACAAGGTTTATAAATAGTAATAAGTACAAACAATAATAATAAGTAATAATAATCAATCATTAGAGCGGAACTAATCAAACAAATGAAGGTGAGCGCTGCTAGCTCTACAGTACTATGAGAAATGACAATAAAAAAACTGTAATATCAAGAAAACAACTAATAATACCAATCTGGTAAATATGTAGATAGATAAACAAGTAAATAAGTGAATGGTAGAAGTTTTTAGGATGAAATATATAACATATTGTTATTTTTCTCTAGAATAGCGGAGAACTTCTATTCGAAGAATACCGCATTATATGTGCCGAATAATATGAAGCATTACGGTAGCAGTACTAATAGGTATAGTTGCTATAAGTAGCGACAAAGGTGGCGGCATCGCAAGTGAAGCAACGGATGAAATATGCAAATTGCATGTATGATTGCAGCTAATAAACGGAGCTCCCAGGTGCAGTTGGGTCGAGTTGAAGAGACGCATGGCGAAAGGAAACGGGAGACAATCAACGAGAAATCATCATTAAGAAATAAACGCACTGAACCATATCGAACGATTGGGTTACGGTAATGATGATAAACACGGTCTGAACTCGTCCACCGCTCAAATAGATAGGAGTTTCAAGTTCGCTATTCGGAGCGAATACATGTATGGTTACTAGGAACCAGTGTAGGATGGCAGGATACAAGCCAATGTTCTCTAATTGTTATTGCTGTACTTTGTGATATGAAATTGTAATCGCTGGACAGACCCGATCTGGAATTTTTATCATTTATTGCTGCATCGCTAACCTCATTCTCTTTTTCCTCCCTTTTTAGATCGAATCTCGCCTGGTCATTTCAAGTCGCCCTTCATGCAGGGTTAGGTAATTTGTATCATCCAGGCCAGGGAGCATAAGAACGCTCATCTGTAGGGAAAGCCAATGGCATAACCAGAGAGACTCTTTGTTTATTCATTTATTTATTTATTTATTTATTTATTTACTTGTTTATTTCAGAGACGTAAACAAAATTCACTGAGATAAATGCAATATAATCCACAATCCAGTGACAAGTGTAAAACTCAATGAATAAAAACGCGCTCTGCACAAGTAGATAAAGAGAAATTTTAAGATATATAAAAAGTTTCGAAGTACTGTTCAAAAAAGTTACCAGAGACAAGTTGAAACATAAATAAACAAAACCAAGCAGAAACAAAACCATTCCATGATGCACTAACACACCGAGATACCCCGACAGATTAGATGTAGGAAAAAACGAAAGCAGCTGAATGAAACAAAACTAGTCTTCAGTGATAAGCCTTTTGAAATCAGCCGCTGATAGCTTCAATGCATTTCGGCAAAAAAAATCGTTGAACAGTACGGATGCTCTAATTGGAGCATCAACGACACCGATCGACAGGAGGCAGAACCTTCAAAATATCACCTATGAAATGACAGTTACGTACAGAACATAATGATTTCATAAGTACATCAAAACTAATAATCAAACAAGACTACAAATAATCTAGCGTGGGAGTTGAAAAATAAGAGGTCATAAGAAATAACAAGGGAATTCTAGCTAGGAAGCATACAAGTCCTCTGCATGTAAATTCCACGTGGCCGAACCTTTGAAGGAGTTGAGAGAAAGGCGCATGATGTCATCCCGTAACATTTTCTTCGAAGAGGTATCACTCTCGAGGGAAAATATTCGGAGCGAACCTGCGTTTGCGCGGTTGGGATTTTGATTTATGATTTATTTGATTGTTATTTACTTCGCAGAAGTTGGTGAACAATCCAAACATGCTCTCGTCGAGAAGATTGTTACAAAGAGTGCCTTACATAGTAAAAGTCACAAATGAAGGGTAAAAAGGTTAGCAAAGGCTGGCATTTAATTGCAAAGTAATGGAGAAAATTTGTAGAAGACGATGATCAAATGCAGAAAAAAAATTGTCTATCTCTCCAGGAAACTAGCCAACAGTTCTCCTCGATTTGGCGGCGTTTGGTGAGACCACTCTAGAGGGCTGCCCAAATTGCAGGGCTTAAAAAGACTGCCCAAAAGGAGAAAGACTACGATGATGATCAGTGCTTTCAACGCACGAAGGCTTGCATCGGATGCTTGTGTCAAAAATCTGATGAAGCGCTATGAGGATCAAGTACGACGTCAGTAGTCTGACCGAGACGATAACACATCGCCTGCTCCATGGACCTCCTCCACTAAGGGTTCTATCTTACTGAAAGATCCCTAGCCGTTTGGTGACGAGGTTGCGTGTCGCGATTTCAAGTGACGGATAGGGGAGTGAATTCCGGACTTGATGTTCAAAGTACTTGCCCAGAGATATCGGTGAATTCAGGGCACAAACTTCTTGGTCATATACGTTTACAACAATTTCATGGTGTGGATGAGATGAAGCGATGTTTCGTGCAATCCTGAATTGTCAATGAGATTGAGCGAGGTGCAATAGTGGCGGTACACTGTTAAGTACCGTAACATACAAGGGAGCCAAAGGTCAAACTTTTCTACTAGCAGGATCCCTTAATTTTGGCCCCCAATTCTGGAACACTAACTTCTCCCAAGAATCTTTTAGAGACAAAAGTAGAGGATGTGAGGTTTTGGCAGAGAACGCTGTATACCTGCCTCGTTCTGTTGCCATTTCTCCTTACTGAATCGCTTTTTTGTCAGTATCGCTAAGTCTTCACGAGATTTTCTGGTAGAACAGCCAATTCAACGACTATGATTGACGTGCAGTATAATCGTCCTCACCGAAAGATTGGAAGTATTATCACAGCTGAGGGGCATTGCCTTTGGGCGCTCATTCAAAACTGGTAGCATCAATGACTACTTCAAAACTTGGCGGAGAATAAGCTAGAACTTGAAGGGTTCGCTCATCAGGGTCCTTCGACGACTCTATTGAGAAGCTCTTCCTTCCGCTTAGATGAATGGAGGACGAAAAGAATAAGATCTTTGTTCGTTTATCAATCTCGTCCGAAAGATGCGCCCTACTAGCAACTTCCATTGAAATCACAGCGGCGTATTGAATGAGGATATGGCCTATTCAATGAATTGCGGTTTTCATCCTAGTAAAAGTCCTGTGCTTTTTACCCTCCCATGCGGGTATGATGGTATGACACCAAATAGACCTTGGTGCGATGAAAGGCTTGGTTGATCCAGACCCAATCCGAGCTTCGAGATCTCAATCAGAGCTTCGAACCACTAACCATTGTTACATGTAGTGCGCCACTTGCCAGTACACCACTCCGTCCCTGCTTAAATGAATAAAGACATCGAATGAATAACAAGGAAACAAGTTGATAAATAAATAAAGCCAAAAATAGATTTTTTCGCATAATAGTTAGTGGCACATGTCATTCGATTTCCAAAGTTTATTATTTCATGAGTAATTCGGACTAAAATGTCTCTGGGATTGACTTTATTCCTTCATGAACTTTACCTACGTATCTATTTATCACGACGATTTCCTTCCAAACATGAGAAGGAAGAAACGCCCAAATGTGAACGCAATCAACAACATCGGATGATGGATGATGCTCATAAGGAGATGTATTGATGACACGATATGGGAGGATTGCTTATCGCACTCTCCTTTTTTCTCAAAGTGGAACGAAGAGATCTATCACTTGTCTGACAACCTCGGTAAATTCTGAAGCTTCCATAAAGCCCTGTCCTTTTTTCTTTTCTATACTACTTTACTATGTTGAACTACACTATTCTAATCTATTGCAATATTATACTATTGAACAATATTAGCTGTTCTACATAATGATGATATGTTTAGTTCTGCGGGCGATTTTCGTGCTTCTTTTGTTTCCGAATTACTTTGAATTCCCTTTGCATTCTCTCGTTTTCTCGGACTTATGTCGTGTTCATACCTCTCCTTTAGGGGTCGAACATGACGATTCAACGTATAAACAAATGAGTATATAGATACTAATTCACTTGCATTCCATCAAATGAACAGTTCTTATCGAGACTTGTAAAAACAGTAATCGACAGTATTGTTATCCGTATTACCATCATTATTTATTATAAACAGGGAAGGATCCAATCCTAAATATAATTATAAACATAGAGTTATTAGCGAAATAAACATTGAATTTTTTGAATATTCTACTTTCAGTTGGTTCCACTCGCACAGAGATCATCAACTTTCTATCAAAAAAATTTTTGAGTTCAGTGAGCTCTACGAGTAAAGGTGTATGAGTAAATAGGAAGCTTCTCATTTGAAAAATACTGGTGAAGCCAAAGGTTACTCAGAAAATAAGAATATTAAGCCTATTTAAATGGTCTCTGCTAACAACCCTATCAAGAATCAAAATTTTCCGAGGAATCATCCTGATATCTGCACACTTACGAGCTTTTTGGTTAGGCTGAAAAAATTTATATGTAGATGTCTAATTGCATTGGTCCCGCTCTGGGACACATTGTTTGGGGAAGTTCGCACAGATCGAGTTTTGGAGTCCTTTTTATTCCAGACACAGCACGAAATAATAATTGCTAGGCTATTTTGTTTTTCAGGCTACAAATCAGTTGTGCTTTTGACAGGAACATTTTGCAATTACGATTTCGCTTGAGCGAGCTAACAGAACGGCAAAGTTTCCTGTCCAGCAATGCCATACAGTGGCATTTTTAGTTTCAAACCTTGAACCGTTCGAAATCTACCCGCAAGGATGGCGAATTGTAGGCAGAACTTCAGCACCAGAAGAGAATCGAACGAGTTCCCGTGCTCTCCGGCCACCGTGGGCTTATCGTGGGATATATAAAAACTATTCAGAAATTTTGGGCGACTAAACCCTAATCGATCCGAACCCGCTCATTGTGCATGAATTTTTGCGCCGACCTACTTCTGCGTAGAAATGGGTAGAACAAGACTGACGACGATGCATAGGAAAGCAAAAATTAGGGAAAATTTTTATTTTCTCCCATCAGGCTCTTTCAATTAATCACCATTGTGTACAAATGCCACATGTCTTGGAACAGTACGTCTCTGCGATGTTGTAGAAGTCCGGTTGGGTGCACATCCCTGAGTGTTTTGGGCCCAAGCAGAACTGTTCACCTCCAGCGTCATAACATGGCTGAAAGAGTCAGTTCTTATAATTATGTTCACGTACATGGGAGCGATCCATCTTTACTTCAATGCGCCATGCATTCAATACCCAACCTGGACGTCGTTGAGCTTTGGCACAGTATTAAGTAGAGAAATCAAAATCAATAATATAAATGTGTGCCTGGTCTGAATCCGTTTTATATCGGGATTAAAGCCGTGCTAGTTTTGTGGGGTTTGGTCTTGGATTTGATCCTTGACCGTGTTTGAGCTGTCAGGATAACACTTTGATGCCCATCGTTCACTCAGAGCAACGGAAAAGTGAAATTGCACCCCATAACTTGTTAACTTACAAAAGTTGCTGCTTCACATGTGAAGGCGTTGGCCAGGAAGAGGGCGCAGACGATGTAGAAGAGCATGTCGATTTCTACTGAACTGATACCACACCTTCGCGGAGGGGTGTATTTATACCTATTTATAAAATAGTCGAGAACAATGCCATTATTGCGGGGTTACAGCTGGATTAACAGTAAAATAAAGAGGTGAAGCTCCCACTTTAACTGACTGTGCATATTTGCCATGCAAAATTCAATAACTCAAAGTAATTCAGTATTCAGAATCGCAGTTAATCCTCACCATCTAGCTCCTATCGGTTGCTCAGGAATCAGTCAGGACAGAAGAAGGAGCCGGTATCATGTAGGCTTGGGGTTCTTCTCGAAAAAGGGTCTCTAATCGAAGGGTCTCGAATTCGAAGAAGCAGAGCGTTACATGAACACCATTTTTGAGAATAAGAAGGCCTCAAAATTGCATCACTTCATTGCTGCGAGTCGTTCTATAAGCTGTGAACAGAGTCAAACACTCTTACGGTAGTGGATGGAATGCAAGTGCTCCTTATTTCTTAGTTTCCTGTTTTCTCAAAAACAGCTTAGCCCACTTTCTGTATTGATTTTCACAAAGTTGATCCTTTCGGAGAAAAGAGTTCATTTACCTGGTATTCCTAATAACTGGGAAACCTGATATGTAAGTTGGGAATATTTATCGCGAGCCCCAGGACAAAAAGTTGCACAGAGTTAGCCGATCCGTACTCGAAGAACTCGCCCAATCTTGGCTAGTTGTCTCATAATGCGTTTAGCCTCGACGAGGTTGTCTCAGTTAGTTGTCGCTCTCTTATCAGCATTCAACCAGGGCTTCGCCATTGCTTGACCCCTCCTTAAAAACTATTATAGTAAACTTTGCGCCTCTACACTTGGCTATAAAAGAGTTCTAGCTCTGCAACGGGTTATTGGGGCAGCCAAACTATTTGGATAGCCCTGTGAGAATTTCGGGTTGTAGTGGATTCATACTCAAATAGGCTCGTCAATCCTGGTGCAGCTTCATTTTTTGCGCCATTTTATCTACACACCCACTACCATGAATTCCCGAAGATTATGGGATGGATCCATAAACGCTGATTGCTTGACTCATTTTGCAGATAGCGCTTTTCGCGGAAATTCGCCAATCCCCCTACACTGTAGTGCTTTCTGGCACGCTCAATTGTGCCTCGACGCTCACCTTTGCTGGCACAGTCTAATACTCAGAAACTAAAAATCGTCCAAAAATGTGATAAAATAAAATGGGCGATAGTAGCGATATACATCTAGAAGTCTTGGAAAACTTCTGGACGTAATTCATTCCGTTCAGAATACCTTCTTACGTTCGAACCCTATCGCAATCTGAGTGAAGTTTGAATGCATGAATGATCTATACAGTTGTTTGTGGTTGCCACAAGTCAGTGCTTTTATCCTCACAGTCGAGCCTGGCACCAATTGATAGACAGTGTAGGGATAGAACGCTTGGTTGGCCCAGACGGATATCGAGCTGACATTCGAACCGGTGACCGTGTTTTTGTGATAGCGCGCTACTTGCCACTACACCACTTCCACCCATATAAAATATCTGACAGCCAAAAGGAATTCACAAATATACTGACAGTAATAGTTGAAAAGATTGCAATAGAAACTTATTTTCCATCAGATCTCTACCGAATTGATCATAGGAGTTCTAACTTAACAATTATTGATAATCTCATAGTAGCATTGTGTATTAGATAAAACTAAATTAAATTACTATTGAATATTAATAATAACCATTGATTATTTGATCATAAGGAGCAGCGAAGGGCAAACACGCTACTATCAAAGATCGGCTCAGAGCTCTTCAAATCTCAAACATCGGTAGAGCTGCGACGGAGTTTCGGTTGTTGTCTTGTTGATTGATATTTGGTTACACGAACGCGCTGTGACGGATCGGTCTCGTACAGTGATTGAGAGCACATGTCTCTGTATCCCCTATCGTCATCACTTGCTACTCTTTGGAAGCTTTTCTCAAGCCTTCGAAGGATACATCGGCAAGAAGCTACCTGTATATTGGACTCAAATTTAATTACTTGTTATTTTTATACATTTGTTTGGTACATACTGCTAGATTGTGTTATAAACCTGCAACTCATGCGACTTTAAAGCTGAGCATGAGTCAACACAGTATACGATATTCAGAAAAAGAAACTCCATTCTTAGAGTAGCCGGCATCAGGTCTTGGCTCGAGCTTCTCGTGATGGTGGGCCTAGGCCATAGACAATCTTCTAGGTTACATTCAAAACGCCGCTACGATTCTGGTTGGAAGTCGATTGCGGGGCGTATTTCTTAGACGAGATTGATCAATTTCAAACGACTACATCACCTGTCGTTACTACTTTTTTAGTGTTTTATTCCCACTATTTCCAAGTGTGGATGAGTCAAGGGAGTAATCTCTTGACCCGAGGTCAAGCGTAGGACCGTAACTCATCGATGAACAGGTCCGAATGACCCCTATCACATCTAATATGAACTCTTGACCATACCCGCCTCCCTACTTATTCCCTTTCTTAGTCACTATGAAGAACTCGTTCACTTTTTCTTCGTTAATTCCTTTTCACCTTGTAATCTGACCTCGATACGGGGAGGGCGCTCGTGGAATCGGTTACTTTTCCTCTTCTGCCACTTTTTCGTAGACATCCATCACCTACAGTGATTGAGCAGTTGCTCAGTAATTCATCACAATCACGAATATTTAGAAAAAAAATAAAAGAAAGTGTCAGTTCCGTTGAAAAGGTGGGAGGTAAATTTTGGGTTGTGGCTTTAATTTTTGCCTACTGCTGCCCTCCTCATCACTTTAGCTTGAGGTTTTCCCCGAGGAAGTCGGATCCTTGCCCTTTTCTGTGAGCAACAGTCTTCGTCTTTGTTTTTATTGATCACTTCCGTCGTTCTCTATAACGAGACTGCTCTGCCGTTAACTACCTCGAATCATTTGGTTGATGACTCAGACGTCCCCAAATGCCCCACGATTCCGCCAGAGGAATCTGCCCTACTCTCTCCTTTTCAGTGGGCCCACACTTACTGAAGAGCAGTACCCATACGTTCTGTCAGGGTGCCCTGACTCGTCCTATTGCATAATGCGAACTGGTGGCCTCACAATCAGTCGGGAGTAGGTTACCAGTCAAGAGCTCCAAAACCCTGCCGTCATCGGATAAGTTCTATTTACTCTACGGACTTGGAGCAATGAAACGGTTATGGTTGTTTTTAAGATGCTGTGGTAGTGCAAGCCGACCCCCTAATGGCCAATTTCGTCGGTGGGCGATTTACTGCCATTGCCGTTGCGCTTCACCAAATTGCTCCATTAAATGGCCGCTTTTTTCGTGTATTCGGAAATTTGATGCTGTTTTTTTGTTCCTTCAAACTGCCATCACCATATTTCTCAAATGTCAGATATTTTTCTGTACAACCAAGAGAATTTCTGAAATTGACTTCTTTTAGTTTCCATTAACCTTTTTCTCTAAAATCTCAGGACCAAATCTTGGAAAGTCACAAAAACCACTTCGAATATAACTTACGTCTGAGGTTCGTAATTAAACTTTGGCTGGAAATTCCTAATGTGATACACGGGTTCAATTCTCGCTGAACTCCCGCATTGTTACAAAATGAATTCATTTGATTTAAAGAACGCGAGGATGGAACTGATCCTGTCGGCTAACCTTTCGACGATTTCACCTTTCGAGGTCTATGGAATGTGAAGACTGAATCGGCGAGTTACCTGACCTAATGTCGCACTACCCTTCAACACCTTCGAAACCAGTTATGATAATACATAGTCATCAGGTGAACAAAGTAAAGATATGGTATAGCTGTGCAGATACAATGAGTAGTGTCCCCTCATACAGCGAGAATGTGGAGACTTTCAGAAAATTTGATAAAAAATTGGGCTACTGCGTAATTTCCAGCTGATACTTTCCAAAAGACGATCTAAACTCCCTTGGATAAAAGGCTGCTCGAGTGGCCAGCTAGTTTTGAACCTTTGATTCAATTTACAGCGATGACACTTATTGAGACTGCATAGACCCCCTTTCCCCTATAGACTCCTACGTGACAGGAACTGTATTCTGCAGTCTTTAACTACAAGACCTCATCGTAACTGCAAAATAGACCGACTTTTTTTTATGATGAGCAACTAATCTCCCTTTGCCAGCCACTCAACGTACCGATGTGATCCTTGCGTCAAATTCAAACAAATATCTGTTTGCTTTGCAATTTCATGAGTTTCGTCCGTCGACGTATCCTATTTGTATGAAGGACGATACGGTGTACCTATGAATCTCATTACAAAATGTAGGCAAACAATCTCAAATTCTCAAAAATGACGCTGTCACTTTGCATTTGAATTGGTTCGACCAATGATACTCAGAACGCTAGAAAATTCTATGACCACCCATGTCACTCCAAAAATTCTTCGGGTTCGGCAACACCGGAAGCGGGCTGACGCGACGCGTCGATTCAGCCGTGTCTCCATCAAGCCAAGTCCTTCTACTTTGATCTAAAAATAATTGTTGGCGGCTCTTTCTGACTAGTGACAAGACTAGCCAATTATTCACATAGTCGTGCGAGTACTATCTCGGTCGCAAGCGGTCGCCATGCGATAAAGCTGATGAATCCAAGTACTAGAAGTATGGAACAACTGAGGGGCACTGGTCATGTCTCTGTGCATCATTACTTCTTACCATATGAATAACATTGCGGATTCTTCCTGCAGCCATCAATGGTTTCAGTTGGACTCATACTTTTAATAGAGCGTCCCCAAATGGATAGCTTGAGACGGGCGCGGCTGCAACGCGTCATAGTTGCACTTCAGAGGAGGTATCTTGGGAAGATAAGGTTCCTCCTATCGTTTGACATACCCGTATGTGTTCGATTCATCTCGACAGGAAAGCGGATGATCGCTCTTCGGTGATGCCCCTGAATAATTTTGTGATATGTACTCTGTAACCTGCCTTTCTGATAGTGCCACCCACCTGTCCACTCCCGAAGCGGTCCTTTCTTTACCGGTTGCTTTGTGACTCATCTTTCCTAACATCATCTTTCTTAGGAATGCATTTTATGGACCGGAACGCTTATCAATTGCCGAACAGTCCATTAGTCGCTTTATCGATAGCATGGCCCTCAGATCGATTCTTTTCGTCACATCCTTCTCCTGTTCGGTTGTGGTTGCTACTCGTTTGACCTTAATAAGGTCCCAGTGAAGGCTCTGAACCGTGTCAAGTGCGTGGTCAAACTCGACATATGTTAGTCATGAAATACATAATATCCAGCCACTTTTCAGACTTTTTCTCCCCATATCCATACCCAATTACAACTGCCATAGGTATGTACCAGCTTGTTTAGAGGGTGGGGAAGATATCACAACCTCTAACATCGCCATACTTCACTTCGTCAACCTCTTGACCCTCGGAAGTGAAACCTTTCGAAACCATTGAAGAGACTCGTTTTCAAACGATTACTGTGAGACCATTAAAATTCCAATTTTAAATGCCTCTGAAATGCCATCAATATCGTTTTTATCCGCTTCCATTCTGTGAAACCAGTCCCTGCAGAACCAGATGATGTCGCCAGGAAATTAGTCATTCCTGATTGTCGAAAACCTTTCCGAAAACAACCTCTCGTTATCGGATGATGTTCACACTTTTATTGCATATGGCTTTCCGTAGTTACGAGCGGATTCATTTTTATCTTTTCCTTTATCTCAGCTTCCTTTTTTTGAAAGAAGTCCCCATCTTTCGATAAGAAGAACGTTCTTTGGTGATTCAGCATAATGCAAACGGCAGCGGTCAGAGGAACCATATGCATAATCCGCTGGTTCAGTCATCCTGCTGTAGCTCGCGATCGGTGTTTCGTTCAGGAGCTTTAGTGTCTGGAAGGGTACTTCCCAACCGCCTTAAGCATGGGTGCTGACCCAAATTCCGAAAAATCATGAGTTATCGCCTAAACGAAATCCAGGTGAACTAGGCGGCTTGTGGGACTGATAACGAGATGCACGGAAGAAAGTCCAGTCCGACTTGACTTCTCTACTACATGTCTCTAAAGTTTGTATTTTGGTGTCTCTGGTATGCAAATTGAAGGCGATCTGCTTCCTAAATGGCTCCAACGAATGGCCGGACCCCAATTGCCAAAGTATGAATGTTTGGCTATATCAACCCTCGGATACGCCATGTATTTGACTGCCATTGGTTTCGGGTAACTTTCGATTGTGTTCTCGATTTATACTATGAGTTGCGAAGGAATGTTATAGGAAAGCATGTCAGTTTTTACCCTCCCGGATGTAACAATTAGCGGAGCGCGAAGAAATGGAGGGCGTGGTTGCTTTGGGTGGATCCGGTTCGAGATTCGTTTCTCGGGGACCAGGCATAGGGATTGCGCTGCTACCTTACCGTGTCTTAATCAAACCTGAGGCTTTGTTTGGGACTTATTATTCCTTCCGGAGGACTTTTGGTCAGGGGCTATCCAGTTGTTCCACTTGTTTAATTGTTGTTCGTTTCCAATCCCTATGGGCCATCTTCCTTGTCCGGGACGTCACTTTGATACCAATTAATGAAACCATTTGGGTTATTGGGTCCAAATGAAATTCATTAGTTTTCCCTGTTCTCCTGGGCGATCTCACGAGAAATTTAACAACGGAAATGTTCTATAGTCTTTACATTGTGTTTGTCTGAGGAAACTGGTAGTGATTTCGTAATCGGGTACAGAAGGGTGATGCGCCCCTCATTACTGTCTCTCGATTATCAGAAGGAGGTGACTCTTCTCTTGGTGAAATGTTTCTGTTTAACCTCTCAATTGTCAGTTTGTACTTTGACAGTTAACCATTATTTTCCATTCTCATATGCTCTCGTTCCCGCATAGAATTGTCGCGAATTGGGTGGTGAGGTTTGGGAGAGCGTGGGTGATGAGTCATGGGAGGACCTTACCGGGTTTTGGACTGCTTGGGCTTTGTGATACATATCCGACTTATGAAACTTGAGGATGGAGCATGGCTCGTAATGAGCTAGCACAGCTTCGAATTCGCTTAAACCCCCTCTCCTGACTGACCCAGACCTTTAAGCCTCTGGAGCAGAGGCGAGCTTCACCAATGTGGATGCGCCCAGGCCTCCCAGCTTTCATCCCCAAAAGGGTTTGGGTAGAGCGGAGAAATGAAAGTTTGATAGTCACCGAATTGCGTCTTCAAATTCAATAACTAAGAGTCGATTTCTAAAAGTACCTTTGAGGAGCAATTGCCCTATTTACTGCGAAGCAACAAGAATAACTTTCCCCCAGGGAGCCATGTATTCCCTAAATGCCAGCCACTAAAGCGCTCATGACATCAAACAACATCCGCTGAACTTACGTTTTGTCGTTGGCCGTCTGAGACGTTCCTGTTTTCAGTTGGATCAGTCGTTTCTTGTAATTTGACAGCATGTTTTTGGCTATGCCATACGAATTAGCTTCTATTCGTCGGGCTGTCGACGGCACCCCTCACTGATAGCATAACCACCCGTTTCCCTAAAAAACATACACATTTCATCGTCCAGTCCGAAATAGTGTAGTATGCTGCTCATATTGTTCGATCTACTCCCTACAGAACCGATCTGATCGCCGTAACTTTCGCCACCTGTCCAACCCCCCTTTCAGTTCGGGACAGTAGTTTTTTTCTTACGCTGTCCCTGCTATATAAATTTCAAATGCCTTTTTCAGGAATGCGGCTGTGTGAATTTGTTTTATTACTACTTTGCAAACTTTTAATGCGTAAATGCTCGGTGTTGTAGTGGCATGAGGCGCACTACCACACAGGCATGGTCACGAGTTCGAACCTGCATCGATATCCTCCTAGGCTGACCAAACCTTCTATCCCTCCTGTGTCGGATAATTAGGATCATACCTGTTTGGGAGGTCAAAGCACTGATTTGTGCATCCGCGAGTCATTGTCTAGGCCACAAACGCAGTCAAACGTCCCTATGATTCTGAATAGAAGTGGAGTGCGGAGCGTATCCCGAAAACGGCGAGATTGACTTCGAATACTTCATTTTGTGTTTGCAATAAGGAAGATAAGCAGAGTTTAAGTAGCAGAGCTCGGGTAAGAGGAGCAAAGAACCCCTTCAGAAAGGAAATTCCAAGTAATTTTCACTGCGAAGTTGTTTTCTCCATAGATACGAAACCATGGCGCTTGTGGCTTTATCCATCCATCCTTTATTATCTTCTAGTGGTCATCCTTCCTTTCCCTTCGCACACCGAAGAAATTCAGGAAAGAAGAAAAAACTTTTTGCTGGGTGGAGGTTATTATTGGATTGTTAAGACTACCAATTATTTCTAAACCTTCCCTTCATTAGAAGAACATTGTCCGGGAGCATTGCCATTTTTGTGTGATTCCCCAAGGGCTTCAGGCTCTGAAGGAAACACTAAAATCCTGAAATTACAAGCTGGCACGTAGAAAGGTTTATCATATCGAGGGGCGTGGCTAGGATTCACTTTGGGGAGAATGATGTTGGACATATAAGCATCTTGGATGGATGTGGCAAGGAACGCTGTCATTTATAATCAAAGCCTTGTCGTTTTAGCTGGGCGGGGCTTGTTTCCATGGCCTTTTATAAATTATGCACCTGAAGCTGCTTTCTTTTCCTGAGTGCCGTAAAATCTGTTTGAACAATTGGCCCGGGTACGGATCTCGTGACCCTACTTCTACCTTGGCCAGTGTAGCCACTGTTATCCTGGAATGTGTTCGAATGAGGCCTCTTAAAGAGACAATAAAGGAACGGATTCGCTCAAATAAATATAGGGTAAATCCTCTCCCAAAAAGGAAAACATCGAAGGGTACAAAGGACAAGTGGGATGTTGAGTCAGAGTCAGGTTTCCGGACAGACATGATTCACAGCCATCATTTGTACCCTTCCCATTCTTCTTTCCCCTCATGTCTTTATTGTTGTCATATGATAGTTCTTCGCCCTCACCGTTTCTTTCCCCCCACGTCATCCATCTGCGTTTATAGCTGCTTTCTCGAACATTCTCGTCCTTTTACTGGCTGACGTGTAAGTTTGTTCGTTACGACCTCGTCATTGCTCACTTTTCCATATGCATAGGCAATCATACTGAAATGTTCTGTCATTTATTCGACTCTTTATACTGTCCCTTCCATAACATTAGCATTAATCTCAAAGTTGATTACGGTAAAACTCGAAAAAAAAACTTAAAATCAAAAATCACTCAACTTCCTATCTCTTTGGTCCAACATTGCAACAAAGCTCTATCCCAAGGACTCTCTCCCAATTTGTTTGAATTGAAACTTTTCATATTATTACTGCTCTCCATGGTTTTGCTCCTACAATCTGGCTGATTGAAGATTCTGGAGCATGTTCCTCATCCAACTGCCTTTTTTGCTAGACTAAAGAAAGTACTCCCCCACCTTTTCACCTCCCCCCCCCCCTTCCCAATGAATCCTTATCTATCAAATTTGCTAGGTGAATGAATGTGTTTTCGGATCACATTCTTCTCATCCATCGGAGTCCTTGTTCTTGAGAATCATTCTGTGGGTCACCTGCGTACTCAGACTATCCCAACGATTACTAGCAGTTGTCGGATACATGGCACACTCCAAGACGGGATCGGTCGATGTGTAGTGATTCACTCTTGTCGTTTTATTGGTTCATGTCATCCGATCATATTCACAACCAGCTGGGGCAGCCGTTAAAGTTTTTATTCACACAGACGACACTCACACATTGATTGACCAAGGCCGAATATTTGGATCGTATAGATGAAAGCGGCGCCACTTGCAAGTGGTCCATTTCCTCTCACCTTGAGGCTCCCATGAAAAAGTGTGTAAATGTCCAAGAATACAGGTAGAAGCCTGAAAATCTCTCCAGCAGGGATCCCTACAGAATTTTGCTGAGAAGTCTCTCTACAAAAGCCCCAAAATGGATATTGTCAAGGCTGATAGCAACCCTTCTCTTGTTTTCACGATTCTTCTAAGCTGTGGAGTTTAATTATTTCGCAATTGTAATGCCACTGCGACCTCTTTTTTGATCCTAAAAGTTCCAAGAATTTGAAAAGGGCTGTATGCTTAACTAAATAAACAATTTTGTTAAAAAAAAGGTTCCTCCAGTTGTTTATATGAATAAGGAAAACAGTTTCAACAATGTCCTTAGCTGACTTGGCTGACTTATCGAAATAATTCCAGCCTACCAAGTAGTACACATTTCCATTTCTTCACACGCTCCCCTTCCCCCGCCATTAAATTTTATTGGTGTGACGTACCGGTATAACTGCTGGAAATCGTAAACTCCAGGAAGAAGACGGCCAACCCAGATTTATAGTCTTAAGAGGGCGAAAAGTTTGAATCCTCGAAAATAATAGGATTCCTTTGATTTTTAGGGGGGTGTTCACACATTCGTCACCCATATCTACCCCATTCCGACACATGCAATTCTTTGTCGGTTGGATTTAATTATCCTATCACATGTGGCTCTTTCGCCCCTCTCCTTCTTTCTTGTGCCACAGGACTTAATTGGAGACAAGCGACTCGGCTGGCACCGTTTTATTCTTCTTAAAATTGAATTTTATGAGTTATCAAGTTCCCAATCGGTGCCTAACGGCTTGAGTGCGGACCAGGTGGTTCATAACCTTGCCACTTAAATAAACAAGTTAACTAAAATCAGTATTTTACTACAGTTTTCCCTGCTGAAGTAATAGTTTTCATCCCTGATTTTCGAGCTTTTGAGATTCCGTTTGGTCACCATTGAGGTGTTGTACTTTGCCGATGAAAGAGCCCATCTATGCCGAATGTTGCACGCGATTCGTTTTCAAAATTTATTGCTCCGGGGGGATTTGGTGAAAAAAAATGTTGACGTTACATATCCCTCAGAGGCAAATTTGCCCCATCCAAATTACCGTATATATCATATTTTATGAGAAATCGTTGTTATAGCGACAAACGTAAGTCCTCTATACAAAGGGAATCCGCTTGGATCCTGAAATATGTAGGTGGTTCACGGAAGGGGTCGTGGAGCGCTTAGGCCGGCATGGCTACCGTCTATATGCAAGTTTACCAAATTCGTTGTTAGTAAGCAATTTCAGCTTTTTACTCTTTTGGGCTGTTCCTCGAACGAATTTCAAATTTCATTACTTTGTCCTGCAACGGAAATCATGAGTTTCGTTCATTAGCTCTCTCTGTCTTCCCCTTTCATGGAAATTGGCAACAATTTTCAATTTTCTATCATACAACCGCCGTTGGGCTACTTAAAAGTATCGTACAACATTCTTGGAATCCTTCTGAAGTATGAGTCCTTTAAACTATGCAAATGCAAATGAAGTTATTTATATGCAGAACCCATACTTTCAATTTGTAACTACTGCCCATTCATTTACTGTTCGCCTTTCAATGGTAGAGCTTTCCTGAAACTTCGTCACAGAAAGTGCTATCAGATGAAATGAGTGATGTTTCTTCCCTCTATGGATTCTGCCTTTGAAGCGCGTCACCACACTCGACTTCCAATCAGGATCGTAGTGGCGTATTGGTTGCGTGTGTGGCCTATACAAGGGCGTGCGGAGACCAGCCCATGTACGAAGTAGGGCTTTCTTTCTTCCGTGACGAACCTAGTACCAGTTCACCGTTCCCTAAGAGGAGGAGACCCGGTGCGCCTGCGTGGATATCGATCCCGCGACATTCAATGTGTGATAGAGCGCCACTTGCTACGACACACCTTTGAATTAAAAATAAACTCAACTGATTCATTTGTTTATAAAAATAAAATAAATAAAATTGATTCATGTGAACCCCCTTTTGAGAATTGCTTTCTCTGAATTCTGCCTTCCGCTAACAGCACACCATCGCTTCTGCAACTTGTCACCCTCCTGTCGTATCATATCCCATGAGGTTTTGGTAAATCGCGGTTATCCGTTGATTACCCATGATGTCTTTTTAATTATATCCTTGGCTTCATTGTTTTTTGATTTTGTCAAGCTCTGTTTTATGAGTTGGAATGCGCTGTCAAGTGGGTTTACCGTTTCGCGCTTGAGAGCTAAACTCCTCCCTTAACCCTTCTCTAAACACATTCCTAAACATTTCGGTTACCTTCTTCCTACCTTTCAACTTCACATGGTTTGATGAGTGTATTTTTCGTGGCCATGAAATTACGCATCTTGTTGGTCTTTCTTCATTACTTCAATTTTGGCTGCTGATTTATGTATAACGTCGCCAGAATTTGGTTGCTGCCTCTGACAGCCACAGTCAAAAATGCAGTTCGCGATTGAATATCCCACCAGGCTGAACATGTGGTCCTCAAGTATACCACATAGGGCGTTGCCGGGTGGAAAAACTGCCCTGACTTGCTCATCAACGAATGCTCTCACTCAACAATACATTCGTTATTCTTCTGGTTCCTAAGGCTATCATAACTATGGTAAAATGTGCCTTCAGTGAGATTTTTCCGATATTTTATGTTTGTACTGGGAATCCTGCGTAATACTCTGCGATGTCTTTGAACTTTTTTGGGATTGAAAATTCCATTGCATTGACAAAGTCCAAGTACAAACGGGGCCGTCATTGAGCAGTCGACAGAAAAAGCCATTCTGTTTGAGAGGAAAATCCCTACGGAAAACTGCTTCCTTGGATTCACCTTTGGTTCATTTGTTTATCAGATTTTCGAAAGTAGCAACTAGGATATAGACGAGTTAAGTTCTCAGAATCCACATGGATCGGTATACTAAGGTCCCTGGAACTTCCGGATTGGTTGTTCTCTCCTAAACTCCCAAGGGAAAAGGGTTACGTGTTCGAGAGAGATCACCTCGAGCATTCAGGTAGCCTTGACTTACGGTATCGATGTCTCTGATGTAATTGTAGAGCCAAAATACCTTACAAGGTGCGTCCAATGGTACCGGACATGTCTTGGAGGATGACAGTTCTGTCGTGAACAGCTCCCGTACGTCACTGCAGACCAATTAGACATTCAAGTAAGTACAATTTACCGCATTAGTCGGGTGCATGGCGCATTCAAGACAATATTAAACACTGCTTAAGCGCACAAAATTGCAGAAACCTTTTAAGTTTCTTTCTATAACTCCCGAAAGACACAAGCTGGGGTTCGAGTCCCACCCGAGGCCATAGTTTTGTCCAAAACCCTCCAATCTTCTAAGACTATCGTATCGCATACCGCTGCGAAATAACTGCAGTCATCAAAACGTAACGTCAAAACTGCTCTAACGGTTTTTCAGTACTATTACTTTTTACGCTGCTTAGTCGCTTCTGTTTGAAAAGCCAAATCCCTCTCAAATCCTCTCTTTAAACATTTCCCGGCTCAATTTGCCTTTTTTCTTTTCATCCTTTGAGTCTTTTCCTCCCATTGAAGTTTACACTTCAAAGGTCTCGATGTGGGGATAGATGTTTTCTGCATGGATCGGAAGGGAGTGAGGAATGCCTGACGCAGAATGCAAGCCAGGAAAACATTGTTATAATTGCCCGTTGTGCGACACATCATAACATATTTCAGGCATATGGGAACCTCCCTTACGTTTCTGGTAAACTCGTCCATCTGAAAAAATTTCACTGTGACTTTTCCACTTTTGTTGAGTACACAGTTGCTACAGGATCCCCATAGTTGAATGAAAGCTTTCTCCGCATGGACTCTCCTTGTCGTTATGTAAGAACGCCTGCCGTCTAACTTGAGCTTTTGACGAAATTTGAGACGTCTATTACGACGGCATTGTCACAGGTGACGCTTATTATTCGGCCTCGTCGTAGTTGAACGGGTAGAAAAAGCTTCAAAACTGAAGTAAACCTTTTACTTTTTGCTGAATGAGAGACGCATGCGGTCGAGGGTCCAATGTGTCACATTCGTCTGTCTGCGAATCATCAGTATCTAGCTGTGATTCCAACGATCAACTTTCCCTCCTCCTCCCTTGCTGCTTTCATTTTTGTACCCGATGATGGAATGACGTTGGATTCTATGCGTTCAGTTCTGTAGGGTGAATAGTCAGTCTCGGGTGATCACATGACGAATCTACCTGGATGATGAGGTCCATTTGATGGTCCTGTTGATGGCGGCTACTTGTTAACACGGGAGAAACGATCGGGCCATAAAGTGGATGAGGTTTCTAAAGGCATCCATCCTGTCTATGAACACCGCACAAAACCTTGAAAGATTAACATCTTTCTGGGTTAGAGGAGAAATAAAATCAAACAAAACATGCTGTGGAAGGTTAAATATTCTATTTCAACTCAACTGGACTGGCGATTCAATCAAAGGAACTAAAAATAATTAGTCTATGTAATAGTAATTGAAGTAGGCACTTTTTGCTCCTGGTTTCGGCAGCTTCGAGGAATGAATTACGCCTAGCACGAGCAAAAAAACGTTTTAGTGAATCCACTCAAGAAATCCCCTTGAAATCGCCGCTCGATTTCCGGCCGTACCGCCTCGGGCAAAACGAGCGGCGTGACCTCGTCACTCCTCCTCTGATTCGCTCATCCTCATGACTACGCAACTGCTGGGCTGGAGCCTGTCCATCGTGGGCGGAACGCGTGCAGAATTTTATGTACCAACTCCAGGAAGGCTCTGAAGTGATACGTTTTAAAGATCGTAAAATTCACTGAGGTGAAACATCTACGGAATGACGCAAGACAGATGACAGTAGCTCATCATGAATACGAATAATATGGCAATTGGAATTCTGCGGATGCACCTGTATATGACAGGAATTCCATCTATTCATGTATTCTGTGCGTGCATCGGTTGAATTTATCGAAGCTTGCCCTTATGTTAACCTATTATTTAGTCGGACGTGCCAAGGAATTCATGCAATGCCATGGCTTCCTGGGAATGTGTGTCCCAGGCCGCGAGACTTCTTGGTGGGTACGGTTTCCGATTTCTGTAGATTCTGGTACTGCTATAATAATCATGTGATCCCGTGATGTGTGAATCTGTGGGGGTGGTGAATGTAGGAACCTGAGCGGATTATTTTCATGTCAACTAGGCCTATCATTTTACTGCCTGATAGTGTAACAATGCTGAAGTGCATATAGTACAATCTTCCTAGGTCAAGTCGTACGGGACAAAACGTTTCCATCGGCGATAAGATTCTTCAGAAGAGTCAAATCCGTGGCCTACTCTGAATAAATCGATATGATATTTGACATGACCATCTTGATAGAATTGGCTGCTTCCCACGATCATAGCACAAGGCAGAGTTGCCCGATAGTTTCTTCCGTTTCACACCCATTCAGCACATTACACGCATGATTTCCCATTCAGGTTTCAGCCTACGATTCGGTTTTCTGTTCATCATACCACGAATGAGCATCATCATAGTGGAGATGATTCACTTCATTCCCATTTCCGATGAAAGTCTAATGAATGAGCATCTATTTCCTCAGTCTCTCATGTTTTCGCCAATTCGCTACTGAAGAAGAGTTTGCCGGCTGTTGTTAAATTTTGCAGTGCGCACAATCTACTGGTTACTATCGAAAACGTCGGGTATATTGAAGGTGAACTTTCTTTCAATGAAGTCTTTGGTTATGCCCGATGTTTCTGTCACTCAACCTTCTTATTTTTCCTCGCAGATTAGCCACTAAGGTGTTCGGTTCGCTGCTTTTCGAGTAGCCTTATGGTTCGGCATACTCCAAGCAGTGTGGTGAATAGTGTGGTGAGGTTGCTCGCCCAAAATCTATATAGATTTGCCACGCGGATACCTCTGAACTGCTTGAGTGCACGGCTTGGTGTGAAACTTTATTAGTACAACAAAACACTAATAAGAATTACTTCTTCTCCTGCGGTATTGTGACGTCCGATTGTGGAAAGGTCGACTGGATATTGAGTATTGGATATTGGATATTGAATATTGGATATTGGATATTAAATATTGGATATTGGATATTGGATATTGAATATTGGATATTGGATATTGGCTATTGGATACGGTAATGCCGGATTGCAGACCACCAGGTCCAAGAATGAGTCGACTGAGAAGCCCTCCGGCTATTTATACCCCCCGGTCGGGCCACAGATCAAAGGTCAGATCACACGCACTTTTGATCTTCGCATGTCGGTGCGCGCGTTGGGCCACCTCGACGACAGAGTGTCAGTGTAGAGCTTGCCGCCTTGTAGCATGTACTGTATGGTAGCAGTTGCTACACTCCCGGGGGCAGAAACGGTGAATAGGTGCGCCGCCAGTATATTGAGTGAGTCTTTGAGCTCACTGACCACTTGATTGGAAAGTCGCATAGCCAGAGTAGGTGCGTTCAGCTCAAATTTTGGAATAGTGTATTGTCCTTGAAGAGGTAATAGTTTTGATTTGGTCGTGAATAGAAATGACCTATTGTTCTGGGATAGATATACACATACTGCTATGGAAGACGTACTAGCATCTGCGAAAGAGGTGAGAATAACCGTCTCGTTCTTGGATCCTTTGTACCGTGAGATCTTCTTTTCAAAGAATTGCACTTCATCCACTATGTTTATCCATTCGGCTCCCTTACTTGTAGGTAGCCTTTGATCCCAGCCATATTGATTTTTCCATAATCCTTGAAGAAACGTTTCCGATCGGTAAAGAAGTGGGAGAATCCAACCAAGTGGATCATAAATGGATGCGATTGCGCTCGTAAGAGCTCTTTTGATCATTTCGTCATTTTCTTTTGCTTGAACCTCCATGGTGTTCTTTCCTTGAGGGCAACTATTGTTCTGGTCTGGAACAATCTTTAGTAGTTGACCCAGTTCATACTCGTTTTCCGGGACGATTCGGTCGACCTTCTGAATGGGTCCATCAGCCGTCAACGTGATGTTGTCCTTATCGATGTCCTTTCCCATCTTTTCCTTATCCTCTTTCTGGGGAACTTTGTTTCCTGTAGACGATATTGTGTATTGTTGGATAAGGTCTATGGACCAGAGCTTCTCCCATTCACTTGCTTCATCTTGAAGCTGTTGAGAGACTTGGAAAACGTTTTTGTTCTCCAGTTTAGGTCGTCCTGAAACCAAGTATCCCATTTTAGTGGGTAAAATGTGCATTCCCGAGGGTAAGCGTATTGGTGGTTCGTTGGTTCGCACAAAACTCCATAGTTGATCGCACCCAAGCAGAATAGATGGAGTTATCTTCTTTTTATCATTTTTCCATGTTACAGGCAAGTTCAGAGAACGAATGAATTCCTTGTCCTTCACAGGAAGCTCCGGTGTTTCAAGTGAGCGTGTGAGAACATTGTGTGTGAGCAGCTCAAGGTTGTGAGGGTTGCCTTCTGCGTCCAAACATCCATACGTACTCGGTTGCATCTAATTTTCTTTATTTCCTGAGAACCGAGCGTTGCCAGTTGGACCTCTTTGGAGTCCTGTACAGGTAAGTGCAGTCGGTTGGCCAAGTCGCTATCAATAAAGGATAGTTCAGCCCCAGTGTCGAGCAAAGCATGCACCTTTATTAGGGCCTTTGTATCGGTATCGATAATGGTGAGTTCTCCTATTGGTAGACAAGGATGCGTGCGCGTCGACTTGGTGGCAGTTTGGTGTTGAAGTATAGAGGATTCTACCCTTACATCGTCTGAAGAACAGAGTTCGCTGGTTCCTGTCGTAGCGTTTACTTGAGAGTGAGCCTTCTGCGCTCTTCTGTAAGCATTTTCGCCATGGTTGCCCTTTTTCGGTATTGTTGTTAATGTCCAAGTAGCATTCGGAGCTTCTTGGGCATTGCCTATTTTAGACTTTCCGTAGATATTGGTGCTTGCTTTGAAGCAGCAGGAGGTATGATGCGCCCCTCCACAACTGAAGCACATTCGTCCTCTGCATTGGGCAGTATTGTGATTTGGGGACGCACATATCAAGCACAGGTTGTGCTTCCTCAGATAAGTTGATCTTTCTTGGGGAGTGGAGTATTGCGTGCAAGCATGCGATGGATGTGTAGCCCTGCAGTACATGCAGGTACGTTTGAAATCTTCTTTATTGTTAAGGACTTTATTGGTCTTCATCGATTCTTTGGGTCTTGTTTCTGTGTACGTCAGGATCAGTTCCTCCGTACTTATCACTTCGTCCAGGTGTTGGAAGAGCAGGCTCATCGTGAAAGGAGTTGACGGTGCAACTCTCTGTTTCTTTGCAATCACCTTACGCTTTAGTTGATCAGGGAATTTGCTCAAGACTTTCTTGATGAGCCAGGAGTTATTGACCTCCTCGCCCTTCTCCTCCAATTGGGTCACAATGCCCTGGAGTTGTTCTAGGAGGTGACGCTGATCTTTGATAGACTGTCCCCTCAGCGAGCAGTGATCCATTCTTTCCACTAAGGCATTAATCAGAACTTCTCTGTTATTGTACTTATTGTGAAGGAACTGTATTGCTTTGTTGTAGTTGTCGCCTGTGACCTGGAGTACCTTTATGGATTCTTTGGCTTCCCCTTTGAGGGCATTTAGCAGATAATTGAACTTGATCATATCTGCAATATCTTGGGAGTGGACATTGGTATTGAAAATCTCCCAAAAACTGTCCCATTCCCAAATATTCCCTCCAAAGGTGGGTATTGGAATGGGCGGAAGCTCCAGTGGCTTCACTCTTGCGTGACGTGTTGATGGGAATGAACTGGATTCTGCTGCAGGAGAAATTGGTTGAGCAAGCAGAGATTTAATAGTGCCAAGCCGTGTTTGCAAAAGAATAGAGTAGTCAAATGCAACGCTGAGACTGATCTCGCTTTTGCCGACATACTCTTCAAAACCATTCGGTTCGTTACCGGAAACGCTGATGCTATCGAATGTTGAAGCTAACCCGTCAAGGGAAGTTTCCACCTTTGCCATTGCTAGTTCAATGGCTTTGATACCCTCTTCCAGTTTGCGTATCTTTTCGAGATGAACATCTCGAGTTAAATTGGGATCGAGAGAAGGGTCCTCAAGTCTTTCTTGCTTGAGGCTATCGAGAATGAGCTCGAGTTTATTGATACTGGACGTCAAGAGACGTTTCTTGGTGCTGAGTAGGGTAGACATCCTTGTTTAGTAATATTGAATGTCCCTAATGGCACCTGTGACTAAGAGAATTGAGTTCCCTTATTGTTTTCCAAGATATTGGATATTGAATATTGTTCTGTCTCGAGAGATATTGAGGTATTGGATATTGAAGCCGTATTGAGAACAGAACTCAGATATTGGAAGAGAAATGCAGTATCAAAGAGAAAAAAAAATGCGGTTGTGATTTAGATTCCAAAGCAACCGCTCAGCTTTCCGGTAAAGAATGAAGTTGACTAACCTGGCTCCGAAGATAGCCGATGCACCAGATTGTGGTGAATTGGTGTTGGGCCGATGCACCAGATTGTGGTGAATAATGTGGTGAGGTTGCTCGCCCAAAATCTATATAGATTTGCCACGCGGATACCTCTGAACTGCTTGAGTGCACGGCTTGGTGTGAAACTTTATTAGTACAACGAAACACTAATAAGAATTACTTCTCCTCCGGCGGTATTGTGACGTCCGATTGTGGAAAGGTCGACTGGATATTGAGTATTGGATATTGGATATTGAATATTGGATATTGGATATTGGATATTGGATATTGGATATTGGATATTGGATATTGGATATTGGATATTGGCTATTGGATACGGTAATGCCGGATTGCAGACCACCAGGTCCAAGAATGAGCCGACTGAGAAGCCCTCCGGCTATTTATACCCCCCGGTCAGGCCACAGATCAAAGGTTAGATCACACGCACTTTTGATCTTCGCATGTCGGTGCGCGCGTTGGGCCACCTCGACGACAGAGTGTTAGTGTAGAGCTTGCCGCCTTGTAGCATGTATTGTATGGTAGCAGTTGCTACAAGCAGGTACATGGAAGACTAGAGATTAGAGATTGTACTGGGAAAAATTCGGGTAACTGGGCTCTTGAATACCCATAGCTGAGGTCGACCCCCTCTTCCCCTGTCAAAGTGATTTTGAAAGGACTCTGCATCCTAGGAAAATCCCGATCCCTGGAATTCCAGGCAGTGATAACTTGGGTTGTGACAGCAAGATAGGAGAATCTGTATTGTCGTAACCAGTTGCACTCACAACTTTAGTTCGCTCACTTCTGCCACCTGTTGCTTACTTTCCAATTTTATCCATTTAATCATTATTATTTAACCTTCTTTTTTTTAATCTTATTTCTTATTACTATTCTCTTTGTGTTACTCAAAAAGACCTGCAATCACTGATCTTCTGTAAGCTGTATTCATGGAGCGTTCTTCCAGTGTTACACCCCATATTACGGTGATGCTCTGAACTAGTAAAGGAAGAGAGTAGTAACAGGTAAAAGATAGTAATGAGAGTAAATCAATCATAATCTGATAAAGTAGTAGATTACTCGACATTATCTGGGGTAAATATGAGTTTTAATATTCATAAAGTGAACTGTAACTCATTCAATTTTATGTGTACCCCCCTTCTGAGAAGTGCTTTCTCGAAAATCTGCTTTCCACTGAGCCCATACATACCGTAGCTTCTACTTGTCACCCCATGTCTTTTCAGTTCCTTGAAATTTTGGTAACTGTGGTTATTCATTGGTTACCCAGGTTGCTAGTTTAATTGGCTCAGGCAAACCTATCATGTACCGATTTCTCGGAGGACAAAATTGGTCTGATTTTTCCATGAAAATTTCACGCTATGGTAAACGCGAAAGAAGTATTAAGACGCGCCATGCACTCGTTTTCCGTGGGCTTATACGCAATTGCTTGGACAGACTAGACGTTTTTAATTTAATGTTCCAATCTTTTTTGTAACAAGTAGATAAATATGTGAGTTGATAAAGTAGCTTCCTGGTTTCCCAGATGTTCTCGTTCGATTAGAGACTTCCGATACCGGAGATATTCTCGGTCAAAACTCTTAGACTACTCATGAAACCATGTTACTTCCTTGAACAAAGGAATCCGCCTTCTCTAGAAACTTTACGACTTTTTTTGTTTTCACTGCTTAGACGGCCCATTGATATAACTCTACTTTTTATCACTGATTGGACATTTACACTTTACAAGTCATCCAAAACGAGTTCCAAAACGAATCTTTTGCATACCTTCCATGACGCTATTACCGACTTTTGTGCCCTAGTTTTCTTTTGTGACTCGTGATCGTTCCAGCTTTCGGAATGGGAGATTCTCTGAATGAATTCAGAGATGAGATCGCGGTCCTGTATCCTTTTGGTGACTTCCAAACATTTTTCTGTTCAGGAGGATTTGAGTGGTATTTTTCAGAAATGCTGTTGCCCAAAGTTGAAGTCCCAGAAATTGTTCCACGAATATTTTTTTTGACAAGAGAGCTGCAGTGGCTGCGGATAGGTGTATGGAACTAGAGGAAGCTAAACGTATACAAAAGTAAACATCAGGGTATGGCTCACAGTAAAGAACACTTACGCGGGTAGCCACCCCCCAGATGGGGTTGACGTCTCACTTCTTGAGGCAATCCTAATTGGTACTTATCTCCACTGATCTCCTTTTGAACTTCCTTACCACCCATCTGCCTCGCAGGCCCAATTACAAGTGTTTCTGATCAACTTTATCAAATATGTTGTTATCGAAAGGAATGTATCAATATCAATATCACCTGCGCTACCGTGGCTCAGCCTTACTACCGTGTCTTCACATCCATAGTATGTATTTAATCGTTTCTAGGGTGTGATGCTTGTCGCTGACCTAGATAGCTTGCCAATGCCCCTGTAAATCTTTAGCGGAACGTCTTCAGAAAAACATCACTCAATGGGAACTCCGTAAAAAAGTCTGCTATCGTTTTTCTTTGTGTTGTTCCTCCTCAGCGAGACTCTAGAACGAGTTCTTTTCTACGTGCTAGTATAACAATCTTGCATCTGATCGATCATTTGTAGAGATAAACAAGACTTACAAGAATTTCTTGCTCAAATGATTGATTGCTGAACAACCAGCTGGAGTAGAAGACGTTTAGGCTGACCAGAGATGACTTTCAATTTCTGTTTGGGGTAGTTCCCGTTAGTTGTTCCGATTTCCACCAGGATCCAAATATGGTGAACCTCTCTAACTAGATTTTCTTGGAATCACGGGTAGCTTAGGAAGGTGTATACGTTCGTCTATGGTCGGAAGTGTGGTGTGTATGAAATAAGCTGTTAGGCCTTTCCCTCTTCCCATCCCCTTCCAATCCAAGTGCGTAAGATAGCTCGTCCGTTCACAGAAGGACGTACTAAATGATGAAGTCGGGATCAAAAATTTAGATCTAGGAGGCATGCAGAGGACTGCTGTTTGAGTATGCTGGGCTTGTGCCTGGCGCATCCCAGAATGATCACCCTTCCGAGTGCTTTGGTTCGGTTAAGAAATGTTCCAACTATGTATAGCGAACTGCATTTTGAAGGTTTGTGGGAGCCTTGGGAGCTTGATTTTCGGCGAAGGAGCCAATAAATCGATCAATTCTTCACCTTTTATAACTTTCCTGAAGACGACAATTATCCATCACGAATTACCTCCTAGTATTATTTATTACCTCATAACTTACTCCATGAAGACAGCAACTCGAAACTTCTCCGTGGTCAATTTTCTTCGTTTTTTCATCGCGTCGCTTTCGGGATCATTTGTCTTCCGTGTCCATTCAATCTACTCTGAAAGCCATTCATTAATTCTTCATGCGTAGACACGTCGTAAAGCTGTAGTTTTTCATTGGCCTCCATTGCTCAGTTTTTTTCGACAGCTAATCCACTGCCGTTCTCATTCACTTCATTTTACTATCCAAAATTAGCTCACAATTACTTAGTTTTTTGGAGTTTAACTTCCCTGGTATTCATCAAACCCATTTCTGTGATGCGCTCCGCATTCGACATCCATTCAGAATCATAGAGGTGCTTGAATGCATATGTGGCCTATGCATTGACTTGAATTGGCCAGCCGATGCTAATGTCAGTGCTTTTATCCTCCCAGACGAGTTCGTTACCAAATATCGGATCTCGGAGGGATGGAAGGCTTGTTGGCCTAGGCTATATTTCATGTTTTAAATTGTTTCCATCACATTTTCGATTGCTTAGGTAAAAAATATAGAGGAAATATCGAATGGGATCGGATCGACACAACCTCGATTTTTGTTATACGATCATCTTTAGTTTCCATTTCAGTTGACATCCTTCTTCGAAACCCAAGGTTTATGGGAAGGCCTGCTTAATTTCATACTTGATGGCTAATCCATGAGTTTCGAAGTCTTCCCTGGCGAACTATTTAGAACCCGCTACATCCCCAAGTTCTCTTTTCCGCGCAAGGACATTGGGGTCAGGGGTTAGGCGGGACCACCACCCATTATTTACGACTGTTGGACACAGGTTCTCGGATATCACTGTTGTGATACGTGGAGCTGACACTCATTACACTCTAAGGCGGTTACATTGTCGCGTATCTCTCAGTGTAAGAAGGTATCCACAACCGCTCGGCTCTCTCACCTCTACCCGTGTGAAGCTATCAACGTTCTGTCCCATCGGTATCGTCGGGACAGCTCCTTTCTGGGGAACAGCTGCTATTGCTGTTCCTGCTTTACTGCCAGTTCGATTGAGTCTTTCGATTGCTGTTGTTGTCGGCTAAATGCGGGCTGCTTACGATCTTTATGAGCGCCCTATTTTGCACTATCCACCTATTCCACTGCGTAAGCCCATGCGTCCACGGCCAGCACCTACTGAAAAACGTAAGTCAGATTTTTATTTCATTCCTGACCCTAAAGCCAGCTTGAGTTTCAAAGAACAAAGTCAGTGGAAATTTGATCCAGGCTGGTTTAGCTCTACTTGACTTTCACTCTGAGCCCGAGCGGAGTTTAATTATAGAAATCTGGAGTAGAAAGACAGGAAATGGAACTTCCGGAGCCCTAATGGGGATCCGCGGTAGACGACCGTTGACAAAGAGCTCACTCTTTCGTCTTTTGTTTCCTTCTTTCTCAGTCGGACTCACAAATCACTCAGAAAAACCTTGTGCCTCGATCTCTTCAATCATACTCCTGGATGAACCTATTCCTTTTTGAGTGTGCCACGTTTTCGTCTTTAATTTAGATTCGTTTTTGCAGTCCCATTTGAATGCTTCTCTTATTGACATAGTGGCTTGTTGAGTTACCATGGAAGAGCTTGCCTTCCCTAGCTACCACAGTAGGCTTAGGATAATTCAACTTCAAGAAAATGTGCCTTTTGTATGGTCCGAAGTGGATTCACGTGTTCAAGGGGTTAGATCTTTGATCGGAGCATGAGGGTATGCAGCGCTACTCACCGCTGTTCTACTTCTGTTAATCCGTTCACCGCTGATGGTAGTGACATACCGAACATTAGTGAGTGCACGGCTCTGAATCGAGTCGCAGTTGGACTTCAAGGAACAAATGATTTTAAGTTCATAAAAAAGTTGATGAAAATCCCGAAGTCACCGGACCTTATACGTCCTTTGTCAACCTTATTCTGTTGGCTATTCTTTTTTACGTATTTATGAATCTTTTTTATTCCTTTTTGGCCCCGTTTTTCGTTGCTGTGGTTCACCGTTTTGACGAATTGCATCACATACTAATTTTTGATAGTGCGCGGAGGTGGTATGGCTCCATACAGAACACTACCACAAGCACGATTCAAAGATCGAATCCAGGATATATATCAGCCTGGTCCAAACATCCAAGATTGGTCAAGTGGTATCAGGAACATCTGGGAGGATGGAAGCATCGAGTCATACATCGGCTTGCCACCGCAAGCCATTCTATAGATCTTACATGCATTCAAAATGGCCTGCGATTCTGAAAGAAGTTCGATTCGGGGCGCATTCCAGAACTGGAATCGAGCAAGGCCGAAGATGTTCATTCATCATTGCTTTATATTTTGCTAAGTACTCTTTTAATTAGCACCTATCACGTTCCCAGCATTTGTGTCAGTATGTTACCAACCCAATGAATGAATTCGATTTGAAAACCTTTACATGGCGTATTCTTAAAAATACATGAAAATAAGCCCTCATGCTCTATTCTTGCTTCAGTTTTCCTCTTCACCGGACGAATTCTGGCAAAGTCAAACACCTGGAAGTTTAATGTTATCGCAGTTGGTGTAAATATATATTAAGAATAACTTTGGAGTAACTGAAGACCAGATGGTGGGCAAAAGCATTGGCGGATTGCGTGGGGTGTTATAAGAAGCAGGGACAGCGTAAAGCTGTGAAATTTTTAGCATCGAGTCATTCTCTTCACTTTTTCCCTTTACTCTTGCAGTGTACAACCGTGACCACTTGTCCGCACTCTACGATTGCAAATTTTTACATGTCCATTAAACGTGGTGATGTATTTCTTTGTAGCCTCCAATAAGACCGTTGTAGGGACTTTTTTCGCCTTCCAACATTAAATGCAGAAAGGTCTTCCTCCGCTAATTCTGAAGGTGTTGATAGATGCCAACCCTTCAGTAAAACCTTTCCCGGTTTTCTTAGAACTGCCCTTTTGGGCCCTTTTTCTGATC
This sequence comes from Haemonchus contortus, assembly GCA_000469685.2. Lineage (NCBI taxonomy): Eukaryota > Metazoa > Nematoda > Chromadorea > Rhabditida > Trichostrongylidae > Haemonchus > Haemonchus contortus. The sequence goes on from LS997565.1 coordinate 44,082,983, forward strand.
TCGAAGTGACCCACTTCCTCATCGGAGTAACTCCAGACTTTCATCATTAGATTTATTCGGAGATATGAAGCTTGGATGAGTGAAGGTCCCCTCAGGTCTCCGCCTTAATAAGAGGGAAATATTAGAGAATCAGGAATACACCGCTCAGAGCCAATCGATATTCCCCGGGATACTGGGATACGCCACTAATTCGATTAGTGTCCACAATCATAGTGTCATTTTGGATTGCGTTGTCTTATACAGTGACGACAGACGACTCTAAAAGGGATTACTTGATGGACTTGAAGGGGATTCCTTTACCAAACTATAATTATGGTAGTGGTATCGCTCAAGACCGCTTCACCGTCGTCCTCCACCACCCTACGGTAACTTTTGTACTGGGCCATGGATAGAGCTGAGGGAACTGTAGCCACAATCATAAAAAGCCATCCTCCATGGAGCAAGCTGCACTAGGAATAAACGCCTGCTAAAACTTCGCCTGGTACTGCAAACCATTGCACGGGCCGGATCTGCATTGGTATGTTACTGCATTCCTGAATGATGGCCATAAGTATGACCCAATCACGTCGTAGGCTTTGCCATTTACTAATTTTTACTTAATGCTTACTTACTGCTTCCAGACAATATCCTTTGGGACATCTGCTATCCGTATGGCGGAAAATATTATTGTCTTTGGCTATTCATTCTTTTCTGGGAGGCTGAGAGGGGGCAGGCTCTGTGATTATCCGAATTCCTGACACCGGAGGAAACTTGCTAGTAAACTTTTTTGGCAATCGTTTTCTCTTTTGAAAATGTTACACTCTTTTAACATTCCATCCCATTCTGCCAGTTATTGATACCTTCTTCACTTTCATTACGTCTACGCCAGTCTGCATTGCCATGCAACCTTTTGAATGGATGACTGCTTCTTCTAGGTAGCCTGTCAGTCATTATCTCATAGAGGGTGGATTTTTCCGGCCTTTTCTTAGAGCTATCCAACCTCTTTTGAGAAAGATTCCTCTAACAAAAACTGTGTGAGCTAGACGCCTCTCTCTCCTTTCTACTGGAATGGGAAGTCCATCACGTTCGTAGTAATGCCAAATCTACGGGGTATATCCCCTCTCACGCGCTCCTGTTCGGCTTTATTCTTTCTCCAAATCTGGTTGCTTTAGGATGTCTATAACCTCCTCGAGTGGTAGGCTGGTCGACTTTGAGCTTTGTCAAAGGAATGGTCGAGCTATCAAACATCAGGTCGAATACCATTCCGGCCAACTCGGTTTCCCATCCTTGCTGGCAGGTTGGAATAGAGGCAAACACTATTTTGTCCGTCTTTTCACTTCGAAATTTTCTTCAATTTCTTTACACCATTACTATATTGCTCACCCTAACTGTACTATTTCTGTACTTGTTTGGCTTATATTACACAGGTGGATGATATCAGTTATAAATCCAAGGATAAATTATTCTCAAGAACATTTTTTGAACACACAGAAGGCCTCGGTCTTTTTTTTTTGCCCTGAGTATCCACTTAACTCAGCGAATATGATGAAAAGTTATGAGATTATGAGGCTTACGAAAACGTCGCGTATCGGAAACTCTTAATCGCATCTTTCTGACTACTTCTGAGCCCGTCTAGTGAGTACATATAATTGCTGTCCAGCACATTTTCATAGATTTTTATAAGCCCCTCCAGCAGAATGACAAAAAAGACAGACTGTTAAAAAACAGCCAACGTTTTGCACTGCTGATATTCCGTTAAATTGCAGTCCATCAGCGACTTGTAGGGTTTGTATGGGAGTCTGGAGTTCTGGGGTTCAAGAAAACCCTATCCCATCTGTGAGTGGTCATAAAAAATTGAGAAGCCTTCTACCACAAAAGCTAGTGGCCATGAGCAAAAGGCAGGAAACTGCAGTGCGCTGCAATACGGACTCCTGCCCCTTGCCACTTTCTTGCTCAACCTTTTGAACACATGCACTTACCGCCTTCATGATGAGTGTTACGGTGTAAACTTACGCTATGTACGGTAAACAGACCTACGCTTCGATGAAGCGGATGGAGACTTCTAAATGCACTTGGCTCAGCTTTATTTGTGGTATTTCTGGAATAACAGCAGAGCAAATCAACAGTGCCATTTTCAACTGAAAGGTCTTTCCAACTTGAACTCTACCTGTGTCGATTCTTTACCAAGTATCTAACTGTGAAGATGGGAATGGGCTGATATTATGAATGTACTTTGGGCTTTAAAGCCCATACCATTCTTATTCTAAAAGTAAACCAAGTAGTTCAGTCCAGCGTGTAACAAGATGTTAGAAAGCGGCATTTCATGACATTTCTCGAGATGGCTTTGCACGGCACGAGCGAGGTTCCAAGTTAAGCACCTCGCAGAAAAAAAGTAATTGGTTTGTACTTCATACCGAACGTGTAGTGATTGGTTTACTCGATTCTGGACTTTTTATTGAAATCATTTCTCCCGGTATAAGGTCACCCATTAGGAATGATGAAGAGGTCGTTGAGCATTTACTGGTACTTATTACCCCATAAAAAGTAAATAAAAGTATCCGCTGCAAGGTCATCATGAGGGTGGTTTGCAGTTCACTCCTTCTCATTTTCTTCCTTCTCTTTCCCGTACTTCGGAAACTATTTTAAGGGACTCAACAAATCATTTTCGACTAAAGTAACTCACAGTTAAAATAAAAAATTATAGTGGCCCCCACATGAACTTGCTGTGGCTAGCCAATGTTCAAGTCACCGTTTATTCCTCCCAGACGAGTATGGAACCAACAAACCGATCCCGAGAGAATGGAAGGCTTTAAATAAACTGGGAGGATGTCCATCCGGGATTGGAACCCGTGACCATGCGTGTATGATAGTGCGCCACTTGCCGCTACACCATCTCCGTCAAGTAAAAATTACAATTTTACATAATATTCGTAGTAATAAAAGTGGTAACTGCATTGTAGAGAAGCTACTTTCTGTTCGATTCCGATGTAATACACCATAGGAACAAAACTTCAGGAGTGAACTGCAGTAATTTGATGTTTCTGAAGTTCAAGGGTTCTTCCTGAGCTTCAGCAATAGGTTCAGATTTAGTTCTGCTGCTGTTTGTAGAAAGCTCAAGGTGGGGAAGAACTGTCCAAAGTACGGGAGACGTTGATCCTGCGAAGATGCGTAGCTGCGCCCATAACCACTGCGCTATCTCACTTAGCCGAAGTATGCAGCAGCTGAAAAGTTTTTTTGTTCGATCTAATTCAAGTGCGACATTGTCCAAATCGCGTAATCCTGCCCTTTTATGACTACAGAGAACTTTTCCCGTTCCCAGTTTTTCTGACAATGTACTAGACCTGAACTTGCCCTTGGTGTGCACCCTTGAAGCGCCCAATTCGCCCTTTCGACGATTTGCTGAAGTTTTTCTGACAACGAACATAATGACCTCGTCGTCAATGAACTTACAATACGTCATAATGCCAGACATGGGGGTTCGATACCCGGCAAAAACGACTTCAAAGTGCTTCCGGCTTCCAAGTGAACCTTTCAAGAGAAGAAAGGGTATTTAACATATCTCCTGAAATGCGCCATGCTTTCGATTCGTATGGGATCTTTCGGGACATTTGAAGGGTAATTTCTTCGGCAATCAACTTCAACTCTCATTTCTCCTAAAGGCACAGTTCACGATAATTTTGATTTTTTATGTAGAAAAGTGGAAGTGTTGACGTAGTGGAGAACATCGGTGGCGAATAAAGGGAGAAAATCCGCCTACTCCAATGTTTTTCAAAAGTAGCGGAAGTGGAGGTTGTACGAGATTACCGTGACGGTAATGGCATGTAGGGGTGTTTGGACGAGATTAAACTTTGCTCAAAGAGATGACTACATCGAGCCAAAATTGCCGGAAACTGCCTTTCACTGTCATCATGGTTTTTGAAAAGTTGTTTGAACTTCCTACATGGGAGTCTCTTGACATAATGCAGCCTCTACAAAGTCGTTGAAACTCGTCCACAATGGGTGTGGCATTCCCACGATGCAATCTCTGGCCCCTTATTGTGCCCTATCCAGACGTTTTTCGACCTAACGGCAGGTATGGTATAGGGGGGAGGGAGCCTCGAATACATGGAAATTTCAGAAACCGTTTTTATCGTGAGCTGTGCCTTGAACTGATAGATAACAACTCGGATGGTTAGTACAAGTTTTCCTCTCAGACTTCAGATTTCTGTTACTACCCTGTAATTACTTCCGCTTGCTCCAAAGGATAACGATAGTTCAACATCCTAGCAGCCTTACCGCTTCCGCTTGCACCCTCTATGAAGCGTACCTACATTACGCCCAAGATGCCTAAAGACCAATTCAGTCAGCTCCCCTACTTTCGGACTGCTTATGCTCTATCCAAATGAACATAACAGCTCTCAAATTACATTGGTATAGAATTTTGGGCATTTGAATATCCCTCGTTCCATTCTGCCATTTTCACTGGGGTTTTCCCACTCCCGAATACTTCACTAGGCTGGTCTGAATTTCAAATTGGAAAATTCGATCATCACGATCATCAAGAATCACATCGAACTGGGTCTGTTCCAGGGCAGTGAAAATGGAAGCAGTGTTATTACAGTCGTACCTACCTCCGTACCCCTTCCTCTTCTTCCATACTCAACGTACCTACAGTCGCGGCGAAAATGTGAGGAAATACTTTGTTGTTTATTAGAGGTACCTTTGGTGATTTGTCACTGAAATAGGATGTTTTATGAAGTTTGTAAGAGTACGTCGCAGGTCACATTCTAGGTAGAAGAACCGGCTTCAATGACTTGGGTGGAATGTCGTTCTTCACCAAAGTATTCGAGTAAAATAGGACCGAGTGGGGTGCGCTGTGAAAAGGGTATAGCCGGGAAGTGGATCTTCACGGAAAAAACACCCTACGTATCTCGTTTCTGTCACGAAAACGTCACCTGTAAGGAGACAGATTGAGTGACGGTGTTCAATAAAGAAATGATCGGCACAACTGGTCAGGCCAGCCTGCCACCTCTGAGCTACCTCTATCCGAATGATTCCATTCGATTCCCGAGTTTGCCCATGGCTTTTTGTGGAAGCCGCCATCAAATGAATTAGTATTAACTTAATAGCCAATGTACTTATGCTCCACTTCACGCCACTGTCATAGAAAGCCATTGGCAATGTAGTTTTCTATTCTATTAGGTCCAGCGTAAATTGATAACTGTGGAGTTCCGGGATTCGTTCACCCTGAAATGAGGGTTCTCTGACGAAGCCCAACTTCCATGAGTTAATAGCAGTTCAGTAAGGAAGATGAAATCTTGCCATTTCGTTTTGTAGGAAGGTGATATATGTCCTTGATTGGTGGTATAATTTTTATTCGGTCCACAGGTTCCCGGGGAGCTGTCGAGCGGCGTCACTCCGCCTCTTATGGTTCAAAGATTTTGTCAAGATCGGAAAGTCCACAGACCCAAGTAGTCGACTCCTTCACTGCTGATACCAAATTCATTGGGAGGATAACATTATCAGCCTACGAGTCGCTGATCATCTAGTTTCATTGTGTTAATAAGCATTCTAGTATCATCAGGATTTCAGGAGGTCATCGAATGCATGGCGTATCCACGGGTCTGGTTGAAAACAGGGACATAACCACCTTCTTCTTGTTATCGAGTCTCTTTTCCTCAGATCGGCCCGTACTTTACGGAAACATTGATTAGATTGATAGTGGCTGTTCGGCCTTGAACGGAGTGCGCCGACAATTGGTGGCTCGGCTCACTAATGAGTACTCACCTGCCCTAATCCTTCGATTTCACTCCACGTGGACCTTCTTTTGCAAATCTCAGCCACACACCCAGAAAACTATTTTTCTCGACCTCTACCTTACACTGATAATTAAACCTTCAATATCCTATTGTTATTCGGTTCTTTGAATCTTGAACTATTGACTAATCGTCTCAGAATAACAAGTAAATGTTAAAAAGCCCATTGTTCTAAAGTTTATCGATCTCTTTCTGGGATACGCCCCGCATTCGACTTCCATACAGAACTTCAGTAGCAGGTAACTCTACTTGAGATAAAAATGTTATTATGACAATTTATCAAACGAGTAGAAGGAATTCCAGTCAAAGATCGCCTTTGCATTGAAGCGCTTGTTTTTATACTGTTCGTTTGCTTATCATTCTGTTTATCTTTCTGTCTTTCTTCCCTATATTATTTGCTCTTCAGTGCTTTATTCCTTCTATTTCTTTCTCTAACTATTTTTTATTTTATTGAACTTTTCGCTCTTGCTTCTCGGTAAACTAGATAAACCGAGACTAAAATGAAAACATGGAAAAAATAAAATGAAAACAAAAGGAAATCAAAGGAAGGCAGAAGGCCACAGATCAGGACATGGCCAATTACAAAGAAATTCGATCTTTGGTATGCTTCACTCCGTCGCCATTCAGGCAATAGGCCCGACCTAGGCCTCCATGCTCTAAGTTGGCTCTTGCAAGACTCTGTCTAGTAACATCCACATCATGTGCGAATTTAATTAGTCGACACAGAGGTCCTCTCTTTACTACTATGAACTCTGCCTTCTCGACAAAATATGTACTCAGTATACCTACTCTTCTGCTCTTTTCCTCCTTCCCTACTGTATCTTTGGTTATGCCAGTCTTTCCTCAAAAGTAAAACTTGAATTTCTTCCCAACGCAATCTCTCCAAGAATGCGCCATGAACTCGTCTTCTAACCAAAACGCAAAGGAGTGTACAAGCATTTCTTACGCATAGCAGTGACATACAGAAACCCCTGAAGTCGTATAGTGCTCTCAATATACCTGTTTTTGAGCAGAAAAGTTGGTGGCATTGGTGAACTTTGAAGGGATAAGATGAATTTTAGTGGTCCAGGTGGATTGGATATGAAATTCAGTCTCAGCCGAACCATTAATCCCAAAACAACCGACAAATTTATATTTATGCATCAGATCAGATGAATATTTTTCATTTCGATAAAACACACTTATCTGCATCGTTTTTGTACCACAAGGTGTACCCCATAAACTCGTCTTCTAGACAAAAAAAGAAACGTTCAATGAAGCAATCATCACAAGAACTTTGTAGGGTGATCTGATCATTGTAGACGAGTTGGTACTGAATAACTGATTCCGGAAGGATAGAGCGAATTCGCTGGAAGCTTGTTGTTCGGAAGTTGGACCGAAAATAGCATCGCCTAGTCATTCCTTCGCTGGGAGCCAAAGATTACTCTTATCTACTTATCACCATCTTTTTCAACTTAGCTGTTTTATTTGAGTCTTTTTCCTAATTTCGTCGGGATTCTGGGCCTAGAAAATCCTATTCTCGCCTCCACTGAATTGATTTCTCAACACGTATCGAAAAACTCCGTTCGTGTTCAACAGAAAGTGCAGTTTCAGGTTTTTTATCAATCTTCCCATATGTTTCCCCCCTCGGAATCATCGCGGCCTTGTCCATGAAGAACTCAGCGTGGGGCCACGCTCGACTATAAATTCCTGGAAACATTCTGATAAGAGATTCCAGATGAATTATGGAGAAATTTTCGTATCTAACTAGCTAGAATTTTCACCCCCCCCCCCCCCCCCTCCCCCCCTTGTCCCGTAAGAGACATAAGAGACAATCAAGGTCAGAGTCTACTTGTAAAGGAAACGAGGAAAAGCAAAATCGCAAGATAATCCACTTCGGAAAGCGCAGAGAGCAATGTGTAATTGGGCTTTGTATTATCTTTCTGGGTTGCGCCATGTATTCGGCTCTTTGTGCTGGCGTTGAAGTACTTTGATGGTGATTGACCTCAATCATCATTTCAGTCTGTTTAGTTACTTTTTTTGACATCAGTCCGCCCTCATACACTTTAACAAATGAAAGCACGCCAATTAGTCGTAATAATAAATATTTCATGTAATTAATCTACTTGAGGGTCAGTTAGTGATTGGAGCAGTTCCTTCCCCTGTATGTGTGTGAAAGAAGGTAGTCGATACTCTTCAGAAAGTAAGGTTTACTTCGCCGAGACTGGATTTCATTTTTAGCTTATATTTGACGGTACACGCAGTATGGGACCAACGGTATTGGTGACTCTCCAGAGCGAATTCACCCTTCGAAAACATTTACCCTTCAGTTAAACTGAATATTCGATATTTTGAGCTCAATTTCTGAAATTTCGGAAGCTTTTTACCGTCAATCTCAAATGGAAACTACCTTTTCGAGCTCCATACTCGCTTTAATGATAGGAGCTTCTCTTAAGTCTATACCCAAATCTCTATTGTGAATTCTCAAGGAAAAATTTGGAATGAGTTGAAATTGGGTAATTCAATTCCCTGGATACCCATAGTCTTTGTTGGAAGCAACCCAAACAACTATTGTAATCGCCTTGTTGTTTTGTTTCTATGGAAATATTCTATGCCTTTGACTAAGATGTATGCAACGCTTCCTTTGTTTACCTGGGCCACTCTTACTGGAAATGGATTTGATGGCTGGAAGTCTGACATGGGGAACACGAGGAATTTAGAGTCCCGCCATGTTGGAAAGTGGAAGAGAGTAAAATTTGAGAAAAAAGAGACAAATATGTGAAGCAAAAGAAAAGAATTTCCGTAGAAGTAAGTGAGTACGAAATATTCAATAAGTTATCAAAAAAGTGTGTTGCATAGCAGGAAATCATCTAAATTTTCGTTCAGAAATGTTCCTCCTACAAAATTTCACATCAAGTCAGCATGTCCGACCAATAAAGAAATGGCGCGGGCGGCTGCGTTGCGGCTTTTCCAATGTTAACTTGCGCAGCATTCCATGGGCCAGAAAAATTAATTGTTTTTTCCTTTCACTGTTCAGTATTAAAAAAGTGTTTTCAAAAAGCAAAATACATTCTCAAATACGCCTTGCCTAGACATCTGAGAGTACACCAGCTAGCGTCATATCCTGTTATTGTCCCGAATCCCTTCTCGACCATTGGTTTGTGGAGCAAAAAAGTTCTTTCAACGAGAAACCGCTGACAACTGTACTTGGTAAAATGCTGTTCGTTAGCTCACCCTTGCCCTTCTCAAAGCCATATTGTTATTGTTGCATTTTGATTTGTGGATCTTTATTTAGAAACTTAGGGGCAATAGGCAATCCTACTGCGCCGCCATCTGGCAGCTCCCATTCGTCCTCGGCTTGAGAAAGCTCCGCCTATTTCTTGCCATCAGTTTCCTTTTCTCCAGGAACAATTGCCTTCAATCATTTTCTTTTCTTAATTCCTCCTTTCATCTTGGAACTAAAGTAAATAGTACAGTACCAAAGTAAGTGATTATCAATTTATGTCGTGAATGTGACATTGCAACATCATCAACAACGAAAACAACATCAGCGACAAAACACAACAACCAGTAAGTAATTAGGAGACGTGGTGGCCACAACCGAATGTCGGATATCATAAAGGGAAGATGCACCACAGAAGACATGGAGGGCCATAAGGATTAGGACCCTGCCTGAAATGCTGATGCAATGCACAGACTTAATTCGAGAGGTCAAGGGTAAGCTGACGTTCTTCTAATCCTGCCTGGTTCCCTCTTGTATCCCATTCAAGTCTTTTGGTTTTCCTTGGCTTTATCTTCCTTCGCTTGGTTCTATAAAAGGTATCCAGAGATAGCAACTGATCCCTTCTCATTGAAAACATTTTACTACGCATACCGAGTGGGCGACTTCTGGAAATCTATCATTCGTTATTCTTCGGTAATCATCTTCCATAATCCTATACGGTAGATGGTTCTGAATCGCGTAGGCTAAAATCGTGCTAACTAACAAACCAGTTCTTCGTTGTGTATTGGTTTTCCCAAATAACGCTCCGTTCTCATAGAGATTAACCCAGAAATTCTTTTTCTCCCTGGAAGGTATTTGCCCTATTTTTATGCTCGATTGATTCCTTCGGATTTTTGTTTGTGTTCATAGTATTTAAGATTACTGTAAACAGAGCAAACACAACAGTGGAGTGTTGGCACTGTCTTAGTTATGCTTCACTTTTAGCTTCAATTTGAAATTGCTGGGGAATAGAGTAGCTTTGGTAGTCAACCCACCCCAGCCGTCTATTTGAATGGCATCCAGTTACATTTAGTAACAATTATAAACAATTACGAAACGTTTTCCATATAAAGGGGTTGACTGACTACTTTTTCCCATTTGAGTCTAAATTGCCCATTAATTGGTCGTAAATATATGGCATACACATATGGGTACTTTACGAGGGATTCCATCTAGGGAGTAGAACACCCACAAAACGCCGGCAAATGCCGCTACGCTATCCTCACTGTCTTTGTTTTCTCCGTCAAGTTATAAAACCCTCTAGCAATGGATGAACATTGATTTAAGTTTATTGATGTATCCCCGGAAGAACGTATTTAGCATTCGAAGAAGGGTAGAGTTTTCTACGAGTGTTCAGATATTTATCGAAATTTCCAGGGAAATGGTACCGGAACCATCTAACGTATACGATAGCCATGCATAGGGGATTTCTACAGCGTTTTCTGTCCCTCAAGGGAATCCCTCAGATGTGAACCGAGGTTGAGCGAATGCCAACCTCTCATTCGGGAGCCCAAGTATACGTGAAGCTGGCTTCTTAACGATTTGATCTAATGCGAAGTTTTGCAAGTCAGCCTTCTTCCGGGTCCGATACTGCGAGCGCTCGCACCACCCAGAATTAGTGTTTTGCGTTTATTGTTTGTTTGTTCAAGATCCATATGGGTATCGGAGGTTCTGCGAGTTGTTTTGTATTTGTTCAACCAGCTATGAATCGATTTCCATCCGTTCGACGCTCCAAAAAAGGATAATCCTCACAAATGCTAGCCCATGAATGTTGTCTGTTGGGAAGTTGCGATCATCAATTGGGAATGTAATGAAATTGCAAAAAACGGTCCCCCTCCCTACTCTGTTCCCTCCCCCATTATTGCATGGCTAATCCGGTTCCCACATGTGGACACTGTGTCAGCATTCCGCGCAAAACCGCAACACCGTCCATGGTTGGCATTCTGCCGTCGTGCCAACGCCATCACACCCCGGTGGAGGCGGTGGTGCCAGCGCTTTTCGCTAGCTGACTCATCCCTCCCGTCTGTCAGCCGAATCGTCGTCGTCCCCTCCCCATTTTGCTTTTACGCCGTTATCAGTCCCGCGACAAAAGGCTATTTCAACAGTCATCCCGAAGTATTCCGCATTCGGAGCTATGCGATTGCAAAAACCCTCATCAAACGGTAAGCGCTATCATAATTCATTTATTTTCGGTGACAATTCATCATAAGGTTATGGTATTTCAAACTGGTCGATTATTGATTGTTCCGATGTTTCAGTTTGTACTGGGTAAACATCACTGAGGTGCTACAACCGTAAAAGGGCATGCCGTTCCGGTTGGGGTTCAAGAGGTTTCGAAGCAATAACTGGTTTTGATACCTAGAAGACCTTCAACGGCTACAGTTTATACTCTGATTTGAGGAGTGGAGGGGTACCATTTAGTTGATTATAACATAATATAGTAAGTCAAACTTTATGCTTGGAAAACTATTTGGAACCACTCAGAGATGTCGATTGCTTCATGAAATTCAACAAATTTATTTCCTATGAACCTAATACCTCACATAGAGTGAGGCGGCAAGAGGGTTTTATCGCAGTTTAGACTTGATTTCTAAAGACAGAATAGCCAAGCAAGGGATGCGGTCTCTTGGCTCAGCCAGTAGAACGGACTTTAGGTAGTGAACTGATAGTTCCCGATTCCTGTGGAAGTAGCTGTTCCCCTTTAAGTCTGTGTTTTTGTAGCAGAAAATGGGCTCCTGGCTCATTCTGAAAGAGAGCTTTACGGCTCTTCTCATTAACTCATAACTCCTAAGGGAAAGTGTCCCAAGGAAATTACTTTTTACTGGTTATTTTCCATAGTAACCATGAATTATTTATTTTCTCCTGTTAGCCTTGAATTGAAATTCAATTTTCTCTTCTAGAAGAATTTATTTATTGCTTCCATACTGGAGGGAATGGATTTCAGAAATTTTCAACAGTCCAATTTCTCCTCTACCATCATTATCTACCCTTAGAATAGAGCGGGGCAGGTATCGATTTCCTGAGGTCAGTCCCTATGGGACAAAGAAAGATATAAGGGAAGGAACGGAGTCCTGAAGGCCTCGAAGCTGTCCCTGTGCGAGCTTCCCTCAACACTGAGAAATTCCATGGAAGCACTGGTGTTCTTAGTCTATGGTGCTTGTTTTGCTGGGTGCAATCACTCTTGTCACGAGGACTTTCTCTAGTCCATTCAGTGCCATCTTCTCAAGCCTATTAGAGTAAAGCTCTGCGCCGTTTTCTTATAAGCCATCCAATCACAATATCACTTTACTTTTTTGAATAATCTATACCATTTCTTGGTAGAACCTCCGCTTCTGAATCTACCCATCATCCGTCACTGCTCTTGTAATGCCTCTCCTTCCCATATAGGAGTTTTATCAGAAGATTTCAGTTTACCTTATGCCATGCACTCGAGTTTTTTTCAATTCTTTTGGGAATGTCAATCGTCTATTGGCCGGCCGCGATCGTTAGGAGTTTGTGTTGATTGAACATCTATAAAGTTGCAACCATAGTGCCGCTAAAATTACTGGTAAGTTCGAATGCATGGCGCGTTCTGGAAGGACCACCAAGTACTTTGCTTAATTCTGTAGTACTTCTTAGAGTTTAAGTTTAATTCCATTAATATCTCGTTTTTAAGGCCTTTTCTATTGAATTTGCTTGTTGTTGTCTAACCTTCCTCATGGCAAAGTTCAATTTGCTAAGCTGCTTAACACCGGCCACGTCACCCTCGAATTCTATGAATACTCTCGTTGGAATAATCAATCCAGCCCGTATGGAACGCTTCGATACTATCGATTCATGAGGGCATTACTTAGTCATCGGAAAATGTTACTCAGTCGGTGAAAGCAAAAGGGACTTGTTGATTATGCCTTCAGATGTTTACAAATTTCTGTAAGAGCACAATACCATACTAATTAAATGGTCTCTATGAATTTTTCAAATTAAATGAATTTTATTAAATTCTATTATTTGGTTTAATTTCTATTTACGATGTGAGTAATACAACGAAGCTTTGGGGCATTCTGCATCCAAGAACTGTTCGATTCCTCGAGATTGCGCCACGTATTTGAATTCTAGTTTGAATCGCTGTGATTTATGATCGAAATTCTGACATTGAAATTACATTGAGATTATTGCCTAGCATATCAACGTTTTTATTTTATGGCAAGTCTGGATGGCTCAGCTGGCTGAATGGTATGACCGATCAGTGAAAAGTGTTTGTAGTGAAAGCAATCACGTCTGAGGGATGCGCCCCGCATTCGGCTTCTGTTCAGAATCGTAGTGGTGCTTGGAAAACGTGTGTGACCCATACAATGAATCGTGGTGACCAGCAGGTGTATAAGTCAGTGCTAATATCCTCTCAAGAGAGTCTTGTAACAATTAACCGACCCCGAAGGGATGGACGACTCGGCTGGTATAAATGGGTGTTTATCCGAGACTCGACCATGGCCCTGTATCACTAAGCGTCGGTTCCAATCATTGTTATTACTGGCGTTTTTCATTTTATCAAATTTACCAGTTTCAAACTATCTTCCCCAGTAATTTTTTTGAATAATCCATGGTGTTGAGTTTTACTCATCCTAGCACTTTGAAGTCAGAAGATCTGCGAAGTTCAAAGAATGCCTAGTTGATTTCGTGCTATCCAACGCCCATCGCAGAATAAACATTCGGCACTAGACGATAATTATGCTATCCTATGCATTGCGGCTAAATATTTATGGATGACTCAGAAAAGTCCAAAATAAATTCAGTGTAGGCAATATTCGCGTGAATTTCCAAGAATCTCGGAGATTACGTATCAGTTATAAGTGCAAGTGCTGAGGTGACGATATTTTGTGAAGTCACTGCCACAAGCTGATCCTTTCGACGAATCTATATGATGAATAAAGGAAGGGCAGAATAGGAAGAAAAGAATGTTTGACTCAAGAGTGAACCATTTTCTTTCTATGCCAACACAGTATCAAACTACCAATCCAATCCTTTTCCTTCAAAATCTTTCTGACTCTAGAAGTAACAGGGGTGCCGCATTGCCCAGGCACAGTTCGATGGATCAGATTCCTTTTGAATTTTCTGAATTTTCTGTAACCCAGGACTTCTATTCGATGTGAATCCTATATGGGACAAGACACAGCGAGTTGACAATTGGATTTCTCCCACACTGCTTTGCATTCATGAAAATTCGAGAATGCTCGCGATTTTAACAAAAGCTTACAACGTGGCGTATGCTGAAAAAGTCGGTCCATGCTATTCATTCCCTTCTAAGCCATTTAATTGCATATGCAATCTGTTCATTTGTGGCACAGCAATTTCCCATCGAAAGATCTCGATTCGTGTTAATTCTCATGATCAATTCCGACAAAGGAAAATCTGACTATTTCTATGTTCATGACTTATCCAACTGTGTCTAATATGTTGATCATTACTTGCCTTCAGTATCAAATAGGATTCATTGTAATCACTGGACATAAAAATAGAAAATGAGAGGGATTCCGGCAAAAAATCCGTCTTACAATTAGAGCTTCCTTTCGGTCCGTTGGTAAGAGGGGTAGTGAAAGAAGAGACGTTGGTTCATGAGTATAGCTCTCGATTGTTCTCTATCCTTCTCGGTCTCCAGAACTCGTAACGTGATGTTCAAAGCACCTAGAATATTTTCTGATCATCAAACCCTACATTTCGTGCTCCTCAGCGCGAGGGGGCGTGGCTACAGTGATGGGCGGACCTTCCCATGTGTTTTCGTCGAACTTTACAAGTCAGTTCGCAGTGCATTCTGAGAAACTTTCTTTATCTAACTTAGCAAGTGTGCCTCGCCAAATTCAAACTACCTGCTCTGTTTGATAATTAGTGCTTTGCTGAAACGTTTCATCTCAGCTGGACCTTTTTTCAGAACGTTCCATCTTGGCTTGGGGCTTTTTTCGGTTCTTTTCAATTAGCTTTTCGGCTCTAACTAATTTCACCTAGTCCTCTGACTCTCTCCCATGACGCGTCTCCACCATTTCTTCGACGACGATAGCTTCAGCAGCCCCCTAAAATGTTTCGAGAACGTCGTAAAGTGCTTGTGATCGCGTCGTCGACATATGTGCCAAGCTTTTTTTCCGTTCCGGGTTTTGATTAGCACGCACAACGAAATGGCTCTCTGGAGAATCATCTGAGATGTGTTTGTCATGGCTAATTTCTTAAACGTTTAGAGTTTTGTTTGCCACGTAACTGTACGTAATCTTCTTTTGTTGACACGGTCGTCGTCTGCTGGTGGTACTCCACCTATTGGTGGCTTGACAAACAAACTTTTTTCCCCATCCCCTCACAGCAAGCCGTTCCATCAAAGCTCAGCTCTAATGTCATCCTACAATTTTACTTGGTTTACCTTCAAATCCTTGCAGACGAGGATTAGCATTTCGTACGACTTTTTTTGGTTCCCAGCCCCACAGAATAACCAGTTGAACTGTCACGTAGCAGTTGGTACTGGTCGCTACAAGTTCGGGATGAACTGCGGGATTAACTTTTACCCAGAATTGCATTTTAGTTGCCCCATGGATGTATTTCCGGTCCTTATATTGCCTGCCATAGTAAGTCCTATCCTTCTCCATGCTTCCAAACGAATATGATTTCATTACATTGGATCGGTTATTAATGGCTCCACGAGGACTCGATCTAGGATCGGATTCTCTATCATGTTTATTCTAGCGGCGCCACTGGATACTTCCGCATCACGAACTTGGCAATGTCCCTCATGAAAGCTAGGAAAATCGTGTAAGGTCTATGAAACAATTGAAGTGATTACAGAAGCGAAGGGCTTGCTCGGTTGCCCTTTTCAGTAACACGAAGTCTGACTCTGTTGCTCACCTAAATGAGATCATAGTTGGGAAATAGGAGCCTCAACGCCTATTTCGTTAAACTAAACCCGCCCATCTACATACCACGCCTCTCCCATAGCGAAGAGGTGTCAAGGAATAATGCAATACTTTTCATTCTACATTATATGGTGCTGGTAGCGAGCAAAATTGTTTGGAAAGTGCCTGAAGCTTTTTCCATGCATTAATCATTCAATACCTTTCATTTTTTTCGAAAGTCGAGTATGTGGCGCGAACCTCGTGTGAGTTGTACTACTGGGACCCACGTTGGAGTGAGGTATCTGGCACTTTTACATCTTATAGTTGTGGTAATTATGGGCAGAAAATTGGCTGTATCGGGCGCTTTTTTATCGGGTCGGCCTCTCCACATTCAATACCTTTCAATATATTGAACGAAAGTCGAGTGTGTGGCGTGTTTCTTCACTAAGTTATACAGCTTCGATTTTGCTCACCTCGAGGTTTTGTCCATATTTCTTCATTAACCTCTAACCACCTATAGCCTGGGTTAAATTCTTATGTAATATGGCTCCCAGAGTAAAAGAGTTTTTTTTTGTAATCCAGCATATCCAATGGTTACAACAGTTCCAGCTATGCTTTCATCTCTTTTCCCCGAATGTTCCTCGGAACATCGTTCTTTTCTGATTTTCAGCCTGCAATGCAGGCCTTAACAGTGGGAAATTCTCATCGTTCTCACCATTCAGGCCACTCAGGCCTCCCGTTTCTCGACAGTTCACAGTGTTTCCTTGTGCTTATGGCGTGGGGAAGCCAATGGCCTAGACCCTGACCCTCCTTCACAAGTCATTTTCTTTTTTTATACAGTCGACATATTTTATATACGATCCTGTTGAGGAAGATTCCCTTTTCAAGGACTTCCACTATTCCACGGGGTTTCCACTTCCAATTCAAATCCTCTTCGGCATGATTGCATCTTTAGAAATGCTCTTTAGAAACGAGAAATGCCCTTAATGGCTATGCAAATGACTAAAGTGCTGAAAAAAGCTAAGAAAATTCATCTCTCAAGGAAAGAGCTCTATTAAAGAGAGCAAGGATTTACAGCTTCCATCTTAAATGCCTATTTACTACCGAAGCTTTTTTCGAAGACTTCTTCAGGGGTGAATTCAACTTGGTTTTTCCACTATCCCCTAGAGCTTTTTTATTCTCTAATTTCTTTTTTCCTCTTCTAGCTCACTTCTTTCTTCCCTTCTTACGTTCTGTTCTCCGGCTCTTTCCCGAGATGGACTTTCACCTAACTTCACAGCCTCCATAATGTCCAATTTCCCACTTCACAGCTGAACGGAATGAAGGATGATCTTTAGTTCCTGTCCGTCCGTCCGTCCGTCAATGGCCAGTGATGTCCCCGCAATTTTCCGATTAGTCCATCGGCCTGGTCCAGCAATAGATGGCCCCCGGATGGTGCCGACACGGGAGGGTCGAATCGGTTGTCGCTGTCCGACAGAAAGCCCATGTGGCTGTGCGATTCATCATTTTTCCACTTTCGCCAACTCAGCTTCTTATCTCTAAAATCTTAAAAGCGTCTCTAATCCGCAGTAGCTACTGAATTTCCGCGTAGAAGATGAAACTGAAGTATTACTTCGTATCGATGTTGTCTCAGACTTCACCTGGAATAAAATGCAAGCGGATAGGCCATGAACATGACGGTGCCTGAAGTAATTTGCATTGACCTTTTAAGAATTCGTACTCGTCCCTGTTCACGGGGTGTTTTGTTGTTTTGACGGCACGCCCTGAGTGATAACAAAGGAATGTAGAGGCATTCCACACTGTCTTCCTAATTTCGAGTGGTCTGGAAAAGTTCTTATTAAAGAGGGGGGTATAAGAATACAGGGAGCCATTAAGTTCTTAGCTGAATCCAGATGCACACGGACTTCTTTAAGAACATGCATAATCCGGATATTTCAGGTGCTAGTTTAGAAAGGGCGATAGAGGACTGTGGCTTCAGGCAGAAAGAGGCACTTCACTGGTATGGGGCTACTTTGCCGAGCGGGAGCCTGTTCCTTTACGGATAGATTTTTCGTATATCCGAGTTCTCTACATAAATAAAGGGGATATGATAACCAATTAGCTCCAAAATCGAGTTATTATAAAGGCAGCAATGATTTAAATGACATAGCTTTTTAAGTGGATGTCGGGTGCATGGCGCGCACTCAGAAAACTCAAAATTACTCAGCACCCGACATTTTAGTTTCCACATTTTTTACTTGTTTTTTTTTTTGGTTTTCTTTCTTTAGATTATTTCAATTCTTCGCGACTGTCTCAAGGGGAGGGAGAACTAAAGCAATCCCTTTAGCACTCCTTCAGAAAGTTGGTTCCACCCAGAGCCACGAGCTTTTTCTCTGGGCCTGAAGTCTCATGACTAGTCCTACATCCCCATAAACGAGAAAGTATTCCAGAGAAGAATAGGGGCAAAATCAATATCTTGTGACATCTATGTTGTCATCTGTAGGTATTACTGTATGTTTGCCCAAATTCCGTCGTCAAGACCCTGCTTTTATGTATGTCCGTAAACGACGATGATCGAGCTTTATGTGCACACTTCTATGTACCTCAATCTTTCAGCGCCAATACCGTGGCATCGGGCCGTCGGTCATCTGGCACGTCGTGAGATGTCCGTCGTCCAACCGCCACCACATCTGATGCAATTCGCTCAGACACAGGCAGCCCTTACACCGACTGATGATGACATTGACCTACAAGGAGGACGATTAATCGACGTCGTTGAGGTAGGTCCTGATAGAGCTCGGAATTTTGCTTATACATCGTGTACGTCCTTTTCTATCGGTACGATGGATCGAGATTAATTAGAGAGGTCTGGATTTGCATTCATAGTGGGGCAAGTTCGTTTTATGAAACGATTCTGCGTCCCCAGCTCCGTTTCTCATTGTCCATCTCCCTGAATGGATGCCTTTCATGTTTCACAAATGCTTTTCCCGACCCCGAACCCATTCGAATCAGTCACTGGTTCCCGTTCGGATGGTTTTTTCTTCCTAAGGCATTACGGTATTCATCATCCTACATCCGTGAGTGAATCATTCACACATAAATTCGCGCCTTAGACGGTAATTGTTCGGGGCTAATTGTAAATTGAAAACCTTCTGATTCAATGATGAATATGGAAATGCCTAGGATGCCGTCATCTTCTGATGACCTCATCTTAAAAGTCTTCAGACTATTTCCACATATTTTTGTAATCGCATATCAATTTGTGATTCCTCTGAGAATCTGCTCCTGACTAGCGGAGCTCACCTAGCGATTTCTCTGGAATCTACCAGAAAAAACCAGACTTGAAGGAACTTCCACATAGAAGAATCTCGAGAGTCTCCCCTACCTCTTTATGCTTCGATTTCGATTCTGGTAAAGTGTTCTACAGGATTTTTTACCAATCACAGCTTTAGATTTCCTTACCCTACCTTGGCGAAATGGCAGCCAGATTGACCACTTTATTTCTGGAATACTTGCTTTCTAATCCGATACTTTACGCTGCCCCTAATGAACAATGTTTTCGCCATACTGGCCCAAGAACGTGAAATTGTGCAAGGAATTCCCATCCTCCGGCGTTTCCGTTCTTAGTCTTCTTGGAATTCCCTCTCTTCCTTCCTAAATGGCTTCGGAGGGCCACTTTATAGTCTAAGAGTTTTTGATCGATTCATGGGATGACCGGGACGGCTCTTCGCCGTCGGTCATTCCCAATCCTTTCGTCTCGAGTGAGCGGCGGTGATTTAGCGGCGAGGCTATGAAGTTTTTCGGACCCTTTAAGGTATTACTTTTCGTCAACAGACGGCTTGCCTTTTGATTTTTCATTTGTACCTTGAATGTAATTGAGACCAACAGAGTTTATGGTACTCATCTAATATTCTTCTCACAAATCCCTATTTGTTTCTGAGATCGGGTCGGTTTTCATGTACAGGGAGGGTCATATGTAAGCTCTAGCCTTCCTATTATTTTAAGGGCGGTGTTCCTACTTCATGAAACCCTGTACACAACCTCCGAGCCATGAAGGGTGTTCGTAGTCGGAGACCAGGTAATTCCTGGGTGATGAAACTTAGAGTAAAACGAAGTTTTCCGAAATTGTTCAATACCATTTTTGTCCTTCTCATGCATTTATGCTTCGAAATCTCAGTCGAAGTACTTCGAAACACGCTTACTTTGAACCCTCATTCTGAACTCTCACCTGCTGTGCCTATCCGTTGCGCTTTTCGAACCGCACTCGTTCTACCTCGAATCCATTGCCTAAGATTTAAAGCGACCGAGTTCCTTTCAAAATTATTTGATACTTGTAGGTGCCATGTAAGTTTCTAAGTGATGCACGATGTTCTAGAAAATTCAATTTATCACTGTGACCCCGAATCCTAGTTAGAATCTGGTATTGGTTCTCACAATTGTAGATAACACCTATAAAAATGACAGTATAATATCAAAAAGAAAGAGTATCAGTAATGAATTTTTGAGAGTATAACATCGAGGTAAGGAAGGTAGTGCACCCTGGGTGGTGGATTAGGTCTGAGTGGATTTGGGCCTGTCAATTCATCCAAATCAACCAACCTTGAGTGCATTATCTTGCTTACTGTTAGCCGAAAAGTGTTGAGGTTATGAGAACTCCCGAGAGGTTTTCTTAGAAAATTCCGAGGGGCCTCCAGGTCATTCTGAAGAATTTTGTTTTAAGGAAGAAGAAATAGATGCAACAGACGGATGTCGAGTGCAAGTGATTACTTATCGGATCGAATCCGCTGATGGAACCGAGCAGCTTACGAAAACAATTCGTCGAAAGGTCAGTCCATCTTGCTAAGTTCCTGTCGTTTGCAAGCAATGACTGATATGTAGATTCAAAATTACTTTAGGATATTGTTCATCGAGTTTGGTTCGGGCGGGAATAGGGAGATTCTCAACAAAAACATTTGGTGATTCATTGGATGCTACTTTGACGCTGGAAAAGCATTGAGGCAGATAAGCTATGTCGAGGGACAGTTGAAAATCTGGGAGATTCTCTTGGAGGGGCAGAATTGAATCTTGAAGAGGGCTAATTGCTAATTTGAAAAGTTACAGCAATTTTACATTAACGTAGAAACACCGCTGTGGATGAGAAGTTCCCCTTCATCTCCCTGAACCATCCAAAGTCACCCAAAAGTAAAGTATCTCACCAGTGCTGCAGAGTTTCTAGCTCTCACATTGGACAGCATCCATCATTGCGATTTTCAATTTTCAGTTCTCGTCAAGCTCTGATCTTACTTTAACACACAGAGTTTGTAGATATACCTTGGAACAGTCTGGGCTGCAAGCTACATAGGCCAGTTGTAGCCCCATAAAAGCTTCCAAGAAGGGCAATAGACAAAGGAACTTAAAAAGCTCTTCGACCATTCCAAATGTCTGCTCTTCTTTTTAACAAGAGGAAAGGGGCACACATTTAGCCCTGGCAAGCATCGGTCGGACGAAATTACTTTTTCAGCAAAACTTCATGTACAAATTGTAAGCAGTCAGCTTAGTTTTCTACCCCAACCTTCCTGCATGGCATTTTGATTGAAGTTACTAGAAATAGCCACCAAGAAGGTCTACACAATTTCTCAAGAACCGGTATGAAATGGCTTATTATTTTCCGATTCCGCCTATGCAACCCAATTGGCGTCGAGCGGTAGTCTACGGCTTTCCGGCTTCCCCCAACGGATACCGTAATTCTGGATCTTCGGCTTCGGCTTAGAAGTTTGATAGGATGAGGTCGTCACGTCTTTTTTTTCTTGCTATGTACTGGGGGTGGACCTGTCTGGGCGGAGCTTAAAACAAAAAGTGAGGCGCTAACTTAACCCTATGTTAAAGAAATCTCTGTTTTCATACGGTCCTAATCCCAGTGAGTCCTACTTTGAGTTTGTTTCTGAGTTTTTCTGGATCACCGAGATCACCTCAACTAAAACCGCACCACCGCACATTTATGCAGAAGTAAAGAAGGAAAACTTGCAGACTATAAACTTTTGAATTCTTTTCTTAGTGATCCTAAAAGAACTCAGGCAACTAGTAAGATGTAGGTTTTTTGGTACCGTAATCTTCATCGTAATAGGAAAATTCCATCTGTTGGCGGCTATTTTGCACGGACATCTAAAGCGATGTTCGAGGAGGAGGATTATGGAAACACTGGGGAACGATAGCCTCACCATATTTCATTTTCCTCTCCCCTCACGTCCTATAGCTTTATTTTTAGGGAATCATGCTCCGAATTGAATTGTTCATGGATAAATTGAGTATTCCGTCTTACAGGGTTGGCGAGTTTTGTCCACTTGTAGGACTTTCGCATCCCGTACTACTGTGAAATAAAAGCAGTTTAAAAAGAACATTAGGTGAAAATGAGTATTTTGTATTGTTGTTGATTTGCACTATTGATTTTATTTGGAACCTGAGAAAGCAAAAAAACTCTTAGCGAATCCACAAATATTTCTATCCTTCTATATTTTGCATTTTTCTGTATTTTTATATTTTTTTTCTATATTCTCTGTTCCAACACATACGAAACAATTTTTAAAATGAAGAGTTAGGAAGTTGCCGATTCTATTCAAGGTCTATTTTTTAACTTCGAATCAATTTTTGCTACATTTAGATCATTTTAATATTTTGCTTTTCTGCGATCCTTATCTCCCCTTTCCTTCAGAACAGCCGGGCGCCCTGGTATTTCAAACTATTCTCCAGGGTTCTATTGAAGAAGTCACACCCCTTCAAAGTTCTCTACGGTTCAGGGTGAAAGTCGTCCACATGGCGCATCCAAAACGGGTCAAGCAGTGCTGCAAATTCTGCGCTTGTGTGGTCGCTCAAATTCTTGTACGAATCACGCTTTTGGCTGGAATATGAAGGGAACGCAAATGGAAATAGGGTGTTGAGATTCTCTGTGCCTCCCTAGTTTTCTTCCCCATAGAAAGTATGAGATTTCTATGCAAAACAGCCCAATCGATAGGTAGAGCCTTCTCGCTCTTGAAAAGGATTACGGTATTGGAAATGGGGGCTCCCAAGCCCTTCATGGTGCATTATTGCCAAACTTTTGAGCATACAGTAGTTAAAGGTTGGGATTTTCTTCAGGGAATAGCCAATTTTTCGAAATGAGTCTACTTTAGTCAATTACATAGTCGAAACTAAGGAAGTCTTTCAACGGTCAATGAGGGAGCTGAGGCCTCCCCGGCTTCCGCAGAGGTACAGGGCGAGCCAGTGCCGACGAGCACGCAACAGAGTGTGGGTTTTGTTGCAGACAAGTCGTTGAACAAACAAACCAGTGGGCGAACCCCATGAGGATAATAGAAACGAAAAAAAAGTGCTCGATGATGGCCTCGCCTTTGTCGAATGATGATTTCGAAACGCTTCTGTTCCCCTTTGTTCGCGTTTAATATTCGCTGACAGTATCGACTGTGTCTGGTAACCTTCCTAATTTGTATTCTTAATGGATTTAAAATTGTTACTCGATCGCTCGGAACAAATCACATCGGTTTGTTGCTTTTGTTTTTACAGAAATTCGATGAATGAGTGACCCAAGGGAATGTAAAAACGTACGCTGTACTTATCCTCAGAGACCTGAGCTGAGATGAATGAGCTCGGATCTAAAAGTTTTCACAGAATTCGTTTTATTATACTTTGCTTTTCTGTAGAATCGATAGATGAGTTAGAATAAAATGAGAAAGCGCAGGCGAATCAACTTCGTGACAAGTTGCATTCAAGCTACGCCATGCATTCTATTCCACTCAGATTTGTACTGACTTTTGAGTGCGTATTCTATCAAAACAATGACTCTCCGAGGTTTTCCGGCTTCTATCCCAATTATGATTCTCAGTAAGGTTCCCGATCAGTCCGGCATTGTCAAACCATCACAGGAGGAGGTAGAACATGGAAGTTTTTAGAGATGGCTCAGCCAGGGGGGTGGTAGAGGGAAGCGCGGACGGATGATAGAAATTAATCTAGGGCAGTGCTTCCAAAGCACGTTAGGCGGTAGAACCTTTGCTTGCTGAAGAAGTTCATTTGTGTTACCTGATAAGTTCAACAATTGAAACTGATATATACCGCAAAGTAGTTATTGCCTATAATACATCTGATTTGTAGGTATTCTCGTGAATTTATGAGCCTCATCGACTACCTTGATTTACAAATATTATGGCAACCTGACGTTCTTTTTTTTTGGATTATTGTGAGCCTTGAAAATCTTTCACGTCGATGATTCAACAGCATTGTGTGGGCTATGTAATCCCAATACAACATACCCCTTTGCATTTGTTAGGGTAGCTGGACTCCCTTCGCGGAGTCATTCCATTTCGAAAAGGAATAACGGTCGAAACCCTCGTCTAGTACATGAGGGTGGAGCCAAAATGATTTTATGAAAATGGGCTCATCGATGAAAACATGTGAACAATGACGTGACAGAAAAATAAGGATCAGTCGATAACGGAAGGCAACGCAATGGATTCGTGAATTCCGCTGGAATATTTTATTAGCATTTCCAGGCGGGAATTCAAACAGTCAATATTGTGTTGTTTCGAAGAGTCTAAACAAAAATGGACAGCTTGTTTAGGGCCTTCAGTAAACATTGGTCAGAAGGACATGAAGAATGCACAGACCACCATATAATCTTTCTACCTACATATGTATATTTGTTCAAGTCTTATCGATAAATCCATGATTTCAGATAAAATTCGACTGTATGCAGACATCACGACGTCTTGAATTGTCGAACGGTAAAGAAGCAAAAGTGGAGGAAAAATGTGAACGATATCAGGGCGATATTAAAGGTCTTCGACCGGTCGAGATTACCCAGAACAATCAGAAACTACAGTTGGACCCTAATAATGCACAAGTGAGCCTATTTTTGATGTTTTTTTTTTACTTTTATTAATAGGAATTTGTTGGAGAGGTTGGGTGCGGTAGGTTACTTGTAGGAGAAAGAGTTTGAAAGTTTATAAAAAATAAAGGAACGGAATATTCATAGGAGAAATGTGTGCAGAGGAGGAAAGGAGGACATACAAATGTAGCTCATCTTTGCCTCCGCCTCCTTTCCGAAAATGCGTGATTCGGAGGGATTAGCACCATGGGGTAGTTTATTAGCCCGTTCATTGTTCATCCAAATATTTCTAAACCTCAATAGGACATATACTACTCACCCTTTTCCTGAAAAAAAGCTGGAGAGCTGTCGTGAGCAGAATCAGTTTTACTTCTTACTTTTACTCGTAGCTCTGACACATCTCCTTCTGCGTCTGCCTTCTAGCAATTCCTCCCGTCATCCAAATTCGACCTTACATACCCAAACCATTTTATAACACAATACTGTTTAGGACATGGCGATCTCGTGTGTTCTCGGCCAAGTACCGGATACCTTCATGAATATGTTGTCAAAGGAAAAAGATAATCTGGGTGAGTGTCTAATCCCTCTTGAGTAATTTAGTGCTTTCTGAAAAAAACCCTTCCCTGAAATCCACCCACATATTATTTAGTGAAAATGTTCCCGGATCTGTTTGCCCAAATGCGTACACAATCGTCATTGATTCCGGCATCGACAACTGAGGTGATTACGAATCCCGATGGCAGTACGACGACACGCGTACGAAGTAGTAAAAGTTATAGGTGGGTTTGAAAGAACTCTTTTGAAAACTCTTGTAAGGCAAAGCAATCGCAAAAAATCATTCGCTTCTGGCAAGTCGATTCAAATTCCAGTAAAGCCTTATTCCAATTCGATAATCCTACTTCTAGGGAAATATTGGCGTACGTGTTTCAGAGTAAATCTGTTCGATTTGCGACTTACCTTCTCACTTTCTGGGTTTCAAAGTGCCGTGGGAATCCATCTCTTGCTTCACAGTAACATCTAGTTTTGGCCCATATGGGTAATTATAGTTTTTGTCCTGTTAAACAAATCAGTAGCTGCCCTGCTAATCCCAAGGATGAGATCAAGGTCCGTCTTGGTGAGTTACTGTTCCATGAAACATTCCTGGTTCTGTACGGTATGGCAGAGATGCCATTTTGTGCATCCCCCTCCCCCCTTCCATCCATCCTCACTCTCTGACCCCTCTCTTCGGTCCTCGCCCAGCATTTCGCTTGTAACTTTGGGTAGCGAGAAGTAAGTGTTATTGTAAACACTCGGGTGTGCCTATTAATCAAAATACAATCATCCAGGATTGCACGGAGCAGCAAGTGGTTTGCTCGCTCAGGCCGCTCCTAAGTAAGCTACGATGCAATTCTAAGGACAGTGCAGTGACAGGTCGCTCAAGAAATGTTCTAGGGAGTCAAGCTCACACATTAGAGCAGCTTGTCCCTACTGAACATTCCTCAGTGTTGACTTAAGTTCAGTTTGTCAGTCAAACTGACCAGATGACCGGATTGTCGGTGGTTAACCCGAACCGACTGGTACCGCTTTGAAACGGAAGGCTGATATTCGGCGAACGGTGTCGGAAATTCAAAAACAAGGTTGATTTATGCGCTATCCGTCAGCTGGCCATCGGCTTGCATCCGTTGGTGAACGGTGTGAAAAATGCCGACTGCGATTTTTTCTCCCGCCTTCTTCAATCACAACTATTTCGCTATGCTGACTGCCGGCGATCTGTTATTTCGGATGCTCCATGGACTTCAAATGGCGATCATTTTAGTTCTCGGGTAAGCTTATGAGATTATTAGGACGAAATCCTCAGTCTATGGAACATCTCATCATTGGGATAGTAAAGAAACCGAAGTGGACGGAGTTTTCACTGCGTTTGAAGCCTCTGTTATCGGAATCAATCGGATATTTGTGTTTATATCAAAGGTGTTTATGAAAAGAGCTGGCTCAAGGGCCCAAAAATGAAGTAAATTGCCTCAGAAATCAGTACTCACTTTTTATGTCCTTTTTTATTTGGTTCGCATAGGATTGACCAAACCCAAAGGCAATCCTCTCGTTTATGTTTTCATAAAAAGGTAGTGGGATAGGAAAAGAAGTGCATGAACTGAATTCCTCTCGAAACAGTCAAGCAACCCATTTTTCGTGTGAACTAATTGGTATGGTCCTCGCCTGAGAGGTTAAGAACTTGTTGAGAAGATGTAAAATGCGTGGCGCACCCTTCCAAAATCTTTCGTCAGCCCTAGGTCTTTGATTTAGTCAATAGTGGTAATTAGGTGTCAATCGAACTAAACAAAATGATGCATATCTATTTTTACGTTGCAGCTCTCCAGATCGAAGCCTAAGTACTAGTACTACTAACAAACATTGGACAGACGGTGAAATCCTGCAATACTGAAATCCATACGTAAAACATAGAATACATATAAAATAAACATAATCTTTTAATTATTGATTTCTTTTTAAATTGTGAACCCACGTATAAAATCTGGTATATAAAACTTAATCCGGACGGGGCACGTAAGCTCTTAATCTGAGAATTTCAGGGGAAATGAGACTTCTTTAAGCATCCATGTTCGACTCTCGATAAATCGTGGCATAGTTTCGCATTAATTTTATAGGATTTTATTAAAACCTGATGCCAAGATGGTAAACAAGTTTTTATCAACTTACGTTTCGGCGATATCGCCTTCTTCAGAGTTGGAAACCTAAAGATAATAAAATCTTAGAAAATGAGACTTCTTTGAATCTAAGGCACCTTCCGCGATGGTTTTGTTCCGGTTGAACGACCACGAGGCGCAGATGATTTCATGGTGCCGAGCGTTTTTCTCCCCATATTGTTCCGCCACATTCTGGACAACCCGCATTTTGCATAATCCTTTATGATTTTGACTCTTCCGTAGTTTTCATATGCCGATTTGACATCGATTTCCTTCACGGCCAGAATCTTTTGTAAGTCGATCGATTTCAGCTATTTTTGTAGAGTTACTGCATCGTACCTCGCCGCGACTATGACAATTCTCATAGTTGTAGTCTTTCAATCTGGTTTTTGCTGCCAAAAATTACTTTGACCATCGATTTATCAGCTGCTACACATCAAGAATGCCTTAATGTATGATAGAGAATGAGCAGCTGAATTTCCTGTCGCTGTGTGCAAACTAGATTTCTGAAGCTTAGATTCCTGATGATTACGTCGGATACGTCAGATTCTTTTGAGCTCATGAGAAAGCAAGGTAGTATTATAGTATAAACACAGAGCCAAAGCAATATGGGCGTATTCAAAAGCCTTACAAAACCTCACTTTCCATTCGAAAGCCATCATCCCCAAGCTATATAGAATTTTATAAAAAGAACTTTTTGGTTGAGTAGTTGCATGTGACAAGTATATGTAGTCAATCGCCACTGCATTCCTCGCGAAAGAAAAAGGCATGGCTTATTCCGGAAGGGATAGTAGTGCACGATAGTAGTGCAATTAGTAGTAATGCAAATGTCAATATTGTACTACCTCCCATAGATGCTAACTCAGTTACCTCGAGCACCTCTGAAACCATGAAAGTTACTGCAACAGTAGGGCCGATTTTCCGTGAAAAGAGTTAATATTCACTTGAATGAGAATAATTAGAAGCTTTTTAGCATAGCCCTCTTCAATATGTATAAGTTTTGAGATACTTCACAGAATAACTGCCATTTTGTATGAAGAATTTCTTGTTTTTTTTTCAATTTTCCATGGCACTGTGAATTTAAATTTTGCGATCCTTTCAGTTCACACTTCTCTAAACATGAGACATTCATCAATGGCGTGAGACAGATGTCGAAAAGCACTTTCAAGGCTTTCGTCGAATACAAAGTGAGTCAAAGACGTACCGATCGATTATCGATTATTCAAAGGGTATCGCTGCTATTTCGAGTTTACGAAAACATAACAGTTCACAGAAGGCATATCTTTAGAAAAAAAAACTTCACCTGAAACTTTGAGAAAACAAATTGAAGATTATAAATTGGTATGTAGACCATAACAATTACCCCACGGCAGAGATATTATGTTGTCCAAAGTGCTTGTTCCAGAATAATTGGTGAGGCTTGCCAAACCTGCATTTTACTCTTTAACCTCTTCTTGTTGTAATATTCCTTTATCCCGTAGTCACCTGGAAAGACTAGGGTTCAGGTCGGTAATCGGTTTTATGGCTTATATACCAACTTTAAGTTGACAGCAGGAATAAAAAATGAATTTCTGTTTGGAAAAAGCTACCATCATTGATTACGTTGTAAGCGATGGTAAAAAACTTCCGTCACAACATCATACGCTTTGCATAACACGCTTTTTGACCCGGTCTTCGCTTAGGCACTTTGGTAACACACCGCTTCTACCTGATTGTACAGAATGCATTGTCAGCATGCTTTTCCGCTTATTTTGTTTACTGCTTGTATACATGATATATTTGTGGTTTACTAAAAACTTTTTGCCAAACGAATGTCTTCAAAATGCCTCTGATTTTGCCAAATTTTGGTTCCCAGAGTTGCCTCAGTCGGTCAGAAGAACAGTTCTTAAAAATAATTTCCTTTTGGAGAATGATTCAGTTGAGTTGAAAAGAGTGTTAGCTTCTGCTTTTGTTTGTAATACGAAGTTTTCTTGAGCTTCCAACTCTGCCTTCATAGGTTCCGTCTCAGGAAACATATGCACATACCAACATCCATTTCGTCTGAAGCATGCCATCCTCCTGAAGTTTAACTTCGGGAGTTTGTAGATCTCTTTAAAATCATTTGTGTATTTTTTTTCACACAGTTCAAGCTGCTCTTTCAGTTCTGTAATGTACTGGACAGATATTTCTTCAGTTGTGACTTAGGACAAAGTATCCAGATCGGAAAGGTATTAGTCGGACGAAACGGCGTAACTAACGAGCTCTTCAGCTCTATTGGTTCCACTAATTAACAATATTTTGATAGTATTCACTTATGGGAAGACCAAGTTCAGCAGCTCACTACTACGCGAATTACTTCATCCTTCCTTTACAAACGTGTTTTTTTTTTCTCGAATACTAAAGTGTGCCATTCATCGAGATGTCCTTATCCTTCAGTATTTTCACATGAACTCATCAGTCTCATGGAAATTCCTTTTGGATTAGGTGCTCTAGCCATAATGTTCCAGGGACCAGAAGGAGGATATCGTGTCAAACTGGCAGACAACGCCGACGATTTGTCCGAGGAGGAGACGGAAGACGATGATCGCGCTAGCAGGTTAGTCCCAGATAAAATTTATTTTCGTACAAGTACAAATAATAAAATAATAATAAATACTTTTTCGAACAATTTTACTGATGGAAATTTTTGTAAATAGATTATCCTTTCTAACTTTTTCCAGCCAAAAGCTCGAAAAAGGGTGACTGTTGCTTCAGGTGCTACTCGGAAATCACTGACAGTGAGAGTGACATCCAGCCGTACACAGCGCAATCAAAGCAACAGGCTGAAGCGAAGAAACGATATGATAAGGTGATTTTTTGAGAGATGTCAGCCGACTCAATGGTTAAAAAGTTCCGAAAGGGTCTTTGAGTTTAGGCTTGGTTCGCCGCCAAAGAGCTTGTGGATAGTGAACAACGTTATGTAGAGAAACTGCGGTTACTAGACGAGGTTAGCGAGAGCTTATCGATTGATCGATGCCAATCGATTGTAAGAGCCTGAAGTTTTCTTTAAGATATTCCGTCAGAGAGTAGTCAAAGAAGCCGCGATCGATAAAGAAAAGCAGAACAAATTGTTCGCCAACATCTCTAGCCTTTATCAATTCCACAACACTCATTTTCTTCCACAACTTATGGAAGCAAGCAGAGATTGGCACACTACCAAGAGGTACGGTAGAGCAGATATTGTGTGGATCGATAACAGGCAAAACAGTACTGCCAGACTCCTGTCCCTCTCCTTCGAAAAGGAGAGTAGTTGGGCACCCAGACACATGGACGCGGTCATCCTATGCACCCCTGATCATCAGCAACGCGATGCTTGACGCGTTCATTTCGGTCATCCCCTTTCCAGAGTAGGCCCGGATTCCTGTCCACGAGCTCAAAGTGCTAAGCCGGACGTCAGGTCGCCTCTGAATTTCAAGGTTTGTGCCCAATAGGAGTCAAGATTTCTCTGCGGGTCTAGACGGAAGATGACTGCATGGCTCAATCTGGATGAGCAGGATATCGAGCATTATGCTTTTTCAGGATATTTTTTCGGCCTAATCATTGGAACTTTTCAGGATAGCAAATGTGGTTCGTAAACAAGCACCGTTCTTGAAGATGTATTCTGAATATACTAATAATTATGAACGGGCGTCACGTGTTTTCGAGGATCTAAAAAAGAAGAAAAAATTTTCAGATGTAGTGCGAGAGATTGAGGTGCGTCCTAAAGCCCGCATTCGGTTAGGAAGTTTCACCCGGATTTTTCGTTCAATTATGTTAGGACTCATTACCCATTTAAATGAGCTAGTGATCGAATCAACGAGAAGAATTTCAGAAGCTCCCCGAATGTGAAGGCCTTCCGCTTGCTCATCACCTAATCTGCCCTGTTCAAAGAGTCATGCGATATCAGTTGCTATTACAGGTAAGATATCATTGTATCGAAAATTGATAGGGTCGAGGCTTTCAAGAGCTAAGTAATCCCGAGGGAGTCGTATAATGAGACAGGTTCAGTTTCTTTAGTTTTCGTTTGAAACTGTTATCTACTGCATAGGTAGAGAATTAAATAAATGTATGCTTACCACCTTCTAAGGTGAATTTCTGAGTTATTTCGCTATGACCAACGGCTGATAACATCCCATTTTTCATTCCATTATAAGAATAACGAACCCGAAAAATATGAGAAACAGACGGATAGACAACCCATAGACAAAAAGAACTCTTAAGCTATCTTTTTCAGGAGTACAAAAAGCACTTGCTCGAATCAGATGTCGACTACGAGGATACGGCCCTCGCTCTTCAGCTCGTCCTTCAAGCTGCATCTCATGCTAATGAAATGATGAAGAAGCTGGTCAGTCATATAAAGCAATCTCTTCGCTTAGGAATCTACTTTAAACAGTCTATTTTTGAATAGTATTTTAATAGTAATATTTTGACTAATATATTTATAATTGCCGTTGGTTAATCATTCACTTAATTAGCTACCATTTAGTTTAGCTGCTTGATAGAAAAGAGAAAAAATGGAAAACGTGACGCAGAATTATTATACAACATCGTATTTACATGGCAACAGCTCGAAAGAATCAAATTGAGCTTTTTAGATTCCCTTCGTAATCATTTTCGCTTACAGGATGGCTTCGGAAAAGTAATCGAAGTACAAGAGCAGCTGGGCAATTCCATATCACTCGTATCACCTGGACGAGAGCTACTCAAAACCGGCACATTACAGGTACTAATGTTTTCCGTGTAACTTTTTAAAACTAATTTTAACGTAAATTACAAAGTGATTCTTCATAAATTACCCCGAGTTGGAAGTAGACCTGTTTTGAAAGCTCGTTCGAATCAGTCGGTCAAATTTGGCCATTTAAATCCTGAGTCAGCCCACTTCCTGACTGTCCTGAGTTTAGTCTTCTACACATAATCAATTCATGCTTTATTTCTTCGACCATGCATCAAACCCTTTCGAAGCCATCTTTTGAAATAACCTAGTCCCTTTGCTGTCCTACCCTATCACTTGTATAACTGTTTTTTTGAAGAAAATCTCGTCGACAACCGAGAAAACCGAAGAACGAACGATTTTCCTATTCAACGATCTCATTCTGTTGGCCGGTGAACGGAAAATGATTGGACTTTATAAATATCGTCTACGAGCTGTATTCCATGCATGTCATACACAGGTAAGATCAAATTCTTCTGATCCATGAATACCGTAGTCATACCGTAATCGTTGTTGTTTCAGATTTGTGAAGGTGATAACCTTGAACGGGAGCACTCTTTCTACATCAGAGGTTCAGATGGAAACGGACCTCAACGATGCGTTGAGCTGTTTTCAGGTTTGTGCTTCGTTTATAGTTGGATAATGGCGTTCTGACGCGGGAACTTGCAAAGAAGCAGGGTATTGCGAAATATCATGGAATGCGGGGACGAAATAGCATCTTCTGCCTCTCTGTTCCTACATTTTTGTTTCTTCTGCCTCGATGTTGAATGATACAATGTTCTCAAAACTAGAAAGAAAAGTTGCCGGAGATAAATTCCGGGGTGGGGGAGGTCGGTAAGAGAACAGGGAAAGGAAAGCTCAGTTAATGGTTTGGTTCCTGTCCAGGGCGGGGCGCGGTAGTTTTCCGTCCATAATTTACAACAACTTTTATAATATATTTCATTATATGTGATTTCAGACACCCAAAAGGAAAAGAACGATTGGGTGGAGAGTATATGTGCGGTAATCGAAGATTGTCGAGCCAATTCGGCAACATTCGGGGCAGGCGTGGTAAGCGAATACGGTGAATTACTGTAGATCTCCCTGATTGATCAACTCTAGAAATATTACAGAAATCTGCACTGTCTGAGTCCAATAATAATCATTCCGAAAGTCGAAATTGTGCTGATTGCGACGCTGAGTTTAGGTAATTACTGCAGTTTTTCTTTTTTTTCTTTTTTTTTTCTCAGGAATTTTTTTCTTCAGTCTTTTCTATCGTGGTGTGAAATGTGGAAAATGTCGACGAAAGCTGTGTAAAAAGTGTTTTGGACGGTATCGAACGGAAAGCAAAAATAATCGAATCTGTGAACCATGTGTGAAGAATATGGTAGGTCCAATTCATAGGACTGCTCAGACTTTCATAAACAGCTTTATAAAAATATTTATTGAAACAATAACTAAGCAACGAATTCTAGACAACCACGAACATTTCTGTGGTGGTTATCACGGTATTCATCCTGATCAACAGAAGTTTTCAATAAGATCGAGACCACGAGTTATTCTGACATTTTCAGGGCTTTGAATCGATTCGTCGTTCGGCCTCGGCTCAATCGAACGGTAGGATGAATGTGTTGGCAGTACCTGCTCAAGGAAAAGGAGTTCTACATGCAAGTAGGGTAAAGGTAAGCAAGTGGAAGGGACATATCAAAGAAACCATCCCGCAGTTATAACATATTTCAACTTTGCGATCAGCCATAGCAATTACAAATTTTAATATATAAATTGTAAGGCAGTGAAATAGGTTGGGACATGATCTGTTTATGGGAAAGCGGCTATCCCATTTAGGAATAAACATACAACCTAGTCATACCATCACAAATGGCGTTACAAAGCAGGGTAGATCTCATTGAAAACACTGAGCGGGGACATTTTTCCCCATTATCGTGGTCCTGCCTCACCTTAGCTGACCGCTCTCGGCGGATCTGAAAGGCCCAAATATCACGTATGTATTCTATTGAAAGCCTTTTTGGAAGCCAAATTCCCGTTTAAATCCTGTAAATAGAAGTTGGATCATTCTGTATCACAGTTTACTTCTGAATACTATCTTTTCGCCTGAATCATTTTCAGTATTTTAATATAACCCAAAATACCTTGAAGTTTGAGCTCTTTCTAAGAAGCTCATCATTTTTCTATTCTGCTGAATTTATTTCCGACACAACAGCTCTAATACCCTTCTAGCGTACACATTTTCAGTTCCGTGGATCTCTCGGGAAGACTTTCGAACGATACTTCGTCGTCCGCAACGATTTCTGTTTGTACTCCTACAATTCCTGCGATGTGAGTTGCCTAACTTGATCGCTGTGGTCATGGTCTTTGGCTTCTGGTCAGTTTCAGTTTTTAGAAGTAATCGCCGATACTCCCTTATTCCAGGACGACTGTGCCCTAACGATGCTGCCGTTACCCGGCTGCGAGGTGAAGCTGTGCGGTGAACGTTTCACCTTTTCACTTCGAGTCGGTTCCCGTCGTATGTATACGGTCACCGTCGAAGATGAGCAGAATCAGCTACGATGGATGGCCGTACTGGATTTGGCAGCAAACGCCCAACTTCAACAAACCCCAGATAGTTGACTTATCGATTGCTATCGATTTCTTTGCCAATTCTGGTCATACAATGTTTTTGATTAGTTCATTCTGGTGCCGGTCGCACTTTAACCGGTCGCTTTCGCCAAACTACCTTCTAAGCCATAAATATAATAAAAAACACACACCTACGACGGTTTTACGATGAGCTCGAATGTTCGAACTCATGCTCTTCCCTTATATGGTAACTAAGTATAATAATTACTGTATAGTCTCTATACTCAGTGCAATGGCTCAGCTACATAGTCAACTGGTTGAGCTTCTAGTCAGTCCCTATCTGACCCACCCTCCCCCTCACGTTTATACTCTCTCCCCTCTCCTGTCCCCTTGTCGTTGTCCTCATCCATCCACGTCATATCAATTCCTTGTAGAGCCGCGTTGCGTTCTGACTTCTGAAGGACGCCATCCACTCTCAGCGTACTACAGAATCTCTCCCATCTCACTTATTGGCTCTCAATAGGGCTTCTCCATAGATTTTCGTCTCTTACATTAAATATAATGATAAGATCCGTCGTGCTCTTTATTGTTCTCTCATGTGAATTGAAACGGCGGAACTACACGTCTATAATGTCGCTCGAGTTCTATTGTACAAAGTCATATTATGCTGTAAATAAAACTTATTATCGATATCGATTGATACATCGCAGATACGTCAGTATCGTGTATCCCTGATTAAAAAAGCAGTGATGGAATCCAAAAACTATAGGATTTATTGAATACTTCGTCCACAACTAAGTTCAAGAAGCCAGGAGGTCAGTCGTATGAAGTTCCTTCATCACAGACACAATTTTTTGGAAGCTCGGGACAGGTAAACAAAACGCACTAGCTAGGTCGATCTGGAAGTTGACTAATTGATCATAAGCCTTCCTATATGACTCGCTTCGTTTATCACTCATGCCTAACAATGTCTTCACATTGTCAGCAAAATTCCAGCTCACGGCTCATCCGAGAACTTCATTCTAGTCAGCCCAGATTGTATGATCTAATACTTAGTTCCCATAGAAGTTAATAAATATTGCGAAATCGCGAAAAAAAGCAAGAAAGGAGAGTGATCGATCCTCCTACCAGCCATCCATCTTTATGTAGTTCGAAGGTTTATCGGAAGAGAAGTGAAAGCGTCTACGCGCTCTCTTACCGGTCAATAGTTCCGACGGATCCTGCGGGTACGGATGCTCTATATCCGTCCTTCTTTTGGAACATGACAGGACAG
Source organism: Haemonchus contortus (assembly GCA_000469685.2). NCBI lineage: Eukaryota > Metazoa > Nematoda > Chromadorea > Rhabditida > Trichostrongylidae > Haemonchus > Haemonchus contortus. The sequence continues at coordinate 44,118,891 of LS997565.1, forward strand.
TTGTATTCTTGAGATATCATCCATTCTTCTCTCATTCTCAGTTCCTTCTCAACCATTATTTCTTTTTACTTGTTCTCTTCATATAATCCTTTTCTTTCTCTTTTTGAAATTTCTGTAAAATTTGAAAAGCCGACCATCCTTCTCAAACTGTTACTGAAAAAGATAAAAGTCGAGGAAGCGTGTTTATCAGGCAATAACCGATGGTACTCAATCGGTAAATTTAGCAGAGCCGACCAGTTTAACTGTCAGAATGTCTATTTTGTTGTTATTTACTGTCTATTGTTTATTGTCGGAAAGATGGAATATCTTGAGAACGGTGGTCAAGCTTTTTATTGCTACGTTCCAGCTGCTAGCCAGCTTACGCATTATCGCCCTTCAACGGGCTATCAAACATGGCTTTTGTTACGCTGGTCAAACTTGTTCTCCATGTAGTTGACTGGTTCTATGACTGTTCATATTATGCTATATCTCGTTGGCTCAAGGCCAGTTGTCGGTCGAGTTTCTGTCGCATCATGTCGTCGTTGTGCTTTTGGGCGATCGCCATTTCCGCGTTGTTTCATCGTACTTCACCTGGTGAACTTCGGGACCCTTATCAACGCGATTATCACTATCGTAAGTCTATTTACTGTTTCCTCGCAACTGTTGTAAAACTCTCTAGGGTAACCTTGTTGTTTGAAACCCATCACGTCGAGTAGGGGACAATGTGACCTAGATGGGGGTGGGAGGCTGCGAACCTACGCGTGGTCCGAGATAAACTATCGGAAAAATAGCTGACTGGGACTACTCCTGGAATTTCTCTTTTATCAGTGGTCTGCTCGGTAACTACTATTCAACATGATGATCGGAATTGACCGTACTTTGGTATGGCCTCGAACACTCTTCCAAGTTTGGGAAACTCTACAACTCAACGATTCGGTGCCGATAACAGCCGTCCAGCTTAGCATGTACGTGTGTTACCGATAAGTTACCACTGAAAAGCCGCTAAGATGGGAGGGGAAATATGGTCTGGGATGTGAAAGGGATATAGAGCACAGGCATAGAAGGATTCGGATGGAACGGATTCGAGTCCAATTCGAGGCCGAAGCTTTGCCCAAGACTCGTCAACCATGTGAGACTTTCGGATCGCGTAATGCTGAAATAACAGTATCGATGAAGAACATCGAGTCAAAATGAGGTGAAATAAAATTGTTTCTGGTCGGAATATACTGACATTTAAACGATAAAGAGAACGTTGTCTAGGAATCAGCAGCGTCCGTCCGTGGCAATGCGTATCCATCCCCCTGCTAAAATAATAATCATTACATGCTGAATTGATAAAGTTTCACTGAATGGGACTGGTCCTTTTATGACAAACCAATATTATACAGGTGGTTCTATAGCTATTTTGCTGGATCAAAATCCTCTGCTTTCGAGAATGCCCGTACCCCCCAATTCAATAGAATTTTTTACAATCTTAGGTAATGTACTCGCACCATTATAATTGAACGCCATTCGAAACGAACGACGCGATTCATTTACAGGAACACGATATGTGAGATGTGCTCGAGAACCAGAAGATGAACTGCGGACACTGTGTAGTGTTGTGGCCGACAAGGTCACCACAAAACCTGGCGAACGTTGTCTGGATGATTTTGAACCACAATTGAAGGTTGAGCTAGGCATTTTGAATTTCTGGAATCAATCAGCAATAACATGGCTTCTGAAGGGTAGTTATGAAGTTTGAAATTAATCTGGTGGTCCGGTGCTGGAGTAATAATGTGATGTGCTTCCGCGAAGCAAACATTCTCTGGTACTCCTGCTTCCAAATGAATTTACTGACCATCAAAACTCGTCCAAAAATTCATTAGCTCAAAACTCGGCAGAAATATGATTTTCCTTCATATTGTGTTTTCTTCTGTTAGCTTTCTTAGCTCCTTCACCTACATTACTCTATAGCCCAACGTATACCTAGGTGTTTGTGGAATATGATCTCTACGATATTTACCGGTTTGTACCATTTCAATAATGACAGTCATAAGCTCGAACAAAGATAATATTATATCTGAGAAACTGTGCCCTAAATAGAGACGCGGATCTTAAATTTGAATAGAATTGAAGTGCTGAAAAAGGTCTTTCAGAATATACGTAGCCTATGTCCAACAATGTGCCGATACGCCGATGAATACGAAATTGTTCACAAGGTGCCATCGAACAATCATGCCTGCATTAAATTCGAGAACTACGGTCTGGTCAAGTAAGCATGCTTATGTTCCTCATTCTCTTATGAACACTTAGGCCTTCTTGAACCAGAACTTGGAGCTCCATAGACAAAATTGCCTTTGCAAAACACTCTAACTCCGACAAACAGCGTAAACCACCCCTGTCAGATTCGAGACTGTGAGATATGAAGAGTTTACCAAAGTATTCGGTCCATCCTAGACCAGATCTTACTAGCCTTTCACCCCCAGTTGCTCTGAATCTTCACGATCTAGTTGAGTTGCCACTAAAAGGAACCTTGCCAGTACTCACTGAATTCTTTCATCTCAACAAGAAAGGTGGCACCTTCCAATTACCCGTGCGAAATAGAGAAAGCCAGAGGTGTGGCTCAAGGACAAAAAGCTGTGAAATCCACGATTTTCTCCTCGGGTCTTTTCGGCTTTTATTAAGATGCTTGCTTTTTCCTAATGACATTCTTTTCAGACGCGAAAAAGATATCTATCTGTGGCGACGAGGAGAATGCCTGAACGAAACGATCGCCTTCACCATCAACTGTGGTTTTCCATTCAGTCGAAAAAATTTGGATCGAATTCATAAGGACCCATTACTGTATTTGGCTAGGCTACTTGCACGTCACTAATCACTTAGCTTCCCCTTCCTTCCATTAAATTTCCTTCCGATCTCTTCCCGTGGTAACGTTAAGCTGTTGACTTCCGTTATAGCGATGTATATCAGCTCTTAAATAAACCGATTTGCTTTCGGATTGGAATCACCAAGGCAACGAGATTAGAATGTGCTCAAGATTGCTGATGGAAGCATTTATGAGAAGCTTTTGCTTCCATGGTCGATTCTGACGTCGCCTAGACTTCTTCTCGAGAAAACTCAGATGGCTTTCGTCAGCCTTCTATATACACGGAAATTTCTAATGAAATGTAAACTACCGAAAATTTTTACGTGAGATCTTTGATCTTAGAGGTTTAATCATCCTAAAAGTCATAAGCAATTCAGAAACGGAAATCGGAAGTCGAAACAGTAATCTGAGAGAGAAACAGTTGCAGCGTGCAGTGCTATTCGAATTAAACAGACATCGCCTCCTCGTGATAGCTCCCCGGACGATCGTCAGGATCCTTTCTACTGCTCTCAAAAAACATCTTTTGATTATTTACTCCAATACAGCTACACTCAAATAATACTCTATGACAGACAAGCTCCAAATATAAAACTTTGAAATGTTCAATCAATACCCAATCATATAGTAAGGAATCTGAAGTGTGTTCAGCACCATCTGCTTGATGGAATGTTTCTTCCACCTTCTCCACTACAAAAGGAGAAGTCGTGCTGGCCTAGTGGGCGGAGCGTTCGGGATTTTCCTGAACGCTCCGCCCACATCCTCAACGCTACCTTGGTTGTTAACCCAGTGGAAGCTACGGTTAAATTATGAACGATCTCGTCTATTCTTCCAATAATGGTGGACGTTCCACGTAACGCTTGACGACGGATACTCGATGGGGACCAACTCGTAGATTGTACTTTGCGCCAAGCTGAAAAAAGCTAATGCAGTTGAATACTAATACACAATTATGTTAACGATTCCAACGATTTTTTCATTCGCTATACTTGCCTCAAAAAAATGGCTTGACTAGTCACGGGAAAAAGTGAAGTGAACAATTATATTGTATTTTACGGTTACGGCTGCCTGAAATGGGACGGGATTGTCGTAGTTTCACTCAGTAATAAAGAAATATTGGAAAAAATCGCATTATTCCATACTCAGGATTTCTGGAAGGAAGTGCTCAGATTCATTGTGCTGGGAAAGTCGTAGGAGAATGATGTGGTGCCGTAATCTCACCTCTCTATGAATGTTAAAAGATTAGAAACTCCCCACTATTCCCTAGACGGCGACCATCCTTATCCCCTTTCCTTTCATAATGATGGTGAGGTAAAGGCTTTGGGTGAGGAATCTTTCACTACCCACAACCCTGTGTCCAGAACACCTCTTACTACTCGACAATGTCTTGAACATGCTGCAGGAAAATATTCTGCTTATTTCTTCTTTCCAGTTAGCTCAGGATACAATAAGAATGCGCGTTTTCTTTCGCAATTGTTTTCATAGTTCAATTGTAGTAGTACAATGTAGTGGTACAATTATGAGGCTGTTCTTCTAGTAACTGGACCACTCAGCAATGCTTGCAAGTTTTGTATTCAAAGAATGATGGCGTGATCAGGTATCGTATAGACCATGTAGCATATGGGAAAGCACTCATACGCCTACACGAATAGTATAGTTAACCGTATTAACAAAGGACGATGACCACCACAAGAATCCTCTGTGCATATGCGTAGCTAGGAAGCTCTGAATGAAATTCTCCTCGGTAAAAATTTTCGTGGGAAATCACCTCTGATAGCAGCAGACAGTTCATAAAGAGCTTCCAAAGCCAGAGTTGCAGTCCCACAGTCTTACTATCAGGTGTAGAACACTAATAGTTCTTTGAGTTTCCACCCCCCCCCCTCCCCCTTCCCTTCCCCCCTTTCTCCTAGGAAGTGTCGGCAAGCAGAGGCCAGAACTTTTGCCTCCCGTCTTCCGATTTCTTCAGTCACGCACTCCATTTGTATTTCGAGCCGTTTCTGTACATGAGTTAAGGTAAGTAAATAGATAAATAAAAGGGCGCGTTCAGATAAGTAAATAAAAAAATGGTCTGAATACTGCACAATGTATTAACTCAATAAAAAATCAGCCTTGCTGGCTTCTATTGAGAAAACACACTGTATCTCAGCAGTGATGAACAAATAAACACTTCTATTAGATGGCTTCATGCTCGAGCTTCTGTTATGTTGCTTCTGTCAAGCTCTGGAGAAGAAATGCGAAAGAAACTTACTTTTTCAAAGGAGGTGATTTCGTCCCGTTTACGAATGAATATGAAGTTCATCATCAAAGATAAAATGAATAATATTGAAGCGAAAACGGCTCCAACAATCAATGGTCCGCAATAGTCGAGTAGTGTAAACGTCTGCTTCCCCATAGTCTGACCTAAAGGCGAGCTTTCACGCGATACTTTTAGAAGACCTTGAACGAAGGCAATTAGTCGAGATAATAAGGTTAGCACGAAAAAAAGTGACAAAAACTCTTGGCAACTTTGCATAAACGCCAATCAGGCTGGGCAGCTTTTGGTTTGATGAGGCTAAATTGTCGCAGAGTTTCCTAATATGATATGCATTGACGAAGCCCTTTTCCTATTAAGTTTCTGCTCGAGCAGAATTTTCCAAGACAAGTTCTACGAATGTGGGCAACTTCGAAACATGTCGCGCACCTCTTTTGAATACAGTTACCAAATATGAGAAAGGTGTTAAACACCATTCTTGCCCAGCTACAACGCCGCAATTAGTGTGCAGATCGACAACTCCCTTTCTGGTTCTTGACTGGGAACCGTCCGTTCCGCGCGTCCGAGCGTCATCCAACTCGCCGCCCTGCATTTCATTTTTTCAAGGTTGATTTCCGTGCATTAGCGACGCATCCCTCCTCGATTGTGGTTCTCCAAATTGCGATTTTTCAAGCTGGGTTTCGGCTGTTACCAGCAGTTCGTTCTGTTATTGACGTAAGAACCTATGAAGTCAGAGTATGATTTTCCTGGACAGTCCTTTACTGCATATCAGGAATAGACAGCGTTAGGGAGTTGTCCCTGTGCCCACCCATCCATAGGTTTTCCCTTAATTGGGCAGCAGGAAATAGGGTATGTAGAACTAGAACTCGCTAGCCGAGACGCATGCTCTGAGCGCCGCCAGCATACCCACTGCGGAAACTGGGTGTTGAGTGCAGCCTTTGCTGGTGGTTAAGCTGAACGTCGAGAAATAAACCGGAAAGGCGTATAAGCAAATGATTTGCTCTAGTTCGTATTATCTTCGCTTAGAACTGACTGCCGTGGACCGAGCACAATTCGTATGCCCCGCTGACAGGTGCGATGTCTGTCGAAGATCGCGGGCTGAAATGTCGCGTGCGACGGCTGCGGCGTGACCTAGTTTCGACGGACGTGCGAAACGAGCAATTCTGCTGTTTACCAATAACAGCAATTCTGGATCATGACGGACGGTTCGCCTGAGATGGACCAAGCCAAGAAACTGTGCTCGAAGCAGCAGAAAGACCGGTAGCCTTCGTCGATTCTGCTCAGGCTCCACCTATTTAAAACGATCCTAAAGTGAGGAGGTAAAGAATCAGAGCGTCTAAGTCATCTTCGAGGCCACGCCTCCAAGTAAGTTTCCCTATCCTGCAGGAACGAGCAAAACAGCAAGGACAGAAAAGTAGTTTTACAGTACCTAGTATTCTCACGAAACCTTCAGATCATAGCGGCCTAGACCGTCAAACACGTTTCCTTTGTCGGTAGGGATCAAATTTAAGATTACCAAATCTGCTCAAGTGATCACAACATTAGCCTAACCCTTTCTTTACGTATACTGCTGTAGAGGTCCGTGACGCACTCTGTTGAATCTCTCCACTGTTTTGCGTGCACGGCTCATCTCACGGCAACCAACAATTACCAGGTTATACTTTGCATTCCGAGGATCTAGCCAGATATTATTACGCCATCACTGCGATTTTTTACGAAAGTAAAGAGTATATCAGTCGAAGCCAGAAGACTAGCTTGGAAGCGACTGCTCCCTCTAACATGATGGCCGGCATTATAAGCCGTTTTGTAGATAATTCACCCATTCCATTGTTACTGAAATTGAAGAAAAATATCGGATGCGCTGCGCGTCCCACAAAAGTACTAAATGTTAGCAGGAGTTTTTTTTCATATATTTTGTATACCCTAGAGCTTCTCAAACAAAGATTTGGAGCAATAAAGATGCTTCATCGAAGTATCAATAAAACATTTTCATATTCAATAAGCAAAGAAGGCAAGTCACTCGAGTCTGTCAACGACTGAAATCAGGGCAGCTGCTACGTCTGTCAAGCAGTGAAACACTATGTGGAGAAAATACGTCACAAGCCCAGGTAATTACTGATTGGATCCCTTGGGACGTCATGCAAACACCTCTCATGGCCCGTTATGTTTAGACCATTCATAAAAACCTTTTATAAGCGATACTGAGAACTTAGCATTTTTCGTATCTTTGTTCAAAAGATAGAGCTGCACTACGAATTCCACCCTAAGATTACGGTAGTGACCAAAGTATGCATTTGCACACTACTTATAAATGATATGTTCCATGTGTATATTTCTTTTACATCTTTTGGGATTTATCATGAAGACTCAGAGAAGTTACAACTGCATAGCAATCTAGGAACTGAAAGGGCGATCCAACTACCAACATAAGTTCGAGGAAGAAGAGGATAAGCGATATGGTGCCTTTTCGAGAGCTATATGAATTGTTGAATCGTGTTTGAGCTCCTGCAGTAGTTACTCTGACAACGATCCTGGAGGTCGTCAACTAGTGCTGAACAGCTTTCCAAGTAGTAATATTGAATGCTTGCTCACGGTCGGTTAAGCTCATCCGATGCGAGATTTGATCTCACAGAGTTCTAGGAAAACCTTTTCTGTATAGATTGACAGCTATCGAGTATAAGATCTGGTCGGCCTTGATAAGTCTCTTTTTGAGCTATGCACAGAACAACCATTCAGAATGGTGGGAACAATGAGATGCGTATATGCGTCACGCGGCTCATCCATTCTCATCGACTTGGGCACTATGTACTTGACTGTAGACGTAGGAACCAGAGTTTTCGATCGGTTCCTGACCATGGAATTGGCCCACTGATCTTCTGTGTTGAGGTGGAGCTACATGGCACAACCTCATCACTCCATCGATGCTCAGGTCACTTATTTCAGGTAAAAAGTCAGATGTCTACCTTGAAATATCCAAATCACGCTGAAATTGAAGTTAGAGTCGAAATATTCAAATTTTCCTCAGAAAAATTTCATATTTCCCTCTGAAGGGGGACTTTGGGGGCCTCAAAAATCCCATTTTCGTTAATAATCCGCTGACACCCTGACAACTCCATCATATTTTTGTCGCTTACTATTAAAAGTAACAACCCAATGTCGATTTTTTTATAGGCGATCAATAACATTTTGCAAAGCTAACCCTCTTTTTCTCAGCCGAAATCTAATGGAACTTAGAGCTGACAGTATTTTCGTACATAAATCTATCGCGAATTGTGCTTCTCCGACTACGAGATTACTTCTATTGAAAGCAATGGAAGAAGCGAAATTTCAAGAAGAGCCTCTAAAGGCCACTCAGGAGGAGCTGGCGTTAGTTCATGTTTCATCCAGTAATCTCCCCAACCCTACTATCTTGGCCAATTTCTACAGCAACTGGCTAGCAACGGCATAAACTGCTTGGCATAAATTATGGTAATAAACGAGTGCCCAATTCAACTCTTCAGCCAGCGCTTCTGAAAAGAGGCCGATACGACGGTACATCCAGAGCACAACTAGAGAAGGATAGCATCAGGGCCAATCAGTTCTCCAATCCCTCCGTGGCCTTTAATCTGACGCCTGGGTCCTCAGGAACAATAAAAACATGGACTTGTGCTGGAGCGGGTGACTTAAAATAGCAATTATCTGGGCAGAAATATGCTACCCTTGTTCTGGTACTACTTCTAAGTACTATGTGGTTCTTCGATCTCCTCAGCAGTACTCGAATACCTCATGGTGACTCATAGAGCATCTTCATCAGGGGAAAGTAATGATCGACTATAAATTAACCGATTTGTAAAAGCTTACAGCAATATGTGACGGGACCATCAACTCGCTGCATTCACAATTGAGCCAATAGAAAGTAAGTAAATGAGAAAAAAGTACTGTCAACGGACGGAAACAAATGGAGCTCGTTCAACGGAAGTCATTAAAGCTAGTCAACAAAGGCAATAAAAATAACTGAGCGTCATCAACGCAAGAACACTTCCGCCAGTTCTCCAGCAACAAATTGATACCACCATCCGTAAGACTCACCATCCTCCAAACCAGTCGATTCTCAGCGGAAATGATTGATGCCGAGAATCTTTTTCTTGCTTGGCAAATACCTCAGGGATCGAGCATGTCGAAAGTTGGACGGTGGTGGCAGGCCAGGTGATTCGAGTGGATGGTAGAACTGCTCCAAGTTCAGAGCGCTCAGTTTAGCTCTGGGCAATTCGAGGCTCTGAGCTGACTTCCCCCTCAGAGTGCATTAAGTAGCTTTTGATCCCTTTTGGCACTGCTTTAGCCACCTGAGTAAGTTCAATGAATACACCAAACTGAATAGAAATGATGTCATTTCACTCCCGTGGGATAAGAGAAAATTGTTATCCCAATACATCCTCGGGAACGATAATTACTTACCCACATAAGTAGTAATGAGTTCATTGGTGAACTAATAAGCTACTAAATGATGTACTGAAAATACTAGTCAGTAAAATTGATTGGATGAAAATTTCAAATTCAGGAGAAACTTATTGGATTGAGATATGAAATAGATTAAGTAATAGAGTGCAGTGGGTGTGTAGGGGGCTGTTGCATGCACGGCTGACTGCGTGATCGAATCCTTTTTCGCTCTTAAGCGTAGCCCTAGTAACACTCCGCCTGCAGTTGTCGCTGCCATCTCAATCTTGTAATCTCGGCTAACATAACTATTATGAGAGTAGTTGTGACGTAACCCCTTCAGCCACGTAATAATCCGATCCTGTTTCCTGCCCATCACTCCCTCCCTTTTCCTCCTGTCCATTGGAAATTAAAAAAAGCCATAAAACGTTATAGGTGAAGTAAGTATAAAGCATCAGAAGGACAAAGGGTCCAACATTGGGATGAGTCATGCAGCCGTTTTCCGTTAGGGATTATAAAAAGTTCGATTTGTAGTCGAGATGGAACATTGAAATCAGAACGCGTAACAACAGAAGTTCCATCCTACCAGATAGTACCAATGGCATCAGCTGGACAAGGAGGATTAAATTGCCCTCCCTAATCACATTTGTAAGTATTAGAATTACGCCGAGACTCCTCCGGTCCTCAATCCTTCTGGAGCCAGTAACCGGCACCTCCCTCCCCTGGAGAAGGGGATAATAGCAGCTCCATTGATATCCATCCGGTCGAGACTTTTTCCGACTCTAACTTGGTGGTTAGTTCGACAAATATGGATACGGCGATCTCGAGAAAGGTTTAACTGACGGAACCATCCTCTTATAGTACGACTTTCATACTACCAACACTTTTTTTATCATTTTCAGAATTGTGACGGCAGTTGAGCGCTTTTTCGCCAAAACAAAAGAGCGCTCCCGGAAGTTTGTCGCGATCCGCACAGGCAGTTTTTTCTTCTGCCAGCAGAGTTTTTTGTTCCTCTCTGCCTCTCTCTGAGTTCATTACCCAGACTTTTTGCCATTCGTTTTCCATTGACAATGTTTGAATAGAAAAAAGGTTGGAATTGACTTGTGAAAAGAATGCAAGCAGTAGTATTAAGTAAAGTCCTTTTTGTAGTGGATCTGATCCAACTTTTCAATGAAGGCACAGTTTGACGAGTTAGCGCTCAGTTTGAGAGAGCAATTTTTGATTTCCCGCAGGTATACTTCTTATTGAGAGGCTTGAATGCTCCTGATCCTGATGGCATTGATAGTGAGACGGTCAACTGCCACACCTATCAGAGTTAATTTCAATCTACCAGTTGCAGTTGTAAAACTCGTGCTACTGACTTGGTCTACGGAAAGCTTAGTTGGGAATGTTGTGATAAGACCCTGAATGGAGCACCACCTTGATACTGTCATCCAGAATCACCAGCATGGGGCAAAACTGGTGCTATACTAACCAGAATCAAGAATATAGTCAGAATCAAGAGTGTAAATGTCGTGTCATCGAAGCAATCGTATTAGAATTCCGAGCAAAATGCAAACAGCTCTCCATACTCATGCAGCATGGAAAAGAGCCTAGCAAGAGTGGAATCGCCTAATCCTTTGAATATGACATTCTAGACGTGAAGACGTAATCTCGAGTCTCCCTTCTTTCTGTCTCCGAAGTGGAGATTATACCAATAGAGATTGAGCAGCGCATAACATGCTTGCACTCGGAAGATCGGATCTCGTTCATATCCTCTCAATTTCGATCAAGTCACCTAATAGTAGACAAGGGAAATAATCGGAAAGGGGGAACATTGTCAGCTGCATGAGCGATTGACCAAAGCCATGGTATGATCCAAAATTCCTAAAAGTCCTTAAAGCCATGCAATTAGATGTATAGCTGATTCTGGAACGAGGTCGACAACGCGAAGAGCTTTATCTCAGGTTCCATCTTCTAATAATTTCATTACACTTTCGGCGAACTTTTCGCCCGCTTCTTCGAGAATGTTGCAAAGGCAGAATAGGGCTAAAACCAACTTCTGTCGAATGCCGACAGAGAAAAAGGGTGAAAACCTTTTTGTGCCAAATACAGTTCCCATTTTTCAGTACGAATAACGTACGACCATAAAGGAAGAAATAAGGAATAACAGGAAAATAAAGGAAAACAAAAAGGAGCAGGATTTCGTTGCTTTGTTTTCGCCTGTGCATATCTCCTACATATTTATGGGGAGGGTAGGTGGCTGTGAGTCATCAAGACAATAGCAGCTTCCATAATAGCCTATTCATATTCAACCATTACTATAATGTACACCCCACCAGACGGGACGTCCAGTTTACGTCGAAACTCACTGCTTCCTTCAAAAAATAATCAGAAAATTATGTAGTTACGGAAGGCAGAGGGAGGGGGGGGGGGTGGGCTTCGCCTTCAATCAACAATGAAGACTCTAGTGCGAAGAAGGATGAGTAGTTTACAATATGGTAGTTCACCTACGCCGGTGCTTCTTCCCATCTGGAACTCAGGTTGAAAAACTGTCTGATCTCGGCTAACAGACGTTCCCGAGCACGGTTTTGAAGAAGGTCGAAGCCAATAGGAGAATTTCAGAGGATGTGGAGAACTTCTTTCGAAGAAACAACCCAAATAAACATAAGGAGTTGAAAATTGTCCTCCTCGAAATTGTCACATTCTAGCCCTCCATAAGACATGAACTGCTCCCTTTCCCTGATCGCTTCTCGAGAGCTGACCCAGTCCCCCACAACACTCTACCCACCGGCCTATTATTGGGGTTCCTATAGGGTAATCCTCAATGTACAGCTCTGTCTATAGAAATTCCTAGCAAAAAAATACGTGGCGTATCCTGAAAGTTTTACCCCAGGTCTCCAATTTTTGAACAATTTAAGCGTCCGGAACGGTAGAATCATGACTTCGACAAAAGGGAGTGCAAAGGAATTGGAATGTTGATAAAAAAGGACCCATAATTTTGGCATAGATGGAATTTTCGAGGTAATAGCCCATAATAACCGTTCTGGAAACGTTTTTTCAGGCGGAATTCTTAGAAGCATTTCCAATAATAAAGGCTGAATGAATGACAGTTCCTTCCGCTCATACCCAAAGCGTAGAATGTGGAGGACCTAATCCATAATCCTGGATTAGTCGAGTATTTTCCAAGGAACCATTCCCACACCTTTTAAAACGGACCTTTTTCTCTACAATGATCACTAAGGGGTCTCATGAAGTTTAAGCCAACGGATTAATATGGAAATTCCGATTGATATAAGCATTGCACTTAAATTCATATCATTTGTAATCGAATTCGGTAATTCGAAATGATTATAAAATTTTCCAATTTCGAGTGATTTTGTTCGTCAAAGCAGCCTTGGTACGGTATAACGGCTTGAGTAGGTAATGGGAGATCGTCCTAAGAGTCAGTAGGCATCAGATGAGAAGCCGACGGTGGTGATCTAAGAGACATAAAATCAAATGAAATTGTCCCTGGTGCCAAGACCTCCACTAATTCCCTCCCCATTCTGCTGGTACATATGTTCTCAGCTGAAACCGTTCTTAACAATTCCTCAAACTGTCGCGTTCAACAGAACAGGATGAGCAGACATAGCAAATTCTGCATAAACGCCCACGTAAATGTATGTCATCGATGATATTTGTTGACTACCAATCTATATGTTGTTAATCAAAAGATTGCATTGTTCTGATAGTGGGATTATTTACAAGAAAAGGATGAACTTCCAAAAAAAGAAATGCAATAAGCAAAATCATCATTTTTGCCTGGTGGGTGAAGCTTTTGAAAGAACGGGCTGGACTCAGCCATCAGTATGGAAGAGAAATGAGTTTCAAGGCAGAGTTTCTGCTGTAAATCAATTTAGAAATGGACGCCAAAGCCGAAAAAAAAAACCTTCGAAATCAAATGAAGGCGAAGCTATTTCTCTGGCAAAAATGGCCTTCAAATAGCGTCGCAAGACCATGGGGCCTCAAAAGTTCAGCTGATCGCTTTTCTAGTTCAATAGAACCAACAAAATTCCGCAGAGATGAGGTGGAAACCAAAAAAACCTCCATTCACCCGACAATCTAAGTCCACAGCGACCTGATGATGTGGAATTGGGAATACACCTGATCAATTCAAAATTGATGTAAACCAAGGCTCACCTAATAGTGATCTGATCCCAAGAGCGGCACAATCGTGAAGAGAAAGATCGGACCACTGCACTACCTTGACCGCTACATCCCGTAAGACCGCTGATGTTCGTTGTATCACCTCTATGTATACAAACCATCTCGAATGCCCAATTTAAGTCGATCAGCACTGATGGTTCGTCATTCACCCAAAAATACGCCATAAATTTGAATCCCTTGTTGTATATTACCAGGAATTATTGCGTGCTTGTTTACGCCAATAACTTGCCGATACCACTATCATTTCATGCCAAAGGATTATAGGAAACCTTCATATCGAAACTTCCAAGTTGTAAACAGGGCAAAGTAGACCTCTGGGGAGGACAGCATTCACATTCTAAAACAAACGAGCTCGTCTATGTGACTCTTTTTTTTTACTGAACTAGATTGACAGTCGGTAACGGACCGTCCGAATGCGAAGTTCGCACTTTCCGGGTGCGATTCTAGTCTATGGTCTGTACATCGTTTTAGCCAGCCCCACCCCCTCCGGTTTCCTTGACTCTTCACACTAATCATTTTCTAACTGAATTTCTAAGGTGTTTCGAAAATGAAAAATCAGCAACGTTTATTTTTAAAAATGAAAAACGTTAGCATGTTGTTTTATATTCGTTACAAATATCGGCAACGCCTTTAATTTTCTTCCTTCACTTTGAGCGCTGATAGTTTCAACTTCTCCTTCTCGAGGTCACTTTCGGGCAATGCAGGCTGTGTAGAACTTCGCTGAATTTTGATTAATTATTTCATCAATTCGGTTGTTAAGGTTGAAAACATACCTTATCACCGGCTGGGGGAAGCTGTTCCGAGTTCCTTTCAGGCTTTATAAAATGAACCAGCTGGCAGCTAATAAATAACAGAATCAAAGGAATGCTTATCCAGACGAACAAATGAAGCATCAAGCGTCAATCATTCCCTTTTGAGGATACGCCACGAACTTATCATTCAGCCAGAATTGAGGTTAGGTAATTTCAAGTGACAACTTTCCTGCACCTCTTCCCGATAAGTACACTTTGATGGATCCTTTGACCATCCCAGTTACCACTAGCAACCCATGAGAAAGGGGTAGAGAAAAGTTTCTGAGTCGCGCCACGCACCAGGTTCCTACAAAGAACTGTGCTCTAAATCTTTCGAGAGGATCCTAGCTATGGACGCACTATACCCAGGAGTGAGATCTGACTAATGGGAGAGGCGCCCCGCAGCTTTACTCCATCTACATAGCTACCTAATCTCCGAAAAGTTTTTTTTTTTAAACTTTAAACATACGGTGTTGTCTGCCAATCGTATGGGTCGTTGGCTTTCACTTCAGGCGGAATACAGCTTTCCAGCATTTTTGTTAACTTGTCATAGTCTGGCATCGTTTCGTATTTCATTGAAAGGATGTACTAAATAAGGCAAACTCAGTCATCTGCTGGAGGGGATTACCCGATCCACAAAGGTGCCCCATCATAGGGAACATTTGGGTGGCGATGTTTCACGCTTGAGCATAGCGTCTGATATAAGCGCTATTTCTCACCACCGAATCAATCAGATCCACTTAAAGTAACTTCCGCTCCCACCTCTACGGAGTCAACCGAGCGTGGTTGCCTGTCGGGCCAGAGTGATGGTCGGAACCATTATAATTGAAATTTCATTTCAGCAATTTATTAGCATGATAGTTTGAATTGGAGAACGGCAATGAGCTTTCCCTGCTTTCTCAATTTTGACTTTTAATCAGGCTTACTCCATACTCGACTGAAATACCACTTTCGGACGACTAGCTAGGGAGCAGCACCAAAGTTAGAGATCCTTCTTAGGTGGTCCAGACCTCAAAACAACGACCAAAACCGTAAGGCACGGAGATAACAACAAGTCAGAGCATGAGCCTGACAGTGCATCACCGCAATCCCTCTCAATTCGCTCCCATCTGCCATCCATCTTCATTTATTCGATTCCCATCAAAGGGTTTTTCATTTTCGGTTTTTGTATCCGAAAAACCCTTTAGAGCTCAGGGAAAGCCATTTCTGTTGTGCTTCGTGAGTTATATTTACACGCATGTAGGTGCGCAGTTGAGCACGTCGTAGTAAAAATCGACCGTTCGTTGAACTTGCCGAGCCTCTCGCCTCTCGCCTTAACTCCTTCCCAGCCTGTCTTGTCCAAATAGATAAATAAAAAAGCTGGCACAAACCTCTGCCATTTTGAGCATTTTTGGTTGTTTCTCACACAGCTTGTCGATGGTCGTTTCCTGTTTACTGGCTCTGATGGCCGTCTCCTCTCTCATTTTACTCCACGGTAGGGATCCGTCTCCGAGTTCGATCTGGAAAGTTGTTATATTCATACATATGTGCATCCGCGAAAGTTGGGTGACTTACTATAGAGTACAGGAGAGCCACGAGGTCATGACTTGGTCCGAGATCACGTCTGTCATGGGCTTGAAGGCTAACGTAACGTAGCGTTCCACGCATTCCGATACTCTCACGAGGTTTTCGAATCTGACCCATAGCGTTGACGTACTGCCGTGTGAGGCCTGAAATTAAGAGTTTTACAGTGTGAAGACAGTGACTATTACTACTCCCACACCGTAATCGAGCAGATAGATCCTTGTCAGATCATCAACGCCCACGCAACAGTTTGACGGCTTCAGATCACGATGGAGGAAGCCGATAGCGTGAACGAGGGACAGGGCGTGAGTTACCTGAAAGACGAAAGATAGTAACTTATAGCTTGGTACTTATTGAATATTCTTACCTGCAGCATCGCTCTATAAAGCGAACCAGGTGAAAGCTTTCGTTGCGGTAACTGGCGGCGAAGGTCGCTAAGATTTCTCCCCACCAACTCCAAAATGATGAAGTGACCCGTGGGACATGTACCCATTGCCATGATTTCCGGTATATTTGCCTGCAAATCGTCGGAAGCGTTGGGCGTCGACCTATATCCCCAGAAAATATGCAGAGACCATGTGTACCTTTCCTCGGAGCAGCATTAGTACCATGATCTCCAATTTCATGCGTTTACGGTCGCACTTCTCCGATTCGATTTTCACAGCCCATCGCGTCTGAGATTCCTCGTGAACAGCACTGTAAAACAAACGGTAACGCCGAATTGTTTCAATACTAATCGTTTATTTTCACTTAGTTATCCTTTTTTGTTTATTTATCTATTTACGCCACGATTTAGATATTTATATATCGAGAAATATAATAGCCACGATGAAGACTTACGCATAGATTTGAGCAAAACCGCCGTCCGCTAATAGGCCTTCCACTCTGAACTTGTCCAACAGCATTTGCCCTTCTTTCAGGAGGTGCGGTTTCCTGCGCGAAGGTGAAGGTGCTGTAAAAGAAGCAACTTTTTTTGAGTCGTTCGATCCTATTACGATGTTCACAAATAGGCCCAATAGAGAGTCCACGTGTTGGCGTAGTACTGAACCTTTCGGATGAGGGTATTCAAAAGTCTTTCACAAATCACACTTACCAACAAAGCTCGGAAGCTTGAATGTTCAGTTGGGAATCTTCTACCGTATTCATAAACAAAAATTGAGTCTCATTCCATTTGCGTTCAATAATGGAGGAATACCGCTACGCTACGGACCTCTCATCGTGTTTCATCCATCAATCGGACATTACCATAAGTAGTATTCCCACGGTACGCTTTCGGCGCCTACATCTGACAAATTTTTTGTGTGCTCTTGGGTTCCTAATCGAGTTTGCAATTAAATGCCTATCAGAACGAATAGTGAATGTATCGGCTGTAAGCAATGCTGTGTAAGCTAGACGGTAGTTAGACGGCATTCATGACTCATCTGACTATTTCAGGGCGGAGCGAGGAAGATGGAAGCTGTCGGTTATTCGACCCAACGTCTGACCGAAGGACGGTCGCCTTTGTACAATTCTCCTATTAGTCTAACCAGGGAAGGGTTTCAACTTCCCATGGAACTTTGAGTTGAGACCTAGGTATATCGATAGGGCTTTGAAAGCTATTAACAAATATGGAAATTAAAACTGCTAAATGAGTCTACCAAAAAAGTTGTGAGCGTTTAAATTCTGCATGCTAAAGCATGGAGGCACAGTGCCAGTTGATAAGCACAGTTGCCCGCACTGTCCACAAGGGTCCCCGTGGCGTAGTGGCAGTGCTCTTCCTCTTCAGGTGAGCGATGAGGGTTTGTTTCCCGTTCTCGTTTCCGCTTTTGCAAAATGTGCTTTCATCTGAGTGAAAGCTCCTGAACCGGTTTTCCTACTAATTTAGGTTAGCGGTTTGTTTCGGCTATCATTTGCGACCACCTATCGCCGCGCTTATTTAAAAGTTCTTGAGGTGGAAAGGGGAACCAGAACGAACCCATTTAAAACACACACACAAAATGCACACAAAATGTTCGCAAAATGCAAACTTCATAAGTACATGCTGTCTCTCTACAACCGTAATTGAAACACACAATCGGTTCGAGACCAATAAAAATACACGTTTTCTCTACCCATTTCTAGACTTGTTTCATCGATGTTGAGCTTTCTCGCGTGTCCAATACTATTTCACTTTGGATGTGGGTATGTGTGTTTCGGTGTTGAAAATGAAAGAGCGTTACAAAAATGACGTGGAGAAGTTTTGAATAAGTGCAGTGATAGGTGATAGATAGATGATCGCACGTGACAGCCGAAACAAACCGCTAACTTAGATTAGTAGGAAATAACAGTTTAGAAGCTTTTATTCGGATGGAGGCACGTTTTGCAGAAGCAAAAACGACAACGGGGAACAAACTTTCACTGCTCACCTGGAGAGGGAGAGCACTGCCACTACGCCACGGGGACCCTTCCTTGTAGTCGTTGCGGGCAACTGGGCTTATCAACTGGCACTGTGTCTCCATGCTTTAGCATGCAAACTTTGAACACCCACAACTTTTTTGGTAGATTCATTTAGCAGTTTTAATTTCCATATTTGTCAATAGCTTTCGAAGCCCTATCGATATACCTAGGTCTCTACTCAAAGTTCCATGGGAAGTTGAAACCCTTCCCTGGTAAGGCGCATGTGCACGAGCCGCCGCGCAAGCCAGCTTACTCGGCGAGAAGATTATAGGCATGTTTCCAGAGTCGCTGCCCTAAATATCCTACACGTGTCCACAGATGCATACCATTTCTAGTGCCCTGCAAGTGTTGCCGCGTGCGTTTGCGCTGCGGCGGTTGAGCGTATCGAGGCATGCAAAAATAAACTGGTATTTACAAAATGCAGTTACATCCCGAAGAATCGAGAAGAGCAGGGTTCTACTGCTTGTACACTATTGTATCCGACTTTTGAACGACCACGTTGGTTCCCTAATAGGGCACCAATACTTACCCATTTCTTTCTCGTCTTTTGGCTTCGCCTCCTTGCCCTCAATCTCTTCCTTCACATCCTTCTTTTCTCCTCCTCCTACAGCCTTCTCCTTACTTCCTATCCCCTCTTTTGTTGCCAATTTCTTTTCCTCCTTCTCTTTGACCTCTTTCTTCTTCACGATTGATTCCTTACTTCCGACCTTCAGTTGCTGTTCGTTTCCACCTGCTTTCTCTTCCAATTTCTCATCTGACTTCACAACTACCTTACTTATTTTCTCTTTCGAACCACTAGCCCTGGCTTTTACTTTGCTGTCATCTTTGCTACCAACTTTCCTTTCTACTTTTTCCTTACTTCCACCTTCTTCTGTCTTTCGAGCTAACTTGCTCACTTTAGCTTTCACTCCACTTGCTTTACCTCTGGCTTTGATACCTTCTTTGCCTTCATCTGTTTTTTCCTTACTCTCTACTTTCAACTGTTGTTCATTTCCTATTTCTTTTGCCACCGGCTTAGCCTCAGGTTTCTGGCCCATCGTAGCTTTCTTCTCTTTCGTTAGCTTCTCTTTGCTGGCCGGTGTTTCTTTCTTCTCCGCTTCATTGGATGTGATCTTCTCTTTTGAACCGGTCCCTTCTTTGCTCTTTCGAACGGGTGATGTCGACCCTTTCTTCACGTCACCTTTTGTTTTCGTTTGCAATTTGAAAACTCCCATTCTATTCTGGATCTGAAACTATGTATCTTTTTTGTCTGCACCTAACTTACCGATAGCTCAACACCTACCGACCATTTCTCAGGCCTTCATTCAGTTTGCCCAGCTCAAAAAGGTATTGACTTTGAGCTCCTGCCAAACCAAATGCTTTTATCACAAAGATAGGAGGTGATATAAGCTCTAACTTGCGCTCCTTGTGGCATCATTGCTTCTGCACTTACGCATAGGAAGGAAAACTGATCATGAACGCGTAAAATCGATAACTATCAAAAGGAATGCATATCAGTAGATAGAACTGAGGAGTGGAAGCGCAACAACGAAGAAGAGTTAGCTATCATTATCCTGGTATGAATTCGAACCATTCGCATTGTATCGCTCGGAAAAGCAGGTTGTTCGTGTTATAGAGAAGTTACACGTCTGCCATGAATTGAGCAATTTGATCACGAAATGATTTTGATAGGAATTGATCGGATGACCTTCTCCCATCTAAAATCCTAATAAAAGAACGAGATTTTTTAACGACAATCAAGCAAGTATGGCTCTACTGTCATTCTTTCAATTGATAAGTGGCCACTACGCGTGGTTTTTGACCGTGCGAGTTTGCCGCACACCGCGTGCGGCATTGGAGGTGTCGAGTAACACCGTCTTCCAGCAATCTGTGTGACATGACTGTTCTCCTTTTCGAGGGAATGCTAGCTGTTATGCCTGACTTGACCAAGGTGTGAGTAATCCAACTTGGTGACCCTTTCCCCCTGACGCCTTTGCATTATCTCTATCCTTATAGGAGACCACTTTTCGATTTAAATGAGGCGTACTTACTGGATGCTAGCAGAATGACAGCTAGCAAGCTCGAGGATTGCCTAGCGTGCTGACCTTCCCATAGAACAGAATGCCACGAAGCCACGAAACGGCTGCAGATCTGGGTTGCAGGATGCGATCTATCGGAGAAAACGAAGTACAAGTACTGACCTTACAGTGAAGACCAGAGATCGACGAAACGAAGACCACACTTGAACAGATTGGGTGAGCAAATGACTGAAGACCTCACCGATGGAAGGTTCGCTATACTATCAGTCTGTCAAACTTCGTGGCCTATTGTGTAAGCAGATAGAATTTTTTTATCATCCTTCATACAAGGGATGACCGGAAAGTTCGCTCTTTTTCCTGTCACTGTTTACCCGAGAAGGAAACGATGAGCAGGGAGCTGCCACTACTCTACACTCTTGAAGGCACGGTTCACGATAAAAAAAAAGTTACTGAGTTCCTCCTCCAGGAATACTCAGCGCCCCCCATGGGTGGCAGGAGGGACCTCCTACAATCTCGGCGCTTGGGGCATAGTAATCGCCGAGTAATGAGGCGATGTTCTTCTCCCACTCTTTTTCCCTCTGTTAATCTTTTTGCTGCCGCGATCCCTTACTTGATTTCCTACTCCTAGAGGCTGGAAAAGGTGATCTACTTTTGCTGTTACTAGAGTTTTTGTTTACTTATGCTTGTAAGCGAATGAGTTACTGCTTACCATAGTCTGTCATTCGCACCAGGACCCACACGCACGCAGTGAGACACATTGTATAGCTCGTCCAAACGCCCCACTCTTCCTCATTTTTCTGGTCTCATTCTCGTCCAGTCCCCTTTTTAACGGTTTTCCGGAGCCTTTTTACACTTTGGAAACACCGATTCACGCAGTTTCTTCACCTTCATCGCACTATTTTCGATTCTGTCTTACATTTTTTATCATAACTTGGATTACCCAAAATCATCGTGAACTGTGCCGTTAATACCATCAGTACCACACACCTGTGTTCTGCTGTACTGTGAATTAGCAACAAACTGCTCTTTTATCGTCAATAACAATAAAATAACAATAACAAATAATTGTAACAAGAAAATAGCTTAGAGAAGCCAGTGATATCAATCAGTAGATGAACTGTGAATTGCCAATTCTGTATTAATAGTCTTAATATTAATAACATCGAAACATCTGAATTACGTATTAATTGGATGCTAGAGATCATCAGAAGGAGGACAAAAGATGATGAGAAACGTCGCTGCCCTAAAAGCAATTCTCTATATATCTTTAATCCGATCCTTTTCCTGATTTTTCTCTTCGATTCGCCCCCTCTAATTCAGTTAGACTTCCCAAACCCGTTAAGAGGAGGCACTATATTGAATTGGAAGGTAAAACAACAAGTGATGCTTTCATCACATATAATACATATCTCGTACATAAAACCATGATTTGATCTTATTCGTCCGCCCAAGTCCCATTTCCTCCCTACGTGTCATCGTTCTCGACCACAAAGGCAAAAACGCAGCTTGCAAAACGGCTGCTAGACTTCTTTCTTTCGCTTTTCACCAAACTACTATTCAGTCCCATAGGCATTTATTAGCAACGTTCGAATGCATGGCGCATTTCACAAAAGTTGCTAAACTTCAAAGATACTGTAAATAAATTAATACTTATAAGAGTGATTAACAGTGAAATCGTTTTCAAAATTTGATCGCATTGATTAGTCACTAGACGAAAATCTTACCTTTAACATCTTATTGTTCTGCATCTTAACGAACCCCGATCCAAACTGCATAGCCTGTTTTGGGGCATCATGTGGGGCTCCAAATGAGGCCAAAACCTGAAACATCTAGCATTTTGCTCTGTTTATTTTGAAATTGACTATTGAATAACAACCTATTTGAGTATACTTGCTAAAAAAAGCCTTTTTGCTTCAGCCATTTCAACTTCGCAGAGAAATCGAATAGTGGTAATCAATATGATATGATCGGTATGATATGATCAATACTAATCAATTGAAAATTCGCAGGAGGTAATTCTACTGAATTCGAGGAAGGTGAAATCCGTCCTCCACAACTTGTCTTCAAAAAAATATACCTGTCTTATAATCATCTTTTCCCCAATACCTCGCGGTAGAGCCAGGTCCCATTTAAGATGCGCAGGTACGGTATTTGCCCAGGCCACGAAGTCGTCATGCAGAAATGGTGCTCTGGAATAATCCTGATAGATAATACGTTATCCGTATAGATAACCCACGAACATCAGCCCTTGTCTAGACGATGTCACTGTAGACAGATACCTCACCTCAGCTCCTTGTTCAACACGGCAGCCACTCGGGCATCTCGTCCACCATTGCGACTGCCGAGCCGACGCAGTTCCGCTTCACATTCCTGAAACAGCATAGATACATACACCTGACAGCCTTCTTGGAAGTAGGAGAGCTATTCTACAAGGAGGAATCCTTTTGATATCGTCTCTAGCTGGAACGACAGACAGCAACGTAGAAGACTCTCACTTTTGTGGTAACTTTTTTTTGATTCCCAATGTTTGGCAATTCAAACCCAGCACCTCTGGTATCGATTCCGCACCATCGCGCTTAAATCGTGTCCGATGACGAGCATAGCCGGCAAACAACTCGTCAGCGCCACTACCAACAAAGTATACCTTTGCATCAGACCTGAAACACAGCCTTCCAATGAAAGATAACCACTGGGAACCATCAGTTGAGGCTTCCAAGTTTTTAGGTTTGGGAAATCCCACCGAACTTCATCGCCGTTATCGTAGTCCTTGCCAACTCCTCGAAGAGCAAACCACAATACGCAAGCCAGAGACTCGTCCAACACAGAAAGTGCAGGAGCAGCTGCCTTAACAGTCGGACTTACATAAGTCCATAAGATACTTGGACGGTCTCTTCTTAAAACTCTAGTATTCGCTCACTTTTACAATATGTTTCGATCTGTTCGCTTCCAGCTCCTCCAAGGTGACATCGACAAGAACTAAGCGCCAACGTCTAGAAGGAAATTTGGATCGAAGGAACTGTAGACCAGTGGTAGCTCGCTGGCGATCCGTAACGATAGAGCGATGCTTAAAACAGAAGTGAAATCATAATCTATAGTGAATTATTTGTGTATGTAGCAGTTCCTGACACTCCAAAACATATATGCTTTTAGGTGAAACAATTCTACCCTTGCGGGCGTAGCTCGGCCCAATGGGAGGGTTTTGTAGTATTCTGAGCTTCTCACAGAAAGCTAAGTGTCAGATTTCACGCAGAGTTTGTGAAGGGAAACTCATGGAAGATATAGAGGTGATCAGAGGGAAAGTTTGAAAAAAAGTCAAAGAAAATATTGCAAAACCACTGAAAGGAGACCAGATACAAAGACAAAGAATGTAAAAAACAAACTATTTGGAAGAGTAAAAAAATAAATATAAAGCACGAAAGAAATATTTAGAATGAGCATTATTTACCTTTGACCCTCGAAGAAATGCTACATTGACAAGATCGATGCTATGTTCAGAGGGATAAGCTTCATGCAGTGAGATTGCCACCAACAAGCTGTCTATCCCTCCGGAAAAAGCGACTGCTGCTGAGTTGGCGCCTGGTAAAGAGTGAGTTTTTAGAAGTAAAAGCTCAGTTATCGATTATGCTGGATACTGGAACACAAAACAGCGTTGACACAGTACATCTTAGGATAACTACGCTCCACGCTGGGCCATATGTACTACGCTCTACATACACCTCTATAAACAGCAAATCATAGGAATGGAAAGGCGAAGTGGCTCGTCATCTCAACATTTATTCCAATTAATTTTCGGCTAAGATTGACAGTTTCAAGAACACAACCGATCGACTGATTAAGAAAAAGATGAAGTCTTTGACATGTACCAATCCCATGTTCACAATGCGCCCTGCATTCGTCCATCAATGACAATACTAGCAACGTTTTGAATGTGTGCATGGCCTACACATTGACTTACGGTGACCAGTCAATGTACAAGTCGTTGCTTTTACCCTCCCTCCACACCTGGTACCGCTTAAGTCCGTCCGCGAGCCGTAGGAATGAAAGGCTGGTCTAGTCTGAGCGAGTGTCTATCTCCCAATTTCAGACTGCGTATACACCACATCCTTACTTATTATAAAAAAGCAAATTTAGATAAGTAGGCAGTATACCAAGTTTCTTTGAGATGACATGACCCAATCTACATGAACTCCTCCCGAGATCAGAGGGCACGCAAAGTGTTATTCAGGTAAAATCTAAATCATATCAATCACAATTCAATAACAACCTTAATTACATTTTACATCCCTTCGAGACCGTGAAGGATCCTGCAAGGGATGCGAAATGTACACACCTGGATCCAGAATGGAACTCCTACACTACCATATCCTAACGTTTCTCCAACCTCTACATTTGAGTACAGAACAATACTGTAACCTACCGTGCCACTGACCTTTGATTTAGATCTAAACAATACCGTAATCTACCGTACCACTAGCCTACACAAAACTCAAAGGGGCTCAAATCTGTCATACCGTAATCAACCAACCGTAACCCTCACCACCACGTCTGGATACAATCTGCCACACCGTAACCTAGCCCACCCCTAACCATCACAATGTCCAGATCAATACTGTAACCTAACGTACTCCTTAGCCTAAAACCTGAAAGGTTCAATTCTGTCATACCGTAACCGACCAATCGACCATCTATCATCCTTTTGGGTCTAGATTAATACCGTAATATACCGTACCACTAACCTATACAAATTTTAAAGGGGGCTCGAATATGTATTATCATACAGTAAATGACCAACCGTACCCCTTGCCTGCACGTTTGGATGCAATCGGCTACACAGTAACCTACCTCACCCCTAACTTCCCATTGTCCAGATCGATACCGTAACTTACCGTACTACTTAACCCAAAACCTAAAAGGTTCAGTACTGCCATACCGTAACCGACAAACCGTACCACCCAGCACCCACTTGGGTCCAGATTAATACCATTAATACCGTAAAATACCGTACCACCAGCCTATATAAAACTCAAAGGGGGCTCAAATATGTATTAACACACCGTAATAAACCAACCGTATCTCTCACCTGCACGTGTAAATACAATCTGCTACACCGTAACCTACCCCAACCTAACCTTCACATTTGTCCAGATCAACACCGTAACCTACCGTATTCCTTAAGAACTAAAACGAAAATTCAGTCCGGCACTCAGCTCTTACAGTAACCCCCTGGCTTACCCCACCAACCACCCCGTGTCCTTGCCCAAAGCCCCTTTTCGACGCGTCGTATATGTGACGGGCAAAATCTTGCGTGTTAACACGTGCCGGATTACTGTAAGAACCGAGTGCCGGATTGAATTTTCGTTCCTGTAAGAACCACCAACCGTTCCGCCCAGCATCCACTCAGACTCAGAGCAATACCGTAATCTACCGTACCCTAACCCAAGTGAGCTCGAGCCTGCCGTGCCTAGGCCTTCACACTTAAATACAAATCTATACCGTAACCTATCGCATCCCTAACCTACTCAGATTCAAATCTGCCATACCGTGTCTGACTATAGACTCTGCTTCAACATAACCTAACGAACTCCTAACTTACATGTAATAATCGATATTGATACCGTAACCTGCCGTACTCCTGACCTCACGGGTTCAAGCCAGTCGCACTCCTATCCTAGACATTTCTCGATCCATGCTCCCATTCGCTATATCGTAGCCTACCGTACCCTTAACCTCTGAACTTGAATCCACATCTAAACCAGCTATACCACAACCTACCGTGCCGTCGTACAGAGAGTATCGCTTGCCTGCTGACATCTACTTTGACTACATGCCGAGTTGAGTCACATACTCTTACTACACTCAGAACCCCGGATTATTGAAATATGTTCTAAATAGTCAACTACGAAGAAAAAAAGGCGAGGCAGGACGTATTTTCCCAATTTTCATCCCTTTCCTATTTCAATTCCATGACATAACAAATTCAAACGTACCATGAGGAACCATTGAACGAGTAGCCTTCACTAGCCTTTCGAAAAATTCCTCTTGAACATTCGAGGATGAATCGAAGGTCGTCTTCGATACCTAGATATCATATTTTCATGGAAAATGTCATATGTTCGATCAAATGAATCCACCTTGAGTAAAACATCTTTGCAGGGAGAATATCGTAGCGTGAATGATGAAAATAGGCTTGACCATGGCTCCAAGATATTATCTGGATACGAAGGCAGATAAGAGGTAGATACGGCACATCGAGTTTCGGTATTGATACAACACACTTGAGCAGAAGGTACTTCGTTCCAGCATACCTAGATGAAATCGATCTCCCTACTCCCTTTGTTTACATACATAAGGCTGGTCCCCTTGTAGAGACAAGCTATTGGGTGCCATTGATTTCTTACTGAATAGAAAATTTAATTTTAAAAAAATTAAAAATCGCAGGTCCACAGTCAAACTGAGCTGGAAGCAACCGTACACGGGATTTTTTAATGCTGTTCCGTCAAATTTTTGAGAAAACACCTACGTTAGGATGGTTGTGCACGACATCCGATAGAACAAGGTCATCAGCATCTGCAGCACACACAAGACTAAGGCGACCAAAAACGTCTCGACCCACGAAGAGGCGATTCAGATCTGGCTGAAAAACAAACTGCAGCTACTACCATTGTGATAATAAAGTCTGAGGATCCTCCAGAGATCAAGCCATTTTCAAAGAATTACGCCAGCACAAACCCTCCCTCCCATGAATGGAACTCAGTACGACTCTCTACAAGTTCACTCCTCACCCTCCCTCCCCTAATTTCTACGACTTTCCTACAGTCAGTACGATATTCTCCTCAATCGTACATTTTTCCTCCCAAGTAAGAATGAATACTACTTCCTGCTCGCTACCATGAACACTGGATTGAAATTACAGATATTGGCTGCTTTAATAGTGTAGTATCGTTATAAAAACTACTACAATCCCAGAGTTCCAACCACTTCTTTATTCAGTTTAGTGTTCATCTTTTACATACCCGATAATAGATTACACTCCACGGCCCAGACCTGTTCAGTAGAACCGTGACTATGTCCTCATCTTCTTGGAGATCATCCAATTCGGTGACTCCTGAAACAGACCTGTTAGGTTGGCATACGTCAACTCTTCTGGGTCTCTGTTATTAATGTCCGACTCATCTGCTCTCTAACTTGCCCCCGCCCATTTGGGACTAACCTGACAGCATTACCTTCTACTCCGTGACCTGAGAGGATCAAAAGTCTATCCGAAACTGTTCTCTCAGACTGGCTTGTGGTTGAATAGGTTGGAGGCCTCGAGAGACGGAACAGCCACTCATTTCCCATCAACCGAAAATAAAAATCTTCTAAACTATTTCAACGAAAACAGACTAGAAGTAAGATTACGGCAATTTCCCAATCAATAAAACGAATCGATTACAATCATAAACTTCGAACCATATTTATCCGCAATATATCACTATACAAAACAGAAGAAAAAGCAAACCATGTCAGTATGAGGAATGTTAAGGCGATCACTATCGATTTGCTTGGAGTCGTTGCTAACTGATGAAAGGGAAATCGTGCATCACATGAAGGAATAGGCTTATACCAACGAATTCGAACAATCTGAACAATTAATCGGCGACAGAGACGCAGAGGAATGTTTGAAATTGTTTCTCTATGTTCAAGCCTGCCCGAATCTATCTGATACAACTCTAGTAGATAGTATAGAACAAACAACAGAAAAGCACCGGTATAGTACTCCATGTTTACAACAACAAATATGTAAC
Organism: Haemonchus contortus; assembly: GCA_000469685.2. Classification (NCBI taxonomy): domain Eukaryota; kingdom Metazoa; phylum Nematoda; class Chromadorea; order Rhabditida; family Trichostrongylidae; genus Haemonchus; species Haemonchus contortus. The sequence continues at coordinate 44,147,138 of LS997565.1, forward strand.
AAATAGCATTGATATCAGAACATGTTCTAGAGATTAGCAATAAATAAATGTAGTGTACATGCGATAGAATTTTGTATTATAACAGCTTTACTCGTTATCGTCAGATATTCATGCTAAGCAAACACGCTTACATAAAACGAGCACGGTTAAGCGGCAGATGAACACGCATCGCAACCGCGCGCGTCCTCAGCCGGTGCACACATGGCAACATGAGCGAAACGAACAGGTGAGCACCACTGAAATGTGCTGCGGACCTGAGTCTAGTTATTTACGATTCTATTATATGTCAACAGCATTTGGCAAGAATATAAATGAAGCTTTTAATAAATGCTGATCAATTTCACAATTGCGCTAGCTTTCCTTATTTAAGCGCTTCGGGACCGCCTGTAAGAGCAGCAGAGTTTGATAGGATTTCAAAGTAGCGATGAGTTGAGTTTCCAGTAGAGGGTCCGATCGCGTGCAACCCACAACATCGACCACGCTTGGGTACAGTGAGACCAGTTGAGCGTACAATTCCGATTGAGAAGGTTCCCTAGAGGAGAAAAGGCCTATATGGTACATGAAAAATGTATAGAAAATGAGAAAAACTCACAGGATGAAACAAGAAATAAAATAAATTTTCGCTCCATCACCAAAAATAAAAAATGGGAAAAGTATAGAAGCAGTTTCACCCTCATATTGTTGAGCTTATCAAGGAACCAACCGGGCGAGACGTCCAATTAGGGAATCCACAGCTTGCAATGCAGATGTGATTTCGGCTATTCGACCGCGTGGCAACCGCAAATCACCTATTCCATTCCAATCTCGTACAAAGTCGTTCATAACCTGCATAATACCTCCCTCGTATTATGATTTATAAGACAAAATGTCAATAAAAAGATGAAGTCATTATTTGCTCATAAAAGGATGTAGACATAAGACTGTAGCTACGCGAATGCTCCGCAATAGAGGCAACCCAGGAAATTTGAAAGCTACTTTTAGAAATGAACTGTCATCACGAACGCTATCTCGAAATGTTGAAAGGAACTTTCGTGATGAAGAACGCTAGCTCCTTCTCAACTTTGTGGTACCTCAGATTTGAGAAAAGACAAATATCTCAAACTCAAGGCATCGCAAAATGTCCGAAAATTTTTTCTATAAAATAAGATATATCGACGTACCTGAGAACATCTTTGAAGTAAACTCGCAATGGCCACGTTTCCAAGTCGCCCATTGCCTTCGTTCGATGTTGAAAGTAGGGCGTCGAAGCAAGTACGAGCCAGCTCAACTCGCTGCGCATGCGAGTCTGAAGCTGGAAACAAATTTCCTCACAAAGCGCTCCCGCTCACACAAAAACTACCCAGGTTTGACGGAAATTTGAGCACTGGCCGTTACCTTTCAAGGCCCAAAAAGCTTGTTTGATCAATTTATGTCAAAGCAACTGCTTTGATATTCTCTCTACAGCATATCAAAAGTAAAGCCAACCCAAAACGTCTGTGGGATCCAGTTGACTGATTGAACCTCGATTCAGTATGGCAATGAGTCGTTGAACTGTCGCTGGCGGTAAGCAGGCAGAATGCAGCAACAATTCCGATCGTACCAACTCAACAACCTGACATTCGGCCAACTCGTCTCTTTTGCGTTCATCAGCAGCTAGCCTCGGACAAACGCTGAAGCATTTACCGATCACGTAAATTGAGAAGTTCGTGATTTATATGAAAATAAAGCAATATGGCTATAAGGCAGGCTTGATTTAAATCAATCAGGGATCAAAGTCTCAAAAAACATTACTTACTTCGGAGTAAAAAGGAATTTCTCGAGGGTGTCACAAATTGCTGGCCAAAGCGGTGCAAAATGTTCAACTATAAAACAATCACATTTGCAAGTGTCAACTTCGAGACGAATAGACCGAAAAACCTTGTTGCCGTCCAAGTGGCACCGCTATCCGCAGAACAGTCATCAGCGACGAAGCTGCTAGCTTCCAAGTTGTTGGAGACAGACATGAATACTTCATGTACAAAGGCTCTCCCAAGAACTGTAAGGGACGGTAGTCAGATTTCTACAGAAACATTTTTTTAATGAGCCAACTCTTCGTTCAAAGAATAAACTTCTTTACCTTGACAATGTCTACGACGACAAGTGATCGGATGATTTCCGGATACGCAACCGTAGCCGTGAAGAACTCTACTGCCATCCGCAGCGAGGTCTCCGCAAACGGGATCACCCATTGCAACGCCCATTCACGCTAAAGAAACATTTACTTGAGTAACAGGAAAGGTGCTCTCGTAACAAGTAATGTGGAAGTGCTCTACCAGATGGCTTATATAAACATGAAATTTGTGGCAACTCTCGCACAACAACTGGTAAACGTTGAATACCTCTGGTAAAGGACTGAACTCTAGGTGCAACACGCCCACTTTCACCTCATGGTCAATACTATGCTAATTCATAGTTGATTAAGCAGGCAACCAGTTTTTAAACACTTACATAGTCTTTTTGGCCAGACAAAGTTGTGATCGGTCTATGTCCAACGGGACTCTTCACCGACATGGCACTAAACCTGAGGAGTTGCCTAATTTGGTCAGCCAATGCATCGCGTAGAGCACTTCCCTGTGATATGCACTCCTGGAATATTCACTAAATAAATTATCAGTTTTCTTTCGAAACATCGCCAACTTCATCTTTCACATTCAACATTATTGAAGAGATTTTCTTTTCATTTCGGCACAAACGAACACAATAAGACCAAGGATAAAGTCAGTCGGAGGCAAGTAAAGATGAAATGAACAATGGAAAAATTTTTTGAACATCACGAAAAACACTTTTGATTACGAGCGTTTCAATAGCCCAATGAGACTCACGTTATAAATAGAACGAATGGCTTCAAGTACCGCTTCCTGAGTAGGGGACATATGCGACTGTGATGAATGCACCACAAAAGGCACTTGTTCTGTTGGCACAGGAACGTTGACCAAGCTCTAAATCGAACAGAGGAAGTTGGAGCTTTTCTATAATTAGAAAATATAAAACTGAGTACCTCAAGCACCGACGGCAGTTGTTCAGCTTTAAGCTCATCTACAGATATATGACGAGCCACATGTTCGAAAAGTGGTGGAAAAATATGAAGTAGTGTTGTGAGATGAGACGGACCAGGGACATAGGACGACTTCTCACCATCTAGTCAAAAACTTATTGGAAAAGTAAAACCAAAAGTTATAGTACTTACTTTCTGTGGTTGTAGCACTCGTACCCATCCGAGCTAAACCCCGCGATATTCGTTGCCAAGCCTAAAATAGTATTTATATTTTTGATGAGGCAATTTCATTTCACGAAAGCCTGGGGTCGAGAAATATGAAACTGTATGCAGGGATTGACTACTTTACAAAGTTGTCGTCGCTAAATAACGTCAGGAGATCATTATAGTTCCTGATCGCCAGCGGCCCTTATTTTCCGATTCCCTCTAACAAAATAAAACGAACCAAATCACAATAGTTCCATTGATTACGCTTCCTATACACTTCAACTTACTCATGCTATGTTTCATATTTAACGGAACCAAAAAACTTTAAAAAACCAACTCACATTCCATGATTCAATCCATTGGGGCAGAGGAAGATATGGCGTCACGTCTTCTGTTGAGCTTTCCACACTGAATGAAAAAGGCAGAAATCGAGAGAAGTTTACCAGTAAGGGATCAAAATGAGGCATTCTTAATGCTTTAGGCTATTTAGGCTATTTTGCATTTAAAAGGATCGAAATCGAGACAAGTGAAAGGATGGAAATAGTAACAAGTGTCACGATGTGCAAAAAAAAAATATTCTACCTGCTTGCACGCTCTTTATAATTGATATCCAATGTTTGAGATGATATCTTTCCCAGTAAGACCTCCTGGAACGACAAAAAACCCGAGTCGACATTTAATTTTGGAAACAAAGTTGCAACAAACCTGAAAGCTTTTGAGAGCGGATAATGAAAGCTCGGCATTATGGTAGCAAGAGGCCCATTCAAGGTACGACAAAAGTGCTTCCCATGCCGATCCAAAGTCTTCTGAAAATTCTCCAAATCTAAATCGTTTATAAGCTGCTCCAGCCAAGTTTCATTCAAAGGCGCGTTTAATTCAAAGAGCGAGGGTCAAACAACGTTCCATTACTACCGAAAATAGAACGAAACGATATGACGAAGCGAAAAAAAAACAAGTATTTTCGAAATCAGGACCTTCATAGCAACATTTCTGGTTAGTAGCAATCAAAGCCCTTAAGGCAAAACATACCAAGAGCTAACAGAGCTTTCCGTTGAGCAACAAATATTTTCGCTGCAGCTGATAGAGTGTGTATGCAAGTCTCGGTCCACTGTTTCTGCTGAGTGTCCCGAGAGTGATGCATCAGAAGCGCTCCACTGGCACGTTCCGTCGATGCACTTCTTGTCTGCACACGTACTCGATCCAGCAACGGCATGATAATCTGTATAGAATAACTTCAGCGGGTCTCAATTTTTAAAATTATAGAAGCCCAAGGTTGTGGTAACCTGATGTACCCAACCACACGCATCGCAAGTGAACTCACAAATTCGGAACTTGACCTTACCTGCCATATCATATGATTCCAAGTGCTGATCCGCAGTGCGTGACCATGAGAGGCAACCGTTTGAAGAAGAGTTTGACAAGCACTTTTGCGAACAGATGGCCGAACGTCCACGCACAGCTCGGACAAGCAAGTGTAAAGTACGAGCCAAACCTGGATCCACAGTCAAAGACCAGATGTGAAACAATAACACACCGAGAGAGAAAAGCAAATGACGAAAGGGAGAAAACAAAAAACGCTAAAGAGCAAAAGAAATGTGATATATCTCACCTTTTCGGATGCATCGGCACCCACGACCTCGCTTTTGCGAAAAACAAAATCGGAGATTGTCCACTAGAAGAAACAAAGCAAACGTGAGAAAGGCCCGTAAATGAAGGTAGGTAGGAAATCAACGTACCAGCTGTGTAAGAGCCGACAAAGAAATATTGTGGTCAGCCGTTTGCTTCCCATATCGAGCAACTGCTTCCACAAGCACAGAGATACACTCAAATGGAAGTGATTGGAGGAAATCTGCCGCGACTAGTCTTAGGCCAAGGTAGCCCTGCCGCACCAACGCTTCGTCACAGCTAAATTTCGATCGAATGATTTCGAGCTCTTGACAAACTTGTCCTATTTATATTAGTAATTTTTGAATAACAAATTTCAGTTTCCAGTTAAACGCTGCTACCCCTCCGAATGGGAGCTAAGTGTGTACAGAAGATGGATGCTGCTGCCGAAAATTCCATCATTCGAATGGGACTGCTATTTACTGATAAAAGGACTAAAGAGCAGATAAAGACGAGTGAATTCGAAGCAGTATTCAAAGTGGGTTTTGGAAGTTTTTAAATTGCGAGAGCCCTCAAAGATCAGAGTTATTTCCAAACGTTTACCACATCACCGATATCATTATCATTTCAAACAAAATGGATAGGGGCCAGACTAAGTTCAATGTCATACCAGTTTTCCTCGTCGACGACCGCAGCAACTATAAAAATAACATGATGCCACATTTCGGGCACGAGTTGAGCGCCGTCTGTTTGAAGGAGAGCCATCAAGCAATCAAGCTGACGTCTCTGTACGTCCGCCTGATGAATCGAGCACATCGAGCGTAGCGTTTTGAGCGTGATAGACTGATGTTCCTTGAAAAGCTCTAGCCATCTCGAAGATACGCAAAAACATAGAAAACAGTGAACTCACTGCCTCTGATAAGTCAGTTTTTGCTTTAAACGCTTGTTTAATGATACTCGACAGAGCGACTGCTGCCCATTCTCGTAACGATGGACTTACGTGGCCGCAGACCTGAAAATGTTATTCACAGAGCCTGGCTCAAAACCTTTGAAAATTGTTACTGCTTATAACGCACCTTGATAAAATGAGCTGTGACCCGATCCCAGAAGACCTGCTGACGGTATAGGTTTAAAGACGCAAATCGAAGCAGCATGGCCAAGGGGAAAAGCGAACATTCCCTGCCAGTGGCTGCCACTGCCACATTTTCGTCCGATATCCTGTAGAAAGACAGTATTAGTTACGAGAACGTAATAATAAAGACAGAATCAGCTCAGAGAGACATACTAATGACTGTGATTTAGTGTTTTGTTGACTTACAATCCGCCAATTTTCGAGAATTAGTAATGACTCAATAAAGAAAAAGAGATTCATAATGATCGAATTGCTGAATTGTTGTATAAAAGGGTATTCAGAGGTTTGTGAAAGGGAAAAAGCAAGTTCACTGAAGAAGGTATGTCCTTCTTTGTTTAACATTCATTCAATTGCGACAGGATAAGATACTGAACTGTAACCCAACTGAAGGGAACCTGACTAATTTCAAAACAAGAAAGCAAACAACAAAGGAGACAGATGCTCAAAAAGAAGACCTCTTCAACGTAACCGCACCTCATCATAGCCTCTATGGCCTTCAAAAAGGAAGCATCTGACAGTGACACAGAGGAACAGGCTACCTTATCCAGGAGAGCAGCCTGAAACATTACAGCGAATATGACTCGGGGTAACTTTTCGAAACAAACTTCTGAATAGAGAATGACTGAAAAGAGGGAAAGCTCACAAGAACTGGTGTTTTAGTGAGTGCTGCTGTGGTTATCACGTTTGCATTATCTGGAACGAAGTCTTTAAAGAACTGCTCAGCAGTTATGGGGTGCGATATGTAAATAATTCCATGAAATTGCAAATTGCAATGAGTCTTATCAAATCCAGACAACTCACCAGGTTCCTCAACAAGTAAAGAAAACTACACCCTACCATCCTTTAAGAACACTAATCTACGAGGTCACGAAAACAACCACGGAAACGCCGGTGCACACACTCTATCGAGTAAATAGAACGCACTCTGCTGTTCGACTTCTGCCTTTTCCCGTGCAAAAATACCCGTTGAGGATGGCCGGATGCCGAGCAGCCAAGCAATATGTTGACACGTCAGTAGACTCAAATGCCTAGAAAAGCAATTCTTAACACAAAGCTAACGCTGGCATTTTTTTGCAACAGAACCAGAGTTCGTCCAAATATGTAGCGTGGGCACAAATAGAACTGAGAAGAATAGATGCTGCTTGTAAGTTACGCGACGTCAACTGTAAAATGACTGTCTAACAAGCAAAATAGGTGAGTAATCTAAACTAGCCGCTAGAAACACTGGAGCTCACCATCACTTGATCATTCCATTTGTCTGGAACTACGACAGATGATGGGCAAGGAGTACCAGAGACAACAACTTCGTGTAGGGCTGATGATGAATCGAATACCAACTCTTCCAGTTTTTCTTGAAAGATTATCATTTTTGGAGAAGTTTCTAAGAATGGTAATGACAAAATAATCGAGTTAAAAACTTCAAGAGGGAACAAATATTATAATTATGCAGAATCGTTGAAAAAAAAACTGCTGGGCTACAGAAAAAACAGTTAGCTTCATGTGGTTTCAGACTTATTCGCTGAGATGCTACAATATTTCCCTTCATTTCCTATAATGACAAAAGAATCTGTCGTTCTTAAGTTTCTAACCGGTGACAAGTGATTTAGGTTGCAGAATATGATGTGCTCTCGGGTTACAGGTTATGAATGAGACATGACTATTACAGACTGGCATGAGAGTCACCAAACTTAATATGAGATGCAAAACAAACGGTTGTTAGAAACCAAGAGGGAACAAACTCGCACTTGAAGCGGATAAAATTTTTGAGGTTCACTAGATATTCTTGTTTTGAGAATAATCAAAATAAAGATAAAATTACAAATAACAACTCACCATCACTCGATGGTATTTCCGCTCCGGCATACAAACGCAAATAAGTTACTGAAGGTAAGCAAGCACAGCAGAGAACATACAAACAATTCAAACTGGCAGAAATCGCTTTTAACTTGCATCCAACTGACATAAGGGTCGACAAGGCACACAAAAGCTGATCCGTCACCGTTTCGTCAGCGCTTAAACGTTGTACGTTGGCAATGTTACAAAAATGTACTTTCACGAAGAAGTCTAGACATCAGCTACAACGTACGTCAAAGATCTTGCTTACCTCGCTGATAACAAGAGGCTCAGGGCAGTGAGTAAATTCGGTTGGCAACTGGTAAATATTGAATCGGCAACATGCTCATTATTATTCTTGTCTCCATTTTCTGAAAAATAACCCAATAAAAACGAAAGCGAGTGGTTAGAATTTAGTCAAAAATCCACCTTGCAAGCTGAGCGCGTCCACTGCTGCGTACACAGCTTGTACAAAATCAACCAAAGCACAATGCGCTCGCGACACCACATACCCTTCCGGCAGCACTCCGGCCTCGTGTCGTTCAAGGCTGTCCAGTCTAAAATCAAAAGTTAAAGAAAGAACAGATTTGATGGGATCTTAATGGGCGTACAAAATGGATTTCTTCGCCGACAAATGCTCCACAAACGGATGCCACACATTGCAGAAATAGAATCCAGACGATCCTCTCGGCTGAAGAATGTCGGTGTCTATATCAGCTTCTACTAAAAAAAAAAACACAATAAACAGCTGCTATTTCCGGAAGATTGTTTCTCCCTATGGAGATTTTGCTTAAGTGCTTTTGAAGAAGGAGTGAACTAACCGGAGCTCACTTTAGAAGGCACAAAACTTTGCTGAATAACACAGAATATACTATGCGACAAATGTTCCAAAACCTTGGTAGAATTCGACCTCGCATCAAAATTTTCACACAACCACCTGAATCGCATGATTGAAACAATGATGATAGCAAGGGAGATATATGCTTGACTAACCTAACGATGTCCGGTCTCGCTACAACTCGATGAAGTGCTTCTAATGAAAGCGCCCGTTGCCAACCCCTACGATCAACGTCCACAAATTTGATTAATGACGACAAAAAAATCTCACACTCCGTGGGCTGAATTCGAGGGATAACTTGGAACCAAGGGATACAGGGTTCAAAAATACTTACCAATAATTGATGATAGAGTGAGATCAGACAAAGAATAATTCGAACAAGTCGCATAGCAATAGGGAAATACGGTCGATCTGCCGGTGGGCCCATGCCGGCAGAGGAACGAGATAATGGGTGTTGAGATGAAACCTATGATCGAATATGGTTCAATGAGAAGTAAGTGGAACTTCTGTACGTTCAATTTTGAAATTGTCTCCAATTACCCAATTACATAACGACTTCTTCAAATGAAAACTTAAATTTGATCACAGCAATAACTCGTATGGTTTCAAAAGTTGCTCACTGAAAAAACCAGTTATAGAGAAAGACGACCTAAACCGAAGAAAAAAAACAAGAGCGTCCATAAAAGAAACATACGTGCGCTGATTTCAAACTTGGAGAAAATAACTTGATCACAAGTGGGCATACTTCGGATTTTAAAAGATCACAGAACTCGGGATGCTGAAACAAGATGCGGTGAAGAATGAAGTCCTACGTGACTGATCAGACTTTTTAGAATGTGCTCCCGCATTCAAATTTCCCTTCTGATAGTAGTGGTCTTTGAATGCCTTTGTACCTTACACAATGACTTATGTTGGTCGGCCGAGGAACAAGTCAACACTTTTATTCTCACGCAAGAGTCGGTACCGAAAACCCCGGAGAAATGGAACGTTTTATGGGCGTGGGCGAGTGTCGGTCCAGGACTTGATCCGCTAGCGATGCTTATATGATAGCGCGCCACTTCCCTCTACAATACCCCCGCTCAAAGATGAGTTATTGGTAGGAATTTATTGTAATTCTTATGTGTAGAAAATTTTATCACTTACCCTGAAAAACACTCCTGGATAACTTTTCAAAATATTTTCGATAAGCTCCAGACCAAGTGTTCTTGTCATTTCATGAATTCCTACAAGCCATACACTTGGCTTCGCGTTAATCAACAAGCAAAGGTCCTAAAAATCACCTTTAAACATGAAATACGAAGAACTCCACACATAAATACCTTGAATAGCAAGTACGCGTCAGCGGCGCATGGCCGTAACGTCGGAGGTGCGGATCTTGGTGATGGACGTCCTCCAGAAGATGGTACTACGGTCAACTCTGTGCTAAACACGCCATCCTCCTGAATTTAAGGTCTGATAAGATTGTCATGCAGTTGTGCATGGGTAATTACAAAAAACGCGAATTCTATAATACCAGAACATAGAGGAAAAAACTTGCTTGTATGACACGCTCGAGTACACATCCCACTAACTGTCGCACAGCTGCTGAAGCCGCATTTATAACTACAGGATCTTTAGCGAAGTGCATGCGAAAACACATAACAATGCACTAAAAAGATAAAAGTTAGAACATAAATATCAAATTGGAACAAAAAAGATAAAACCGAAAAACAAAACACCATAAAATTTACGAATTCGAACATATATAGTACCCATGAACAGTTTCGAATGGCCGAGCGCAATTTACATTCACAAACCTTCGCAAGAGAATTTCCAGTAACTAGAAGATCAGCCGATACCAGGGGAGGGACGGTTTGCAGAACTCGAAGTTCTTCACATTCGACCTCGACTAGACCCCATAATTCGCTCACCACAACATTTGCGCAACTCTAAAAATGATTTTTTTTTGGAATTCTAAGAAACTATCTTCATTTATATTGAGGCAAAGAAAAAGAAAATTCTTTTTCGTCATTAATGACTGTTTATACACATTAAGTTAACTTACCGCCTCTAGAATTCGATGTTGAACTAGCCGTTGTATACTTTGCAAAGCGATTTGAACAAGGCGGGTTTGACGGGTAGCACACGCAAGAATGAGGGGATGAAGCAATTCATTGCTGGCTGCCCGCAAATTAGTGAGAAGCGTTGCTTCGCCTGATGCTGTACTGATGTTTCGTACTCGAACAACGCCTGATTCGGCTGCCTAAATTTTTGAACCGGCTGAATAAATGAACAGGGAGACAACTCGATATAGATAAATTATTGCTTAACCAAGCGATAGCTTTGATAATGACCACTTCAACGGCTGACGCAAATGAAACTTTATGGCCCCTTATAAAGGGCGTCGACAAATTCACCTATTTTTACCATTCATTTGTTGAAATTTGCAGGCCGCTAATAACTTTATTCATTTGATGTTGTTCGAAATCCTCCAGAGGAACAGGGCCTACGGACTGCTTGAACTCGGGTCCTTTAAATTTGCCGGGGTGTCTCATTTTTCTTCCCTACACAAGGCGATAAATGTAAGCAGAAAGAAGAATGCAGTCTTTAGTTACTGGCAAAGGTAATGATCGAAGATGACAACAACGGTAAAGAGCCAAGGTAAGCCGAAGGCCTAGCCCTTATTAGCAACCTCCTTTTGGACCTTATTAACCATATTCATATTATCTGAATGTCCCAATTCGATATAGCAGAGCACCAATTTGTGCCATTGATGGACTCACCTCTTTTACATGATTATGTTTCTTTTTCGCTTCTGTAGAAAGCTGTCGCAAATCGCTGAGGAGCGCTTCCACAAGCTTCCTTACATCCGGCGGAGACAATACAGACATTACGACATATGCAGCCCTACATTCATAGATTTGGTTCCAATGTCAAACAAGATGACTCATTTCTTCAAGTAGTTTTCAATCGATCATCGACTGGTCGTCACCACAATCGACAAAACAGAGTGAAAATCTTCATTGCTATGCATGTTATAGAAGGACAGATGATAGATAATGAGATCAGATAAATTACGAAAAAAAGACATCGTTGTTTTTTATAATTCTAATATCATAAGCTGTCGACTAGGAAAGCAGTAAACACGGAATAGACAGAAAACACGTTTGTATGAGAAAAGATATTCATGGACAATAAAAAGGAACAGAGAACATTCGCCTGAAACAAAAAAGAATTGCGACATTGAAAGAAATATCACAGCTTAGAGAGATTTTAAGATGGGAAACGGTTTTTTAATTGCAATTACAATACCCAAGAGAAGATACGCTGCAAAATCAGCTTACACTACATGTTTTCTATTACAATTTGAGCTGGTTTCGAAGCGAGTAAACCGATCACATTTTCAGGAATCCAGTGATGAAAGTGTGCAATCAGTCGTTGCACTCCTAACACGCTTGCAGAAAGAGCCTGAAGTGATTCCTATCAAAACTCCGCTCTGTAAATAATTAGCGAAGATTAAGAAATCATTCAGAAAGGAGTGACACCGCCTTTCAAGATAATTTTCAACACAAAGAAAATAAGCAACAAGGGACCAACTAGACAAACCCTTGCAACAAATCTTAGAGGTCTCAAAACAGCAATAGAAAGAGGATGACGCCGACTTCTGGTTCTCAGATTTCAAAATTGAAAGTGAAACATGTATCAACCATTTCACATTTGAGATAAATCCCAGCCTAAGCCCGAAGTCTAAACTTCAGCGTTTTCCAGGAAGGGAATCAAATCTTCGATAAACATAGAAGTTGCTGAAGTCATAATGAATAGCTCAACAAAGAGGTCAAATCGAATTCAAGGTATTTTTTCCAAAAGTAAATGCCAGCGTAATATATACGAGTAAAAAGAGACTCACAAAGTGGATGGCTTCGAAAGTACTCGTCGGATAGTGATGAACTAGAAGTGCTATTGTGCATACAGCCAGGCACGACAGAGTTTGTAGCAATGCCCATACCGGACTTTCCTTTTTCGGGAACACCGAGACTTCGTGCCATGCTGAATGTTCAGCATTAGGAATACCAGCTTCTCTTGGGTATTGATCTGCCTCCTAGGCTCCACCATTGTCACGGGGATAGAGCAGAGTCTAATTAGATTCCCTTGTTTTCAGCCCTCGAATTTGCGGCCGAATGAGTCAATTTATGACCGCTCTCTGCTTCCTTCTTACAAAAAGATTGTTTTGCTATGCTTTAGTGTGGCTGATTGTGTTTTTCTCCGCTTTAATAACAGAAAAAAAGAATTGATGTATTGGATACAAGAGTCTATGATCCCTGGACCATTACCTAGGACATGGAATTGACCAAATCGTTGATCAAGAAGGTCGACGCTATATGGAAGTCTTTCTAAAAGTGGGTTTAATTGTGTAAATGCGCGAGTGTAGGCGAAACTTTTCTGAAGCGATCTAGCTGCCGTGGTAGTAGGACGCGCGAAAATGTTATTAATACATCGAAGCAAAACATGGAGGGCATTGCTGTCAAATGACAATACTCCTGTTCCATATGACCCATATCGATTATCGTTCACTTTTATTGGATGCCCCTCTATTCACGCGAACTAGACTATAGTAATACTGATGCTTACCAGGGAGGAGTTCCCTGTCAGCTGATTCGAGTTGAGGTGAATACGGATAGCAATACCCACTCATTGAAAAACGTGATGCAAAATCTGAAAGCAGTTTAATTCAATTATGTACAACTTATTAACTCAGTAAACGTCTAACTTCACAATAACCCTTCACTACCTCCTTTCCACGTATATTGCAGAAGTTGTAGGGCGCCATCAATTCGTTTCCAGTGCTGTATGTGAAAGAAAGCGTACGCAATGGCTTCCGAATCTCCACGTTTCAAATAATGTTCAGGAGGGAGAATCATTGGGCGTAACTCTGGAAAAGTAAATATAATACGAATAAGAGAAGAATTTAAACTGGAGACTTAGAAGAGCAAACAGTTACCTAGTAAGTAAAGAGGCACATGGGGATTGAATTCGATTGCTCTGGTTATGGCTTCGATTGCAGTGGCTTCTGCCGACGATAGACCCCGCCTTGTAGAAATATCCGCAACGAACCTTCAGGAAAGTGCTTATAAGAAAAAGGACTAAATTCATGGGTCTCCAAAACAAAATGGGCATACTTGTCAGCAACAGCTCGAGCCTTGAGAAGGGCAGATGTATAACTTAGAACTGCAGATCTCGGTTCTCGCAAATCTATAGGTGCAAAGGTAAAAGTGAAAATCCTTGAACACACAACATTTCAGACGACTCACCGAAACCATCGTAGCGAACAAGAAGAGCCTGCACATCAGCGTACGCTTGCATTTCCAGGCAAGCTTCGATGAGGTTTTCTTGAACGCCTAGTATGTTGCTCATAGAGCCGTCACGAATAATCTCAAATAACCAGTATCGAAGAATGGCCCAATCATTGGCGTAGCACATGTTTCACGCATACATACACAAGGCAAGTGTAATCAAGAAGAAAAGATTATCAGCACTCACATCTTTGAACGTTTTGATAGCTTCGCGTACCCTACCCTGTTTCCGTGCACACATGGCCAGCCGACGTCGAATATATATTTGCATATGAAAATCTCGACCTATACATTCATTAAATTAGGAGCTTGAAAACAACTGACTCTCCTTCAACTATGAAACATACGTCGTCCTTGGCGGTACATATCCCCTGAGCGTTCGTGCGGAACTATTTGGCCAGATTGCGACTGGCCGAGGCTACTGTCAACCGCTTTCAAAGCTCGTCTGAATGAGAAAGTATCATCTATCAATTTTGACTGCCTAGAACGGTGAACTACGAATAAAATGACGTCGGCAACCTCAGCATCACTTCTGCTTCTGTTATCGTCTCACACTGTTCCTCGGCTAATAATATGAGAGCTGGAGCACACGTAGGGTTTATGTGTAGAGCTTCTCGAGCCGCATTTATTCGGGATGCACTATCTCTTTCACGCCACGCAACTTGCATTACTAAAAGGGCAGCATTAATGAAAGAACACCATAAAAAAGAAAGTGACATCTTACAAAAACATGGTAGCAGAGTGCATAGCCAAGGCTCAAACAGTTCGATAGATCAATTTGACTGGCCAAGAATATTGGTGGGCTGAGAAGGGTGAGTGGATCTCCTGGTACTATTTAAAGGGTAGACAGGTAGAGAAGGAACTCTTCAGAGCTGAGGAACGAAAAGATTCTGTCCTATACAGAAAGAGGGGGAGAGAGGGAGCGTGTCACTAGATAGCAGCAAAATCAGTGAGAACGGCGCGTTGACAGAGACATGCAGAACGAATCCCAGGCGAGAGAAAAACAAGAACTAAGGAATTCTTGGAAATAACCGGAAATCGAATGTCCGAACAATGCTTGGGGAGGGGAACAAGACGAAAGCACAAAAATTGAGAAGTGTAATGAAACATGGATAAATAAATCATTCGTATACAGAATGAGGCTAAAAACAGTAGCAATAAGCGGTAGCAACCTAACTCATAGAAGTTTGCGCCAATCTGTTGAAATGAAAAGGTTTTTAGGTTTGCAAAAAAAAACAATAAGAAAAACTACAAGGGAAACCAAAACAATCAATGGTCATCTGAGAAAATGAAGAAAACAGAACTGTTTGAAGCGGAAATAATTGGGAGTTAGAAGGTAACAAAACAATTGCATTGAACTTACTATCATAATCAGGCCTCCCTACATCCTCATCGCTAGTGAAGAAACTTTGATGGTCTTGTGCCGACAGATTCATATCATAGTATGTGAGCGGATCAAGATTCATCACGGTTTTCACACGATTATATTCTGCACCACGAAACAAGGCCATTGGATTTCGCCAGACCTTGCATTCTGAAAATGGAAATCACAAATTCGCTATTAATCGTTCATCGTATTGGGAAGCAGGGTTGATAACCAAGCCAAACGTTACCAAAAAAACGCTTAATTGTTTACTAACGTTTGTTACAAGGCAAAAAAGTACCTGGTACTGCTTTCTGATTTTCCAGCGCATCCTCATTATCGCTTCCATCCTCGCTCACGGAATCTACCGCATTACTACAAGAATATAGCATACAAAAATAGGAAGAAGCAAAGGTTACTGCTTACTTTTTAAAGTACCACCATTCGAAAATTAATATTATCCCAGAAACAAGACTTGAGGTACCAGTTAACGCAACATAGAACTTTGGTGTTAAGTTGTTGAAATAGGACGAGGCTAAAAGAAAGCAGGTTTACGACAATTATGGTACCCTTTCGTGTACATGAATAAGCACAACCGCTGTCACAAAACGAGTCATGTTTTTACTTCACGACGATTGATCGCATAGCTGTACTGCTTGCAACTTAGCTGTGATTAGCGCATAATTGGTTACCGCAGTAGCACTTTACGTGAACACAACGCGCTTTGTGACGACGTTAATGAAGCCTTGGGTTGATGTAGATCTTGACAACTTTTTATTACATTTCAAATACCACAGCAACACTTTACGCAAGTTTCATGAATGGAAGTCATCTTGACGCCATCAGCGCAGTCACTGAAGTCTTTAAGTCACATCCTTCAGACGGGTTCACCAATCCCATCTGAAGGATGTGCCCATGCATTTGACTTACATTCACTATCGTATCGTATTGTAGTGGTATACTGAATGTGTATGCGGCCTATGAAATGACTTGCGTTGGGCAGCGGATGTACAAGTCAGTGCTTTTATACTCCCAGGCCAGTCCCGTACCAGTTAACCGACCCTAGAGGGAAGACTTGTTTGGCCTAGGCGGATATCGATATGGGATTTGAACCCGTGACCATGCGTGTGTGAAGTGTGAAGTGTGCCACTTGCCACTACAGCACCTTCGCCCTTAGCACAGTTACTAAAGAAACAGAATCGTCTCTTCGTTCAGTCCCGCTTCCTGTAACCAGTAATTAACCATGCAAGTTATTTCTTACTGCATGAACACTGTGGCGTAAGTGGCCATTACTATCAGATTTGTAACTCCCCTTAATCAATCAATTTCAATCCTGCAACAGGGTCTCGAGAACGAAGACCTGACTGTAATGTCGGGGTGTCAATGGCAGAAATCCGTAAAATAAGTTCTTCACTAGGTGAGGCAAACGGATAGAGATCTTGCTACGCCGAAACTTTAGCTACAAATTTCTGTGAGGAATCGTTCCGGAGGGTTGTCGTGGCACTGTTCACGCAGTTGAATTCATCGCAGCCTTCATGCTGTTTACTTCAAATGGCATGCGATTGGGATCTATCGCATTACGACCGTTACGGATGGTGGAGATAAACACCTACGAAATCCCGCATTTTCAGCTTGAATTCGAGGAATTCGTGTTGTCTGAACAATTCCCGTCCCCCAATGTTCCTGCCCTTATTGTGCCCTATCCAGACCGTTTTCCGACCTTATACCTGCACAAATGGTATCAGAGGGGGCGTCGAATTCAAACCATGTGCAGATCTCTGAAACCATTTTTTTCGTGAACAGTGCCTTTAATGAAGAAGGCACAAGAGGTCGTGAGCTGCTCCGTGTTTTCCCTACATTAACTAGTCGCGCATCCAGTAGGTCACGGTCAATATCAACTTCTCGACTACAAAAAGAAGTTCTCCATCAACCCAATACAAGCACAAACTAAAAGCATGCATATCAACGATAAAATAGTAGAAAGCGCAAAAATGCAATGTTAAAATTAAAATAGCAGGGAAAAAACTCACAAGTTTCAAGTGAAAACCAACCATTTTCAATCGACTCGGTAATTTTTAGTGGACCACGTAGGATGTATACAAGTACAATGACGAGAATGAACCAAAGAGCCCACAAATATGTCCAGGACCACGTCAGCCAACTTTTAACTCTACTCAAAACCATCTAAAATCTGACTGAGCGGTTGGACAACAGGTAGAAAGGTGTTGAAATCGCGCTTTACACTGTCAACAACAAAAACAATCGATTACAATTACGTTGCCCAGCACAGTTCCTGCAACAAACTTGCTGAATGAGGGCGATATCCAACGCGCTGTCTGTACTACACACTACACATATAGCTTTACGTTTGTTTGTGTAGGCGTAATTTCGAATGTTTACGTACCATTTCCATAACAACATTTTCGATCAATAGACATCTCTTTCATGAGATCCCATTTGTGACCTGTTCTGTTTTACCTGATCTTTTTTATTTTGTTTTTAGAGGTAGGTTGCTGGGTAATTATTCCTTGTAGGACTTCGGTGAATGCTGGTCTTGCACGGTGCACGATTATCTACACATTTGTCGTACTTGTCATGTTCCTTTTCCCACTTTTGTCATGTTCTTTCTCACACATTTGTCATGATCCTTTTCACTGCCAGTCCCTTTCCAGTGTTAGTAAGCGGCTAAGCTTCGTTCTCGGCATCGATCCAGGTCAGGCGCCCCGCGACCGCCCGCGTTAGTGATCCACAAACCGCATTATCGATTAGACTTGCATTACGAGTTGGATGGTTCGATGTGGACAGATATTGTTCAAGAAAAAACGTGTCAAATACGTGTCTCAACACATTTTTACCTGCCAAATACCTTCTTTACAGGTTATAACATGACGAAAAGCAGCAATTGACAAGTTGGTGTCATGAAAACATTAGTATCAAGTAAAAAATTGCGGCGTGACGCTTCATTTTCAAATTTAAGAGGCTGTCGTTAAGTGAGTCCCGGCAAGCGTGCGCTTGGTGGTCAGTCTATTGGTCCTTCTTTGGTCTGGGCACATTTTCGAACCCCGTAGAAGGCCAATTTTTTCACCCGGTCTAGTATCCCTACCACTATAGTCCGTTGTGACAATCATACTGGGTATAGTAACCAATTGGACGCCGGTAAAAGCGCTATGAGTTCCCATGACTCACCCTACTGGTAAGTAACCTTCAAATATTCGCAACGCCATCCCCGATTTCGTCACACATTGAATGGGACCGCGCAGTGACGATAATCAATACCTATGCAAGGCATTGGAAGTGTTTCCGCGAAAGTGCACCTTCGAGGTGGACGAGTTTGGTGTGGTGGACGAGCTTTCCGGACATCTGCTATGCTCTTCGGAAATGGCGCGGGTTTTTGCATCTGCACCGTCCTCATCCCACCGTGTTGCATTAGCATTTCCTTTACTCTGTTCAACGCTACTGCCATAGGGACGTAGTTGTGGTTGTACCAGTTTTCCCTTCGGTTGTTAAGTACTTTTGAAAGTTTTGAAACTTCAAGTTAGCAGGTCTTTCTAAAGAGAATTACAAATTCTTTCGAATGCTTTGTTGTTGGGGTTCGCGTATAATGGCTGTTTTCTGTTTTCAAACTACAATAAGTTTTTTTTTTGATTTTAAGGGCGGCTGAACTTAATTGCATACTTATGTTCTATTTACTTTGTACTGAATGAGATAATTTCCACGGTTTCGTGACGCTTTCTGACATTGGTGGTCGATTGGTAGACCTGTAGCTGAAGTTGATTACGATAGTGTAATGGCTCAACCATTTCTATCTTCGCTCTTTTTCGTGGATCTCTTCCTTTATGCTGTTTGGAATTGGGCTGTCAGTTAAATCAGTTTTTGTCCCATGAGGGTTTGGCCCCGACTCCGACTTAACCCCTAGTAGCAATTGACGTTCTTGGCATAGCGCCGAACTGTCAACTCCAATGTTGACTTACAGGTTCATTTGGGTGTGGCTATTGTCCTTTGCGTCATATGACCCATGTAGGGCTTTATGCCAAATGAACTATCATATCAGTGTCGCTTCTATCCGGAATGGAATTTATTTTAATAATTGCTATAACACAGCAACGTTTTCAAGTACCTGATATGTTCGCTTTGTTAGCCTTAAGTCATTACTAACTTGTAGTAAATGGTAACGGATGGAAAGACGGCAAAAAGACGCACTTCCCATTGTCTAACGCTCCAAGTGCCGTTTTGTTTCAGATGGCTTCTCATTTTTCTTGACAGCTTCTCTTTTTTATCTGAGCAAATAAGTAGAATCTTAGGTAATATTCTACTATTATACCCCCAGAACTATTCTACTGTTACAACTCCAAAAACTCAAAATTTCAATTTTCGATGAAACTTCGTCTATAGGGGTAATCCGATGTCCTGATAACGAATATGACCTTCATTTTTGGCGTTGGATCCAATTGGCGCCAGCGCCAAAAATGAATGTTCTATTCGGTATCAGTACCTCAAATAACCCCTAAACGGAAGTTTTCAGCAAATTTGGTGAAAACACCCTTGGCGCCAAATGGCGCCAGCGCCAAAAGTAAAGGTCATATTCGTTATCAGGGCATTGGATTACCTCTATAGGCGAAGCTTCATCGAGAATTAAAATTTTGAGTTTTTGGGGGTGTAATGGTAGAATAGTACCGATTCTTGTACATGGGCAGTCTTTTCGAAATCAATCCTAGAAAGATGTCCTATTCGCTTGAGCTGTACACTTACACCTGTTGGGTTGATCCATCTTATTTGAAGATGGACCCGTTCGAATTCGTAACTATGTTCTTGGCCAGGTGTATCAGATACCGTAACGGTAGCCAATAAAGACATTCTTATTGTCCGAGTGGAGCCTGCTATCTCGTCGGTAGTCAGAAAATTTTTTTAAAGATTTTATTAGAACCATTCATCGGTGCTTATTTTACAGTTGGGGATGCGACCAAACTAAGCACATTAAAAAATGCGAGTCTGTGTTTTTTGACAGGCACTTACTTTCATATCTGAATTTGGAAGTGTGGTAACGTAATATAATCGGTCATATTTGGATGATAAATAGGATTGGTTTTTGTCACGAGTCTCTAAAGGATCTTCTTTTTTTTAAAACTGTTCAGTGAACCTCTTCGAAGCTCAGCTAATCTGACGTTAAGCCGCTGCTCGTCAATACTTATGCTTTCCCTCTTGCCATGATCCTTCGTATCCTCGACGAGTAGCAGCTTGTTTGTCAGAACTTATATTTCTGCCTTTTTTCATTTTGTTGGGACTGTGTTGTTCAACCTTCATTACATGTGTAAGTCGTCCGGCCTACATTAGGTCTGCGTACACTCTTATTAATTCTCAGATGTGTGGCTCTCTTTGTAATAGTCAGTTTCAGAAATGGCTGGTATCGCTGCCGGGCGTTTGGCAGAGGAGAGGAAAGCATGGCGCAAGGATCATCCGTTCGGATTCATAGCTAAGCCAGTGAAAAACCCGGACGGAACTCTGAATTTGTTCAACTGGGAGTGTGCTATACCCGGCAAAAAAGACACTATTTGGGAAGGAGGATTGTACAAGGTATCTTTCCTATGATTTTGTCTTGTTATAGTTTTTCCATTTGTGGCTCAACACAGTGGTTGGTAATCAGTCAAGTTGATATTCTCGGGTAGCTCTGGCTTTTTTTATCGCAATTCGCATCCCGCCTGTGACGATTGTTTCGGTTTTTGTCGCAAAAGAGTAAACACAAATTTCGCAAAACCCTGGTTTACCAACAAAATTGAGAGGTAACCCCATTTAATACAATACGGATCTCAGCCTGACGCCTGGGGCCGTTATGGGATTATAAGAGCTGCCTTCTACGATCGACTTCCCTGTAAGAGAAAGGTTCCCATACTCCTTACCAATGACGAAAACAATTCTTTTTCGTCTTGATTGATTCTATTCAAATGCCAACCTTGGTAGTAGTGTGGTGTGTTCAGAATCTATTATTCTTTTTCTCGAATGGTTCTGATTTTTAGATTCGCATGTTGTTCAAAGACGATTTTCCTTCAACGCCTCCAAAATGCAAGTTCGAGCCCCCATTATTTCACCCGAATGTTTACCCTTCAGGTATAAGAATTTTTTTCTGTCCTACAATTACATCCTTCAGTATTTAATCACTACTGAAAGGAGCAAGTATTCAAAATATGTCACTGATGTTGTTTAGAGTGGATGTGAAATGTGAGATATTTCCATAAAAAGCAGAATCTGAGTTCACTATTTGGGAGATTACTTTTCACTTCAATTTTTTGGACTGACTGTAAGGGTTGAAAGGCGCAGTTCATCGCTCTTACTTCATAGGGCAACGTAATGCGTGCGATGTCGATTTCGAAAATCCTTCATGCTAGGAATGATATTAAAATGCTTCAAAACACATAAGTGAAAGAATGACAGTGCTATTCGGGTATAAGAACAAGTGGCTGTGTTGTGTTAAAATTTTACAATTTTTCTTTTAGATGGTTTGCTAGTCTGGCGTAACTTGAAGACAGCAGAGTTCCTCTCCGTTTCAGGCACGGTTTGTCTATCCCTTTTGGACGAAAACAAGGACTGGAAGCCGTCGATTACCATCAAACAGCTTCTTATTGGGATACAGGATCTCCTGAACAACCCGAACCCCGATGACCCTGCACAAGCGGAGGCTTATCAAATTTTCTGCCAAAACAGGTGCTGTTCTTTCTACATTGTACTGAAGAATATAAACTCAGAGCATGCCTAATTATATTTTTGAATAAACTTTTAGCAAATCTTGCCTTAATGTAGCAATCCTTTTTAGGGCAGAGTATGAGAAGCGTGTACGTCGGGAAGCAACTAAGTTTAACGCTGATGTTGTTCAAAAACAAATGCTGGGGTAGCCTTGATCTTCTGTGTTTATTTTTCCAATTCAATTTGTTTTCGCATAACCATTGATGTTTATAGTGATTGAAAACTGAATATATCATTAACGTCATCTCATTAAACCCATTGTCCCTGTGACTTTATGATTGATGAGTGTGACCTCTCCCTGTTTCATCGTGTTTCGCTTTGTGAGAAGTATTTTTTGGTGAACTCTTGTACTGAAATACATTCAAGCTTATTGTGTTTGTTTTGTGTTCCGAAAAGTAAATAAATGAATAAAGACTTGATTATAAAACCCCAATTCATGGCTTGAAACGTTCGCACATCGAGTAGGTATATCCTCAGGTATCGCTTTACCCAGTTTGTTCGCCGTTACTTAGAGGGAGGGGAAGTTCAAGATTTCATAAAGAATAAAGAAGCCAATAAATATCGTCGAAACAACGCAAGAGAGTTTATCGAAGTGTGAAAGTGGGTGGAAACGCTTCTTGAAGTCTACAGGACCTCCGAGCGGTTCTGTCAACGTGATAATAAGAGGTTGCCTTCAGACTTCGACGAATGGTGCACGCGAACTCGATGCAACGGAGGCGCTAGCCACCTGCTGCCAGCAATGGTACGCGATCCATCGGCGTCCAATGTTGTCAACACCTGTCTAGCGCCGCGTTGATAGCTGCTCACTTGCTCGCACGCAGGTAGAATCGCCGAAGTCTGAGAGCCGCCAGACGCGATGGATTATGTGGCGTGGTTTTAAACAAATGCAGGCTCAGCGAAAGCCTTTTTTACATTCATTTCGTTTTTTGAAGCACTAAACGGCAAAAAAGGGTACCTTATTCTGCTTGTCAGTGGCTCTTTCTTGGCTCTTTCTGATGGTTACTTGACAGATATTTTCCTAAATACTAGTCATACTGTTTAATTTTGCAGTTGCGTATGATGTCTTAAAGTTTTCATGTTTTACCGCTCAGTATTCGCACTATTTGTTTATTTATTTTCATACGTCTAAACGAAATGGAAACCCAAACATGGGCATAGTAAATTAATGAAAAGAAAGCCGGGTGGAACTGGAAAAAATTATCTTGAGGAAGTCTTATACTAGTAGGGATCCTACTTGACAATGAGATAAAGAGCAAGAAATGCAAATGCCTCAACCTCCAAGTTACGCATGGTGTCGTGTTTACGTACTCTGATTTTAAACTGGTTCCAATTCGAGATTCATTATGTTTCACAAAAACCTACCGTGAAAGGCATTTTCTGTTTCTTCCCTGCATAAGTCAGTTTTCAAGTAAAAGTCATACTAATCAATCATGAAGCTCAAATGTCGCACACTTATGGAGTGGTACGTGTACCTCTGACGTTTTTGAGTAATGTTTAGCGCGAAGTGACGAAAAGGACTTCTTTGCTGTACTGACAATGAAGTTGTAAATAAAATAATTTTACCATTGAAAATCTGGTTAGGTTCTCTCATAAATCCTAAATCCTCTCCCCTTCCCCTCGTTCATAATGTAAAAAATAATTCGCGGGAAATCAGTGGTACTCCTATCGTTCTAAGAGACCTCCTATTCTATCTCCATCCGAAATTGGTTTTTCAGTTTGCCTTGACCCATGAAGATGACTGTGGCATATAATCATCGCAGATCTGCACGTCGTGTTGAGGACGCAAAACGAAAAGCGAGGCCAGGTATTCATCACTTCATCACTATTTGGTAGGCAGTAAGACGTTTTGCTGTTGCAGAATTGAATCACTTTGGATGGGATACGCTCGGCCTTGCACAGAAATTTGTTCTACCTGATTTTCAAGACAATATATTGAGGTAGGTTACTCTCCTGACTCGAGCATATAACTACTTTCATTGGAACGTTCATTATTGACTTCTTTTTTGAAGAGTGGATGGTTCCAAGCTGTCTCTTAGCGAGTTCCGTGAAAAATATGAAACTCCTCGTATCCCCATCATTTTGACTGGTTTGACTGATAAATGGCAGGCACATGAAAAATGGACGGTTTCGGTAAGTTTTTTTTACTATTATATCGTTTTTCGATGTCTACTTTTGTTAGTATTTTTGCACTTCGGAGTTTTTCTTCTCGAAATGCATTCTGAGTGCCGTCTCAAAAAGTGATTGCTTTCAAGGAAGAGAAAAAGTCTCTATTAATTTTTCTCGGTAAACTTAGCACTTTTCTCCAACTCATACTTGATCAAGTGATTTACAATTTTTGCCAATTTCGATCCATTCGGTTTTGATCGGAGAATATAAAGCTACTGATGAATGAATGACTAGCCGCTCAATTTCAATGTTTTTTTTCGATACATTTAGAGTAGTTATAGGCAAGACTGTTTGTTTCTGCAGCTAGTTGCTCTTTTCCTTCATGAAGGTTTTATAAAAAAAAATAGAGCGTTCGTTACTTTTGAGTTGTCCCCTTCATGAAGGTAGCCCTTAAATTTGATCTTTTTTCTTATAGAGAATTGCTAGAAAATATCGTAACCAACGATTCAAGTGCGGAGAAGATGATGACGGCTACTCAGTGAAGCTCAAAATGAAATATTATGCAGATTATATGGTGCATAATGTGGACGACAGCCCATTGTACATATTCGATAGTGGATTCGGAGATGTTAGTGGTATTTATAAGTTTTTCTGTTGACTCTCTAAATGTTCCTGTTTCAGCGTCATAAAACAAAAAAGCTTCTAGATGATTTTGTCGTTCCTCATCTCTTCAGGGATGACCTATTTAGTTACGCCGACCACAAGAAACGGCCTCCTAATCGGTACATGACTTTTGTATTCACAATGGTTTTTCGTAATTATGCTCAGTTGTGTGTTTTGAGATGGTTTGTTATGGGCCCAGCTCGTTCCGGTACATCTATTCACATTGATCCGCTTGGTACTAGTGCCTGGAATTCCTTGATCAAGGGACACAAACGGTAACTTCGTATTTGAACATTGGTCTTGTACATCGGTACACTTTTCATAGTTTCCTTCTGCAGGTGGGTGCTAATAGCACCTGACACACCTCGAACGTTGGTTAAGCCGTACGAGTCGGAAAAAGGCAAGCATCCGGATGAGGCCATAACCTGGTTCTCGACGGTTTACAAACGTGTTCGTGCGTCAACATGGCCTAAAGAATATCCTGTAATTGAGGCACGCCAAGGTCCGGGCGACACGATGTTTGTCCCGTCGGGTGGGGATTGGTTTCTTTGTTATTTCTACAGAAAATGGGTTTTGTTGCGACGTAATGTTGTTTTCAGGTTGGTGGCATGTGGTAATAAACGAAGACAACACCATCGCAGTAACCCAAAATTACTGCTCCGTAGTCAACCTACCACAGGTCTGGCCAAGAACCGTGAAAGGCAGACCGAAACTTAGCAAGCACTGGTTCAAAAGGTATGAATCCTTCTCGTTTTTTGCTTCTCTGATGACTGCTATCTTTCCGGTTTACAGGCTCAATCAAGAACGTCCCGAGTTGATCCCCATAATGGAGCAGTCAATGCGTGGGCCACCTGTTAATGAATCAAGCAGCGATTCGTCATCCAGTAGTTCAAGCAGTGATGATGACACAAGTTCTGATGATAACACAACAACCACCGTTGATTGTTCGGAAAGACCGAGAAAAAGGTGAGTAGCTGGTGTGAGCTTCGACGAACTAGAAATTCTTGAACTTTTACATCATAATCTGAGTCATTACGTTCCATTGCAGCATTGTTGAATGATTCATATAACGCCCTTAAATCATGTCTGGCTAGTTACACTTTTTTAAAATCAGTTTCGAATTTGTTTTATATGAATCTGCGTTGAAAGGGAGACTTGCCATCATTTCACTCGCTAGATTTATTGTGTTCCAAGAAGTAGTCCTGCAGTATCTCTACGTGGGAAGATAATTGGAAAAGTAGAACCTTTAGATGTTTCTGGAAATTATCAATAATTATGATCTCTGTCGATCTCTCTTCTCCCAGAAGAGCAAGGCCTACGAAAGTCATAATTATGGCACGATGTGGCACGATTTCTGACCTTCAACATTTCGTATGTATTTTTAGGCGCTACAGTGAAGTAGTGGGTCATAAAGGTGAAGGAGACGCATGTGCGAGCAAAATGCGAAGCAGCCCAAGAAGACACTAAGGCAGGCAGACTTCATTTTGTTATTTGTTTTCTTTTGCATCTTTTGTCGTTTTACTGCTATTGTTTTGTTGTGAATCTGCGGGTATCTCTATTGTTTTTTGACATTTTTAACATCATGTTATGTTCGTTTTCGCTGCCCTATTGATGCTTACGTTTATATTTGCAATCTTGCATATTGCGCAGATTTTGTTATTTATCAAAAATAATCTCAAAGATGAGTAGGAAACTAGTTATGATGCTGGTAATATGTAGATTATCATTCCTTAGATTGGCCATTCCATATTAAATGAACCTTTCCATCATTCCGCTCAGGATAAGTAGTAGCGAGATCATCGTAGCTTCGCTTGAGAAGCGACTATCCCGTTAAAATCGCCCGCGAAGTTTTCAACTGTCATAGAACTCTTCAACTATCATAGAACTCTTGTTCAGCACAGTTCTCGAAACGGTCTCATACTTAGTAACTCAAACTCATACTGGGCTGCGTCAAGATCGCACCCATTTTGAGCTGCACACCTCATATTTGACTATGTGGTAACAGTAGATATAAGCATATCCGTGCTTTATATCGTTTTGTTCATATGGAAGTGGTTTGCCCGATTGCTGCCATGGCTTATAAAGGTGAGCACCTGGTCCTTTTCGCACCGAAAATTCTTAGGTGGCATACTTTTATGCTTTGTTTGAGCTTCTTTTGAATGTGATTCCTGGACTGGACAGCTGTGACAAAATGTAGCCTGGTGTGGGCTCCTCAGACAGAAAAGTCTCTATGGCAGCTCCAAACCAACCTGAATACCAAGTAATTATAATAGACTGAACTCATCGGGGCCCGGCCAGAAGCTGGAGCCCGCGTGAAATTTCTGAAAAGATCCAATGACTTAGGGGAATGAAAATCGAATTATCTTTCTCCTACATTAGGCAACTGGAAGCCTCTAAAATTCATAGGGATCTTGCGTTCTTTCATAGTCCAATAGTTTTTCAAACGGTAGTACGGTAGCTTTGACCCAATGTTTATTGTTATGCGAATGAAATCAAGGCCAAAAGTACGCATGAAGTCCAGATATGGAACAAAATGCTTGAACGCTATCCATGTAATTATCAGATAGCTGGCACGATAATCTACGAACTGTACTCCCTTTGGGAGTTAGGCGAGAGAGGAACATTCAAGAATCACAATTGGTAAAGGTGATGTATAAATGCTAAAAAACTGATTTGTTTCTCGTTTTCATTTGAGACAAATAGTGGCGTGAAGTGCGACAGGTTTGTGTTGTCCGATGTAGACATTTTCACCCACCAAACCATAGTACAGCCCAGATGCACAGAAGGAGTCCTGGAAAAGAAAGTAAAGGAAGCTGCAACAGTAACAAGGAAGGAAACTCGGACAGGTGGGAGGGCATAGAAAATGGGAATAGAAAAGACGAATAGGTCCGTACGATCTTAAAGGAAACGGACACAAGTGTGGTCTGCCTATGCTATGTGGCTCTATGTCGCTTTTCTATGCCCTGTTCGAGTTTATTTAGCTTCAGTATGACAGTGCATCAGGAGTCCCGAGCAGCATGCTGGGCGTTAAGGCAACTAGCTAAGAACCATTCTCACAACTCACATATCGGAAAAGCTTGTCCATCTTCTCGTTGTATAGAACACGATCTGCCCATGCTGGACACAGTGTGCGCATGAACTCTTCTTTACCGGTATGCTCGTTAATAGCGTAATGTCGAGATGGCTGAAATGAAGAGGGCTACGATAGAATGGCTCAAACCCAGCCTGAAGAACGAGGTCCACAGTACTACAGAGCTACAGGAAGGTTGATACTTTATAAGCTCGGAGAGGAAAAAATTCGTGAGAATAAGTCAGATGTTGAACTATTGGGAGAAATGAGAGCTATAGGTGATGGCAATCGTCCTGGGTATTTCTGATGGTGCGATTGTATCCCATCTGCGCTCTCACCACCATCCCCTACGTCCCACCTCCCCCTTCTTTGTCTACTTTACCGGGGCTCTCAAAGACCAAAGAAATGAAGTCCTCGAGATGGGTTAGTGATGAAAGCCCGTTCTAAGCAGTTCATACGTTGGAGGAGCCAAAGGAGCCGAATTTGGAGCCAAGGGAAAGGGAATAGGACAAGGGGTAGGACAGTATGGTATGATATTAGGTCGAACTCATCAACTGAGGCAGCGCTACACAAAACTGACCTGGAAGAAAACACTTTGTTCCTTCAATTGTCCCTTGAATGTGACTGGAGCCAATTCGCCATTGTATCTGAAAATTGTCGGAATAATATCATTTTCCAGAGGACAAATGTTGTGAGAGGATAGCCTCACTTTTTCACCATTTGACCTCTGCCAAGTCGGAAGAACCAGTCATGGATGGAATGGAGATCGAATCGTTGGCGCTCAACTGTGGTAACGTTCTAAAAACAAAGGAGATTCGAGTTCACCATTGACGCTCTCTGCACTAAAAGGATCCGGACAGGGTTCACTGGTGAATCGAGAAAGGGAAGAGATACAGGAAACATTGCCGGCACAGCGTGAGACCACAGAGCTGCATAATACTTTCCGAATCACCTCCCCAAAGAGAATAATAAGCACGCAGATGTCTGGCAAGTAAGGCTAGAGAATTGGGAAAAAAGGTGTAGATCTATCTTACTGGTGTACGCCATGCATCTGGTCTCACCTCACAATTTTAGGAGTCTCGTAATGCAGTTGTCTCATGGAAAAGCAGAAAGTCAGGTCGATTTTCTACACAGAGGTTTTCAACATATGTAAAAATACATCTAAAATTGACTAGCTCGGTAAATTAATGCAGGATTTGTTTTATGGCCTCATTGAAAGAAAAAGGGGCCTCGAGTCGTCCAGCTAGCCCTATGCAAGATTGACCATGAATGGGGTGAGAGTTGTTTTGAGTAAGATCTGGTTATTGTAAGTGTACAGTCCTAATGTGTTTTCTACTCGATGATTCGTTCCATTAGTTGCAAGTTTGTCCGAAACAAGCAAGAGATTGGGAGACTTCTCCCCTTCCTTTTCCCTCACTCCCTTACCCACAGCGGACGTCTTTCGCGATTGGATTGGCTTGGAATAAGTTGTCTCCTTGTTCACGAGCATTTCCATCGAATTTTGCAGAATACACAGAGTAGAGGCTCTCTTTCAATCAGCCAACCGGATCGACTGCACCGAACGTCTCTACGAGCCGGTCAATGCACAGCGGGGTGCACGCACGATCATGGGTCGTCTGACACGTCGGAGGAGTCTTTATTGAGCGGGTATTGCTTTTTAACTCGTAGAGTACCTTTCTTAACGAAGACCATCAGGGATGGCTTTTGCTTCCCTACTGGTCTGCCTTACTCATCCTACTGAAATCAACCGGAGAAATGATCTATTGGACGAAAGAAAATGTAGAGCTCACCCTGCCATGTCGGTCATATTGCTGAATTGCTTCGACCTTTCCTGAATTATCCTTTTTTGCTATAGTTTGTACCATTTGAGTTTTTGCAAGATACTGTAAGAGTTATTTCGATTAATGTGTACGTTTGTGAATGATGGCGCTATAGAAATCAGTGCAACCAAACCGTCAACAAGTCGGTCTCGTGAAGTTGAGCGTTGAACGCGCCACCAACAATTATCGCATCGTCACGTAAACCTTCGGCCTCCAGTCTGAAAAGTGATCCGACCAACTAAAATGTTCTTACTGCCTCTTCTGTAACGCTGATGAAAGTAGACCAATCATTGGATGAAAGAGTTTAGGGCATACTTTATGTTGCCCAGCCCATAACCTCTACTGTGACAGAGCCCTTTTTGCATTTACTTCGAGAAATGCTCCGAAACTGATTAAGGATATTCACCCTAGACCCTTCACCTCTACAGTTAGTAGTAAGTTTTGGCCTTCAGTAGAGTCCTGTGAGTCACTTACGATCTCAACCCACATTTTCACCGTCCTTTACCACCTCAGGAGGGGTTACTCGAAGCCGATGTTTTCTTGAATTTCGTCATAATTCGATCCCATTATGGTGCAAGTTTGAAAATGCTGGCATCCTATTCTCGTTGAAAAACTTTAACTGGTACCCTTGTTTATTACCCCACTTCAACCCTACTAATCAGGTGCAAAACACGGGATGGGCCTTAAACGTTAGTGATCCTCTCGGCAATTTGAAGCGAGTACAAGGTGCATGGCGCATTCAAGCCATCGGATGCGAGACGGCGTACCATTCAACATTTAGATGGTAGCCAGAGTTAGGTCAATGAATCTAGCTCGTAAACTTACTCTTTTAGCAACATTTCAATTTCTTCGTTACGTTTTCTTGCAGCTTTCGTAACCTGAACCTGTTCGACGATTTCATTCACGTCTTCAAACGGAACCGAATGCAGGTTGAGATTGACGAATGTCATCTGAAAAAGTTCACAATGTCAGTTTTTTGATCTTATGAATCACTAAGTCCACTTACTTCTTTTCCATGGATTCTGAATCGGGTCAAGAGAAATCCGGTCCTTTGTTGTGAAATGTCGCGTGTACCGTCTTCCCTCTGGCAAGAAACAAAATCATTCGTCATCAAGCGTTTATAGGGACAATGTTAATGAACGGTAAATAAAAAAGGACTTTTTTGTTCATTAAAATTAAAAGCTTATTCAACTAAATAATTAAAACCTTTAAACCGCTTTAGTATGGTAGCAAATCGACTTTACGAATAAACAAGGTGTTGTGAAAAAATCTGTCGTTCAAAATGGTTGTGTATCCAATATTCTCAGCTAATATAATGATTTATCACAAGTGGGGTCTACTATTCCACGAAACTATAATATCATTTAAGAAAGCTAAAAATTTCAGAAAATTTTCGGAAATCTCAAGAGGCTCTAAGCTATCCTCCGGCTAGCACGATTTTCGATCCTCACGAGATTCCCTTCGATTCTACAGTTTCCTTTATTTTCTCATTATGACTAGACTTCATCATATTTATTAGAACTGAATTATGTAAACTAGTTCTCTTTTTTAAAAGCCTTCCAGAGAACTTCTAAAGGAACGGTGGGACAAGGGAAGGCAGAAACACAACGTTCAAACATTTGAAATCATTCCTAAATGGAAAGAGGTGATGAACAACTTTAGCTTGTTGGGGCTGATTTTGCTTTTCGAGAAGAGATGTCTGAGTGGCACATATCTATCAAGAAAATCAAGAAAGTGCAGAAAGAACCGCTTCAGAATTGGAAGAAGGGTTAATTTTCTGAAAGCGAAACCTTCAAGGCCAAAACCCAGCGTTTGCATATTTTAAAGCTAAAATCGGAATTTAAAGATCTCACGTAAAACAGCCGACGAGATGTGACGGGTTGTTCTCCGAAGGTGTTTCTGATGAAACCGTCGGCCTCTGACCTCCCAACGACAGCATCATGTCCAGCTCGAATTTGTCGATAGCCGGTATTCAGAAATCTATCAAACTGTTGTACAGCTGAATGGTCACGGAACAAGTACAGATTTCCGAGACCCTGGAAGCGATATATTCTCATAGGATCTGCCGTAATTCTTTCGTTATCATCATATACCTACCGTAACAGTGGTATCGAAAAACGCTATCGATGAATCGAAATGTTTGTGAATCTCTGGAGTGTCGATAATCCTGAAATTATCTCCTTAGTGAAGTTTGACATGGCCTCGAAACAAGAATTCCTTGTAGGGCTCACCCGCC
The DNA here is from genome assembly GCA_000469685.2 of Haemonchus contortus. NCBI lineage: Eukaryota > Metazoa > Nematoda > Chromadorea > Rhabditida > Trichostrongylidae > Haemonchus > Haemonchus contortus. The sequence continues at coordinate 44,179,089 of LS997565.1, forward strand.
GAGAATCACTCGGGACATGTAGTCGGGGTCATCTGCTGAATGAAGTCCTTGCACATGAACAACGGCGAACTCGGGTTTTTGTTCAGCGATTTCTTTTGCCACCTCAGCTGACCACCTCCTTAGGTCATCATCCTGAAGAGGAGAAAAAGGAATAATTGTTTTCAAAATTTAAACAGTGAACATAAATCATTGACGTAGACAGCTCTGCAGGACAAGTGTGCAGTAATCGAACCCAAAATTGCATCTCAACTGAGTTGAATTAAATAAGTGATGAGTGATTAACTGTTGTCATTTAAGGTTACGCATAGATGATATTCGCACCGAAGTGCCACTGCCAACTCCGGTAGAAGTCGAATGCATGGCGCAGTCCGAGAAAAAATGCTGAAGAATTACTTTCAAATCATCTGTTAAACAGTTCGGTTGCTCGGTTGCAAATCGATCGTAGACTTGGTTTTTGGGGCTTTCTGAGTTCCTAGGGCAGCGTGGGAAGGGAAATGGAGATATCCTCCGAATATGAGCAGCAAACAGGACCCTTGTTTAGGTCCATAGCCTTTCATATGACCTACGATTTCACTTGAGAGAGTAGATAGTGATAAAAGATATTCGTCTGTAGTTTAAGATATGGAGATAAGCCATGCACTTCGTTTCCATTCAAGATTTTTGGTATGACTTCAAGATCCAGCGTGCGCCCAAATCGTGGTCACCCTTGACCCTTTGAATTTCTACAATCGACGGATTCTTCAATACCATCATCTAAGGATCCTTCGTGTGGTACTAAGGGCCTTTTTCCCTTGAGCCTTTGATTCTCTTTCTTCGACCTCCTTTATTGCGCCAATCTTTGAGACCAATTTTCTTGAAAACGGCTATTATGTCGTCATAAATCTTGCTGGGCATCATTCCTGATCTGGCTGCCTTCGTTTCGTTTTGTGAACGCTTTAATACCACCTCTAGACCGATTGTCGCTATTTTTTCGAAGAATGACAAGTGAAGCATTCCCACCGGGACGAGATGAATCAGCATTAACAATGCCGAGTGGAGGGGCATGCTTGCTTTGAGAGGCTCATTCACTGAAAGAATTTCAGCGATTTCTGTTTTTATTAACTAGAGACTCATCGAAATAAGTCTCTGGCATATGAACAACTTTTCAATACAAGAACTTTTTGGAAACTTTTTAGAGAGCACTTTTCGTGAAGGAACTAGCCGAGGACCCAACAGCCCTTCGATCTTAACGGGGCACTCAGGCAAAAGGATTAAGGTAGGTATGTTTGGTGCCGGTCGGTACTTCGAAATAGCGCCCCACACTGAACTTTTTCATAGAAGCACCCAAGTTTTTGTGTGGCCTTTCCAGTAAATTATCAAAATCGAGGCTGTCGCAACTGATTCCTTTGATACTTACTCCTAGAATGATACTCATCGGAGGGAGGTGAAAGGATGAAGGACACGTTCTACAGGGGTGGGACTTGATCCAATCAGTTGTTAGTGGCAAGTTGGTGCCTCTTGTCGGTAGATTACTCAATTTTATTCTAATTACTTATGAGAAGCGATTCTCAAAAGCATATTAGTCAGTTCCATTCGTCTGGGGAAAGAAATGAGCAGAGACCAGGTCTGGCGGTCGTTATGACCCTGTCAATACTTCTTTCGCATTCAAAATCGATTTATTTATTGCATTCCCATAGCCATCAAGGAAGAAAGGAGCCATTCGGTTGCTAAGCACGTTCTTCGCTCCTACAAGACCAGGTAGGATCACGTGGCACTTTCATATCACGTGCACAACTCTGAGTTCTACAAGTCAAGTAATACGATCGGCTCTGGATTGGGTGGTAAAATATTCTGCACAGTACTCTCTTTTATCTACCCCCAGCACTCAGACGTAGACGTCTGTGAATTGTTTGTTTAGTTTGCTAAGCTAACAAACTGTAAGAGATGCAAGGAACTAACTCTAGTTTCACTCGTGATTTATCCTTACCCTATTCAAAAAGGAAAGAGGGCGACAATCCTCCTATGTGGGCGCTTTTCTTACAAGCACCATTACGGCATAGAAAATAGCCTAAGTAAACTCAGAATCCTTTTTCCTGAGGCGAACTCAACCTTGAGTTCTTCCAGAAAAACATAGCTTGCAGAACTGAAGAGTTGGTTTGTTTACAGATGAAAGTACGGAAAAGTTGGATGTGTTTACAAAAAAAGTTGGAAAATAAATACAATAAAGCCATTTTTGATGGTATGACTGGTTGGTGTTAACGATCGTAAAATCTCCATAACGATCCGATTCGATAAAAAAACAGTTTCAGAAATAGGTACAGTATTACCTTCTTTCCTATACACGAGGCGTCACCAGTAATGAAGACCTGCTTGATGTAATCGAGCATCAGAAAAGGTCCTGAAACGAACTCGACCGTATGATATGAGCACATAATTGGGCGAGTTAACGACACGTGGACATATCAAAACTCATTGCAACAGGATATTTTAGGAATTGTCAGCAATCTAATTGGGATGCGCCATGCTTTCGGCTTGTTTGAGTATCGTTCAGAGGAATGGTAATGCTATGGATATGTTCGCTTAATTAGGGAAATGGTCAAAAACCATTCAGGATATGAAAATTGCAGGTAGTGGCCTCTATCTCTGCACCCGTTGTGTCCGATTATAAATCAGTGGACTCACAGAAATCGCATTTGTAGCCATCACGGTTTATCCGTGGAAGTCTAGTTCTGGTTTATATTGATCGAATGACTAGGATGGGTGCGAACTGGTCATGCTCAATGCACAATAACAATAAATTATATAAAATGTCTATCATGCAGATTGGAGTCTACAGTAAGAACCAAAAACAACGATTCAGAGATCAATCGTATAGACGTTTGGTTCTTAAGCTCCATCAAGTCTGAAAGTCAGTCGAAGGATTTTAGTTTTGGTTGGAGCCTAAAAACCAAACCCCTAGACGATCGCAAAGCCAAAACAGGAACAGTCGAAATTTCTCAACTTTTGAGAGACTACTGTTAGGCCGATTAGGCATCGCCCTGGGATAGCACACTGACGTGACATCGGGCTCGACTAGGTTGAGGCCGTTCATCGCTGAGGCCAAACTCTTCGAAGAAAGAGCTCTGCCTCCACGTTCTGATGCCGGGTTGGAGCCCTTTGAGTGTTATCCTCGGGAGCGTTCTCAATGGGATCGATTGAGCTGGTACTTTGATATGATGCCCAAGGAATTAGTCCTACATGGAACACCAGGCTGGCTACTAATGGATGATAGGTCACTGAGAATAAATCTTTCAAAAAAAGTGGTTCCACTGTCGCAGTACAGAAAGACCATACACCGCCAACTAGCTGCAAGGGCTGACTTACATAGCTCTCACTATATGGATTCATAATGGGTGACAAGAAGGTTAGTGTCTGGCAACGTTGAAGAGTTATTAACAAAACTCGGCCTCGGACGGGACTCGAACTCATACTTGTGCTAGCCGGGAACCGCGCTCTTATGTTTTTAGTGTCTGATTCTGTGTCAGATCTTATGTCATGGAATAAATACAAAGGGAAACGGAGGGAAGTTCGCGTAGGAGTTTCACCCACATGAAGCTTGGTGTCTGCACCGAAATACTTCCAAACCAAAACCCTTCTCTCCACACATCGTCCCCTCCCACCTCACTCTTTCAAGAGGCTGAATCTAGCCCATTCCTCTTGCTATATTTCTCAATCTCTAACTCATCACGTTAAGGGATGCTACCTCGAAACGGCCCTGGTCTCGAAGCTGACTCCAGTCAAGAATAGTTTACTTCCTACCATGAGCTACAGATTGAATCCACGCTGGTAAAATTTCTACGGAGGAAAGGTTACGATTGATCAAGCTCTATGCGGTGTAAATGAGTTCAATGGACATGATCGAAAGCGCCACAGAACTTTTCGGACTGCTGAATATTTACTCTAAGAGGACAGGTCTCATTTTTGCTTTGGACATTACTAAGCCCATAAATATTAACGATATATGCAAAACACACCAAGGCCAACGAACTTGGGCTTTTTCTGGTAAAAATGCAATTTCCAATGACGCGTGTAGGCCATTTTATTTACTCACATGAGGTCCGAGAATGAGCATGTCTTCATTTAGTAGCCAACCTTGACACGGAAGACTCGAGGAAAAGTTCTCTTGATGTTTGCTCCAGTGGCCGTCAGATAAGGCTCAAAACATGAAAAGGGGTTGAACGAAGTTCTCTGGACAAATGTAGTGCTCATTTGCAGTTGAGGACATCCGATACATCTACTGATTGGATTATTTTAGACCAGAAAAGGAGAAAGGTGTGGTTTGGGCAAAAGGTTTGGGTAGGAAACTTCTAGATGGCCCACCACATGCAACGTTTATTTGGAACAGGATAGTCCTCTCAAGAATACCTTCTCAAGAAGGCTGAGAGGTTCCATTGATTGGCGTCAGTCAGCACTATTTAGTTCTTCACTTAACCTTACTGATAACGTAATGACCGATTAAAGCTTACGTGGACCTGAACAGAATATCTAGGTGTCTAATCAATCTCCAAAAGAACCTCAAAAGTTCTTCCAATGCCGCATGAACGTTTGCTGGTTTTGGGGACGATTCATGGACTCGCCAAAGAAACTAAGACTAAGATCCGATTTAAAAGAGAGGAAAGTGGAAAAGAACAACAACATTCATGAATGGATGGTTAAACGTCGTCGTCGGGAAACGTTGAGGTGCCCGCAGTGGGCCGGGAGAACCGGTTCTGTATGGGCCACCATGAAAAAAAGCAGAGTTGACAGATAAAATAGCATCAGATGTATCACGTCGAAATGGGGTGTTGCTCAGTTTTGAGCGCGATTGTGGATAAATGTCCGCCGATTGCGTATAGGGGAACGTAGGAGGAGATTGGGGTTGACGGGTCATGACTGCTGCAAAATACTCATCAGTCAACCAACGAACGCGGTTAATGTGTAGACCACACCCATGTCGAGTGGGATGACTAAGCGGCATCAGCGGCCGGGGCAACCTTTCGCACTATTGTGGCAACACGATTATTTCTTTGATTTCAGCGGAAGACGATTAATCGATTCGATGAGGAGAGAGCTACGTGCCCGGTTTACAGTTGAATGCTCATAGACGATCGAAATCGTATTTGCAGAAACAGAATTCCAGAGCTGTATGGTGTAGGCAGTGACTCATTCAACGTTTACCTACTGAACCAGAACCTCCTCCGAAAAAAGTGATATTGTTCTTACCAGTGAAAAAACGCTCCTCAGACTCCTCTCTTCGGGAAATCCATTCTTCCTTACCTATATATCTATCATTTCACGGCTAGCTGTGTAGACAGAAGTGGAGGATCACCTTGGAGGACTTGTGCAAGTTTCGTGCATACCTCACTACTCCATGGTATAGCACGGTGTTGTGTTGTCTTACCTTGGGAATGGGAATGTCCCAAAAGGAACCCTCTACTCTGGATGGTCACGTCTTCGATGGAATTTCAGAGAACTGTAGCACCAGTGCTCCTTGCCGTCCCAGAGAAGAAAGTTCTTCAGGATGACGACTCCATGTGAATATGTTCTGAACCCAACGACACCCAATACCAAGCTGTACGCTCTATCGACCCTATAGGACAAGAAGCTCTACCTCTCTAGCGGAGAGTCTCAGAGTCTGCCCCTCGATCTTTTTCGCTTGGGTAGAAACCTAGGCTTGCGCTAAAGGGTTGGAAATGATCTCTTAACAAGTTGCGGTTCCACTATGGCAAAATTGCCTGCTAATAGATTTTGCGCTCGCTAGAAGGTGATACAATCTAAATTTTTTTTGCCGTACAGTAAGGGAGCTTCCCCATCTTGATACCAACTTGTGGAGAGTCTCGTCTCGTTCGACTTATTTCAGCCTGGTGCAAATACTTCAGGAGACAAAAACCTCTTACTTCTCTCAGATGTTGCATGGCTGGTAAAAAACTGTTTGCACGAATTTGAACCCCAAGTATAATAAAGAATAAGTTGAAAAACGCGACAATTTTTTCGCAGTGTCCCAATCTCTTTTTCCTACCATAGGCTTCTGTTTGTTCTTGTACCGCTATCGATGTACCGTTGAAGAAGCGCTACTTTCTCCAAATCCTCCTACTACTTGAAAAAAATGAAATCGTGCCACAACAAAAGAAGATTGGAAAGCGATATACTCAAAATATCAAAACTGAGAAGACTGAGACACTTTAGGAGGGCACCAGGTATAAGCACCTCAGGTATAGGCACCTTAGGTAAAACTCAGGTAAAACATCACCATGTACTTTCGAATCCCTAGGCTAGTTGATCAATTCATAACAATTACGAGTGTACAGAGCCCTAGTTAGTATCTCTATCTCTTTCGAAACTGAACGTTCAACACGCGACGCGCTCTAGAGTAGCCTGGACCCGAAAATTGTACCTTTTTTACTATTGCTATACCTTGAAGGCATCATCTCGACCGCTAACGGAGAACGATTTCGAGAAGTTAATAGTGGTAGCCACACTAGAATTGAGGTTTTAAAGAGCCCCAACTCCTTACTGGGTACGCCCTTTGCCTTTTCAATTTTACTTTCCTAACCGTATTTATTGCGATATGGCTCCCCATTAGTCAGCCTACCACCGTGGGCCCAACTCAGGTACCACCACAGTTTTCGCAGTTTCTGCACAGCATGGAAGTACAGATGTAAGCACAGAAGCTAGGATGGGACCGAACTTGTTGTTTCATGAGAGCAGGCATAATCCTCTCCCAGTTTCTTCACTTCCACCATCTTTCACAAATGACGATAGGAAATCATTGGCACTGTAGTCAACCACTGAGTACTCCTCGAACTACACGTGGGTGAGGATCAATAACTACCGCACAGGAATGAAAGTACAGATAATCTGTAAGCATTGGAAACGATGATGAGCACGAATGAGACAGTTATACGAACTCCGACCGGTTGCAATGAGGCAGCAGGTAAGGTGTTTGCTAATGTCTAAGCACATACAAATTGCCGAAGTGGTGCGGGCGTTGAGCAAGCAATGCCAAATCGCGCACGAACAGCTTAAAATAGACGCCAAATGTGCGTGCTTTCTGGTCGGTTATTATGCACCATTTATTCGCGAAATAAAAACTAGAAATCTAAACAAATTCAAGCAAAAATTTTAACAGTCAACAACTTCGATAAGAAGGTAAATAAAAACAACAAAAATGCAGAAACAACTAACGGGGCAACAAGTAGGCTGTTATTGTACAGATACGGAAGTAATCCTTGCGATGACGGGTTCAAGGGCGTTCACCCATCCTATGTCTTTTCGTAAAGAACGAGCAATTTGAACAGCGTCGAAGTTTTTATCATGGGCTGTACACGCCAGAAGTACCTGAAATGATTCGATTTGAAACTAGCAATTTATAATTTAATTTTACACCAAACGCGATACCATCGGAAAAATTCAAGATGCTCGATTTCTAATTGGTAATTCCACAGAGTGCAGCCAAAGTAATCAAATTTGCGAAGTACCAGGAGAAAAAGCCCGACGTATCTTCATAGCAACCGGGAATATTACCCATCCACCTTGACATTCATGTCCAATCAACATCATATCTTCAATTCTTTCACATTTTTTCTTCCATTAAACTTTTTCCACATAACATCGATCAGAACCACAGCTGTCTGCAAACACAACTCACACCATTCACACAACTATTATACTATACACCTTATCAGTACAGCGGCGGTGTAGTGGTTAATGGCGCACTACCACACACGCAAGGTCACGGGTTTGAATCCCGGCTCGATATCTGTCCAGGTCAACCAAGCCATCCATCCCTCCCTAGTCGGTCAGTTGGTACCAGACTGTTTCAGTGGTTGAAAGCTCTGATTTCTGCACCGGCACGTTATTGTATAAGCCACGTAGGCACCCAAACACCACCGCGTTTTCCATTAGGAATCGAATGCTGGCCACATCCCACTAACGGGAATCAATAACGCAAAAAACTTCATTTTCTATTGATTTAGAGGGGAAGAACTGATATCAATTTAAGAGTATGACCAGAACTAATGGCTTACTCTGCAGCATAGATCTATGAAAAGTTTATCGCGCTCCTTTCTAGTCGGTCACAGATAATCATTTTGATTGGCGTATCGAAAGTAACTTTTTGAGGGGCTCAAAGAACATGATGTCGCGATGAGTAATCAGTATTGAGTTTGATGGATGTTGCAATTGATTGCGAGAAAACCCATCTTCTTTTAGAAATATGCGATTTCAATTACCTGCAACACGCCCTTTGCGAAACAGTGAGACCATGCCACTTAAAATAATCACAGTAACACATTGACCATTAGATAATTGAGACATAAGCGTTTCGAGCACTCATGAGCCTTTGGGGACGCGCCATGGAGTCGGCTACTGTTTAGAAGTGAGGAGCATATAATGCATCTTAGACTCACATAGAGACTCGTAAGACTACACAGGGATACGCTTGCTTTTTTTTATCCTCTCAAAAGAGTTTATCAGCTAAAAGTGTCCGCCTAAGTCATGAAAGAACCAGGTGATTTTGGCAATATTAAATGATACGGACCTTGATATGAGATTACTACTCCTATCCTTTCACATCTTCGATACCCTCTTGAGTTTGTACGTTCCCCGCGTTACACTAGCTCCTACATAACAAAGAACATCAAAATTTGTCTCTTGAACGCCGAAAAGCGACAGATCGCCATCGTCTTACGGCCATAAGGTGCGTACCCACTACAAGAATCTGTTTCTCGGGTAGAAGCCACTGCATCCTCTTATTTTAGGTTGTTCCATGACTTCAATATCTTTCCATACGTTCCCTTCAAAATGAATTCCGAATTCTATGCCTCTCTACACGAATCATAAACTATAAGCAGCCATTTCTATGAGTAATACCATCGAATATATTTTGGGTGAACGTTGATTACCTCATTAACATCTTCTTCGGAACGAATGCTATACAAAGTCGGGAAATGGGCAGCCATAGAACGTTTAGCATTGAGTGCGACTTCTTCATCTCTCGTAACCAGATTCATAGCGATGACACCTAAAGAAGAACTAGGCGTTAATTTACCAATTACTAACCTATAATGACAGCTCTCTCCATGTATCTACCATCAATCATCTAAACCGCTGAAAGGAAAACCAACCATTTGAATTTAGTGAATTCTTCATATTACAAAGGACGGGGTCGGTAAGGAAAATGGCCGGTGGACAACTAAGTCCCGACTCGTGTACGGGACCGGCCAAATCCACAAACATCATATCCAGCTTCTCCTTTTCATCTGAAAAAAACCTTTCAACACTCCTTGACCACTTCATTTTCTGAAAACCCCACCAAAAATAGGAGAAAAACCATTCCAATATCTGAAAAAGAATAACCCCTGTGTTCTCTAGCAATAGATCCCCAAACTTGTATGAAAATGCATTCGACATTGACGTGAGTGACATAAAACGTCAAAGGAATCGATAAGGGATGATAAGGAGCCAGAGCGCCCGAATGCGCTTCACCATTCGAAGCTAAAAAGCCCTCAAGGACAAGCAACCTAGCAGGTCAGTGTTGATAGACTCTGCTAGAAAATGCCGGTCATTCCTCCATTCAATGTCCGCTTCGGAAGACCCACTGAATGATCACAACACTGACACCAGAATGATAGATTCCCTTTCAGTGCTACAACATTCTAACGCTGAACCACGAGGTAGGGTTTCCACATTGAGCCCATCGAAAAGCCAGATAAGTCATGAAATGAGACCCAGGTTTTGGGTGAGCCGCTGAGAGGAAATAGCAAAAAGCCAATATGTATCTGGCCTGTTACGCATATAACCTGACAGCTCAGACTGCATACTCTTATTGTTAGCTATAGACCTTGATTGTTGAAGTATTACTACCGAACCCTTAAAAAAATCGAGCAATATGACCACCACAACTACGCTAGTTTAGATGAGCTCATACTTTGAACATAAAAAAGAGCATGCTAACCTCGTGCTGAGATTTGCTCCAAATAGACAACAGCGTCCATGACTTTCACGCTCAATCGAGTATCATGACTGGGCAACGCAAACCACTGGGCCGCTACATTTACGAGATCACCATCAAGTTCGACTCCTTCTACCGCTGCCTCAAAAAGGTCGGCAATTTGAAGCGGGGTAGACTCAGAACCAGTAGCACATCTCAAACCTTGTTCAAATTACGAAGAAGAAACGAGGCCAGAAGACCGCCTCCAAGGCCCAGAACAGCCATCTATAAAAAATGGCTGTTGTATTTGCCAAGCGCAAAGAATGATGATGAAAATTCTGACCTTGAGTTGTGCAGTGGTCGGGTCATGGAGGGGATTCGAGGGTAATAAAGCAAGTCCAGACAGCATGAGAATATGATGATCACAACTCAAATTTTCGAGATCAACCGCTTTCTTCCCGCCTTTTTTACCTGAAAAAAAGATTGAAAACTGAAAAAAAGTGAAACAAGGAGCTTGAAATTCTCTTCATTCGAGTACCTTAGAGAATCAGATGAAATAGTAAGGATCGGAAACAGGCACTTACTTTTCAAAAGAGCTTCAGATTGAACAATATTACTGCTAGATAGGAAAACTAATCGCCTATACTCCTGACCATCGACAACAACATCCTCGACGGTCCACTTGCCATTCATGACCGATTCTCCGGATGCCCTGGTCACCCGTACATCGACACTGCCGGTAGAGAGAAAATCAATCTAAAAAAGATCTTCATAGTGACAATAAGCCATAAACCTTTTATCAGAACTCGAGAGTTGGGGTTGTTATTCCAGCTTCAGGAACAAGCTGGGGCTGGAACAACAAGCTTACTTTACCCGGTTCATACTATGTTCCCCCTTGAGACGATGCTAATGGTCGCAGTCGGACTGATGCCATTTTTATCCGCAAACATGACTCCTTCCGCCCTCCCCCACCTCCTCTAGAGAATGGTCCAGACCTCAGAGCCCTCATTTGCTGGACAATAGAAATCAAATTCCTTCACCAATACAGCGATGTGACGCAATTAGAAACCAACCAGGCCTCCGTTTTCACGTGGATCGAATCGAGTAGCGAAGGGGCCCAACTCATCCTGTACTTGCTGTAATGATGTGTACGTCTGAGATCGCGACAACGTGACAACTGCTAGGCGGTCCTTAACAAATGAGTAAGTATCACGGCTCACCGATGATTCACAGGACCAACACCCCTTTTCACAAATCTGACCTTTTCAGCTTGCTGACGCAAGGTCATGCGGCCTTTCTCAGTCGAGAATATCCACTCACCTTCTCTAAAATTAGTACTGTAGTCCAAAAAGTGCAAGACTTCAGTTGTTATCAGCTCAATCACTTTAAACCATCTTAATACCCTCGTAGCTATCTAACGCACAATATGCAGAGAGAAACAAAAGGTCATAGAGATTGTATTCAGCTCTTACAAGCCTGAAAATTGAACCTATACCATTCGTGACTTACCGTCCCAGAGGGACAACAAAAACAGCGTAGCTGCGGAAAATTTTGACATTTATGTCGTCAACAATGTAAATGCGATATCGAGGCCCACTTTCAAACTGACTTTCAATGCTTATCGAAGCTTCGTGGTCCAGTTTTCTGAAAGAGCGTGATAGAGAAGCACAATTGCAGGATTTATGATCGTGAACCGAAAACTAGAGAATTTGAAGGAAAGGACCTTGAGCACATATGGACGAATTGGCTCAGTTCTTGCTCGGAAGCTATTACTGAAAGCACATCATGCAAGTGAGCAAATTTCTCGAAACGATCGCTTCCAGCACGGCACAATTCGATTGGCTGAAGACGATATTCATAGCCGACAAAATGTCAGAGAGTCCAAAAAAGATGAAAATACAGAAGATTCCGTCACGTCCTTCAGGTTTATACTAATGGTAAGATTTTGTCAACCAGCTCATCGCTACTGCTACGTTTGAAAAGGGTGCATAGAAGAGGAGTATTTCAAAGCAGCACACGAAGGGCTGAGCTCATGAGAGGACGTAACAATAAACAATGGATCTCGAATTTGATGTTGTCAACCGGATAAAATGTAGGGTGGTTGATATGGGAGAGTTCTCTCACAGGAGATGGGATTGAGACCTGAGATATTTAGAGAAGTACATATCTCAGACGGTACGGTCACGAACTAGCAAAAGTATCAGTTCGGAATCTCAGGGAAACTTAAAGATAATAGTGAATTGTCAACAACAACAAAGCCTACCATAGACATTAGCATCACATTTCGAAGCTTAGTTGCTACAAGTATAAAAATTGGCATTGGAAAACCCGAAGCGCTATTCTCTAACTCATGTACTCGCAGAAGAAACTGATGCCTAAAAATCATCGAATTCTGCTCAAATTTGACCGTGCCTTCAATCATATCACAGAATACTGCATGGTAAACTTTGAAGAACTGACTTGCTTAAAAAGTGCTCCATGAAGTGTTTGACGATATGATGTTGGGCAAGCGTAACAATCAAACAGCGGCCAGCTATAATAGCGAATACTTAATCGCCTATTCTGTGTGCAAATGAGGCTGCTTCAAGCCTTCTACGAGCAAAACAAACAATCTGGTGAGAAACCTAATGAACTATTAAATTGTAGAGAGTGAACATAAGAGATCAGCAGGTTGTAGCCACCAATATCCCTGAACTGCTGAACAAGGAATGAGTTCTTTTTCACTTAAAGCTACTACTGCTCATTAAAAATTTTCGATAGAACTAGCAAAATGAGAACTCCTACTGATAACATAACTCACCTACTTTGAGCACTCGCTGAACTTCGCAAAACATCTTATTCACACAATCTAGCTGTTGTTCAGAAGCCTCTGGAGGGAGTAAAGCGTCTAACGTTCCCTTGTCGACCACTACAGAAAAATCTTCATCAGCAAACGACATCTGAACAAGTAGAATAGAACAGGAAGAATAGAAACGGAGTAGAATAACGCAGGGGAGCGAAATACCAACCGAAGTTGCGTCTTCCTTCGAAAAACATAGTTCTGAACGTTCACGATTTCTTAATCGTTGTTCCTCTATCACAGAAGAATCAGTATCTATACTATGAACATTGCGAAAGCCGTTGTCATACATCTAAATGAGAAACGCCGGCGATACATTCGAATCTTCGAGGAAGCAAGATTCACAAGAGCAGACGCGCGCGGTCGCGCGGCGTTTAGAAAAAGCTCCCCACGACCAAAAAGATCAAAAACTACTAACGTCTAATGGTTATTTTCAAAAGCCAAAACTAAAGAAAGTCGGCAAGAGTACCCAGGTGCTCGCACGAGCGCCCATAATAAAGTAACCAATCGCGATGCTCTTAGTTAAATTCAAGTTGAAATCAAGAGCAGAACTGAGCTCGCTGAAGAGAGGGATTGCAACCAACAAGAAAATGATACCTGTGCGGCCAGTTGTGAATTACCACAACCAATTTGAAGAATCTTGTCAGTTGTTTTAAGATATTTTTCCAAAACGGAACCTAATACACCATAATCACCGTACCTAAAACTTTCCATGAAAATAACGACTAGTTAACAAAAATAATTCAAAAGACTACCATTCAAAAGGCGCTTTGCGCGTTGCGAAGAAATTCTTCCAATATTTTGGATCAGTAAATTCAGTCGTTGATTTCGGTAACAACGACATCGGAAATGATTTCGTCAATTAACTTAACAACATAGCCAGTCATTTTATCAGTCAAAAATAATTAGCTTAGAAAAGCCATCGAATTAAATCCAAATCACTCGCATACAAAGGGAAATGTTTATTAAATATACGCCTAAGTGGGCATACAATACCTGCCTTATCAATTTGCACATCACCGTTGCAGGAATAGATTCATAATGCGATACGAGTACCTATACAAAGGCTGAATAGCGATGATGATCAGTATCTAATAGCTGGTGTGATTGATATTGTTCCAGAATCACTATGAGTTAGATCACAGAAACTGACGAACACATAAACGTGCTATCAAAACTCTCCGTAAGTTATTTAGTAGACCAAAAAGTCTAAATTGCACCAACAATTACACATATTACACATAATATACAAGGTGCAGGTCAGAATCGGTAATGCGAATAGCTGTTCGATATAATAAAGTGCCCGATATATAAACCCATATTATGGAGGATGAAGCTTCAAAACTCATCCTCACTGGACTCGTCCCTAGTTAGTGCTTTTTTGTCTAGATCGGAGCGATCGGAGCGGAGAGTAGGCCGTCCCTGAAGTACAGAATTTTACGACAAATATCAAGCCGCAAAAAGAAATCATTGTGTATCCTATGGCACATCACTCGCACAATCCTCAGAGTCGAATCTTCCCCATCGAGCTTACATGAAAAAGTGGTGGACCTTATTTAGCATGCCTGACTTTGTCAGAGCTATCGAGGGGTAGGAAAAAGTAACGCCACTATCACGGAGTGCCCAACAGCAGTTCCGGCCTAGTTTTGATCACCTAAGAACTCAGTCCTTATGAGGCTGACTAAATGCCACTATATTCCGGAATCCACCACATGCCTAGCTAAAAGTGGATCACTCACGGGATTGATTACTCGTATGTTTCGCTTGCCGCTCGCAGTCATCTTAACAATGCATCCTCCCAGGAACTTACGAATAATTCAATCGAACGCACAATTTATCAAACACATATTCTAATGCTGTCACAAATTTGGTTTGAAGTCGTATGCTAATGCATGTCAAGAACACATAACTGAAGATATTTTGCCTCGGCCATCACAAAGAAATGTACGCAAGACAAGGCAAGTAGATAGACAAAGGAACCCATCGATATTCCCCCTTGCACACCAAACCATATTTACAACTGAATTCAACGAAACGATTGAACTGATCACCATCCTTTGATTTGATTTTTCAATTGAAGAAAGAATAGGTCAAATCTCACCCGTTCCGCATCGAAAATATCCATATGCAGTGTACGGTACTCCCCTTGTCGCCACATCCAATTTGGATTCTCGTTCAAAACGGTATGTTTACAGACGTAAATCATGAACAGCACCACAATACACGCCGAGGGGATAATTAGGAAAGTGAAGGCAAGTGACTCCTCAAATAAGAGCTACTTGTTTTTCACGAACTAATTGGGGGAAATCAATATAGACATACCGAAAAAGAAGAGTTGAGTGAGGGAATATCGGTGGCTTTGACTAGAAGTGCTTGAGAAACCACAGACATTGTCGAGTCACTAGGAGATGCTTCAATGGCCAACAAGTAACACATTAATGAATAAAGATCGATATTATTAGGGATATCTGTGATCTAAAAACGTGTGGAGATCTAACGAGATTGAAAACATTCAAGCAAATGCTCCGACCTTTTTCCCTGGTATCAACGATGGTCCACCCATCACCAACAGTGCACGCATCTCCCATCGATCGGGATCCATGCCATGGGATGATGAGTTGAACTTCACGTTTCCCGGCGCATATGTCCTAAGGCGCACAAATCGTTTATTCAGGAATCCTTGTCAGACGCAGAAAAGAAATAACTAACTTCAACAATCTTTGTCGCGTGCACGATTTAGAAAAAGATGCTGCCCATCCAACCTCCGGCTCAATTACAATACGACCAATCCTTGTCGAATTTTGGTAGAAGAATTTTGCAGGGACATCCTGAATGAAAAAAGAATAACTAAGTACTACGAGAGAGCACTCAACAGTGTCAATCCTTGCAAACTCTTTTTGCACGCAACTTCAACGAACAACGAAAGAGGATCTTGTTTAAATCACTGAGGTGCTCATTCGACCGCTAATATTTTCAAACTGAACCATATCGAATAATGAGGTTTAAATATTATGCGAAATGACCCTTGTAGCGATACAAAAGGAGTTACAGAGGAGAACTCACCTCTTTCAAGTAGATCTTCACCTTGTACCCCATCTCTTTGACGGCGGACGTAAGATTATGATAAAGTTCAAGTGCTACTTCTTCATTATCCGGATACACCATGTGATCTCCTAGTTTATAGCCTTCGCTTGATATAAATTCACGTAGACACATTACATTCTGAGCACCTTGTACCTGAGAAAAATAAATCACTGAAATAATGAGAACATTAAGAAATATCCCCAACTTCAATTATTAACCTCAGCGTGGCCATGGTCTGCCGTCAAAATCACGTTCAAGACATGTTCTAGTCCAGAGTCTTTGAGTTTGGCAACAAAATAGCCGAACAGTTGATCGAGTTCATGAATTTTCTTCAGTAATTCGCCATTATAAAAACCGTTCTTATGAAGAGTGTGGTCTGGCTCGGCTATGTACCTTCAAGAATTCAAAAATCAAAGCAGACATTCATGCTCTCTGAAGATACTCACCAGGCAAGGAAGTTGATAGGATCATTCTCATCGGTGAACAACTTGACTATGTCGTCAAGGTCGGCCATCCACTGGCTGAGATTGCGATAATCTTTCCATTGCCTACAATTGAACAACTGTTAAATAAAGATTCTATGGGATAACGGAATCACAAAGAAATACTACCAAATACCTGTAAATTGAGGGTCTGTGAGGCGGTTTTGGGAAAGGGGCCTCTCCATTCGGCCAGTAAAACGTTGCCGATCGACGGGAAGCCTCGAACCTGAAAAAGGCGAATGACCAGATGACCATATTTTATCCCTCCACATTACCAGCTAATAACATGACATAAACCTAGGTCATGTATATTTTCTTAAATTCTAAAGGTTTCCGAAAATCTACACCAGAATAAGTAACGCCCCACCAACATGAAGCCCTCTAGATCCACGCAAGTCGAGGCCTCGCTTTTCTCCCCTTAACTTCTGTTTCAGCAGTTCGGTGGTGAAAGTCCAACAAGTTCACCTTTCATTGGCCAACCAAACAGGGTCGCCTTTGTACCAGGACATGTCCAACGACGCATTGACCACACCTTCTTGTTGAGTGCTATTGAAATAATCAAAACTGAAAAGAAATAATAATAGCGGTTTGGATACGCGAGTACAAGTAAAAGCAATCATACAATTTTCCAGTAGCGGTGTCGTAAAAGTAATTAGAGACGATACCATGGTCTTGCTCATGCATACCTGAAGAAGATAATAGATCATGTTAGCAAAAGCAACTGCTTTTTCCAAACATGACATATTTTTAGTAAGAGTACTATCGCAAGTGTAATCAAAGTTCAATCTGTGGAGAGCATTCCATTGAGCAAGCATGCCTCATAGGACGACCTAATCCTACTACGCATCCTTTATAAGGCGCAAAAGCGGATTTGTGTCGAAACTACTGGAGCACCTTTGGGCCTGGATATGCATTTCGCCAACAAAAATCATTTTTGATGCAATCTTCACTGTGAGTACAATTCAAAATATAAAATTGCTCTACGCAACACCACACAAGATCCTGAAGTTTGTTTATGTAATCAAATACCAGTTGATAAATCCCTCTATACTGAGGCCCTGTAAATGTTGCTACCATTCAAATTACGATGTAAAACTTTTGAAGAATTCAGGCACCATTATAAGCTGTATTAGTTGCGACACAACATCGTGATCTATATTGCTGATTCAGACGTCGCTTTGAGAGAAAAAGTTGAAAATAATGAAAATCAGATTGAAAACAAATGACTAACCAGTTACAATACTCATATGATTGGGTGCTGTATAAGTAACATATTGAGATCTGACACCGTTCACAAACCATGAAGATCGGTTGGCCCATTCGTAAATGTTAGGCGTCTGAAAAATACTGTCAGTAATGGAATAAGAGCTACTCGCTGTGCTAATAATAATAGAAAACATTCTATAGCGCTGGTAGCCTTTGGCGACACTTTTCCTTAGGGTTTCGCTCCATTCAAAGTTCTGCGATATATTTCTTGAGGAAACAAAGCTGTGTGCCAGCCCTCAAGCTCACTATTCGTAAAAGTATAGGCTAATTGAATAACAGAGCCCCTGTGAAGCTTGCCAACAATATGATAGAACCTGCCTGACTCAACCGAAACAGGCAGATTCTTATAGGTTTACAAAATTGGGGCACTTTGCAAAGTAATTATAATTGAATTCAAGGACAGATAACGAAAAACAAGCTCGAGCCCCACAAAAACAATTTCCCTCTCTAACAAAAACATGACCTTACTTGATCTTTGCAGCAATCCGGAAACTTTCCATGAAAAGAATTCTACTTCATCACAGTGAAACTACATAGCTTTTACCAAAAATAGGCATAATTAGCCTTGCCTAAGACAATAAAGCAGAAGAACCTCTAGGCTAATACTTTGAGGAGCTAATTAATTAGATCAAGCCTTCACCAATTGTTAAAAGGCAATTTCCAACAACCTATGCTCAAAATCAGCAATGCGGCTATAAAACCATAAAAACAACGAACAGCAAAAGTAAATCACATGAAATTTATTCATCGAACTCACCCAAGTAGCGTTAAGTAGATCGTAACGAAATCCATCGAATGAAATCAATAACAACTTCGGATAGGGACTTAGTTTGGCAAAAACTAATGATAGCCATGGTATTAAGTAGAAGACCAACCAGATTCTAGTAATAATCATAGAAATAGGTAAGTAGTAACCGATATCAACGGTACAGCACTCGAGTACATTGAATTCAGTAAGGATACGGTAATCGAGGCCTGTTGGCAACAGACCGGCTTCATCACCGTCTACCAAAAAAAACCTTCACGCCCCTGCTGCTTACCCGTGAATGCAATTGCAAACCAGGCTTTTTTTATTTTGAAGTTTTATTTGGGGTCTTATTGATCCCTTTCAGTCTTCATGTGTTCATTCTTATGGAAGGAATAATTAAGCATACAAGGAATAATTACATGAATCATTAAAAAAGGAATGTCTTTCGCGCGAATTCTTGTAACACGTTTTGGTCCTGCAGTGATCAATACGAAATGGACGAGTTACTATCGAAATACAGCGTGTAGTTTGTTCACCCTCAGGTCGTGGGTGAGGTTGTTGACGCCCCTTCAACTTTGTAGGAGTTTTCTTTTATGCTAGTAAATGGGAAATATCCTTTCAAGGCTGTCATTCAGAGGAAAAGGGGCGTTGGTGCAGCCGCTAATAAAACTGAGTCGGTTATTTCGAGTATTGGGATTTTTTCATGGAGGGTTACAGCGGATGGGCCAAGGAGCGCAAAAGTAAGAGCTCTTAGCGTTCTATTGGGATTTTGATTTAATAAAGAACAGCTTCGAATATAGCCGTTGTGATGCGGGGCTCGAGCTCCTACGAAGCGAGCTACTTTGGATTATTCAAGATTTCGGGAGATTAGATTATCTGCCGAGAGGCAGACATGAAGACGAGTGGTGACTCCCCTTCCAATTAAGCGCTTTTTTCTCAAAGGACTTCCCCAAAGGTAATGCGACTTTCTTTTCAAGCTAAAACTTTACCCTTGAATTTTAAATGGAATGAAATTATTGGATTTCCCCTTTGCTTTTAATATCTTATTTATCTACTCTTTGAATGACATTTTTCGCTCCCACTCTTGCTATGATTTAGATTTGAGTTATTGAGGTATACGAATTAGCTTCAATGATTAAGTAAGTAAATGCCTCAGCGCGGGAACCTTTTCGGCCATTAGGCAACCACTGCCATTTTCAGAGTAGAGCGTTTGGCGTTGGGCACTGATCCTTTAGCGTCGGCGCTTGTTGACAACACCGGTTTGCGATCAATACTGCACGAGTCGGTGATGGACAGTATCTTCATCGAATTTTCATTGATTTTGTTATTCGCTTTTTTCATTTTTTTGGTGATATTGTCCTCCTGGACAATACGGTATTATGGGACGAAATCATATTTGAACACAACTCTGCTTGAAAAATAAACTACTCCAACGCATACACCGTCAGCGGCGGCGCGGACGCTAACACGAGCCGTGAGCGCTCAACGCTTTACTCTGAAACCGCCCATTAATGTGATGCCAGCAGTGGCGGGAACACGTGAAAACACTCTTTTTTTTCAAAACCTCTACTTGTTGCGTCTGAAATCTCCATCGAGAAATCTAATTCTTTACAATTTCTCTGCTTTGCAATTCCCCTTTTTTTGTATAGTTTCAGCTTCCAAACGTTAAAGTTACATGATGGAATACGGCCAGTTTCCACTGTCTTGACCGCTATCAAGATCCATAGGCAGATGCTTCAAACCAAAATTAGCCAACTTGGAGAAAGAAAGAGAGAGAGACGCTTTTGCATCTCTATTCGTAAAGTCGGCACATGGAAGGGCAGTAGGCGCTCGCTCGATGGACTCTCGACCGGTCGCTCAAAAAATCGTGAACTATGAATTCAGCCTATCGTTTAACCCATGTTCATGCTCTTCACTCGCTTCTTTAGCAATTTCATATTTTCACAATGATTGCCCATTCATCATATTCTCCCGATAAACATTAATTAATACTGTTAAGTCACATCTTTTATTTTTTAAAGCATATCAACATCAATCAATAATTACAATTAAAATTCGGCTGTGATTAGGAAATCGATGAAGATGCATTGAAAGTTAACCAATGTGATCACAATCTTCGATACCAACATATAGTGAGGCAAACAAAAAAACCGGAAAAAGGGTGAGACATTAGTAAGTGAAAAGAAAGGAAAGAAAATTTATGCGAATTCTATGAACTATGGAATCGATGCATATTGATTAATTCGCAAGTTTGATATCTAATCCTCCTTAGTTGTGTCGTCGACGACCATAAACAACTTCTGTATGACAACCGTGAACGACTCTAAAACACAGTTGTAAAGTACTCCCAAAAATTATAAGTTATCAACACGGGAGTGGAAAATAGTTAACCAATAGAGCTATGATTTTTTTAAATTGAAAACGGTTTTGCACGAGTGGACAAAAGTTTTACACCGGAAGTTTCGCCTCAAACCTTTACGGTGATCAAGAGCTCTCCTGCACTTGTAGAAATGCAGTATTCTGTCGTCTTTTCGCATTCTATTTCGACAGTTTTTAGATTCAATTAAACGTAATCTAGCTTGCAACCACGAGACATTCTATTCATCCGACTGACATATCAGGTTTACAGGGGGCGGGTAAACCCACAATGCCCCCGGGTGTGGTGCGTTTCACGCGTCGATATAATGAGGTCATCGGACGAGACGTGCTATAACACCATGACTACCATCATAATGGGAGAAATAAGAACTTATAAGTAACGTAGGTAAAAAATTACCAACTATGCATGTTTACAGAAAAATTTATTTTCTAAGATCAAAAAATCTGAAGTTATTCTTATTTTGAACGTTTTACAAGTAAATTGTTGACCTATGAAGTGAATTCTTAATGTCGAAGGGGCCTTATTGCCAAAGTGAAGAGATTTGCTCTAATTCATGGTGAAGCCGTAGACTACTTCAAATCTTATATGGTCCATCTCAACAGGAAGGTACTACTGCGTGCGCGAAGAGCTTTAATGGGTCACGCGTGAATCGCACGCCCCCCAGACAGACTCGATTGAGACTTTCAGGAAACAGGTAATTTATCTCTGTCTATTCGTCTGTCTTCTATGGTCAGGTTTTGAATGAATCATACAGTCTGGGATAATTGTGACATGTAGGGATGGAAAGGTTATCAATTTAGAGCAAATGAAGTGGCGAACCTGTCAAACTGTCGACAAATTTCGGCTTGTTCTTCCACGCGATGAAGACAAGGTAAACTGGCACAGCAGACAACATAATCATCAAACCGATTGCTGTAAGTTCAAAATTTGGCAAAAAAAAAATTCTACTATTTTATGGGCGTTGGTCCTTCTTCCTGGACTCCCACATCAAGGATACGGTAGACACCGCAGCAGTGCTTCTGCAGCAAATACCGTATCCTTCCATTGGGAATTCAAATCTCATCTTTCACAGCATGCGACTGCGCGCGATCGGATGCGATTGGCGGGCGCGATTTTCGGGAAGAAGTATTCGCACCCCCATATCGTGGAACGAAAGTCCTAGGTCAAATTCATGAACGAAAATCCCATAAGAGTGGGCAGTCTCATTGGCAATGAGCTATTTTAGATTGATTACTGCCAGCCGCGTCTGAACCAGATGGCTGCCAGATTTGCAGGTTGGCATGAATGATTATATGAGGCTCATTCTATTATTACACAGACAGAGCTTACGACAATTACGATAAAGCCTGGGAGCTCCCCGAAATACCACTACAGGTTGCTTGAGCGCAAAATCGATAATTATTTTCTCAAAAGAAGACTTCAAGAAAAACGCTTGCGGGTTATGTGTACGTGCTGTGCGGGTACTAGAAAATAGGAAAGATCACATAAACAACATAAACATTACCTGTATCTTTTGGAGCAGCCATAATCGGTATTACCACCAAAGCAGCACAACCGGCTAAGAATATTGCTGGCCATATTAGTGAGACCTGAATTGAGTATTTTGAAAAGGGGAGCTAAATGGTGTGTAGGATACGCCTGCAGTCTCCTACGACCAAAAATCCGGAACAAATGACACTACACGTTTTTATTTTCGGAAATTGTAGCACCTTAATAGGTCTCTCAGCATCAGGCATGGTTTTCCGTAACCAGAACAGCGCAGCCATGGCAGCAGCGATAGCCAGCCAATAAGTGATTTGAATGTAATTAATCAGTGAGTAGACGTTCTTTGACAGAACCAGGTAGGCGACAGCCAGACCTCCCTGTAAAGCAAATGTTACAGGGTTAGCAAGTGAAACACCGCCTCTTCGGAAGCTCTGCCCACTAGCACAGAAAATGGTTTTCAGACCCGCGAATTTTTATACTGCAAAATAATTTCATTATCACTGGCCAAATATGATCATGTGAACTCACAGTCACTATCACTGCTGGGATGGGTGTCCGAGTGGTCTTGTTGATCATTGTCAGTACCTGAGGCATCTGGCCCTCTCGAGCTCCAACGTAGAACAATCTGAAATTTGACTTGATTACTGAAACGATACTACTCGGACTGCATTTGTTCAAGAAGAACCTTGGCTATGCCGAAACATCCGATTTCTGTGAGAAATTTTCTGATTCATCGAATTGCTCAAATAAGAAACAAATTTCTTAATGATCACCTTGATGAGGTGAAAATAACTCCGTTAGCTGATCCGATGGTTGAGCAAGCGACGAACAATGGCATGCAGAATGCGAATGGACCAAATAATTTGTTGGCGAATAACTGCAATTTGAAAAATATTTAGAATTCCAAACCTCCAAATCAGACCTTCTTTTTAGCCTCATTTTCAAGAATTCCGAAGCCATTCCATTCAAGACCCACTGACAGACAACATTCGTACATTTACAAAAACACCAAAAGTTACCACTTACCACTGCTACTGCTGGACTTTCAAGCATTTCATCTGGTGATATGGCAGTGTAGAGGGCGACATTGGTGAGTACATAGATGATCGTACATGTTGAAATCGAAATTGCAATTGCCAATGGGAGGTTTCTAAAAATACAATTAACATTTCAAAATCAACAAAAGTACCAAGCCTTTCATCGTGGCTCCCGCCCGACTTGTTAAAGGGCCGCGTCTAGTAGGGCGCGCGGGGGTCCCGGCGCAAACAGCGTATCAGCGCCTGCGCGTCGGCTATACTCGACGCGAGCTCTGGTCTAAAAGCATCCGGCAGTGTGTCTGCATTCGTCGTCGTATCCGGCCACCACTGTAGATCGTCCTGCCGTCGTACCCGCTCGAGGATGCAAGTATGATGCAATCCGATTGGACGCGTAGTGATCGACTTGGGCATGAAAGCAGAAAGGCGCCTAGCGGTCCCAAGCCACGTCGCCCTCGTGAGACTCAACGTACTCGGTTCAAGCCGCCTGATACGTAGGCTTATTGGTTATCATCGTAGTTTTTAATTGCTGACGTACTTAATGTTTCCTTCTATGTATATATGTATGTATATAAGATGTATTTCTTTTTTTCTATTTCTTCCCTTTGACGTATTATTATCCTTTTTATTGGCGTACCCATGAAGGACTGGGTAAAATATTGTGTTGACAGTTCAATATCGTAGACGGTTACACCGTGAAGGTTATATCTGAATCGATTGTTCAAGTTGGGCTGTGAGTAGGCTATTCCGTGTTGTAAGACGTACCACGCGTAGGGTGAGAGTTGGAGTGTAGGATTAGCGTAGGGCTGCAAGGGCCATAGTAACATCCCGCGTGGCAAATGGGCCGAAAGCGAGCGCCGCGTAAGACCCCGGTCAGGCGTTCACGACGACGGCGACGCCGCTTCTAAGCGGCAAACCCGATGCCTATGTACGCGAGGAGCAAGGCGTCTCCGCCTTCGCGACACCTTTTTGATTGTTCATGTTTCTAGGATGCGCCTTGCATTTAACTTTCAGTCAGAATCGTGGTGGCGTTTTGGACGCGTACATGTTTTCTATGCTGTGAGGTGCGGTAGCCAGTCGAAGTACAAGTCCTCTCAACGAGTTTGGTACCGATTAAGCGATACAGGAGGGATGAAAGGCGTGGTTGAGTGAGCGGATAGCGGGACGGGATTCAAATCCCGGCCCATGCGGCTATGATGTGCGCCACTTGCTGCTAGCTTTCGATCAGCCGATGGTCGTTTCCATCGATGAACTAAGAGTTATGTCCCTTCCACCCCGCTGATCGATAGGCAAAGTGAAAAAGTTTCCTCTTTTGCGCTCTCATACTTATCCATCACAGGGCGTAAAACAAATCGGTTGTTAGCCACTAACTAGCTAATGACAGCCTATATAAACAGATACCTTTTAGGATTTTGCAGCTCTTCAACGATGAAATTCAAGAAATTCCATCCAGAATATGCGAAAAGACCAGAGTAGAATGCAATGGATACAGTAGAAAAGTCTCTGGAGTTGTTTTCAAAAATGTTGTCGAAAGATTCGCGATATTCTGGCTTTCCTGTAAAGAATGTGGGTGCAATGGTATACCTAGATAGTGTACCGTATCATACCGTACCTGTCATCAGCAGTACCATTCCAGTGCCGATAATCAGTACTAAGGCCAGCACCTTTGCTATCGTGAAAAAGTCCTGTACGAACGTTGCAACACGCACTGACATGCAATTGATAGCAGTCATCAGGACTGAAACGAGGAAATCGATGAGGCTCCGATCAATAAATCAATAGAGTGATCTTCCAATATATAGACCATTTTACATATTTCGCTTTTTAAAGTCAGATGTAATGGTCAAGTCAACTTCTGCACAGTCTTCTCAAAGGATTACGGACCCGCTCTGCAGACGCGCGCGTGTGTTACGCATTTTAATTTTTCAGCATTAACGCTCACTCACCATTAGAGACAATCCTATCAACAATGCTATTACTCATCAATGACATCAATAAGAATATTGGTGGACACCTCAGCATGAGGATAAGTTTTTTGGGTCGATCTAATGGGGCGATCCACCCCTTTAGACGAGTTTATTGAATCATCTCCCCTGAACACGTGGATATTATGAAGGTGTGCGCAATTGCACAAGGAAATCCGCCTACAGACTCAGCATGTAATCTACCCTCAAGAGTTCCGAGGGAATTACGGATTCTTACAGGAAGTTGTCGAAAATGTGCCCATTGTACTGAATTCCGGACCTAGTGCCATCCTTCGAAATAAAGAAAAGTATGAATATATGTAGTAATAATAATGAGATACTGAGCGAAAATTACCTATAAGAAGTACCGCAAGCGTCTCCGGTACCAAGTCTGGTGGATCACATTCAGGATAAAATGGTCGTAGAATATATATGGCAAACGTCAACGCCACAATTGTTATAGTACATGGCCTGGAATCCGATCCGTCGGTTAGGTGACCAGTAAATGCTTTTTTTGTAAAAAGTAGTTCTTATTAAGCAAATCTCAATACACAACAGATGCTGGGAATGGAGTGACTATACAAGACATTATCCCATCGCTAGATTCCTCAGTGCCCTCAGTTATTGCAAGTTTTTACATATGGGCTAAATGTGGTATTTGCGTACTTGCCTGGTACACAACCGTTATCAGAAAGAGAAAACACAAGAGGCTATCAAGGCTATCTTCTTATAAAAGCAAGTGTGAAAAGAGATCTACGAGCAAACTTTTATGTCACTAGGGACGTCGGCACCCACTGCTCTGGGGGAGGGAGACGAACACGGACGTGTGTCACGCAATGACTGTGTGTCCCCGAGTTCCCTCGTTTACCCTGGAGATTCCTAGGTACTCGCATTGTCCTCGAGCTGCAGTTGGACTTAATTGCACGGCGGCAGCTAGCAGCTCGCATCCCATCCGACATCTTGTTCGCACCCTGGAATCTGTCCTCACTCTGTGCAGTACTGGCAGTGCGATATCCCTGGTGCCTGTGATCCTTCTTGTAGACGAGGTCGGTCGACAACGACGACCTTGCGACGATGACTATGCGCGAAGAGAAGAAACGACCGAGCGGTATTTCGTCATGGAGGAAAATGGCAAGGGATTGTGTGCACACTCCGCGGCGCCCAATGCCACGTGGCAATCGATACGAACGGCACGCAGTGTGATTGGTGGAAACGGTAGTGCGCGTAGAATAATACGGGCGCGGTGTAATGACAGCCCTGGTGCTAAGTAGTGGGCTTCATTACAGCATCTGCGGGCCTCTATCCTTTGCAGACTTTTTCGGAAGGAAATGGTAATAGATGACATTGTATAAAGTGAGAGCTTTTCGGATAACCCCCACTATTACGAATGGCCTATTCATTTGAACATTTCACAAAACGACATCAGCACCGATTGATTATTCTTTTCATTACTTTTTCTTTGAAAATCTCATTCCGATCTAGTTCCAACTATGTTCGAGCAATCAATCGTGCTGCTTTCCCGTATTGTAATACAACTCCACTTGTACTGTTTCTAGAAGTATTGCTGACACTTGAAGAAGGAAAATTAGCTTCTGCTTGTAATTTGGTTACAACTACGTGAGAACAAGCAAGATGAATACGTCATACCCACTATCGTAGAAGATAAATGGTTCATCGTTACAAAATGTACACTGGAACTGAGAACTTCAACGAAAACCTTTGATAGTCACTGCTTGATCAATTGCTACCATTAATTCTGTTGCCAATTTCGAGAATCCGATAGGTCAGGTAAAAAATTTCCACAACCATGTTTTGAAGAGAATGGCGAATAAGCTCAGAAGCGCTGAGCGGAAGCATGTCCGCTTCGTGATGCCTACGCATCTAATTTTTTTTACAGAGTAGAAGCCATATTTGAATGGCCTACCGAACTATTTGGTGCATCGCAAGAGCCAGAATGTATGGAGCTCGGTATGTTCTTTCCATTCACTCTGGGTATGGGTACATTCACCCAGAACTGGATGGACGCGTGAAAGCGCGCGGCGAAATTCGTGGCGACTCAAACGACTTTAGCGCCTACCATTGGGGCCTAAATTTGAAGTGAAGTAGATTGGTGAGATCAGCTGATCATACTAATCTACTCTACTTCAAGTTTGCGCCTAAATGATAGGTGCCAAAATCGTCCTAAACGCCACGAGACTCGCCGTGCCATTTGCCGCGTCTATTCAGTTCTGGGTGAATGTTCCGTCCCCCATTCACTTTAAGGAATGAAGGTCGGTTCGCTTCGCGAAACTTCTTCTACAGGTCACGTCTATAATAGAGGTCACTGGCCAAAACTCCAATCCATGAGAAGTACCACTGTCACTACTAAAACATGAGAAGTTAAATTCCTGTTGCCGATCCCCGATCCAATTCGTTTCAAGATGCACTCGCGAATTCAACTTCAGTTCCGGGTTTGGATGGAATTAAATATGTTTCCTCTTTGGATAATAATTAGTGGATGCATTCCAAAGTTCAGCCAATGCTTTGTCCTGTCAAAGGAGTACGATATCAAACAACAGGGTCCTGGAGGGTTGGAGTACCCGACTAAATCAAGCTAGTAATAGTCCAAGATTCAATCATTAGAACATTCGTATGATCCCGCGCCACTTCGCACTTCCACCACTTTCGACCAAAAAACACCATGAAACTTGTAAATGAGCTCCATTTACTCAGAGATAATCTTACCTGACAACAATAGCTTCAATCCATAAACGAATGAATGCTAAGAAAGGACCAAACGCTTCCATAATATATGCATAGTCACCTCCGGACTTTTTAATAAGTGTTCCTAAAAAATTAAATATCTATAGATAAAACCTCGTAAAGTGATGTGAAACCATCTCAAGGATCCACCATGAAAATGAAAAGGGCACATAGGAAAGGCGATCAAGTCATTCTCTCGTCGTAAAGCCCTCTTGAGAGCTTAAAGATTTTCCAATGACTTTGTTTTACTCAATACTTTTACTTCACTCTTTTAGTTCTTTCTGGAAACATGGGCGAAGTGGCATGCCGTTTCGGTTATGTCTTTGTTTATGTCAATAAAGTGTGACAAAAAAAGGCAGAAGCGCGCCATCTCACCGCACGAGGGGTGGAGCTTGTGTAATGGGCGGGCTTTCTTTGCGTTTGGAGCATTTCAGATCTGGAGTATTTCAGATCCTACGGATAATACGTCACGTGGAAACTCGTGGGACATACAGTTGCAGTGTGGAGAGGAAACCCGTTCGAGGGTTTGATCGTGAATCAGTACTCTTGTATAAAAGTACTCGTGTATGGGGTCAGCCATAACTCCAAGGGAAGAAGTTAGCCGGTTTTTCCCACAGTTTTAAGATTATTTTTAAGACTCAAAAGCAGGGAAAAGGTTCGAGATTCAAGGGGAAGATTAGCTTAAGATGATTGTTAAAATTTGAATTAGCAAGGAGGGTGGTTCTAGACAAAGCATTACAATGAACCGATAAAAATAGAATTCAACGATGGAAGGAGAATGGAACATACCCAGTTCAGCATAGCAATAAGCCCCTATTGCTGTGAAAATTCCTGACGCCGTCCAGACAATCAGCGACAAGCCAACGGATCCGGCTTCTGAAACACTAACGTTAAGGATAAAGTTTTCGAATTAGTCAAGATGCAGGATGCAACCCTGCATTCGCCATCCATTCAGATCGTAGTGGTGTTTCGAATGTGCACGTGGACTATATAACGAATTGCTGTCTCCTGCCAATGTGCAAGTCAGTGCTTCTGCCTTTCAAGGGAAGACTCACGCCTTTTTACGGATCGCAGAAGTATGAAAAGCTTGATAGCCCCGGAAGACTATTGATAGGGGATTCGAACAGTGGAAAATGGGCGTGTGATATCGCCCATTTCCCTTTGCGCCACCTCACCCACTACATTGACATATGTATAAGTGAGGTGGAAAGAAAAGTCTTCTCTCAACGTCTGTCCTGCTTCTGCTCGTCTCGAGAGGTCTCCCCTTCTTAAGGTCAAAGCATTTGGTACCATTATTTGTTAGAGTATTGAATCGGACCGAGGACATCCCCATTGTTACCATTGTTCCTTCATGGCAACGCTCCCGTTCACCCGTTCTGGTGATATGAATCGTTTCAGTGGCAAATCAAAAAACCATAACTGTCGCTGTCCGACTAATGACTGGCAGTCTCTCACGCACAAAAACCCATGCTCGTTGTATAGGACTGGAAACCCTACGATATGCTCATCAGTCAAAATATTAAAGCAGTTGTCAACATTATTACCATTTTCTATCGAGCAATGGCAAGGATTCGGCTAGGCTGAGTGAGCTTTGGAATGTCCAAAAGGGTTACTGGTTTATTTGGAGTATTATAAAAATCCCAGATAAAGTCTACTTGGCCGGTCCACTTGGAACGCCCTACTAATCTGACTTTCATTCGATGTTCCCAACATATGAAAACGGGCATATCCTTCTCAAAGAGGAACCTCATTCAATTTAAATCCGCTGAGACTTCAATGAGAGCTAAAATCGAAACAATAGGGATAAAGAATAGAGCCTCTGACGCTAATTGAGCCCCTTTTTGGGTTGGGCCCCTCGTTCGACTCCATTCAAATTCGTAAAGTGTTTGGATGCATTTTTGGCCTATACAGTGAGATGGCTGGCCAACCGATATATAGTTCAGTGCTTTTATTCTCCTAGACGGGTCTGGCACAATTCAACTGACGCAGGAGGGACGAGGGGGTTGATTGGCCTGAGCGAGTTTCCTACCCGAATCATGGGGATGATAGTTTGCCAATTGCCGCTATGGCACCTCTTGACCCGGTTAGAGTTCTTTTCTTATACGCTGTGAAACTCGTTCCCAACTAATCGTAACTCCGCTAAAGCAATCTTTTCAAGCCTCACCCCGTCTCAACTCATCTTCCAATCCAATTCACACTTGTTTGCATCCAGTCACATTGCTAAACTAATCCCAAGGTCACTAATATGATGTTCGAGAACTTGTTGGCATTCCAAACATACATGTGACTAGTTCATTACTTCGGTGAAGTCGTTCAGTTATCGACAATTTATGGCCATTCCATCAATATGCTCGAGCAATTGGAAAGACGAACTGCCGCCACTACGATACGCTACGAAAAGGGCTTTTCAGCAGAATGGTCATTCTGTCTTTATGATTGTGGAAATGAGACTACTTTGCGATAATTGGCATCACAACTCAGTCACTCGGACAGAGGCGGTGTATCGCTTTGAAAACAAATGTTCCCTAATGGAGCCTTTCTTTCGTCCAAAACTGGACAAGGTCAAAAACAGATACTCTTACTCAGTGTTCTTAAGTGGGTTGCATCCAGTTCCAAATAGAGGAACACTAAGAATCCCCACAGACATAGTGAGCAAGGGACAAGGAAGGGCTCTGTACGGCGGACATTCTTTCGACAAATTCAGTGGTTAATAGGCTATCACTTTCCCTTCCATCTCCCTTTATCGAGGGTGGTGTAGTGGCTGCTTGAGTACTACCATGGTCAGTAATCGGAGGAAACAAGCAGGGAACAGACCAACCGAGCTTTCGATCGATCAGAGGCGATTACTCGGTACCAGACCTCTGGGAGGGTAGAAGCACTGATTTGTGTATTAGC
Organism: Haemonchus contortus; assembly: GCA_000469685.2. NCBI lineage: Eukaryota > Metazoa > Nematoda > Chromadorea > Rhabditida > Trichostrongylidae > Haemonchus > Haemonchus contortus. The sequence continues at coordinate 44,209,936 of LS997565.1, forward strand.
AGGCCACGCAATTCATTGTATAAGCTAAATATCTATCAAAACCCTACTACGATTCTGAATGTAGGTCGAATGTGGGGCGCATCGTTGGAGTCTCGAGCAGCCATTGTATCAAAGCGGTTTTTTGGGCTGTTCGCTATGACGATTAGCTAAGCAATCATAAGGCATCATACTTTTGAGCGGAGATCATTTGTATGGCGCAGACTTTACCAACATCTGGCAAACATCCGCCATTCTACTACCCCATCCAAAATCGCAAGGGAAGACCTTCATGTCCAAAGAGAATTTTCATTTGTCATTCCAAAAAAGGAATTTTGATATTCTCATTTCTCATTCGAAGAAAAAGAAGAACATCTTCAAACGTGTCCATCCTTATGATGGTTTTCTTTTTGAATTTCTTTACTATCTATTGTTCAGTAGCTATACCACATCACAATGAATCATTTCAGAAAAAAAGCCACGGCGAATTAAATGTGGAACAGCAATGGTTTTCGAATGTGAGAAAAACTTCATAAATCAAAGTGGAACCAATAAACTAGAAATCTCCAGTTTATTGATGTTCTCCGAAATATTCTGACACAATTAATAACTTCTATCGAGTTACTGACATTGTATGCGCAAAAGAAACCCATTGAAAGAAAAAGGAAGAAATGGAAGAGAAATGTGTGTTTAGCGAGTTTCGAGATACGCCATGCACTGGTCCGCTGCTCAAAATCGATATGGCGTTTAAAGGCGACCCCGACCTGTACAATGAGGGACGATGCATATGAAGTTCCAATGCAGTGTATTGACTACCCAGAAGATTTTGCATGGGGAATAGAAGGCTTGGATTGCTCAGAAGGGGGCCAACCTATCTTGTGCACGACGGATGCCCTACTTTATAGAATATATCGGAAGGCAAATCGATAACCAGAAACCACTTTTCTGCAGGTTTCGCCTTTCCGAATGAGAAACTTCAAAAAAGTAACCTTCCTTTTGCATAGTCATAAGTCCAGAAATATCGAGGCTAAATGTAAGTTCGACTCTATCATCAATAACGAAAATAGTTAAAACTAGAGAGAAAGAAGCCTGTGTAGGTCCTCAGCGCTCAAAAGATTGATTCGGAATGCGCCGTGCGTTTTGTTCCTGCTGGCATTCGAGAGAAAGCGTCGAATCGAATTAAAATAAAATGAAGGATGGTGTTTCTGACGTTGATCGATTCTTTTTTGGGATGCGCCCGCTCATTTGATTGCCATTTAGAATTGCAGTGGTAGCTCTAATGCGTGCTTGGACGCTGCAATGAATTGCAATGCCCAGTCCATGTACAAGACAGTGCTTGTTTCCTCCCAGGAAAGTAAGGTACCAATGAATGGACCCGAAGGGATGGAAACCTCGGTCGGCTCAGGCAGACATCTATCAGGGATCACTGTTCGCTATGATGGTTAGCTAAGCAATGACTGTGAGGTAGTACGCCGCTTGCCATTACATTATCTTCGGTCTTGCATACACAGGGCACTGGACCAGTGCAACTATATACTAGTAAGTCCTCTGGGTTTGACCTGACATCCTATCCACCTAGGCTTCTCCTAGTCCTATGTGGGTAGGGTGTCATGTCAAATTGCCTGGTTTTCGGTTCAATAGGGACGGAAGGTTAAATTCAATGGATTTCGATCAGCAGTCAATGGGGTTGAAGTGGGTGAGAGTGGAATTGATGAAATTTACTGATAATTAGCGATAATCAAGGACATAAAGACGAATTCGAAGCGGAACTCTTGACGACTTACGTTCTTGAACTCCAGTTGGTGAGACGAATATACCGGATCCAATGATACAACCGACAATAATCGATACTCCATTGAACAACGTTAACGATTTGGCCAAACCCTTGTCCGTCTCGCCTTCTTCACCGCCATCGACCTATAAATGTTGTGCGTGATAAGTCTAATCGTTTCTCCACTTTTAATAGCACAACCCTATCTTTTAGCCCCTGTTCGATGAGTTGTTCCACTACCGCCGCTACCGGTCACGCAACCTTACTCTGTGATTCGTAGAAAAACCCACAACGAGAACTGGCAGTAATCCTGTGCCGTTCGCCGTCGTCATATAAAGGCCCCATTCAAGAACATTCGGTCTGGTACGACCTCTATCATGGAAAACACTAAGATACAGGTAAGATACCACTGTAATAGTTAGGACAACAGGCTATCAGGCCTATTTCATGCCTTACCAGCCCACTGACAAATCTTTTTTCTCATGAGCATTTTTACAGGATTTTTGTCGGAAATTGATTTTTCAGATTCATTCTTACCGCAGCTACTGTAAATTATTGATTTTATAATTCCGATCGATTTCATTTTTGACAAAAACAAGCGCTAATTTGAAAATGTTTTGATCTCATAAGGCCACAAGAAGAAAACCCACGACAATTCCCCCATCCCTACAAAAATGCGGCTGTGGGTTCTGGCTCGAACACTTAACCTTTGGTGAACAGAGCCAATCCCAAGCACATGCTTCTTGGTTATGCTTTCCCAAGTTTTTTTTTTTGAAGGCACCGTATATGTGGGAAGATTAGGATGTGTTAATTGAAATAAGTAAAAATTGAAATCAACGACTTAGATTGGGACATTTTTCAGACCCCAAGTGTTACAACAGTAACTGTGACTGCGTTGATTGAATTGTTTCCATTCATTTCATTTTCCAACAAAAACAATTGTCAATTTGGCAATGATTTGATCCCATCCGAGCCACAAAGAACCCTCGGAAAGCGTTGTCAACGATATCCAGTGCCTCTGGCATTTGATTTCCGTTTTTGTAGGAATACTAGTGCTGAATTTTCCTGCTTGTATAGTTCTCGTCAATTCCATTCGGAGAATCAACAGCTTTATATTTTGCTCCCATGATATTTCTTTGCTATCAAGTAATGTTATGGCCATGACCGTTACTAATATTCAGCATAGGGAACCATGTAGGCTTTGTGAGCTTCCCGGGTCTATGCGGTACACCTCTACCATCGCAATTGATACCACAACCCTTTCCCTTTTGAAATAATGAGAATGGACAATGGGGAGGGGGTGTAGAGGGGTTCAGGCATGTAGTTGCTTCACTAATTGCTCTATTCCTTGTTTTTATACTTTATCGTCACCGCACTTGTCCAAAATGGAATCTTTGCTCCGTTAACAGGCTCGAAGATGTCCTTCTCGTAAACTGAAGTTCTTCCCTGCTTGAGGCTACCAGTGAGATTGTAGATTTTTTACTATCTAAATTTATCGGCACCAAAACTTGCTTCATCGGCTTTCTGAGAAACTGGACCCCTGAAGACCTGCTACCGTATCGACATTGTGCAAAAGTGAAGTGAATCTAAATGGCTTCATAGACCCACTTCACGTTCCTTTATGATTACGGAAAACTCGTCCCGACGGACATGTATAGCGCTGCTTAAACTATATGAGGGCTATTACATAAAATCTAATAGCTCGGAAGGGCAGTCGTTACCGAAGTTTGCGAGATAGCATTGCTCAAAAACCAATTTATTTAAGTCGGGAATTTTGGGAATGTTGTAGGCACTTCACGTGAGTGTCCAGAGTTTCCATCAAGTGCATCTATCCATTACCCTGCTTAGTAGACCTTCGTTAGCCGAATACCAGTCATTCTTGGTTTTTGTTTGTTCACGCTCTGAACGGAAGTGGGCTGCCCACTTCGTAATAAAGTTCCGACGAGCTCACCCATATCTTTTTCCATAACTTTTTCAAACTTCCCGTACTCAGCCATCTTTTATCGATTGGTTAAGGTGTATCGAATCGTCGGTTACGCAGCCATAGCGGTCTCATGCGTTGCCGTTCTATCCGTCTCAGCGACCTTACCGATTCTCTACCTCTATGTGAACAATGTCAAAACGACGATGAAGCAGGAAATGGCCGCATGCCGTATGACAGCCAATACGGTCTATGCCGATGCCGCAGCATTGCATGCTATTCCAGCCAATCGAACAGCTCGTGAAGCGACCTACGAAACCACCGGAGGATGCGGTGGTTGTTGCTTACCCGGAGCGCCTGGCATGGAAGGTCGACCTGGACGGCCAGGTGCTCCAGGAAATCCAGGGCTGCCTGGTAGACCAGGAACTCCAGGACGGCCTCCACAAGCGCCATGCGAACCAATAACTCCTCCCCCATGCCCACCATGCCCTCCAGGTCTTCCAGGCCCACCCGGACCACAAGGCATGCCGGGAAACCCAGGCCCTATTGGAGATCCAGGAACTCCTGGACCAGTTGGCGAAGCTGGGCCTCCAGGTGATAAGGGTCCACCCGGACTGCCTGGACTGATGGGAAGACCTGGAAGTAACGGGGATCCCGGTGAAGATGCTATGAATGGAACACCGATTCCTGGGCCTCAGGGACCACCCGGGCCGCCCGGGCCACCAGGTTTCCAGGGTCCTCCAGGCAAAAACGGACAGGTAGGTGTGAATTAATTGACTTATATGTAATTTGGTGCGAATATTGTTTTTTAAGGATGGTGCACCCGGACTTGATGGAGTGAAAGGACCCATTGGACCGCCAGGTGAACCGGGACCAGCTGGACAACCAGGATTGCCGGGAAAGCCTGGTGCGCCTGGTAAGAACGGCGAACCCGGTATCTGCCCGAAGTACTGCTCACTCGATGGTGGTGTTTTCTTTGAAGATTCATGACAATATTGATGATAAACTTCTATTAAATGTTGCGGATTAATTTAGTCTGACTATTTGGCTTTAAACGATTTGCACCATGTCGAAGCTTTTGCTTGCAAAAAAAGAGGCTGCAGCCCAAAACGCTTGGGTTCTGCTGAACAGTACTGTTCTTCCTCATTCTTTGTCCTACATGGAAGTGAGGCCTGCTTTTTTGCGCGTTGACTTCACTTTTCCCGATTTGACCTTGGTCGAGATGAAAGTCATCTGATTTTAAGCGCTCATGCAAAGAGTCAGGGTAGCTATGCTTCGAACTTTCCTTGGGCTGTTTTCTGGATACGTCAAGACTGTGGCTGGTCCCGGATAAAGTGCTGCTATCTTTAGGGAACAGTGTTATCCGTTAGAATTACAGTTTCTGAAAACAAGACAGAAGGATCGACTCAAAATAGCTTTAATGACCACTAACCCAGCCGCCCACCATTATTCCACTCTTGACCTCCTTCGAAGGTAAACCTGAGGTTCATTACCCGAGACCTACCCAAGGTTCGCTTCCTGTTACCTTCGATCAAGTGATGCCTTTTTGAGATCAGAAGGAAGTCCTCTTTTCGGAACCATCCCTTTGGTAGCTCAATGAGAAGGGAACAAAAATTTCCTCAGCTCAACTGCATTCCTTTTCAATTAGACTACAGCCCTATCACAAGAAAAATATTTGTACTCTTAAAAATAACAACAAGAGTTTGGATTCTCTACACCACATTATTGATTTCAGAGCTTCAGAATGTAAGTAAGAAACAATTTGCAGGATACAAAAGGGACTGAAAGCCTTGCATTATCCGTTGGCAAACTGTTGGTTCTACTCTTACCTAATTTTACAAAATAGTGCGATAATGAGCAACGCAGTAGTTCCTCTCACCTTCGTACGGCTTTGAGATACATATCGATTAGTATGTAGGCATGATCCCTTCGTATGGATGCGATTGGACATTGTTGCGATTCCCTTTCATGATGTGGACTATGACTCCCTATGATGTACTAGGGGAACCCATGTCTGGGATCTTCTCCTCGAACGGCATGTCGCGCTAGCCGCAGGCGATCGCACGCTGTGGTAGGGAAGACTGGAATTCTCAACGGAAGGATACGGAGAGTCGCCGCGGAACCACTGCCGCACTGCCGCAGGCTGTGGGGATTCGGGGAGAAGTTCCTTCACTAAGGAAACCCCACCTACCACGTCGGCTCCGCCCACAACCACAGATGTAGTTAGGGCGTGTATTATGGGCATAACATCGAACAGGCAAAAAACATCGCAGCATGGATTCGATAAGGTGAGCGAGTAAGGACGATTAAAGCGATCTATCCTTCGAGCATGATTACCAAAATGAGTTTCTTATTAACTCTAATACACTCTTTTGAGATGTGGAATGATTAAAGGTCTGACGTAAAAGACCTCACAAGCGGAGTGTACGTGCATTTAAAGCCTGATACTCTTGCCGACGGGAAATATTTCTGAGGAAGGAAAAATACTGTGACTGAAAAATGGTAACTTACAAGTTTCTCCGCTTCGGGAGTTAGCGGCGGTCGTTCTTTTTCTTTTTCGGATGACATGGCTTATCACTGGAATACCGTATCATAACACTCTACGAAATGAACTATAGTGAAATGGGAAGTTCACAATCACGAAAAAGAAACCGCACAAAAATACGGAGATCTACGATCAATTACTTCGCATTTCTGTAATGGAATCGATTTTCGATTTAGAGCTGATAAAGTTGAAGCACATGGAGTGCTTATTGAGAATCATAAAGAGCACTATAACAGTGGAAACATCACTAACAAGTCAATGACCCATGGATCGAGGCCTTTGAATCAACCGAATATTCCGTAGCCAGCCATTTACCCAGAGACCATCTGGGAGTAATACGGGAAGGGCTGGATAATCGGCTCTAATCCATGAAGTCAATGAAAGCACTAGGAATGCATTCATTTGTAATCACGTTTGTGAATAGAGGTCGAGTATATGGCGCAACTCAGAAGTATTAATTATTGTCGCTCTCGCTCATCTGGTTCCAGCCACTTACAAAGCGACCATTGCAGATCCCTAGATTAGCACGGAGAGAATTAAGTAACGAGGCTCTGTTAATAATAAAATGAGAGTGCAGTGAGCAACTCAGAATGAAAGGAAAATGTATAAGGAACTTAACAGCAACACAGAAAATAGATGCCCTCCTCAGCAGGAAGCTTCAGAAATGACCGTTGTCCCTAGGAAACGAGGATTTCGCAAAATACCGTATGCCAGCTCTAGTAACTCCGTTCACATCAATCTTCTACTGTTCTAGTTCTTTCGCGAACAACAGATAACACATCCATAATTCTCTAGTCCATAAATTTTATAATCCACATCGTGCAAATGAACTTCATCACGAATTAGTATCGAGAACACATGCATGGCGCATCCCAAATGAGATCGATCAACGCTCTTTATTCAAATTGATTTCCATTCGAAACTGACCCCAATTCATTGACTTGCCCTCAGACTGTAAAAAAACCTATTCTATGCTGGCCATTTGAAAACAAAATCATGGCAGGAATAGGCATTAACAGCTCCATTGGTTGCTAGGTGTTTTAGGTTGGCTCTCTAGAGCTCCACATTTAGATATCACTTAGGTATGTGCCGCTATAAGTTGAATGTAGGTATTTCCTAACCCTAGCCATATCGAGAATGACAGATGCAGTTACTCCCCATCGGACTGTTGAGGTGATTGGTGGCGGCGTAGTGAAACGTGGCGCCAATACCCCACGTGTAGTCCAGGTATCAAATCCTTCACGAGCATTTGTAACCGTATATTACTGTACTGCATTGAGAAAAGAAACAGTGAATGGTATCAAACGACGGTTCGATTTCGTAAGTTTTTCAAAAGCCGGATGGCATTCCAAATGCCGTTCCGATTCCGAATGAAATTCGAGTTCATGGACGCATCCCAAACGGGATTCGTTAACCCCAAACCCCAAAAGTTCCTAAACTTCTTGCTTCCCGAGTAAGTTGACAACTGGAAAGCTTAGAAAAAAGCATTAATACGAAAGAAAAGGTGATCATCATCATCCTGACAACTTTCCAGTTCAACTGTACTATTTGTTCAGATTGGATATCGGAAGAACTGGTCGGGCTCGATGAAGCTGTGTAAAGCTGCCCATTTCGTGAGCATCTGCAATCTGAAATGGACGACCCGAGTGCAACTTGATATAACTCGCATGAAAAAAGCTTTACAATACTGGGGTATGCGGTAGCAGTGGACATCGCAACTTGCAGCGCCATGGAGCAAAGGATGTTCCAGCTTGAGGCTGTGAAGAGAAATACGGCTTTTACTGAACAGTGAAAAGGATAAGTAAACAAGTCTTCTGGCACTGGTCAACACATTTTTGAGATGCGCCCTGCATTGTAATCCATTCAAATCGTATCGAGGTTTTGGATGAGCACAGCAACTGCGGTGGCCATCCGAAATACAAGTCAGTCCTTTTATACTCCTAGACGAGTACGACACCAACGGAAGGATGAGAAGCTTTGTTGACCTGAGAAGGTGGGTATATTCAAGTACCCACCTTGAAGGAAGAGGTCCATGCCAACAAACAAATAAAAATTCTGCTCAAATGAGGGAAGCCTTTACAGAGATCAAGCCCTTTCCACTTAGGCTAATTCACCCTGCTTTAAATTACCCGGCAACGTCCGGACTAAGTTATACCAAATTTTAGTCGAGCAAAAAGAAAACGTCCGGCTATCGGACAGCAATTAGTTCGAGGAGTATCAACAAAATGAAACAGCTAATGAGACTTTCTCAGTCGGCTCGTTCACTGCATGAAAGCGGCCCACAAAATTTTTTGTTAATAATAGATATATCTGACCAATGATTTTTATAGACTCGAAGCCCTGGAAGCTTCCAGAACTGCCCACTGAATATTTCCAACACATGTGGTTTACAACTTCATGGGGCCTTATCTATGGGTCTTTTCCAGGTAGGCACGAGTTTAGACTACTAAAAGCAGACGTTTGCTGAGTTATCTGTTCAAGAGTCTTTGTTTGTTGTTTGTTTACAGAAGTATGCCGTCCATGAGCTTTGTGATGAGTAACAGAATGTGAAGAGGGTTCAAAATCAAATGAAAGACACAGTGCGGGAATATGCTCCACAAAAAAGTTGACACAAAAAACATGGATATCGATCGAATGGTTTTTGTCAACCAGCCATAAACAGCATTGGATGATAAGGAAAACAGTTCAGAATCTAATTTTTTTGTATTCTGTTGTAAAATAACTCGATCGACTCCCATGAGGGGCCTGATTTAGATTTTGCGGTGAAACGTAGTGGTGAGTAAAGCTCATCAAGGGAAAGCCAAATGGTGCCCTAACAGAGTTGGGTCAAACAGCAAGTTTTTTTTCGAAATATCGATGGGACCCAACCAGCTGCATCACTCAGGAAGTAATTTGACCGATGATCTCCTTAAGCTTGGAGTAGCCACGTCTACTAATCCAGATTTTCGGATAGTAACCCAAATATTATCATTAAATAGGTCTATAGAAGTATTTGATGTCTAGTAATATCCTCAGTAGTACATAAGCTTTAAAGGGTTTGAACCGGCCGAAGGAGATAAGTGGAAGAAGATGGGTTCTGCAACCTTCTCATTCCCCTCAAAGAACGTCAGATAGACCGAAAAGGAGCGGAACTCCCCGTACCAATACAATGAGAATAGATCCTGCAGACTATGAGGAACTACAACCTCCCTCCGCCCACTGCTCCACTTACGTGAGCTCTAATAAAGGAAACATTAAAAGTAAAGGAATTAGGTACTAAGACATCAGTACATAATAGATTAACGATATCGAAACGAGCACGAATTTTTTCAGGACTCTTGGAACAAGGGAAAGTAGTCCTGATAACGTATCAAGGGCAGTATAGACAAAGCAAGGTGTCAGTCAAGGAAAGGCTATCGGATATGGGTAGTTATAGTGAGGAACTTCACTGTACATAGTAAGAAACTCGCTAGAAATACATACTCAGCATTGCTGTACCGGAAACTGCTCTGGACTGTCAGAACCTTACCAGGGTAGTCAGTTTACAAATTGAGTGAACATTATTTTCAAAGTGATTGCTTTCTCGAAAACTATCGAATTGGTGATGAAGAGTCATGCCAAAAGAACTACGTGGGTAATCCATGATTCCCAGAGAAATTCGGTCATGTAGACCCTTTCCCTGAGAGACGGGCGTTAGGAACGATTTTGGGTAATCGATTTGCCGCACGCGACTGTCGCGGACCACTCATTCGCCGTTGTTACAGCTCTAGCGTTCTTCATACAGCTCAACCGATATGCAATCATTATTTTATGCATAATTCTACTATTAGTACTTTTGTTCTTGTATTTTTTACCTACTGCTGCATCCTGCTACATTCCTTCGCGCGCGACGCCCCTCTCACCGCGACGCAACCATTTCGTTCCTAACGCACCACACCCCCTTTCCCTCCCTCTTTGATCTTCCACCTCCTCCTTCTTCAAGAGAGTGAATGATTATAAGTTCACCATGGTTTGAGTATTAATTCTTACTTTCATTTATCCATTCCGCTAAAATCGATTAATTGGCTGTATGGGTTCTAGAAGCGCCTCTTGCTTCAATCCCTTTGCGCCCGTGTAGTATGAACAACTTTGAAACTATGGAAAAAGCTGCAGCTAGCAAAACAAACGAATGCATCAGGCCGAAGTGTAAAGGATAAGGTCTTCTAGCGTCGCTACAGTTTTGGGATGCACCGACGCCTAGACAATGATTTGGTGTGGCCCCGACTTACAATTCTCTTTTCTTCCTCCATACTAATCTGGTACCAATCGTAGAACCTCAGGCGGAGATCGATCCCCGAATCTTAGGTTTGGTTATTATTCGCGTTGCACTACACTACCTCCAACCAAGGGCATTAGTGCATGTAAACAATAACTATCTATAAGGCCTTGTTGCATCTACTATTCCGTTGGAACCCACAGACCAAGTTCCTCAGCATGGGTTACTCATCTATTCAATTAATTTGGGTGATGTCAAGTGGGTCGTAGTAATCTGAACTTTTGAGTAAGTATTATGCCACTCAATTAGGTTAATTGAAGGGCAAAAGTGGAAGTGGCTCTTTAAAGTCAGCCAGATGGAAAGCATCTAAGCGCATATAAAATCAGTAAATTGCCCATGAATTAGGAATAAAAACGAGTTATAAATAGTAGGAGAAACGAATCATTTTCAATGCTATCGGTTTATGATTAATGATTTGGATAGAATGGATAGCGAAAGCAAACGTCCCAAATCATCACAACGGGAATCGAGAGAAACGCAGAACCACGAAGTAGGAGAACTAAACCATGAGCAAAGGAATGCCTGCAAAAAAACACTTTCGTGCCATTTTTTTCAAATAATTTAGATCCATAAGTTTGGACGATGCTAAGCCGGACTGCACTACTCTCATAAACATGCGTTTTCTAAGAAGACTCGTTTGAAAAAACGTTGAAACGAGTTCGCCTGGTCTTCTGGTGACCTTCTCATGGTCGGTCTGAGTGATCAGTCATGGTTGCTTTCTGATTTATCGATGCAGCGGAATTTCGGGCTGCCTGTGAGATGGCACCCGCGTGAGAAGCACATCAATGACAAGGGCCATTCAAATCACCCCAGATGTGCCGGGCGAACACTGGCCGCTTTTGTTTCATCTCCCGATCACGGGACAAATGGACTAGGAGCTCTTTCATAGAGTGCAACATTCGAAACAACAGGGGACAACATCAGCTATCCGAGAAAAGGTGTTCTGATTGGGATACGGTGGCACGGAGACTGTAGAAAGTCCTATGAGCCAGTTCTATGGTGTTGCGGTGATCAAGGTTTCTGGAGCAATGGGGTGTGAATGCATGAATGAAGGAAACAGAAATCATGAGCAGTTCAGAGAATTCCCGAAAAGTTCAGACTTCAAAGAATATGGAATGCCGAAACTGTTAAGCTTCAGGGAGCTTTCCAAAAAGTGAGATCCTACGAGATTCGATTTTTTCAAGGTCGGAAATCGGAACTCGAAACATCAACAAGAAGTGCAGAACCTTTACCATTTATCTACTCGTTTTATAGATCGAATCTATTTTAACTCACAGCTTATAACAACGGGAGAAAGGAAATCTCCCAACCTCCCACTCAACCCCCAAGCTTGCAGTGAACATAAATACGTGGCGCATCACGAAAATGCGATCGATAAATTTTGCCTCAACAATATCTCGAATCAAAAACTGTTCGATCAAAGGGGTATTTGTAAAATAAAATGAATACCGACGAATACGTTCCAGAAGGAGCCGAGGAAAAAAGGGCACATAAATTATTATAAATGAATCATCATGAAAATCAGAATTCTCAAACCACTGTCCCATCTTCATTGAAAATTCAGCTACATGAATGGAAAAATCCAATTGCTGTCCAGGATAAAATGAATGAAAATATTCTCGAAATTATTCTGAAAAATCGAATTCAAAAGGGGGGGGGGGGGCGGCACTCATAGCTACATTGAAATCGTTTTCGTTTTGTTTTCACAGACGATTTCAACGGGTTCAGTTGGGCGTTTACTCTTCGACTTCACAAGTTCTGATCATTCCAGGGTCCTTTAGGAAAGCATGTAAAGGACCCTACGAAAGGCCAGGGAGGAAGCACATAAATAAAAAGAATTTTTACATGCTACCTAGGAGAGCTTTAATTTATTAAAAAAACTTCCCTGAATAAAAATGAAGTCGTTTGGGTCATGGGATCAGTATGGGCTGTGATATGTGAGATCGGCGAAGCCCACACCACAGAACAACGTCCTATAAACACGGTCAAAGCAACACAAAGCCAATCAAAATCGATCGATACTGATGTGAAAGGGTTATGAAGCCAGAAAGAAAGGCCAGCTGTAGGCCGAGTCGAGCCCGGTGTAGTGAATACGTACTGGTGCTGGTTGGGGAATAGTGGGGAAGATTGTAAGGGGGTCTGGCGTCGATGACGAGCGTCGTCATTGCAACGTAGCATCGTTGCGTAACTATTCTCTTCCGGCCTGCACGATACGCCGCTCGTATGCTGACGATAGCCGGCGTCAGCTCGACCGACCCCCTATGCTGTTGCCTATGTGTCCGTTCGTTCTCGTTGGTTGGCCAGTCGCGACATTGGCGATCCCGCTGACCTTGCACCCTTCACTGACTGGGTGTGTGTGTTATCAAATGGATTAGCTCAGCATTAGGACTGGTCGCTAATCGACACAATGAATATGGTTATTGATCGTTGGTCGATAAGTGTACAAGTACTCTTATGGACCAATCTACTATCTGGGAAACTACCAATGGAGAATTCGAAAACAAAGAAAAAGGGCGACTTCAGAAAAAGTAGACTGTCGTTCCGTAACGACGTTCGACTCAAAATTTAAAAGCAACGACTTTTGTTTACTTTTTTCCTTTTCATTTTTATTCTATTTTCTTATTGACCACAATTTCACCACGACACAATATCACACTGGACTGAATGGGGTGTCCATCGGAACTTTCAAAAAAATTTTGGATGCATTTTGAGTTTTTTTTTCTATTTTTTTCATTCACGTTGGTTTCCGTAGATCACTAAACGTCAACTATAAACTGCTAAAAATATTGATTGGAAAAAATTGTAAGAAATAAAGAAAATAAGCTATTGGTAGTAATATGCATAATACTACAGTAATAACAATGAGTCGCCAGGCGTTGAATGATCGTTAATGATGGATAAGTGCCTCTGTAAGATGCACCGTGCATTCGGTCCCCATAGAAAATCATATTTTCATTGCAGCGATTATTACATTTTGTTATTATTGACTATTATGCTAACACTGACTAGCTATCAATCAATAAATCATTGTTTAATTATTGTAGCTATTATAATGAGGTGCAGAGGCCCAATCCACGAACAAGTAAGTACGGCTGTCTTTCCAGAAAAACTTAAAGAGGGTATTAGGGGCATGGATTGCCCAGTTCGATTGGGATCCAGTCCTGGTCTTGGTCTTGCTACCTTAGAGACCGTTCCATACCCACTCGTCCCTTTTCCACCTTAGCTACGCGTAAAATAGTAGCCTACATTAGTGGCCATGCTTACCTCTCTGAGCCCAGGTTAGTGATGATGAATGGTTTTCATACGATTAGATAAGGCTCTAGAAAACTTAGAAGAGGAGGTAGTCGAGAAGATTTGTGGCCAAAATGGAAAATAGTTCTTCCACAATGGACCAAACATTCAGTTTCCATAGAAACTCATCCACATTGAGAGATTTAGGCAGATGGCCGGTTGGTATTCAGCAGTACATCTCTATGACCCACGAGGCTCCAATTGCCTTGGAAGGCAATCTGAATTGTTCATATAAAGTCGTTAGTTCACCTTTTCCAGAGCTGTGCAATGTAGACCGTGCTAGTCCTCAGTAAGGTGATACTATGGAAGGAAATGTTGGTCAGCCGATGTAAAAGTCAAAACCATTACTCTCCTACTGATCAGTAAAGTCATCCCGGAGGGATGGGAGCCCTGCATGGTCTTCCACTCCGTACTCGATTTGGTCCTCTAAGTCGGTGAGGCAGCCGTTTAACATTAACCCACCATCACCCAGATTCCCTATACCCGGTATAGCAGCTTCCAATTCTGCTGGGGTCCACATCAATCAACAGAGTACTGGCAGCGATAACGGATAACGATGGAGTACCCTAGACACCTAAAGAACCCCTTCAAAAATTTCGAGGCCGAATTAGTTTACAACAATCGCTTGAGCCCCAGCAACGGGCGGTACTAGTGCATTCATCAAATAACATACGAATCGTGATCCTGACTGAATCCCATATAGTATAACCTTACTGCCCAAATCCCTGAGTAGCAACCCATGCAAAAAACCAGTCAGTCAGTCGGCCAGGTAACGGTTTCGTCAGGGCTTGAGCCCTACAAGCCGTAATAGCAGTAGAATATATGTATACCGGAAAGTCCCGCGACTAAGGGTGCATGGCGCAGCATAGAGCTGTTGGCCCATGAGGGACTATTTGTTGACTCCATGTACGGGCTCATGAACCGTCGAAACAATAGCCATTCGGTTTTAATGGAACCTCGTGAGAGTTCAAAACAAACTACATTGGGTCACTTTCTGTTGAATTTTGTGATTGCAAGCAAAAACGCAGTGTAGATGTTTTCCGAAATGATCTACTAGAAGTTTTCTCTCTTTTTTGGCTGTTTTCAACCGCCCTGTCTTCAGTTGCCTTCGAACGGTGACACATTCGACTGAATACTCCTGTGAAAAGTTTTACAGCGAAAAAATTCAGCAAATGAATGATCGCTCTAAATCTATCCATATACAATATCACGTTTCCAGTTGGAATGAATGATTACTGGGTATGGAAATAGGCAAAACTGTGGACAATGGAAGCAATCCATTTGCAGAACGTCGGTTTTTTTGTTGTATCGTTCCGAAATCTCAGTAACATTGCGTTGTGGAACTGGTTCGCTATACTTTTCGATTTTTTGCGGATTCTATTGGATGAGTGTGGGAAGTCGAGGGTTTGGGTTTCAACAATTTGTTAGTTGTAGGTGGATGAAGGGGGAAAATATGTACTCCTCTTAGAATGAGAGTCGTAATTATGAAGCCAACTCCATAGCTGTCCAAGAAATTCTATAACAATGGGTAGTACTTGAAACCTAGCTCCGTTCAATTCCTTCTTTCCAAGCCATGAATTTCTCCGTTTTCCAAATGGAACCTATGCCTTCTGAAGCCTCATTTTTACGGAGAAAAAGTCAGGAAAGATTAAGTTCCCATTAGTAAACATCCCTCAGTGTTAAGTGGTCAACTCACCAATTTCAGACAGATGTCATAGTTGGTTTGGGAAACTGTACTTTGCTAAGAAACTCGGCCATAATGGTATGGCAGTACGTGAACCATGGTTGATTAAGGTTCTGAGTAAAAAAGCATGGGATCCCCCTATCCGACCAGAAAAGTCGGTAGCATGGCGTATCCCACTATAGCTATTACTGAAATCTTTTCCTATTACTAGAAGTGACTAGGAACTATGTACAGAAGCGGTCACTTCATTTACAATTAGCCGACTTACTTTTTGTCGGCTAATACTCCTTCCCTCTAAGGAATTGTAGCCTCGTCATAGCCCAGAATCGCCGCACCATATAGGGACTGTTCTTTCAATCTATTATGATGAATGGCAATAGAGAGTTTTAGTCTTACCCACAATGGAATTTTTTTCAAAACTGCAAAAAAAAAATACTTGATTAAACTTCCAGCTTTTGCAAAATTCCTCAGATTCTGAGTAAGATTATCAAAACCGATGCAACAGGAAGTATGAACGGTTTCCGATCTCAGCTGTTATGCGATCTTCTGAGGTTCTGTAGTTATTGATATTCTAGTGCCACTTTCGTCACCGAATTCTAATTTCCTGGAATACCATTGAGTAGATCCTCCGAGTAAACTAACTCAAACCGGTTTGAGAATGACCGAAAGTTTTTCGGCACCTGAATTTTTCGAGTAACTTTTTTCCCATCAAATTCCACAAGATTATAAGCAGTGAACTCTAATCTGGTTACCCGTATCGAATCGAAAAATCCCTACTCTATGACGACTTTGACTGACCCATATTCTTTCTTGGGAGACAAATTGACAAAAAAAGAGGAACCCTGCTTTCAAAAAAAAAACAGAGGAGAAAACAGCCTCAGTTCATGTTTCTTAATATTGTGCAGTCGGGACACCGCTATTCAAGCGCTCTACCTATACGAGCCAAGATTCCGAACCTCTAACCCTCAGTTTCAGGAAGTTACTAACAGATTCCGCTGTGTGAGTGAATTAGCAAATTTTTTTCTCAAGTCACAATTTCTTCTCGGAGAATCTCTGTGAATCGCTCCATTCTGTGAAAAGTAAAGTCGTAGAGTTATGGGGTAGTCGTTTGCTAGCGTCTTACATGCCATACGTGCCATAGAAAAACCTATCAATACGGCTAGCAATTTTCTGATTGATTACAGTAAAACCGGTTCATAGGCGTCACGGAATGACCGAAGTTATTTGACCAAACCTGGTCCCATTAAACAAAAAGAGCAATTTTTTGAGCTATAACTGCTCTGTTGTAATCCTTCTCCTTGTGATTCATACCTAAGAGATATTCATGTATGTACTATGTATATGTGTATGTATGTATGTATGTATTCAACCCGGCAGGCGTTGGCATGGCTTATCCTAGCTGTTACCTTTGAAATCGGTCCGCCGTCAGGAACCATGCTCAGTTATGCCAGTCGCCGAGCAGGTTCGCCTTCTTCCTTCCCACAAAGGAAGCATAAAGCAACCTCAAGAGGCTAAACGAGGTTAGGGGCCACCAAGGACCCAAAATACATGAAGGAAATATTACTCAGCAGTAGTAGAACGACGAGTTCACTTCAGTGGAAAGTGGAAGAAACTGACAGTTTGGCATAGACTACCTAGGAACTTAGGAAACCAAGGAAGTCTGAGGATGTGGCTCAAATGATCGGCGTTGAGAATTGATCGATGACAAAAAGCTGGGATAAGGCGACTGAGGATAATTGTACTGTCTAAAGCAAAAGTAATAATAAGAAAAAGCAGGAAAAATGATAGGAGGGAAATAAAGTGAAATAAGAGGAATCTATAAATCACATAGTAAAGCGTAAATGCAAAGGCAATGTACATTTCCAAATGTAAATAAAACGTGCAGCTGCATGAACAATGTACAGAATGAGGAGCAAATCGATAGATAGCATAGGCCAAAACGATTGAATGGCTTCCCATTGTGTTCAGGGAAGCGTCGTGTATGGGGGCAGGGTTTTGCTTTGGCTAAGCATTTCACTATCAGTAACAGCACATCGCCATAAATGGTAATCTGACCATCAGCTGACCTCCCGTGTTCCCTACAGATCTTACCATTCATTGGTCGGGCGTCCTTTGATGGCTGACGAGGCACGGCGTTGATTGTTACGTCACTTGGGCCTCATCGTAGATGTGAGTTTGACATATGGGGCAGAAAGTGTGAAACGGAAGGGGAACGATTGGAAAACAGCTTATTCGGATCCTTTGGTCCTGTGAATGCAAAAAATTCTTCAGAAAATTGTTATCGAAGGAAGCGGCTATCTAGAGAAGGCCAGCGATGGGACCTTCAACACGAGAAGATGATAAGGTTTTTGGCGCCTATCAGTCCCTAAAAAATGCGCCATACACTCGACCTCTTCGCAGAATTGCACCAGCCTACGAATGCATTTCTGGATACCCTTGAGCCGTAAGTCTCAGAAGCCGAGCCAAGCCCCTGGCGGGGGTTCCAATCTGCTATATGCTTCAATTCCTCTCCTTGCTATCCGACCATTCTCGAACCAGTTACTCTCCTCAGTTAATAGATAACTTTTAAGTAAATTGTAAGGCAAAAGGTAAAAACAGTCGATCAACGAAACACCTGTTTCACCTCTAGACGCTTACATTGGTGGCACGAACGGAAGCTATCAATGGGATTCAAGACCGTGGTTTATAGGAAAGGAATGATTCATGCAAAAATTGATCGAAACGCAATCAGCATTCTAGAAATTGGACTGGCTTCAAGTTGAAAGGGAGCTGTGTATATAAATGATTACAGAATTTTGTTTATTCACCGAAATATTAGAGTCACCACTTTTTTTTGCCATCCATGCGCATTTCTGGGAATTTCCTGTTTTAATTAACCTATTTGACTGAATAGGCGGGAGATTAGTGTTCAAGCCTTCGGTTGAACTAGCCTTAACCTGGAATATGAATGGTCAAAAGGGAAAATCTTTTGGAACATGGGTCGCTGGAAATGGCAATAACTATAGGGAAGAATTGCAATATTTTGCGTTGCTTTTCGCATGTGTCACAAATAACAGTAATATAAATATATCGATCGGAGCGATTGATTTCCGAAGGGGCACCTAATTACAGTGGTAATTCCTGCTCTATAGAGATAATAATAATTGATTAGTAGTGTATCAAATATTATTATATGATGTAACGGATATGGACCCGGGATTCGAACCAGCGACCATGCGTGTATGAAGTCCGCCACTTGGCACTACATCACCTTCGTCCAATAAATATTATATTTTTCAACAATGTAGCCACAGGGAAGCGTCGAAAGATTTACTTGCCTCCACGAGTATAAAAAATTAAGTCGCGGTGAAGAATCGTAACAAGACTAAATGCTTGGCGCATCCCATAAGGTTTATACGATGAGGTCACTTCAAGGCGCTCAGCCCCCAGAATCGTTACTGTGCTCAAGATAAATAATGAGAACAAATTCAGAATTTTCACCTAGGCGATACTAAAGGAGATTGTGCTTGAGTCATGCAGTTCCTCTGTCCTGTGGGGATTGAATGTAATGTTTATCGTTGAATAGCTATGGAATGATGATAACGGCCTACAGTACGACAAATTGATCTATAGATAAGAAAAGAATTTTATAAAATCCTCGTCACGTACATGTATGAATAGTCGTCATGAGCGGTGTTGAAAAAACGAATGAATGGATGGATAGAGTGGATGGAAGGAATGGTGTCGGCGGTTGAGCGTCTCAACTCACCTATTGGTTAGTAAATATTCAATCGGTTAGTGCTGAATTCCTAGGTCTTAAACGTTAAGCAACCCCACTCTTGAATGCGCTCCACATTCGACTGTAGCGGCTAACACAATTGCAATCGTCATTGAAATGAGTCTATGAACGGATGCTTTCATCGTCAAAAACGAGTTTGCTATCAAATGACTAGCCCCGGAGAGATGGAAAGTTTCGTAGTTCTATGCTGATATCGCTCCCAGATTCGATCTGTTATAGGACCCCATTTGCTACTTCACCAAGACAGACTGTTTACATAATTGAATTCCTTTGAACCACCCTGAGCCACGAGATACCAGATCATGGACTGGATGTAAGGAGTGTACCGTAAATGAAATATATTCGTCCCCACACCTTGGATAGGTCGAAGAGGGCAACCTCTTGGGGGAACAGGAGGGGTTAAGCTTACTAATATGTTTATTTGTTTATTTCGTGGGCACTTTTACAAATCACTAAGAGTGGACGACGACGAAGACTATGCTAGCGGTTCGAATTTTTCGAAGGCAATTTTTTTGTTTTTTTTCGAGGTATGCAGGCCCGCAACCTATTAGTTGAGGTAAACAGAAGCTGGGTTATCAGTAGTCGATTATTCACATGGGTACATTTTTTTTGATTTCTTTCCAGAGAAATATGAATGAGTTGGACAGTGGTAAGCTATATCTACACTATGGGCGTAATTAGCTGCATAAACCTTTAATCCCTTCCGAGAAAATGATCTTTGAGTGGAAAACGTAATAATTATGAAGCCGTTTCAGCCAGTGTCAATGACACATAGCCTCTACGTAAGCTGTGTAAGGAACATCTGAAAGTAAAAAAAGGATGAACCTCAAAATAATACCTAAATCGAGCTATATTCGTTAAATTTTTTACTGTAAGTATGTGAGGCTGAGCAATCTGGTATGGGATGATATAATAAGGAACAAAATATGTACCTGGGCTGGCTATCAGTATTTTGACCTTGGGATAATCTGTCTTACAGTTCGTCTGATTTACTTGGGTAAAGTGCTACCAGGTAAACACTGGCATAGATTTCCCAAGCAAACGCGATAGTGGCAAACCTTTTACAAAATTGTTGGATACACACTTACAGCTGGCCAAAATGTGAAAGGTTAGGAATAAAACTCTAATAAAGTTATTCAACAGTTTGTCAATAGGGTTCAGTTTTAATACGTAGATTGTTACAGTTAACTGCGATGTATGTATACCTAATAAGGATAGTAGGTTGTTACCGTGTATCATTAAGAATGGCTATGAACGCAAAGATCAAAAGAAAATGAAACGGAAAAAATTTAGAACTTCTGGGCATTGAACACTTTTGAACCATCGAAAACAATTGTAATGCTTTTAATACATCTACCTTTTAGTGCTGTGTTGTCATTAACCATGTAATATGTATATATGTATTATCAATGCGATCCTTCCACCACTTTCTAGAGATAGGGAATCAGTCTTGATGATAGAGATGAGATGGAGTGACAACTGAAAGTCCCAGAAACACCCAGCGGAGTTGAATCAAGTCTTTCTAAATAGTCACGATACATAAGGGTAGGATACGGTGGACAGGTGAAACAAGTGGCTAAAAGCTCATTCAAGCTGATCAAAGTTTTCAACCCTTTAATTTAGGGCTAATTAGAGCAGTATTGTCTTCGGGAATGTAGTAAAGCCATCAGTGCATAGTACTGCCTAGAGCCATAGTAAGAGAAGAGAGAACAATGATGTTAGTTGTATTAATAAGTTACTAGATACAGGAAATGGTGATTCGTTTCGCCACGTGTACTCAGACGAATCACCAGGATCACTAAGTTGCTAATACGCCCTCTTTTCAAGGATTCCTCCAAGTCTGGAAGGATGCCGAGTGCATGGCCCATACTGCTATGGCTGAACAACGCTGCCGACCGCATTCCGTTCCTTTTATCAAATATCTTTCGGTTCAATTACTGAGTTTTTGTCTTGAACTCTTCACGAGGTTTTTAAATATGCTTTATTAGGCTGACGTTCCGGTGGAATCGCCTGCTTCAGAGCCTGAAAGGATCATAACAATCTGTGATTATCCGATCAAACGTCTCCACCAACCCACTAAGTTCGAGACCCCCAGGGCACGCAGGTGGTCGAAAGGAGAACCACTCACTGAAGAAGGCGATTCTGCCGAAACGTCAGCCTAATAAAGCATATTTAAAAACCTCGTGAAGAGTTCAAGACAACAACAAACTCACTAATATAATCATGCCGAGGTTCATAGAAAGCCGTACATGGATCTTTCGGTTCAAGTTTTTTCCCATTTGAAAAGAAATTCTTCAATATAATCAGAAGTGCACAGAATCCTGTTGAACTCTTTTTCACTACAGGATATCGGGAGTAGCAGTAACTGTGTTAGTTGAACTGTGGGATTCTCTTATTATGGCATGAGAGAAGGCCCCCCAAAATGATTTGACTCACCAGCGTACTTTCTTAGAGAGTTGCTCGTTCTTTCCACGATATAGTCGGAGTTCAATGGCATCCCCCTCCTGACAAACTGACTGACTCTTAGTTCAAATGAACTGCCAATAGCCATCAGGTTTCTTTGCAGTACAAATGCGAAGTCATGGCGCATCCATAACCAGTGACGTGGATATGGATGCGCCATGACTTACCACATTTCAAGAAAAAAATGTGTAATAGATTGGACCGGATGTATGAGAGAAAGTCTTAGGGATCGCATCATAGAGAGAGAGCTCGAATAAGCTGCTGAGAGGCTTTCACAGAGCCATGACTAAGTGTTATGAGTTGAAGACGTAATGTAAAATTAAACATCCCCGTATTGCATCATTCTTACATTCTGCCCACTCGAACACACAGAAAGCGCAAAAGGGGCTCGGGCGACGGCAAGGGCGGCATGCTTCATCGGCAGCTGTATACGTGTAAATGACATTCAGTAGAGAGAGAACGGAGCTCCCCGTATTCGATTGATTGATTGCATAGTATCGATCAGCTACAGGAACTGCAGTAACAGCTATTTGTCAACATGTTGACGCTTGAACGAGGAAATCAACAAACATTGGATTACAGCAATTTATAGCTGTTTTCAAGGAGAAATCTGGCTTCTAGGGAGAATGGTTAATTGATTGTGCGTGAGATTCAGATAGTATAGGAGTCGTATAGTGGCTCTATCTAGGTCTCCTTGAAGAAACACCTTGAAGAACTACTAGTTAGGTGCCTGAAACCTTTTAATTGATAAGGGACCCCAATGAAAGAGTGTCAGCCAGCTAATCCGCAAATCGTCAAGGTTCATCGTATCAGCTGTGCGACAGCTTTTTTCTTTGAAGCCTACGGTTGGTTTGGATTGGAGCCTACTGGCTGTGGCTACGCGTATGGTTCAATATGCAGCTGATTAAGCAAGATATAATTACTTGTAAGTACTTCTCCATTGGTTAACCAGGCTTCCTATGAAGAGCACTGATCGAGTGTTTGATAGGATAGGCCAATGAATCGCGAGGAAATTGTTGACTTTAAGACGTGAGCACGGCGCAAACCGGGTTACTCACAATCAAATGGTAGCGATAACTGTGATAGTGCACTATACTGATACCTTTACCGAACACGTGAAGAGGTGAACAGCAAGTACTCGAAATCTTGAGACTTTTATTTTGAGATTTCTGCAATGGTTCGAGGCAGGCATGGATGGCAATGAAAAAGGGGAAGCTGCAAAAGATGCTCTTGGCTCGTTTCCATAAAAAAATTGCTAAAAGTGAAAGACAAAGGTAGGTCCAACAGGGAAGCCAAGGAGTGGCTTATTGGGTCAGGTTGTGATGTTTGAAATGTTGCCTGGCAGTGGGCAAATATTTGGCGACTCGACCCCGTCCATACTATTAGGTCGCTTTGGATACTGTCTATTTGACGCCACAAAAATCGACTAAGCTACTGGACAAGCAACCTCTCTCGACGGGAGTGATCGGTATTTTTGAGTTAAAAATAGAAAGCTTCTCGAGCGGCAAACGATACGCTAATGATCGCCAAGTACCTCCAGAGCTATGAGGCTTCATGGAAGACCTCTTGCGTTATCGTAGGAGTGATTGAATAATGAAGCCGACTATGCTTGAGCTTGATTTTGTAGGAATTTGCAGTGGGATTAGTTCAATTCGGTGAACTCAACTTATCCATAACAGTGACAAAAAGAAGACTTGAGAAAAGAAAGCAATACCGACCCGAATGATATTAGTGATTAATTATGATGTTTACATCTCCAAACATTGCAAGGTTGTTAAATACAAGATAAAGGATCAAGTCCTTCGCGATAATCAATTCCGCTTTGGGTTGCGCCCAGCATTCAAAATTCATTTAGGATCGTAGCAACATTTGAATGAGTCAATGGTCTAACATTGACATGACCGGCCAATGTGCAATGCAATGCTTTTATCCTCCCAGACTCACCAAGTAAAGATGCAGGACTTGGAAGAGAATTAGTTCGGAATTCGGAACAAAGACCATGAGCAAGTGATAATGGTCACTTCCCCTACACCATATTCGCATTTATCGAAATAGTAGTGCTAATTACAGATAAAACGTAATTGTGGAACTTGGAACATTTCTGCCGATAGGCAACGGTGAAGTGGGATGCAGTCCGTGAAACGTTCTCATATTTATTTAGAACATTCGAGATACAAAATTTAGTAGATGTACCTACACTTGGCAATGCCCGACATAGTTGAAGTTTGTTTGGACTACTATAAAGGCTTAACCCGCCTGACGAGAGGTAAGAGGTAAAGATCCGAAAACAAGCGGTTCGGGTTAGTACACTCGTGGTCAGACAGTCCAAACTCGTGTTCACTACTGTCTGACCATGAGACAGATATGGTAGAAGCTGTCAGGCACTCAGATAGCACAGAGAAGCGTCACTATAAGTTTCACGTAATTTCCTCTCTAGATTCCTTAATGCCAAGTCAATCCAACACTAATAAACCCTCTGAAAAAGACAAAACAGGCGGTTGGAACTTGTTACTTACTCATTTCGAAGGCTAGACGCGCGAGTATCGCTGATTACTACTTTGTTTTGCACAACTGAAGCTCCGACCTGAAACTCCGTAGAAATCGAAATCAGCACAAAAAGTTGATCGAAAAATGTTTAAAAAAATTAGCTGAACATATTCGTTCCGCCAGAATCCCAACCTAATGTCCAGCCCGTGCTGACATCTACAGTGAGCCACCCTTGTGCAGCAGTTGCTCTCCTACCATCCAGAGCATCGCCTTGCCTTGTGTCCAGCTCGCGCTGACATCTACAGTGAGCCACCCTTGCGCAGCAGTTGCTCTCCTACCATCCAGAGCATCGCCTTGCCTTGTGTCCAGCTCGCGCTGACATCTACAGTTAGCCACCCTTGCGCAGCAGTTGCTCTCCTTCCATCCAGAGCATCGCCTTGCCTTGTGTCCAGCTCGCGCTGACATCTACTGTGAGCCACCCTTGCGCAGCAGTTGCTCTCCTACCATCCAGATCATCGCGTTGCCTTGTGTCCAGCTCGCGCTGACATCTACAGTTAGCCACCCTTGCGCAGCAGTTGCTCTCCTACCATCCAGATCATCGCCTTGCCTTGTGTCCAGCTCGCGCTGACATCTACTGTGGGCCACCCTTGCGCAGCAGTTGCTCTCCTACCATCCAGATCATCGCGTTGCCTTGTGTCCAGCTCGCGCTGACATCTACAGTTAGCCACCCTTGCGCAGCAGTTGCTCTCCTACCATCCAGAGCATCGCCTTGCCTTGTGTCCAGCTCGCGCTGACATCTACAGTTAGCACCCTTGCGCAGCAGTTGCTCTCCTACCATCCAGATCATCGCCTTGCCTTGTGTCCAGCTCGCGCTGACATCTACTGTGGGCCACCCTTGCGCAGCAGTTGCTCTCCTACCATCCAGATCATCGCGTTGCCTTGTGTCCAGCTCGCGCTGACATCTACAGTTAGCCACCCTTGCGCAGCAGTTGCTCTCCTACCATCCAGATCATCGCGTTGCCTTGTGTCCAGCTCGCGCTGACATCTACAGTTAGCCACCCTTGCGCAGCAGTTGCTCTCCTACCATCCAGAGCATCGCCTTGCCTTGTGTCCAGCCCGTGCTGACATCTACAGTTAGCCACCCTTGCGCAGCAGTTGCTCTCCTACCATCCAGATCATCGCGTTGCCTTGTGTCCAGCTCGCGCTGACATCTACAGTTAGCCACCCTTGCGCAGCAGTTGCTCTCCTACCATCCAGATCATCGCGTTGCCTTGTGTCCAGCTCGCGCTGACATCTACAGTTAGCCACCCTTGCGCAGCAGTTGCTCTCCTACCATCCAGATCATCGCGTTGCCTTGTGTCCAGCTCGCGCTGACATCTACAGTTAGCCACCCTTGCGCAGCAGTTGCTCTCCTACCATCCAGAGCATCGCCTTGCCTTGTGTCCAGCCCGTGCTTGCACCTACAGTGGAGCCACCCTTGCGCAGCAGTTGCTCTCCTACCATCCAGAGCATCGCCTTGCCTTGTGTCCAGCTCGCGCTGACATCTACAGTTAGCCACCCTTGCGCAGCAGTTGCTCTCCTACCATCCAGATCATCGCCTTGCCTTGTGTCCAGCTCGCGCTGACATCTACAGTTAGCACCCTTGCGCAGCAGTTGCTCTCCTACCATCCAGATCATCGCGTTGCCTTGTGTCCAGCTCGCGCTGACATCTACAGTTAGCCACCCTTGCGCAGCAGTTGCTCTCCTACCATCCAGAGCATCGCCTTGCCTTGTGTCCAGCCCGTGCTTGCACCTACAGTGGAGCCACCCTTGCGCAGCAGTTGCTCTCCTACCATCCAGAGCATCGCCTTGCCTTGTGTCCAGCTCGCGCTGACATCTACAGTTAGCCACCCTTGCGCAGCAGTTGCTCTCCTACCATCCAGAGCATCGCCTTGCCTTGTGTCCAGCTCGCGCTGACATCTACAGTTAGCCACCCTTGCGCAGCAGTTGCTCTCCTACCATCCAGAGCATCGCCTTGCCTTGTGTCCAGCTCGCGCTGACATCTACAGTGTAGCCACCCTTGCGCAGCAGTTGCTCTCCTACCATCCAGAGCATCGCCTTGCCTTGTGTCCAGCTCGCGCTGACATCTACAGTTAGCCACCCTTGCGCAGCAGTTGCTCTCCTACCATCCAGAGCATCGCCTTGCCTTGTGTCCAGCTCGCGCTGACATCTACAGTTAGCCACCCTTGCGCAGCAGTTGCTCTCCTACCATCCAGAGCATCGCCTTGCCTTGTATCCAGCTCGCGCTGACATCTACAGTTAGCCACCCTTGCGCAGCAGTTGCTCTCCTACCATCCAGATCATCGCCTTGCCTTGTGTCCAGCTCGCGCTGACATCTACAGTTAGCCACCCTTGCGCAGCAGTTGCTCTCCTACCATCCAGATCATCGCCTTGCCTTGTGTCCAGCTCGCGCTGACATCTACAGTGAGCCACCCTTGCGCAGCAGTTGCTCTCCTACCATCCAGAGCATCGCCTTGCCTTGTGTCCAGCCCGTGCTTGCACCTACAGTGGAGCCACCCTTGCGCAGCAGTTGCTCTCCTACCATCCAGAGCATCGCCTTGCCTTGTGTCCAGCTCGCGCTGACATCTACAGTTAGCCACCCTTGCGCAGCAGTTGCTCTCCTACCATCCAGATCATCGCCTTGCCTTGTGTCCAGCTCGCGCTGACATCTACTGTGAGCCACCCTTGCGCAGCAGTTGCTCTCCTTCCATCCAGAGCATCGCCTTGCCTTGTGTCCAGCTCGCGCTGACATCTACAGTTAGCCACCCTTGCGCAGCAGTTGCTCTCCTACCATCCAGAGCATCGCCTTGCCTTGTGTCCAGCCCGTGCTTGCACCTACAGTGGAGCCACCCTTGCGCAGCAGTTGCTCTCCTACCATCCAGAGCATCGCCTTGCCTTGTGTCCAGCTCGCGCTGACATCTACAGTTAGCCACCCTTGCGCAGCAGTTGCTCTCCTACCATCCAGATCATCGCCTTGCCTTGTGTCCAGCTCGCGCTGACATCTACAGTTGAGCCACCCTTGCGCAGCAGTTGCTCTCCTACCATCCAGATCATCGCGTTGCCTTGTGTCCAGCTCGCGCTGACATCTACAGTTAGCCACCCTTGCGCAGCAGTTGCTCTCCTACCATCCAGAGCATCGCCTTGCCTTGTGTCCAGCCCGTGCTTGCACCTACAGTGGAGCCACCCTTGCGCAGCAGTTGCTCTCCTACCATCCAGAGCATCGCCTTGCCTTGTGTCCAGCTCGCGCTGACATCTACAGTTAGCCACCCTTGCGCAGCAGTTGCTCTCCTACCATCCAGAGCATCGCCTTGCCTTGTGTCCAGCTCGCGCTGACATCTACAGTTAGCCACCCTTGCGCAGCAGTTGCTCTCCTACCATCCAGAGCATCGCCTTGCCTTGTGTCCAGCTCGCGCTGACATCTACAGTTAGCCACCCTTGCGCAGCAGTTGCTCTCCTACCATCCAGATCATCGCGTTGCCTTGTGTCCAGCTCGCGCTGACATCTACAGTGAGCCACCCTTGCGCAGCAGTTGCTCTCCTACCATCCAGAGCATCGCCTTGCCTTGTGTCCAGCTCGCGCTGACATCTACAGTGAGCCACCCTTGCGCAGCAGTTGCTCTCCTACCATCCAGAGCATCGCCTTGCCTTGTGTCCAGCCCGTGCTTGCACCTACAGTGGAGCCACCCTTGCGCAGCAGTTGCTCTCCTACCATCCAGAGCATCGCCTTGCCTTGTGTCCAGCTCGCGCTGACATCTACAGTTAGCCACCCTTGCGCAGCAGTTGCTCTCCTACCATCCAGAGCATCGCCTTGCCTTGTGTCCAGCTCGCGCTGACATCTACAGTGAGCCACCCTTGCGCAGCAGTTGCTCTCCTACCATCCAGAGCATCGCCTTGCCTTGTGTCCAGCTCGCGCTGACATCTACAGTGAGCCACCCTTGCGCAGCAGTTGCTCTCCTACCATCCAGAGCATCGCCTTGCCTTGTGTCCAGCTCGCGCTGACATCTACAGTGAGCCACCCTTGCGCAGCAGTTGCTCTCCTACCATCCAGAGCATCGCCTTGCCTTGTGTCCAGCTCGCGCTGACATCTACAGTGAGCCACCCTTGCGCAGCAGTTGCTCTCCTACCATCCAGAGCATCGCCTTGCCTTGTGTCCAGCTCGCGCTGACATCTACAGTTAGCCACCCTTGCGCAGCAGTTGCTCTCCTACCATCCAGATCATCGCCTTGCCTTGTGTCCAGCTCGCGCTGACATCTACAGTTAGCCACCCTTGCGCAGCAGTTGCTCTCCTACCATCCAGAGCATCGCCTTGCCTTTGTGTCCAGCTCGCGCTGACATCTACAGTTAGCCACCCTTGCGCAGCAGTTGCTCTCCTTTACCATCCAGAGCATCGCCTTGCCTTGTGTCCAGCCCGTGCTTGCACCTACAGTGGAGCCACCCTTGCCGCAGCAGTTGGCTCTCCTACCATCCAGAGCATCGCCTTGCCTTGTGTCCAGCTCCGCGCTGACATTACAGTTAGCCACCCTGCGCAGCAGTTTGCTCTCCTACCATCCAGATCAATCGCGTTGGCCTTGTGTTCCAGCTCGCGCTGACATCTACAGTAGCCACCCTTGCGCAGCAGGTTGCTGGCTCCTACCATCCAGAGCATCGCCTTGCCTTGTGTCCAGCTCGCGCTGACATCTACAGTTGAGCCACCCTTGCGCAGCAGTTGCTCTCCTACCATCCAGAGCATCGCCTTGCCTTGTGATCCAGCTCGCGCTGACATCTACAGTGGAGCCACCCTTGCGCAGCAGTTGCTCTCCTACCATCCAGAGCATCGCCTTGCCTTGTGTCCAGCTCGCTGCTGACATCTACAGTGAGCCACCCTTGCGCAGCAGTTGCTCTCCTACCATCCAGAGCATCGCCTTGCCTTGTGTCCAGCTCGCGCTGACATCTACAGTTAGCCACCCTTGCTTAGCAGTTGCTCTCCTACCGTTCAGAGCATCGGTTTGTCTTGTATCCAGCTCGCGCTGACATCTACAGTGAGCCACCCTTGCGCAGCAGTTGCTCTCCTACCATCCAGAGCATCGCCTTGCCTTGTGTCCAGCTCGCGCTGACATCTACAGTTAGCCACCCTTGCGCAGCAGTTGCTCTCCTACCATCCATATCATCGTCTTGCCTTGTGTCCAGCTCGCGCTGACATCTACAGTTAGCCACCCTTGCGCAGCAGTTGCTCTCCTACCATCCAGAGCATCGCCTTGCCTTGTGTCCAGCCCGTGCTTGCATCTACAGTGGAGCCACCCTTGCGCAGCAGTTGTTCTCCTACCATCCAGAGCATCGCCTTGCCTTGTGTCCAGCTCGCGCTGACATCTACAGTTAGCCACCCTTGCGCAGCAGTTGCTCTCCTACCATCCATATCATCGCCTTGCCTTGTGTCCAGCTCGCGCTGACATCTACAGTTAGCCACCCTTGCGCAGCAGTTGCTCTCCTACCATCCAGAGCATCGCCTTGCCTTGTGTCCAGCTCGCGCTGACATCTACAGTTAGCCACCCTTGCGCAGCAGTTGCTCTCCTACCATCCAGAGCATCGCCTTGCCTTGTGTCCAGCTCGCGCTGACATCTACAGTGGAGCCACCCTTGCGCAGCAGTTGCTCTCCTACCATCCAGAGCATCGCCTTGCCTTGTGTCCAGCTCGCGCTGACATCTACAGTGAGCCACCCTTGCGCAGCAGTTGCTCTCCTACCATCCAGAGCATCGCCTTGCCTTGTGTCCAGCTCGCGCTGACATCTACAGTGAGCCACCCTTGCGCAGCAGTTGCTCTCCTACCATCCAGAGCATCGCCTTGCTTGTGTCCAGCTCGCGCTGACATCTACAGTTAGCCACCCTTGCGCAGCAGTTGCTCTCCTACCATCCAGATCATCGCCTTGCCTTGTGTCCAGCTCGCGCTGACATCTACAGTTAGCCACCCTTGCGCAGCAGTTGCTCTCCTACCATCCAGAGCATCGCCTTGCCTTGTGTCCAGCCCGTGCTTGCATCTACAGTGGAGCCACCCTTGCGCAAGCAGTTGCTCTCCTACCATCCAGAGCATCGCCTTGCCTTGTGTCCAGCTCGCGCTGACATCTACAGTTAGCCACCCTTGCGCAGCAGTTGCTCTCCTACCATCCATATCATCGCCTTGCCTTGTGTCCAGCTCGCGCTGACATCTACAGTGAGCCACCCTTGCGCAGCAGTTGCTCTCCTACCATCCAGATCATCGCGTTGCCTTGTGTCCAGCTCGCGCTGACATCTACAGTGAGCCACCCTTGCGCAGCAGTTGCTCTCCTACCATCCAGAGCATCGCCTTGCCTTGTGTCCAGCTCGCGTTGACATCTACTGTGAGCCACCCTTGCGCAGCAGTTGCTCTCCTACCATCCAGAGCATCGCCTTGCCTTGTGTCCAGCTCGCGCTGACATCTACAGTTAGCCACCCTTGCGCAGCAGTTGCTCTCCTACCATCCAGAGCATCGCCTTGCCTTGTGTCCAGCTCGCGCTGACATCTACAGTTAGCCACCCTTGTGCAGCAGTTGCTCTCCTACCATCCAGAGCATCGCCTTGCCTTGTGTCCAGCTCGCGCTGACATCTACAGTGGGCCACCCTTGCGCAGCAGTTGCTCTCCTACCGTTCAGAGCATCGGTTTGTCTTGTGTCCAGCTCGCGCTGACATCTACAGTGAGCCACCCTTGCGCAGCAGTTGCTCTCCTACCATCCAGAGCATCGCCTTGCCTTGTGTCCAGCTCGCGCTGACATTCTACTGTGAGCCACCCTTGCGCAGCAGTTGCTCTCCTACCATCCAGAGCATCGCCTTGCCTTGTGTCCAGCTCGCGCTGACATCTACAGTGAGCCACCCTTGCGCAGCAGTTGCTCTCCTACCATTCAGAGCATCGCTTTGTCTTGTGTCCAGCTCGCGCTGACATCTACAGTGAGCCACCCTTGCGCAGCAGTTGCTCTCCTACCATCCAGATCATCGCGTTGCCTTGTGGTCCAGCTCGCGCTGAACATCTACAAGTGAGCGCACCCTTTGCGCACAAGTTGCCTCTCCTACCATCCAATCATCGCGTTGCCCGTTGTGTCCAGCTCGCGCTGACATCTACAGTGAGCCAGCCCTTGGCGCAGCAGTTGCTCTCCCCTACCCCATTCCAGAGCCATCGCCTTGCCTTGTGTCCAGCTCGCGCTGACATTACAGTTAGGGCCAACCCCTGGCGCAGCAGTTGCTCCCCTACCAATTCCATATCATTCGCTTGCCTTGGTGTCCAGCTCGCGCTGAACATCTAGCAGTTAGCCACCCTTGGCAGCAGGTTGCTCTCCTACCATCCAGGCATCGCCGTTGGCCTTGTGTCCAGCCCGTGCTTGCATCTACAGTGGAGCCACCCTTGCGCAGCAGTTGCTCTCCTACCATCCAGATCATCGCGTTGCCTTGTGTCCAGCTCGCGCTGACATCTACAGTGAGCCACCCCTTGCGCAGCAGTTGCTCTCCTACCATCCAGAGCATCGCCTTGCCTTGTGTCCAGCTCGCGCTGACATCTACAGTGAGCCACCCTTGCGCAGCAGTTGCTCTCCTACCATTCAGAGCATCGCTTTGTTTGTGTCCAGCTCGCGCTGACATCTACAGTGAGCCACCCTTGCTTAGCAGTTGCTCTTTTAGATGTGCAGCAGTTGCTCTTTTAGATTGTTTGCTATTCAGCCAACAATCCAAAATTCGTTTGAGACAGACCTAGCTGCCGCCAGCCATAAAGAATGGGGCCCTGATTTTGCCTGATAAAAGGTCGGGTGTCGCGGGGGACATGAGTGTCTCACTTGGTCCTAAATTTTTTATTTCAATTTCTGGCACTATTTACCCTTTACTGCCCCACTCTGTCGAGAAAGGGCTGGATTTCTATCGAATTTTTTCAAAGAAGGTGAAACCGGCTAGAAACTTTCCTGGAGGGGTAATTTGACCCGTAGAACACGAATATCGCATTCGCTCATCATGAAAACGCCTGGGACACTAGTTAGGGGCAAGTTTTCAGCAGGAGCGGTGACCCAGCGATTTGGCACAGGCGCCTGTAGCGCGAGCGCTAGGCATTCTTATAACAAATGGATACAATATTCGTGTGCTACGGGTCAAATTACCCCTGTAGACAAGTTTCTAGCTGGTTTCATCTTCTTTGAAAAAATTCGGTAGAAATCCAGCCCATTCTCGACAAGGTGGGGCAGTAAAGGGTGAATAGTGCCCAATTTCTTTATCGAGTAGGTAGAAGGCCATGGTGTATGATGGCTTGGTCGCCGGACACTTTTTTCTGAGCAAAGCACTAGTTAAGGCGTCTCTTCGAAGTAGTTGGGGCCCAGTTACACATCAACAACACCTCCTTCTTCAAATTTCCGCTTGACTTCTCCTTCTCCTATTGTTGTGCCAGTAGAACCAGATGCCTAATATGCTTGTCCATTGCAAATGTTCTTCTTCTTTTGACAAATATGTCCTCTGAGGGAGTTTTTTGAATATGGTTCTATGCGAATGTTCATCGAATTTGAAGGTGATATTGTAGATACGTGTACAAGCCAGTTCGCGTTCCTCTCCCAGTAGTGATATTCCGAGTTCATCCATATTTCTTACACTAACAATGAATGGAATTTATTCTCGGAAGTTACCAACTAATTATTATGGTAAATTTTTTCTAGAAGGCGCTAGGCTAACTTTGTCTATGAACTAAGTGAGGTCCTACCGACGGCGCATCGCGTTTGCTTCAATATCAAGAAGTGCCGCGTTATACTAGCCTGGGGTGTAGAAGACGACGAAAATCTTAGAAGTGTCAACCCTCTGAGTGTTACATCCAGATGATAATCAGAACAATTAATAAATCAATTAATTCCTTAGCGCAATGAGCTCATGCAATACGCTGAAACATGGTTCTTTGTAAGACCCGTGCTTGAATGGGCTGGGAATAAGATGAAATTGAGTTGACTAACAATGCTTTGAAGTGTTCCCACAACTTTTCTCATCAAAACGTGAGAGATCGTGGAGGCAGTGGGCTCACATAGGTACGAACTCGCAAAGATCAGCCAATGCACGAGAGGTTTAAAAGGCGTCCTGGGCAGATCCGAAACTAGATTCACACCAGAAGTTCGTTATCTGGCTCACACCTCACTTCAGCCCAAGTGGATGGGAAGCGCTATCGCCAATCGTACCAACAGCCTTAACTCTGAGACAGTGGTCCCCGCCCTATATGATATTTTACTGCGATAGATGCTGCATCAGCTATGAAGTTGTTGAGTAGGAGAAGGGCATAGACCGTATAGAAGAGCATGCCGATTTCAGGTGGAACAATGATAGGCGTGTTTCACGAACGATCCTCTTCACAGTCTGAGTCTTCAACGTGGCCGTTGTGACGCTGTTTCCAAGTCGTTTTGTGCAGAACATCTCTACGAGCAATGCAAAATATGTACAATAGAAATGATGGTGAAAACTTCATTTCATTTGATGCTGTCAATTCATTATTTTAACCCTGACATTCGAAAATTTTCAAAACACTCGATGATTCGGCCCTTTCACTACGTTTAGCTGGTTAGTTACAAGAAATTGGTTCCATGCTGCTGCATCATTTCCAAAACGCCTCTTTTGAGAGAAATTTGAGAATCTACTACAATCATAGGAAGCATGACTGACTGGCTGACTGGAGTATTCGATCAGAGGGCGGCTTCTTAATTCTAACCTACTTTCTCTTAAACTTCTATTCAGGTATGACGAACCAACTGGGACTTTCATTTCACGCTACCTCAAATTGCACCCAGTGTACTCAACCAGACCTTACGCTTATAGAAAAAAGATGACTAACTAAAAGATTTTTCTATTTGCAACTCTACCATCGAGTTGAAGGTAGCCACTGTTATTAGCCTCGAGCATGTGCTGCCTCATATCAAATACCGTTGAAAACAGCCTTGGATAGATCCTGGCTAAGCATGGCTGAGTCAGGACCGTCAAACTGAAAATTTCTGACCCTCCCTCAAGAACCGTACATGAAATTCTTTGAACTGCATTTTCAAAGACCCTTTGGTCTTCCAAGGTCTTTGAATGAGTGAGTCAAGCGATTTCGGTGAAGATATTACAATTACAATTACCCAGATTCGGAGTGTTTATGCTATCAGGTAGCACCGTGGTCTGTTGCAACTCTCCGGAATAGCTAGAGCTTCTCCTGATCCAGAGTGAGTGTAGATTATATGACGAATTTCAACTGAGAAACGCCGGCAATGGTCACAATTGACTCCAAGCTTCCATTTATCCGATTTGTCACCACAATCCGCTTGTCCCTAATTTCGATTCCTGATAATTATGTGTTATTACGGGGCGCAAGAATCTCAAAGATGTGCCGCCATAGCCGGCTAACTACCCACTCGGACAGTCGGACTACGGTAGTCGTCTCCTGAGGTGAACGCGGCGTGCGCGCACAACACCTGGAGCTGTAGGTGGTCGACTCGTTCCGCAAGAGGCGAATATCCATAGGGAATGTCGGCTCACTTTCACGAGTTTTCACACCTTTGACACCTGATAGCTGCTAACCAGGTGGGTAGCCATAGAAGTAAGGTGAATTCTTGGAGAAAACCAGAAAAAATTGAATAGTCAGAAGAAGAGGAGGAAATTTGCTCAAATGTACAAAACGAGAAATATGATAATATGACGAAAATTCATAAAATTCTTGAAGAATCCACCTTGATCTGTCCCTGATTGCATGGAAAAAACTTAAGTTTCATCCAAAGTTAGACAAGAAAGTTCATATTATATGATGATTCAGATTATATCTATCAATTTATGTTCATTTCACAAGGAATATCGAAAACACTGGAGGAACGGAAAGCATGCAGGAACCAATTCACTAGTGCGACATACTTTATTCAACAACACGTCACTGCTCCCTAATGTTTGACCAAGAAAATGGACATTGGTCTATATCGCTTTAGAAGCAACATTTTCTAGAACCAAAAAGTATTCGATCCTTCAAAAAGAAATGTTTTTCACCGTCTTTCTCAACCGTTTCAGCCTTCAGTTCCCCCTACAGCCCTCCAAGCGACATAAGCCGGTAAGCTTGAATGGTCAGTCTCGTGGAGCCGTTTCCGGAGTCGAGAAGCTGTTAATGTAGTGAATGGAGGCTTCCTGTGTTTCTAATGCATACTCCCGGTGTTACCAACCGTTATCGCTTCTCATTCAAACTTTGTATCCCTATAGTGTATTCATTATCAGAGCATTTACCCCTGTTGTTATCCCTCCTCTGTAAATACGACCACGCCAAAGAGTGAGACCGAGGACGAGTCTCTTCGGACCCAATGGTGCGCGGTATTCGATCCTCAGTAATTAGTTGGCAAGAGTGACGGGGCCATCGTGATAAAATCAACACCAAAAACGCGGCGGCCGACACTAAACGCAATAAACGAACGCATCGTCTACGACGATGACGTCGAGTAAGAAACCGATTAACGGAAGTTATAACTCAGCCGCTCCGCAAACGATTATCCTTAGCCACTTAGCCTTCTCGGACCATTTAACACGTATGGCGCAACCGTTCATCCGGGTCTTCCGTCTTCCTGTTTGTTTACACAACAATTCGACATGAAGAATGATTATCAAATGAATGAAGTTTTTGCCTTTCATCAATCCCATTCAAGTGGGCGCTCGACTATCATTCAGAACAGTAGTGGCGTTGAATGCTTGTATCGTCTTCACAATGACTTACGATGGCCAGTCGGTGTGTAAGTCAGTAGTTGTATCTTCCCAAGCGAGTCAGATACCAATTAACCGACCTAGAATGAGAGTCTTGGTTGGTTCAGGAGGATGTCGATCCACGAATTGATATCTGAGCAGTTGTCCTGCTTCTGCATGATCGGAATGAGTTTTTCTTGATCACTTAGACTTCATGATTTGAAAGTACAACTTTCACTGAGTATGTAAACGTAAAAATGAAACCTTACAGGTTTCCGCCAGTTATTTCTTCGAGTTCCTTTATCATTCAACCTCATCCTTCCCAGCCATGCCTAGATGAAGAAGGCCTGGAGTTCTGAGTGGCCCCCGGGAACCCGAGCTTCCGACATTCCGCCGAATGCAACTGAAGATACATATGGCCTTCGCTACTGAATAACTGATTATTGTGAAAATATATGATAAGAACGAGCAAAATAAAGGAATTCCTTCAAATTTTGCCTTCTCTTATTCTTTTCTAATATCACTGGAACCTCTGTATACGCTGTTATGGCAAGAATAAGCCAGGTATTTGTCAATGCCGTGGCAAATCCGATGTACCGGGCAGTCAATCCATGCCAAGCATATACAATTAACGGCAGGTCCTAATTTAAACCTCTCTAGCAGTAAATTGAGTGTGCTTGTCGCTGTAACGTTTACGTCCTGCTTATACTCACTTCAGAACAACTTTAATATAGTAAACGAGTACTATAGGCATGACTAAATTATGACAGTAAATCATTTAATTACGGCGATTATGATGTGTTGATATGAGGACGGCGATGGCTTTACGAATGCCACAGGGAAATCCTTCCTCCGGCACGGAACGAGTGACTACCCTGAACAGAGGCCACAAAACTCTGTCCCTTAAAACAGCAGACTATTTCGGAGGAGTTGATCTCCCTCTCCTGGAAGCCAACGAGCTCTCCAAAGGTTTATTACCAAGACACCATCGACCTGTGGCTTTCCACACGCCCAGTTTTGTTTTCATTCGGAAAAACTACAGTATCTACACTACCTACAAAGCGAGAACTTCGATTATTAAGCATATGTAACAGGATTTTTGACTTTTGAATGATTTAATCATTAAAAATTGACATTTGATGCATGAATTTCCCGAAAAAGCGTTCACACCATATCCGCCCAGAAGTTTTCTTATCTATACCAATTATGGTGACGGCGGCTAGACAAAGTAAGCGGCATTATCTGAAGGGCGAGGTCGGGCTATGCGAGGAACTTCTCACGCCCGTCGTAGGACGTATCCGCCAGCGATCTTCCTCTAATAAACTGCCAAGCGGCTTCTTTGGAACGGCCACCGTAACAGCTTCCGTGACTGCAGGGTTGATTAAAGTCCATATGCTTTTTGGGGTTACCAAGCATAGGTAGTTGAATTATAACGGTACGGTAGACCATACACGCCGCATTGTCCGCGGGATAAGCGCACTCTGTAACCTCGGCATCCTTTAATTATAGTCGGCTTTGTGACTTGCATCAATCGTTGCCGTAAATGATAGTAAGAAATTGTATGGGAACTTGTAGATAAGCA
Organism: Haemonchus contortus; assembly: GCA_000469685.2. Classification (NCBI taxonomy): domain Eukaryota; kingdom Metazoa; phylum Nematoda; class Chromadorea; order Rhabditida; family Trichostrongylidae; genus Haemonchus; species Haemonchus contortus. Next base: position 44,247,443 of record LS997565.1, read on the forward strand.
TTTTAGCATCGATTATACCTCATGGGAACTTTCATCCTTAAGGAGTAAGGAAGGCACTCGAAATAGCTTCCTTCTCCGGTCTCTGCACTCAAAAGGTCGGGAAAAGAATTTTTAAGATTTCACTTGGTTACAATAGGAGGCTCCGGGTTTTCCTGCAGATGCTGTCCCTTCTGGGCTCGTTCTAATTCCTCTTTCATGATTAAAGAGGTGGACCGTGCTGCGTCAGCTTTATGTAGTGTTACTACTGTACTCACGATCAGAGGGACAGAGCCAGCTGGAGATGGGTCAAAATCGAAGATGATATAAGCTAAACTCCCTCATTCTGGGCTCAAAGTTTCAAGGGGCTCCTCTCGAGAACTCTCCCTTTACCTGCCGCGGCCACCACCCCACTGTGTGCCTTCACTCGAAGGAATATGTGAACACTTCTGTTTCCTGGGGTCACACAGCAGAGAGACATTGAGGGGTCCTGAAGAGTCGCCGCCTACTATAGTTAGCTCATCATTTGAGGGATATCGCTGCCGGATACGGGCAGTTTTCGACGTTATATCTTGGCATAGCCTGGTTTACTGCATAGAAGAATACCGCTTACTTTGTTCAGTCGCACAGATCGGTTCATAGATAGGTAAGTCATCGCAATTATGATAGAGTAGAAAGAATCTTTTGCAAGTGAAAACTAACCCGATGAGCAAGAAATAGCTAAAATCAGGACAAGAAGCCTCTCAATAGTCTAACTTACTGCAGCCCAATGGGTAGGAAATTGGTCGGACGCCTTAGGAACTACGTGGCAATGGAACTTAACTATTCCGTCATTAATGGATTTTACGAGGGACACAGATGATCCCGATCTACGAATAGTTTTACGGGACGATGGTTCACTCGTCCAGTATTACAGCTCATCTCTGTCATGAAAATCAATGGAACAACTTATTTACTCAAAACTCCAGAATGAACAGAAAAAACCTCAAGCGGGCTCTCCCTAAATGGTGGTGATAGGTCTGTAAACAGAATCGTTGCGACATGCGAATGGATAGCTGACTTATGCAGTAGTTCGGAAAGGCAGGCGATCCTTGAATAAGCGTTTATAGTTGTTCTTATTCTTGAACTTCGCAAGGAGAGTTTTCGTTTAGGATCACTCTCCTGCCTGGTCGTACTCGTGTTACAGTAACGGGTGACAGTGTTCAACGAGAGCGACAAGGCTATACCTGAACATGTGAGATTTCGTCGCCATTGACCGAACCCTCAGACTTTTTCTCTGAAATCAGCAAATATTCGAGAAAGCATACAGAGTGTGCTACTGAAGTAACCCAATCAACCCATTGGTGGTGTAAACGCTCCTACCCACTAGTTGATTCCAAATAATGGAAAGAAGGCCATAAAGGAATTACTAAGCAATAGTTAGACTAGAATGATTCGACATTATGAGTAGTTCAAGAAGGGCCTGGACGTCCTGTAAACGTCCTCTCCATACGGCGAAAGGCATGTTCAAAAACTGTGACCATAGCGAGCACCTTACTTGGGTGAAACCCTTTCTTTTGACGGGCCAAAAACACTCTTAGCCCCTTTCGAATCGCAATCCTAGATCGTTCCGCACAGACCAACAATGGCATCCATTTCCTTCTGGTAAGACAATCGGTATTGAACCCCGGGAGAATAGGTGCCTTACTCAGTATGGTATTTTGTCGGGCACAGTATGAAACACGGTGTATTCAATCGTCATAGTCGAGTACTGTACAGTGTATAATAAGACGATGATCTCGCCTTACGTATGGGTTTTGAAGTAGATGCCGACATTACTTCCCCAAGAGGTTCTCGAAACCAGTCAGCTCTGAAAAAGGTTGCAGTGGTTGTTTTTTCTTCAAACCACGCTCACTTAATCAACCTCTTTTTAGTTCCTTTTTGGGACCTCTACGGGTGTGACAGCAACGGTAGCATCGCTGGCCATCAAGATGGTGAAAGTTCAAATTTCAGCCTTGACCAGCGGCAACCACAGTCAGCAGCCGTTGCGTGTGACCTTTCGTACAACCACGATTTCTTAGAAACCAACCGCTATGCACTTTTGACTAGGACTACCTGCAAAGTGTCCACTGAAGGGATCCAGTGACTTAGAAGTCCCCCCCCCCTTGGATGATTGAAGACGATGACAATCGTTCGATCGTGGTTACTTCATGTTCTATTACCGAATAGTGAGCGCAATTAACCTTGACTCGCTACCTCAACCGTTGATTTAGTACCGCTCAACTCGGGAGACGTTACTCGCTATCGGCAAATCTATACTGCTTCACTCACTTATTTACAACTTTTTTTTGACGATTATATGTCATGAAGATATACGGTATGCCACTTAGCTATGGAATGGACCATGAGAAACTAGAAACGTCCCACATAACTTCTTGACAAGATACTGAAAACGCGAAAGGGATGCGATACTTTGGGAGTAAACAAGTAAGCAGAATCACTAAATCCTTTATCACAGGGCTACCAGAATCTCCATTTCCAAGATGTTCCAGAATTCCGAATGCGAGAATCCCCCATACTCACCCTAGGCTCTTCCCAGCTAGTTTCCAGGCTATATGTATGTACACCAATCATCGCCCTCGACGTCCACGTTTGGGAATTTTGAATAAATGGCTCCACAGTATGAACCAACATCTATCTTAGCGAATTCTTGATCCTTCCCCCCAGTTCCCACCTCCACAGAACACCTGTGGAAAGCTTTCCTTGGTCTTGGAACTTGAATTGCTGCGTCCTACATATGAGTCGTTGTCCTTCTCCCTCAAGAGCTCAGGCACCAGGAAAAAAGCAGATGGATTAGATGATTTCGAAGTAATGGGTCCCATTCCTTGCCTATTTTGCCTATAAAATTAAGTATGTCCGCCAGCAAGAGGGTGCGGAAGAGCATCGAAGATCTTCTTCATCTACGAGATGTGAGAAGAGGAGATGAGAATCTGTTCTTTCCCCATCAACTCAGCTTTCCTATTTTTTCCTTGTCAATTGGAATTTCACCCGAATGTAATCTGAAATCATTCCAATTCCGAATCTTAGCCCAGAACCTGACGTTAACCCTTCAGGCTTTGAATGAGATTCACCTACTCACTAAAGAGATTTGGGATGACCCAAAAAACGAACACAGGAATGCGGGATCTCAAACTTCCTCTTACAAGGTGAGGTCAGAAGGAACTCATCTGGTGTTCATAACGGTATCGGAGTGAATTCCTGCTGTTGAATTTCTTCTTACGAGCCAGTTTTATTGGTTTCTGCTGCTCTGCTAAAGCACCCTGTATCCTTGAAAAGGGTTTCACCGCATAAATGTTGTGAAGTCGCCATAAATTCAACGATCACTGCACCGCTACCCTAAAGAGGATGCCATGTGTTTGTGGGGGCTCATTTGCAAGTCGCCACCAAGCAGCTAAATCTCGCTCAGCCGCTAAACCATAAGCCCAAACCTTGACACATAATCAATGTGTCTTGAGACGAAAATCTATTTCTGATTCCCCGTCCGGGAAACGTTCCCATCTTACCATTCCCAAATGGAAGAATACAGTAGTCCATGACGCTTCACTTCACTGTCTACAGCTCAACTCGTCTCGTTTTCGTTGTTTGCAATGGTGGCGTCGTCGTCCCCAACGGGACCGGCTGTCGGGTGGTTGGTTGGTTGGTCGGTTTGCTGAGGCTGGACGGACGGCCGCTGCATGTCCCGTCCGTGCTGAGTCTCGGCGGACGCTGTGAGCGATTTTATCTACAAGGCTGACACGTATTTTGCCGACCGTGAACAGTCATGTACCGTAATCGCACAGAGACGTATTTCATGTGTCGTGTGACCTAATTACACAAAGCCCATGAAGACTCTGTAACGAGACTGTCTGAGGGGTGAAGGATGGTGACGGAAAAACAAAGTTACGACGCATTACAGAGAATATAAAACCGCCCGGAACGGACCCAGAGGAGAAGGCCGTTTTGGAAGGCCGTCTGTTTTAGGATTGCATCAATAAGAAAAGTTTGCCCTGCTGTGGACATGATTCAAGGAACATTTCTAAAGCATAAATTTTGAGTTTTTTCTCGAAGATGTTTTCTTGGCCATTATTCAGTTCAGATACGATCAACAGTGATTCAGCGGCATTAAGAGGTACGGCGTGGGAACAGAAACGCAACCCATACGGTCCTCTCTTTTGATTCTGATGATGAGCGATTGGAACTGAATCTATTCTTTTTTCATAGCCTGAGTTAGGGTGAGCTGAGGTGTTCTCGGCATAATCTTGAGCTTCTCTCTTTGTCGGCCAAGTACGAGTGCGACACGGCGATGAGGGTTATTTGCCAGCTTAAGAGCTTGTCACTATAAAACGGTTCCACAGCGACAAAGGAGAAGTAAATAGACGTTTTGGTAGCTCTGGCTTACGGGATGTCCAGTAGGAGAAATTGAGCATACGCTGAAAATCTTCCTAGTAGAGCAGTAGCCCCCATCCCTCCTGATTCAGCCAAATGGTACCAGACAGGTCCGAAAGGGTAAGGTACCGACTTCAATTACTGATGACTTCTTAAAGTTGTCGTAGGGGCACTAGGCGCGCCCAATCACCCCTGCACTTTCGAATGGAAACTAAGTGTGAAGGCGCGTCCCTATAAGGAACAGCTAAAGTTCAGAGACTTTATTTCGAGCAAACAGCAAGATTGGCTCATTGATGAGGAGTCACCCGATCAGGATCCCATAACTATACCGAGTATTACTGGTGAGCATAAAGTCGGTAAGCCCCACATGCGAGGGACAAGGCGAGTTCCCGATAGAAGGACACCTATACCCTCTTTCCCAGTGAGCAACCCCCTACTCTAACTTCCACTAGTGGTTGTTCCTTTCACTAGCTGGAGAGCATTTGACATGAAGCAAACCCTCCAATACCTGGTCTAATCCAGATGACTTGCCCTTGAGTTCCGCATCTTTCTATGAAACCATTGAATGCTCTCTCAGAACACCAGCACTATCTGTTTTTTAGCCGATCAAGTCGTTACCTTCCACCAAATAAACCATCTGTCGCATCATTACCGTAGTAGGCTCTGCTTAAATGGCTATTGAAACGATCTCGTGGGGCTGTGTGAGGACAAATGTGTTTGTGTGTGTGCGATTACACTCGCTACGCAGTCCCCAGACGCCCCGTATCAAATGAGGCGAAGATGAGGCGTTGCCGCGGCTATAATGAATAATATCCAATTGAATGATAAATCTTCTGACAGCTTGACTGCTGCTGCTTTCGTCCCCGTTCATGATGGTTGTTGGCCACTGACGTCTTAGCAGCAGCCGCTACAATAGGCAGGAAATAGTCTCGTCGGCGGCCACGAGGAGGCAACGGCGCCATCGGCGAGGGCGCCAGACGTGCACACGACCGATGACAGCGACATGACGACAGATTTTATGCTAATATGGCCGCTTCACGCCTTATGATCCCCCTCGGTCTATTACCCCCCGAAGGGTCTTCTGGTCCCTTCACCCGCCCGTCCATCGCCCTCATCAAATCCCGACGACACTTCAGTTTGAATGATCGTCTTGGTCAAGTGTTTCAATAACAATTGCTCGTTCAATTATGGTTTCTCTCCTGAGTAGGTAATACTGCGTTCCATTTTAAATGAAATACAATCTAGACTTTTGATTGTTATCATTTTTATTGTTTTTAAACCTTATTGTCACTCTCCTGTTCCATGAAAGACCCCGAGCAGGGATAAAGTCAGTTTGGATCTCGTTTACCGTTCATTTCTTGGTTTCTCTCTATACTAAGTACTCAAATATCGAAAGCCAGTATGAGGTTTCTGTTTGAACTCCATTGGATCAGGAAGCGTTAAACGGACCGAGTCATCGGTTCCTCCCACCTTGGAATTCCGTAGACATCCCTGGACTCCAGACAATAAAAACTGCATGCCGTTAGGTCCGAAATTTGCGGCAATATCGCCACATCTTACCAAACATATTACTTGCTGTCTACTGTTGCTCCTATGTGAACTTTAACGATCGATCGCTCCTTCTGTTTTCCGAAAAAAGTACAAATCAATCTGGATCAAGGAATGTAACGTCACGCGGATAGCCTTTTTTCGACTCTTCGAGAATTCCTTCAGCTTGCCATCGTCGTGTAGCTGGACCATAGATCGTTCACGTACCAGCTATAACAGACACAATTTGAACCGTGCTTATTGATCGCTTGATTTTGCTCTCCATTTCCTGGACTTTGTTCGTGGTCCTCCAACTTATCTCCTAGTGTGAGAACACCAATGATTTGTCAGGTGATTTGCTTTTTATGATTTGCCTTTAAATTTTAAATCTTATCGCCAGATTGTATCAAATACTCATTTTATTCTGATCCGGGCATCATTTCCCGGCTTGGACACAGAGTAGAAATTGTCAGCTTCACAAACTTACCCAGCCTTTTTAGTAGCTGTTCCCCGTTGACTTACTTTTTGCTGAGTTTTATGAGGGATTACGATATTACTACTACATCCAACAAGTAACCCTAGTCGTTAAGAGGGATAGAATAGGTTAAACCAAGTGGGGACTAAGGTATTTCAAAACTTCCAATACGTAAATTCAGTTTTTCGATATTCAGGGTTCTGTAAGACTTCCAAGAGTCCCCCGTTTTTTTCCCTCCCGTCCTTCCTCACTTCATTCTTCATGTTCTTCTTTAACCAGTTCGTAATGGCCTGTTATACTTCCTAGACGTGACACCTATCGCTCAGCTCACTGAGAAGACTGATTGAAGTGGCTGATACGGAGGCTAGGTTGCCATTAAATGGTTCCACCCGAGGGAATTGGTTTATGTAGTGAGAATATCAAAGAAGTATAGGGCATTTGAAAGCCTTTTCTTGGATGTGATTTCCGGTATTTCGTCTCGAATATGAAATGGGCGACATTATTTGGTGACGATTTCGTTGAGTTGAAGTCAGCTGGTCGTCACCGTTGGAAAAATCGCAACGACGGCATCATTTAAGTAGAGTGGCGTAACAGCTAATGGTGCGGGAGATTAGGCAACGGCTTGCCCTTTGCCGTTTCCCAACGAGCCGACGTTGCCGTCGATTTATCGCACCAACAGTTGTTGGCACCATCCCATCACAGTCTGATCCGAGGAGTTTACTCTGAACCGTGGGAATATCCGAAATTCTTCCTCTCTCCGTATCCGAGGCGATGCCAGAGAAATCCGACAGTTTCTTAAATTCTTATGACCATTCGTGACTGTACCGATACTCTGGAGGAGGAGCTCCTGCTTGGGGAATGAGGCCGCTGTGCAGCCGATCTGAGGAGCTCTTCCCAACGTCACTCCGATTGTAATGGGCAGTGCCAGGCGGTCAGCCTTCAATCAACTCAAAACCAATACTTCACTAAAGATTCATTCATGGAAATCCTTCAAGAAACTTTCCTAGAGCGGGGCGCGTCATGCCTCTGTGAAAGGATACTCTAATGAGAAATTGCAAAAAACTGCTCGGGTACTTCTTTTTCGATGAGGTTCTTGAAGATCAGGGGATCTCGGTCACTCCTTAAAATAAATGAGTTTTCTAGCGTAGAGTAGAGCAGTGCAGAATGGCTCTAAGTGGAATAGAAGGTGACAATGATGGATTCTCTATACTTCGACCTCTTTCCCTTCCTACGAATATCCCGGGGATCTTCCACCAACACTAAACAGACATTCAAAACGGTTGGACAAAGTTTGGCTTTTCCATGACCTGTTTCGGTGACTTCTACATTATTTCCTGTGCGTCTACTGGAAGCATTCCTTTAGTTACTAGAGAGCAAGGCCTCCCTTCAATGTTTTGTTCTTACAGACTCGGGTAGACGGTTTGCAGTGAGCTTCCAAGCTTTCATTTGAGCAGGACTCCCACACCTATGAAAACGTGCGGTTGCGGTTAGATAGGAGACAGCCTGTGGCAGACTATCTAATGCGATAACAGCGATACATGTCCAGATACTATGAATATCGGTGCTTCATCTAATCTGATGGCGTTTCCCGTCGCACACACTTCCGCCACCGTCGTTCACCTCATCATCGCCATCATCATGTACTCCCATCTCTATCCTTACTTTCCAACACAATTTGTCCCTATATGAACCCTCCTAAGCTCACCGATGCAATTGTCCTTTCCGAGCTCTTATCTGCGTTTCTATTACACTAGCCTTATGTCAATATTTTCCTATTAACTCGAATAATCGAGAACTCGTCTCATTTTCCACCGCGGAGCCGAATATACGGTATTCCCTATGGGACCTGACGGCATTTAGCTGAAGCCGCTTATCACACCACGACACTCGCAGCGATTCATTAATTGAGTCTCGGCTACGGTATAATTGCAGCACAATTTGTTCTGCCGCGCTTGAATTTGTGTAGATGGGGGTGTTGGAGTGAATAGAGCTTGAGCTAAGCGGAATCCTTTCGTATCGGCTCTTCGTGATGACTTCTTGCCTCAGATAGGTTTTCTCCACACCTGATCTCATTGATTGTATGCGCTTCCCTAGGATCGGATGACAGGCCCAAGCCTAAAAACTGCTCAATCATGGGCCCCTTGAGAACAGCCGGACAGACCAGGTCTCCAGGGTCATTTATCGTGTGGCCATATTTTTATCTGCTCCGCTCAAACCTTCTCATGACAAACGGTTGTCGTCGCGCTGTTATCTCTGATAATCGTCGCCACGGGCAGTGTCCCAGCCCGTATTGGTGGGTTCCACTGGGTCACGCCCATCCGCGTTTTTGCCTCCCTCGGTCATTGGCCGACTCCGCCTTCCAGGAGCACCGCCCTCGGATCGCGCGACGATGGGCACATGGCCGCGCCCTAAGTCACTTACGTATTGCGTGTAGCTGTCTATCTCGTTAACGCATCTCTGATAGTTATCAACGATGATCAGGTGGTGATAGGCGATCGAAACCTTATCAAAACGTCGTCATCGAACAGCTGATTTCATGCTGATATTGCTTTCGCGTGTCTTATCTGACAATTCTGATCTACGAACATCCGCAATCACTTTCCGACTACCACCTGACTCTTTTTGATTTAAGCCCTGACTACTTCAATTGATTTCGAGATTACAGCTTTCCCCGAAGGTCTCAATGAGGTCTTGTAAAGGGCCTTCAAGGTCGCTATGTAAGCTTGATGATAGATGAGCTGTGTCATTATTCACCTCAAATTCCGTTCGTCCTCTTGTCTCTCTAGTCGATTCTTGCTCGGGTATCCGTCTCCTCATTTCATGCCCTGAGTTGTAATGTTTTCCCAACAACCATCGCCCCCTCCACATCGTCGCCGCCGTCGTCGACGATGTCGAACGCTCTCATGTTTGACATTTTCTGCTTGTTCTGGCATCTCGACTATTCATCTCTGCCGCGTGGTCCATACGCTGTGAAAAATTCCATCTCGACTTAATCTAACATTGAATTCCAGATGACCACGGTCTTCAAAGACTATGCAGATTCGTTGGCTGCCCCTTCAATGTACCATCATACGATGGCGATCGAAACCGATCAAAATGTTCCCGTATCGGAGATGATTATGACCGACACACAAGACATCAACGTGAACACTGACGATAATGTACGTGTGTGTGTGGTGTAGATCTTGCATGGAATTCAATTACCGTACACCATCCTGAAAATGGTTGTTTAGGGTTTCGCATCGCCTATCAAGCCGGCACCATTTTATACTACCCCTACTGATGCTATGTATTATACGAATAACTTCAAGGATTACGGTATGTTTTTTTTGTACGTGATACTTGTTCTCGAATTTCTTTCTCTACTTATTGCATTCATCAGCTATAAATTCCGACCTTTTTTCTACTGCCATTGGTTCTTACAGCGATTGCTCTGCACAGTATACCCACCTGAAACCAAAGTGATTTTCGACCGATCTCTGCTTTCTTCATATGATGTGATTGAATAAGTCCACACTGGCACTTGGCGATACCCCAGGCCCTCTGATTTCTATATATGAATACCTTCTAATCATTCTTAGTGTTAACTCTGGTCCAATTACTCGGCTTAGACCGACCAGGGTTGTTTGAGTGGTCATCTCTGATTATACAACTACAAGTTGGGTTTCTGGGCCTCTCGATTTCTCTTAAGAGCCTTCCTGAGCAAATTCTTCAAGTTCATATATTTTTGAGCCAAACTCAAGTCAGTAGCTGCAAAACCCCGTGTGAGTCAAGAGACCCACTGAAGAGCCATCTCTGAAATCGAGAATGGAATTCTTACGAAACTCCTCGGAATCCAATGACTTTCGAAACCCGAAAAAACCATCACTGCCCTCGGCCTTAACGGAATTCCTGCTCTTCTAGATAAATTTCGTTTTGATGGAGTGAGTAGAAATTCTTTTGGACCTCTCTTTTTTACTCCTACTTCTTTTCCTTTCCTCTCTTTTTCAAGACTGCTGAGCTCCTTCTGCCCATGATTTTGTTCTGCTGTTCAAGAAAAAACTCGTCAAACTCACTTATGATAACCCAAGGCTCTCGTGGCCCCTAATGACTTTAACGTAACCACTACCTTCTACGCCCAAGTTCTCCATCCCTCCACCCCTCCCCCTTTTCCCCCTTTTCCCCCCCCCCCCCTTCTTCAGAAAAAAAGCCATGGGAGCCTTTAGCTTGCAGTCCCAGTACTGACTTCTCCATTTTCCTTAACACCCCATCTTTATTGGCTACTATGTTACGTACCATATGGAAATGGCAGCGATTTGTTGCGGTTCATTGGCTTTGTCGGCCCCCCGCTGGTGATGATGGTGTTGGTTGGGCAGCCGAGGAGCCCAGGGGTATTTCACATCATGCGCATTGATTACCCTGAGGGGAAATGAATGAAGGGGGCAAACACACTGCTGGAACACAGTCATGAATCAGCCCGACTGGACTGACTTTTGCTCGCTTCGCTATCCATCTGAAAATGATTTCGTTGTTTTTCAGCCGGGTACATCATTAATCCGTCAATGTATCAGCCATATACGCTACCGGCAACGACTGCCGCCTGTTCGGGTAATGACGCCGGTTTCAATCAAATGATGGATCCATCAATGCTTGGTTAGTTTAAGGAAGTTTTCTGAACTTTCAATGGCCTTAATTAAAAGTTCAAATTGGGCAGATTTGTTCTGCCCCGAACGTGCTCGATCGATTAGAGAGCGTTATCTTTTCCTCAGATCTATGTGTATTGGTGTAGCTGTGTGCGTGTGTGTGTGAACGCGCTCTTCCTCGTCGTCACGGCGCTGGAGGAGCTGTAAAATTTGCCTCGTCAACTGTTCAGCTGCCACTCAGATTCCTCCCATTTCAGGTCACAACACTACAAATGCTTCGTTCTATGGTTCCACATTCAACTATCCCACGTATGACTACTCATCACCGTTGATACCACGAGTTCCGGGCTCAGCTGCACCTACGGGCGCCGGTGTTGGTGCCGGTGCCGCCTGTTCCACCAGCACCTCCGGTTCGTCCAGTTCGAACGGCTCTGCACATTCGACGCTCGCCTCACGGAGTAAGGCCAGAACCTCAGCATGTGCGTAATGCGCTGCACGTTTTGGTGCGCTGTGATGTGATGGTGTGTGGTTGTATGCGTGAGCCTGATGTTTCTGTCTGGTGAAAATGATCATAGGATCAAGAACTGTCGGATAGTGGATTGAGGCCGGCCTTTTTTGTATTTGTGAAACGGATCGCTTCTTCTGGAGTACTGTAGACTCGCCTTTCTGTATACTTCGCTTGACAAACTCCTTATTCCTCCCTGTATGTATGTGATAGTGAGCTCAAGGTAGCCTGCACGAGCATGCATTGTGGACGTGAATGTGATATGCACGAGCACAACGTAATTTCCCATACTGAAGGGTGATTTAGTTTCAGCTGAAGGACGAGAATGCGTGAACTGTGGCGTCCAAGCTACCCCACTTTGGCGACGAGATGGCACTGGCCACTACCTCTGTAACGCCTGTGGACTTTATCACAAGATGAACGGACAGAATAGGCCGTTAGTGAAGCCGAAGAAGAGACAGGTAAGCGAGTTTTCTGACCAAAAAAAGCCTTTCGAAGACCACCCACAGACAGTCGCGTGCTTCATAGCCCTATCAATCAGTTCCCGTTATCATTTGTTCGTTATCTTATCAGCCGTCAACCTTCGTTCATCACTCTCACCCGCCAGCCGTTTATCAGATACATGTTCATGGCGCAGATTATGACACCCCGTCGCGCTTGTTAGTTTACACCTCGTCAAGTGGGGATGGGGATACGGTAGTGCGTGAATGGGAATGCCTGCGCCCTCCACACTGCATATACTCCCTTTGCAAAGGAAGAACAGGTTTCGAACACCGTATATGGCCACCGGTACGGGGCACTGTTTTGAACGAACAGTATCTGGCCGTTGACAAACAATGAGAAAACGAGATCATACCCGGAACCTTGTTGGGCTCAGGGGAATCTTTCGTAAGACTCAGGTTCCTGTAAGGAATTGCAGGGGGTAAAGCTGTCTTGTCGGATTATCTGGAGGTGTGGGGTTTCAGGGAGATTGTTTACATGTCAGCTAGTTGACCTCCAAATAGTTCGTCTGATAGTATCAGTCGTCAATTAAGAAATGCAATCCTCTTCACTCACCCGTATGGGCGATGACGCAACTCCCGAGTCTTCACCCATTCCTCACTCTCGGCGCTGGCTGTGTAACAGGTCACGACCTTATATGTCAGTATGAGGATTACTGTAACTGGTTCGAAAACCTCGTCCGTTGCCCAACTAAAAGGCCACCATATTGGCTACAACTAGGGAATGACACGTTGAATTAGACGCGCATAGGCATTTGTCGCATGCGGACAAGCATTTCGGAGCTGACGATGACCATGTCTGTCCCATGTACCGTCGTTGTCGTATTAGATAGCGATCACACACCCCCACACATGAAACGACGACGACCAGGGGCGACCTTTAAAACGAGGAAATTTTCCCGTAAATCAACACCCTACAGTAGTTGATGCAGCGCCGACTGGACCCTACAACCTTGAACGAGGAATGGCCAAGGGGACGAAGGTTTCAAATCAACGAGAGTTCTGGGGGTGCTGGAAGTCTCCTAGTTGACCATGTAGCCAAATCCCGCAACTTGTTTGTCCTGTCGGAAAAGAACAATCATTTATTCGGAACTGAATGGCCAAAACTATTTGGCTAATCAGCTCCAATCTGCACATTAGAGTGCTACTCTGCTGTTCAGAATCGCGTAATTCCAAAATGACCACTGTTTTGCTGTCGTAATCTTGGAGCTCAGGTGCTCAAGTTGATCACAACACGTAACCTTGACTAGAAACTTGCATCAGATTTGAAAACAAACACGAGGTGTTTGAAAAATAACACCAAGTTTGTCAAAACGGAGGATCGTCTTGCTGATCAAAGGCAGCTCAGGCATTAGAGGATCTGAAAAAAAAAACATGCTCGAGAGGCCCGTCCAATTCGCTTCGTAAAGAAGATGCCTACAAAAAAGCTCCGGACAGCACCTTAATTAAATTATGACCAAAACTGACGGGAATGTGGAACATGTAGAAAGGAAAGATTTTATCAAAAATTGTGGCTCACCGACAGAACGATAACGGAGGGGGAGGGAATAAAGGGAGAGGGAAAGCGTTAAGAAGCTGCTTTGAACCTGCTTTTCTAATTTTCAATCTATTCCCTTTACAAAACCCATTAACATTTTTAACCAAGTAGTTCACAAAGCTTTCGCTACAAAAGCACTGATTTCTTCCCAGTGAATGTCCAAACATAGTTAATCAGGCTAGTTCTCATACCGTACAGTCATCAAGTATCGTAATCTCGGAATTCGTTTTCAGAGTGCCCAAAAACGGACTGGTGTTGTTTGTGTAAACTGTAACACAAACACAACAACACTATGGAGGCGAAACGGTGGCGGTGAACCGGTCTGCAATGCCTGTGGCCTGTACTACAAACTGCACCAGGTGAGAGGGTAGATATGAGTTTTTTGAAGAAAATCGATAAAATCGATCCTGACTAAATTGTCTAGTTTCTGTGCGAGCTCGATTACATAAATGGACAACGTTGGGTGGTGGGTTGCGGATTTTAAATTGTAACTAAGCAAAATTAGAGGCTTGCTAGAAGCTTCTCGTCCTGGAACGATAGCTACAGTAGCTATAAATCAATGGTTTTGCGATTTTTGGTGCGCCATGTTTTTTTCAGCCCTTTATAATGCGAGACACAGGGCTATTATGATTATGCATGGCAGATATAAGCATGGCGCAATCCAAGAATGTATTAAGTAGGATGTGTGACACTTTCCCCGATTACAATCATCCGGAAAGGTTACTCCCAGTACAGGTAGCGGGAGCAACCAATAAGCACCTGTCCACTACCGTAACCTGGGACCGCTGCATTCCATGGCCGCCTATCCATGTCCGGGGTCAAGTAGATTCATAAGGAATGGTGGTTTTGATTTGTGACGCCATTTACCACCTCGGTTACGTACAGCAAACGGTATGCCGCCATTTAGGAGTTATGCTATGAGATGGATTCAGGTGATAAGCGCCAGCCTTTACGTAAAGAACGAATCTGCCGCCATCGCCTAAACGGCCTATGCCGCTCGCTGCGCGTCAAACACCTGTGTGACAAGACGATTTTCATCTTTTTTTTGAGCCGACGACAAGTTGTCCCAGTGGTATATGAGAGTTTTGCAGGTAGAGAGACCATTGACCATGAAGAAAGACGGTATTCAGACTCGAAATCGGAAAATGTCCACCAAAGGCAAGAAACCCAAGGTTTGTTCGATCTGGTCAGAATTTTTTCTTCACGAAGTCATATACTCGTGGCTGCCGTGGCTCGAGGGCTCCGTCGGATCAAAGAACTAGTAAAAGATACATAGTAAGGGAAAAACTAAGGGGAAAACTCGTGGTAATATTCCAGACCCTAGAGGAGTATACTTTTGTGTGGTTGGATACTTGAGCCGGCTTGTTTATCACGAGGTTCTTTGTAAGGTTTGGCCAGATAATCAAGTCAAAATAAAGCCTGGAGAGATGGGTGAGCAAATTTATGGCAGCCCAAAAACGCCCGCCATCCAGATCTCCTACTTGGGTGGGTAAGTGCACTTCTCGAATGGGAAAGAAACTTCTGCCTCGAGGTCTCTGAACTGATCGAGGAAATCACGTAAAAGTTCATGAGGTAGTTGTCGTTAATTGACACCATTCCGAATGAAGCGGCGTGACTACTTCACTTCAAAATTCCCCAATTCTGGTCTGGAGTAAGTAAAGCAATAGGGCTCGGTATAGCCTAACTAAAAGGGCCTGATATGACTGTGTTGGATCAAGTCAATCAACCGGACGTTCCAGGCAGAAATTTGGTGAATACATCCTTCGAAATCCTCCCTTGTTTACGCCCCTTCCCATAGAGTCCGATTAGAAGAGCTCGAGCAAATGAATGAAAAATTACTTGCTCCTGTCGCATCTGGGAGGCAAATCTCAAAATCATATCAATTCATTGAATGGATTTGAGTATTCCCTGAAATTTCGGTGAATTCAGACGGAAGATCCGAACTCATGGGGCAGTATGAAGACGGCGCCAATGTACGATATGAAACTGATGCCAACGCCATACTTCCCTGGTCAGCCAGCTTATTCAACGGGGCTGTTTTTCCAGCAATAGTTCAATACTAGGCTGATAACGTCTTGCACCACCTACACGTACCACTGTAAGTAGGTTTTCCTACCGTATTCTTCACTTTTCTGCCTAAATTCCACCGCGTGCCTATCATGTTCTTGCCTGGATCCATACCGTTTCTGACACGATACTCCTTTTCCGTTCTATAGAGTTGTGATGATTGCCCATGTGTGTGTATGTGGTCGTACGACGTTGAGATTCGATCGAATAGCTCATTCTCATATCCCTGAACTAATCCAATCGATAATCGATCAAATATCAGCGTTGTAGTCAGCATCATATCATCACTGAGGTCAACCAGGATCATTCAAGAATTCCTCCTGGACGTCCCTTATTTGATTGGCTGCCACAGTGCTGTTCTCCTTGTACAGTATGACTTCTATTTATTGATTGATATCGATTGTGTGTAATAATCATATTCTTCCTCATCTTTCTACTACACATCTATCTATTAATTTTGGGTATTTGAGAAAACATTTCGTGTCAAATTAATGTTAAAGAAAGGCACGATACGGTGCAATAGAGTATCATCTAGTTATCACAGTTTTCCCACGCCCATAGTTTGCCAAACTTCGCCCACCCACTTAAGATAATCTTTCCCCCCAAAGTTATCATTTTCCAATGATTGTGATCGTTTTTCTTCCAAACTTCGAACTTACTCGAATCAATGAGCACCGAAAGAACTTGATGATGTCGTGATCTAATTTTACGTGAGATTGTTTATACTTAATAAATTAATTTATAAATAAACTTGTAACTTTTTTCAGAAGTAAAGGACAAGGGAATAGACAGTGTGGGTGAAAGATGGAGAGTTAACAGCATGACAGGCAAGTGGGAGTCTTTCCGGGCCCAGAGTGGGGCACGGGTTCCGAGCTCCTTTCGATGGAGACGGAGGTTATTGGTTGTAATCAGGTGTTAATCGAAGTTCTTGCTGATCAAAATGAAAGATTCCCGCTCCTGAACTTTCGGACTCTCTACGTACGTCTTGTTCTCTTTACAACCTTTGAATAAAATAAAAATTGGGCAGGTATTGACACAAGTCTGTTGAGAAGTCACAGTGTCAAAAGGTGAAGTCCTCACTCATTTGGAGTCCCAGACAATCTAATCGAAGTCCCCGAATATTCCAGAAAGTCAAAGGGGCAAAGGGGGGAGGGTTTGAGCAACAAAATACCGAATTAATGAAGTCGTTGGAATCTGGTAGCTCCTGCTGTTAATGCGATTTGCTCGGACCTTCATCTGATGAGCCTAGCCCAAGTAGAACAGTTCACTGATCAAGACACTTCAAAGGAAGTCCTGCTTCCTCAGATCCCTTTACGAAATGAAGCCATTCAGCACCATTTCCAGAGCGTAGCTTCCATAGCGATACGATATTTCTCATCTGTCTCAGTCCCACAGAGGCAAGAGGAAATCACTGAAAAACTGTTCATGGTCCCGGAAAGTTCATGCGCTATTGACGAGTTTTTCTGTGCTCATTCGACGGAAGGAAAAACTCGCGAAGCATTATCGCAGAAATGTTTGGGCCGGTGTGTGCACGGAAAAAAAGCGCCACGAGAAACGACGCGTCTCGATCGAATGAAGACGATTGTGTGTGCCTTGGCCGACCGGCTGACAACAGCGCTTTGATGCAAACCAGGGAGGAGTGAATCAATCACACAGTGAAATTCATAGCAGCAATTCACCAAGGTGCATGAATTTATTGACTTAGTCTGGAAGGACTCGTTTCACAGTCGCTCAATCAATTAAGTTCTTCAATGGTATCGACAAATTGACCGTTTTTTTTGCAAAATTTAAGTCGAAAATATTCAAACAGCTGGATCCCAATGACCGTAGCTTATTCTTACAATGACCGTAGCTTATTCTTATCTTGCTCCGTTTGAAAAAGCAATTCATCGGTATCATAGCCAGTATAGACGAATCCCGAACTACCAACGACATTCCCGGGATTATTACTTACCTATCATTTGACTCCTTTTCGGAGTCAGTGAAACTTATGTGGCCCATTCCTTCCACATACTGAACCAAATTGTTACCAAATAAGGAACCACGGAAAAATGGAAACCTCCACCACCCAAGGTGGGACATGACGGAAGGGGTGAAACCGTTCCAGCATGAGCGCAAACATAGTGCCGGATCCCACTTCAACACAACTTTCAAAATCAAAAGTAAATTCTAACCAACTAATTAAGCAAATCACAAGGCGAAGGCATGCGTAAAAAAGTGAGAAGCAGGTTCTCCTGTACACTTTCGGGTAACCCTTTTTCAAGTACGACCCCACTATTAATTTCTCCACCAGTTTTTCTTTCTTTGCTATGTTTTCGTGGAATCTCCGATAACCTTTCACCCAAAGTCCATTGCCAAGTGAGTTCTCGAAAAAAACAACTCAACCTCATCAATCATGGTAATTGACGAATCCCCCGAGTTGAATGTTCATAAATCGTTCATGGATGAAGTTTGGCTAGGCTCCTGCCATCATTTGCCGCCACAGCCGTAGCTAACAGTTGTCTCCAACATATCTTCGACCCATCTACCTCGTAATTATTTTCAAATAAAAAAAACTTGAGCGATCATCGCCTGATAAATCTAGGCGTATGATTTATGCTGTTGACAATTGTCACGACAACCTACCGAGTCGCTCCATCGTAAAAGTCCATCCCAGAACTTTCCCAAGATTGTTGTAGTAGTTAACCTTTATAAATAAGAAAAGTTTCATAAATCCATCGTTATAGTATGCTATAAAGTCCCTTTCACTTTTTCTAAGCGATCTATTCCATAGTTTATAAACTCGAGAATATTTATGAAGTTACAGAAACCACAGGGTGATTAGTGGGGTCGATTTCTTTTATTCCAAATGAAACAGTGTTAATCAGCAGATAGTGAATGCGCCACTACAGAGCAGATCCGGGATCGCATAACACATCGAATCTTCCTCAGTCCAATTTTAACCGACTCGAGTCCTTCGTGACACTCGAGTTTGGGAGACAAAAACCCGGTTTCGTGCAGCAAAATGTTGCCACAATTTCTTCGATAAACGGTTAAAATAACTCCAAATTCTGAAATGAGAGTTGAGTGCGTCAAATCTTTTATGAGGGATTGATCAAGGACGAGGTGTAGGAATCCTTTCCTTCTTTAGTGGCCTTATATCCGTGCTAAAAAATCAGTTTTCGGATTTAAGAAAAAAAAATATTAACTGGTTGTTTATTCCGCCACTACAAAGCAGCTCCTCTAGCTCAGATTCCACTTCCTCTTAGCACTCAGCAGATCTGTCCATTTAGCATGAGTTATTAGTCAGGAGAGTAACGGTGTTAGAATTAGTCAAGAGAGAAGCGGTGTGGGAGAGTCGGCAAGGAACTATGGAAGTAAAACGGACCATCCACGCCAAACGACGACATCCGTTTAAGGGTCAGATTTTGGATTGAAATCGAATGCAAGGCGAAAACTACTCTTTGTAAAGGCATGCAGTAACTCTTATGCAGGCAAGGGCTCACTGCCACGAGTACGTTTTCGTTTGGGTGTTCTCTCTCTCGCAAGGAAGAGAATCGAAATGTCATGCTGAACTCTCTCCAGCTATGATGTCTGAAGCTGGGGGTCGCATTCGCTCTTATCAACTATTCAAACGTTTCCCTTTTACTTTTCAATTCCTCTGAACAATCCTCAGCTTGGTTTTTGGGGTTTGTTTTGAGATGTTCGCCTTCTCTGACCTCTCGGTGCCAAGCCCAGCTTAGTTCTACTTCAAAACGTCAGCGATCTAATTGTCGGCAGATGGTCATCTTGTCGCCAAAGGCATCTTCCACGCAGACCTTCTCATATCAACACACCGTAATCCTATGAAATCGTAACGTAATTAACTCGACAAGGTAATTTAATACAATTTTCGCGTCAGTGTCCTTAATGAGCCGCGCCAACGGCAAACCACGCCGTCCTTTTGGTCGGAACCGTTCCGCGACAGAATTCAGTCATGATTTTGCTTGAGATAATCTTCGCGACGAGGGTTTTTCGAGAATATCTGGTTCGCCCAAGAAAACTTCTTTATAGAGCGTTTTTCATCGGTTTTCAATAGCTCTGCTTTTTCCTGAATGCCGCTAGACCTCTTCCCGTTCTCTAATGGATTTCATTGGACCAGATTTACAAGAAAAAAGGAGATGACCGTATACGAAGTGGATATTCAACTGGGTAAAAATCCTCCTAGGCTTGCTGTAAACAATCCAGTGAGGATCTTGAAGTTTCAAATCCTGCCTTCCTTAATGTGGTAGACCTACCTGAGACTACCAAACTACCTCCCACTGCCTTTGGGCTGATACCAACATCTTCTACCAGTATCTATTCACCCTTCACTGACCGTCACTTAACCAATAACCCCGTGCATTGACCGACTAATGTGGCTCCTTCGGGTAGGCAGCCAATCAGTTTTTGCTCACTGATACTTCTGTAACCTGGTTAGACTTGGCACTGCACTACCAAGCCTCCAAACGTCCTTTCTTTACATATACGATACGGTATATCATGACTACGGGACGCACTCATAAATAAACGGTCTAATTTTAGCCATACTGGTCCACATGACAAATTGCTAAGTTTAATAGGGAAACATACCGTAATCCCGCACTAGTCTCTTCTAAAAGGCTGCAGAAAGGTCAGACGTGTGCTGCTTGTGACTACCTCATTTAAGTGCCCAGAATATTCTGCAGAAACTCGGAGCGGATTCCTCATAGTGTCTTGGACCCAAGAAGCTCGACATTTCCGGCTCATCAGAAATCTCCGAAGGAGGGACACCCTAGGAAGGAATTTGGAGGGATTATTTGTAAGGACTTCAACCATCTCTGTCGTCTCTATCTCTTTTGGTCGCTTTCATGTGAGAGAGCTGTTCTATTCCTCTGCCTGAGATTTCGAGAAAGATCACTGAGGCTAGGCTGGTGATCACCACCTTCTCCAACATCCTAGGCATTTCTGCCTGCAGTTTTTCGACTTTCATCGCTCGCTCGTTCAGTGATGGAGTATTTCTTGTCGGTCTGATGTCATTCTGCGTCTCTGTGCTATTCGTCTCGTTCCTTATCGTTCATCAAAGATTGCAATCTCACCGTCGTCTTCGTCGTCGTCGCTTCGCCGTGGAGTCGACAACGACGAGGAACTCTCTAGAGCGCCTCCGTGTATGTTTGCGTATGTTCAGGTGCAAAACATAATCATATAAGGGAGCCAGTGGAACCGTCAGAAGGTATATATCAATCATATAAGGAAGCCAGTGAGATCACCAAGACCTATAGACCCATTCGTTGATCGTTTTGGGAAGTTGCCACAGGAACGACAAGTTCTTAGTGACCTCAGTCAGGCCTCGAACCCGTTTTTAACTTCCAGATATTGTACTGATCCACTAAAAAAACTGACCGGATCTTATCCAGCCACTTTTTCAAGATTGTATGGCTTCGGGAAGATCGGTCCCACTTTAGAACTGGTGTTCTGAGTTTGTCTTGCGATCCTATTCCGGGAGTTTCTCAAAACACACAGCCACCCACTTATAAGTAAATCGCAGTAACTTACTTACGTATTTGATGAGAAGAGAGAATTCATGTTATGACGACGTCGCGTCCCTGATAGCCGCATCAGATGCGGGTTCAACTGTTCATGGCAAATCAGAAAAGGGTAAAAGCGGCAAGCGGTACCGGCTCCGAGCAAGAATGACGTCCCACCTTTGTTTTGAGGACCCTTAGGTTATACTTGCTATCAGCACGGACATTGTACCGGAATTTTAGGTCACATTGGTACTACGTCATATGTGCAACCCTGAGTTCAGCTCCCAAACACGTAACGCCACTCACTTAAGCCCTACTGTAGAACAAACCGCATCACCAACAGTCAGTCCTGTTGTTTCACCGAGTTTTTCACGCGATGAAGAAACCCGAGTGTTTCCGTGGGAGCCGAAAGAAGTCGTCTTGAAGTCTGTTGTTCGGAAACGAACCAGTCAGTATGGTTTCCCCTCGCTGCGTAGAAGCGACGTCATGAAATCGACAACAAGGTTAAAAAAGCCAAAAATCAGTGCTAAGAGCTGGGAGCAACGAGAAACGGCTTTACCAATACTACTACCTTCCTGAAACTTCCTTCAAAAATGACCATCATACATTTACCCCACCCCAAAAAAACCTTCAACCATAAATAGAGGTGAAGGGAGTTTAGCTGCAAGCTCGAACATCGAGATTTCACAAGATTCTTTTCTTAGCCATCCAATACCACCCACTACCCCTCTCAAATACGACCCCATCTAGTCAAAAAAAAGCGTGCGCGGTATTCTCTAAAGCGGATTGGCTTAAGTTTAATCCCGAATTGATCCGTCAACCTCAGCGTTCATACTTCGCGACTGGCGAATCCTCTAGCGCCACATCCTTGTACATTAATCGATTTTATCATTTGGCTGCTAAAAAGGATCACAGTGCTGCTACTGTTCAATGCTGAGGAAAAAAATTTATTAAATCAAAAAATACTTCTTGTAAATCCCTGAAAATAACAACATGAAAGACGATCAAACTATTCACATGAGCGTTCAAAAAGATGTGGAATGGTTATACTCAGATCATAATAACATTCTACTACTAAAATCACAAGAGAACATATAGTGACATATGATACAAGTAAGCTCCACCCTATCTGACTGAAGTGAGAGTAAAATATAATAAAAAGAATTCTGGAATATTACAAGATAATCGCGACTACACTGAGACCTTCAATAAACACGGCAGCGACTAGACACCGAGAACAATAAGCACATATTCTTCCAGGGATACGTTTTCGTCATTATTCCATTGCAATTACAGGAATACCGTATGAAACAACCGATGCCCCAGTAAGGTATGGTAATTTGCAACGTGACTTAGCTCGATGCATAGCTTCAACAAGGACTCGGAGTCGACTGTCAGTCCCATCGGTACCGGTCAACGTGCGGTTTGCATCAGATGAAAAGCATAAATCCACCTACAACAACCAGATTAACCCATAGAGTACTATGGCAATTTCAAGTAGTGAAACTTACAAGAGCCATAAAATATCGATCAATTTCGCCATCCGTTACCGTCCATAAACATCCAACAATTGATGGGCATTGTGCGACGGTATAGTCGTAGACGGAGCTCTTACCGTCCATGCCCCACCCGTACGGTGTCATACGAACACTAAAAAGGCACTGGTGGAAACACTCAAAGTTCAGATGATGGCAAGTGAAGTCGCTGGTGCTAGGCACCCAACCAGGGTTGTGCTGCGGAACCAACTCCAATCCATTGCCGCAAGGCACTTAAGCATATACTCAGCCAATGAAATTACGCGAGAAAGCTCTCTGGCTGTAACGACAGTCATTTAACAGCGAGATGAACCTATGACCTAACCAAACCCGAAGGGGAGGATAGAGTAAAGCACATCTCACTGAATTCCTCCCTAGGATAAAGATCCAACGCGTAGGTAATTCCCGAGGAGACCTTTGCAGTCTTTGCGTGGGCTCCAGCGCTCAGGTCCAGTCAGAACATTGAAATCACAAACATCTTTATCTGTAACTAACCTTCCACACCCCATCAGTACACTTACAGCATTGACCGTATTTTCGCAAATCACACGGCGACTGAAGTATCTCGAACCACTTCCATGACCCATGTAGCTACAAGATAGAAATCAAAATGAAAGTCTTCACCTTGCCATCGAAAACCATGTGTCATAGAATGATTAAATAAAATAATGACAAGAAATGTACACGAAAGAAATGAAATGCTATCAAAAATGGACTAATTTGAACTCCGTACTCACAAAAACACATCCCTTTGCGATAGCGCATCGGTGACTTCTTTTGCAGTTGGGACTTTACCCACAACTCCTTCCCAGCCAAACTTGGACACGTAATCCGTTATACGACGTCTCGTGTCCCCGAGATTGTTGTCAGGGTCAAGCACGTAGAAAGCGTTATGAACGTTCACTTCAAAGGGTACCTTGAACGGATAGGTAATGAGATTTCACTAACAATACTTGAACCCAAGCTTGAACCAGAATTGATTAAATAAAGAACTGAACACACCTGAGAGCTTTTACGAAGGGTTTGCAGTAAAGCGTGCACTGACGGAACGCGAGCCACATAGGGACTGTCACAGAATACCGGAATCACTTCCCATGGGAAAGTCGTTAAGTCCTTATAATATCACTCATGAAAACCTTCCCGAAAACCCATCGACAAGTTATAAGTCTTGAGAAAGCTAGTGAACATTTAAAAAAACTCACCGGACAAATTATTAAAAATGTATAAAGTGGCGCAACGTCCGACAAAAAGCCACCTTTGGCTACAGCCGCTCTCGTTCTGAAGATATTTTTTGACAGACAGAAGAATTTTCGAATTATAGGGCGCAAAATTCACTTGAGGTAAAGCTCTTGTACTGCTTCCTTTTGAGACGACACACCAGCAACATCACACAGTCTTTCAGCTACGCGTGTCCACTCGGTTTTCTCCAATTTTGAAGACAGGGAGACCAGTTCCTAGAAACTCATACGCTCTAACAGGCCAGAAGATCAAGTACACACATGACCCAAATTCTCGAATGTTTAAAAAAAACGGCTCCGTAAATTACTGGAGATTCCACTCCTACCAATTCGAAGTAATGCTCAAAAACCCTTGCGAAAGATGAAAAACGTCAAATCTTGACGAGTTCTCCTACCTTGGCAAATGACAAAGGTAGCTGCGCACCAGATGGCGATTGAGAAGCCGAAACGAGAGACTTGGCCAGGGTTAGCCCACTACGATTCAGGCTGATCGAAGGGAGTAATAGAGGAGCTGCTGCACCAAGAAGAATATTCTGTACTCGAGGAATGGTTTCCTGAAGAGGTGACGATGGAGAGCTGTAGGAAGGAACAAAGTAACAGGAAACTCATATTTACCTTCAGATCAGCATCAACAGCGCGCCTCGCGGCCCAAAACGTTTTGGCATCCTGCGTTACCTTCCCCAAACAGCACGTTCTCGAGTTTTCCTCGATCAATTTTTCCATCATTGCTTTTACTGTTTCCACCTGAACATCCCTTTTAACCATCTACACTGGTTCTGCTCTCCTAGTTCACACCTTAGATTTTGGAGCGAGTGGCATGATTATTGGCTCACGATCTCGGTGCAGTTTGATTAAATGCAGAGAACCATCATGAGATAACGCCAAATGCACCAATGTGAAATCTGAAGGAATTGACTTTTTCAGAGGACAATCAAGAAATGGAATAGAGAAGGACAATAGGTCAAAAATGTTCACCTGCGGGTAACTGTTCAACCATTTTCTTGAACAAACTTGGCTGAGAAAAGACAAATCCATTCATCTTTCCAGACATAAAACGCGAAAGCTGTCGTGTAGCCAACATTGTCGACTCAGACCACATCATAGCCGCCTGCCACGGACCTTTAAAAGATTCCTGTACGCTCAATTTTATGCAATAAAAAAGCGATCAAACTTACAGCTAATATACTCGCCCAAAAACGTACACACCGGAAATCTCCAGTCCCTAAATGGAAAGATGATGGTAGAGGTATAAGGAAGGATCCCGTTAAATGCGAACCAAGCGGTACCTGTACAGCAGATTGCTGAAGGATGCGTATTCAGAAAGGGCTTCTTTCATCATGTTCTTTTCCACAATCTTCTGCGCAACCTGAAAACAACAAGCTAAGCTAAATGAGTAGATGGAGGCATGTGTACAAATCGCTGGAAAAGCTTGGACAAATCAAGCTTCAAAAATTGTAAAGGAAAAAAATCGAAAAGAGTCGCCAATGCTCTCACGACTTCAGGCGAATCCTCATCGTCACTTGCGTTTCCACAGAGCCGTGAAGGGAAAAGATATTGCGTCACAGCATCCTGGAAGTAAAACGATCGAGGCAGTTACAAATTCCAAAACATCGAAAACTTCAACTAAGATAAGCGAAGAAAGTTATAAGGACACTAACTAAACACTAGCAAACAGTGTCTTCAAACTGTAGGCGCCCACTAAAGTAAGATGATCGCCAACAAAACATTTTACCCTTTTAGGGAAAAGAACCACACCATAAATTTGCCCGCTCGACTAGTATCCTTCATCCACTCGTAGCGATAACACCGTGAAAGCTTTCGGATGCGCTCTAATTGTGAAATTGATAAGCGATAACAAACAGTTCGTACGGAAGAGTAACCACAAATCTGAAAAGCGGCAAATATCAAGTCTTAACATCAACAGCGCCCAAAACCATACACATATCCAGAGAACAACAAAAACTGACCTTCAGAGCAGATTTTACTATTAGATCTCTCAAAGACTTCAATTTCAAGTTCTCGATGTCCCAAGAAGAATCTTCCAAACGACGAAGCCATCGCACTACACACAACGCAAATGTTTCGCACATGATCGAAGGAGGCCGCTGAAGGTATAAGAATTGAAAGTATATGAGTAGCACAAGTAAGTACCACATGACTACGTCGATGAATGAAATAAGCAAATAGCATAGAAAGGCGAAAAAGAGAAAAGCATAAAAACACCAGGAGTGAGAACAACACTGGAACGAAATACTGGGCGAAATACCCCACACTGCAAAACACCGACTACCAAAAAATCTTATTGTATAAACGGTCTAAAGCGGCACTGATTTTCGGTGCATTTTCCGAAATAGACGTAAAACTTATGGCAATATCCTTAATACCTCGAACTCAAACTCAAATGCCTCTAGAAAATTTCTGAAGAGATCGCTGTGGTGGTCCACAACATTCAACAAATTGCTGTGAAAAAAAGCTTACCGGCTTCACTTTCTTCCCTAAAACCGCACATTGCTCTGGAGCGACACGAGCACGCAATGCGTGAAACTGTTCCTCAAGACACTGAATCGCTGTCTAAACGAACAAATTTCACTTTGAGCGAATCGTATTGGAATAAATGACGCTGGTTAGCAGATGTAGATACATGAATATAGACGGAAACATGGATGTAATATACTCACATCTGACATGGATTCGTATAGAAACGAGGAGAACCAGTATTCAAAAGATGCGTTGTAGTTTGTTCTACAGAACCAACAGAAATTACAATTGCAGCTATCACAAAGCTCATGCAAGGAACTTACTGTTCTGGAATTGTAAAACAGAAAATGAAACTCTCTAGGCTGGTGGACACTTGAGAACAAAAACAAGAAAAACTCACTCAGACAGTGTTAGCTCATGAAAAGAGTCAATCACTTTGGAAGCAATTCTACTCGGAGATCGTCCTCGCTGTGGTGTTTTGCCAGATCTGAATATTTCATGCATATGAAAGAAGTGGCTGCTGCTTCAACAAGCAACCTAGCATCTCGATGCTCTAGAAGAACACAGCATTACTTTGCGACTCCTCATAGGAACTCAGAGTACGAGGAACGTAGAATGGATCCCAACCTAATTTACAGAGAGTCGGGACACTTCGAGTTTTGTTTGTGGAATGGTTTGAACTTTCTATGTCCACGGGGACGGGAGTCATGATTTTCTAAAATGTTTGCACCAAACATTGCATTTTAGGAGAACGCCTCGCCCATCGAGGGTGGGTCTCCCCAGCTCGATCTAACGTACCAATGTACACCTCTAGCCACCTTTGAACCCCAGTTTTGAAGCCGTCTTGTGACTGAATTTGAAATCATGGTCCTCAGTACAGCTCATTTCGATGCACGCAACTCCCACTGTGGGTGGGGTTCCGCCAAGCTAATAAGCACTTTATACTTCTCGGGATATGATCCACCCATCCCACGCTTGACTCGGTCTCTGCATGCAGATATAAAGGAGCTAAGGAATTTCGTGACAGACATACATATCGACAGACGACAGACAGAACGCCAGACTAAGCGCTCGCTTTGTAGTATGTAGGATGCTGCCATGGTCAGTCAGAAAACGCCAAGACACAAGAGCGATTTCATAGTTATCACAGAAGACTCACTCCAATCGAAGCTCTTCGAAGGATTCGATGAGTGTGGTAGCAAGCGATTTCTGCCCAACACGAGCTAAAGAACGACTTGGAGTCGAAATTCGAGTTCTAAACAGTAGGAAACATCCTTAAACATATATTTAAGGATTTATCTGTAAACTAACAATGGTATCTCAGTCGTCAATTCATCCGAAAAGGACACTTCGGATGGTCTCTTTTTTGGGCATCCAAACAACAAGTCTGTCACCGATGATCCATTCTAAAGCAAGACGAATGTATTCGAGCAATGACTAAAAGAAAAAATTCAAAATTTCAAGATTCACAAGTAGAACAAGCTGACCGAATACATCATTCGCAACATATCCAAGCAATTATGAAGATCATTTTTGAAATCAGGATGAACAACACATGAGCGTAGCAAAGTGTTGGTATTGACAAATTGCTGAATTCTGGAAAAGTTGCTCTGCATTGAAAACTGGTACTGTATCTTTCATCTTTAAACTCTCGTGGAAAAAATCAGCAAACCTGAATAGTACTCCACTTTTCAATGCGCAGTACAGACCGAGCTGTGAGTTGGCTGCAGCATCTCGAATCGTACCGACATGCAACAATTCAATAACATAATCCCTTCTCAAATCGCAACATTCGGCAAACGATGAACAGGCTTTCACTGAATAATTCTGTTCTGTAAGGGGCTTCGAAATGTAAGACTAATCAATAATGGTAGCAAAACATTTTTACATTTGGTGGTGGAGTACCACGACCATGAAATGCAAATGCTCACAAAATGGAAATGAACTCAGCAAAAAAACAGATTTAATGCGCAATTAATGAATAACGTTTTGGACACACAATAGGGAACGAACGAAAATTGCTGACAAATGATCATAACAGAAGGTAGGACAGTTCAACTGAAATGGTGTTAATAACAGTAGTGGTAAGGTAATGGCAAATGGCACAGCTATAACATGCATAGAAACGAATAAAAATGCATTCTGTACATCAACTAGCTCCTAATAAACGGGAGCGCACTCCTGATAAAAATCGAAAACTCGTTCTCCCCAACTCACCAAAATCAGTCGTGTCGGAAGTAACGCATTTAAAATCCATGGGTAAATGCTCCTTTTGGATTCCCGGCAATCTATTTTTCATCACGCTCTCAGATTTGGATACGGCACGATGAAGGCAGTTGTATGAGTCAAGAAGCTAAGAATATAATTTCAAACGTGCCTGATGGTTTAGTATTGGAATGATCGCTTACCGGATCATCGGTACTGAATTTTGCCACTTTCGGAAGCTGAGCACATATCCAGTTGGCGAATGCTTGGGACTCGAATATGTAATACGTCATATGAGTGTCACTATTCACTAGATTAGTCATCTCCAAAATAGATTTCGCAGATGTAGGCTGAAAAAGGTTCCATTTTGAACGAGTTTGGAAAATTCGATAGCTCCGAACGAAAGATGGAACGGGAAGATAGGAAAGTATAATAGTCCAGCTTGGAAAAAAATGTCTGTACAAAACTTACTCTCGATTTGTGATCTCTGTTGAATTCAACGTAACTTTTCGCAATTTCTATTATGAATCTTAGTTGAGCCATGACGAAGTCATCATCACCATGACTTTTTGGTGGTTTCAATTTCTCAAACGCCAATGCCATCTCAAGCATCTCCCATTCACCTAAAATTGTTGAATTATGTATGCTACTACTACTGCTTGTCTTCAATAAAAATTTCCTTAAACTCTGATAAAAAATGAATGAGAACATCTACTGAATTGTGTAACTCCTCAATTAATGAACGCTAAATTAGAGATAGATTAGAGAAAAAGAACTGAGCGCCGTCTATGCCGACTGTTTCAGTTTTCTCGTAAGTTCTCAGTCAACGTTTTGAGGCTCAAATTTCATTATACATTACGGATACGGAAAAGAAGACTTGCATCAGCGTATAACGAGAACAGTAATAGAAAATATCACTAAGAACTTGATCAATGCAAACCACTTACCAAGATATACAGACCATCGAAGAGCCAGAATTCGAGGCACAAGATTTTTCGGTTCAAGATAGATAGTGTGCCGCAAACATAGAAGAGCTTTGTAGTACTAAAAAAAAACAATGAAAAACTAATATTGCAAGAATGAATCGATGGGACTCAAATGGGACTAAAATAGTACGATCAGACTTACATCGCCGTTAAGGAAGAAGCACGCAGCAAGCCTGAGTGGGAGCTCAGCATACGCGGATTTCTTCGTGGCATCTCTGACCACAGGTTCCAGCTTATCCTTCCAGATAGTGTAGCACTTCTAAATGAATGAAATGCTTTAAGAGAACCACTTTAAAGAGTCATATTGTTTTTCAGAAAAAATGAAGTATACTTAAAAAAGGTGGACCCATTACCAGTTAATATCCAGTTAATATTTCCGTCGCCCATATGGAAAATGGAAAGTCAAGGTTTACGAAGAGAAGATAAATGTGAAAGAAACCACCCACGATGACATTCTCGTATAAATTGCCTTGGCTGGCTGAGCTCGAAGTGAACTTTGACAATACTGTCAAGTATTTTGGAGTAGCAGTGGGCTCACAGACATCTTCAGGCTTGAAATCATTCTTCAGCGCATTGAATACCTTGAGTAGGGAAAATAAGACACAGTAATAAGATATTTCAAAATTTTGACGGTACCTCTTCTTGAACTGCTACCAAACCATCACTGTAGATATTCAAATATTGGAGACAATTATTGTAAACAACTCGTTTATCAATGGAAGACTTCATAAAATCTACAAAAAACAAAATAATTTGTAACTCCAGGGCATACGAATGATTTAATTGAGAGCAAATTAATTACTATTACTTGAATTTCCAAAGAAAAAGAGAGATTAAACGATAAGCGACTATTAACTACGGTTAATTGAAAGCAGCAGAGCCAACACGAATAAAGCACCATGCTAATTAAACCAGTACAGAATTATTTCCAAGATTATTCGGAGAAATCGCATGCCATCACACTACCGGAAGGAGGAACCTCAGACCGGATTTTTTTTTGAAATAAAGCGCTTGCCGCCAACACAAAAGATTAGTACCGCGACAACTCGTACAAACTGATCGCGCGCTGTAACCCATCCAAACGGACTTTTTTGCTGCTTGAGGAGTTCCGGAAGAACATGGAGGATTAATTACCAACTAAACTATTCCGGTCCCAGCTATACCAAATGTGCACGCCGTTTGACACTCCCACTAACCTTCCTTTAGCATCTATCTTTCATGTTGCTAATGCTCACGTTTCAAATATATTTCATTTCTACACTATCTTCTAAATTCCTGCCTTTTGGTACCTATTTAATCGTTGTCCTATAAGACCTCTATGGAAGAAAAAAAGGTATAAATACGTCTGTCCATTTCAGTAAACTCGATCGACATTAAAGTATACGGTAATACCAACAGTCTGTAAACTCAGACCAATGATGCAATTTTTCCGCTGTTCAATTTTTCTGAGGAATTTTCTGCTTGCATCCTTTTCGTCCTCGGATATTCACTCGTAGTGGAGTTCATAGCTTCTTTCGTGTCAACTCAAAAGCATAGAAAGAACTATGGTAAGGATTTCCGGAGTACGGTCTTGTTTTATTTCTTTGTGTTCCTTTAAGAGTTTGTTTAGAGTAGTGGTTTGATATTAGCCGGCGTTGGTTTAGCCACTATTGGCTTTGGTGCGCGCTATTTGATGAGGAATCAAGCAATAATCAAGAAAGGTCTTGAGGCTCTCCCAGGAGGTGTGGTGAGTATTGTTTGGACCGTGCTGTACTTCTTTTTAACAATATCCTTTGGTTATTCCAATAGAGTGTCTAAACAGGTCGTTAAGGTCGTTTTCATGCTTCGAATACGCCATATATCTAGGCTTGGTTTTTTAAGCTTGACTTGCGATTTGAGCTTCCAAGGCTAATACCTGAAACTGGTTCAACAGTGGTCGGTACTATTCCACTATTACAACCCCAAAAACTCAAAATTTTAATTTTCGATGAAACTTTGCCTATAGGGGTAATTCGATGCCCTGATAACGAATATGGCCTTCACTTTTGGCGCTGACGCCATTTGGCGCCAATTGGCGCCAATTTGGCGATACGGGTGTTTTCACCAAATTTGCTGAAAACTTGCATTTAGGGGTTATTTGAGGTCCTGAT
Source organism: Haemonchus contortus (assembly GCA_000469685.2). Classification (NCBI taxonomy): domain Eukaryota; kingdom Metazoa; phylum Nematoda; class Chromadorea; order Rhabditida; family Trichostrongylidae; genus Haemonchus; species Haemonchus contortus. The sequence goes on from LS997565.1 coordinate 44,279,131, forward strand.
AACGAATATAACATCCATTTTATGCGCTGAGGCTATTTGGCGCGACGACAAGGCATACAGGTTGTGGGGGAGACGATGTGGCTCAATAAAAGTTTTATTCGTTGCTTAAGGACACAGAAATGGATGTTATATTCGTTGTCAGGACCTCAAATAACCCCTAAACGCAAGTTCCCAGCAAATTTGGTGAAAACACCATTGGCGCCAATTCGGCGCCAAATGGCGCCAGCGCCAAAAATGAAGGTCATATTCGTTATCAGGCCATCGGATTACCCCTATAGGCGAAGTTTCATCGAAAATTAAAATTTTGAGTTTTTGGGGTTGTAATAGTGGAATAGTACCCAGTGGTCTTGTTACGAATAGTTAAGGAGAATGCTCCGGTTTCATCAGAAAGCAATGCGTATTTTTCAAAGAAGGGTTCTTTGTGGTTCCCCCAAAAGCTTGGTCTAATTCCATTGCATTCCCCAGGTCAACTTCATATTTTTTAGTTCGACAAGTATCATCGAGGTGGCTTTGAACCGAAGATGACGAGACGAGAAGCAGCCATGATTCTTGGGTTGCCTGTTACAGCCAAACCAAATCGAATCAAGGAAGCTCACAAACGGATTATGATTGTGAACCACCCTGACCGAGGTATGCTTTTAACATCTGTGTATGAACTGTATAGTACAATTTATGTTTTGCTGCCTTTAACTTACTAAGAACTCGTAAACAAAATACCCCATGATGTTTGAGCTGTTACTTCGCATTCTGGAAGGAAGTTCATTTCCAAGGAAGGTTGTCGATACCGTAGTCAAAGTTTGGCCGTCAGTAAAAAAGGCAATACGATAAAGGCAATATTTAATAAATTTTTTCGAGTGGGGCAAAACTATTGGAGGCTTCGGTGAAGCAGTTTGTACCTTACCAGAGATTTACTACCCGAATGATTTGAGAATGGACAAATTAGTAATTTACAAGTGAAAGTCTCCTTTCATTTTTATAATCTTTTCGTTGACGCTATTGCTTGTCAGTCAGGCAGTGAATGTTTCAGGTGGATCACCATACCTTGCGTCAAAAATTAACGAAGCAAAAGACTTATTAGAATCGAACAAAACGTGACGTGTACTTGACTTGTATTTTAGAGATTTCTATGATATTTTACTGGTATTTTCTCATAGATATTACGTGCTAATGCTCCTAGCAGAGAAGCTAAAAGAGACGGCGAGTAATGTGCTCACTATTAGTACAAATAAACTCTTAGATGAAGTTGCTTCACTCAGTTTCATGTAGGACTTGATCAAAATTTGAAGGCTCGTGGAGTAGAAACGTTTGTGATTAGTGGGTGGTAGCGAAGGAGTTTATTTATTTGATTTGTTGTTTGTAATTTGATTGATATTGAATTTACAAAGAGAACGGAAGACGGTGCCCATAAGGCAAAAGTAGAAGCTCGAGACCAATCCGAGGCTGAGCGCTTTGTTATAACTTTACAAAGGTAGTGGAAACTAATCTTCCTTATGAAGGATTACAAGCACTCAAGGGTTCTAAAATTTAGCTAACTATTTCATGCCCAGCAAAGTCCCGCGATTGCTTGATTGGTACAGGACTAGTCTGGAATCTTGAGACTTTGTCTTGATTATTATTGCTATGGAGGTCATTGTACAAACCAAATACACATTCTAACCGCCGCAACGATTCGAGAGGAGGCGAAAGGAGGAGCGCACCCTAATGTTTAGCCAGTAGTCTTTCCATGATAGTAATTTGATTGATTCCCCTTCTCTTCCCTTCAGGATAACATGCTCGGTATAAAGATCACATGCTCCTACCTGAACATCATCTGCTCCTTTTGAGATTGTTCAAACTCACGGCGCCTTGACACTCTTTTATGGTCTCCGTTAGCAAACAAATGCATGGCCCTCTCTTAATGTATTGATTGATTCTGAGAGTTGCTTCATGAGGCAATTAGTTCGCTAAAATTCAAATTTTATCATTGATTTTTCTTTCTCAAAAAATTGGGTGGGAATGGTGCTGTAGGCGGAATGTTCGAACAATGGTTCCCGTATCAAGCATTTCATCAGCGACCATATTTGCACAAGCGCCGACAAAGCAACTATAATCGGACGTTGCTCTCTTGCTTAGTACTTTGTCTGCGTTCAGTGTGCTTTTTTCCAAGTTGTTAGAAGAGTTTGTTCCCACTGTACAAAGGTCTTTTTGATTTCTGGTATATTTACTTACCTTTCCTCACTGTTCATGACAGCTGAGTAGAGAGGTAGTAATACCCTTGAGTTTAACAGAAAATTGAATAAAAAGTGAAATTGCGGCTGTTCTCAAGGTTTTTCTGACGTTTTGTACAATTGTTAATCAAAAATAATCATGTACAAATATGCAAAACCATGACAAGTGCATGGCTCAACCCATTATAACAAGCATTTAAAAAACGTTTCGAGTGCTATAGTTAGCTCACAGATCGGATTTCTCCCAAGTGTTTCAATCGATTTTTTCGATACCAGGCGGCGATCAGTTGCTTCCGACTCTAGCAGTAGCTTCTGTTCGCCCCATTTATTAATAGATTAATAATCGAAAACCTCTTTTTTGTTATCACGTAGTAGTGCACAAGGTTCCCGAGATGATCCTTCAAACCCTCGAAAAAACATTCGTCTTATGAGCACTTGCTGTGAAAAGGAGCAGCCTTTCCAGTGGAATTCCCACGATCGCAACCTTGCACGTGGCATTGACTTTGCCACAATTACTGTGATCATCCACTGGGAATCCAAATTTTACTCTCATGTTGCACCCTCCGACACTCGGTGGGTGCGGAGAGCGGGTTTGGATACACTATCCTATACCCCTCTTCAAACACCGGGTGAAGGAGAGGATGACACTTCAGCCAGGCCATCAAGTAGTGCAGTAGTCTATAATGGGCTCAGGTTTGAGGGTATTACGTTAATTAGGTATAGGTATAGGTACAGATATAGGTATAGGTTTATTACGTGTGCAAAAGGCACAAGTGCGAAAAGTACATCAACAAAACACCGAAAACTAATACATTTTCCATAGAGTCAAGCCAAATGTCAAAATCTTGCAGTAATAAATGAAAGTTTTATAGGTCACTAGTCTGTCTCAAAAAAACGCTTTTACTCTGTTTCATACCTTGATAGCATTTTAGCAATCCGATGTTTAATTGATTTAATTTTTAATTCACCCAGACTGAGATGTAAGAAGTCTACAACAAGTATCTTTTCCACTTTCACCATATCATAGCCATAATCTTGTGCTTGCAACGCTTGTGAATGTTTCGGGAACGGCCCTTATCGTATTGCAGTCATAAACAGGTGCTTGCAGTTGTGAATGTCAACCAAGATCGATTCCACAGTATTCATTATTTTCCATTGATACCTTTTCAGTCAGTTTTTTTTTCTAGAATTTCGTCGCTATGACTTTTCTAGAAGGGTTTCTACTGTATTCCTGTATTCAGGAACCGGGAAACTTTTTATTAACCAGATCAGAACTATCCGTTTCTGTCTTCACCAATTGACTCAACCTTGTGGCCATCTTGCAAAGCCTATGTGCTTGCACCTAATTTTTTGAAAAGGTAATTTCGAAGTGGCCGTTGTTAGCAAGAACGGGCGTACCCAACAACCACTGCAGTGGGTGTTTAGAAAGCCGTACGTAAAGAGCCAACCCATGGCTACACGCTGTGTAGAATTGCATGGTACCGGCTTGATCGAGAAAATGAGGTGTTCCTGTGCGAACTGTTCCTAGAATGGTGAACGGGAATTCGAGCCCTTCATGTTTTCTTCCACCACCTCTGAGTTCGTGGCCCACTATCACACACCTGTGATACTGATTCGAGTCCCGTCTCAGTACTCGCCCAGGCCTACCGAGCATTCCATCCTTCCGAGTCGGTTGTTCCCATACTGGTCTGGGAGGATAGAAGCACGGGCTTGTAAATCGACTGACCACTGCAGGTCATTATTGTATAGGGTACATAGCATTCAACCCGTCATCACGATTCGAATGAATGCACGGGAGTGGGCGCATCCCTCACGGGCGTGATTGGTTAACGAGCAGAGCATTATCCTTAATATCCGAATTATTTGTCAAAATACAGTAACTTTTATTGTCTGGGTCCTATTTCATAGTTTTCATGGAGTATTTGGTTCTGTGTGAACAATGTGAGCATAAAAATTCTAAGCACAATGCCTTCGAGCTTTTCGTCTAACTTCATCACTCCTAACTTCATCTTACTAGGAGAAACTTCTCTGTGTAACGGGTATAATCCCTCTTCCGCCATCATAGCCGTCGCTTCTAAATTCGGAATCTGTTCGTTGGTCGGGTTGCCTTGGAGAGTTTCGAGCACAGAGCTATCAATAGCTAATGGACTGGCTGGCTCACACCTTCTCATTCATTAGTTGCTGATACTCATCCAAACGAATCAATCACTGCATAAGCTCAGCTGACTTCAAATGAGCTTTACTTTTATATCCTTTTTCTGATCCTATTGTCACGTATCACTTCAACTCCAAATCTCGTTCAGACCAATGATTCCATCACATCAGGTAGGGTTTTTGAACAGTATTCGAGAGATAGTAATAGTAATAATGATAATAATAATGTTTTCCACCCAGACTATAATATTGCTTTTGTTCGATTTGTTGCTATCTAGCCAAGTGTTGGGAGTTCTGACTATTTATTTGGTTGTTTACTGCTCATTGTTTTGCTGTTGATGTTTTGCTTGTGTTGCCATTTCCCTACACACGCTCAGCATTTCAAATAAAGAGTGAAATTTAATGTACATATGTATAATATATATATATATATATTTATATATCGTTTCCAAAGGGGTAACAGGGGCCGGCTCAGTAAAGCTTTGACGTTGTGGGTTTGTCGTCTTTTCAAAAGCGTTTCGAATCTCAGTAAAATGGATTTCCTTTTGATGAAAAAGAGGTATGACACCTTATTGATGGTCCATAGAACTACAGTAGTGCTCAAAAGTCTTCGGTGAAATGGTTCTTCAGCCGTACTTTTCAGTCGTAACACCTTTCCTACTGGATCTAATCAAGCGAAATTTCTATATTTGGAGCGTGGATGTATTGTGAATATTTGCCACTATTAACCTGCAATCTAATCACGTTCCAGATATTCCAAAGAGCGTGAACTCAAAATCGACTGAAAATACAGATGATGGTCCTTCTAGAATCTCTTTCCTTTTTGTCTTGTCTAAAGTGTACGAGCGGCAATGCCGAACACAATAGATGAGAAACACGCACATAAGGTGCGAATAAGTGCAGACGTCAATACTTTGCTTTCACCAAAATCTACTACCGCAACAAACACCTTGCTCGATCTGAGGATATTGAAGCTCAGCAGTCAAATAGTGTTGGGTATAAGGAAATATGCTCTAGTTAAACATATCCAAATTTTGCGCGATTTGGTCTACTAAGAAAAAAGTTATGAAGTAAAAAGCGCCAAAGCATTTCACCGAAGACTTTTGAGCGCTACTGTATCTTAAAAGGCGCGTTGAATAGATTGAGAAGAACCAGAAATGTTACTTCGACAGATGAAGACGATGTCACTTTGGCGATATACCAGTATTGGATCCCGTAAAATTTTTGACGGCAGATTCCATCCTGAAGTGTTTTGCATATTGGTTATCGAGGGCAAGAATGGTTTATCTGGAAGTTCACTAAGGAAGGCGGGAAGAATACTCCTGTATGGGTTCCATATTCTATGGTGCAGACGCAGATTTACTCAAAGCAAACTTCCAATAAAAAGTCGGTCGCTTTCAGAGGGTCCCAGTGACTTTCCCTGGGACGCGTTTGGTGTGGAAGAAACGTTAAGGTATGTCTTCTCATCGTCCTTTTAAGGATAATATTATTTCGAGGTGTTTTTGACGATTTAATTACCAGAATTTTGTTCATGAATCGCCATCCTTGGGAGACCAGAGTGACGTTGTGTTAGAGCAAAATGTTGTTATTGGTGAATAATATGGGCAAAATATCGCGATCGGATTACGCCGTGAACACCATTGTTGTCGACAAATGCAAATGAGCCATATTTGGACCCTGTAGATAGCAGTTGTACTGGCACATGCCTCCCTTCAATGTCAAAGCTGTAAAGTACGCTTTCCTGTAGAAATTAGTTGTATCAAAAACTTTATGTTATAGTAGAGTTGTATTTTATATAAATTTGCGAGTGTGTGATGTTTAGGCAGTTTGGAAATTGTAAATGAGCTGTTTGATTCAGTTTGTACCTCGAAATTCCTTCGGGACATTGTTGGTTTACAAAGTTTCTTTGTTGCGCTCTTTATAGAATGAGCATCATCCTGTTCATTTGGAACAGGAGCACTTCTTTCCGCGATATCCTGTGCCGTTTTTTGGGCAGAAGATACCAGCATAATCTTGTTTTGCCATTAGTTTCTTGGGAGGGTGCAACAGCGATGCCATCGCAGTTGCATCCTCCCAAGGATCTAAAAGAAAAGAAAGCAGTGATGAGTAATAAAAACGACGGAATCGTTCTCCCTTTTGATCTCGTTTTCATTGAATAAATGGGAGTTGTCGGTATCTTTGCTCGCTGTTCCTTTTTTGAGTATTATTTTGCTCGCTTCTGCTGTCCTGCTAACGATGAGGTGAAGGATCCAATGGACTGATGGGGTGACGGGGCCTGTAAGGGTTTCGTTATTGCCTAGGCTTGATTGAATTGGAATTGGAATTGGTCCGATGAGCCAATTGCCTTCATAAGTTCCCATTGTCATCACGTAAAAGAACATATTCGTTAATTCGTGGCTTTTTATTTTCTCCAAACAAAGGTGCTTGAGAGAAAAACTCTGCGTTCAGGTCTGTGTACATTGATCCGGCTCCTTTAGCAGATTTGGAATGCAGATTTGAGATCATCGTTCGAAACCACCCACGGCGGTATAAATCCCATCCTGAATAACCATTGCGACCAAGTATCCTTCCCTTATAGATGCAGCCGTTGCCCGCACACTAACCAGGGAGGGGTAGTCTACTTACCGTGGGACTTTGAATGGAGACCCAGATAAATCAATAGAGTTTTGAATGCTGTTTACGAAAATGGAAACTAAAACTGCAAAATGATTCTCCTTGAAAAGTTATGGGGGCCCGAATTTCGCTCGACAGTAGTATCAATTGGAAAGCGAACTCGTCGCTTCCATATCTACCGCCCACGTGATCTAGTGGTAGTGGTCTCGCTTCGTGGGCGTAAAATGAGGGATCCCTCCCCGTCATTATCCGCACTTTTGCAAAGTGTTTTTTCATTTTATCAAAGGCTCTCTGAACGTTTTCTGATATTTCTTTAGACAATTGATACTACTGTCGAGCAAAATTCGGGCCCCCCTATAAATTTTTAAAGAAAATCATTTTGCAGTTTTAATTTCCATTTTCGTAAACAGCATTCAAAACTCTATCGATTTATCTGGATCTCCATTTAAAGTACCACGGTAAGTAGACTACCCCTCCCTGGTAAGAGCCATGTCACTGGGTAATGTCTAGTTAGCTTAGCAATCTGGTGCGAGTCGTAGTCGTAATGCGGTGATAGCGAAGACGAGTAGCCGAAAATAAGCCGGAAGAGTCGTCTAGTGAATCGTCAGATTCCCAAATGCCGTATTCTCCTTCTGTTTCCTATTACTCCCACATCCGTCGTCGCTTGTACTCAGCGGATTCATTAAAATGTGTGAGCCTTCAGATAACGCTCCAACCTAAGAGGTAGCGATCTCCCTCCTGTCTAGTTGTAAACTAAACTAAGCTTTATTCGTTGGAGCTTTTGTCACTGACTTTTTCAATCCTTTCAGACCCACTTTTCCTCGTTTTTATTTCATACTGAGCTTGTATTATCTTATATCTCTATGGCGAGCAGCAGAAATTTTTGTCCACTCCACCTTTTTACAACACTTATTTATTTTCTGTCTTTTTTATCAAATGCATAAACACTGCCAATCATTCAACGTGGCAGTGTACATAATTTAAACCATGACGAAACATTGTTGGAATGACGATTAATTTGTTCAAAATCTAGTCAGTAAGGTAATAAACAAGATGCAGTAAGCAATATCCATACAGAATGGAATCAGTAAACAAGCATAAAAGTGACCAAGCCAGTACACATGCTTCACTTTTGGAGTTTTCTAAAGTTTCTGAAGAGGCTATCAAATACCACAACCTGATTTCTTATTTTTTGTTCCCAAAAGTTTATCATTTTGTTTTTGCAATTTTTTTTTGACAGTTGAATTTTTTAGCGCATCACATCCGATTTTCAGGGTAGAGACAAGTTACTACTGTAGAGGTAGGAGGGAAGCTTGGTAGCGTTAATTAAAAGCTTTTCTCTCAGCTCCAGTACTCGCATGGACTACAATTTACAACTCTTCCGTAGTCCGTATTTCTTTTTGTTTCGAGAAACTGAAGTGTAAGACCTAGGCGCAATCATTCAACAACGTCTCGTAAAGTTCACTCGCCAAGGAAGGTTTTATTATCTTATTATTCAGTTCGTCATTGATGGATGATGGTCCAACAAGGGGTGAAGACGACCAAGCAGCTGCTCATTGTGATTGCTGTATTTTTCGTAATCTGCACATTTGCATTTTACTTCACTTTCTCTGAACAACCTACAGTAAGTTTAGATAGACATGAATATAGACTTAAGCAGTCAAAGCGATGAATAGCATGAACGCACAGATCCATCCAAGGTGCGATTGAAAGGGCGCTCAAAAAGTCAGTGTTGGGACCCAAAACCGAGCCCATCAAAATGAACCCGCCCTCCTCGATTTAAAGCTCGTTCTCGAAAGGGCTCCCATTCGATTTTCTGAATGATATTATTAATTGATAAGGGGCGCAGGTGATGTAGTGGCAAGTGGCGCGCTATCACACAACATGGTCCCGGGATCGGATTCCGGAAGCAGACCGACCAAGCCCTTCATTCCTTCGGGTTCGGTCTATGGGTACCATACTCTGCTGGGAAGTTTAAAACACTAAAAACTAGTTGTTCACCCAGCTAAGCCGAGAGGGCAACCAACTTGCTGAGTTTTTGAAAGTTGAGAACGAAAATTGAAGCTTTTGATGAGCAGAAAGATGTCAATGATTTAGTGTACTTTTCAGAACGTCCTCATAAATGAACCACCGCCGGAGCCTCAGTGTCAGTGTAACTTCAATGGTACCCAATATGACTTCTGCTATCATCTACCACCACGACCACGCGTTGTTGGAAGACGATTCGACTGCGCTAATGCCGTACACTTGCAGAACTTCGGTAAGTGACCTTTTTGCAAATAGACCTTGCACTTCATATCTAAAGGATTGTAGACCAGGGCGGAGGGGTGAATGAGCACGATCCGTTTGCAAAAGAACTGGGTTGTGACGGCCGAGTTTTTTTTCTCATTTACAGTTCGGCTCTGTCAGTTTTGTATTGAGCAAACTAGACGTACTGACAGCAAAGTTGGTCCAAGGAGTATCGCGGCTCACACTTGTTTTTGTGGTCCAAAAATATCGCCCAAGTATAATTACTACGTTTATTCATGCAGGGTTCTTTACAGGAGTCGAGTCACCGTCCAAAGATTGAATGTAAAGAATCGAAAGCCCACACCGCCCTTCTCCCGTTAGCTGATTTACTGTCACTTCAGTAAAAACCAGTAGTACTAGCAGTAAGAAGGGGGAATAATTGCCCTAATGTGGAACTGTTTGTTGTCTTACTCCCCCTTTTTACTGCTAGGACTACTGGCTTTCACTGAAGGAACGGTAAACCAGCAAACGGGAGAGGGGGTGTGTGGGCCTTACCGAAAGGAGTTACGAATAGTGAAAAGGTTCTAAAAGTTGAGGGGAATAAGCTATAAATAAATGTTCTGCGTCCAGTCAACAATAATGTGCTACCGAGACCGCACACGGTACCGCCCAATTCGACAACCACGCCCATCCCAACAAGGCTGTTCATGAAATTGCAGTAATCCCGTTCAATGCACTATGTTGTGTGTTGATAGTGCTCTCAAAAAATGACGGTGGCATGAGCAGGAGAATGTTTGAAACTTTTCAGGTCTGTTATCGGCAGAGTATGCTCTTAACTTGAAGAAGGATGTGTTTCCGGAGCCAGTGTTCGTTACGGCAATGTCTGACAATCATTTCAAAGAAGGACTAACACTCGTGAGTGGAAAAACGGTCTAGTGAATTCAGTCGTTCCAGGAAATTAGGCCATGCCCTCGGCTCCTGGCTATATACCTCTGGAAACAATCACCTGGAGTTACTCAGTGTTTAAATCAAAGCTTTTGCCTAAAATGTTAGATGTCTGAGTTTAAATTCATGTATATGGCTGTATGTTTCGATTGGCTTAGGTTGGATAGTCTAGACCTATTCTATCGTGAAAGTGAGTCCTAACGATCTGTGCCTCACTACACTTTAATCCGTCACGGAAACAGAGAAAAGTGGAAAAATTTAATAAGTAGTTGTCGATAGCAATATACGAATTGTAACGGATTATCATGAATAACCAGTCGGGCCGCCCGGCTAACGCCAGGCTTCCCTCCTTCTTATGAGTTCGCCCGGCGTAGCCGGGCGCTGCTCGTTCTTAGGGCAAAGGGACTTCGCCCAAAAAACATCGAATTAATGAAATTCTTCCTCCTTTTTTTCTAGGTTATTTCGCTTTTTCGCTGAGCGAGAGTATAGACTATCAAATGCCTTCAAAGATGCACTTCCTTTTCTCTACTGATACATCATTAAATGTGAATCCAACATTATTAGCGGTCGGATAAGTTTTGCTAAGACTGGTATCAAAGCAAAGAGAAACCGTGATCTTTCACTTATTCGCAAACTCTGCTGGGTAGCGGCCGTAATCCAATATCGAGATGAGAACCAAATTCATTTCCTTATGATCACACAACTTACCCTTCTTGTCGAATGAAAATATCAAAAAGTCAAAGCTAGATCGTAAATAACAAAGGGGCTGGGAGGTAATTAGTGAGTGGATCATCCTCTCTAAAGCCTCTTCTATTGTCAGTGTTCCCATCCTGCCTTCTCCTACTGATTTTGCTCTCCAAGTCCACGGGATCAGGAGTTATGGATTTCTACTCATTTATTTCTCGGAAACCCCGTCCCTTGAGGGCGGAGTTTGGTCCTACTACTCACAATAAGTATTCCCATACTGCCGCCTACCTCCTACCAAACTTGAACGCCCTGAAGCCAGACTGGAAATTTTGGCGCAAGCCTCGCCCTCTCTGAGCGGAGCCCGGTCCTCCCACCCACGATAAATTTTTCCATCCTGCCGCCTGTACTCCTGCCAAGTTTGAATGCCCTAGGGCCAAATTGACTATTTCGGCGCAAAACCCCACCCTCTGTGCAGGAGTCTGGACCTGCCACTTAATAAAGGTGTTCTCATCCTGCTCCCCTTACTCCCACCAAATTTGAACGCTCTAGGTCCACGAGGACATGAGTTATGGTTTTGCAGCCCAAAAATTCTAACGTGCACGCCGCCCTCCCTGTGAACGGTCCTGCCACTTACCATAAGTGTTCCCATCCTGCCTCCTTATCCCTACCAGATTTGAACGCTCTAGGCCCACGGTGACAGGAGTTATGAATTTCCGACACACACCGACACACACACACACACACACACACACACACACACACACACACACACACACACACACACACACACACACACACACACACACACACACACACACACACACACACACACACACACACACACACACACACACACACACACACACACACACACACACACACACACACACACACACACACACACACACACACACACACACACACACACACACACACAAACACACCGACACACCAGCAGACACACTTAGCGAATTATATAAAGTAGGATAGTAAGTGATAGACAGACAGTCTACAGTCTCTAACAAGATCCACGAAGTTGATTGTGGAGTAGTAATCACGGTACCACTTTATTGGTGCAGCCTCTGAACCGAATTTCATCATGAGCCCGAAAGTCTGATTCTTCACGGGCTGCTACTTACAAATGCTTGAAAAACATGAAATCTCCGAAATCAAGTAGAGTGTGTAGATGAAAAGGGAGAGTTAGAGTTCAACGATTAAGACGCACTGCAACTTGAGCAGATGGCGTGGCCCTTCCCAAATCAGTTGAGTCGCTATTCTTTTCAGCGAGATCATCATTATCCGTCCTTCGTACTGTAGCAAAGTATGTGTACTGTAGCAAAAATGATGACCTATCTCTATTTTCTTCATTATTTCAGACTTTCAGATAGCGAGCATACGGAAACTATGGCCTCAAAGGAAAATCCTGATCTATGATTTGGGCCTGCTTCCGCAATCCATCAAGGAACTGCAGGTAACTTGACGAAATTCCTCGTTTTCAGTTCACTTCCCCTCGCTGAGACAAGAACTAATAGTAATATGTGATATGGTATGATATGATATGGTACGACACGTACATTTAGGAGAAATGTCTCTTGGAAATTCGCGTGTTTCCATTTGACATCTTCCCGCCGTATGTGAAGGACTTATATCAGTTCCGATGGAAACCTTTGATAATTGCGGTTAGTTTGATAGTCGTACTGATCATTTCTATTCAAACCTGCTACTCTGGAAAAGAAAGAAATGCTATAAAGGCAATGGAAGTGGAGCTAGAAAGGGGTGGAACCTTTGTCCCAAGCATAGTCCTTGGTATGGAATCTGGTAGTTAGGTCTCATGTGTGTTTGAACTCTAACTATTGGAATCTCATTTACTTGGAAGGTGGGAAGCATCAACTCGAATGAGACACCGATTGAGGTTCTCATTCTGCCGTTCTGTAACGGCGCAGGTTGGCCCCAGTTATCGGATACCTAAGAATCAGAGTCTCCTCACGGTAGTCGAGTAAAACAGTAATTTACCGAAGTAATCGTGCTGACATCGGCAGTGCGCGACTCGACGAGAGACATGTGCGAGTAACCATCTGGTAGCGGAAGAAATGATTATGATTTGCAAGATTTCGGAAGAGGATATTGGCAGTAAAGGACAAAGTGGGTCTCACCGGGCACCGATTGTGCAACCTGAGCGGGATCAATGAGTACACTATGACTAGGTACGGTACGCATTCACAAAGAGGTTTTCTTCACAGCTTAGGCACTAGAGTAGGTTCGAAAGCGATCTGCATGGCGCATTCCCGGAAAAGTTGACCGATGCCGAATATTTCTTTTTCTCGAATCCAATCATTTAATTATCTCGTTAATTCAGCGTTCTAGCTTATGTTCCTCTCCGTGAGCGTAGCGATGCTATTCAGATGACCCTGAAGGAATTCGGAGCGGTTTGGTATATGGACACTTCGGTACGGTGGAAAAAGGATCGTCTCGATTTAGTACACGATGAGATACGGTGTCGGAGAGATCATGATTGGCCAGAGTTGGTGAACATCAAATTTTGGAGCTAGTTATCATTTTTATTGTTAGTATTGAACGACAACAAGTGAACCATAAGCTAATGTTACTGAGTCTGACTGGAAAAAAGATTTTTGGCATTTTTTGAAAACCAATTCGAGGCGTTTTATCAATTATCGCACCAAAATGCACTCATATATCAATAGACCCTATCCGTAAATCATTCAACAGCAGCGCGAATGAGTAAAATCACATATCTTTCATTTGACTAGCTTGAACTATGATTCAAACACACCGGCGCGCGTATGCGATGCATGCGCAAATGACGTCATAGTAACGCCTTGCCCTTTACGTGGCGATTTTTAACCGTAGCGTTCTAAATTTCATTTCAGATCAAGGAACTTTCTCAAAAATCCAAATGTTACAACATGTGGAAAGGTAAATTCGACTACAAGGATTTATTCAGTATGTATTTGCTTAAATACAAATACAATAAAAAAGTATCGGATTTAGTCCGCATATCTCCTGCAGTTGTCATCGCAACATGGCATTTTCCCGACTACAAATCCAGGTATGACAAACAGAAATTTCTTGTTGGATTTTTTTTTGGTTTTGATTTTTCATTTTGTCTTCTAGGAGTTTATGAGTACATTCCCACCATACTCCGCTATTTGAAACAAAGATCGAGCGAGAATCACGATGCCGGTTTTGCATTTGTCGTCAGAACGAAAGATCCCATCAAAATTCTGAAATGGTAGGTTAGGTACATGTTACTGAGAAGCTTGAATCCTGTTACATTCGGGGATGAACGTGCAATAAAGATTCCCAGAGAGTCAGACCGTATATTAAGTTTACTTCCTGCTCGAACCCCTTTAGAAGGTCTAGATCAGAGATGTTGGGAGGAAATGGTATTAACGGGTGGCGGTGCTTCTCCCCGAATTTTCACGGCAGCAATGGTGGCTCCGAAGTGGCTACCTATCCTTTCGAAGGGAGTTCAGAACTTCCTCTTACGCGACTGCGAGCGATCGTTTGCTACGAGAGCGACGCGACTTTTGGGGGAGAAGTACCACACCGGCTGCCTATATTCCCTCACTATTGTGTTCCACGACACAATTTTCGTAGCGCTTTTGTTCTAGTTTGACTCTGTTTCCTTTCGGAAACTATCTAGTTATAGTGTGGGAAAAAGTTGGAGTGACTACCCTGATTTAAACTGGTTGAAAATTGTGAATTCTAGGTACGTCCTGTGCGCATTGGAAAAAGATTGCATGGCACCTCCTGGAGCACAGCTCTATTGCAACTTTGGAAAAGATCGTTGGGATCATTACGCAGGATGTCACAGGTAGGAAACTAAGGAACAGCGGAATGTGTTGTAGCGAAATAGGTGTAATGTGCACTTGTTGCGACATCGTCGCTCGTGACGCGCGGAAAATTTGCCTTTTGTCTCAGCGGCGCAGACGCCACAGCTCCTGACAAAAATCTCTGTAGTATGTGAAATTTAACAAATAACCTATTGCAGATATGACCAATCTGTAATCAACCTTCTACTAGCCAACGCTTACGGGTACAATGCAAAGAACTACGTCAGCTGCCTCGGACTTGAAGGAGCTATTGTCGATCGAAGTGCCTCGAATTCATTGAAAGCAGAAGACTTTTTGTGCGAATCACGATGATACAGGGATTTTCTCCACATAATAGCTGTATATATTTGTTGTTTTCTTTTTTATAAATCACTGTGGTTGAGAATTTTCATAAATGATTTATATGAACATACGCTTGTTTGTGAATTTGGTCACTCTAGTACGGGTTGGTACAGTGAATTAGTGCACCTGACAGATCAAGTGAAGTATCAGGTCTCCAACTACAAGACAGGGATCAGAGTAGGTGGAACCAGAGTAGGTGGGTAATTGGTGACCTTTAAATTTATATAATAGTATTTCGAGAATTTGCACTTTATGGAGATGACCCTAAACTTTTTCGATATTATTATTATTACACATCTTACAATAATATGTAGTAAGGGCAAGACAATGAATAAATTCAAGATCATCACATCACATGAAAACTATGTAGCCTAAACAGTGACGTACCTAGACATCTTAGGCTTTCGTTCAATCAGTCTTACACCGGCTCCTGACAAAGCGATGAATTAAATAATGAATGAAAGATAACTAGGCTCACTCTCAAGATACCACCTTGATCCCCTAGAGCAACATGGCTTTGTTCCCGGATCCTCAACCACTTCTAATCTTTCTGATACATTATTTGACCCTTGCAAAGCTCTTGAATCAGTTGACATGGTATACTTTGACCAGTCTAAAGCATATGATAAAGTCTCCCACATTAAACTGCTAGCCAAATTGGAAAAGATTGAAATTCGAGGAGAACTTCTAACCTGGTTAAATTCCTACTTGTACAGCAGATATTTTACTGTCAGAATTAGGTGTGATTTTTCGAATAGGTTTACCTGCCAGAGCGGTGTTCTTCAGAGGGTGTGCTCTCACCTACTCTTCTTCTGGTTTACACGACCGAGTTACCCAGCCTCCTCAAAACATCCTCGTATATCCATATACAAATGTAAGCCAATGACATCTAGATATATACGATCTACAATCAGGATAACTGTGGAATGATTCGTGACGCTCTGAGGAAATCTGTTCAAGGAATGGCTGACTGGGCTAAACAGTGGGACATCCTTCAATTTGAATAAATAAATGACCATGCATTCTGGTGACTCCCAACCAACCGCCTACCACGTAAATGGTGTTCAGCATGCAGCTTGCCAATCTATCAAAGGTCATGGTGTGCTTTTTGATTCAAGATTAAAGCTTTCCCTACACATTGAACAAGCGGTGGCAAAAGCGTTCAGGAATTATTTGTCTTGTTTCGCAGTGCGCAGTGCTCCGATGTGACATTGCTTAAACGCCTTTACAAAGTTTGTGCTTTGCCGCATGCCGAATATTGCTAGCAGGTGTGGAGCCCATGTACCAACAAAAGTGTGTCAAAAATTGAAAGGGTTCAGCGCGTCTTCACACGTTTCCAGTGGTATAAACTACTAGAAATTATGTCATAATCGCATTCCTAGTTACGACGCGCGACTTAGATTGTTTGGGGTACATTCTTTGCGATGTAGGCTGCAATCTCCGACGTAGTATTTTGTTTTCGCGTTCTACGCTCTGAGTCGAAGCTGCCAGCCAGCAAGTACTAGATCTTTGAAGCACTGGTACGAGGCGAGGTAGGTTTAATCATCACTGTCCAATCTCGGATGCCAGATTCCAAGCGCTAGCCTTCAATAATGTCTTTTACCGATGCGCTAGGTGGCTTAATCTATTGCCTCTTGATGTTCTGCAGACTATTTCAGGCCCTGACGAAGGTGAAGCAGCCGAAACGTTGGCCATATAAAGTATCCAATCTTGAGAGGCTTGAATAGCACTTATCTTTACTGTTCTACAGGCAGTTAATTGTGCTACGTTCAAGAGAAGATTGCAAAAGGTGAATCTTGATCAAGTTTTCGGGATCTCCCAATGATGGTTCTCAATTCCTCTTTTTCAGTTCCTACCTCCTGACGGGTCATGTTGTTTTACGCTGCTGAGCTATACTGGGGTTTTCGTCGAGATCAGCTTGTTGATGAGTTTAATGTTTCTGATCCTCCAGCATTCATTGAAATGTTCATCTGATTCTTCAGGTCTATTCGCACTCGCAAACCTGCACTCCCTCGCCTTAGCCCAATTTCTTTTCTTTTCTTATATAAACGTAGTTGCCTTGAGTGCTGCTCTGCTTAAACTGATTGTATCCCGTGTTCATTTTGTTATTTTCTCTACATAGCCACTATCCGCAAGGTGCTTGCATATTTTGATGGGAGCTCAGGGTGCAGGTCAACAAGTTGCTTGTTCTTCAAGACTGGTTGCATGGGTCTGGGTCTTACGCCTGGGGTTCGTACTTAGATTAAAGAGGTAACTACTTTAGCTCGCCCAGGAATAAACTCGGTTAGTTGCGTTGCCCAGGCTGACCTGCGCTCTTATGCCCTCGCCTTATTTTATCTAGTGAGATGGCTCTATCTAAGCTTTCTACACTTCTTTCGCGTGGGTGATCGTCTGTGGCTTAGTGTTCGGTTGTGAGCTCTCTGGGATCCACCATGCCCTGGGCATGAACTGGCACTCTTTGCTTAAGGTCTCTTCTTTTTGAATGATTTCCCCATAGTTTGGGCGCTGGGGTTGTAAACGTGTCTGCGGGGGGCGTTTTATCGTTACATTTATTTCCCCATTCCATGTCATTCCCTCCAGGAAATCGGCTGCCGCTTAATTTATTCCGTATTTTTTTTAGATTTACTCTACCCATGATTGGTGCCTACTTTTTGTATTTACTTGATGTTTGTATGTTACATTCACTCTGTATTAGTAGTTTTCGTTCAGTGGCGCACGTATGTTCAGTAAATAAATCAATGAATAAATGAATAAATACTTGTTGATTTTTTCTTTACGAATCACTGTGAATGAGAATTTTTATTAATGATTAACAGTAGCGCTCAGAAGTATACGGCCAACTTTAAATTGCCGTAACTTTTTTACCAGTGATATATTTTTTTGATATATTTAAATAAAGCATATTCCACACTATACGACACTATTTGACTGCAAAGCAGCAATGTCCATATAACTAAGGAAATGGCGTTTGTAGACTATGCCGAAAGCAAGTTGTGACGTCTGCAGTTATTTGCAACTTATTTGCGTTTTTCTCCTCTTCTGTGTTCCGCATTAGCACTCGTTCACTTTGGACTCCGCAAAAAGGAAAGAAATCCTAGAAGCGCCAATGTCCTATTTTCAGTTGGTTTTGATTTCAAGCTCTTTGGGATATATAGAATATGATCAATGGTTAATAGTGGTAAATATTCTTACTACACCAATGCTACACATCTTGAAATTTCGCTTGATTAGATCCAGTAGAAAAGGAGTTATGACTGAAAAGTACGAGTGAAGAAGCATTTAGCTGAATACTTTTGAGCGCTACTGTATATGATTATTCATGTCTTCCTGAAAGTCTGTGTAAGAGTACTGTCGAAAAACAGATGGTCAAACATTATTTTTTGTAGAGTAAGGATGGTTTTGTGTTCAAGGGCACTATAATCGAATTAGCTAATGGATCGCAGCGCCATCTCCTGCCTATTTGGGAATTGCCCACTATGATAGTGCTTATTTGCGAGAGAAAAGTTTTCCTTGCCGAGTATGGAGACAACGGACCACTGTATTTAGCCTGGCCATGAGCCTGGCGTTCATTCACACGAAGCAACTTGATCAGTATCTGGCCCTGTCTGGACGCCTCCGCTTGTACAAAGAGAGGAAGAGTACCGATCCTAATCCAGTATGGTCTCGGTTCACTTTAGCCGGTGGGTCTCCAACTACAAGACAGGGATCAGAGTAGGTGGGCACTGGTGACTTTTTAACACTATTTTTTTACCATGTGGATATTCCCATCTACTGTGAGAATAACTCTACTTGTATAGTTACATCTTAGAGTTGACACTAGGCGAGTAGGGAATCCCAATTTCCAGGAAAGGTAGGCTATGACGACAATAGATTGACGTCCTTATTCTCCTCGCACTGCGACATTCCTTCAATGATAGTCTGCATCATGCTTTCACTTTTCGTTCAGAATGGTTCGAAGAATCGCCTGAGGATATGGCTTGTGACAGGCTGGGTGAGTCAATTTAGTTCCAAATCTACTTCGCAACTTCCTCGCACATTCACTCACTCGCCTCGCTTATTTGTTTGGCTGCTGACCTCTCTGACAGTCTCAGATGAACTAACATTGACTACATAAACTGGAAACTTTTTCGATATTATTATTATTATTATTACACATCTTACAGTAATATGTAGTAAGGGCAAAACAATGAATAAATTCAAGATCATCACATTACATAAAAATTATATAGCCTAATCAGTACGTATCTAGACACATTTTTGCAGTTTTGCTCTATTATATACTATGTGTTATGCTCTACTATGCATGCCGTATTTGCTGTAGCTGTAGCTGCGAACAGGGTGTCGGGAAACGAAGGTTTTCTGGTATAGAGAGCTCACAGTGCTGTCGGGTTTTGAAGATAAATGAAAGAAGAAAATAAGCAAGTTGTGAAAGGGATGGAGGTGCATGAAATAATGGTGGTTCACTGTACTTGGTGGGCTAGACAAGTACAGGGATCCGTAAGAATAAGAAGGAACAACAGGAGCAGCTGACTTTGGTTTGAAGCTGGAGAAATCGCTGGGGTCGAATTTTGAGTAGTACAAGTGGGATATTATACTCATTCGATGACAAGTAGCATATGTGCATAGCAGCAGCAATATGTGGTCATATTAATTACGGTTATGAAAATAAATGTTGTAATAATATATAATTTGGTAACACAATAAAAAGTGGTCCAGAAGACGTCTGAAAAGTAGCCAAAATAATCACTTCACATTCGTAGTGTCAGGAAGACAAGAGCCTTGTTTATGTAGGGTGCTTCCATTCTGTTCAGTTGATTTACATTAACTACGACACTTCTATCAGTGATCATTTAAAATTGGTAGATAAGGTCTTAAAAAACGGAGAGGTTATCACCTCGACGATCGCCCTATTGTGCTCAAAAAAGTTGAAAGTTACTGCAGTGGGGAGGGTACTAGATTGATAAAGCTACACAGTTTCCATGTTCTGCTTCTACTCTAACAGTTTCCATATTATATTATATGAAGGTTTTGAATTTCTACATTGTCTCGCTCTTACCGTATACCATTTTAATATATTCGCTGATACTGCCAAAGGGGTCACCAACCAACCAATTAAGGGAGGTCACCCCACGACGAGTGGGTGAATATGAAGGAAGGTGCGAAGTACGTATATTTGGAACTAAGTACCGCCTCCCGTAACAGGTTTGCAGAAGGGGAATGAGATCCCACACAGAAGACCCAGGCTTCTTCGGTACAGAATATTTCCATCGAGATTTCTTCGCTATAGAAATATTTCATTCAGTGTTTTTACGCATGAGTCATTCCAGCACGTCACTGCTTTTCTTAGCTATCGAAAAAAAACTCCTTCATCCGCAAAGATTAGGCCAATATTGACTCGGAAGTGCTTTTGTTGGTTGGCCTTAGCAACAAGAACACGTAGCGCCTCCATTCTTTTGGACGTATTCTTATTCTTTTATATTCGTCTCACTAGGAGCAGTTCCTTTTCGTCGGCATGGGAAATATTCGATAACCACGTGGGACCCTCTATTATGACGATATTTTCACTTGTTTCGAATTCATTTTCAGAAAAAGCTTCCATTTTATTGCTAATGGGACGAGCAAAAACAAAGCGATCCATCTACTTCGTTTGGGTTATTTTTCTGGCGTGCTTGTTAATGATTTACCTGCGATCTTTTCAACCCTCAACGGTAAGTTTGGCTTTTATTCTCGACGCTGACCCGGTGACACTTTAAGCCAGCAAGAAACTAGACTGACTTCGAAAACCAAAGAAGTTTCTAACGAGAGTGTAGCTGCGTGAAAGGTACAGCAACATCCAGACATACACTGATGGAGGCAAGTGGAAGTGGTCAGAAGCTCCTGGAGAGGAACTTGCAACGAGATCGTCAAGAATGCACGGAAAAACACTTTCTGAGCGAATGATTCACCGCGATGTACAAGTTGCTGTGGGAGAAGAGCTGTTCAAATAGCGTCTGTCAAGCAAGGGGGTGTGAACATGCTACTATGTGAAAGCGCACACAGGTATTTCGGAGTTGAGTGATCGTTTTTCACCAGCTCCGAGCTCATTCTCACACCCCTATACAAGAGCTTTTTTTGCTGCAAAATCACTTGGGGCTACTTCATAATCATGGACTCATCAGGTTCAGGCAAATTCCTTATGTATGGTTTTTCTTGGTTTTTTTTCTTACAGTAATCATGTTTTTATTATGACTGTCAAAGGAAAATTAGAAACATATTGCTATTTCCTGTTCAGTTCTCTCACCATCCAATCTTACCTGATGCGCCATGCCGTTGCGTATTTAACGATGGTTTATACGATTTCTGCTATCATTTACCGTTACAACCTGAAGTTAGAGGACGCCCATTTAACTGTATCTATGCTTCGTACCTGGACAGATTAGGTATGTTGGATGCCCACTTGGATTGCTTGTATTAATATATCGAAATAATATGTATGTAATATGCTATAATCAACAGACAACATCTTCACTGAACGCGCACTTCACGATAATTGTGGGGTAGTTTTAATTGGGCAATGGAAGTGATTGACCAGAATAGTGCAAAAGTGGCGAGAAACAAGAAAATCGGCGTGTCCGAAAAATTATAAAGGATAAGGACAACGTTTCTAACATGATCATAATCCCGTCTGAGGGATGCGCCACGCACTCGACTCCCATTCAGAATCGTAGTGGTCTTATGAGTGCGTATGTGGCCTATACAATGACTTGCGGTGGCCAGCCGATGTACAAGTCAGTGCTTTCCCAGACGAGTCTGGTACCAATTCACCGACCACGGATGGATGAAAGGTTTGTTTGGCTTAGGCGGATACCGATCCGGAACTCGAACCGGTGACCATGCGTGGGTGAATTGTTCCAATTGCCACTGCACCTCCTATGCCCACGTAAACGTATATAGCTTCTAAAAGTAGCGTGACGTTAGTTGCATGGAAGGTGGGGTATGGGTGCATACGTGCGTGCGCGACCGAGGATGCGCGCGACCAATGCGCGGCGAAGTGCGTGGTGATTTGAACGACTCTGGCGCCTAGAATTGGGGCCCAAATTTAAAGTACAGTAGATTAGTAAGGCCAGCCGATACTACTGATCTACTCTACTTTAAATTTGGACAACAATGGTAGGCGGCAGAGTCGTTCGAATCGCCACGCACCTCGCCGCGCCCATCCTCGGACGCGCGTAAATTTCGACCCCCTGGAAGGTGTATTTGGACTAGCTATCCAAATGCGTACGTCATTGGCTACAGTAATCTGCCTGCGTGCAGCGTGTGCGTCCCGGCGCGAACGATGCAACCTCTACAGCCTATGCAATGCCGTAAGAACCTTGAGTACGCTTTGAGTGTGTAAGTCAGCTAATTGTAAGCTGGTCTAGGTCCCCTAACAGCCCAATCTGGGTTGTTTTCCGAGTCTACAGAGCCCCTTTTGCTGTGTTTGAAATTTCAAGGAGAAATTCTAGAAACCATTTTTATCGTGAAGTGCACCTTTGAAATATCTAGCCTAACAACTGCTTGCTCCAGATCTCCTAGCAACTGACAGTGCCTTCGATCTCAAAAAGGATAGGCTCCCAGATCCCATGTTTGTCACGGCTATGTCCACCAACCATTTTAAGGAAGGACTGACATTGGTGAGTGGGAAATTGCGTTTCTAAAGGGGTTAATTCGAGCAATTTAGAAATTCGATTTATAAATACTACCTTGGAGTACGACAGTCAGTTGCTCCCGATGTTGTTACTAACGTCGTCTACAGAATTTAACTATTAGATTTGGCAAAATAAAAGCTGAAAAAAGCTGAAATAACATCTTACTGTAGAAATTATACTTTTCCAACTGTTCACCTATGCGTTACGTTGCAGATAGCGAACATACGAAAACTCTGGCCGCAGAAGAAGATTGTCGTCTACGATTTGGGACTGAGTCAAGAATCGGTTCAGAAATTGAAAGTGAGCGAGAAAACTTTTGAATGGCCTTTTTCTAATCGCTTGAAACAGTTGCGATAGCAGAATCATTATCTAAAATTTAATCTATATTTATAGTTTACAGCAGTTTATATTGTCTGACAAGGGAAGGATAATTGGTCGCAGTGGCCATTCAAGATGAGATGTATATCCCCCTAGGTGGTTTCGAACGCTGATCTCAAATCTGTGTTCCAAATCTGCGAAACGATTCTGGGAACAAAGTTACGGGACCGATGCCTCCCTGTGTTATACCACTGTACCGAACGGATCAACGAGCCGAGCAAAGCTGTTGAATGTGCATCGGTGGCCTAGCGGATAGTGTGGTGGATTGATAGGCATAACATCAAGGTTCGATTCCTTGATGCATACGTTCGTTTTGCTTTTTCGTAAAATGTGTTCTAAACGCTTGCAAAACGTTTTTGAGTACAATATTGGGCATCTGCAGAGCTCTCTCACAACTTGAGAACACTGGGAAGGTATTTCGAGGGAAGTTTTTTTTGCCCCTCGCCGGCCGAATGAGAGTGGAGCTACATTCGAGCAAAAGAGGAATTCTAAATATTCGCTCAAAATGAGCTTAAGAGGCTTCAAGAAGAAAGGTTTCTAGCGATTCATCAGATCAAACGTACTTCAACACGTTACCAAAGAATCCTCCGAACGAATGTGGTGTCATCATATTTGATGGAGGACCTTCGTTCATGTGGCATGACCTGGACCCCTTATAGGAAGATGCGGTAATGAATAGATTTCGAACAGTGCTTATCGACTTTTTGAAAACAAGCCTGCTATCCTTTGCGAGTAAGTCGAGTCCGTTAAAGGCGATCACAATGATCCTATGCAGTTGCCTGATGAGGACAGCGGCTATGGACCCGTAATGAACCGTAATGAATGAAACTCGCTAATGAAACCCCCTACGTCTGTGGGGATATAGAGGTTCCGAAGTGAAACGTAGCCTTTAAGTTTTTGATCTGACCCATGAGCTCCAATTTTACGGCGCTGGTAAAGAGCCCATAGCTCTCTATAGTTGGATTGTCAAAAAAAGCTGCACTTCCTCGAGCATGAGGAACACGTTTTCTATCTTCACGACAGAATGCCGTCCACGGAAATTAAGAGGACATGAGCTTTCGAATTAGTCTATTTTTGACAACTTACGATGTCTCATGTGGTCGCGACTATCAGGTGCAAAACAAGCGGGTCTATCTACCTACCTATGGAGATTAGCGGATCAGTTAGAAAGATGAGTTATCATAAAATTTATATAATATTCCCATTACACGAGAGCCATTTCCACTGGATACCGCTTCAAATCAACAATGAAGGCCCATAGGGAGAAAACTCATAACAATTCATAGGTGGATTCGGCGTTTTGAGAACAGCTGTGGTAACATGTCCCACCGCACCACCACTTTTACTTCATGGAAGGGCTCCTTGAAAGGCCGTTTATTCAAGAGTGAGCGGATAATCATATGTGCGCACAAAGCAATAAACTATTGCTCTACAGTACTTTTTCATAATGCCGAATAACTTGTACCACCTCTTGGAAGGCGCGGACAGTATTCCTAGTATGTTTGGACCGTATCCCTTCCAAAAAGGGCTCTGGTTGGATGAATCATTCGACCGCAGTCGACCGCTGCGACCTACCGTAAGAACACGGAGCTGCCGAAGATTTCGAAACACCATCTTGATTGTTCGGGGTAGAAAGGCGTAGGTAATCGGTCGATACTGGTAAAAATGTTTTCATTAGATTACTATTTCCCGGAGTCCGAAATTGTGAGAGAGCCCTGTAGATGCCCAATATTGTACTCAAAAACGTTTTGCAAGCGTTTAGAACACATTTTATGAAAAAGCAAAACGAACGTATGCATCAAGGAATCGAACCTTGATGTTATGCCTATCAATCCACCACACTATCCGCTAGGCCACCGATGCACGTTCAAAAGCTTTGCTCGGCTCGTTGATCCGTTCGGTACAGTGGTATAACACAGGGAGGCATCGGTCCCGTAACTTTGTTCCCAGAATCGTTTCGCAGATTTGGAACACAGATTTGAGATCAGCGTTCGAAACCACCTAGGAGGATATACATCTCATCTTGAATGGCCACTGCGACCAATTATCCTTCCCTTGTGAGCTCACTTCAAATGATATAATTCAGTGATAACACAAGAAGCTTCTAAAATGTTTTTCGACAGAAAAGGCCGAAGATTAGAAAAACCTCAAAAGCTCCCCAGTCGTTGCAATATTTTGCTTCTTGTATCCTTAACTATTTACTATAATTATTACTGTTCTAGGTCGGAGGTTAGTGTAATGGCAAGTGGTGCGCATCATACACGCATGGTCAGGGGAATAAAAATCTCAGATTGATCTCCACCTAGGTCAACCAAGCTTTCCAACCCTTCAGAACCGTTTATTGGTACCAGAGTCGTCTAGGGTTATAAAAGCACTGACTTGTACATGGGCTGGCCACATAAGTCATTGTATGGGCCACATATGCATTCATTACGCTACTACGACTTCGAATGGAAGTCGGGTGCGGGTGCGCATCACTCAGACGGGATTGATTATATTGTACCAAATGGTGGTTTTATTTAGAAATGTGATGGATTCCTTGATTTTAGCCGATGCACAAAATGTGGTGGATTGTGTGTTGCCCGATATTGCGATATATATAATACTTGATACCGAAGTGCCACGCGGGTCTTACAATAACACCACACTCGCGAAAACCGAGGCTTTTTTTCCTCAAACTTGAGTAATTAAACCATAGACAAAAAGCATAGCGATTACGTACTAAAAGACACGAACAAATAATATATGTATAAGGCAAACCGTCGAAGACATGGCGTATTGCTACGAGGTGTGCGTATAAGGCGAATGCGTAGTGATAAGCGTGTGAGGCACAAGAGATCAAATAAGCATCCCTAATGGCAAGCGTTATACAAAGGCACATTAAAGAGCGATATAAAGCGTAACGGAAGAGATCTAAAAGGCGTAATGGCATATTAAAGAGCGATATGAAGCGTAACAGAAGAGATCTAAAGAGCGTAAGGAAGCGTGAAGGGAGCGAGAAGAACGTCGAGGGCAACTGACCTCTGTCCTCGTTCTGGCGTGCTTATATGTGCGAGGCATCGAGCCTTGCACGACTGGAATGTGGCATTTTGTTTTGTGAGAAAGTAGAGATAAGAGAATGTTTCCAGTCGCGCAAGGCTCGATGCGCCGAGATTGCTACTTAAACCGCGTTGTAGTTGCAAAAATAACAAAACAAGTCATGAATTAATTACAGTGTAATTATATTATGTCGGATGGGTATTCTGCCCAAAGCGGAGGCTTTTATACTGTCCTACTGCTAGACTGAAATACTTCCGTCTATATTTTCCGTTGAAACAAAGTTCTAGCGCCTTATGGAATTATTGAAGCTTTTCAGGACCTCATAAAGTTATTTCAATGCTATTTTAAGGGATTGTGCTCGGTGGAACTTCGCGATTTTCCATTCTCGAATTTTCCGCCCCACGTCCGGAATTTGGAAGAATACCGATGGAAACCAATTATAATTGCGGTTAGTAGCTTCACTTGAATATTTCATTGCGGGTGAAGTTGCCGTAGAGTTGTTTCTCCAGGGGTCCCGTGGAAGCAATTGCAATGATCATCCACTGAGGACTCAGGCCTTATCGTAATCCTGTTCGGGTACAAGAACTCTAGGCTTAAAGGCAGTGTTCACGATAATTTTGGGTAATCCAGATTGTAATGAAAAAGGGAAGACAAGATTGAAACTAGTGCAACTGAGGTGAAGAAACTGCGTGCATATGTTTTTCAAAAGTGAGAAAAAGGCTTCGAAAAACCGTTAAAAATGGGGCTCGACGAGAATGAGTTCAGAAAAATGAAGAATAGCGGGCGGGTAGACGAGCTATACAATGTGTCTCACTGTGTACGTGTGGGTCCTGACGCGAATAACAGACTATGGTAAGCAAAATTTCATTCACTTGTAAACATAAATAAACAAGAAAACCCCTAGTAACAGCAAAAGTAGCTCACCTTTTTCAGCCTCTAGGAGTAGGAAATTAAATAAGGGATCGTGGCAGCAAAAAGGAAAACAGAGGAAAAAAGAATGGGAGGAAAACATCGCTTCATCACTCGGCGAGTCTAACGTGTCACCGATCGAGGGGCAGGAAAGCGAACTACGGCAACAACGGGTCTTCCACTATGCCCTTAGCGCCGAGATTGTGGGAGTGAGAGGGTCCCTTCTACCCCCATGGGGGCCGCTGAGTATTCCTAAGGGAAGAACACAGTAAACTTTTCATCGTGAATAGTGCCTTCAATCGAAAATTCATTATTAAGATGGCAGTAAAGGAATATGGAGCAATTTGGTGGATGGATACTTCAGTACGATGGTTGCAAGATTACAGAAATTTGGTTTATGATGAGATCACATGTCAAGAAACCTCCCCTGCAGAAGAGTTTCTCAGGTTCTCTTCATATATTAATTTTCTGCACCATTTTCAGGGCAATAACGTGAAAGTAGCGGAAATGGCAAAAGTGACCAAAAAGCAGCCATTTCACTTGATATGATGTGAAAGCCTTCGATCAGAACAGTCATTTTCTGATAGGTTCGAATGTTTCAGCTCATAAACCGTCTGGTTGACTTTACTTCATTAAAAATGAAAAAGAAGAAAATTAAATTTGGCTGTCGGAACACCCAAAAACCCAAAGAATTGTGATCTCCATGTTCGCCTTTCTTTAAACCTGGGCATCTGCACTATTATTTGTCAACTCTTCTGTGCCATACAGGCTTTTAATGGTGGAATCTTTATTCGCCTGACGTTTCGACTAGCTCGTCGTTATCGAAGACCTGAAAGCGTATCGCAACTTCAGAGCGTTACCTATCACGCTTGACGTAGACCAGCTCTTAACTAGTTGCAACTAAGGCTGACGAACTTACAACTAATAAGAAACTCCGACAAGTCACTCACGTCAATTCCACCAATACCGAACAGTTGCTCGAGTTCGTGGCGATAGAGCAATTGAGACAGCCCGGTCAACCACGACCTATTTATAGAATCGTGACGTGACGCGTATCAGTCTCACTATCAAAGCTCATACAGACGGATGTAAGGCAAGAGGTCACCAGTTATGTTGATGCACTCATTCTTGTTATTCATGCTCTGATTTCGGTGTCTTGTCCAAAGAGCCTCGAGAGTTTTTCGGGCGCCAATACTGTCCCCAGCATGGCCCTTCCTCCTGTGCTTCCCAAGCGGTGCAATCGAGCAAGACCTTCGTTTGCTGGCTATTTGTTCTTTCACACGAATGCTTAGCTGTCTCCCAGTTTCTCCAATATAGCAAGCATCACAAGTTAAACACTAAAGTTGGTAAACCACAGCTCTTTGTGCACAGTCTCCTACTTTTCCATACGGGCAGATCACGCAAGTATCCATGATGCAAATCCGGTCATCGAGACGATTTTTAACCAACTGGTGTTTGATGTTTTCTCTCGGTGTGTTCACCAAGAAAACGTCATTGGCATTGGCGTCATTGGCTCTTTCCAGGCATTGCTGAATAACTGCGCTGAATCGATCCGATATGAATGGTATTTGAAGATACATCTTATCTTCAGTTCCATTTGAAAAAGTCCTTGATCTGCTTTGTGAGCCATGCTGCCGAGTTGTGTATCCACTGAGATTAGCTATTTGGTGTGCTAACCTTCTGGATTCTTCCCGCTCCTCGTTACCGGTGCACACCTACACAGCCGTTCTGTACATGTTCCGTAATACTGCGCGTTTAACAGCTTTGCGGTGTGCCGACATTGCATGAACTAGGATATTCTTGGAGCTTTCTTTTCTATACCATTTCACGCTGTATGTTCTCCTGGTAACCCTTACCTGAGTATTCAGAAAGGGTAACCAGCCTCCGTGCGGGACTTCTCGAGTGAGCTTGATGTACCGCGACTGATTGTTTAGAGTGTTGAACAACTCATCCATTTTTGACGGAGTTGATGTTATGACGAAACAGTCGTCAATGTAGCAGCAGTTCATTATGGGTACGCGTGCCAGCACTGGGTGTTCGATTCTACTCATAAAGCAGACAGCGAGAACCGGTGCTAGCCGCTGTCCCATTGCAAGCCCTCTTATCTGCGAAAAATATCTACCGCACCACTTGAATATATTACAGTTCAAGCACTCCTTGATGAGAGCCACTATTTGTGCCTTGCTCAATCCGAACGGTAACACACTTCTTTCGTGCTGGTCAGGCATTTCTGAAACTGCTTGCAAAGCCTCGTCGTTGCTAACGTTGGTGTAGAGCGCAGACACGTCAAATGACTCAACAACACAGTCGCTTTGAAGTCTGCCAGTACGTAAGCGATCCAAGAACTGTCCCGTATTCGACAGATGTGATCGTATATGGACCAGAGAGGAGAAGGAAAAAAAAACCGAAGAATCGTTTTATCGAATGAAAAAGATACACACATGCAGTAAGGAGGATCTTCTGATCGACGATCTCTTTTAGCGACGATTGGACGATTTTCTTTTGACGATTCAAAGAAAGTGAAAGAACCAGAACTAGTAGTCAGTAATCGGTGTTTTCTAAAGAGTCTAATGCGAGTTACTATGTATGTGTATTATATATGTACAAAATTCCGCGCAGATTTTGAAGCATCTGATCAACTGACCGACTAAGTCACATTTTGAGATGAACTCAGACGCCGGGATGAACTTGTATATATCTCATTTATCGAAAAGAAAATAAATATGAAGAAATCAAAGAAAATCTGAAATTTTATGCAATAATTTCAGCTGGCTGGGATTTTCGCAAAAATCGAATGTTACCGACTGTGAAAAGGTAAGTGCGATCCGAGTAAGTAAAACGATACTGACTTCAAATTTGTATCACGAGCTTTATAGATGGGATGATTTCCTTCAATAATGTGGCTTTCGCGGGTGGAGGTGGTGTAGTACCAAGAGGCGCGCTATTACATAACCATGATCACTTGTTTGAATCCACGATCGACATCCGCCCCAAGCCAGCCGAGCCTTCCATCCTTCTAGGGTCGGTTATTTGGCACCAGGCTTTTTTTGGGAGGATAATAGCACTGACTTTTACCGCAAGTCAATGTATAGGCCACATACGTGTTCATTACGAGAATACCATTTTGAATGAAGCCGAATGCGTGGATGGTTCCATAGATGGGAGTAACGCCAGAAGACTAGGGGGAGTTACTGTGGGATCGACCGATAGTTAAATGGACTTGTCTGAATCAAATTGAACCAAACAAAGTAGAGAGATAGCACCTTCGTGGCACAGAATAGCGGACATAGAAGAAATGCAATAACTCGGACTTTACAGACTCGTTTTTCAGTCCTCATACCTTCTACAGAGATCTTCTGAGCACAGTATTTATTCTACCACAAATCCTGGTGAGTTTTCACTCTTGTGCACTTTCCATACATGATTCGAATTCAATATCATTTTCAGGGATGTACGATTACATTCCTATGGTCATAAACAATCAATCAATCAGCAAATCATGCGAGAATTATGATGCAAATTTTGCATTCATTGTCAAAACAAAGGAAACGATCAGTATTTTGAAATGGTAATGTTTATTTTTATTTTATTTTCAGATGGATTACTAGGGCCTTCATTCAGAAACTGTGCAGTGTCATAAATCTGTCGTCCCACTGATAATCGATTTCCTCGAGCGGGCTAGTGCCCAACGTGGTGTTTCTATGATATCCAGTCAGTCATCGCTTCGGTCCAACAGTCATCATTATTGAATCGCGTGTCGTATCGTCCACCTGATCTTCGATTCCTCTCTATCACCAACAGCGCCCTTGTTGAAAAAAAAGACTCTCAAGTACACTCAACGTACAGGACCTACAAGTTTTTGGCTCTTTACGTTTGGAATATCTCTCTTGATATTCCCAGTAACATCTCAACACACTTGCAGAGAAACGTTTCGAATGGTACCTTCGAATTTATGAGAGTTATTCAAGGCATCTGGTATATTTGCTATCACTTCATTACAGTAAGGCAGGAACTGCTAAATTATCCACTGAATCCCCTAAGCCTCGTTTAATCACCGGAGAAAAGCACATCTGGTTCAAATTTGGCAACGGATCATTCCTCCGGACAATTATGCTCCTTTGTACGCGCGAAAATTTCGCGCATCCACTTCGCGGCGTGGATCTCTTTCATTTTCTTAGCTATTGCTGAAATAATGTATAGTGGAAGGTTCAGAAAAGCATATGAATTCTCTGATGTGTACGTACGAGAAGCTCAAGGTAAAATTGTCTAATAGAACTCGATCTTATAGGCTAGTGTTGTGTGCACTGGAGATGGACTGTATGGCACCCCCTGGATCACAACTCAACTGCAATTTTAACGGTGACCGTTACACACGGTATGCCAACTGTCATCGGTGAGCATATTATCGCGTCTCATTAACCTTTTGACGACCATGGCACCCGCAGGTGGGTGCCACTATGAGTAGCGCATGGGACCATGGCACCCAATGTTGGGTGCCACCAAAGTTTTTCCTTTATTTATACATTTGTACCTTATTTAATAGTTTCATGTTTTTTAACAAATCGCAAGGTATTCATGTTTAACATGGTCCACGTGAATGTTTTATTGGAGCTTATTTATTGTAAACATATATAGTCAATGGAGTAGTACTGGGAAGGTTTAGATAGTTTGGCATGATTTGTGTGTGTCCTGGAAGCATTGGAGGCAGTACTTAGAAAACCTGATTTACGGTTATGTGACCGCGCGGTCAATCTCTTCATTTTCGAGTTCCTTGAATCTTATTCGAATTCCTACTGCTTACACTATCACCAGAATTCTAACCCAGATTGCTTCGAAACCCGAAGTGCAATTCTAAGCCTCAGTTCTATGTAAGATAAAACAACATCTGATGCTTCTGTTATGCGGAAATATTGCTTAGTTTATCGAGCCGGAGAAAGGTGTTCCTCCTGGGACCATGGCCAAGGGGATGTTTATGACGTTAGATCGGCCTTCATTTTTTGCATATTTTTGATTATTCATATTTTACAGGTATGATCAGTCGGCGATTAATCTTTTGTTGGCCAACATGTATGGGTGTAATTCTAAGAAGTACGTCAGCCGTTATGGTCTCGATGGGGCGAAAATTGAAAGATTTGCGTTGAACTCACTGACCGAGAAAGATTTTCTGTGCACTTAACTTGTTATACTGCACTTGAATATTTATTGACTTATATTTATTGTAATTTTGATAGGAACTACTGAACAGTTCCTGGCTGTGTTGTAAACTTTGTTTTTTTTTCATTAGTTCACATGAATATTTGATATCGCTGAATAGTCAAGCTGGTTGGCAATGATTACAGGCATAAAAGCATTTCGTACATAGAAAATCTAAGGATTGGCTAGAGCAGAGAACGCAAAGATCCAAGACCATGACTAAATCTGCTCTGTTCATCGAACATTGCTTCTGAAGACTTCCATAAATCGAGGGTGGTGATTGAGACAGAAACTTTTCCTTCATCAACAGCGCATCATTGGACTATTCTCTCAGGGTTTCTTGGTGCTACTGTGCGGCGACCATGTTGTACATGGCGTTTTTCAGATGTCCGATCTACTTCTGCGTTTGACGTACTCAAGAGATGGGCTCCACTGTTACCAGATACTTGGGGAGCTCTTTTTGATTGCGAACTTCAGCTGTACTTTGTAGCACCGTAGTAAATGAATCTACGTTCCAGAAGTACCAGAACCCCACAAAAGGAAACATCTAAAACGCCGTCAAATCATGTGTTTGCCTAAGCACTTGGAGGTCGAACCTATGCGGCTCTTATCATGCTTGATGGTCTCGCCTCGCTAACACTCCCATAGCCAATGCTCGTATTCTTTCCAGCTGTAGCTCAAATGTCTCACTGAGTTCTTGCAATTCTTGGCAACCTTGGCCCACCAAACACTATGACCTCAGGGTCGCAAAATGGGGTGAAAGTCTTTCTGTAGAGTCAGAAGCCTTGATCCGTTCCTCTTTGTTAACTGGCTCGCGCAAATACCAAATACGTGATCAAAGTAGTCATTATTCTCTATGTACGGGGAAAGAATTTAATTGAGCTGATCCCAGAAGCGTGGGTACACTGCTGGTTCTAATCAATCTCCACAGTATACGCCACATACTTGGTTTCTAAACAGGAAAATGATTCCATCTGAATGTGTGGCAACTACTTACACAGTTATAGTATAACTGAGTTCTTCTTCATACACCTCCTCCACCCTTCCGATGATGGTCCAGTGATACTATTTCTCGACAACCCTCATCGCTCAACTACATTTATGCCAACGATATCGTACTGAGTCACTCTCACTGACAGGGATATTTGAAGGCACAGTTCACGACAATTTTGATTTACCCATTTTTTATCGGAAAGCATAAGTATAGATTGGGAATATGTAGTTCATCGGCAGTGAAGAAAGCGAGAGAATTCGCCGATTCGAGAAAAATATGGTCTCTAAAAGTAGGGAAAATTGATGTTGGGCGAGATTGAAATGACGGAAATATGATGAAAGGGGTATTTGGACGAGATTTCATTTGTCATAGTTGCGCAAAGAGCTGGCTACATCGAGCCACAGTTGTACAGAACTGTCTTTCACAGCAGCCATGAGCCATGACAAGTTGTTTGAACTCCCTACATGGGTTCCCTTGTGATCGGTGCAGCCTCTAAAATGCCGGTGAAACTCGTCCGAGGACACACACGGGCCAATCTTTGAGCCCTCATATCATAACTCCCTAACTGAGCCGTCTTCCGACGTAGTACAATACCCTCCCTAATTATTCAAAAAAAGGCGAAAAAGACGCGGATTCGCGTCTTTTTCGTCTTTTTTCTATAACTAGGTGGGTTTACACTTTTTTCATGAATGATGTTATATAGTTCGACTCAGCTCGTCGAGATCTATAAAATGGTGAGTTCAAAATTTGGAAAACTTCAATTTTTAAGTCCTCGATCCACCGAGGCTCCTGGGGGTACGTCATTAGCGGTGACGCTCGCCATAATTATAACCAGAAGACATTCTCCTCCATTGAAAGTATTCAGTGAGTTGTAGGGCAGCTGTCATATTTCAAAACTAAGCAGGAAATGGACCTATGCATTTTTCATGTTTTACTAATCATTTTGGTACCATTTTTTTCCGAAATGGACGAATTCAGTCGCGCACCAATCTTGAACGATAGCGACTTTTTAATTTGAGAAATAGCAAAAATGAGTTGTTTCCCAACGCTAGTAAATGATCTACCTACACTTCAGAAATAGTGCTTCCCTACAGTCTGCACATTGTATCCATGAGTTCAAGAATAAAAGCGTTTCTATCGTTCAAATTCCGGTTTGCGGCATATTTTCGCAGAAAACACACGTTTTCTTGCGTTTTCAAGTAGGATTTCCGATGTTCATGAGGAAGTTACGCCTATCATCGAGAGTATTCACACTGAACTTTTTGTGAACAACCACGGATATGAGGAATAGTTATGTGTTTGAATCCTCAGGCTTCATAAATAGCTTTCGATCGTAGCCCAAAGCACAGGAGACTGAACCACATATTTTTTATTTGAAGTAAACGTATGCAATGCTGCACCGTTGAAATCCATTTCCAAAAAGCTATTCAGCGGTATGAAAATCACTTAACGAATTACACTTCGGATTAACACCTTTGGCACCATATTTCCATTCTACTCCGCCACTCGGCCACCCAGTTAGGCATGTGGCTCGAGTGACCGAGGCAGCATATTGATTGATTGCCTGTTTGCTTTGATGTGCGCCACCAATCGAACATTCTTAGAAATTTGCTCTTGTGATTGAATGTGCACAACTCTAACACGCAATGTTTCACCTCACTTTGCAAAACAAGATGATTTTCAAGAAGTGTAAGTTTTCAGTGACAACCCTCCCATAACACGAATTCTTCGAAGTAATTGTAGATATTCTTGTGTTTGCAACTTGAATAATTGTATCATTTTCATGCTCGTGAGACATTATAGCAGCCGCATTTGAATGTGTAGGTTGTAAAATAGTTTACCATTGCGGCACCATTAGTAGGCAGGCTATTGTCGAGGTGCGAAAAAACTTCGGTAATTACTGTGGGAGCCGCTGAGGTCGAGGGACAATACCTGGGACCGACTTAAGGTGCCGTAACCAGCTTCTGTAGAAAGACGATGCATCATCGGCTCCCAGAAATAGAAATGTACAAGGTATAAATGATGCTAATGCAAACTAGAAATAGGACCATCACTTCATAAAATGAATTTCAAAAGTATGACTCAACCCCAGTAGAAATGAAATACCGTAAT
This sequence comes from Haemonchus contortus, assembly GCA_000469685.2. NCBI lineage: Eukaryota > Metazoa > Nematoda > Chromadorea > Rhabditida > Trichostrongylidae > Haemonchus > Haemonchus contortus. Next base: position 44,314,454 of record LS997565.1, read on the forward strand.
CTGCAAAGTGAACTTCATTGGAAACAGTTGCGTGTTAGAGTTGTGCACATTCAATCACAAGAGCAAATTTCTAAGAATGTTCGATTGGTGGCGCACATCAAAGCAAACAGGCAATCAATCAATATGCTGCCTCGGTCACTCGAGCCACATGCCTAATTGGGTGGCCGAGTGGCGGAGTAGAATGGAAATATGGTGCTAAAGGTGTTAATTCGAAGTGTGATTCGTTAAGTGATATTTATACCGCTGAATAGCTTTTCGAAAATGGATTTCAACGGTGTAGGATTACATACGTTTACTTCAAATAAAAAATATGTGGTTCAGTCTCCTGTGCTTTGGGCTGAGATCGGAAGCTTTTATGAAGCCCGAGGACCCAAACAAGTAACTATTACTCATATCCGTGGTTGTTCACAAAAAGTTCAGTTTGAATACTTTCGATGATAGGCGTAACTTCTTCATGAACATCGAAAATCCTACTTGAAAACGCAAGAAAACGTGTGTTTTCTGCGAAAATATGCCGCAAACCGGAATTTGAACGATAGAAACGCTTTTATTCTTGAACTCATGGATACAATGTGCAGACTGTAGGGAAGCACTATTTCTGAAGTGTAGGTAGATCATTTACTAGCGTTGGGAAACAACTCATTTTTGCTATTTCTCAAATAAAAAGTCGCTATCGTTCAAGATTGGTGCGCGACTGAATTCGTCCATTTCGGAAAAAAATGGTACCAAAATGATCAGTAAAACATGAAAAATGCAAAGGTCCATTTCCTGCTTAGTTTTGAAATATGACAGCTGCCCTACAACTCACTGAATACTTCCAATGGAGGAGAATGTCTTCTGGTTATAATTATGGCGAGCGTCGCCGCTAATGACGTACCCCCAGGAACTTCGGTGGACCGAGGACTTAAAAATCAAAGTTTTCCAAATTTTGAACTCACCATTTTATAGACCTCGACGAGCTGAGTCGAACTATATAACATCATACATGAAAAAAGTGTAAACTCACCTAGTTATAGAAAAAAGACGAAAAAGTCGCGAATCCGCGTCTTTTTCGCCTTTTTTTGAATAATTAGGGAGGGTATTGTAGTGCTAAATATGGCATACGAGGGGGCCTCAAAATAAGTCTGTGGGGGAAACTTGAAATCATTTCTATCGTGAACAGTTTCTTTAATATTAGGTAGTAGAGATGGCTTTTTGGAGCATTTCGTATAGCACAGCACTACCTACTGCATAGCAGCTATGTATAATACATAGCAGGTAGTGATGTGCTATCAGTGATACATCAAAAAGCCACCTCCACTTCCGAAGTCGAATAAGCTTGATGGCGCATTCCCATTGCTGATAACCGTATAAGCTTATCGGAAACTTCCAGATTGATGACCCACTTCAGCCGGCTGGTGCTGATCATGCTGCACAGGTGAACAAAAGTGGAGATGAACTCTAAAAGGTCAATCCTTATGATAGGAGCACTTTTTCTCACCTACATATTCGTATTTTATGGATCACCAGGAAAACTATCAAGTGTGAGTTTTCATCTTCGCTCAAAACGACATTTTGCATAAGGAACATTAAATTTGACTTTGATATAATGGCTTATTTCATTATCTCACTTACTTTACTTTCTAAAGTTTTTTTCTATTACCCAGAACCATTAAAAGTTATATTCAAAAATGGAAACTCTGTTTAAATAAATTTTCACAGCAAGAAAAAAAAACTTTTTGCTTAAATTGATGCAGCTTCACAGAGTGGATCAGTAAATAAGAAAATAAATATAATATACGTAACATGTTTCCTGCAACAGTAAGATCACCGTAAACGGCTACGGGGAAACCCATCACTCTGTCAGCCACAGCACTTCATTTGAGACGCTGATCGTCTTAAAACCCCTACGAAAACTAAAAATAAACCTCTACCTCTATAAAAATTTTCTACCTTAGGTATAATCATGAACTGATCTAAATCTGATCTGTAAGAACCTCGAAACAATGAAATGTCTTTTTTATTTGATCGCGTTCGCAAACAGCTTAAGTCTTTGGCGTTAAGTAAACCCATTTTTGAATGCGCCATCGCATTCGGCATCCATTTGAAATGGTGGTGGTTTTCAATTGTGGCCTGCTGTAGTCAGCTGAAGTCAAATTCAGTAATTTCTCACTGTCAGAAAGATCTCGTAACAATTAGTCAATCTGGAGAGGTGCAGAGCTTGGGTGGCCAGGGAGGACTCAGACCCGGGATCCAATCTCAAGAGCATGTGGGTATGATATGTAGTGCACCACTGACCACTTTTCCTAGTACGCCTAAAATAGGAATACCTTTGGGAAGAGTAATTTTTTTCTGCAATGTTCAGATCTCTCAGCGCATAGGACTATCCGATTTCCAGTGCCAGTGCAAATTAGATGGAGATGTCGTCGATTTCTGTTATCATTTACCACCGGATCCCAAAATCCGAGGACGTCGTTTCAACTGCACTTACATTGAGCATCTAGAAAACTTAGGTATAATAAAACAGATTTCAAATTGTTTTTGAATTTTTTTGGCTAGTAACAGGTGATCAGAAAATAAACAACAAGTTAAGCCAAAATTAAATCGTTCAGATCTTCTGTCGAACAAAACCGCTCTCAGTGTGGAAAGCAACGAGTTCCCGGTACCGATGTTTGTTACGGCGATGTCAGACAATCACTACAAAGAAGGACTCACCCTGGTAAATAGTGGGCTCAGAATTATGTTCTTCTGATTTCTATCTAAGAGATATTTCTCGGAAAACTCGGTTTAGGTAGAAGTATGAGGGAAGGGGGGGGGGGGTGAAAGGGATGGTGAAAGTTATTAGCTATGGATGATACAATTACTAGTTCCCTTTACAGATCACTCTAACATATCTCTCGTTGATTTAAGTGAACCCTTGGATTCCCTGTTCATCGAGAAAGTTGCACTGTTCTGGCTGTCAGGCAAAAAGTCTTCCAGAAAGATTTTCAGATTGCAAACATACGGAAATTATGGCCACAGAAGAAGATTGTTGTTTTCAATTTAGGGTTAAATCAGGATGCAACTCGAGAATTGAAGGTAAAAAGCTAGCCTTACCTTTTCATAACTTTATCAGATGTTTGTCTGAAACATAAATCAATTCTCTAATTTCAAAAGAAAATATTTCAAGGGCAAATGCTTTGTTGAACTACGTGATTTTCCATTTTCCAACTATCCTCCATATGTGAAACGTCTGAGTCACTATCGATGGAAACCCCTAATAATAGCGGTTAGTCGTGTTTTCTGTTTAAACTGCCTTCTAATTTAGCAATAAATTTAAAGTAGGGAAATAGTACCTCAATCTAAACGTTTTGGCCCTGCTCTTATCGTAGCTAAGCAACTCCACCCTAACCAACAGCTTTCAGCATTTTCATGCCGTTCATGGCCTTTCAGCTATGCTACAGAAATGCCCCCTATTACTGTACGCACAAGTCATACAACCTTTTATTTGTTTTTTATTTCTTGCCTTACCTCCGGGATTTCAAGAATTTAGAGACTCCTAAAGCCGTCTGATGGTGTTTCATGAAGTTGGTAGAGTTTGGAGTAACATCTTGACGTCTTTGTGGGTGAAACTGTTTTCAGATGGCGTTAAAAGATTTTGGAGCCGTATGGTACATGGATACTTCAGTACGATGTAAAAAAGATCGTCTTAGCCAAGTGTACGATGAAATCCGCTGTAGGAAAGACCACCCTTGGTCGAAGTGAGTGAAAAACTGACTGACCTATGACGAGGATTATTTCAAAGCTGCGCTCAGACCAACGAAAATTAGTGAAGTACCGTAAACGAAATGTAGCAAGGGATTGAAAAAAAACGGAGTTGGTCGGCACCGTTTTGGAAGAAGCCATGTGTATGGCTTCCACTTTGAGTTGTACAGACTGTGCAGCGGACTATACACATAGTCGGCTTCCATTCTATCATTTCCATGAGAGCTGGGAACCAGTTAGTCTTAGCAAGGCCAGTAGTGCCGCCATTGACCCTTCTTAAAGTCAAATCCTTTTGATTTACAGGGTGCGGCAATTGTTGGCAACGGTAAATATGCCCGTAAAAACGGTCAAATCGATCGATACACGATAAAACTTCAACAGCATTTATCAACAGCTATATAGATCACAAAAACAGACGAAATCTCAGAATGGCCTCCTTTGGCGCGAATACAGGCTGAAGGTCTCCTGGGAAACGCGTCGACGGCTGCACGGAGGTAGTCCTCGTCCAAATCCTCTCATGCTTTAACGAGGGTTGCACGTAGAGCATCCAAACTTCTATGCTGAGTAGAGCAGGCTTTCATCTTAAGAACTGACCACACGGAGTAGTCCAATGGATTTAGGTCTGGACTGTTTGGGGGCCAATCGTTCGACGAGACGAAGTCTGGGAAGTGCGTTGCGCACCAGTCCTGTACCACCTTGGCCCTGTGTGCTGCAACTGAATCTGGGATTTTGGGATTTTCCCCAGGAAAGTACCTCCTTCTTCAATACGCCTTTCAAGAGGCCATGCTATCCACCTTGACTGACTAAATAGTGGCACAGATCCTGTCGGGGTCGAAAGCCTGCCCTTATGGAGGACCTGACATGTGATTTTGCCAAATCATTCGCCGCACTCTGTACATGAGGTCTACATGGTCTCAAGACATTCCTAATTCCATGGTTATCAGAGATCGTTTCAGTTCGAGGAATTATTTCAAGGATTCGAATGTTACCGTATGTGGGAAGGTGAGGCGTTCTTCATTTTCAAACAGTATCTTAAGCAACACATGAAGGTATTTAATCACTTTTTGCCAATCGCTCTCGAGTTTTTGACTTTTTCAGTCCGCATATCTCCTACATTCGTCATCTGGACATGGAATTTTCCCAACGACAAATCCTGGTATGCTACTAATCAGGATGAATTAACTAACTCAATAGAGGCGAATGAATAGCAAAGCCCAATAATTTGATCAAGCAATTTGTGTTGATCCTCTAATATTTAATTGGATAATGTTGAGTTGGCAACTGAGTAATTTGTATATTTTACTTGAATATGACCCCGTAACTTTACCGTTTCCGAATTCTCTTCGCCTATGCACTAACTAAAAACTAAACTGAAACTAGATACTCAAATCGCAAAGTCTTTCAGTTTAATATCTGAAGTACTCAGCAGAATTTGCGATCGCTAAGTTGCCAACCTTATAAGATAATACATATGGTCGGATTAGACAACGAAATGAGGCTTAAAAAACATTTTTCGGTGTCTATGATTACATCCCGACTTTGTTTCCCTACCTGAAGCAGAACACATGCGTAAATCATGATGCTGGCTTTGCTTTCATCGTCAGAAGTGCAGACTCTATGAACATCTTGAAGTGGTGAGTTCTTTATCATCTGAAGAAGGTACCCGTATATATAGATAAGAAGAGCTTCACAATGCTTAGTTCCTGACGAATAAGCTACACATTCAACTTCACTGAAAAATTAGAGAAGTTCAAAATGAAAAGCCGCGAGATTCCTTCCGGCCGTCCAGCCAGCTCAGTTTGATACTAGCCAACTCCAGAGAAAGAGAAACCATAAAGATCTCTAGTGCCGTTCAAATCATTCCTAGAATGCGCCCTATCATTTGAGGCCTATTTGGAATCGCAGTGGCGTTTGATAGCGTTTGTGATCCATACAATGACTTGCGATAGCGAATTGATGAATATGCCCGTGCTTCTATTCTCATAGTCGGGTACGGGAACGAATTTTCGATCGCACCTAATAATCAAGCTCGCCTCGCACCTAGGCGCGATGTGACCTTAATTAGGTGCGAAGACTCCGAGGTAATATCGCCGCCCACACTCGCTACTAATCGAGTTAAAACTTGTCATTCAAGGGGGGGGGGGGGGGGGAATGACAGTTTGAAAGAAAGGAGATTCTATTAAAAATGTTCTGTTTTCAAAGAAAAAATTCCAATATCAATTTCAACGGTTTTGATAGTCGTATTTGCACGCATAATAAATGAATTCAATATATTTTGTGAATAAAGTCTGTGTGATATGGGAGAAAACGGTTCAATTCAGTAGTTATAAGAATTCATAAGTAAAAAACTTAGAAGTTTTGCTTGCTACGAATCTGGAGAAGGCTGTGGGGTTGCAGGGAACGTGTAGGGCGACTGCTGTGTTACGCAATTCAGCTGCTTTGGAGGAGGCTGTGTAGACGCAGAATTTCCGAAAAATTATTTTGTAGTGCTAGGGCCCCCGGAGCAAAAGTGAAAAGCTCGGACAGTGGAGGAATTGGGCCACATGGACCGCGCACTCCTAAATAGTTCATAGCGGGAGGACACCCTGTAAGTTCTTCAAAACAGAACAGTGTGTCTCCAGAATACATGGTAATGTCTTATAAAGTAAGCAGTAGTAGTTAAAGCACTCACCCAACTAGTTAAATAGTTCTCGATGACCTCTCCTCAAGGTGTTGAATTTAGCCTGAAGACTTGCTAAATGCCGTAAAAACTGTGAAATGGCCAGCATGGTGAGCCGTAGGGTGTTCATTGATCTCTCAATGAGGAGTAGTCCCAATACTAAACAACTCTGGAGAACTACGCTTCTGTAAAGGTTGTTCGATATCGCAAATAAGCAAAAATACCGAAAAACAAGTGATCTAAACTGTTCTACCCATTTTCCAGGAGCTTGAATAGAAATATATTGAACTTATTCATTATGCGTGCAACTAAAACTCTCAAAACCGTTGAAATTGATATCGGAATTTTTCCTTTAAAAAAACTCATATTTTAAAGAGAAACTTCATTTTTTAATCTGTCATTATTCTCTTTGGATAAGAAGTTTTAGCTCGACTAGTAGCGAGTGCGGGCAGCGTAATTACCGCGGAGTCTTCGCACCTAGTTAAGGTCACTTCGCGCCTAGGTGCGAGGCGAGCTTGATTAGGTGCGATCGAAAATTCGTTCACACACCCCTCATAGTCGAGTGTGGTAACAATTAAGAGACCCCATAGCCTACTCATAGTCGAGTGCGGTAACAATTAAGAGGCCCCATAGCCTATAAGCATCGTAAGACCCGTAGACCTGGGCGAGTACCGATCTTGATACGTGAATATTGAGTGTGATAGTGTGCACCATTTGCTACTACACCTTCTCCGCCCGTCGCTCTTATGTACATGGCCATAAATTTCCTTTTATATGTGCATTTTGATTTTGCTTTCCATTTCAGCAGCTGAACAGACTCACACTTCATTTAGGTACGTACTGTGCGCGTTAGAACAAACGTGTATGGCACCTCCAAAATCAGAATTGAAATGCTCTTTCAAAGACCCATTTACAATCTACGCAGGATGTCACAGGTAAAACTATTGGAAAGACAGCTCACTACAATTCTGTGGTACCCTTTTTGTGTCGAAAACGGAAAGGATCGGTTGGGAATAGTGCATCGGTGGGGCAGGAAGGGAGCAAATTCACCGAACTGCCGATAAAGAAAGCTCCTCATAAGTAGTGGAAATAGAGCTTTATTCTATTAAACAGAACATGAGGTTGAGTAATACAAATGAGTCGGCTGACGTTTCGGCGATTTTCACCTTCTTCGGAGCCTAAAAAGGTGGAAAGCAAATTATGATTTATCCGACCAAATGTCTCACTCCCCACGGGACCTTCGAGGCAGAATTGGTATGGGAAGGATATTTGTACGAGATTTCAGTCGCTGCACTTGTGCAAAAAGATGACTGTATCGAGCCAAAACTGTCTAGGAATATCTTTCACTGTCGCTATGGGACAAGACAAGTTGTTTGAACTTCCTACTTGGGTTCCCTTGTGAATGGTGCAGTGCCGTTGAAACTCGGCCGCGCATGCATACTCATGGGACAATCTTGGAGCCATTATAACGCCCTATCTAGGCCGTTTTCCGACCTTAGAGCGTCATATAGGGGCTACATGGAGGCCATAGATTTCTAATGCAGATATATGAGAAACCATTCATATCGTGAGCTGTGCTATGAGCGAGCTGCTGGCTGAAGTTCTTTGGGTGTTCATCAATTTCGCCTGGGGGATGCGCCATCACCTTAGACATTTTTTTAAAATCGTAGAGCAATTCGAATGCGTGTGTGTGCTACACAATGAATTGCGGTGGGAAGCCAATGTGGAGCACTTGATTTTATCATATCACGCGTGTTTGGGACCGATTACACGACCCAGGACGGGTGGGAAGCTCTGTTGTTTTGGGCGGATACCGATCCAGTATTCGATCCCCGACCGTGCGATAGGGCGCTTCACCCCCTGCGCCTTTCCATATTGTTATAGTAAGCGTAAACGGAGATAAACATGTATCTTCGAAGGTCTTTTCACGATTACTATTTCGAACGGTTGGTAATTGTAGAAACGACCAATCCGTTATAAATCTTCTACTCGCCAACTCGTATGAATACAATTCGAAGTACTACGTCAGCAATCTTGGAGCTGAAGGAGCGTCTATAAGCCGCACATTTTCAAAATCACTAAAACCCGAAGATTTCTCATGCAATTTAACAGTATCGTACCAGTAGCACAATGACCTAGATTTCTTTATTTGTTTGTATTTTTGTTGTTGTTGATTCCTTTGAATTTTTTCCCTAGTTTACCTTTAAATACAATGACGAAGAAGCCATTTTTCTTTCCAATTTTCATCAATATACACACTTTTTCGTAATATTTGATCACATTTCAAGGTGTACGGTATTTACATACAATCCCTGGCTAAATTCTTGTACATTATTCATATAACTTTAATTAAGATCGTCAGAAAGGCAATCATGGTGAGAGCGGCTCTGCCATCGTATGAGGACGATCGTGGAGCACTTTTACACATCTAAAAAAGAGAATTTCTAGAACTGTTAACTGTTATGATCGTACGTAAATACATGTGGCCCAATTATTTTCAAATATGTTGATGGATTCCCAAACCGGATGGAGTTATGAAATCCAGGAGGGACTCACTCCCTGATGAAAGAGATGAAGACGAAAAAATGGAAAATCCAAACAAATATGCACAGAAATATAGAGATTTATTGGCCACAAAGAGATGAAGCAGCAGAGAGTCACGGCAGGACAAATCACGGTCAAGTGTTGAGATGGGAAAACTGCTCTGTCAGTACAGCCCTCCATTTCTTCAGTAGCACAGAGCGTTGTGCTTACCCGATTCAAACATTTCAAAGAGTCACTAAGATGTGGGGTATCTTTCTGTTTTTTTAGTCCCACCATAAAGCAGGAAGGATGGGTTCTGGCGAAGAGGTGTACAAATGGTGGAATGGTTTCTCATATTTTTAGAATCAAAATGAAAATTTTGAATGGAAAAATTCATTTACCAATTCAAAGTCCTGAACAGTAAGTCGCATAGGTCGCAGCTCAGTTATAAACCGATCCAGTGGACAGTTGTGTTCACAATCTGGTAATTTGTGTTGGAATAGATAGCCTGTGGAGTTCCTCGTGTATAACTGAAAATGAATCAGTGGAAGCAAGTTCTTGAATGGTTATATTTATGATAAAGGTTCGAATCTCGCAATGACCTCGCTCAGGCCGACCAAGTCTTACTCCCACTCGGGTTTTGTTGAAAAGCAACAGGCTTGTCTGGGAAGGCAAAATTTCCGGCTTAAGAACGGCTGCTTTTCGCTAGTCACTGTATTGGTCACATACGCACTCAAAATGTCACTACATTGCTGAATGGAAGCCGAATGAGCAGTGCATTCCGATGACGGATAGATTAGCTCCCAAACACTTGATCCCCTACCCTTCTTCCGATGTTTCATCTTTCCTGTACATGAATCCCAAAAAAATTCCAATCCTGTGGACAGTACACATATATCAATGTGCTATCACTACTAGTATAATCAGAGAAGAAGGCTACAAGCCAATGTTTTTCCCCTTCCAGGCGAAACCTGTGCCCTTGGCCGATTTCGAAATATTGAACGGCCTGTTTTTTCAAAGGTCTTGGCATCCTCGATCTCGGCTCGCCATTGAGCAGCGAACCTCTTTACTGAGACAGGCAATGGGATCGAAAAAATCTCATCAGAACTCTTATTCGCCTACCTTCACAAACAGATTCCATCCGTTAGGCCTGTGCAGTTCTACAAGTAACAATGATCCATACCCTGGTGCTTCCTGATCAGCAATGCCCATGGCATATTTCATCGCCAGCATGGAAGGTATACCCTGAAACGTTATTTAAGGGAGCTATGGGAATCAGTGAGTGCGTGATGGGCACGATCTGGAGTGAAAATAGACAGTGGTCTGGGAGTCTCAGAATGAGAGGGATCTGGGGAAGAAGGATCCAGTCCTCATAGAACACTAACCGACGATGAAAAGATTGCTCTCTTGGCTTCCAACGTATGGTGCGAGATCCCGATGAGCGCCTCAATCCAGTCATTCAACAAAACTCCAGCGCTGAAGAAGTAAAGAATTTTGGTATATTACCGATGTAATGTCAAGCATTCTGAGAGGATTCTGAAGAAAAAAGAGGATGGTTTCTGCTTCACACAGAGCGGAAACCCATACCATCACTCCCAATTACATGTGGTTTAAGCCCTTTCCGGAGCCTACAACGCTGCGCGGGCAGCAACTTTCGAGTCATTGACTAGAATACGGGCGTGATTGGAGTTAATTTACCCACTTCCAGTTACTGACCGTTTCTTCACGATCTTACATTATGAGTAGGAAGTAGTGAGGTAAGTTTATGGAACATTTTGGACTCACGTTAATCGGGCTTTGGATTTCGAGTTGAACAAAGCATGCGCCAGTTCTCTGTGTGCATCCCGTAACCATTCTACCGCTGTAGTTCCGTTATGGACTTCATTTATCCAATCTGGTTGTGGCTGTCCATGGGCAATCTGAATAACTCGGGCGATATCAATCTTGACTCTCAAGATTTGTAAGCAATGCGTCAACATTGGAATGAGTACTACAGAACTCGCTATTAGAGTTTTCCGAGCTAAATTCTTCTGTTAGTATACGGTCCATTATTTATAAAATTTGTTGAGTTCTTTACGGAAAATGATTAAATTGACAAAAAAGCATTAGTAGGTACAGTTCAAGCAATCATTATTCTGTGAAGTCATAAACATCATCATAATATGCCATGGTGTGCTTTGCCCAATTTCTTCAATTGTCTGTACTCAAGAGAACAGTAACCTAACGTAGTAAATGCCAGCAACCACTTTTTCGCATAGTCAGAAATTTCAATCGTTAAATACCTCGTGATGAATTCCATGAAGCTTAAAAATGGCGACACGATTGACTGGGATGATACCAGTGTGCCTTTCTAGCACTTTGTACCATTCCTTACTTTCTTCATCGAATCGTTCGTAGTAGTTCTTGTTCTCCTCTTCAATCAACTGACGATAAGCTGGGCATGGATAGCTCGGTTGCAGAAGGTGCTGTGAAAAAAATAGTTATTTTGCATCGAAAATTGAATGGCCTGCATCTCTACATACCTTGTATTTTATGGGCTCGATTAATAAAAAAATATGAACTAGTAAACGAGGATAAAGATGAAGACCGTCTTTGGCCTAGATAAGTCCCGTTTTGGAATGCGCCCGCATGCAGCTTCCATTGGGAATCTTAGTGATATTTTGAATCCGCATGTGACCTACACAATGTTGCCGGCTTCCGACTACCATCCGATGTTCAATTAAGTGCTTTTATCCTCCTAGACAAAGCCGATACCACTTAATCGATCTATGCTGAGTAGAAAGTTGGACCAGCGTGAGCTGAACTTAGTGCCAAATTCGACCCCCGGACTATGCGTCTGGCAATACTCCACTTGGCACTGCACCAACAAAATACCGGAAGGTTTCCAAAGTAGGTTGAGAAAGTGGACGAAGTACGTAAAGGCATATGAGTGGCTAACAACACCTGCTTTATTACAGTCTGGATTGGTTTGTGCTCTGGTTCTCAATGAAACTCACTAAGTCATTGTTAGGCCTGTGAGGGTGTAGGCGGAATGTTCCGCAATGACAGGGTTGACTGGCTCTGAAAACTTCACCCACTGAAAAGCCCTCATACCGTAACATACCGGATCAGGTGTCCATGGTTGAGCGGTAAAAACTGGCGTCGGTTGCCAAGATCCTAATGAATAGTTCGACCATTTGCCATTCCCTAGAAAAATATTAAATGCTCCCATACTCGGGGAATGCAGCCGACTTGCCGGGCTTTCAATTCATGTGCTGGGAAAGTTTCGTCGATCAATCACTGTACAACACCGTACTGAAAGTGCTCATACGTTCGCTCATAGTTTACCTTCATCTGAGTAAAGTCCTGCTACAACAGCTTGCGCACTTTCGATTGTATGGGGAACACCAGCACTCTGCACAATTAGCTGAAATAAAGAGCTATCGAAATATGTTAAGAGCACTGGCAAGCAAAAACAGATAATGAAAGGTGAACACCCACAACAAAAGCAAAAAATAAAAAACAAAACACAAAAATCAAGGAAAAAAAGAAAGAGTTGCTTTCCGAAGTGCTCCTTTTCCAGGGAAAGGGAATTGTTGGAATAGTCAATAATAATCGATTACAGACGATCAGACATACCTCATGAATACTGTAGGTCTTCGATAATAAAGGCGTATCGATCATGTAACGTTGTCTCAACCATTTTCCAAGTTCAAGCATCCTTTTCAAGCCAATCTGCAAATTGCTTGAAAAGTTATTTGTTCCCATAGGGCTACCCAAGAGGTCGCTCAAGAACACACCTCAGTGAGAAGTCCCTCGCCTCTTGACCAATGGTCTGGATCGTTCAAATCGTTTGGATACGGTGCTTCGTTCAGCCCTCTTTCACCAGTCGTCCAAAGAGCAAGTACGAAGATCAGTTCACAGTGAGTTGGTTGTAACATCGCCATTAGTAACAAAGCGGTGGTGATCATCCCGGATGAGAAACGGCCCTGGGATCGCCCTACAAAATCCAGGCCGGTTAGGGTCACCTCAACACCCAAACCATAAAAATTTGAGCAAAAAGTAACAAAAATTAAAAACATTGAATGCCCTAAATTCCAGGTAGCTGGCTAGTATGAGCAACGATGTGGTAAGAATATCCCAAACATTTCTGTCATATCTTTATCTTCAGCACCTCCGCTTTCAGGCAATCAAGCTGTTTGAAAGAAGTCCAGCCAAGCCATACAGTTGTTCAAACTGCGAAAGTAGTTGGATATATGAATGAAACAAATAAATGCCAGATAATAGTTATACAGTACTCACTTTAGATTCACTTAGATAGAAGCAAGATGAAAAAGAAAAAAATCGAGAGCTCTACTTGCGTTTTGTTCTGGATAAACATTGGCCTAGAAATTTGAGAGAAAAATTTTCACACCTCTCAAATAGAACGAGACTGTTCGCAAGAACAATTGATGGCTGGAAGCCAGTTTAGATGAACATTGCAGCAATCCGATAAAGGGGGAGACTTTTTTGGATGATCCGTCAGAAAGAATGTTGAAAGATCTGAGCAGCAGGGAAGAAAAAGCGCAAGTGCAAGTTAAATTAAACTAATTTGGTTCTTGACCGAATTTGAGAACGGTCACTGATGCTGACAAAAGGAGGATTGAAAGATCCGTAGAATTCAAAAATTCGATAGGGCCTAGAATTTGTGTAAGAAAATCTGTTTTCTAGATTTTCAATGACAAATCCAAATCTTCCCAACAAGCGGTTCAGCAGTCAGAATGTCAAAGTCTGCAGAGAGATTTAGATAATCATTTTTATGTGTACGAGTTTCGAGTGAGAGTTTTGAGTGCGAGTTTTATGAGTTCACTTTTGGCTATTCAAGTAGGTCTTCTTCAAATGGGTCAATCGGTACTACTCACTTCAGGTATTTACTTGAGACTGCTCCGAAGGACCTCTCTCTATAGGCAGACATGCCCTGCTTCCGATAACTTTGGCATAATAGGCTAGAGAATGTTTTGAAGCCGTCTCAATCATGTATTGAAACCCAAAAGCATTGATGAACGATTGAGTGGAATAAAAATGATTGAAAAGCCTCCTTCTTAAACGCTATTTCACATCAAAAGTATCCAGTCCAAGGACCTGAACAGATTCTTCCGGAAATCTCCGGAGTGATTGAACTGATGAGAAAGGTGAAATGACATCTAAGAGAGATGAACGTATGTGGGTTCCCGTAACCTAAGCCAGATAAAACTAAACATCTTCGTTGCTTCCGTACTGTACATTCGGCTCTGTAATTCAAAGCTGATGTAGACAGTAAAACCCCTTTCTCGAACTCACTGCAACGCAACTCTCCTACAATACGGTCAGAGTGAGGAAGAGTTCTATTCCCAATAGGACCCTCTTAGCCCAACTCTGAATTTTCACATCGCCACCTCATTTTTTCATCATTTTTGGCCATTTTTTGACTAACCAGCAGTTTGCCAAACCAGAAGCCTACCAAACATGAAACCACGAACTCCACTCTCGGCGAGGCAAATACGAACCTCTATCGGGTACTCTTCGACGACCGCTGAGTAACAAAATTTCTTTACTCTGATCGGATCGCTGAGAGAGGCTAGTTCGGATTAAAACAGTTGCGTTAACAACCTAAGCTAACTGGAAGGATAGTCAAAAATCTTAGACGATCTCAGGGGCTTCAAATATACGGAGAACAGTGACGCTCCAAAGAGATTCCTAAATGACGAGTTTTGAAAGAAGGCTGTACAGAGAAGATAGCCTAGCCTGCCAGGGACAATTGGAAAATAACTGCGGGATTGCACTGAAGAATTACGGGCTCGGAGAAACGAAGAGCACTTTTTCAAACGATCTCCGGCTTTTGCGCATGTATCAAACCAGTTTGGTCGCAATAGCGCTTGACTTCATCCAGTCCTTCCTGATCCAAAGAAGTCCTGATATAAAGTTCTCTAGGGCGAATGTGGTGTAATGGCAAGTGGCCACGATAGTAGCATAGGGATCGAATTATGGACTGATGTCTTCTTCGAACAGCCAAGCTTTCCATCCCTTTGGGTCACTTAGTTGGTTCCTATTCGCATGAGAGGTAAGGCCGCCTCAATAGGTAATCTGCAGAACCGGTTCCCTCCTTGACTGTCTTTCAATAAAAAGTGCTAAGTCGAATGCTGAGGTACATGCCTAAAAGACCGGAATGATGAGCTTAAAAAGGATTCCTATCTTTTATGTCAGATTTCATTTCCTTTCTGCTAACTATAGAACTGTTGAAGGCCATGTTCACCACGCCCAGCAACTGTCGACGTATTCAGAACGAAACGCTTACAGGCGAATGAGCTCTTGTGTATGGCAGATGGGCAGAGTTTCTTAGCAAGAATCGTTAGGTTTTTTCCTCTGAAGGACTGATCAGCGCGCGATATAGACTATAGGGACTAATTGGACTTTTTCTGTAGAACCATACCGGGATCGGATCATAGAGATTCCGGTTCTGTTCAAAGGCACACGCAAAGAGTCATACAAATATTTCCCCACTTAATGAACGCGCAGAGCTTTGATTAGACGTACTGTGACAAGGTTGTGGATCTCCGATAAGTCGCCACACCCTCCTCGAAAGCATATGGGACCTGAAAGGTTACAGTAGTTTGTCGTCAGCCTTCGCTTTTCCTCAAAAAACTCATCT
The DNA here is from genome assembly GCA_000469685.2 of Haemonchus contortus. NCBI lineage: Eukaryota > Metazoa > Nematoda > Chromadorea > Rhabditida > Trichostrongylidae > Haemonchus > Haemonchus contortus. The sequence continues at coordinate 44,330,005 of LS997565.1, forward strand.
AGTTAAAGGCACAGTTCAGGACAATTTTGGGGTTATCCGGTATTTCAGAGATAGTGGTAGGTAAGGCCTACACTAGGACAATGGTAAAGCATAAAAGGCTAAAAACAGTGAAAAAAAAGGAAAACAAACGGCTGAAAAAAAGAGGAAAAAGTGGTTGGACGAGATTCATAATGGGAAAACGGTGGTTAAGTGAATTTTCGCGGAAGTACATGAATGTGACGCCATGTGTGCAATGGCACACAAAACACCCAAACAGCTGATTTAGACCAGATTCTTGAAACTATTTATTCCCCAACTGATATTTCGCTGAACTTTTATGTTTATTCAGTTGTTCTGCACAGAAGGTGAGTAAATCCCCTTATATTTATCACTTTACGATTAAATGTACCTAAGTTTCCATATAGTACGTTGTTTTATAAAATGCATGCTAGGATTTCAATTTTTTTTATTTGCAACGCATTTTCTTCATTTGGGGTCATTTATGTATTCTTGTACAATGTCAAGAACACTCTTTGACTTTCATTTGAAGATTTATGCTCGGTTGAAGCCTAGCATTATCATGGGAACCCCCTCTTTCATGCTGCGGTGGTTGCGGTCGACCAGCTGACCATTCCTGGCAATTTGCCAATCGGCGTATCGATTTTTCACCAACTTCGCTCCAATGCGAAAGTGGTGAAGGAAAATTCGAACCCGTAGTCAGCCTAGCGAGGGGTGGAACCCTGACGTCCCCCAATGTTCCTGCCCTTATTGACCCTATCCACACCCTTTTCCGACCTAATTCCTGCACGAATGGTATCAGAGGGGGCATCGAATTCAAACTATGTGCAAATCTCCGAAACCATTCTTTCGTGACCTGTGCCTTTAAACAGTTTCCAACTCCTCTCTTGTTGTAACCTCGACATTTCTTTTCTGTTACTGAAATTTTTTTGCCGTTCGAGGTTCGTAGGTGGAACTCTTTATTAAATTAACGGTTTAACGTTTCGACGTAACCATCGTCTTCAGAGTCCTGAATGCAGCTCGAGATGAATACCCTTTAGCAAAAACTACGACCGAAATTTATCGAAACCATCCACTCACTAGGTTTCACGGCACTGTGGTACCATATAGCCCAGTAGCTATCTCGCAAGCTAGACTTCGTGATTCGTGAAGTCCGACATCATTAATGCAGATACTTGTCGCTGTTCTCAACACGTTGCTGACTACTGCCCGTTTAACTGCTCGGAGATGAGCTGATGTAGCGTGAATAAAGATATTCTTCTAACTAGCTTTACCTAGAAAGACACTAATACTAATAAGCAGGGAGCTTCGCGTCTGATGAGACTATCACTTTGTCTTCCTTTCATCTCCGGTGAAGTTAGCAGTGCTGTAAAGGGGTGCATTTTCAGATTTGGGCCGCAAGATGTTGCACAATTAGTGAAAATTCTTAATAACAACATCAACCAGCTATTACTTTGAAATAGGCTTCAAGATGAACGGTGCTTAACAAACGATTGTACCATATATCCCTGCGGGAGAGGTGATTGCGCACTGATAGGCGTAAACTACCACCTAGAATGTCGGGCATGTGGATCAACTTATATCGGTCAGACAGGAAGACAACTAGCTATACGTATGAAAGGACATCTAGCTAGTATGAGGCGCGGAAACCTTATGACAGCGCTCGGCCGACACGAAAGCTGAGGAACACAACGACGAAAATTCCGAAGTGAGGTTCACGATATTGGCGCAGGAGACGAAAATTTCAACAAGAAAGGCGTTAGAGGCATTACGGATTCTAAAAAAGAATCCAAAATAAACAGCAAAGATGAGTGTCCATCCATAACTGGTGACCTTTTGCCATTCTTACCGGTCTGCGGTGCTAAGACTCATGATCAGTAGCCTCTTAATGTGATCTCCCTTATCATAAGTATTATATAAGGGATACATCAAGCAGTCTCATTCGCTACTGACAGTCGCCTGTGGCGACAGCGGATTCCATCCGTTTTGACGGTGGAGCCTGGTAAGTGGGTAGTTTTGATGAATTTCGGTCATAGTTTTGCTAGAGGGGGTAAACGCTATTGGATACCGTAAATCATCTCGAGTTGCGTTTAGGCCTCTGAAGACGACGATTACGTCGGAACGTTAGACCGTTAATTCAATGAAGAGCTCCACCTGCGAGCCTCGAACGGCAGAAGCATTGCAATAACTTAGATAGTCAACAAAACAGTTACCGTTGGTGTCTTTCGCCATAACCCTACGGTAATGGAATAAAGGAGAAGTTTAAATCGAAATCTCGAGGACATCATCGTAGTGTCTCATTATCGAAGGATTCTTAGACGCTACTCACACCCGTTTCCGGATTACGCCCCGCAATTGGCTTCTATTCGGAATAGTAACGACGGTCTGAATCCGTGGGAGGCTATTACAATGACTTGCGAATTATTTACAAATAAAGGCACTTATCCTTTCAGACGAATATTGTAACAACAAAACGAACAGCAGTAATGGAGAGACCGGAGTGAATCGATCCAGGATTTGAACCCGGAAACGCGTGTGGGTGACAGTGCTGCACTTGCCATTACGCCACCTCAGCTCAGTTGTTAATTGTTGTGCCATTTCTCGTTGATTGACCGAATTACCGACTATCAAATTCATTCTTACTTTGCAATCAATAGAGTTCTGATTGTTCAAGGACAGGGCACATAAAAGTATTATACACTGAACAGAGCAGCCTTTTAGAACAGATTAGTTATTGGAATGTGACAGAAACGTCAAGAAGTCTCCGTTTATCCAAATCCATGTTATATTTCTCAGTCCTGAAGCTATCTCCCATCACAAGAGCTCGATGCTCAATAAGATAGCGGATTTACCACGTATTGTAAGCATCTCTGAGCGACAATTTCATTTTATGGCTTGCCCTCCGCGTTTCACTTCTCCCAGGCATTCTGCTCGCTTAGTAAACAAAACTTGCATCTTGACCTATTGTCCCTATCGGCATCGGTCCCGCGTGATGCGTGCGATGCTATCCTGAGACGATTTCTAGTTTTGCATTCAATAAATTAGCATCAGGGATCAATCTTTTCGGAGAACAACTTTTCCAAGGCAACAAATAGAGTGAGAGGAAAGAAATCATGTACTCCCTTTCACCTGAAGATGGGCGACAAATATCACGAACCCGTACCTATGATATCACTTTTCGGGCGGTTACTGCCAACACGTATCCCTTTCTCGTTCGTCTGTTCATGAAGCATGGTGAACTTACCTGTTTAGCATTTCTCGTAGCCCATTGGTTGTCTCGATTTCGAGCTCGTCTCTAGAGGGAACTGTTCCACACTTCTTGAGCGCGGTCACTCTGTAATCAGCGGAACATCCAGGATCCTGTTATCCACATTATTGAAGTTCAAGAACCCAAAAGTGAGCATGGAGAGTTTCAGAGACTCTCCATTCGGGGAACGTGCGATCACGGCCGAAACGATCCATCATTCAGCTTGAATCTAAGAACTAGAGGAAGTGAGATAAGATAATAAGCGAGAAACCTGTTCATTACCTGACTCTCCAAAATGAAACAGCCCCCTGAAGACGAAGGAGAAAAGACAGGTGAAAGGTAACGTTCCATCGCGAAATTTCCGGTCATGTTTCCTAAGACCCTCAAAGAACAAAACGAATTTCTCCAGTTGAATAATTGAATAAATGTTTTAATAAAGTGTGTTCTTTGTTACGTAGCATCAAGAACTTGATATCTCAATTTATACTTGTCCTTCTTACCTGCACATTAGGAAGTGGTTGTAAATTCCATTGCCTATTAGCCGATTCTGGAAGATTGCCAGAACTGGTCGACAGAACACTGCTGTAAAACTCTAAGCCTCAACACAACTTTTGATAAGAAGCTTTTAGGAGGACACTAAATCCATCAGAAACGGTACTGATGCTGGGCACGTTGAAGAGGCACTTTCGAGAATCATTCATTATCTACATGCCAAGAATGTGAATTTAACTATCAGCTGAATCCTTTTCCATTCGTGACAGCCCGGGATGTTTGGCAGTTTTTGAGAGAATATGGTCTTGTGAATGCGTGTCGCTTACCTATACACTGCTTTCTAAGTTGACCTGAACTCATTACTTAGACGAAATATTCATTTAACATTTCTTAATGAAGAATTACGTCATGATAAACTGGTATAGTTAACATATACCAGGATAGAATAAATATAATAGTAGACATACGGGACCGCACTCGATCGTACCGATTTGTTTGCTTGTTGAAATAGTCGTGGAAGATGAACAACTTTCAAAAAGCAAACATTCGCATAGAATTGAGCCCTTTATAAGCCCAACATCGAGAACTACCTCTTTTACACCTTACTGTTCCCGAATATATTCCAATTCCCGGATTTTTCATGTCACGAGTAGATATGATGAACGTTCGAATTTCGGTCTGAGCTTGGTTCAGTTCCTCCGCTTGGGTCTAGGTTTATCCGCCGTGTCACCAACAATAAAGATGCAAGCACCTTCTCGAAACGATGAGCGAACGAATGATCCCAGTGAAGGGGCAGAATTCAAAAATGCACGTGGTGAGGCCTTTTGTAGGACCGAGTGGAAAGTAATTGAAAGCAGCTCAAAACTCGTCCTCCCTTTCCCTCAAGGTCGGTTACACGAATCAGTTGATGATGACAACTATATGAACATTTTATTTTTAGGAGGGCGGGAGTGGTGTAGTGGAAGGTGGTGTATGTCACACGCCAATGGGTCAGGAATCGAATAAGGGGATCCGCCTACTGCTTGCCTTTCTTTTCTTTTCGAAGTAAAATTTCAGAATTTCTGAGTTCCATAGCTTAATTGATGATAAGGACAGGCCATCGTATTTGACACCTCTGTGTCATACCTCTTCCAGGAACTCGATGCTGCGCTCGTAAAGTTTGGCTTCATTGAATCCCATCCAGTCTTTGAATCTGAGCCGCACCTTGCTGGAGTGACGGAACTACTTTCTCCTCTGGAAGTAATGCTACAGGGATTGGAGGAGGTGAAATTCGGATGCCTACAGATTAGCTGAACACGTTGAATGGTCGGGCGTCTTATCTAGACCGTTCAACTTGACTTCAGTCAGACTCAGATGGGGAAAAATGGGGTTTTTGCTGTATTCCGAGCGGGGGAAATTATTCACCTTTTCTTGGAGGAGTCACCGAGTAATCGCTAGTTGAATAGCGTAGGGTATTCAAGAGCTGCACAATCTAAAGTGAAGTTAAACTATTTCGCCTAGAAATTGGTCCCCTATGAACAGCTCGAACACCTCGCCCAGCATTGCATCAGCATTTCCACTTCGATGGGTTTTAGTCAATAAGCTTTTAAACGAAGTTCACTGTTAACGATGATGACCCTCGTAAATGTCGCACGGCAACTGGCATCTGAGCGCTGACAAAAAACTTCATAAGCACATTTCACAAGCGTTTCGTTGTCGTTGGGAACCTGTTCCAGTTACCCTTATTAGCTAAGTACTTGACCCTTTTACGATCCCATTAATCAGGTTTCATTTCCCGCTTTCCCACAAAAAGTTCCCCTCTTTGGTTGAGCTAGCCTGATGTGAAACGCACAGCTCAGGGAGGTTTGCCAGGGAAATGCGGTAAGACCGTGAAATTGAAAGCCCATTAATCCATTAAGCATAAACTCGCTAACCCCGCTGAGGTTCTTCTAGACACTAATTTGCCCCCCTAAAAGCCGATGACTCGAAACTGCCTGCCTGTTCCAAATAATCTCGTCCCGCAAAAAAATCATAGGGAGAGCGGACCATAAGGGTGCTCCCGATAGTCCTTAAAGTCATAGGTGAAACCTTGAAAACTTCTCAAAGTCCCTGCGGAAATGTGTAAAGAACAGGTTGTCTCGACTTGATTCCCACTACTGATCCTCCCGAATGTGTGATGACGAATAGCCAAGTGGGGCGCAACCGTATGCTCCCAATATAGTACATAGAAGGAATTCCTGAGGGAGCTAAGGTATGAAATTATCTCGAATGCTGGTGAGTTAATGTCATGTGGCTCCTCACGTACGGTGCAGGAACCAAACCCCGCCCAGCTGCCGAACCTTCTACCCATCCCGAATCGAACGTCACCCCATTCTGCGTGGAAGTCTGATGTGGGAAGCTGTGGGAAGCCCAAAAACAGGATTGTTCAACATGATAGACTTATTTTTCATTTTGTATTCCACTTTCTCAAGGGTGGGAAAGAGTTCAATTCGTTTAACATGGAGTAGTTCATACCACAAAGCATGTTCTTCCGCCTGACAGCGCAAAATCGCTTCCAGCTCAACGACTTTCATCATTTTTTATAGGAGTTGCCTAATTCTGATACGACCAGCTTCTATGTCGGTGGAAATGGTTAAAAAAAATAGTGCTCGCAACGATTTTTGAAGGGCGTTGTCATACTTAATGTCGTTAACATGCGTGAGAATCTTTGGTTACGCCTGAACTGTTCCTTCAGATTTCTTCTTCCTCTAAAAACCCTCTGAACAGGGAAACTATCAAAAGAAAAGAATTTGAAGCATTCACACGCTTAACCAAAGTTACGAAGAAGGTCAAGTATGGCCGTTGTCACAGAAAAGACCCATCACGTCCACATTTTTTTGCATTTCTATACCTAAAAAAATTGATAAGCCAAGCTAAACATCGACTTGGCCAGTTCTAATTGGGGGGGTCTGGGTTTCCGTAATGAATTTCTCACATTTCACTCCATCATAGGGAACCTGTTCATAGCACTGGCTAATCCCGATCATATACAGGTGGATTTACCGATCAGAACTGGAAGAGACTCAAAAAGAGCCACGGAGACTTCAGCAATGCTTGTTTTTCTTGTTTTCATAATCTGCTTATTCAGAACTCCCCCAATTGGAAAAAACACTTAAAAAAGAAGGAGAAGAAAAAAGTATGCAAGCAGAACAGGACCCAAAGGAGAACTCAGGGTCAGCCAACTCTTGGGAGTCATCTCGAAATTTGCATTATGAGATGTCTGCCGACCAAGTCATGCTCAATGTACATATTTATGAATTTTGTTCCCCACTTGAACCCTGTCTCCCACTTGAACACTATGGTAGCCTGACAATCCATGGTACGCTCGACGAAGTGACTATACAGTTTTTAAGGTCAATCTGGTCACCTATCCATGACACCAAAGCTCTTGGAAAGGGTGGAGTTTAGATGAACGGCGGAGTTATTAATTAGTCCACACTATCGAAAACTAACAGGAATTTGTGATTCGGATTTTGTGGGTTCAAATGAAGTACTCAATGAAAAGAGGAGAATAGGTTTCAGTTACACTGGAACCAGAACTCAAAGCGAAGTACCTCGCTTGAAAAGATTCTTGCCCTTCGAGAGAGGCAGCTTTTTTTGAACCACTTGGTTCTCCGATTCCGTTCTCAAGGCTAACTGAACAGGTCAATTCATTGTATGACTTTCTTGTTGCCAACCTTCTCTATTCCCGTGGCTATAACTGGAAACTGGAAGCCTCGCAAATTCTGTCTCCTCCAAATTTCGCTCATTCCAACAGGTCGCGCCCCTCGAAGGAACGTTACCACGATAATAAGAAATGGCTACGTTTAATTGTTATGGGAAAAGATATAAAAGGGGTTGTAAAAGCCCTATGACACCAAGAGTGATTCCCACAAGGTGTTAAGGAACGGACCTCGTCCAAACGCCCATTTTTTTTATACCCATGTCGTGTCATCTCATATATCAATTATCACTACAAGACCCTATGCTATGTTTCTTTGCTTCATCCTTTCTCTACATTGAATATGTTTACCTTTCCATTTTCACTTGAAGGACAAATTCTAAACTCGGGACTTCCTCCTACCGAGACGGCGAGGTCTTTATTAGATATCTAGCGCATTCAGGTTCTAATGACCTACTTTGTTCCAGTGCTCCCCTCTTCATTAAAATAAACCGGAATACCAATCCATTAGTTTCATACCTCAGTACAGTTGCGCTAACTTGAACGTCATTTTTCGGAGGTAATGAACCGTTCGCACCCGCAGTCCTAACGCCACTAATTGATCTCGATGAAGCTCTTGAAAAAAGCTGTCACTTGAGATGATGATGATGACAGAAGGTCAACTACCTTCCTTAACCTGTTCTTGAGTGAACAATACGTAAAATAAGTAGTTTTTCGAGAAACCAGAATGTACAGATATGGGAAGCCTTCCTTGGCCTTCCATGTACAGGTGGCTTCTTGAACTGGTGTCCTCTCCCTCAGTTCTAGTCCTTTCCTTCAATTCATCGAAAAAGTTTTCTAGATATCAAGGCAGATTCAGTGGAAATCCACGAATTTTCAACCTCAACAATGGGGTTTTTGGCACGTTCTCGTTGAAATCTCACTCTCCATCGAAGTTGAACAAATTTTATTAGAGTTGTTAACACTGCCATTCTAAATCCTTCAATTCTTTTCAAGGGACGGAGCTGGAAACAGGTGAACAGTTCCCCCTACCTTAGGATCTTAATGTCAGCTCTCGGACCGCTTACAATCAAGAATAAGTAAGCTATAATTACACCACTCCCGTCGTGTAGTTTTAGCCTTTGTGAATGGCACAAATGACATCGATTTGTTCGAAAGTTGAAGGCATGGCGCATACCAAAAAATTGATCCACGCAGAGCGTTTTTCTTCATTTTTTATAATGAACGGTGATCAGGCAATATTTTTCTTCATTTTTGGGTTGCTTGATAGAGCTCATGAATTTTTTTTTCAAATTCGGTAGCTTCGAAATGAGAAACTTCGAAAACTGTGCTTCCAATGAAACAGGTTCAGAATAGAGAAGCAGGGCAAACAAACCATAAAGAAGCTAAAGTTGTAAAAAGTGACAGATACGCGATTACGGCATGTTCCATACCGTAATTTTCAATAGCCTCAATAGTTGTGCGGTAACGCTTCATGGTTGATTTGTGACTGCGACCTCAACCAAGGGCAGATGTGACTCACTAAGACCGGCAGTCATTCTGATCCAAAAGGATTGGGCTTGTTCATGGATGGATCAGACGACTTTTTAGTTTACGTCCACAATTGATTTCAGAGAACTAGGAAGCCCTCGAAAAGAAGAGTTGCACAAAAAAAAACTGGTCTATTGACGGCAGCTTCAAAATCGCTTACCATAGCCGTGACCACGCCCATACCTGTAGAGAAGTGTACCGTAATTAGATGGGAGTTGTATGACTGGATAACTAAAGAAAGTAGCGAAGGGATGGCAGCTACAATATGTAGTTCTTCCGTTCGGGTTAGTGGCCCCAAATGGGGGAGACTTCGTAATTCCCCCTGGATGGCTTGATTAGGATTTTATCCGACCCTCATGCACCAACTGAATAAGGCCGTGTCTGAAGCAGGTGCTTCGTCTATAAGTTGCCCGGTGTTCTTAATATGGGAATGAAGTTCGCGCTCCAGTTTTAACGAGGTCGTGTTGTTCACATGGGAGATGCATTATTGCGCAGCAGTGTCTAATGCTATAGACATTCATTACAAGGAAATCATCGAAACTCAATGTAGTACACATGAGCGCCTTCACTGAATGCACTGGTTTCTTGCCGTTTGTCTCACGGCCGCAATTTCCTCCGCCGCTCCTCATCGTGTTTTGATTCGATCAGGTTCCTCTCGTCTCGTGTGATCCTCCTGCCACTGGTGGCTATAAAAGGGCAACAACGTTAACGTCAACGCATTGCAGCCCAGACGTTTACAATGAACCCTGTCGACAGTGTCGTCGTCCTTCTGCTTACTATTCTAGCTATTACTGCTATACCAGGTATGTCCTACTGCTGCGTTCTGAGCCCTTCAAGACACTACGTTTAGTTTTTTTTTTCCATTTTAGTCGAAAAACGACAAGCTGGTGATAATTCATATGGAGACGAACCTAATCTACCTATTTCACAGTCACCGTATATTGGTGTCGAAGCTACCACTATCATAACTGTACCAGAGGAAGAAGCGCAACCCGTAATGAACCCGCTTCCTTCCGGTCCTTCTCCTGTCGTCGATTCAGGCTACAGAGCAAAGCGGCAAGCTGGTGACAATACATACGGTGACGAACCAGTAGTACCATCTCAAGGACCATATGCCGAAAGTGATATGACCACAGTGGCCTTGATTCCTGAAGAAGAGGCTCCAGCCGTTTCTATGCCTGCACCTGAAGGACCTGTAGCGCCGGTGGTAGAATCTGGATATTAGGTATGGATTTTAATGGAGTTTCACGATCTTTCTTCATGCCATTGCTTTATCGATATTGTATAGAGAATTTTATCTATTACAATTCTTAACTGACTATATCTAAATTTCGTCGTATTTCTCATTGAACAACATGAGAAAACTAATAAATCTACCAAACTACACACCTATCACAGTAGCAAAAGCATTCGAAATGGCATAATTCGAGCCAACGAGATTGATACCTGGAGGTATACAGCAAATCTACTCATTACCTAAGAAACCTAACACGGCAATTTGATCGGCCTCAATGGTAGCCGCTTGATACCTAAATGCTTTGCATTTCGCTTATTTTTACCCCTATGGACGAATTCTTCCAAGGTCAACCGAACCTACTCCTTATTTTGAACTATTGAAACAACACTAGACTTTCCACTTCAAGAAAAAAGAACTGAATTTATAGCCATCCCAAGAAAAGAATCAAAAAACTGAATACTAACGCTTCTTAAAGTTCAGAAAACAGAATGGTGAGATAATTTCCATCAAGAGAAGTCGCCCTTGCGGCCGCCTTTAGGCTCTGTTGTTGTCGTTAGCCTACTATAAACAATATCAACCTCATCGATATCCCAAACGGAATGTAAGCAAGCAAAAAAACGCAGTTATACTAGCCCAACCTGAGTGAAGCTATTCCCACCTTCCGGCTACGCATAAGGTACCTCTAATTAGAACAAGCAGTGATTCCCACTAACCATCCCGACGAAAAACCAGACAACATTTCAACATACATGCTGGGGTAACCCGATAAAAGCGCATTCTCATAGGTAGATCGCCATATACTGGTTCGACCTCAACCTACCGAATACCGCAAATACCTTGGCAGTAAAGCTTTTTCTATTCCGAGCTGCATAAACCTGTTCTAACCGCCTGCCGAACCACATTAACGAGGATATCCACCATAGTAACTGCAAAAGGACCTGATCCTTAGTGACGAGCGCATACATACAAACAGCAAAATTACCCAATTCAGGTTACATGAAAGCTAAAGCTGACTATGGTAATAAGTTACACTGCCAGAATCTTAATTATCCTGGAATTGTGATTTAACCAAATTGTAATAGAGTCCGCGTTTCCTGACTAGTTCATCATGAGTACCCTGCTCTTGCACCTGAAAAAATCTTTTCTGTCCGAGAAGAAAAACGAAAAACGATTTTCCACGATTATGCGACTAACCTTCTTATCTTTGATAACGCAGATCAGATCGGCATTCCTTATGGTACTTAGTCTATGGGCAATCACCAAGACAGTTCGACCTCTCATAGCGCGATCTAAGGCATCACGCACCTAGAATGGCAAGGAAGTCTGAGAAAAGGCCTTGAAGAATGTACAAAATAGTGATCGATAGCGGACAAAAAAACGAAATGAAAAAGAAACGTAAAACGAAAAACGAAAACGAAAAACAGCTTCTGGCAGGTAGTACTATACGACAGCTAAGAAATAGTGATGCCCATCAAAATATCTGCCGGAGCGGCAACTAATGACTAGCGATCGCGGCTCTTCGTACACCATGACGACAAGTATGTCGTTGGTATTAACTACACAGCCATAACCCATTCTCAAAACGTATGCATTGACAGGAACACGGAAATGCGTACCAATCGTTCACTCTCCACGTCCAGAGCACTAGTCGCTTCATCGAGAACCAGAATTGGAGGATCTTTCAGTAGTGCTCTAGCTATAGCTATCCTCTGCAATGCAGATGCTAGAAATAAGTAGACCGAATTAAAATCAAAAAGCTGATTACTACCTGCTTCTGGCCACCGGACAATTGCACTCCTCTTTCTCCAACGACTGTTTGATATCCATTAGGGAAACCGGTAATGAAACCGTGTGCGTTTGCAAGCCTAGCGGCTTGCATCACCTGAAAGCAGAAAAATTCCAAAATTGTTTCTCAACTAGTATAATCGCATGCCCTAACGATAAATAAAATAAGGAGGAAGTCTTTGGTCGACCGCACGTAGGAATGCGTATGTGGGGTGTGCAATGAATTGTCGTGGCCAGCCGATACACAAACCAGTGCTTTTATCTTCACAGACAAGCCTGTACCAATTATCCGATCCGATAGGGATAAAAGGCTTAGTTAGCCTGGGAGGGTATCGAGCCGGGATTCACGGTCATGCATGCTTTATGGAGAGCCACTACACCACCTCTGCTATCCTTAGCGATATACAGTAGCGCTCAAAAGTCTTCGGTGACATAGTTCTTCAGCCGTACTTTTTAGTCGTAACTTCTTTCCTACCGGATCTAATCAAGCGAAATTTCTATATTCGGAGCGTGGATGTATTGCGAATATTTGCCACTATTAACCTGCAGTCTGATCATGATCCAGATATTCCAAAGAGCATGAACTCAAAATCGATTGAAAATACAGATGATGGTCCTTCTAGAATCTCTTTCCTTTTTATCATGTCAAAAGTGTACGACCGGTAACGCCGATCACAATAGATGAGAAAAACGCACATAAGGTGCGAATAATTGCAGACGCCAACAACTTTAATCTTAGCAAAATGTGCTACCGCAACAAACACCTTACCCTGCCTGTAGATGTTGCAGCTTTGCAGTGAAATAGGGTTGGGTAGAGTGAAATATGCTCTAGTTAGACATATCCAAATTTCGTGTCATTCGGTCTACTAAAAGAAAAGTTATGAACGAAAAAGCGTCAAAGCATTTCACCGAAGACTTTTGAGCGCTACTGTATAACGAATTCAACTGCCTTGGTATCACCCAAATCTGCTAAATTTTGCCTCAAGTGAACTATTGACGCAGAATCGTGGATTAACCTTGGATGTTAATGCAAAAAGGGAGGTTCTGTAACCCTCTCTCCTACTCAGAAAGATCTTCAAAATTCATCAAGAAGCCGAGAACACTGGAGGGTTCTACGTACTTAGAGGTGAAGATATGCGCTACAGTAATGGTGGTCTTTCACAACAAACAATTCAGAACCTCAAAAGCACAGCGCATATGATCCACTCCTTCCAGCCTAAGCTAGCTGGTAATAGAATGGTTGGCTGACGGATCTCTTGTCGCCTTGTTGATCATACTTGCTCAATCCATAATGATTGCTACCTTACCAGTTTTCTTTCTGCATCTCCTTTGCCTAGAAACCTCTCCTGCACTTAGAACAAAGTCAAACATCTCACTACTCGATATTTCAATGCAAGCTGATAAAGTTAAAGAATAAGTAGAAAAATAACCACCTCCTCATTTGTAGCTGACGGTTTACCGTAACGAATATTCTCCTCAATGCTAGTAGCGAAAAGAACTGGTTCTTGCGAAATCAATCCAATGACCTCAAGCAAAATAAGTATTAGATGAAATGGTTCCGCATTCCTTGACTAGAGGTGAACTAGTCTCCTCAATAAGCATCTAGATTGTCTTCGATTCGCTGCCAAATCTTTGACTTCGTTTATATTGACAGGGTGAATGGGCAAACACACCTGCCCTCGCAACCACTCCAAATTCAGCGTTGCAAGATCTTGATTGTCCAAGAGCACTCGTCCAGAGAGTGGCGTATAGAAGCGTTCAAGCAGAGAAGTTATCGTACTTTTACCTAAAAAGCAATACATAAATTTAGTTGAAATCATAAACTTGTCATCCAGAAAAGCTTAAAATAATCGCCGTAGCGTACCTTCCCCACTTGGTCCGCAAAGTGCAACTACTTGTCCGGCCGGTATTGTAAGGTTCAAGCAGTCGAACACTTGGTGATGTGGCCTAGACGGATATGCGAAGCTTACATTTTCGAAACGAACTTCTCCACATAGCGAATGGTACGGGATACAAACACCGTCATCGTTCCGTATGCTCGGATGCAAATGGACGAACTAAAATCTTATAAATATGCAAACATCAAATATGATAAGTCGACTCTCCCTAGAGTTCAAATGTGAAAGCGAATAACTGAAAAGGGCAACCTCGAACGCTCGAGCTCCAGCAGTCCACCCTTTGAGTGTAGTACCGAACACTATGGAAAGTTGACTTAAAGATTTTTGGATAGTTTGCGCAGTCACCAGGAATGCCATCAGCTCTCCGGGAGTCATCCTTCCTAATTGGCGGAAAATGGTGGAATACTGCGAAAAAAAAGAGACGAATAAATGCGATACCTTCTTTCATTAGAGACGTACCACCATAAAGAACCGATAAAACGATTCCATTCAAGAAGAAGTTAGTAGCTCCTATAGAAAGTACACGAAAATGAAAGAAATTCCAAAAATTATATTCGAAAACTACGTAACCTTGAAACAATCCTATGCCTAGTCCTAACAACTCCTGCATCGAAGAAGCTTTTTGGACTTCTCTTTCGTATAGACTGTAAAACACCTACGTTACAACTATAAAACGATATCCTTCTCAACATAAAAAAACACCAAAAATGCGACCTTGATTCCTGCCTTTCCATGGCGAAAGATCGAACTGTTCGGATGTTTCCAAATGCTTCATCAGCGACAGCAGCAGCTACGGCAGCCTGTGCTTGAGCTCTGAAACCGACACTCAAGGGCGTGAATTCAAATACGAAGCTGCCAAAGCGTATAAAAATAAGCTGAAATTCTCATCAAAAAGAAATCAGATCTCGGAAATAAACCTTCTGCTGAGGCTTCTCAGCAATGCTCCAAACAGGGCACCGATTCCAATAACGATAGGAACAGCAGACACAGTGTAAAATGTCATCACTGGAGAAATGAGAATAAGTGAAGCCACACACCCGGATACCTGAAATTCCAGGTACTCTATGATACAATGACCTTTCCAAACAAGGAGGATATACACCACACCTGAGTAAATGTTCGTAGACCTTGAGCAACAGCGAGCTTGAAACAGCTCTTAAACTCCTGTACATCACTATTTAGTCGGATTGACATCTCAGAGGTCTTCTATAACAAAACAAAAGCCTGAACAAGGAGAAAGATTATCACAATTTAGCAATGACCTACCTGACAGTCATAGAAACTCATGTCCATAACAAGTAGGCGATTGAATAACTGTATACGTAGGGCAGAAGCCATACGCTCTCCGATAATGCTTAGGAAAGTTATGTAACAGAAAGTGAGTAATGCTTGAGCAGTGTAACATATAAGGAGCCTTATCGCTTCGGGTTTGATGACATACAAACCTGTCGCAGTTCCCGTAGCTTGATCTGAATAATGACGGATAAGTTTATGGATTGAAGATCGACCTCTGTTTTACATCAGAAGAAAAGAAAGAAATTCGCATGTTGGTGAAAATGCAGTGCATTTACCAAAGAAAGACGGCAAGCTTGTTGCTTTGAAGCTTTTTCGCAGAAGAAAAACCCAAAGCGCAATTCAAAAACAGGCGTTACCGTGCAGCTCCAAGTTTGAGTACCACAACAATACACGACAAAGCTTACATAAAATCAGTCTTGAAAAATGAAAATCAAAAACTAAAAAAAAATTAATCAGACAACCTTTTAAAATCTGGACCACCTTGTCAATCAACGCTCCAAGATATATAGGCAACTGGATATTAACCAAGGCAGCAAGAATAGCACTCTGAAATGACATGCTCCACAGAAATCACCCTAAAGGAAGTTAACTAATCCGGATATGCTGGACTAGTTGAATAGAGAAATTATTATTTTCTGCGACTGAAAGCCGATGGAATCTTGAAAGCAGACCATAATAAACATATATTGAAAATCTTACCCAGAACATAAGCAAATAAAGAGCTTCACGTCAGTTTTTTTTTCAGCGCATGTACAAGAAATTAGGTTATAACGATTCTTCAAAAGGAAGTCGAGGCAAAGAAGAAGAAATACCAGCCGAAAGAAAGCAGGCGTTTGTGCAAAGCGAACTGCTGTTTAAAGACGGTCCTCAAGTAAACTATTAGGTAATCAAAGACTCACAATAACAGCAGCCAAAAACCAGCCAAAATTAGGTTTCAAAAGAGACCAAAGATCAGAAAGAGAAAGAGAAGGTTCTCTACTTCGTAAGAACTCCTTACTCAGGTGATCGGCTCTTTTACTGAGGTGAGTATCGCTTCTGCATTGTCCACACCTGTGAATCACTTCCATTTGATACATAGAGAACAAAGTATATTATTACCGTAAGCCTACCTCAAAAGCGGGACAAAGCATGTGCTGAGACACAGACCTCCAAGACGACCAACTTTCAAGAAAGACGGGACGTTAGGTGATTGTTTATTCCACGCGATAAGAAGGTTCTTCACGCAAGGAGACCTTAATTGAGAACCCTACTTAAGGATTATCCGAATTATGCAAATAATGTTTATAAAGGTACCAACCTTAAGGCGGAAGCTATGGAAAGCTTCTGGAATACAGCTGATCCGCCGAGGAGAGCCAGCTTCGGCAATATCATAGCTGGCTCAATTAGGCTTGCTTACCTAAAGAAATGACTTTAAATCATTGAGGTTGGCATAGCACCTGCATATGCATAGATAGCGATTCGACCACAACTGAAAACTATTTTTTCCTCTTAAGTGGGACGTTTATATCTATGGTCAAGGGTTGTAGGTGAGAGGATCGAAATCAACAACAAAATCAACATCAACAAAATCTGGTATTTCCCACCACCAAGAGCACCTTAATAAGCTAACATCCGGGGATTGTTCCACGAATAAAATCAAATACAAATTATGTTCTATACCAACTTATTCCTGAAAAAGAGTTATAGGCAGACAGAATATGAAAATTGAAGTTTCTTCTTCAACTAAAGTTACACTCACGAAATCCCACTCAGAGTCCTGTGCTACAAATAGAAGTAGATGGCTCTTTGGCATTCCTAGAAAGTAGATTACCTTAAGTCAACTCTCCTAAAAAATGACAACTCAAATTTGAAACCCCGATTAACTTAAGAACTTTAAATAAGAAAAATAGTTAAAAAGAGGTTACAGGGCTGTTGTCAACCAGAAATTCTCTCGCTGAGAGAATTAGACGGCGAGGCAAACTCTGCGTCTCGTGTTCACCAGCGGGAGGAGGGCGTGTCCGCTCATTGTCCGTACTCTCCTACAGAGCGCTCTCTCGTCATGAGTAGACATTCGAATGGTTCCGAGAGTCGAAAATTTTTCAGAAAGACAGTCTTCTTCCAACTAAGGAAACTTCGTATTTCGAAGTTCAGATAGTCTGTGAGAAGCAAAGGCTTGATCCTCGTCCAAATATTAATAAAACGTCTGCATAGAACATCTACACCGAGAAAAATCCATTTGGCTTGTAGAAAACCCAGGTTTGCAATCTATCTCCTACTTTGTTTTTATGGGAATCAGGGCTGAGATCAACAATATCATTTGAAGAGCTGCAATACCATTGATTCAATCCTAACCCGACAGTGTTCGCTAAATATCCTATTGTATCACTGGTAATAGAAGGCACGGAGGAATGGCGAGCTCTTTCGTCTGCCCTCTATCATCTTCGTGGTGAGATGCTTATTCTAGGAGACGCAGAGAAAACGACAAAAACGCTGAGTCACTACACACGCGGTTGACAACGGTCCTGTAACCTTAAAAAGAAAAGATTACGCAATTGCATAATTATGTCGAGCGACACCGTAATCATCTCATAAAATACGTCAATCATTGCAGACATTCCAAGTGAACAATGACGGCTATTTTTTTCAATAGTTTTTGGAACATTCCGTTTTCCATGTGACCATGCTCATCATTTGATCATACGAACTTCTTTGTTCCCATAACCATAATCTCTAGGGCCATTCGCATAATGATAACTGCTATTCGGAAAGCCCCATAAGGCTGGGGTTTCATTTAGGACAGTTCTTTTTTCGGTTTAACTTCTGCTTTCTTAGGTCTTGAATTTTTTACGTTGTGCTCTTATCATCGAGTAATCAGAGATCACGCGCTTTCTCTCCTAGTTACTTTTCTTCTCTATCGAGTCATTTTCTCTACCTATCTTTTTGTTTTGTTTATTCCCTTGAAGTTGCTCGCTTTTGGAGAGAGAGGTGTTTTTCATCCAATTCAACGGAACACAACTACCTTATCTTTTTCAACCTCTTTTCTAAATAAACGTTAGCTTGTTTCACTTTATTGAGCAAAGTTTTGCTCCCTTTTTTTCTGGCTTTTGCTTCTGTTAGTTAGATAGGAAAAGTAGAATCATGGCTCGAAGTTTTTGTTCGTCCATTCTACTGTCGATTAGTGGTTTTCTTGTCAAAGAGAATTGAGGAGTAGGTGAGTAATGACCACGATTACCAGGAAGTGTCCTGAATTGAACTAATGTTAGACAAAGAAATGCCCTTTTTGTTTTGTCTACCACTAACTGCCGGTGACAACAGGCATTGTTGTTTACCGCATCAGTCGTTATTTGTTTCTCTCGAAATCTTTCATGTCTTTCGCAACATTTTTCTGATTGTTCTTCAAGGTCGTTGACCATTTTATTCGACGTCTACGTCATTCAGGATGTCACGGACGTCAAGGCATCTGGCGACGGGTGAAGTGAACAAGTTCGCAATAGATTTAACTGTTGGAGGTGTTTCAGCAGCTATTTCAAAGACCGCCGTCGCCCCTCTTGAGAGAGTGAAACTGTTGCTGCAGGTCGGATTCTCTTCATCGATGGTTTTATGTAAGAGCTTCAACTTCTCTAAGAACTTTGATTGATAGTCTTTTTTGCCCTGGAAAAACCAGAAACTCTACTTTGGCGTAATTCTATGTCCCTGGGTCTGTCGAGTCATTTGAATCGCTTTCTTCACGATTGCAGCGAACGGCTCGACAGATCGTTGTCATTGTCTGAACACTGAAAATTGAGGTGTTTGAGAGTGTGAATCTCAAAAACCGAGGTTTTATAAAGCATCCCTGGCCTCATAAACACTGTAGGTGGGGCGGCTCCATCTTTACCGCGTGGACAGTCCCAAATTCAGACTTCAGTTCGCTTTTCGATAGACCTTCCAAGCCTTTCGTCTCGTTGAGGAAGGACTCTAACCAGGCATTTACTTGCGAGAAGACAAGTGCGCCTACTTGTAATTCAACTCTTCTTTTTAAAGCATTGCATAATTCAGTTGCTTCTTCAAAAAGCTGCTACGATTAGTCTGAGTCTTTTATTAGCCACTCGTTAATGGCCGAACGTCAAGCCACTGTGGCTTTTTATCTTTTCAAAGTTTTTCTATGAATTTTTTAGTGTCGTTCTATTAATATGAAAACATTTCAAACAACTCAGATTACATTGAAAATGTAATTGTTATCAAGAGTTGACAGTCTCTATAGTTCAGCTTGATTTCAAAAAGTAGAGTGGGAAGGATTGACGTCAGTTGATCCAAAAATCTGCAACACATTCACAGCTAATTTTCTGGTTGCCTAGGCATCAGTTTTTAGGTTCAATATTCACATGGGAGTATTGCTGCTAACAAGCGGTATAAAGGAATATGGGATGCTCTCATTCGCGTACCCAAAGAGCAGGGCTTTTTTTCGTTCTGGAGAGGAAACTTGACAAATGTGATGCGCTACTTCCCAACGCAGGTAAAGTTCGAGTCACTTGATATCTTCACGTTTCTCAATTTTAGTGTTAACTTTCAGGCGTTGAATTTCGCCTTCAATGATCTCTATAAGTCCATTCTGCTAAAGGAAGTTGATCGGAGTGAGGTACAGTTATTATACAACGGTTTACAGCTTTTTTTTCTACAAAACTCAACTCATGTCATTCAGACTTTTTGGAAGTACACCTCACGCTCCTTAGTCTGTGGTGGTATGGCCGGTTCTACAACATTATGTTTCGTATACCCACTAGATTTCATTCGTACTAGGTTGTCGGTCGATGTAGGAACGCACAAGTTCAATAGGGATTACACGGTAAGCCATATTCTATGAATGACAGAATTGGACTCGCAAAACCGCTGTTTTAAGGGATTCATGGATTGCTTCAGAAAAACATTGCACGTCGATGGCTTTTTTGGCTTGTATAGAGGATTTTTTATTTCAATCCAAGTGAGTATACCTTCTTCGATAAATCTCAAACATTTTTTGTCCTTTTGTGTGACTGGGTTTTCTTTCTTTTGAATTCTTTTCTTTTTTGTTTTTTTTGAATCTATTGCTGTATTTATACTTTGAACACCTCCTTCCCATTTTTACGTATATGGCAGAAATATCCGAACACACATTCATTTTATACCATGGCTAGCGGGAACCGGGTGTGTTCAAGTACTCATGTCCTCTCAGCCAATCTGCTACCAATCATCCAATTCGAAAAGTGATGAAATATGACTGAAAGTGACTCAACAGAAATTTCTTTGTCTTCAGTCTGTAAAGACAAAGAAACGATGAATTGACTTTGTCCACTGACCTCACCAATTTTTCGATGCTCTGGAGATTTCTCATGTTGTTTTGTATTCAGTTCTATAAGAGCTACTTGATAAATTTTTTATTGTAAAGCTCAAGCTAAAGGGCATGTAGGTAGAATGTCCTTCTTCCAAAAAGTGATCCATTGGTTTGCCCATTTTGAAGGGTTCTTTTCCTTTTGCGGATAATTTTCGTTTCTTTTTATTCACGACACTGATTCAGGGTAAAGGACGAAAGTGAGTTGTGGTAGGCGAAATCTAGATTTGAATAGGGAATAGTTGGTGGCACGTGGTGTCGCGCTATACAATGACGTGTCTTTGAGTGCAGGTGCCTATAAGCCCTCTGTCAGATGAACAGAGCGCTTCACCCAATCGTGGCCTTCCTTTGATATGCAGCATTGATTGTTTGCAAACCACCCACTTCATTTTACTCACGTTAGCTTAAATCCATATTTGCCCTCTCCATGTAAAGATAAGGAAACCGTTGTAACAATCTGCCGTTTACATTGGGGACAAAAATAAGGGATAAGGTTTCCGGCATTGATTGCTTTGGTTTTGATCCATAGGCGATGAATTCTGCTCCTATTCGAAATCGTAGGCGCTTAATATGTGTATGCTTAATAGTGCACTCTGTTTAAGTGCGGAATCACTGAAACGGTAACGTGCCCTGACGGTTCCTGGACAATGTCGCATGCCAGTCGTATGTTCCTGATGGTCGAAAAGCTACTAATCCTTCCTAAAAACAGTAGGAGCCATATGACCTCGAAGTGTAATCATTGTCAAGCAAGGCTTGAGTCTGAAAAAATGAGAGCTCAACCGAGCCTTGTTGATCTCTTGAACTTTTTGTTTGGTCGCTCCTCATATTATAAATTAAATCATCAGTACACTGCTGGGTTTTTTTGCCTTAGTTTTTATTAGGATAAAAGAAAAAATGCACTCAAAGTGGAAGGGGAATCGCGATGCATGCTCAAGGATAATCATTCTATGAAGTAGTTGTGGATTAGCGCTAAGCTGCGAGGGATGTTCTGGGATTCAGTTCTGGATTCGAGAGTATTGTCCAAACACGTCATTCTGAAGGAGGGAAGGTTTCGAAACCACTGTCCGTTACCATGTTTTAGGCAATCCAATAGAGTAGTTCTTCGTGCTTGTTCTGTGACCTTTCTGTCGATGAAAATCTTTCTCTTTCTTCCTCTCTCTCCCTCTCCCTCTATACCTCTATCCCTCTCTCCCTATCCCCCTCTTCCTATCTCCCGCCTTTCCAATCAACTGAACTTACAGTGAATGATTGATCGATATTTCAGACATACTTTCTATACCGTGCATGTTATTTTGGGCTGTATGATACCATACGAATCACTGTTGAGAAGGATAAGAAGAACTTGCCTTTCTTTTCGTCTTTCCTTATCGCTCAAGTAAGCTGGATTCGATAAAATTCACTCCAGTTCTTTAAACTTTTCTACATGTGGCTGTTCCAGGGAGTGTCCATATTCTCAGCATATTTGACATACCCTTGGGATACAGTGCGAAGAAGAATGATGATTAAAGGAACTCTCAGCACTAAAAGAGCTTTCAGTGCGGCTAAGCGTATTGTCGTTGAAGAGGGAGTGCATGGGCTGTTCAAAGGAGCGCTCGCTAATATCTTCAGGTATGTTTTTAAAAGTTCGAGTGATTGGAAAGTACTTATGGGTTGAATGATTTTCATAAATCATATCACTTCACTTAGCAGTATGTAGCAGTGAAGGGAATTTTCTACGAAAGTTGAGCTTGTCTTGGTATCTGCTGTAACTTAACCCCCTTCGTAACTCAAATATTAGCCCTTGATGGCTTTGTCCACATTTCTGTTAAACACGAGCCACTGCAGATGATGATCACTCTCTACCTGAAAGATACCACAAAAGCGTAGAACATGTAGCCTTTTAAAGCGACCAGTTAGAGAAGCAATTTTTTTTAGAACCAGTGGAGGAGCTTTGGTGATGGCAATATACGAGGAGATTCAAAAGCACTTATAAATGCAACGACATGCAGTGTCATCGATGTTTTAAGAGATTACGGAGCTCCTATCTGCTGCTTCTGTTTGTTCGGGACGCCTTTCCATCTCGCTCCAACTGTTCAAATGGATATCCTCCCTTGCATGAAATGTTACTGATTGCCTGTCTAGTCTCTTCCCTTCGACTATTGAGGCCTCTCTTTGGCATTCTATTGCTGTTCAACGATCTGTAGTCCATCTTCTCCTTGACTATTGACTTCGTTTTCATTTTTCATTTATTACTAGTGCCATACTACCTCAAGTGACCAGTTGCCTCTTCTCATGCGTCGTCTTTTGCTCAATTCTATGGATATGGCAGGAAGAGTTTAGACCGAAATTGCTTAATTTCGTGAAGTTTTTCACTTTTTTCATCCGTTCGGCCTTTTTTCTTTTTGATCCTCTGTAGATTTGCTCTTCTTTATCCGCATGAGCTCTATATAACCTCTTACAAGATCTTATATTAATTTAGGTTCCTAGAATGTGATTTATGTTATGTTTAGTACTAATAATGGCAACACTGGGGATGAGCGAAATTTTCAGTCCCCTCTAGCTAATCGAGTCGAAGTCGAAAGAATCGGTGAAGCTCGGATTGCCAATGACGATACGATGCAGGACGCTTTAAGGAGACGTACGGGGGTTTGGATATGTAGCAGGGAAGTATTTTTGGTTATGTTCAATAGAATCCTTTGCAAGACTTAAGCTGCTTCTCGTTTTGAACTTCCTAGAGCGATTTCATTTTTGGTCTTCTTAAGTTGAATTCCGCTCATCCCTGACAAACGGGTGTTCGCTAGACTTTTTTGCTGATGTTTGAAGCTGTTTATCTTTACTTAGGTGCACCATTTTGTAGTTGATAGTTGATCACTTTGTATTCTGTTATACTCGCTCTGGTCGGTCTCAGTTCTATGGGATGTCCTGTTCATTGCGCTTCACAATACCAGTTTCCAAAGCTGTTTTGGCGTCGCGATTATCTATCGCTCAGATTAGAAACATGACATCGTTCACTCGCTTTAGTTTATACTCTAGGTCATTTTTTTCCATAGAAATCTAGAACTTAGTTACATTTATCCGGTACCCTTATGGTGAGTTTTCTAATCCTGCCTTTGTGTGACTCATGTATGTTGGGTTATTTTGTTATCCTACTTTACTATCCTAACATTGCTATGAAACTGCCTCTTGAATATATTGCTTATAGGACTCGGCTCTAGTCAATAGAGTTCTAGATGAATATTTTATACCTCCCTACGTGTATGATATGTATATGCGTTTTTCGATGAGTATCTGAGTTATATATCTTTTTCTGAAATATATCTAGGGATTCAAATAAGTTTCCTATTGTGACCTGGAAAATCAGGCCTAAATGCTGAGTTTCGAGTTACTATTATCTTATCGTTAGGTAGCGATCGACTTCTGACGATTCACAAGATAAGAAGTAGATCCAGGTGTGTTTCACAGCAGTATTTAATGGCGCTTCGAAAGTAGTGTTTGCCAAGGAACCTTGTGAGATTATGGTAAGTCTCTTTGCTTTTTGTGATCGTAGTGATAGTCACTGCCTGTTTTCTTTTGTCAGAACTGTGTACAAATATGGATATTGCTGTTGATGGTGGCGATCCCAGTAGGGCAATGCAGACATTCTCGTTGGCATCCATTTATTGCGTCGCCATGGCAAGCTCGTTACTCGACGTTTTCTCAGGTGCGATCTTATAATGATATTGATTTAGGTTTTTTCGAAGCCCGAGTCAATATCGAGTATGCCCCTTCAATAGAACTATGAAACGATGTTTATGGCCGGACACGGTCCGGAAATTTTGAGTTTCCCTCTAGTCTTTTAGCAAACGCTAGTTACTTTGCAAACTTCAGTTGGAGCTAGTACTGATTTATCAAGTTTCAGTCAATATTTATTCACTGATGATGAATAAACGCATGGTCCGTTGAGATTTCCATTTCAGATAGAACGTCAAGATGCATTACGAGAAGCGAGGGAAATGTTTTACTTCGGTTACGAGAACTATATGAGTCACGCTTTCCCAGCTGACGAGCTAGATCCGATTCACTGCGCAGGCAGGGGGCACGACCATGGCAATCCGTGGGGCTTTTGAAAATCATTCCTTATGTTTACTTCTGATCGAATGCGAAACGTTTTCAGGGCGAATATAAATATCAATGATGTACTAGGAGATTACTCGCTGACGCTCATTGATTCGTTGGACACGTTAGTTGTTTTAGGTAAGTTGCATTCGCATTTTTAGACTTCTGCATAGCTTATTGGTCATTTTGTATCTTTGCGAAAGAACAAAAATTAGGTGATCGTGATGAATTCAAAAGAGCTGTTTGGCTGGTTATCAATTCGGTTGATTTCGAGAAAAACACAACTGTACAGGTTTTCGAGGCAACGATCAGGCATGTTGAATGAGTTGTATTTAGTTCTATTATCCGATTTTTGAAGCATAAACTATTAGCTTTCGTGCACGGAATTCTTATGCATTCGCTTTCCTGTACGGGATCCTTATGCAGGCAAGGAATTTAAAATTGCGAATTCATTCTAGGGTGATAGGTTCGCTTTTGTCTGCTCATCTGATTGCTTCCGGCGAATCTCATCTGTTGGGAGATTTTCATATTCCCGAATACGATGGTGAACTGCTCACTTTAGCTCATGACTTGGCGGCTCGTCTTCTGCCGGCATTCGAAGGCACCAGAACGGGTAATGATGGATATGCTAGTGCTAACTCATCCTCAATTTATTATTGTAGGATTACCATATCCACGAGTTAACCTGATTAGAGGGGTACTGCCAGGTACTGTAGAAGAGACGTGTACCGCAGGGGCAGGCTCTCTGCTCGTCGAATTTGGAATTTTATCACGATTGTTGGGCGACCAGGTATGATTTGATGTCACTTATTTGAATGCTGTTACCTCTACCGTATTTTTAGACTTTTGAACGCATTGCTAGACGCATAAATGAGGAGCTCTGGCGGTTGCGGGACAGGAATACTGGTCTACCAGGTATCCACTTGATCTCTTTCTTCACATCTTTCTAGATTTCGCCACTTATTGTTACTTCGTGACTATTCCACGAAGGCAATCTCATCAATAATTGTAACTTCTTGAATATCTATTGAAGGTAATCTCATCAATATTCAAACTGGTGAGTGGGTCGGATATCTTAGTGGAGTGGGTGCTGGATTGGATTCATATTACGAATACTTTCTCAAAGGTAGTTTTTATCACTTTTAGGCCTTTATTTTTGATGTCCGGTTTCTATGCTCTCTATTAGACCCCATCAAAGCATTTTGCCGGCTTGACAACAAACGTTATAGCAATTATGGTCTTTCTAGATTTCAGCAATTAGAGATTTTTTTGAATCGGAAAATGTCTGGACCTGTCGAGAATACCTATAACTGCCTGCGTCTTGACCCGAACATCTTTAGAGTGGAGCGAATGGATTTTTTAGCTTATATACTGTTTGGTGAGCCTCGCGATTTACAACTGTTCAACGAAGCGTATGACGCCATCCTGGCAAATTTGCGACGAGGGCGGTCAGTTTGTTTACCATCTGTCATTCACACATTTTCGTGTTTTGTTTTTAAATGACTGACTTCAGGAGTCTTTGTAACTCTGACGGTGAACCCCCGCTTTTTGTGAACGTTGATGCACGTGATGGTAGTACAGCGAACACATGGGTTGATTCCTTGCAAGTGAGTTTTACATTTCGTAATGCCTTATCTGTCATTATTTTTACTATTGTATGGCTTATAAATATGACTCTTGCTGACTTTTCCTTGGTGTTACTTTAATGCATTCATAGCCAGGTCTCTGATTTTTTGCATAGCATTCAACGTAGTACTTTTTTCCTGTTGAAGTGAGTCAGAGGCTGAGATTAGGGGGTGACTAGGGAGAATGGGAACTTAGCTGGCAAGATCTTTTTCACTCCTCATTAGCTGGTTGAAGCGATCGCACTGCCCGCATAACTCGACATCTGAAATGGAACTGGACTGAATTGAAAAACATTGCGGCTATACATAGGATTAGGAACTTTTTGAGTTGTCTTCTATTAAGGCAAGTTTCGCTGGGCTCTTAGTCCTTGCTGGTCAACTTGACGAAGCCATCTGTCAGCATGCGTTCTACTATGCTGTTTGGAGCAAGTATGGAGTTCTCCCTGAACGATACAACTGGCTTCTCAAGTGAGCTTTATATTCAAACTAGTTGGCTTCCCATGTAATTGCAGACAGGCTGGCGTTTCAGGTTTCTTTTTCAACATACTTAACAGTTTTCATGCTTTAAGGCGTCCTGATGTAAAGTTCTACCCATTGCGTCCAGAGTTTGTCGAATCTACATATTTACTGTACCGTGCAACAAAGAATCCATTTTATTTACATGTTGGACGAGAAGTACTCAACTCATTGAACACCATGACGAGGGTGAGAGACGTTTTTGTCTAAAATTTCCCAAAAAAGCGTCATTTCAGGTGAGATGCGGGTTTGCCACCGTTCATAATGTAGACGACGGTAGTCTCGAAGACCGGATGGAGTCTTTCTTTCTTGCAGAAACAATGAAATATTTATACCTTGTAAGTAATTGTCAACAGGAAGCGTCTGCGTCTGCGAATGGTCGTAAAGATCCATCCTTTTCCTTTTGCAGTTATTCGATGAAGATAATCCAGTGAATCGGCATCAGGAGCGTCTTCTTTTCACCACAGAAGGCCACCTTGTGCCAGTTCTTCAACGGTTTAGGTAACTTACTTTTTTAACGTAAGAGTTCGCTTCTTTTTGAGGAGTAATTTTAGAAACCGTTCTGTTCTGGAGTTCCCAGGATCTGAACCAATTAACTCACTGGAATCACTTGATGAGTCGGAGCCGTCTGTGATAATATTGGGTGAGCTTTGTTGAATCCTCATGAGATGTTCTCAGTCAGTGATAGAGGCACTAAAGATCTGAGCTCCTTAAAATGCTTCGCGGCTGCTACTTCACGCTGTAACTTTCCCTTGATCGGAGAATACTTTCTCGATCCTTTCTTTGACCGAAACTGCTTTAGTGGCCCTACTATTGTTGAATTAGTGTCTTGGGCTGGATACATTGTAGGACTTTTTTTTGATTTACAGCTCATTTTGAGAGTCTAAACAGGGCCAAAAAAGGTGTCACAGCAATATTCAAGACTCGATTACATATCGAAAAAGAATCAGTTTAGGTAAAAGCGATAAGCCACAACGTAGCCGTGACAGCTATGGAAGGTCAGTGGGAAATTTGTCATGTGAGACTACGGAGGCATTTCCACGTCATGTTCCACCGCTGGAAGATTATCATATGCGGGAGATTTTTCAAACTGTTGGCTTGATGTGGGAATGGTTCAGCTGATTGCTGGCAGAATCTTTGGGACCTTCTTCTTTTTCCCCTCTTTCTTTCTTGCATTAGTCAGTTAATCTCTTTTTTCCTAAGTAGTCGTTTTTCTTTTATTTTTGCTGTGCTGTGGTCCCTTTTTTAATAGTAATGAGAGCTTGATCGATTGGGTAGCTTCTGATACCTTCTGTGTTCGCATTATCCCGGGCAACTAGTCTATCCAACGGGTTGACTTGCATATAGATAACCATAGTTATCATGTTGTACTCATGGATCTAAAATGCCTCTTTGATCGTTGTGCCTTCTTTGCCTCACTATCACTTTAATGTGCCGCTTAGCGTTGTGAAACTATTCAAATACTGTGATGTGTTCTTATACCTTGTTTTGTTCTCAGGGTTTCTTTAGCCCAAATTTTAATGGGAATTATATGAAAGATAATAAAATTTATATCATAACTATTCGAGTATTTCTATAGCAGAAAGGAGTTTGGCCACTTGGAATATGTTTTATGATTTTGTTTGTGATTTGTTCTTTGTGACAATGCATAAGGAGGAGAACTTCCCTAATGTATCCGTGGGCGGTCGCGTATTCCATAAGGGCAATCAGATGTCATATGTTTACTAATTAATAGATGGTTTTGGAAAAGCGTTAATGGAGAGACAGATTGCAAGGGTAACCTAGTTGTAAGAAGATCTTACAATCAGTGGTGTACTTACAATTCCTACAATTAGGGGGTTGGGGTCACCAAGTATATCCGGAAATTAAAGTAATTGAAAGGTCTTGGCGCATCCTAGACGATG
This sequence comes from Haemonchus contortus, assembly GCA_000469685.2. Lineage (NCBI taxonomy): Eukaryota > Metazoa > Nematoda > Chromadorea > Rhabditida > Trichostrongylidae > Haemonchus > Haemonchus contortus. The sequence goes on from LS997565.1 coordinate 44,358,608, forward strand.
CAGTCAGGGTTCAATTACTACATGCATACAGAATTAACACCCATTCACTGGCCCTCCCTCATAAGCCTTCAGCAAATGTGATGCGGTAGTCCAATAATATCGTAATGGAATTTGGTTTGGAACCTCGTTGGCTTTGTGGAGTACATTCCTCTATAGGGCTGATCTCTGACCAATGGTTCATTGTGTTCAACCCTTGCTATCTACGTAAATATTCAGTCGCGTAGCGAGAGCGACGCATTCGGGACAAACCCGATTTTTGGTTTTTTAGCACCTCCCTGACATTTAGATTCAACATCGTAACTATCCCTTTCCAGTTTTGAAATTTTCTTCTGGAAAGATGTGCTCTGATGATAGTGCCATATGGCTCTATGATACCTAACCTCTATTATTTGCCTAGTAGCTCGATATTATGACTTTGTTTTTTCATTTCCTATCGAATTACACTTTTTTTTCCTCTACTTTTGCTTATCTCCTCTTCCTGTCCACCGAATCCTAGCGCTGCCTCTGACTTCATTTTGTTTTGAGGTCTCTCCTTAAAGCACTATCCAATCGTGCGTTATATTGTTTTATTATGCTTGAATGGAGGCTATCCCCCCGAAAATTCAATTGTTGGCTTCGTCAGTTCACAGCTTGCCCGAAGGTGAAAAGGAGACGCTCATCTCCGAAGAGGTCGCGTCTTCATTTCTTGATTCCTATACTTTTGATGATGTTCCGTAGAGACGTTTTGACGGAAACGCGGGGTGACAGCTAGGGATCCTCCCATTTTACATCCGAGCATCGTCAACTAAAAATACATCATTGCTGGCGGCGATCCTGGATGATAAAGGCAAGACTGTAAAAATCATCTTCTTTTGAGAGGTCGGTCCAGCGGTAGTTATGGCTGCCTCATAAAAAAAGTTAAATGATGGCATTTACCAGCTAATAATGGCAGGGCGAGGTATCACTAAAGGAGGGGATAGGGGATTAGTAAGGTGAGGTGTGAGATAAGGAAGTCCAAAGGACGAAAAGGAAGAGCCCGGTGTCATATGGCAGAGTTGTTAGTGGTAGATGAAATTGGGTTTAACTGGTAGAAAGTACAAATTGAGTAGGGCTCATTCGAGCTGTCTATTCTATTTGTAATTGCTCGCGACCGCATTTTGGCCGTGAAAAGGTGTCCGTCATAGTTGTCACATTCCCTGTATTTGCTAACCTCCGCAGTCAACTATGGGGCTGTTTGGCCAGTCGCTCCTGCCATTATCTACATGAACGTTCAAGGGAGACAGTGAAACTCGACTTCCGAAACTTCAGAAACTGTGTTCCTTGTTTCCAGTGAGCAATCTTTCTCCACTTAGCCACCTCTCTTAGACCTCTATAACCTTTCCCCTGTAAGCCGCATAGGCTGCATCCTTATCTCAGCTATCATTAAAATTAAAAAGTAATTTTTTTCGCCCGAGGTGTGCGACAGCGTGTCGACTTGGCCATAGCATGGTTATCTTCTCAAACAGGTTTAATATCACTCAGCCAATTCCGAAAAAATGAAAGACTTTTTTGATTCAGTCGGGTATTTGGTCAGGATTTGATCTCAGGACCATACGCGGCGTCTGAGACCAGCCTGTTTTTGACTGCCTGTATAAGTAAAACTCAACTAAAAAATCCGAAATAATCAGGAGTATAAATAATTTGTTAGCAGTTCCAGAAAAGCTGACAATTATTCAAACTGTACTTGTTGCAGTTGTTTTTCTTGATTCTTTCCGCTCATTTATGGGAATACCTCATAAGATTCCTACATCAACCCTACAGCTTACATCATTCCAATGAACCCCCTCGTTTCGAAAACTTTGGCGGTTGGAATTACTTTTTCTGTCGAAGCGAATGCCCTAAAATGCTCAACTGTCAAAATAAGAAGGTTGATTGAGCGCTTGAATAGCTACCCCACTCTTCCTTTGTGTGGAATCATTCACAAGTATAGGAAAGACAAAGGAGTCTTGCTTGTTGGACCCTATTCAAAGCAAAGGTTCTGTCAGAAATTGGATTATACAGAAACAATAGGGAAAAACTTTTTCAAAGAAACTTTTCATTCTAGGCCTAATCTTCCGTATGCAGCCTTCTTCTCGTGCCCTCTATGTGGAGCCCATCCAGTGGCCTTGTCGGAAGTTGCTCTGCACGTAGAGAAGCTACTCCATAACTATGTTCTTCACCAAATACAAGTTCTATTGCGCTCTAAAGTAGTTCTTCAGCTCGAAAAAATCAAATCTCCAAGTAGGACTTGTAATGCTTTTTGTAGCGACATGAAACATCCCTTGGCAAGATCTATTCTCAGTCGCACCCTCTTCGAACGGCCGGCCAATCAGAATGTACTGAATTCTGTTGAATTCATTTCTGTTGCGAAATTCCCCGTGTTTGCTTGATGGCGCTCAAAGTGCAAAAGCTTTCATTTTGAGGATTGTTTCATTTCCCTTTCATGAGAGGCACATTGATTGTTCAAGCAGGAGCCGATGCTACAGGCCAAGTAGGGCAATTCTCCTTCTCCAGCTTCCAGCTCGAACCATATATTACTATTCTTAGCTATGAGGAGGAAAAGGAATCTTTCGAGCTCTACGCTTTGCTGCTTTGTTACATGCAAAATAGGCTGAGGTGGTGTAGGGGCAAATGGTGCACTATCACGCTCATGGTCATAGGTTCAGATCCCGTATCAATACCCGCTGAAGCCATCCAAGTCTCCCTCCAGGGTCGGTCTATTGGTACCGGATCGGTGTTGGGAGATAAAAGCTCTGGCTTGTACATCAAATGGCCACCGCAAGTCATTGTATGGGTTGTATACACATTCAATACGCCACTGCAATTCTTTAGGAAGTCGAGTGCGGGGCACATTCCTCAGGCGGAATTGATCATCGCCAAAAGGCTTTATCCGTATATCTTTGAAACTCTTTCCTGTTATCCTTTCCACACTTTTAGTGTGATTAACCTTTCCCCACAGCTGATTGTAGATTTTCTGCACTTTCCTTTCGCCCACCTCAGCTGAGTGCTGTTGTACCTGTTCCCCACCGTCTACGGGGTTTTTCTTATCACCTGACAATCAGATGTCGTCAGCCAGTTGTGTACTTATCGCTCTCGTTGGTGCTATTTTTTCATCGTTGCTGGTGCTACATTCGATTTTTTCACTGCCGCTCATCGTTTGCTAAATTTGCTAAAATTACATTTCCCTTCTTTCGAACAGATTTCGCTGTCATCTACACTAATTTTGAAAAAACTTCAGGCCAAATGGTTTTCTGAATATTTTCTTTTTGCAATTTGTTCATAGTAGTCGTTACCGATTGTTATGAAGACACTGGCAGGCCTGGATGTGTAATGATTAGAGACTTATGAGAGATTGTTTAGGTTGAGGAATGGCTATCTTCTTTCTAGGGTTGCGCCATGCAATCGTTTTGAAAATCAAATTCTAGAATTGCCTGAAGGTGTATGCTACACAGGTTTTCAAGGATAGTCGATCACCTTCAGCACCAGTATACCAAATGTGGGAATGAATAACTATTTCCAGATTCGCTGCATCCATCACTTTCTGTCTTTTTTCACTTGATCTGCTTCATCTTCCTTCATTGACTTTTTATTAGGAATCTGTAGGTGTTCCTTAGGTATACAGACACTAGACATTTCGGGAATGCAGACCAAAGATCGAGGCCACTGGGGGAATGCCAAAATTAGTAGAATCTTCCTTATTTCCTTTTAGTTTTTCCCAAACTTTCGCTCCTTCTACTAACCTTACTGGACCTTTTGGATTTTTATATTGATATCAAACATGCGGGTGGTATGTGACTACGATGGCATGCTTCTTTATTGATCCCCTCTGAAGAATGTCTGATACACTTCCTGCTTGCCCCTCCACTCAGACCTCCACATCAATCTTTTTTTTTCCCCTTTCTTCCGTTCATATAGAGTTTATCGCTTGCGCAGCATGGCATGTACGGTGTACGATTTTTTGGAGCTCTGATCATTCTTATTCGTTACACTTCTTGAATGTACCTTCTTTCAGAGTTATCAGGAGTCCTTAAATATCCCATCCTTCAGGACACCTCAAATTTCTCTTTCCACCAATTTTCGTCTACTCATCTTAGTCTTCTTCTATTACGGCGGCCAGCTTAGTTGTACTCGTTTATACCTTCAAACCCTTTGACTTTCGACAAATCACCTGGCAGTTGATCAACAGTTTCAACTAGTCGTTCTGTTTTGTGTAGACCGAGCCGACGGCTGTTCAGAGCGACGCTTTAATGGCGGTCTCAACGATAGCAAGAACACGGCTATGTAGCCGTGCGGGACCAAATCTAATCTTCCTAACTCTCCCATGGGAACTTCACTTCCTGGAAACTTGGTCCAACGACTTCCAAGCCTAATCAACTTATATTGAGACGTGAGAATAGGGTCAAAATAAAAAAAAAGAATAAAACTGGAGGATACCTATGTTTGGCGAAGGTCTAGCATCCTAGCAGTATATTTGTTTTGTTAAGAAACGAATTACATATACAATCCTTTTGAAGGGTGTGAATTTCAAAAAGATTTTCACTCTTATTTCCAAAAATCTTTTAGCCGTCCCCGAAACTTTCTAATTTTTTCTCAATTTATTTTTTGAATCTTCTTCTATATTTCCCAATTAAGATTTTATCTGTAGCATAGCATTCTTGAGCTTTCCTGTCGACTGGAATTGTCATTCTACTTGCCTTTTAGATAATTAATTAAACTATTTTATACCTATTGTTAGTGCAAGATTTTCGGTTCCTATTGGTCTTTGTCACCTTACGAACTTACTTGTTTTCTTTATTGCCGTAATATTGACCAAACTTTTGATCGAACAAATTCACATGAGGAAGGTTCATTTTTTGCTCGTCGACCTTGTCGTTCAGTAGTTGTCAGCTGTTGAACGAGCTATCTGACGCTTACCCAACTTTCAACCCATTGGCTGCTGTCAGCTGTTAGCCTCCAGACTTGTTCGCCTTAGGAGTCTTTGCTGAAGTTGATATTTGCTTAATTAAGGCTATCTTGTGGGAGTGATCACTAAACTCTCTCCAGTGTTTTGAGAGGCCATGTTTCCGAACTTTTTTGCAATATGAAATGCCGTTCGTTCGATTAATCAGTCATTTTTTATATTAGGAATTATCTGCAATCGAACTGTCGGCTAACCGGGTGGAAGTATCCGTGGGTATATGATTGGGGCTAGGAGTGTCCTCCTAGTTTCTTTCTCCTCCGAAATAATCGTCTTTGTTTTGTGCCCTGCATTTGCCGAAATTCTTTTGAAAAGGGTAACCAGCATTAAGGAAAATGTATGGACTCAGTGAAGAACTCCATGCATTCTGCAGTTTGTCTCCAGCTCACCCCTTGAGTTTCCGCTAACCACAACTAATCATTTTGCAAAACTTCTACTATTCTCCATAGTGCTCTTAGAGTTCTCATGATAAATTATCCCTTCTCAGTAAATCTATCTTTTTTGCTTCTGAGATTTCCCCACTAACCGCTCCTAGGCTTTCTTTTTCGTTTTTCAGTCGATTCGTCGACTTTATACGATCCATTCCAGGTGTGATAGTTTGCGGAATTTTTCATACGATGACCTTGAATTGCTCATTCCGCATCCCGAAGTTGATACCATATTTCTATGACGTCATCGCCATTTTATGAGTTTATCCAGTTTATTTGGCAAATTTACCTTTTTCAGTAATAGATTTTTGTATGAAGTCTAACCTATAGAAAGAGCTTCGTTGAGACAGCTATGGTAAGGTGGTAGGTAAGATTTTTAGTATGATGTTGAGGTTAAAGGATCAGGGACATGTTGCCTAACTTTGATTGATCTCATTTCTCGAATGGGCTATGCATTCGACATTCATTCAGAATCGCGGTGGCTCTTGGCGGGTATCCTGCTTATGCAATGATTTTTGAAAGCTGCGTAGTTTAGAGCAATTTTTTCGCCTTTATTTTTAGATTTTTCGTAGCACTGATTGAGTTCATATCGATCGAGCTTCCTGTTTTCCGAATAATCGAACTTTGATATTTTTCATATAATTATTTCATTCTGATTCATTCTAATTTGTTCTATTCATTTTTTTCAAAATTTTAATTTTTTTGACAATGAGAGGGCATGTCTGATAAGACGCTGTTGTGTTTGTTGAAAGCTGAGCGATTCGATTCAAAAACAACATTCAACATTCTGGCGTTTCTGAACCGCCAACCGACAGGTGGTAACGGCTGTGCGTGAGATTGTCCAGATAAATGAGGAGAGCCAGTGGCATAACAATGTCTGGCTGGACCTAATGAAAAGCATATTGTTTGGTGGGGGCAAGTCCCTTCTATGCTAGACACCTAACATTCGATTTCCATGAAGAGCTCGTAGGGTATTAACAAGAATCTGATCCCAACGAGAGCATGGAGCTTTCTGTCCTGAGAGGAGCTTTAGTGAAGATTGAGTTTTCAGATTAGGGAAACGAAAAAGCGCCTTTGCAATAGACCCTTGTTTGCTTTGGCTAGATGGCTTGCACGGTCTTTTGCAAGATGGCTTTGGAAAAGGCAATTTTCCACTGTCAGTTCCACGTCGACTAATCGCTGTCCTTTCCCTTTCTCACATAATTCTGCTTGCTAAGAAGGGTTCGTTTTTCAGCTTCAGACTTCCTCAATACTTGTGGCATCGATTATTTGACGATAGCAAAGAACAGCCACTGCAGTTCAATGGGCTACATAACGGGGTTTGATCTGGACCATCTAAATTTCTATTTCAAGAGGCGTTTTGGGTTCGACCAAAGATTCCAAATTCATGGCTGCCGGTTTAATGTTGGCTAGAATTGCTGAATTAGAAGTTTTTGATTCGGATTTTTGTTTCTTTTGTAATTCTTTTGTATATTATACACGTGTTTTAATTTGGTTCGGAATGTGGTGTTGGTTTTTTTTTTCGGGCATGTAGTGTTGTCCTCGTCTGGGCGTTGCCCAATTCCAGTAACGGATCAAACATTACCGTTATCGGGTTCTGAAAGGAAGTCGAATATGAGACATTCTTACAAAAAAAAAGTCATGTTAACCTTCAAGAGTACTAGTTTTCCTACGTCTAGATTTTTCTGTCGCGAGTCTCTTCCTTCAACTGAACATTGAAGTCGAGCCCAACTGTCAACCTGTGGCCGTCATCTGGTTCTATTGTGAATCTCACAATACCTTTTCAATCATAACAGTCGTACTATTCTTAACCGTCTTACATATATGTCCTAATTTCTCCCAAATTTTTTGAATTCTTGATTTTTTCCCAAAATTCCATACTGCTCATACGTTTTTTGGATGTGTTCTCGATCGTGGTAAAAATTAGTTCAAATTAACAAGTTAGTAAGTAAAATAAATATGAAATAAACTACAAAATTAAAAACCGTCAACACTTATTGTGATTTTTCTCATTTACCTTGGAAGGTCACGGAAAATTAGTACTAAAACAAAGCTTTCAAGTAGACCATAGCGGTTGAATATTTATGTGATAGCTTTGTTTTGGACGCAGCAAGAAGGCTCCCTGTCTTTTTGTATGGCACTTTGCTCCTAGTCCCCTAGATAGGCTTCGGGCTTCTCTGCTCACTGGACCTTGGCTTAATTTCCTGTACTTTCCGCTATCCCTCAAGATTGATGTCTTCCCATTGCATCGCGCTAGAGGAGTGTCTGATTAAAAAGAACGACAGGATGTTGGATCGCTTATCGGTTTTCATTTTTTTCCTGTCTCTATTCTTTCCTCTATCATTTGTTCCTTTCCCGTTCTTCTCATTCAGTTCACGTTACGTGAAATACCTCCCAGTAGTAGAGAGGTCTCATGGCAGAACATAACCCACCATCAATGAGACATTCAAAGGAATTATCTTCTTCACATCGCGGAAATTTTTCGACCATATCTGAATGTGGTGAACATGGTGAAGTGGCAGGTGGCGCACTACAACACACGCATAGTTCGGGGAGCGAATCCCAAGACATCGTTAACGCTCACTTGCGTTTTGGGTTTGTATATTGCACGAACCCTATATACAGCCTATGCCGTAGTTACAGTAATCGATATAGAGTTTACTGTAGGTATTATACAATACGTGAGTAATTAAATACAACGTTGAGCCCTGAATGCCTTCCATGGCGGACTGTCATACACTCACATCAGTACTGTTGCGATGGCGGTTGGGAATTTCTTGACCATTGTGACGGATTTCTCTGGTCGCCTGTGATTCCTACAACCTCTGCGAGGTCGTACCATCCTCTGTTCTCCTCTTTCCTTTGGATTCAGACTTTCCGAGGTTCTCATCAGCTTTTATCAAGGTACAGAGAAACTGGTCTTTTTCCGTCAGCTCTCGTCCATTCTGTCGTTTGTATTAAACTACTTCTACCCCTACCTTTTGCTCATTACTCGTTTTGTCATAACGTTTCACAAATCGAAAGATCGCTTGTTTGATTGATCGCCATAGGGTGTGGCCCACCGAAGGTCATATCCGTTTTCGTACTTTTTTTTTGAATTTCAAATTGGCTCATCCGAGGGGTTCTTTCCAAACGAAAGCCACCGCTTCCTGCTCACATACTGTCAGGAAATGTTTTGAGTGGACAGGACCGATAGGGTGAATAACACTTTTGGGAAAACTATAAATCATCCTGAACTGAACAAATGCCTATATTAACCTGGTCGTAACTACTTTACGACTGGCGTCGACTATTACGACGTGATTCAGTGGTTGATTAGGAAAAAAGAAGGTAGGCGTAGGTTGTAATATCACACACACAGACATCGAATGACTTAGACAAATGGTTTTAGTGTGATCACGTGAATTTACTGTCCTTTTGTTGACCACAAAACAATTCGGGTAACAATCGCAACTTTGAGAACTGTCAGTGATATTGGCTTGAACTCGCCATTTCCATTTGTTTCTAGTGTGGTACATTCTGAATGTGATCGTTATTTACCGTGTTTATTCGGATTATCGATCAATACAATCCATACTACCATAAGCCAATCGTCATCGCTAACTCACATGTGTTCAATGTCCTTGATCTTTGATACTTGGACGAATGCAGCTGTTTCTTCGACCTTTTGTTATCAGCGTGGGGACGCCCACATTTTTTTTCTCGTGTTCTGGACCGTTACAGTTCCGGAGCCTTCTTTATGTAAAAATCTCATAAAGCCTAGCCTCACTGTATTTTCGTATTGTTCCTATAGGCTTCTGGCCCGCTAACTCCCAAGGCTGAGTGGGAAAACGGAAGCGCCGATAGATCCATTCTACTTGTATTTAAGTGAAGTCGATGTGAAGTAAAGCGTAGTTTTCTTTCAGATTGTAAAACTGCCAGGGAGAACGGCAGTGTAATGAGAGGGTTTTTTTTGCATTCTGGCAAACGAGCACGAAACGAAACTTTTTATCTTTGGACCAGATGCTGTCCTAATCCCAGTTCTTTCTTGTTCTTTTCCCATTCCGCACTGCTTCCTCAGAAGCCATCGAGCAGCCCGCCCTTTCACCAAAAGCCTTGTCTCGGGCAAATTATGTTTGCAACACGCTCCGTATTTCCTTTTCTGTCGGCTCTCATCGAAATGGTGAACGGTGAGATACTGGCTTTGAGTGGTCTGCCTTGCGATGTGCCATGCGTCCGACTTTTATCCAGAATTCTTGTATCGTTGAATGGTTGTTTTTCTCTACACATGGCTCAATGGTTCAACAAGAGTACAAATCTTGGTTTACTATTTTGAAATGGTATCAAAAGAAAGGGCATAGGCCAAGAATGATTCGAGCGGAGTTTTGATTCGATTTGTGTGCAATGCGTCAGTCGCAACAACTGGCTGTGCCTTTTAGAAGGGTATGAGTCAGGCTAATAAAACTTAGTTCATTCTATAGGCATTCTACTTCTTTCTTTCTAACAAACTCGTTCCAGCAAACTTTTCTAGGAAGAGATGGGAGAGGAGTTAAAATGGCTAGAAAATGCTGGCAGGTTCTGGTAAATTTTTAGAGGGTCAATTTAGGTTCATTGTGCCGTTCTAATTTACATTTATTTTGTTTTATCGATCGTGTCATTCATGCTATTTTTAGATAATTCATTTTATTGAAAATTATTTTGTTTTCAGAAACTACATGCTGTATTTTTGTTATCGATGAAAAGTATTGGTGTGCTGTGCGTGGCTCGATTGAGCTTATTCGATGCATCTCCCTCTCAGCTATCGATCCCATCAGCTGTAGCACGGAAACGTCATCTTGTGAAACGTTCTCTGAGGGTTTGTGTCTCTTGAAAGTTAATACTTTCCTTTTTATCATTCGTGAAACTAAACTGTAATGCATAGAGAGCTACTTGGGCATCAGGGATCGCTTTCACATGGAGGTGGCTTAAAATTGGATTGCACTATTTGATAGATTAAAAAATTCATATCACTTCAAATCCTGAACCATTCCCACGTTGCCAAGTCTTTTTGGAATGCGCCCCTCATTCGACTTCTATACAAAATCGCAGTAGCGTTTGAATGCGTAAATGGTCTACTCCATGGCTCGTCGATGTGCAATTCAGTGTTTTTATCTGTCCGGAAGAGTGTAGTATCAATTTAACCGTCACCTAAGAGATGAAGGGCTCATTTGTTTCAGGAGGGGATCTCAATTTGGGGTTTGATCCTAGACCATGCGTGTTAGGCAAGCCATTTGCCACTACACCACTTTTCCCTTTCACTGTATCACCTGTATCACCCGTACTCCCGTTGATCGTCGATTTCCTCGAGCGGGCGCCAGTAACGTCTCCATTCGTCCCTGTCGCGAGCCAGAGTAGTCCAGTGAATCGCACTCGCTCGAAGGACACGGGGCAAGACATTCATTTCGTTCAGAGCTTTCGTGAAGAAGTCTGACCATCTCGTTGGCGGCCGTCCTGGTGTTCGCTTGACGTCCCGAGGGATCCAGTCCGTAACCGCCCTGGTCCAACGGTCATCACTATATCGCATAACGTGTCCGGCCCACCTGATCTTCGATCTCTTGGCGTTGCCTTTCACTATAACTAGAAATACTAGAAACTTCAAGCTTCGAGCATTCCATTTTAAACTATATCCATGCATTCTGCTTCAATTCAGGCTTGTAGCAATGTTTGTATGCGTAATAATTTTGTACTTTTATATAATAGCTTTCCTGGGAATCGATTAACTGGCGTTTTTGTTCTTTCCGACATATCCATTATCAAATTACAATCGCTGAGATGATGTGAAGCTTGAGTCTTCTGGATAGGAGTTTTTGTAATCGTAATAAATCCCAGAACCAGGTGTGGGATAGCGCAAGCGCTGTCGACACAGCATTATCTATCTCATTCCTCGATTCAAAAACAATCGGAGAATTTTGGGAGGGATTCGAAGAAGATAAACATCCATTCTTGAAGGAATTATGGGAGGGTTACAGACGTCGGGTTAGGGAAAGGAATTTTCAGTGGAAGTTTCAAACAAGAAAGGGAAGGGTGCTGGAAAGGACAACCAGTTAGTTGAGTGTGACAAGGGTAATGTTAAATAGTCTACAAAATAAAAAAGGTCCATTGTCACAAGGGCTGATTTACCTATGAAATGAAAACCTAATTTCCTTGACGTGGCTTGGTCGGATTAATCATTTTGATTTCTGATATTTTTCTCAGAAACATCCTACGCAGTGGGGATTGGACTCAGGCTTTGGCTTTCACAGTTATTTTACTGAAACTCGGAATCGGTAATTAAGCGTTTTTCTTTTGACAATTTCTCAGAGAGGTTGTAGGTGGAAAGAGGTCGGTTGTGAGGGAGACCATGGGCTAGGCCTGTCCCCTGGCATCTATTAAACAGTTATTTCTTTCATGAAAATAGGAATGAAAAGCTAACAGGTGTCTGAGTTTTGTTACCGGCATGTTCCATGGTAGTTTCGATTTTTGTCGGCACGGCAGGCATTCACGGAATGTGCCATGCGTTGTAAATCAGTAATAAGCATTTCAAATGAGACAGCTTGTTATGCATACCTCCAGCCAGATGCCTCATTACCCAATCCACTTTGGCCCATTGACTTTGTAAAATGTTATGGACAAAGACCCGATGATATACTGCTCGTTTTCCGACGTATTAAATATGAATAAATGCATTTACTGAATTCAAGAAATCGGCAGCAACATGTCCCCTGGGAATGTCGATCAGAGCAGGTGGTGTTTTGGTGTCGTGTGATCAAATAGTTTGTTTACTGGCCTATTGGAAAAACATTTCAATTAATCACTTGTGGATAAGTTTCTAACCCAACAGGAAGTTCATTCCCCGCTCTGTCCGTCAGGGTTTATGGCAAAATTTGTGAAAAAATGTTGGCATGTAGTGGAACGGTGAATGTAAATAGGTTGTTGTTGGTGCTATTTGCTCCCGCTGTCTGATTTATTATCGCTCTTGAATTCTCATTTCTTCTACGCGATAATTTACAATAGCTTGGCTCTTTTTTGAGCGGAGACGAATTCGGCCACATTTTCCCTACGTTCGGCTGAGGTTCAGGCTAGATGACCATGATCAATCGCTGTGGTTCGTCGCTCCCGTTTTCGAACCACTGAAAATTTCGGCCGATACGACCAGTTGCTAGTCGTTACGAAGCTTGGATTTCTAGAACAGGGCTAGCCAATGGTTGGGCGAACTCAATTTCAGTTTTTGTGAAAGAAACGGTTAAATTTTGTTGTTGCTTATTGACCGGTAGAAGTTCCTGTAGCCGAGTGCATATGCTTCTTCCTCCTTCACGGGATCCTCTCTCTCTCTATTCGAAACCGGTTGCCAGGCTTCAGTGAAGTGGAAGTTCCCATTGGGTGTAGACAGCGCCTCAAACAAAGCATAGTATAACTAATTAATTAGAATTTCTTAAAGTTTCACTATACGCAGTCCTACAGTCTCTTTGAAACTTCCATCTTCCTCTCAAACGAATAGATACGATGTCTTAATTTCTGAAGGCCAAAAAAATTATGAATCAGCAGGTAGAAGCAGGCTTACCTACACATACATCCATAGACATTCTTTGCTATTTATTCATTATGTATGATATATAATAGGATAGCAGTGACCGTGAGCTAAGTAGAACAAAATTTACTGCTTAGTAGTTAAGGTAATACCATGAACTCACTAGAATGTTTTTTCAGTCGTACTGTTCCGATAAAGCTCCATCGACACTTCCTGCCGCTCATTCGACGATTACAGTCCGCTTTGAGAGAGGACTTCCCTTGTTGGATGTCGTCCTACCGTCACGCCAAGAGTTATGTCAATTTTCTCTGCGGCCATTGACGGATGACGTCGGAAGCTTCTGTGATCAACTTCACCGAGAAGATCGCGGGCTGGACTATGTTGCTGTATATACGAATGGTACGTTATTATTGAAGATAGGGTCATCCAGTTGTCATGAGGTGTATAGCGCAGTGGAAAAGAAGTAGTTCGAGATGAACTACTCTCTTATTAGCTCGAAGGCAGCCTAGGAGGAAAACCACTGATCGATACCTTATGAAGACCTTCTTAAGAAGGGAGATTACAGTTTCCTAATTGAGCTACTATACTGTAAGGGAACCGTTTTTGGGAGCTGGAATAGTGGTCTCATATGTACCACCGCTCGCTAGAGAAAAAATTGCTGATAGCAGATCAGTCAAACTTTGGGATGCGCCACACGCTCGAGAGCTCGGAATTACCAGGTGTGCTATGTACAGTAAATATTTCTATCGTACAGAGGCTTGTGAGTGTTAACTGATGTGAAAGTCAGTGGCTGACCCTTCTCCATGAGTTTTACTTCAAACATTTTTTCTTCCTCATACATATTTGGGACCTTACTTTGGATGTACAGAATGAAAAGTTTGGTGAATAAGTGATCAAAATTGAAGGAGATGACACTTATTCAGGCTTTTCCGCCTCACTAGCCGAATCCAAGATGAATTTCTATACTCTCTTTGTTGTTTGAATACTTGGCCTATAGGACCTGAAGAGGCTTATTGTTAGGAGAGTTGGTTACTTTTGGGAAAGCACAACGGCTGTGGCCTTTCAAGCACAGAAGCTATAGAAAGCGTGTATCAGTACTGTAGACTTGAACGTATGAGTTAAATGCCTGCCATTTTCAAAGTAATTCTGCCATATACGGTTAATCTGAGATCCTTGAAACAATGCCAGTACTGAGCAAGAGATCAAAATGAAAGCCTAGTGCTTATTCTCGGCCTTCGAACAATACACACACTACCGATGATTTTTAGATGGCGTACGTGTGGCCACGTCGACATCCATAGAACATCTACTGCAATTTGATGGATTCCGGTTACGACTAAATGACCACTACTATGACGTCGTAGTACCGCAACGGGCTTCCGCTTATGAATTAGATAGTGATAGGTAAGTAGGCTGGTAGAGTAGTTTTATAACTTTTTTGACTTCGAAATTTTCTTTTTCTTGTTCGAATCTCAACAATTCAAGATTTTTCTGCTAGAATATTTTCATAATCCAACAAAATTTTGAAATTTTCTACATTTAATTCTTTGAGTGATACACAATTCTTGTTTTTTCGTTATTGCTTTATATTTGTTATGCATTCGTTCCATATGCATTGTTCTATTTTTTATTTTGAGCTCTTTTTACGCCTTAACAGTTTCCAATTTTTATCGCATAAAGCAAGCACGTCGAAAAAATTTCAGAATAAAACCAAAAAGGAGAAATCCGTAGTTTTTTCTCAAATTCCTATTGTTCGATATTTGCGTGGTTACCGTATTTTCGCTTTTGTCCGATTACGAAAAATGAGGACTTTTAATTTTTTCACTTTCTTCCCTCTTTTTTCCATATTTTTACATTATCGCTAGATTATTTGCCTTCAGCTCAGTCCTTTCGATAGCGTTGCTTAAATAGGCAGACGCCGTCTCAGTCGTAATCTTTCTGCACTGGTACTTGTGAAGGACCTCTTTTGAAGGATCTCTGAATTTAATCTTCTAGAAAGTTTCATATCGAAATCCATACTAGCAATAATAACATTGCTGACAGGAGGGTTATTATCGAATATACCAAATTTAGGTATTTTGTGTATTTCACTTTTTCACTAATTTTTTCTTTCATTTTATTTCAACTACACAACGATTAAACTTGGTTTTTTTTGATTCTCTGAAAAAATTTATATTTTTGAATTTTTCAAAAAACTCCTACTCCTATTTTCCAGTACTGTTTTTTTACAACGGTTTCAGGATTCGTCAAATTGACGATCTCAAGGCTACTGTCGCCTCGTTACATGCAGCTCTATGTGTAGACGAATACAAAGTGAGTTTTAAAGAAATTCTATAGGTCCCGCTTGGGCACTTTTTTTTCATCTTCTCAAATTTGCTTTCTTTTTACTTGACTAGCTCTTTTTGTTTCGAATGTTCTTTTTCTGGAGCTGACCTGATCAATGCTGCTTAGGTAGGCAGAGAAAGGCGTTTGATTCAGCAGTTGGAAAAGGCCGAGACTGAGCTGCGGCCGTTACATGAGGTAGGCCATTTTTCTTTCTATTTTTAACACATTTTCGCAATGAAATTTTCTGTGTGGTTTTCCAATGAACTACTTCACTTTGTTGAAATCCTTTAAATTCGACCGATTGTCAATCACCTGTATCACCTGTCGTCCCGTTGATCATCGACTTCCTCGAGCGGGCGCCAGTAACGTCTCCATTCGTCCCTGTCACGAGCCAGAGTGGTCCAGTGAATCGTTCTCGCTTCAGGGACACGAGGTCCAACATTCCTTTCGTTCAGAGCTTTCGTGAAGAAGTCTGACCATCTCGTTGGCGGCCTTCCTGGAGTTCGTTTGATGTCCCGAGGGATCCAGTCAGTAACCGCCCTGGTCCAACGGTCATCACTATATCGCATAACGTGTCCGGCCCACCTGATCTTCGATTTCTTGGCGTAATCAACGGCATCCCTGATCTTCGTTCGGTGACGGAGCTCGGAACTCCGGATTCCCTTCTGCACTTGCGTGTATAGGGAAATTCCGAGCATCGTCCTTTCCAAAGCGCGTTGAATAACGCTGACAGCATGCTCATCCTGCTTTCGTAGAGTCCAGGTCTCCGAGGCGTACGTCAAAGCAGGAAGGACAGCAGTGTCGAAAAGGTGAGCGCGGAGCCGGATGTTCTTTGTCTTCTTCACTACTCCCTCGATATTCTTAAATGCTCCCCACGCAGCGCGTTTCCTTCTGCACAGCTCTGGAGCTAGGTCGTTCATCATGTTGACTTCCCGACCTAGATACACATAGCTAGAGCATTCGGAGATATTCGTTCCGTTTAACGTGAAAGGAGCATCAGGTACCAGTCCGTTTCTCATGAACATCGTCTTCGTTAGGTTCAGCCTCAAGCCGATCTTTCCACAAGCACTATCAAACTCGGCCAGCATTCGTTCCGCCTGCTCGATGTTCGGTGTTATAAGCACGATGTCGTCTGCAAAGCGGAGGTGATGTAGGAAGCGGCCGTCGACCTTCACTCCCAAGTCTTCCCATTCCAAATGACGCATGATATTCTCGAGGGCGGCACTGAAAAGTTTGGGCGAAATAGTATCGCCTTGCCGAACACCTCTCTTCACGTTGACAATGACTTCCTTATAGAATGGTGAAATCCTGGTCGTGAAGTTATCGTAGAGCTCACGAAGCATCCTTATATATTGCGTAGGAACACCCTGGTTACCCAGGGCTTCAATTACCGCTTCTGTCTCGACGGTATCAAAGGCTTTCTTTAAATCGATGAACGTAAGACATAGCGGCATTTTGTACTCTCGCGATACTTCAATGAGCCTTGTTACGGTGTGGATATGATCGATTGTATTGAACCCTCTTCGAAACCCTGCTTGCTCGCATGGCTGTCCTTCATCTAATATTCTGCCAATCCTGTTTAGGATGACACGAGTGAAAAGCTTGTAGATTACGGACAGCAGGCAGATTGGGCGATAGTTGCCAATATCGTCTGGATCTCCCTTTTTGTACAGCAACACAGTCTTGCTAGTTTTCCATGACGTGGGCACTTTGCATTCCGACAGGTACCGTGTGAAGAGCCTAGCCAGAGTTTTGATGATGACCGGAGGCATACTCTTCAGATGTTCTGGTTTGATCCTATCGGGACCGGGCGCTGTACAGTTCTTCATCGACGTGATGGCATGTCGTATTTCGGAGGGGAGAACCGAAGGAGCGATATATTCGTCTTGCCTAAGATGGTGAGTAGGCAGGTAGACGTGGCTGTCGAAGAGATCCGAGTAGAAGTCGTAGATGACCTTCTCCATTGCCCTCCGTGATGCAGTAACGGTTCCGTCAGGACGACGAAGGGAGGTCATCTTGGTCTTGTAATTGGCGAAGCTCCGTCGGGCTTTGCGTATGCTCTTTCCGGCCTCGGCGGCTTCGTCCATGACTGCTGCTCTTCTCTCTTTCAGATCTTCCTTTATCGCTTCTCTGCATAGCTTCGCAAGTTCGGACGTTTGTTGATAATTGCCTGCAGCTCGCGCGATTCCACGCTGGCGTATCAGCTCGAGAGTCTTCGAGGAGAGTCGTCTCTTGGCTTCTTGTAGACTCTCTGCTTTCGTAGCACTATCGTGAAGATGCTCGACGAGCCGGTTGTATTCTTCGTCGATGTTGTCGATAACGGAATCCTCCCACTTACTCGCATAGGAAGCGAAGTGGTCCCAGTTGATGGAGGTCCTGGGGCTTCGTTTCCGAAACTTCATAGCTCTCTCCCCACGCACTGAGAAGCGGAATCTAGCGCGGAGGAGACGATGGTCCGATCCCGTGTAGAACTTCGGAACAACAGCGACGTCGGTCAGGCAAAATCTTCGATTGAAGATGATGTGGTCTATTTCATTATGGAACTGTCCACCAGGTGACTCCCATGTCCATCTCAAATGAGAGGGCTTCTGGAACTGCGAGTTACCATGGATGGTGTGGGTCGTCATGATAAACTCGGACAGCCTTTCACCCTGCTCATTCCATTCCACTCCGTGAGTCCCGATGTGAAGCTCTTCAGCCGTTCTTCTGGGGCCAATCTTGGCGTTAAAATCACCGACGATGACCTTGAAGAAAGTGTGGTCTTCTCTGTAGAGCCTCTCCAGATCCATATAAAACGATTCCAACTCCTCTTCTTCGTAGCTCGATGTTGGTGCGCAAGCAACGAAGATGGTTAGAGCTGGGATTGAGCCACATCTTCTCAATCGCAAACGCCCGATTCGGGTTGTTAAGCTTTCGTACGAATCGATGTTCATGGCCAAGTGCGTGTTGACGAGGACACCTACGCCGCCGACGCCTCTACTGTCGCATGTTCCAAGGAACAGTTCTTCTCCAGTCTCAAACACAGCGTGCAGCGGGCGATGCCTTCTCGTCTCGGTCAGTCCGATGACGTCGTACTTGATCTTCCTAGCTTGCATCATCAGGTCTTCAATACACGCTTCCGATGCAAGCGTCCGTGCGTTGAAAGTACAGATCGCCATCTTAGTCCTTCTCCTTTTGGGCAGCCTGTTTTGGCCCTGAGATTTTAGCAGCCTCTCCCGAGCGGTCCTACCCAACGCTGCCGTATTGGGGGCTCCCTCGGGTTCAGGGGAATGAGGCCCATTTCTATTACTGTTTTTGGCGTGAAAATACCCAACGTGCAGCTTGCCAGGCTCTGACGTGGGGGCTATTGACTCCGGGGGCTTGCCAGGCTATCCCGAAGTGGACAAGGGGCTTTGTTTTTGGAGGCGGCCCCGAATCGCCTCCCGAATACTTCCCAGCGTGACTTGATCGTCACCCGAATGCAAGCTTTTGGCCGAGTCGATGGGCAGGATACCAACTGCACCCACAGACTCTCCACACACGCATGCGTGGATCACCTGCGAAGAACAGAGGGTATATCGACCCAGCACAGCAGAATCAAGGAGTCCATCCCCTGAATCCACCTGCGTCTCTGGGAAGTACCGGTGACTTTTGGTCGGCGATTAATTCCCCTATCCGCCACCTGGGGACGCCCTACGTAGCCTCGTCACTAACCGGCTGGGATCCTTCAGTGAGAGAGAACCCTCAGTGAAGGAGATCCGTAGACCGATTGTCAATACAGCCTACAATTCCTTAACAATATTTGAATATAGAATATATGAATATATAATAATTTCAGAATATTTGGAATTCCATTTATTTGTTTCTTTGTTTCAATTAAATCCTACGTTGTTCTGTAAATTATATTTGAACTAATTTTTTACAATCATTTGTTCTCACCTTCTCGCATACGGGACTTAGTTATATCGTTATTTTTTTGAAGTGCCATTTAATGATTTGATCGTAATTCTAGTGATTTTTTTCTTAATGAAGTGAGTGTTTGTCTGTTCGTTTGTTTACTGTAAACTATTTGCTTATTCTAGCACGAAAAGTAGGCAGCTTGGTTACTCTCTCTATTGCTCAAGTTTTATTTTCGAATATGTGGATGGAACATTAGAGTTGGCCCTGAGAATTTTCATTACTATTTACTACCAAGTTTTTGCAGTGTGTTTAGTGTTGACGAATGGCCATTTGAATACAAGTGTGTATTTTTCCAGATGAAGCTTAACATAGAACGGGAATGTGATGCGCATGCCGACCGTATTATGTGGGCCGGATTCGCCGCTATGGGTGTGCAAACAGGTAGAGGAGTTCCGTCTTTCTTGTTCATAATTTCGATCGTTTGCAAAATGACTGTATCTTCTCTAGTAAACCTTAGGTTTCTTGTATCCTTAGATGAATGCTCAGGTCATAATCTAGCCACAGATTTCTTGATTTTTATGGTTTTCGCGGAATCGCGAGGGGCGGTCACTAAGTAAGAAGCAAACGGCAGTGCTGGTAGAGAAGCTGACGTCGGCACGGTTTTTCATGGGCATATCTTTGTCCGCAGTGTTCTGCTGGCCTATGGGGCTAGATACTATCGACCTTATGGGTTCTGACATCGAGTCGCCGGATTGGGTTGCTTTTTTCGAGAACACTGGCTATTTAGAGCGTATCAACGGAGCTTTTGTACCTTGGCGACACCCATTGACGGACCCTTCTCAAGAGAGGCAAGGCACCAGCAGGATGCGCACAGTGCCTCCGGATCTATTCTCCTCTCATGATAGGTTCAAGCCTTCCTTACAGGCCTCCGGAATGCGCTGCATTGCTCTTGATGGCATGGCAAAGATGGAGGTCTTTCAAACCTGAAATCAGAGCCCAAAATCTGTAAACAATGCTTAAAATGGATTGCTCCTTTATATCGTAGCCGAAATTAAGGCATCGGTATTTTTGGCCTCAAAATTGTCGAGGCTAACTCACTCTATTTATGTGACACTTTTAAATATCGATATTTAGGTCTATTTGCCCGATTAACTTGGTGGGAATATTCGTGGGATATTATGGAACCGGTCACGTACTTCGCTACGTATGCAACAGTAGTCGCCACTTTTGGCTATTATTTATATACACGACAGGTCAGTATCACTTTTACCATTTTTACGTCTAAGTATCACATGCTATCACCATTTTCACGTAGGTGATAAGGCATATTCGCACCGAATAACTTTGTCCTCAATACAGTGCGTTTCATAATTATAAGGTCACCCTCGATTTTTGCGATTCTGGAGAAAGCAGCCGGAATGGAATTTTTTGGCAAACGTAGGAAGATTCCTCATCACAATGTACCTCCGTATTCAAAATTTGGTGGTAATATCCTTCACCTCAAATTTTTTATGAATTTTTTAAAGATAATGTCGGCTTTTGCACCGTTTCGTAATTATAAGGTCACCCTGAGAAAGTAAATTATTTATAAACGTTGGTGGCATATGCACAGCACTTAATAATCTATAGCTCCTCCTTGTTTAGGAACAACATCAAAGAGTCTGCGTGGCATACTAGAAACTAGGTTTCGAAGATGTTCCTCATCGATTGCTCTCCATGCTTCGATAACTGCCCGCTTCAGCTGATCTATGCCCTGGAACTGACGGTTATTCGCATAAACCTGTCTGACTATTATGCTCCAGATATCTTCCATCGGATTGAGATCGGGACTGTAGGCTGGCCATGGTAGAACAGTTATGTTTTGGCGTTGCAGCCACTCATTCGTTGCACGGCTCACGTGGATGGAAGCGTTGTCTTGTTGAAAGACATAGTTAGGGTGACAGCGATGGCATAAAAAGGATACTAGACGATACTCCAAGACGTTCTAGTAATCCTTGCAATACATACTGCAGCTCACGACAGGTAGATCCAACACGACATCATTGCAGAATGCCACCCACGCCACAGACTTCCTCGCCCGAAATTGCGACGGCTGAAGTAGACTGGTTCCTTTCTCAAGTCGCGCCAGCATCGCTTGTTTCCGTCAGGACCGTCCGGGTTGAATTTCTTTTCGTCCCAAAAGACAACCTGAATGGAAATTATTCAGCTCTCTAGTGAGATTTCGATGCAGATCTACCTTTGCCCAATCTCTCCCTAGGTTCATCTTTGCAAATCCGAGTCGAGCCTCTCTGTGGCGATCGGTGATTCGTAGCACCTTCTCCATTTCTTGCCTGGTGATATTCTCGCATCTTCGCCCTGCTCTCCAGACTGTAGTTTTCGACACAGAGAGGTTCAATTCCGATCGGATCTGGTTCAAGGAGGACGTGCTGTTGGAAACAGTCCTCAGAATCTTCCGCTCGTCGCGTACAGTAATCTTCCATGGGTGTGTACAGTCGGTGTTATATCTAACGACATGAGGACTCTCTAGAAATCTCCGAATGGACCAAGGGGATCTCTCTATTTGCCTGGAAATGGCTCGAGTGCAGAGCCCACCTTCATGATGAGCCTTCTCATCAGAGGAAAGCAGATGACCACGAGCAATGTTGACAGTCAGGTTTAGAAATGCCTTTGCTACACATGCTTACCTTTACAAGTATCTTTAAACACGAAATTTCCTCTCCTCCGTGAATAATTGTTAATTTTCTCAGGGTGACCTTATAATTATGAAACGGTGCAAAAACCGATAAACTGTTCTAAAAAAGTTCAGAAAAATGCAGCTGCGGCTAAAAAACGGAAACCTAGGTTATTCGTGCTGGGGAATCCGTTCATGATGCTAGAAAAAATCCTTAATGATTGCTTTTTCCGAAAGTGCAAAATTTGAGGGTGACCTTATAATTATGAAACGCACTGTACCATTCATTTGCAGTCGTTCGAGTACCCCAATGCTCGGGAACGATTGTTTACAAAGCAGTTCTATAAACGGGCCCTCAAACACGGATTCGACATAGAAAAGTATAATAAGTTGGTAACAGAGGTAAGAATGTGCTTGTTTACTGTTTACTTATAAGATTTACTGTTTATTGCACAATTACAAAAACTTGCTGACTCTATGGCTATTTTATCGAGGTAGTAAAATTATTTTGACAAACTCTCATTATAGAAGTGTCAGTGAAGATGCTCGACGTTCAGTTACAAGTTGTGCTTCTAACACTCGTGAGACTCCACCCCTTTTACTCAGAGTTTCGAATAATCCAATTAAAACGTCGCTTTTCTCTATTCACCACTTTTCACTGTTTAGGGGCCTTGTTAGGGTCCAACACTAATAAGTTTAAGACAAGTACTTTTTCTGAGAATTTGACGTCGTATGGACCCATTCAATGAGCTTTCGTTTCCGGCTGATGCCGTTTTTCTTTATCACGCTGCCTTCTTTTCTACATAAACACTATCCGGCCAAGAGTCTCAACTCTTGCCGTCGTTCGCCGACAATGGTCCTAGTTTGAGAGTGCCATCCCAATTAAGGGCTATGATTCTAGCATGAATTCTCCTTTGAGGCTGTGATGGTTTTTTCCAATGGTAAGGCAGCAAAAGTGTTATAACATGAACATTTCAGGTGGAAGAGGTTCGTCGGCAGTTGGCTCGAATTCGCGATCCTCTATTCCAACATCTACCTGTCAGCTATCTCACCAGACTCGAAGATGATATGGTGGCCCAGGAGTCAGGCGGCCAGACTAAAAATCTGTCAAAGGATGGATGAATGGGCGATTCGCGTGAAATCAGTTTTAAATAGAATACGGTAGCCTCTGTTTATTATATATGTGCAAAACGGCGTAATTAATATCAGATGGGATAATGTATTTTTGATATCCGCGAGGATATTGTCTGATGAAAGTGCCTGCCTTCAAAGGCATGGCGCTGCGAGAGGCGGGCCGGGCGCTATGGGGCGGGACTCGTGTGAGCAGCCATAGAGCATCAGGTCAGGGCTCTCAGATCTAGCTCTGCAGTTGGATGGCCCATTCAGTGCTAAAGAGGTGTATTGGAAAGCACCTGATCTATTTAGTAAAAATTTATTGTAAATTATAAATCACTGCTTGTTGCCAGGTGTATGCTTATGGATATTTCTGTTTGTGTTCTGCCTCAGCTTGATTGTTCTCATTGTAGTCGTTTGAGATTCGGAACTGTCAGTTTTTTTGCGAAATTTTAATAAGCATTTTTTAAATATTTCCAAGTATTTGGTTATTTTGTGAGTTTGAAATTTGAATTGAAAAACTGTCCTGAAGCAACATGCTCTGATGAAAATGTATGCGTACAGAATGTATGCGAAAATCTAAAAATCGAACTGTTGGAAAGTCGAAAACTCACGGAATGAATCGTCAACTTTGTCGTGGATTAAGGGATTGCCCGGGTTATGGAGTTACCGTATGCAATTCTGGCAGGAGGCAGCGACGAGGTAGGAGACGATCCTAGACAGTACTGTGATCGAGTTGCCCTGAGAAACCGGATGGGGTCACAGGAGACAACATGGGCTAGGTTTTGGCAATTAAACATACCAGTAAAATACAGCCTATTACAATGAAATGATAATCATGAAATTTTCCTGTGCCGCACATTACTGTATACTCCCTATTCGGCCATCCTCTTTCTGTACTGATCTTTCTGTAGAATTTCGTCTCTCCCTACCATACACTTGCACATTTCCACCCACAGCAACTGGTAACCGCGCCCATTACTGGAAATTGCTCAGCACAGAGGAACCACAATCGACACATTGCTCATAAAAAATTACTTGCAACAAATAAAATATTTAGGTGATCTGGATATCCTCCCTTATCGATATGGATTCCCGATCACTTCCACATGGAAGTAGCTATGAACCGTAATTCGGTGAAGATTTTCGCTATTTCTGTTATTACTTTGGAAGAAGAATCGTTGGTGGGGTGGCGATTGCCTGATAATTTTTGGTGAGGAATAACATTTCTACCACAACGCAAAAATCTATGGGAAAATATCAAGGGACAAAAATCAGCAACACTGGAAAGCACTGTGCCTGTATTCATGGATCGCCAAATAGTATACTACTTGCATCCTACTCGTGTTCATAGTAACGGAGAGCTTCGGAAGCTTCCTTGGCCTATGTAGCACAAGCCAGTTTGATCAATAAGGAAAGCCTGAAAAGTTATAAGAAGATTGTTCAAGTGATTTGGATACGAGTGGAAATTTGAAGACTTTTCACATCTAGAGTGTTCGAGGACACTCCTGCCTTCTGGTTCGTGTTCAAATTTATGGAGGGCTTCGGAAGGGTTTCTGGGCTATATAATGATGTTCAAGTGTGTTCAATAACTAAGACAACTATTAGGTTGAGTAAAAATTTTTGATCGGCTTTTCAATCCTCACTAAGTCCTATTTCCATTAAAAGAGGATCTCAATTGGTAATACATACAGTCTCCGTCGTTGTCCTAGACATACGTCTAGCTATCCGGCAGTTTCTTGACTTCTGAAGCCTAGAACGGTGGCGACCGCGATTCGAAAAGGCTGGAGATCTCATTTTTGAATTCCGGGCAATCATCGAAATTTCTATCGCGGAGGTGATGTTTCAGAGCAAGAAACAAAAATCAGACGGAGCGAGACCTGGCGAAAAAGTAGAATGGGGCAGCACTGCCCACCCAAGTTCGGCAATTTACTGACAAAACAATTTCGCAACATGCGGTTGAGCACTGTCGTGAAAAAGGCAAACATTTTCACGCTGCCAACTCTTCGTTCGAACAACGTCGGCCAAACTCTGAGGCTAAGAAGCGTAAATCTTGGCAGTTACGGTGGAACCCTCAGTAAGTTATCCAACGTAGAGCATTCCCTGAGAATGTCCACCGACGACACAGTGAAACCTTCCTCGGACATAGTCCACTCCTCTGCTAGTCTCGGAGGTGTTTCGTCATGAGGCACCCGTGGGCTGAGATAAGATGACTCTTCTGGATGCACCACAGATATTTGCGACAGCCGTCGGTGGATTATGCCCTTACAGTGATTCGTGATAGACGATAGCTCTCAGACAGCTTCGGACGGCAGTTGAAGGTTGAAGTCGTTTTTGCGAAGCACTTTGAAGGGGATGCTTATCTATCCCCCTGAAAATACAGGTTAGGGATCGGTCTACCATGACCCATTACGAAGTCCTTCCGAGGGGTCCTACGAAAAAATCTAGAAAGGGACGAAGAGTCGATCAAAACTTTTTACTCAACCTAATAGCATTGAATAGGCTCTCTCCTTCAAAATTCAAGTTTTTCGTTTAATGCCATGCACATGCGGTATGAATTCAGTCTCTTCCTACTTCACTGACCTATTCAAGTAATTCCAGCTTTCATTAGGTTTAGGACGACGGGAGCCCTCCTGAAGAGGAGAATGTCGGTGTGACTGATGAAAGAAATAGTTATAGTGAAAAAAGCTTAAAATCAAATCCCTTCACTGACGATCTCTATTTAGTGCCTGACACGTTTTCCGGTGAATTCGATTTATGAGCATGAGCGTGAACTCTCCTGATGACCTTATAGTTCCGGTGGAAAAATCCAGTTTTGGAAGAACACGCAACCAGTCGCACAGCCTAATAGGTGAACCCCGAAAAAAGTCATTTTTTTCCATTTCCCGAACTGTTTCGTAGAAAATATATGATCTGTCATTGTTGTGGTGTATCCCTTTACTTCAAAATGGAACGAAACTCATACTTGAAATCAAGTGTGTCGAATGGTCATACTGGAAAACATCACTTCTGTAAGTTATTGCCCAACACGTCGTTATGTTAAGTCGTTAATGAAAGAAACGCTTCAGTTCCACACAATACCACATTTTTCTCATTTCTACATGAAAACCTAATCGTTTCCACTTTCAACACATTGGAAATCAAAATCTGAAAAACACTTTTAACAGAAATTCGATGGCATTTTTGTCATAATGCGAGATTGGGCGGAAAAGTGCTGCGGTTTATGAGACGTAAACATCCAGATCAACCATTCGCCTTAATGATCCCCGGTTCTTAGAAATTTGAGTTGGGTTTTTATCGAATACTGTCCACGAAAAGGTCATCCTGGGATTGGTCTTAAAGAAAAGTTCAACTGGCTGAAAGCTCAGCTCTCAGCATAAGCAGACAATACTGTCATGCTGTTTTCCAACGTCAAAATGCTGAGCTCTGAATTCAAGACCTTCCTGGCCTACCTCCACTTTCCCACGACTGGTCATATGCGGCCATTATCCCACCGGAATACACCTACGAAATCAATGATGTAACCTTCGGAGTATCCTGAGATGAAAAGGAACTCCAAGACAGAGTGAAGATTGTATCGAGGAGTTTCCATGTTCGGTCTTCTTGAAACCTGGGCATGTCACATAATGTTTTTACACTGCTTTGCCTCATAACATTAATTTTATCATAATTAACCTGTACGGCAAAACAGTGTGACAACGTCGTATCGAGGATTCTTCGATTTATTATAATTATTTACCCAAAACCTGAGACAAAATCTTCATCTGAAACACTCAAACTGAACGGAATGAAGATGAAATGGAAAGATCTGGAGAAATTGCTAATTATTCAAATTTTCACGTGTGATTGTTAAAATGAGTACCAAAGATTATGCTGCTCATACTGGAAGATGATGTATCCTTTCATATGGGAAAGCTTGATCCTTATGAAGTTGACCGGTTACTACTAACTACATTATCGGACTGTCGTTTTACGTTTGTTCCCATACCCCCTTTTCGGATATAATCCAATTGTCTGATGATCCTTTGAGCTGATCTTCACTGATCTTAATCTGTGGCCAGCAGACACTTCTACTCGAACAATGCCAATCAATCAGGAATGAAAGCACCTCGTTTTATATGGGGTGGTATCGTAAGCTACCACGCCGATATG
Organism: Haemonchus contortus; assembly: GCA_000469685.2. NCBI lineage: Eukaryota > Metazoa > Nematoda > Chromadorea > Rhabditida > Trichostrongylidae > Haemonchus > Haemonchus contortus. The sequence continues at coordinate 44,385,655 of LS997565.1, forward strand.
TCAAACATACTTCCGAGCAGAACTTTATCCTTCAGTGAAAATCTCTCGGCCGACGTGCTCTAAGAGCGGATCAATCGACTTGGTTTCTCTAAATTAGTGGAATCAATTTGGTTTAATTTAGCTTAATTTAGTGGAAACCTACATGGGTACGGAACAGTAGCACATAATTATTAATGCACAAGTTTCATTATAGGTTTCCATACAGCTTGGTATAACTTTAATAAACCTTTTCCTTCCCCCGCCTCTCCCGCGCATGGTTTTCTGATTTTCTCAAAGTCTACGTTTCTCACTAGCTGTGACCTTCACGTTTGTAAAGTGTCTATAAAAACTTATTGAAGAACATTGTGACGAAGAAGAGTTAATTGACTAGTAGTTTTTACTTACGAAAAGCGAATTCAAATAATGCTGTTCTTGTCGTTGAACATTTCTCCATGGACACGCCATGAACTCAGAAACTACTCATTCTGAGTGATAGGGGCATATAGAAATTTCTGAGCTTTAGGTCAACCAACAGTTCCACTGGGTTATAGCATCGGTAGAATAACCCTATGGAGCAGGATTGTAGTAATCGGAGACCCGGGCTGACGTAATCCAGTGATTCTTGCCCCTCATGCTTTTTCCTTCTACACTGTGGCTTACAGCAATTGACTACAGGAATGCCAGTTGCGACAAACAATGGTAAGCTGGTTTCTTCTGTGACATGACGATGACGACGAGCCTTCAAGTGAGGTTGTTCTTGGACTTTTCCATCTCGAGTGGAAAGAAAAAGAAGTTAAGTGCTTCGCACGAAAAAGACTTTTTTTTGATTCCTGTTTTTCCCGAAGCAACCAGTTTTGAGGGGATAATTTATTGATGAGTAATAATACGATTAAAGAACTACCTCACTTCCCAAGTAAGTAACATCGTACTCACCAAAGAAAAGAACACGAGTCAATGTCTAAAATGTGACTTTGCTGTACTAGTTCACAGTAACCATTTTCCTCTACTCACCTCCCTCTTCTCTCAAATAGGCTTTCTCTCAACTTCGCAGAATTCCTTGTATGCCTAAAACGAAACCTCTGGTGAGGAGGGGACTGAAGAGGTGCTTGAGGAGGTCTTTTTAGAAAAGAATCCAACAGGAAAGACAGTACCGACTAGTTATTTTCAATTGCTGCTCTCTCATGAGACGCTAAAAACACGAAGATTAAGATATTTCACGATGATCTTCGATGGCTATGAAACCTTTTACTTCTCCTCTTTCCTTCAGGGTTCTTCACATTTTTCGCTTGGCCCATGACTAGGCTCCCTGTGATCCCGCTGAAGAATGTTTTGGTAAATTTACCAGTTTAGGTTTGGGATACTAAGTATCAGATTACTGTATTTTAAGGTCACCAAATGTAGTTTGTCTGGAGAAACTTCTTTTGGTACCATCTATATCTCTGACCAATGAGCCACTTGGAGATCTTTTATCACCTCATTCTATAATATTTGATTGCTGTATTTGGAAGTAGTTCGAAGAAGTGGGACCATTTGAAAAGCCTCCCCACCACTTAATTGCTGAGAAAACCGACTGTCGGATTGAAGTTCTATGGGACTCCAGACCCTGTGGGACGGACGAAAAGGTACCACAGCGGCCTAAGGGTGTTGTATGGAGCACTGAGTGGCTTGAAGGCTTCTGGAAAGGCGTGGTACATGTAAGTATTCCCGAAATTCTGAGTAAGGATCCAATACTGGGCGTATCCCATAAGAGGAAGGGTCGGTTCACCTCAAGAGGCCTCTGCGATCAACTTACTGTTCCTTATATAGTGCCAAGGTAAACAAGCGATTTAGCCACTGTGACTGAGGTCGTTGTGGCTTTTTGCGCAGGAAACATTAATCGCGAAACGATTAAATCGTTATGTTTTGCTGTAGCCTATTTGATAGCCTTTTTAGAGTATTTTTTGTCTTTTTTCGCCTTAATTCCTGGCTGAACATTGAACATTGGGCAAAGGAAACAGGTTCAGTATCGAGTTCGACATTCAGTTATGCTATCAATTCTGAGTGTATATGACGACGCGAGAACGACAAAATATGTAAGGGGACTATCAACCAGACAGGAAATATAACTGGTTTCAACTTATTGTGCTATTCGCATAAATCTTAACAAAATATGACGACATCGTCGGTTGACTTTTTTGTTTCTTTCTCAATCACAAAGCTCGATATTTTGAGTGATCAGGAGGCTAAGCTTCTTAATCGCGTTTGAAGATACACAACTAACAGATAGAAGAAAACTAGAAATCTGAAAATCTGATAACATTGCACAAGCCGCGCCCACTTAACAAGATCAGCCCTACCGCAGTTGGGATACCGATGCATCAAAAATGAAGTGTCTAATGCTTTTTACCAACAGGCTAACATGACCCCGACGTAGGTCTATAATGCTCAATGTTGAAAACATGGCTTCACCTCAGAGAATTTCGACTACGGCCTACTCGTACCGAAGAAAAGTGAACATATCCTTTTGTGCACCGATGGTAAGGGTAGAACTATGGATCGAGGTAGGCATGTGTCTTTCCCAATGAGCAGTCGAAGCTGTCCAGTCCAGTGGGTAGTGGAGCTCGAACAAAGCTTTGAAAATGAACTTACCGTGAAACCCGCATTTTGACGACTGAATCAGTTACGCTAATTTTTTTACAAAGAATTTTTACTCCTTGAGATACTAGTGGTTAGAAAAAACCTCATTTTTAGGCCCCTTATATCGTGCTCAAGGGACCAACAAGATTTGTTCTGATTCAATGCACTGCTGATGGAATTGTTCGGTTCCCTACAAATTTTAACGGTTTTCATTTTCATCGTCACCTGAACATATCAGATCACTTTGCGCCAAAATGCAAAAAATCAGCGGGTCGAGGCCTGTGAAGTGAGACAGCCTGAAAGAGAATTCCACGGGAGGAGAGGCTGGGCAAAATGGTTGATGGCCGAATTTGAAGAGTGCAACATAGGGGCTCGATATTATCTATCATCTACCCGGCAAGGGAGGAAAAACTGCTACAGCTCCACGAATGTTCGCTGAACTCAAGCGATCATAGAGCAGGTGTACAGGAAACGGCATCTCCCTGCACAGTATGGAATGTTAGAACTTTGACACTCGGAATTAGTGGAATTGGTAGAGCACGATCTTCGAACATTACCCATCTGAATGCCAAACCAGTGGGCGACGAGTCCTACCTGAAAAAAATGGATGCCGCACTTACAGAAAGACCTACAGGTTTACCATTTCTTCGTATTAGGATCCATACCATGCTCTACCATTCGGGCCATTAGAAACTTCTGGTTTAGGGTATGACCAAGGCCGCATCGCCTCGACCTTAAGACCGAATGGTTCACTCGGATCAGCCAAAAGGTCTATAGCCCAACCTAAGCTATAGCGAATAGAGTTCTAGCCGCCCTGATTGAGACTCCCAAACACTGAAGTATGTGTGACCCCCACTTCAATCAAAGAGTCCGCCAGATCCTAGTGCCATTTTCCAGAAACGCCGTCTTGACTGAAATGATCATTTGGAATCCTTCGAAAAAGGTGGCCTCGGGCTACCGGAGTAGAGTTGTCCAAAAGCATGCAACCGAATTCCGGCTTGGTTCCAATTCCAACGCATAAGCTAGGTACACTCTCAACGTGTCCATGAGTCTGAAGGGAAGCTGGTCGTGTGGCGCATTCTAAAGCGAGTTTAAACTTCAAACTGTGAATCTCAGACGAGTATTACAGCAATTAAATTGAAAAGGTTTTACTACAACCACTTAATGGAGGCTCTTTTGTTGATCGTTGTCGAATCAAAAGAAAACAACTGCATCCGCAAAACTTCTTCCACGAGAAAGTTCATAATGAGCGTTTGAAGGCCATTTGTCCTTTTTTTGTTGCGACGCCACTAGCCACACTGTAAAATCGATCGCCATACATAAAAAGGATAAAACAATTCGCCAGACCTGGCCTTCGGTGCTACTGACTTCAGTAATTGTCTGCCTATTCTGCTGACTTGCATTGACGACAAAAAAATGACGATTTAGCACTGGCAGCGTGACTGTGACCGATGGTTTCTTACGCAAATATTTAGAAGTTAGTGGAGAGGTGGGTGTTCAACAGGCACCGCAGGGAAACGCCATATAAGGCCAATCATAACCGGAGACCGCAGGTTCACCCAGCAGCAGCCATGGAGGATCTCAAACCTCGATTGGCTGCCTATCGCTTCGTCGCCTATACGGCGGTAGTGTTTTCGGTGATAGCGGTGTTGTCCATATGCCTCACTTTGCCCATGGTCTACAGTTACATCCATCACGTCAAGAAGTCTCTGAGAAATGATATCAAGTACTGTAGAGTAAGTTTCTGCTTATACAGATTTTTGACTTCAAGTTTCTCATTTTAACACATACTCCTTGTTGTAGGGATCGGCTCGTGATATCTGGGATGAGGTGAATTACATTCAAAACGCTCCGCCTTCAAATCGTACACGCCGTCAAGCCGGTGGCCTGTGCGATCAGTGCTGTCTGCCAGGACCCCCAGGACCTCCGGGACCTGCTGGAAGACCAGGCAGACCTGGTGCTCCAGGAGCTCCTGGAATGCCTGGTCACCCTGGACGTCCTCCAGCGATGCCTTGCGAACCTGTAACGCCACCACCGTGTCCTCCTTGTCAAGGTGGCCCACCTGGACCACCTGGACCCGCCGGACCACCTGGTCCAGCTGGAAATCCTGGTCCAGCAGCTACGGCAGGGGCTTCACCACCTGGACCCCCTGGACCGAAAGGCCCACCCGGACCGGCTGGAAAACCTGGAGCGCCTGGACCCCCTGGCCCTCCTGGACAAGATGCAGCAGCTCCCTATGCTGGCGCTGGACAACCAGGACCTCCAGGGCCACCTGGCCCCCCTGGTCCTCCTGGACCGAATGGACACCCTGGAACTGGTGGTGGAGCTCGTAAGTTTTACAAGATTAACTAATTACATAAAGATGCAGTGCAGTAATGTAATTTAGCTACCCCTGGACCGAAGGGTCCACCCGGACCACCTGGACCACCCGGACCACCGGGAAATCCTGGTTCACCTGGAGGAGCTGGTGCTGCTGGATCTGGAGGAGAACGTGGAATCTGTCCCAAGTATTGTGCGATCGATGGTGGTGTATTCTTCGACGATGGCAGCTTCCGACGTCGTTAGATATGTTACGAACAACATTGCTCGCTTCACTTCTTCGAGATTCGTGCGGTTCTCTAGTGATAGATTCAATAAATCTAGCATATCATCTTTCACAGCTAGAGGGGAAAGAGGTGAGAGGAAGATGTATGAATTCATCGTTAACCCACATAAGCAGTTGCTAGGCAGCTCATGTTCATGATAAGGAAATTTTTGGCGAGTTCAGCCCCATTATTCCTTCATTAGGGCAGCGGAAGACCACTTTGGCAGGGTTGGAACCGGGGCAATAGATTCAGTTTCCGAAAATAGTGGACACTAACTATGCTACCATAGGGAAATTTTTTTCTCAAAGCATTTTTTCGGGCAGGTCATTCAGAAAAGGCAGACGCCTTTGGTACATCAACCGCGTGCCTTGAAACTTGCGCTTCCAAACACACTTCTGGTTCTCCTATATCTGCTCCCTTCTATAAGGACTTTATGCTTTCTCAATTCCCTCGCGAGTAGGAGGTGACTAGGATAGGCACATACTATATTTATGACACCTGCTCACTAACAGCTGCAAAGAATCACTCAGTTCACAATGTTTTAAAGAAACGTCACCGTTGCCAGTTGAGGTTATTTGTGTAATCTGGAGTAACGTCTTTGGAAGAACGACGACATTGATACGGTTCTTTTTGCCCGTTCCGTTGAAAAGTTTTGAATTTCAAAAAAATGTTTCCAAATATCCAAAAATCGCAAAAAAATCAACTTGCCAAACATAATTCTATTGACCCTCCTAGAAATTTTACAAAACGCCACCTCTCAAGAAGCTCCTTTCAATCCGCTTAATAATAGAGTGTCAAAAACAGCTTCAATGGGCTTGCTGGGGCCTCAGATTAGGTTGAAATCTTTAGGAATAGCCCGCGTGAATGAGTCAGAATGATTCATTGAGCTCTGCGGTCTAAGGTATTACCCACAAATAAGCCGCATTATGAAATTCTTACTACTCTTCATTACTTCGTCACACTGCTATCGTAGAAGTCATGCCTCATCAGATCCTTTCAATTAAATTATTGCCTATGGGAAGACCCATTAGTCTTAACTATCAGCACGAGCTCATGTCACCTGTTACTAATGAACTTTTACTGAACTCAAACCATACAGAGATCACATTCTTCCAAAAAGTTGATTGGGAAGCTGATAATCCACTATCTCAGTGGAGATAAGTCGGCCCAGTATCGGAAAAATAGTGTATCCATAGTATCTACACTTCATATCGACAGGTCCGAGGTTGGAACCTCAGCTGAAGAGCCATCCGATCTCCAACGATTAATGGCTTTGATGATAAGGCTCTCAAAAGGAGAGTTGCCACGAAACCCCCCACCGGTGAGGGACGACCATCAGAAGAAGACTTGAAATAAGCGATCATTTCTGCGGAGCGATTGTTCCCAGGCATCCAGGGACCATGCCATAAGCGAACTTTAGTACTTTGGTCCTGGAAATAAAAAATTTCTATAAAACGTCTACTATCCTTAGCACCACTAATGACCCTAATATACCGATCGTTCAATGTTCAGGGAAAACAGTTTTTGTCATTTCGTTTTTGTTCCACTTCTCCACCCCCAGATTCTCCCTAAAAATAGGTCTGATGGCATTTGACTTTTGAAAAGTAATTGGACTGATCAACAACCTTTTACGTTGACTTCATTCACAATAAGAACAATAGCAAAGAAGAGAAAGAAGCTCTTTTTAGTTCCGACTCTTAAGGCCTAGTTACAAAGCTGGTTACATTTTTTTATTTCGAAAGCTAGTTACCTGATCCGGTGAAGACTTTCTTGTCCACTTTTTTTTCAAGAGAAGTACTCTGCGGACTTGATCGGCTTGCTTTTCGGCAGTAATTACGTTTTTTAGAGGCTGAGAAAGTTGAAGCACAACAAGCGGAACGACCTCTTGTACCTCATTATCTACCATTTTGTTATGAAAAGGGAAAGGAGGGAAAGAGGATTTTAGGAACAAATAGACACTCTAGCTAACCTTTCCACTATGGCAATTTTACTGTTGGAACCTTACCAGTACTGCCCATGTTCGGCTCTCAATGAATCTCGGCATTTTTCTTTGGATGTACCTCAATTTCGCTATTCTAACTGAACTAGTGCTCAAGCAAACAGTCTCTTGAGTGCCTCTCTTCTTCCGTGGTCTAACCATAAGAAAGGCGATGGCGTCAGAAGAAATAGTGCTGTTAAAAACCTGGGTCGTTTAGGCTAGGAAGGGAGAGGTACAACTTATGAGTAATGCAGTGGAAGGCTCGAAACCCGTTCAGCGAGATCAACACTTCTCCAGATGATTCTAATAAAACCAACCCTTAATGAAGAATAACTCTGGCTGAAAGGCCATTCAGATCTTTTTAAGGAGTAGTTCATCTGAAACCAAGCAAAGATTTAACCTCGATTCCCATTTTTTTTACGTGCTCATCTTGTTTACATTGGCAGCACTTATTTGTATTAGTATATTACTGTCGAGCTGTTAATTTTAAAAAAGTAAATTATTTTCAGAATGCAATGTTCCTAGTTAGCGTTTACTGAAATGATGAGTCCTGCTGATACACTTCTTCGTTCACATCCAAACCACTTACGGCGGTAGGCTATTCAGATACATTCAAATTAAATAAAGGAATAAGTACATAAAAACGGAGTCTGGTAGAGAAGTAAATATGTATCAAATAAAAGTTAATAACATGTAATAAACAAATATGAAGCAAACCGAATAATTATTAAACAGTAGAAAATGAGCTTAGAGGAAATTTTTTAGGAGTATGAGAGTTCAAGCACGCCAAATGGGTTGTACTAAGGACGTATTTATTACGGGTCTTATAAAATGTTTTGCTAGAAATAAGTTTACAACCCATAAATACCACTCAAGCTATAAACCACTAACTAGAATTTCAGACAGATATTATGATACTATCAGTTTAATAACAAATTGATTTTCGGCTTGCATAAGTTCATTACTCACAATAATTCCTCTGATCAAGATGTTTTTGATATATACTTGTAACTCAGTATTCTCCTGTACATTTATATATCTATCCAACACTTCTTAGCTTACGTATTTATTATATAAAGCCATCATAAGTTCCTGTTCTCCCTTACCATACTGAAGAGCACGGAGGGAGAGCATTGTAAAGTTCTACTTCCGTCTAGGGCCCGTGCGAAACGGAAGTTGAACTACTTCTTTGATTTGTTCCCCCTTATAATTTTTAATACTTTGTCATAATATTACCGTTCGTAATGGTTCACTGAGCCTTCTTTTACGAAGCCTACTTGCGAACGAAGGCACTGAGGCTTTTTTCTCAAAAAAAAAAAAAAACACAAGCTGATCGTTTTTGAAAAGCAAATCAGGAGTATGATCATGTGCGTTTGGACTAGCGCAGTTGTGAAGTTCCGACGAGATTCATAGGTGATCTGTATCCTCAACTGCACCATCTCTTCCTGTTTGAGTAGTGTTCAACGTCATGTATGACTAATGTGGCATTTGATCCAATAAATCATTTATGCTCAATTACCGCACTCACAAACCACTCTCAAGACCAATGACCAAACCTTTTTTTGTGATGGAACGTAATTTGGTTTGCCATTGCCATCCCTTGTAATCGGCAGTATTCGTCTCCTGAAGACTAGTCAGCTCATATCCTCTCTATCTTGTCTATTTGGCTTGCAGACAGTACTACGAGCCATATTCACCGCCGGTGAGTGGGCCGAGAACAATCTGTACCGAAATGTTGTGTCTAATGGTCCCACAATCTTTGGGGATTGTTTCAGAGTTGGCATGGCGACATCACAGAAACTGGAATTCACTGAACAGTTCTGCATTGAGGTGAAGGCAAAACGTCAGAATTCTTTTCGAAAATGTATTTCCCATAAAGTTCGGAATTTGGTTGTTAGAGCCAAAATAGAATTACATATAAGAGGGAATTGATGCGCTTTTTTCACCTTCCAATTCAACACTGCCATTGATGTTCCACACAGGGCAGTTCCCCTACATTTAGGAAATTTTTCGATGTCCAAACTGTAAGCCAATAGTTATAGAAGTGATGAACATAGGACGGCATCAGTGTGATCGCTTCATTGAATGAAATGGGAAATTCTGGATAGAAGTAACCAAGGTTACTATGAACCTTAGAAAGTATTAAGGAAGACCAATAAAGTCTTTCTTTTTGGGGACTTTCGCTTCAAGAGATATTTCTTCGTAGCAATCTTCCCCTTGAAGATGGTTTTTGGGCAGGGCATTTGAGGTATGGCATGAATTGAATTCTGCTCTCAATGTGGACATGCTCGCCCAAGTTTTCGGAGGCACTTTGATTCAAAGTGATGGGACTTCAGACTATTGTATAGTGAACTGACTTAGGATCTCCGGGCATGCAGAGGTAGTGAATCTGGGAGGCTTCTTCTGTACTGAAGTTGGGACAATGAGCAACTATGGCGATAGTGTTTGTCGACTATGTGCTCATTGCCCTCTTCTCTCCAACTGAGGAGTTATTAATCTGTTCTGAGGGTCTGACAATTCGGGTAGATTGTCTTAAAGCGAACATCTACCCTTACAAAAGCTTAGAGGCAGATAGTTGTTACTAACAAAGGAGTTGTTTACATAAGTGAACAGTCAAAATTTTTCCAGCCACTGCTTGTAAACAAGCTCACGAAAGCTTTTGAAGCAAAACTAAGTACAAATGTGAGCAGAATATTTTCAGCATGGTGTCACCATTGTAACTTCAACATATTATCGAATATCACTGCTGATCGCACTAGTCATTTCGTTGATATCAGGAAGTCTTATGATTCACTTTCTATACCATCGCAACGCTAAACCCCTATTATTTCATCCCAACTGGAGGGTCTGTAACAAAGTTTCCAGGATTTTTCTATTTACAATAACAAAGCAGTTCAGCTCGCTTGTTTAGCTTTTGTTAATTGCGATGTTTTCGGAATTCTGTCATTTCAAAACCATCCTTCACAATACTTTCTTAGCAAACGCGATTGAGTACTAGGATGATTGAATAGAAATAATTATGAGTGAATGGAATAATTACAGTGTAGGAAGCAAGGGTAGAAGGCTATGTCTGGAAGTTGGATTCTTTACGTTGTCGTTGCCTTACCAGTTTGGCCCTCATTAATCGAATACTTACTAGTAATGGTTCATGTATACACAGAAGAGGACAAGGGATCGCTGTACCAGAAAAAGTAGGGACAGAAAGGCGAGGATCAGGGAAATGGGGGGGGGGTGCAGTAGGACCGAAAATGCCGCGTTGCGGTGAGAGGGACGTCGCGCGCGAAGGAATGTCGCAGGATGCAGCAATAGGTATACAAGAACAAAAGAACTAATAGTAGAATTATGCCTAAAATAATGATCGCACATCGATTGAGCTGTATAAGGAGTGCTAGAGCTGTAGTAACGGCGAATAAGTGGTGCGCGACAGCCGCGTGCGACGAATCGACTACCCAAAATCTTTAACACTGCCCACTCCCCTGAGAATGACCTTATGATCCTGGCTTTCCTGATTAATCCGGACTCTCAGATTCCTTCATCGAAAGGAGCCAGCACTAAAAGTTGTGATTGAAAAATAGAAAGAAATGAACGTGATAACGTCTTGCTCAGAACTGGGAATTACGGTAGTGAAATTTTCCGTACTAACGGTTGAGTGAAGACAGAATGGACTCATTTTGCTGCTGGTTATTGCACCTTGCAAAAGAGAAGCGCATATGCAATGGGAACGGTACATGCTTAGAAGCCCTATTGTTCACAATTACATTACTGCCCTCTCATTACTGTAAATATTACAAAAAGAAAGTGTGTAATCGGATCGTTCTTTCCGATGAATTTTCGAAGAGGGAAAGTGATTCGATTGATTGTTTTTCTGTTTATTTAACTACTTATTCATTCCTATTCACTCAATAACAGGCCAGAAATTAGGGACTGATTCAAACCTGTGCAAAAAGCAAATACAACCTGAAAATAGATGAAGGATTTGGCAATTTCAGATGCTATTCTTTTCTTTATGCCTTTGCTGCCTCTCTTTCGACATCACAAACATTGTAATGAAGGTGAGCAAAGGAATTGATAATTGCTATTCGCTTACATACTGTATGATAAACATGTTTTTTGGAATCAAATTCGTGTCTGCTATGCATCATAAAAAAGTTTCAGAATTTTTTTATCGAAAATATGTGAAAAGTAAAAATTGGAGCTGGATTGAATAATAGTTTGCACTGAGAAAGTAGAAAAAATTTTTAAATTCAACAGTTCTTGTGTCGCGCCATACTTCTAAAGACTCTTATAACTCTCAGTGGTTTTACTTATTTTGGACAGCAGACATCACCCAACCAGAAAGCATAGGCCTCCATAGGATCCTTTATCGGAACACTTTAAGAGCGTCAGGCAGCAACACCCCTGTGCCAACAGGGGCTTCCATAGCAGAGCGTTGAGCGCTGAGCGTTAGGTGCTTTTATTTTCATTTATTTATATGTTACTATTGTACAGAGTGAATCGATAACATCAGACAAATAAAAGTGGCAGACGGTGATACAATAGGATAAATAAAGCATACAGATTATACACAGCGAACATAACTTAGAAGCCATAGGAATAATTACTTAGAATTTGACATGATTATTAGTCATTGCCAAGTATACAGGGTGACCCGCATAAAGTGTGACGGGCAATAAAAAAAATCAACTTATGGGATTCTGGGTTGGAGGATGCGGTGATCCCTTGGGCGGAAAGGAACGCGATGAACGTCAGCTGAACTTTCCACAGGATTGGGCATCAGCCCATAGCGCAAAGAAGATGCTGCATTGTTGTGAAACCACGCTTCCGGGTTTTTGGAGCGAAGCAGTTTTGACCTTCAAATTCCCCGATCTCAATCCTTTGGATTTTGGTGTATGGTCGATTCTAGAGCAAAAAGCCTGCGCTTTCGAACAGAGGTGTTGGGAACCTCTGAAAGAAAGTACTCTTTTAGAAGTGTGGGATGAAAGTGATTGCGCGCATTCGTGAAAACATCCGAATGAGGTTGGATGTTAAATTAAAGCGGAATATGGTCATTCTGCATGCGAAATGTGATATGTTGTTTACAATTTTGTGATGATTGTGTAGGAGTAATAGTTTCCTATTTGGTTTGGTCTGTATAATTTTGATGCTAGTTTTCTGCGTCACACTTCATGTGGGTCACCCTGTAGTATTAGAGTGGATTTCGTTCGAGATACATTGCGAAGTAGTCAATCACTTAAGCTTCACATGAAAGCTGAGCAATTAGCCCGTTTAGGTGCATCATCTTGCCCTATCACTATTGTACACAACACCCTGTCAAGTATTCCTGTCCAAAGGATTTTATATGGCCACTAATATTCTTATCATATTTTCGTTGGTTGCGTCACTGTTTATGCAGATTTCCATATTAGTTGAGAGGTGGACTGCTGTGATATCCATTCAGAACTACGAGTTTGGATACAGAAGATTGGGACCCTTTTTGATAGCAGCAGCGGTGAGTTTTTCTTTGGAGAATTCTGTTCAATTTCGTGACAAGACCCGTATTCTGCCGATGGAATCGAATAATATTGCTCAATGACATGCGTTTAACGATATAGGAATGGTAACTAAGGAGTCACTTTATCTCAGAAACGAACTTTCCCTACATTAGTTTTAGGGCACGGTTTGTGACGTTCTAAACACCTCCGTTAGGTTAGAGAAAGAAAGACTTGATGCAGAGTAGAACACCGGAAACGAGGATAGCCAGGAAATTTGTAGTCTGCGGCTTTTTCGAAGCAGCCAGCTTCTGAGATTGGACAAGATGGTGTGGAGGAGCGGTGACCATTGAGACCCGTTTTTGAGCCCCAAAGTGCCCTATGATCGGCCTCACCAGAGGCCAGCTTCCTTAAAATGATCATGACGATTTGGAGTCATTTTCATCTCAAACTGGTTGCTTTCATAGTCCGCAGTCGACAGGCAGACAGTCGAACCAACACCATTCAGAGGGCAAGTGCAAAGCAGCCATTGAGGTACAGCGATCAAATGCCCCTCGAGCTCACTGGTAGCACTATGATCATGACAAGCCGCACATCCGAGGGACCTCATTTGTTTTCTCTAATACCTTTTGGGGGATCTAGATGAGTTAAATGAGCTGAAGTCTAAGCGGAGGAGCTTCTAAGAAATTCATGCCTATCTACGATTTCAGCTTACAATCACAGCTTCCATCCTGTTCTTTGAATACTACGGTGAGAGCTTCGATGACCCTCAGTTGAATGGGCGGACGGTTCCTAACAGTACTTATCAACGTTCGAAAGTATTAATTTTATCATTGCTCGTAATGAGTTTCATCGGTCTCCTACTGGCTATCGTCCTCTACTTCGCGAACTCGAAACGCAGACAGCTGTGAGTATTTAAAATTTCCGGACAGTCCAGAAAGCAATGAAAAGCACCATTCTGCAGAACGAATCAGAAACATTTTGCCATTTGCCAATAACGACATCTCTGTGAAATTAGTGAACATAGCAGAACTAAAGATCAAATCAGTGTGTCATCAACTTTTAGGACAACCTTATCGTCAAGATTCCAAACTAATGAAAACAAAAACTCATTTGGATTTCTCTACTGGATTTTTTCAACTCACTTTACTTCACTGTTTTTTTCACAAGCATCGAGTTATTATTTGGTGTTCTATGAGTCCAACAGCAATCTAAGATTGGCATACAGGGAGAACCTTGACGTAAGTGCTCAACGAGTTTTTCTTGATACGTAAAAACATTGTGACACTCACCAACACCACTAAAATCAGGTATATTACCTTAGTTGTTTTGTTTCGAGTGAATTCTTTAGTCTACTACCACATGTGTAGTGCTTCTGGGCAGTGAATAGGCCGCATTAGTTTTGACAGGGGGAAGCAGTGCTGATTCTTATGCACCTTCGCAATTCTTTGCTGGCAACATCACTGTGAAATCAAAGCTTAAGGCACTATCTCATCGGCCCATCGCCGTCACCTGTTCAGCTCCCATTCCGGGAATTAATGAGCTGTTTCCTCTGCTCTTACACCTGGCTCAATCTCAATTGACTAGTCGTCTATGTAGGAACGTGGAGCGTGATCCCTGCATTATTTATTTTCTTATTATTATCTTTATTTTATTTTTTCTTTCTCACATTCTATTCTCCATTTAGTTTTTCAATTACTACACGTTGATATTACCAGTACTACCGACAATCTATTTTATGAGGGCAAAGAGACGTCGAATCAGAAGTATAGCGGAGACCGTCAAAGTAAGTGTTTATGTTCATCATGTAGCGCCTTCTACCCTTTGCTCTTACAGATTGAGGCAGAAGGATATGAAGGCTGGATGAACTATTCAACTGTTATCGAAAAACAATGGATGTAGTTATGTTTGAAGGTGCGCTGGACATTGACGGAAAAGTTATTTTTTTCAATAAAAATGAACCTGAGGCTGAACGAAATTTCCTTGATACCTTTTACCCCTTTCAAGTGGGAGTTCTTGTGTTTGAATATTGATACTATTCATTTTGAGGGCGGACGGTCACGGATTTGATATCCCTTCATCCCTCGCTTAATTGTACCAGATCCATCTGGGAGGATAGAAGCACCGGCTTGTTCATCTAGCCACCACCATTCATTGTATAGGCCGTATACGCATTCAGTACGTCACTGCAATGGGCAATGGAAGACTGATGCGAGACAGACTTCAGACGGGTTACGAAGGGCCTTCCCAGTGGGCCTATTATCACTAATCAGTTGGGCCCCGCACTCTAACGCATACGTGGAACGTAGCCGAACTGCTCTATCTAACCAGGGAAGGATCCCAACTCGAAGTGGCCATTTGAAAAAAGACCTATACCGCTAGACGTGTTTTTGGGCGCTGAGTTCAAATCCGCTTTCCAAATCTGCCAAGCGATTCTCTGAACGGAGTTATGAGGGTGGTTTCAGGTGACATTACATGAGTAAACTTAAATTACATGGAAGCAGCTTACTCCTCAACGGCGGCTTGGTGTAGTGGTAAGCGTGACGCTTCATGGGCGAGAGGCTGGGGTTCGGATTTTGTGGGGGACCGAGTTTTTGCATTATATAGCATTTTTCCCTCCAAGTCTAGGAAATACTTTCATGGTGATTTTATCACGTTTTATGCCCTTTTAATGCTTTGCTGATACCTTTTCCTACCTACCTACCTGTTACCGAGTGGGAAATTGCGCAAAATTTGAAGGTCCGGGCGAGTAAAACGCATACGATGAGCAGTGTTGTTGCTAGAGTTGGTGTTGATGCTAAATTAGGTGCGATGGTGCGTGGCAGACCCAGACTCACCTACACCGCATTGTTGATAGTGGTCTCGTGGACATCATTCAATGACCAGAAAGCTATTCAGTGCGTCTCACCTCCACAAAAGCAGGTGAAGGGAATGACACCCTGCTTCCACAAGGCTAATACAGCCGATAGAAGCTCATTTCTTATTTCCTCCGAGAAAAATGGTTAAATGCACCACCTCATATGTAATAGCTCATGATCTCAACTTTTACGTGTTCACACGAGACCTCATTCTTTGCTTACTATCGCCTGTCTATTTTCAATTCTGGGCGGTTAGATTTAGAAAATTTCTCTTTTATTCACGGTATGCCGCCGGCATATGAGCATTCGCCCGGTGATTTTGGGACGCCTACTCAATTCTGTTTTCCTTCTGATCTGGGGTAGTGAGTGTGAAGCAATGGGCTGTGACGAGTTCTTCTTCATCCGTTTCTCCCATTGTGAAAAGTTTCTATGTTTCAAATATCTCGTGCTAGAGTAATGCATTTGTTCATAAAGTGGCAAAAGTTAGCCTACTGTGAATCCTGCTGTGAATATAGAGTGCATGGGTATGCGAGTGAAACTGAAGTATTACTTTAACTGGATAAATATCGGCAAAAGCCGCAAAAGGCCATGAAACGTAATAAAATCACCATGAGAGTATTTCCTAGTTCTGGAAGGAAAAATTCTATACAGTGCAAAAACTCGGTCCCCCACAAAAACCGAACCCTAGCCTCTCGCCTGTGAAGCGTCCCGCTTACCACTACACCAAGCCGCCGTTGAGGAGTGAGTTGCTTCCATGTAATTTAAGTTTACTCATGTAATGTCACCTGAAACCACCCTCATAACTCCGTTCAGAGAATCGCGTGGCAGATTTGGAAAGCGGATTTGAACTCAGCGCCCAAGAACACGTCTAGCAGTATAGGTCTTATTTCAAATGGCCACTTCGAGTTGGGATCCTTCCCTGGTAAGCTCCACCCCTCGAGATTCTGGCTATATGTAGGACGTGGTGGAGTAGATACAAAAGTTCGCTTGGCTCACCACGGATGAGTCTCTTTCGTCTGATCTGTTGAGCTATCCTTGACCCTTAAACATTTTTTGGCTCCTTGCCTTGGCTTTTCAAAAACAAATTGTGGAGTTATTCTCATCGCACCGGGTTTCCAAGACCTTTCCTGCCTTCTGATGATTCAACCCAAAGTCCCAGCCAACCCGAAATACCGAACTTCAGAATAGATAGATAGGCGAGAGATATAGAACCATCTTAGCAGGTTCAAGACATCTTCGTATACAATGGATTTGTGATTTTAGCTGTGTCCGCCTCAGTGCAAGTCTTTGCTGATAAAGTGCTCAAAAAAATGACCATCCTTCTAGGGTCTCCAAAGTACCTCACAAAAGCCGTCTCACGTCCTCTGAGGTGCAACTAACGGTAAACGTAGCAAATCTATCCAGTCATTACGTTTTCAAAATTTCGCAGAGCAAGTGCTTTATACGTGCGCATAAAGTCTTCACGCAGTCTGAGGGATGCGGCCCTGCAATCGGCTTCCATTCGGAATCTTAGTAGCGTATTGACTGCGTAGGCGGCCAATACAATGACTTTCGAAGTCCACCTGATGAACAGAACAGTACTTTCATCTTCCCTGACGAGTCTGGTATCGATTAAGCGTGACAGGGGTAATGGAAAGCATGAATGAGGGCTGCCGAGGGGGTCGCCCTTTTTTGTCAGAGGAGCGGGTTCAAACCTGTGACTCGCATGTATGACGGTGAGCTACTTGCCACTACAATACCACGTTGTGCACTTTATATGTATGAACCCTGAAGGACACGTGGACCTTTGTATTGAGCGACGTATGGCTCCTACAAACCTCTTGTCAAATAGCTCCAATTTCAAGAAACTTCTCGAGGTTTCATTGCTTCAAAACTGTTGTGGAACTTTTTACAACACTCTACGGGAAGAACAGATTTGATATACTGCTGTAAGCCTGATGAAGTCGTGGATGAAACAGTTTTGTTTTCGTACCTGACATCCCTTAATTGGATCTTTTCAACAGGCTGCATAGCATTCAAATACCTATCAAATGCGCAAACAACTCGTATGGCCCCAATGACATATGTTCAGATTGTAAATTAGCACAATACTTTCGAATCGTCCTCCCTAAGAAGAGTAAGGCGCTATGGTGTCTTGATTGTTAATGATGTTGGCCATGCCTTAGATGTTGTGTTGGAGTTCGTTGTTCGGATTCAAACCTTTTCTTCGTCTCAGAAGTTGACCGATTCAGAAAAATTTGGGCTCGGAGAGTTTTCGTTGTGTTCAGAGTTTCATGAGAGCATCGAAAGTTGCCATGCATCGAATGAGAGCTTTATAAATTTCTGTGGAAGCTCTACTCGTCTCTTATGAATCACACATTCGTCCACATTCACGCGAATTCTTCAGAAAAGCAATATTATGCCAGTCCAGGGTGGACAGGATTGATTTAGACAGTCACTTCGAAGATACGATGTAGTTCTCATGTGTGCATTAGCGACAGCTTTTGCTGTCTAGTGATACCCTTAGGGTTATTAGGACCTCTTGTTTCTCTCCCAACGCAGTTCACTATGGTAATTTAGGAAGCCTTTCACATTTTTTGCTTTGTAGCTGCCAATTCTGCGATGGCAACACTCCAATCGCAACAGCTGAACTTAACTGAAGATTACTGCATAGAGGTATCAATGAGTTCTTGCCTCTTACAATTTTTTCAGTACTTCCTTTTATAACGATATTCTTGCAAAAAGAGCTACTAACTGATATTTACACGTCATAAGCATATGTTTCATATCAGATTTATGTTTTATTCTACTTAATATAAAAGGATGAAAATTCAAGTCTTTGGGCGTTGATCGATCTCATCAGTGGGATGCGTCCCGCATTCGACTGCCATTTGGAATCATAACGGCGTGTGGGGCCATTACAATGACTTGCGGGGACCAGCCGATGTAAAAGTCAGTACTTTTCACCTTCCCAGACGAGTCAGTCACCGATTCACCAATTCCGGAGTGATGGAAATCATGGTTGGAATAGGCGAATATTAAGCCGGGATTTGAATCCATACGTGTGTGATAGCACGCCACTTGCCAAGAAGCCGTCTCCGCAGACTGCTGTATATGTCAACTATTATGTAAATAACAGTCCCGTTACCAGCAAACCAGACCTCATTCATTCAAGTGGCAGTCGGAATTCGCTTCATTGCTTTCGCCTTTATTACAGAAATGAGACCTCGCTCCTATCTTTGGTGGTAAAATGGGGGGTATGAATCTCGTGCCAACAACGCCTTCCTTAGTTTCCATTTTCTCGATCTTACTGCCCTTAGTAGATTTCTTTCAAAACTGCTCTGACTCGTTTTTTATTTTGACCTCGCATGTTCAAGGTAGCAGCGTTGAATCAGGCTGTGTATTATTTCTGACATAAGGTTCGAAATGAGTCCACCACGTCAAAGGAGTTAATTGACTCGTTATGTTAGTTTTGCTATTATCGGCGATTCGTTGAAACTAGTTGACTTCGCAGAACTGCCATTAAATATCAACAACGGCGACAACTAACATTGTTATGATTCATGTAATGAGGGTACAGTGATCGCGGTTGAGTTGGACCGCACGTAAACTGTAGGGAAGAATGTGGAAGTTGGACTTCTCAAGAGAAATCGGGAAAGTTGAATTGGCCGTATAAAAGTGTCCTCTGGCTATTCAAGAAATTTTCCAAAACGCAATACTTTAATGAACACCTTCACTCTTAACAAACTATGATATTATATCAGTACGAAATAACCTATGTTTACCAACACTCTTATGTTTTACGTATACTATTATGTTTTACTGATGGCTCACCTTGGGTGCATAATAGACAAGAAATGATTGAAATAATAGTAAATAATAATAAATATTTAATGAATAAACAAATAAGCAAATAAATTGTTTACTCATCAGCTCTTATCCATGTTCTTGTACAGGCTTGTACAAAACTCAACAACTTTTAGCTAGGTGTGCTTATTGTTACTTCAACATACTATCGTGCTTCGCTATTGTTTGCTTTGACGATCTCAATAATTTCTGTTGCCGCTATGATTCATTTTATGATTAGATACTACAGTAGCAGCATGCTTTTCCACCGTAATTTGAAGGTCTGTTGCATATTTGTCTAAAAAACTTTGTGGCAGAATTGTATGTTCAAAAATATGGAGAAATTTCAAAAGTTATATTAAGCCTGAATGGATTTCAGATGTTGTACTTCCTCTTGAGCCTCTCCTGTCTTACGTTCGACGTTTTCAACATAATCGTAAAGGTAAGCAGCAAGCACGGTGTGACCGGAGTTTCTTGAGAACCCGGCAGATTGACACAGATTTCACCGAGCAAAAGGGATAATGTTGGGTCGAAAAACGCCTCAGATACGGCACAGTGACCTGTTGAATGAGAGATGTTCGAAATGGAGACTAGGAAGGCTTTTCAGTCCAATGGGTAAAGGAACTTCTCCCCTATCGCGGCATTCTCCCTTGCGGCATGCGGCAAATGTCACTGCAGCTACCGTACTCACCCCGCCTCCCGCCAATCGATAGGACGCGATATTTTTCCTTGACTGGCTTGCTTTTTCATTGGATTTGATCGTTTTTTCTTCTGTTTCTTTTTAGTTTTCATGTTTATTAGACTTGATTAATTAAAATGACTCCTCCTATACAAACGACGATCAAGACCGCATTGGAGTTAAAGGGAGCAGCCAGCGAATTCAAATAATTAAAGGACTCCTTACCTCACAAATTGCGCGCTCCAATCTTCCATCGCAATCCTGCGATGGGCGGCGGGTGCGACGCCGTGTTAGGGGAGAAGTTCCCGGACCCCAGTCCAATTCATCGTTCGTTTTGGAGGCCTAAGGGCAACAGTGTACGAGGTTCAAAGGAACGATATTGCGCTAGAGGCATTTTCATTTCCTACTTCAATGAATCAAGAATTTTGAAAAAAAATGGCAAGTAAAACTGAGTACATTTTTTAGTTTAGGAGTCTAGTTGACAATGCTATGTAAAAACATCTTAAGTGTGGGCAGGATTACCTTAAGTCACAGTTCACAAAAACTTCAGATCATTTAGTCTTAGACGAATAATGAAAGTGGTAGTCTGAAATAGCACAAAAGTACGGCTGACTATAGCAAGCTGGCTGCGTACATGCTTTGCATCCCGGTGCAAATGTGGTACAAACTCTACAGTCTCTACAACGCCATGAGGGCTAGTTCGCCTTATGAGCTTTGGCTGAGCCTGACTTGGTTATTGTGCCGTATCTGAGCCGTTTTTCTATCCGACATTATCCCTTTTGTTGTACTTGGAGGTCACAGGTCCATTCTCAAGAAGAATATTAGAAACCATTTCCATCGTGAAGTGTGCATTCGAACAGTTTGAGCAAAACACCGCTTTTTTCCAGGTCCATCATCTGACAGTCTCGTTCTTGTTCGTGAGTCCATGCGAAATAATAATGCCAAAACCTTTCTTCATTGCTACAAGTTTACCTTTATTCTATTCTATTGGAGCAGCTCAGTTTGCCCAGATGTCCATGATCGCTGAAAGATGGATAGCAATCATTTTCGTTCGGGACTATGAGTCGGGATATAAAAAGCTTGGACCGGCACTGATTGCAGCAACGGTACGTACGTTTGAAAATGAGCTACATAGTTTGCACCGGACTGATTTTCCTGCTATTGAAGAACTGGTATTCCTCTTCGAGGAGCAGTACCTACCGCTGCGATTGTCATGTAAAAAATTTATCTACGTGATGAAAAAGGACCAAACTAAGTCTACCTACTTCAACAAAAGTACAAACCTTACGTACTATTCAGGCTGTGTTCGGTCCTCCATCATTTTTACCTTAACCAACCGAATTCGAGTTCTAATTTCGGCAAAATGACTGAGCATTTCGGTCTGATGGGGTTAAAAGCAAAGTTAATAGATATTCTCTCGTTTAGGTGATAATCAATTGCTGCTCAATGTATATAATGTATTACGGTGAGACATTCGATGCACCCCAATGGAATGCTCGTTCGATGCCAAGCACTACTTATCCACGGTCAAGTGTGGTACTCATGATATTACTAGTGCTGAATTTCATATCACTACTTGTAACTATCATCTTGTACGTCTTCAGCCGCAAACGAAGGAGAACGTAAGTAAGCTAAAAAATAGACATCTGAAACACTCGAAAGATGAGAAGGGTGTGGTGTATGTCCTCCCCGACAGTATGTCGTGTTCGTATCACCCGCTGCGTATCGCGGAAATGCGATGGTGGAATGGAGAACACAATGAGTCAGTCGGATTTACGATGGCTTGTTGGTGGATATTGGTTCAACCTTGTGAATCACTATTCTTCATACAAAACCGCTATCACACGAACACACGATAACTAGGAAATGCTAAAGCTAAGGGTGCTAATCAAAACAAAGCAAAGAAGCAAAGCGGGCAATAAAAATGGGGGTCTACCAATTCGGTGGAACGTGCAAATTCTCAGAGAAGTTTCACCTTCTGTTTGTGATGGGTCAGCACTTTCCTAATCTATATTGTGGAACGATTACCCATTTTCAGAATGACATTATCATCGAAATTTCAATCAAACGAGAATGCAATCGTATCGAACCTCCTCTTCATGATATCTTCTCTTCAATTCGCCACTTCGTTTTTTGCTCAATTGTGTGGTTTGTACCTGAGAAGCTATCAATCTAAAAACCCGCTACGATTCGCATACAGGGAAAACTTTGATGTGAGTAAATCGTTAAAGTTATTTGAACGTGCACCTTGTCACAACTAACAATCTTGGCTAGGGTGATTTTGGACTATTTGGTAATAATGACGCCCAAAATGTTGGCCCACATACTACATACGTTCTATGTTCTTCGAGTATATATTTGCAGCTCTTACTGACTGCTGTGACTAAAGGAAAGGTAGAGGATAATGTTCTGAGGAGTGCTAGTGGCTCTACCTACTTACAGCTGAAGCCTCACAATAAGCTTCAAGTTCTGAATTCCCGAACTTACAACTTGGGTGGTGGCTTACAATTAGTCGGACAGAGTACCGAGGCTGATCTCTCAATAATGAACTGTTTTTAGTACTAGCCGTCTCTGGCATAGTAAACACATATAACTCGGAGTTATCAATATATGAAGATAACTTTACTTTTTCGAGCAATAAAGTTCCAGATTAGCCCTAAATTTATAATTTAAGCTTTTCAATTACTACACGCTGTTGCTACCGATTCTGTCGACAATCTATTTTATGAAGGTGAAACGCCGACGAATTAAAGATATCACGAACAAAATCAACGTATGTCTATGATACCCGATGGTATTCGTCAGTTCCTCCTTTCAATATTTTCTACTTTTCAAGATGAAAGCGACAGGGAACGATGGATGGACGAATTATTCAATCATGATCCAAAATCAGTGGAAATAGTCATGGGGTCGGATGCCACTACTTCACTGGAAGATCCAATTGATCCAAAAGCGCATCTTCCTCAATCCAACTCTTTTACTCAAATCTTTTCCGTGGTGCTACACTTGATCTGTGGTTTTTTATCAGGGCTGTGATGTAGTTTCTCATGTTGTTCGCCTCCGATTTACATCAAATGAATATTAACTTGGACTTCCTCGTCTGGCTTGGTGCTTGAGCCTATCTAATTTGCTTTCCTTTAGCAGAAGACTCAATAAGGAACTACTTACTGTTTTTAGAGAAGCTGAAAGTTGTCTACCACAAGAACAACTTCAACAAGATGTACCCAATTCGGTTGTAATGCTTTGGCTAAAAAGCGCATCAGAAAATAATGGGGTTATTACAGATTGTTTCTTGAGCACCCCATTGGTGACATCCTCTCTCAAGTAACTCGTCTATTTCGTCCTCATAACTTCAAGTGAACATCTCAGGTTTAGTGTATCGATGTCCCTATTATTGCTGGAAAGGGATTATTTCGTCTTTATTGTGATTACTTTACATGCCACTGTCACAGTCACAATCGAACAACCCAGTGGTGCGCTATGACCATATACTTCGCTAATTCTTTTCTGCATTCATTGGTGAGGGAAAGTTGTATTTGTCCCTACACATACCTCTCACTGCCCTGTGGTGGGTGTCGAGGGAGTACAATGCAGATTCAGGTGGCGTGGAAAAAGGAGGGGGGGGGGGGGAGATGGGCAGAAAAAGAAGGTCCTTCAAGTAGTTGAATCCTGGTATTTTACGCGATTTTGTAGAGGAAGATAACTCGGCCGAGGTTTTGGTCGTGTACGGGTGTGTATACCATACTGCACAGCTGCACAGGAGGCTGCTTGTGTTTCCGAATATGTTCACTGGCTGGTCGAAACCTTAATTGTTAGGGGTTGAGAATATGTAACATCCAAAAATTCAGCTTTCGAATCCTTATTGACTCGTTTATGTCTAGGAATAATGTTATCTCTAGCGTTATCTTCCTTTGACGATGCTTCCAGTTAGGTGATTTGGAAACCGTCACGTGTTCGTAAGATACTACCATACAATATCACAACACTACAGTGCCTACCTTCAACTACATTTACTTCAGCAACTGGTGTGATTATGTAATCTAACCGTCGAGGTTTCAATGATTGCGCGCTTACGAGTGCATTCAATGACTAAACAAATAAATAAGTGAGTGAATAAATGCGAGTTTTTGATACCAAATCCATCTCAGTGGAAACTCCGTCTCTGATGATGAAATGCTGATAAGAAAATGATCATTTTCAAACTCCTCCAAGCAGCAGAAGATGAAGTTTAATGTTCTTAGGATACAGTTTGAAGGATGCGCCGGAAAATTCGACTTTCATTCGAAATCGGATTGGCGTGTTGGATGCGTATGCTGCCTATACAATGGCATACGGTGGTCAGCCGTTGTACAAGTCAATGCTTCTATCCTTTCAAGCAAGTCTGGTACCAATAAACCGTCGTTGAAGGGATGAAAAGCATGGTTGGCCTAAACGACATCGATCCAGGGTTCAAACCCGTGACCTGTGTTTAAGATAGTATGCCGCTTGCCATTGGACCACCCGCACGTATGCTTCAGAGTGCGCTTCATAGGGGCTCTGAAAGATATTTGGGTTTCCTGCTAAGCAATCAAAGGCACCTTCAAATTTGCTTTGGTGTGCAGATGCTTTCCAATCATAAATATTTCTTGAAGTTTGATTGCTTCAAGCAAGTTTGTTGTGGGACTTCTTACAGCCCTTTCGAGAGAATATGTTTGATAGACTGCTGTTAGCCTAATGAAGTCGATGACGACACAGTTTTGTTTTCGTATTTCGCATTCCTTAATTGGAGCTTTTCAAAAGTCTACACACCACTTAACTACTAACTAAATGCGAAAACAAACTCTATGCCTATCATGACATGTGTTCAGATTGAGATTAGCAACACTTTCTAATCGTCTTCACATAAAAAGGTTTACTGGCGTAGCGTTCTGGTTTTGAAGCATTTTGGCTATGTCTTAAATGTAGTGCTGAAGTTCGTTGTACAATTTCAAATATTTTTTTGTCTCAGAGAAAGATTGGCGGATTATTAGCTTCGGAGAGTTTCTGCTATGTTCAGAGTTTCGTGACAACATCGAAAGTTGTCATGCATCAATTGAAAGCTTTACGAATTCCTGTGGATGCTCTGATCGTCTCTTGCGATTCACCCACTAATACCCAATCCTCTTTGAACTTTTCCGTTCATGCCAATACTCTCGGGAAGGAATACGGTGTCAGTCTAGTCTGGGATAGATTTCCTAAGACAGTTAATCTGAACATTTGATGTATGTCTCATGTGGGCAGTAGGAACCCGTAGGTCTCGTCACCTAGGGATATCCTTAGAGTTGATGGATATTCTGTATTCTTTTTGTAACAGTGAATTATGGTGATTTAAGTAGCGATCACAATATTTGCTTTGCAGCTGCCGATTACTCGATGGCAACACTCCAATCACAGCAGCGTAGCCTAACTGAAGATTCCTGCAAAGAAGTATCAATGAGTTTTAGTTTCTTACTTTTTTCACTACTTATTTCAAAAGCGGCATTTCCGCAAGAAAAGCCATAAACTTATATTTTATGTCGTACGTTGCTACGTATGTTACGTACGTTTCTTATTAGATTTATGTTTTTGTGCTGCTGTATATAAGGGTGAAGACTGGTGTCATTGGGCGCTTATCGATCTCGTCTGGGGATGCGCTCCCCGTTCGACTTCCATTCGAAATCGTAATGGCGTCCAGAATGCATGTGAGACCTACATACACTATGTATACAATGACTTGCGGTGGCCAGCCGATGTACAAGTCAGCGCTTTTATCCTCCCAGATAAGTCGGGTACCAATAAACCTACCTCACCGGAGGGATGGAAGGTCCAGTTGGCACAAGAAAATATCAACCTCGGGTTTGAATCCATGACCATGTGTGTGTGACAGTGGACCACATGCCAATACACCATCCAAGCAGCCTACTGTACATGTAAAAAACAACTACTATGTAAATAAAAGTTAGGATACCGAGCCGATGACTCAAGCCTCAATTATGAATTTGGCAGTCGAAATTCGCAACGACGCTTTAGGTTTCGTTCTACAGGGGAGACCTCGCTTCTAAGTCTGGAGATTGAACTGGGGCTATGGACATAAATATGATCTTTTATTTACACCTTTACTTTCCATTTCCTCAATCTTACTCTCCTTCTCGGTAGGTTTTTTTTTGGAACGACTCTGACTCGTTTTTCATTCTGACCTCGGATGGCAAAGTTTCCACAAGGTTCAAAATGAGTCCACCACGACGAAGATTCCAACTGACGCATTATGCGAGTTTTTGGCGATTCGCTGAAACTATTAGATTGATGCATAACTATTGCGGATTTTTCAACAAACTTTATTTTAAAAAGGGGTAAAAATACTGAACAGAGACATGTTCAAATAATTACTCCGAAATATGTCCGCCATCTATGTCAAGCGCTGCTTCCCACTTGCTAGGTCGTCGGTTTCCTAAGGCGAAGAAGTCCAATCCTTGGAGGCGATCCATGCTTTGACGTCGGCCATCAAGTCATCCGTTTCGTCGTAAGTTCTGATCGTTAACCAATTTTTCGACGAACGGTTGACGTGATCACCCAAAAAAGTTTCTATCGATGAATATGACGGATTTAAGAGCAGATCTCATTCCTTACTTGGCTTTGACTGACTGTTCCACTGCGGAAAAGCTGACAGTATGACTCTCACAACCTTTCCTGGAGTAGTAGAGCATAATGGTGCAAATTTGAAGATGACTTTATAGAGCGTTTCCGTTAGAAAAGCAAAAAGATGATTTCTATAGGAATCCCGAGTTCTACATGCAAATTGTACTAAGAGAAGAGAAGCCATAAAAAATCCGCAACAATTATGAATCAACTTAATAGATATCTTAGCAGAACTGTCGTTGGATATCAACAACGCCGTCATAATTTTGTTACAGTCCACGTAATGAGGTTCTAGGGATCGCAGTTAAGTTGAACTGCATGTAAAATGTAGGGGAACTTCTCCAGAGTAATCGAGAAAATTCAAGTGGTCATATAAAAGTATTCTGTGGCCAAGCCGAGTATATGCCTTCAAAATGCAATAGGTTAATGAACCCTTTCACTTCTATTGAACTAGACTATTATTCCAGTGTGGGTCATTCTGTGTCTACTTACATTCTTATATCTCACTGTTATGTTTCACTGATGGCGCACGAAATGAGTTTATGGCCTGTTCACCAGCTTCGAGTCATCTTCTCAGAAACACAGAGAAATTCATAATTTTCAGCTAGGTGTGCTTGTTGCTACATCAACATACTATCGTGTTTCGCTATTGTTTGCATTGACGATTTCAACATTTTCTGCTGCCGCCATGATTCACTTTATGATTAGATACTACGGTAGTAGTCTACTTTTCCACCGTAATTTGAAGGTCTGTTACATATTTGTCTAAAAAAACTTTGTGGCAGACTTGTATGTTCAAAAATATGGAGAATTTCAAGGATTTCAGATGTTGTACTTCCTCTTGAGTCTCTTCTGTCTCACATTCGACGTTTTCAATATAATTGTGAAGGTGAGCAGAAAGTATGGCTTGACCGGAGTTCCTGAAAATTTAGCAGATTAACATCGATTCTGCTAAGCCTGTTAAAGTAGAAACGTTCGTAGCAAAAAGAGACTAGCAACACATTCATCATACATATGGGAGGCCTGGGAACAATGAACACGGGGGAAGGATATCGCTTTGGAGACATTTTTGTCCACTACAGTGAAACAAAAATTCTGAAAAAATGGTAGCAAATAAAGTTGAGTAAATGTTTTTAGTTGGAAGCGAAGTTGACAGTATTATGTAGGAAGATCTCAAGCTCCTGAAGGCACGGTCCACGATATTTTTGGGTCATCTAGTTCTAGACGAGGAAGTCTGAAAGTGATAGTCTGAAATAGTGCAAAAGTACAGCCGGCTGCAGGGGGGACGGTACGAACGTGCGTCCGAGGGTGCGCGCGGCGAGTTGCGCGGCAAAGTTCGTGACGATTTGTACGACTGCGGCGCCAATTTTCGGGGCACAAACTCGAAGTAGTGTAGTTTAGTAGGGTCGGATGATTCTCCTGATCCACTCTATTTCAAATTTGGGCCCCAATGATAGGCGCCAAAGTTGTTTAAATCATTACGAACTTCGCCGCGCAATTTGCCGCGCGCATCCTCGGACGCACGTTTGTACACGTACATACTGCAGTAATACGGCTGCGTGCAACGTGTGCATTCTGTTGCGAATGTGGTGCAACCTCTAGAGCCTTTACAAGCCATGAGAACTCGTCCGCCGTATGTGCTTGGCTAAGCCTGGTTTAGAACACTTATTGCGCCGTATCTAAGCCGCATTTCACCCGACATTGTCTCTTTTGTTGTTCTTGCGAGGTCACAGGTCCATTCTAGAGAGAAATCTTACCAGGGAAGGATCTTATGTCGAGGTGGCCATTTGAAATGAGACCTAAACTGTTACACGTGTTTTTAGATGCTGAGTTCAAATCTGCTTTCCAAATTCTCCGAGCGCTTCTCTGAGCAGAGTTATGAGGGCGGTTTCAGGGAGCTCAACATGAGAGAAGTTAAATAACATGGATGTTCCTCAGCTCTGACCGGCGGCCTGGTGTAGTGGTCAGCGTGACGCTTTTCAGGCGAGAGGATGGGCATCGGGTTTTTTGGGAGACGGAATTTTTGCATTATATAGATTTTCCTTTAAGGACCAGAAAATACTCTTATGGTGAGATTATCACGTTGTATATCACTTCAACTTGAGATCCTTCCCTGGTCAGAAACCATTTTTATCGTGGACTGTGCATTTGAAAAGCACTTTAAGTAAACACCGCTTTTTTTCAGGTCCATCATCTGACAGTCTCGTTCTTGTTCGTGAGTCCATGCGAAATAATAATGCCAAAAGCTTTCTTCATTGCTACAAGTTTACCTATATTCTATTCTGTTGGTGCAGTTCAGTTTGCCCAAATGTTCATGATCGCTGAAAGATGGATAGCAATCATTTTCGTTCGGGACTATGAGTCGGGATATAAAAAGCTTGGACCGGCACTAATTGCAGCAACGGTAAGCTTGGAACTAGACCACATAGTTTGCACTAAACTTATTTTGCTGCTTTTGCAGGGTAGGTATTCCTCTTCGAGGAGGAATAGCCACCCTTGCGATGAACATGTGAAAAATGTAGTGACGCGATAAAAAGCAACCGCACTATGTCTAATTGGTTTAGCAAAAGTACGGAATTTGAGTATTCCAAACATGATCGGTTCTCGATCGCTTGCAACTCAACCGTACGATTCGGAGTTTGATTCCAGCGTGATGAATAAGCATTTTGGTCTGATGGTGTTAGAAGGGAAATCAATTAATCTTCTCTCGTTTAGGTGATAATCAATGGCTGCTCAATGTATATAATGTATTACGGTGAGACATTCGATGCACCCCAATGGAATGCTCGTTTGATGCCAAGCACTACTTATCCACGGTCAAGTGTGGTGCTCTTGACATTGCTGATACTGAATTTCATATCCCTACTCGTAACCATCGCCTTGTACGTCTTCAGCCGCAAGCGAAGGAAAACGTAAGGAATCTCGAGAACATCGAATGTTTCACAAACTAAAAGAATAGGAAGAGTGTGGTATATTCTACCCGATAGCATGTCGCGTTCAGTGCACTCACTGCGTATCGCGCGCGAAGTGCGATGTTTGGATGAAGCTCACATTGAGTGTGGTTAGATTTACGATGGCTGATTCGTTGGTATGGGTTCAATCTTGCTTAACGATATTATCCGACAATTGGAAGTCTTAAAAATCTGATCAAAACAAATTAAAAAAGCAAAGCAGGCAACAAATATTGGGCCTGCCGTTTTGCAGGAAGACGTGCCGAATACGGTAGTTGTAATTTGGAGAGATCCACAAAGGTTTGCCGCCTGCAGCCTCAGCGAACGTGCGGGTTCTGGGAGAAGTTCCACCACTCGTTTGTGAAGTGCTAACCCTTTCCTGATCTGATATGTGGGACAATGAACTTTTTCAGGATAACATTATCATCAAAATTCCAATCAAATGAGAATGCATTCACTTCGAACCTGCTCTTTATTATATCTTCCCTTCTATTCGTCACTTCGTGTTTTGGCCAAGTGTTTGGATTATATCTGAGAAGCTATCTAATCACAAATCCTCTGCGATTCGCATACAGGGAGAACTTTGATGTGAGTCAGCTGTGGAAGTAGTTTTAACGTGTATTTTGCAACAAGTAGCAGCCGTGCATGCATAAGGCTTGAGTGATTTTGAACTATATGTGGTGATGGAGAGGGCCACAATTTTTCTGTAAAGCCATCTTGCGAACGCTCAAGTTGTTGATTCGTATAGTACTTTGTATGTTCGTTGAGCATATATTTGTACCTCTTACTAATTACTGTGAATAAACAAAAGGTAGAGGATAAGATGTTGAAAAGTATAGGTGACTCAACCTGTTAACAGCTGCAGCCCCATGAGAAGTTTTAAAAGGTAGAATTCCGACTAATTGTGGCCACCATCCAACGATTACAGTCTTGGCTGGTGACTTGTAATTAGTCAGAAAGAAATCAGAGGCAGATTTGCCCCTACTGAATTGCTTCCAGTACAAACTATTCCTGACGGAGAAGACAGAGAGTGACTCCAAATTATCAATATATGTAGATAGCGGTAATGTTGCGAGCAACACAAATTTGCAGAGGATTTCTAAACTAATAATTTAAGTTGTTTAATTACTTCACGCTGTTGCTACCGATTCTGTCGACACTCTACTTTGTAAAGGTGAAACGGCGACGAATGAAAGACATAACGAATGAAATCAACGTATGTTCATGATTCCTGTTCATGATTGATATTCGTCGGTTTCTTTTTTCAATGTTCTCTACTTTTCAAGATGAAAGCGACAGGAAACGATGGATGGAAGAACTATTCAATGATGATTCAAAATCAGTGGAAGTAGTTTTGGAGTCGGATGCCACTGCTTTGCTCGAAGAATCGACCCAAAAGAGCAACTTCTTCAATTCAACTTTTCCACTCAAACCCTTTCTCTGGTGCTATACTTGCTATCGTACGTCTTCAGGCAACACCGAATTCTGGGCCAGATTGACAGAAACGAATTTCTCTCATGGATAGAAACGAATTTCTCATATTTATTGAGTGATGATTATGACTTCATGAATAAAGCAATCACACTACGTTCACAATGTCTTCTCACACAAGTGTAACCTTGTGGAGCGCGCACCCTCTCGCTCTCTCTACAACAATGTCCCACCCTCACAAAAATACAGCAAGACAACTTTCAAAACAATTTCTTGCTTAGCGAGGCAAGGTAGGCACAACCGTTGCCTCCTTAAGTACAGGAGTCACCAGGCGATAGCATATTCAAAAGTAGATTGGGGAGAATAGACTTACTAAGGGTCCCCGAAATTTGCGATTTTTAGTAATACCTAAGAAGCTGCATTTTCTTTCTCCTGTTCTTCACTGTTGGGATAGGGCTTTGTCTATTGAATATGAAATAGCCGCGATTCTATTCTATCCTTTCAAACGCCATTCTTGACTTTATCAATGTTCTGTTGTCTGTTTTGTTTTGTTTTGAAGGAGACAACTTCTGTAACTATGACCACACCGATGGAGCGCTCATAACAGACTGCGAAGCTGCATAGGAGGTTTCTGAACATGTTCACCGGCGGGTCAAAAACTGAATTGTTAAGGGTAGAGAATACTTAACGTCCAAAAATCCAGCTTCTTGATCCTTGGCTGGGGGTGACGTTATCTCTAACGTTATCCGCCGTTGACGATGCTCCCAGCTAGGTGGCCTTAACTCGTTTTCTTAAGGTACTGTCATACAATATCACAATGCTACATACAGGGTGTCCCAAAATTATTGGCGCCAAAATCCAGGAGTTTTCAAGGTAGAAATAATATATCAAATTCACAAAACCTGTTTTTAGTTAGTTGCATAAGATGGTTTCCTTGCAATATACAAGGAAACCTTCTTATGCAACTGATGTGGAACTTCCAGTATCTTTCAGATGGAGGAGGCTCATTCAATGCCACATGCAATCATTGACGTGCGAGAGGTGGAAGGGCATTATGAAATTCCTTGGGAATTTTGTAATGACCGTATAGGAGGCTATTAAGCGATACAGAAAAAAAAGCTTGAATCAGGAACAAACCAGGAAAGGTAGAAAGGTAGAATATTTCTGAAGATAAGTCTATTAAAATGGTCCGTCTGTCAATCGGTCGGGATTTTGGGTGACCCATCAAAAGGAAGTCAGCGGGCACGGCTTACAAGAGTTGTCGCGATGGAAGAATGTCATGCAGGAGCTTCACTGCCGTTCCTATCGTATGCAAAGATTTCGCTTCAATTCCGATCTCAACAGACACTGCCGGGCCAAAATTGCAGAAAGTCGAAAGTGATGACACGCAGCCCTTCGTCGTTTTTTCTGGTCAAGACATTTTTTTATGATGAAGCCATTCCTCAACAACCAAAACGTTCGCGTTCTGGAAAGAAACGCTTAGCATGTAATATCTTACAAAACGGTTGCTATCAGAGTAGTAAAATGATGTTTTCCTAGGAAATCACCGGCAAGGGTAAGCCGCTCATGGTTTCTTCGGTGCAGGCATGAAAATTGACCAAGACCAGTACTCAAACGGCGTACTGATGGAAGTAAATGAGACACTGATCCGACTACGTTTTCTGAAACATCTCGTAGTCCTTCCAGCAGGACGCTTCTCCAGCCCACATAGCCCAGCTTGCCCGCGAGTGGTGCTGACGACAACTGCCCGACTTCATTGGTGGAGAGGGAATGCAAAGGCTGAAGAATGGCTGGGAAGAAATGGAGGGGATACCTGCGTGCCGCATGCGATCAAGTCGAGAGCAACCTTTAACTTCTCTCCGCGCTCATAGGAGATATTTTTGAAAGCGACTGTAGTATATCGCAGCACAGAGTGTTGGCCAACGTGCATAGAGATTCCTTCGTCTTTCGCAGCTGAGAAGTTTGAAATACATTGCTATAAATCGGCGCTGATAATTTTGGGACACCCTGTGCATTGCCTACCTTCGCCTGTGTTTGCCTAAGG
Source organism: Haemonchus contortus (assembly GCA_000469685.2). Classification (NCBI taxonomy): domain Eukaryota; kingdom Metazoa; phylum Nematoda; class Chromadorea; order Rhabditida; family Trichostrongylidae; genus Haemonchus; species Haemonchus contortus. The sequence continues at coordinate 44,418,702 of LS997565.1, forward strand.
AACAGGTACGATTGTGTAATCCATTCATTGGGGTTTCTATGATAGCGCACTTAGGAGTGCATCCAAGTAATTAAATAATAGTGAGCTGGTAAATAAATAGATGAATAAATGAATGAATGAGTAAACAAATGAATAAATAAATGAACTAATGTGGATTTTTGATTCCGATCCCATCTCAGAGTTGACTCCGTCTCAGCTGATAACATGTTGATAAAAAATGATCATTCTTCAAGGGTTCTCCAAGATGAGGGATGAAGGATAAAGAATCGAACTGGATGCTTGCGTGGCCTATACAATGACTTCTGTGGCAAACCGATGCACGAGTCAATGCTTTACTTCTCCCAGACGAATCCAGACCCAGTGAGCCTTCGGCGGATGGATGAAGTGCATGGTTGGCCCAAGAGGATATTGATCCAGAGTTCAAACCCATGACCTGGGCGTATGATGGTGTGCTACTTGCCACTACACCACCTGCGTGTATCCTTCAGGGAACGCTTCATAGGAGCTTTGAAGAATATGCGGGCCTTTCTGTTAAGCGATTAAAGTCACCTCCAACTCTGTTGGTAAGCAGATGTCGCCCAATCATCAAATATTTCTTTAAGCTTTACTGCTTCAAGATGTTATAGGACCTCTTATAGCCCTCTACGGTAAGAATCGGTTTGTTACTGCTGTAAGCTTGAAGAAACTGATGTTGGAAGGACTGTGTTGTTTGTGTATTTTGCCTTTTTAATTGTGACTTTTTTAGAGGTAGCATAACGTTTAAATTCTAACTGAATGCGTAAACAACACGTGTGCCTATGATAATTGTAGGTTTGCACAAAAATTTGAAATCGTCCTCCCCTAAGAAGAGTAGGGCGTTATGGCATCCTGGTTTTGAGATGTGTTTTTCATGTCTATATTAATTTTGAACACCATTGTTTGAACTCAAACGTTTTCTCTGTCTGACAGATTTGCGAGTTATGGACAATAATCGAGCCCCAGGAAATTATCTTTGCAAACAGATTTTGATAAAAGCTTAAAACTTGTCATGCCTTCACTGAGAACTTTATAGATTTTTGTAAAATCTCGATCATTTCTTAAAAATCGTCCACCAATATCAATTCTTTTCTAAACTTCATGATGCGTGCCGATTTTCTTGGGAAGGATTATGATGTCAGTCCACGGTGAATAGAATCGCCTAATGCGAGTTAATCCGAAGATATGATGTACGTCTCAAGTGTGCATTAGTCTAGGGGCATCATTTGGGTTATTGGGACATTTTATATTCCTCTTATAGTAGTGATAGATTAGGTAGTTTTTCTCATTTTTCGCTTTGCAGCTGCTGATTCTACGATGGCAACACTCCAATCACAGCAGCCAAACCTAACTGAAGATTACTGCATCGAGGTATCAACAAAATCTCGTCTCTTCCTTGTTTTCACTACTTCCTCCTAAAGCGGGGGTGTTTCCCGAATTCCCAAGAAAACTAATTTTTTATATTAGGCGTACGTTTTGTACTAGATTGATGTTTTAATGCTCCTTTATATGTATACCAGTTGGGCTACGCACACTAACGCGTGCACCATGCCATGCCCACTACCGCTTGATTACGATTTGTTAGAGGACCAATATAAACAGTGTCGGTTCCCTTTTCATAACCGTTTCCCCATTAGGTGATATTCCCCATTTGGAACGATCCGCTTCAAGGGTATTGATCTCTTGTCACTAATAGGTGATCGTGGAATTGTTTCCATTTTAACCTCCTCTAGTTCCTAGGGCTTTGATAGTTTTGGTTGTGGGGCGCATGTTGTGATTTACAGTCTGTAACTTCATAAATAGATTGGATGTTAATCAACGGCCCAATATAAAGAGCATCGGTCGACTTTCTTTTTCATAACTGTTTTCTCACTGCGCACTTGTGATCTCCACGCTCTTGATCTCACCTACATATTATATCAAAAGAACTCCGGTGACGAGCCAACGGCTCAGATCTCAGTTATTCAACTGGCATTTACAACAGTCTCATTTCCTCTCTATGAATAGGACCTTACTCCCATATCTGAGTGCTAAAATTAGGGTAGATGTATTGGGGAAGGTAATTGCAGCATGTTGAATATATGTAGTGTAAAGTATACGAACTACATTGAAATTTTCAGCTTGAAATACTTTGCAAGGGATAGGGGCACATGATTTTGGAATACCCTGTGCATGGATGCATTTGCAAAGTTGCCGTTAGATATCAAAACGCCGCCATAACTTGGTTATGGTCCATGTAAAAGTTGCGTAGTGATCGCAGTTGAATCGAACTGCATATTGCATACAGGGGAAAGTCTGAGAAGTTTAGCTTCTTGAAAGTGATAGAGAAAGTTGAACCTGCTTTATAATAGAATTCCACAGTTTATTTGAAAAGTTCCGTGGCCACACTCCAATAAAGTAGTTAACACTTTCGATTTTATTGAAATATTTTACTTCTACACCAAATTATTCTGAACTCACTAGCACTGCTACATGTTACTGCCATATTATATTCTACTGATGGCGCCCATTGAGTGGATACCAAATGAATAAATGAAGTGCATATCTACCTTCCCTAAAGCATGATCTTGGGGTTGGAGTTGGTATAGTGGCAAGTGGCGCACTGTGCCACTTCCGCCCTCAACAGCATGGGTTAGAGCTGACAAAAACTTATGGACACGGGTTCGAATACAGAATCGATATCCGCTGGAGCCAACCAAGCTTTTCATCCTCTCGGGTCGATTAATCGGTACCAGACAAAACCACTGTCTTGTACATGTGCTGGCCACTACAAAGCATTGTGTAGGCCACTACGATCCTGAACAGAAGTCGAATGCGGGACACTTCTAAGATGTGGTTGATTAATGTCAAAGACACGTTATCCTTTTCCCTCCAATAAATGCTCTCAAACACACAGGGAAAGCTAAAATTTTCAGCTAGGTGTGCTTATTGCTACTTCAACATACTATCGTGTTTCGCTATTGTTTGCATTGACCATCTCAACGTTTTCTGTTGCCGCCATGATTTATTTCATGATTAGACACTACGGCAGCAGCCTGCTTTTTCACAGCAACTTAAAGGTTTGTTAGATATTCATCTGAAAAGCTATGTGGTGGACTTGTGTACGTTCGACAATTAGGAAGAGTTCCAAGTTTGAACGACTTTCAGATGCTGTATTTCTTCTTGAGCCTCTCCTCTCTTACGTTCGACGTTTTCAACATGATTGCGAAGGTGAGTAAAAAGCAAAGCGTGACATGATTTCCATAGGTTCATATGGATTCTACTGGGCTGTCGAAGTTGAAATGCTAACGGTGAAAAAGAAGCTAACAACATTCCTCCATCTTTCTTCCCACGTAGTTCATCACACATGTAGAGGGCTGTAGAGCAAGTGTGTACGATGTTCAGAGAGCAAACACTGCCCCCATCGGAAATTTTATAAAAAAAAAGATGGTAAAAATCAGTGAAGTTTTTTCAGTGCTATGAGCCGAGTTGACAGCATTATGTAGAAATATCGTAGGCACGCAGTGGATTTTTCAAAGACTAGACCCATGAACTTTGGAGTATCTAGTTCGGACTAATTTTAGACAAATAATTGAGTCATAATCTAGAATAGTGCGAAAATAGCATGCATACAGCTAGGTGCTGTATGTGCGCTTCAATTATTCGTGGATACAGTATGTGGCCTGCTGCAAAACGTGCGTCTCGGTGCGAATGATGCAAGCTCTGCTGCCTCTACAGCGCTACGAGAACGTCCGCCGCTATGAGGACTTCTGCAAAACCTGGATCACTTGTGATGCCGCATCTATCCCATTTTCCGAACCGACATTTCTCTTTTGTTATAACTGAAGGTCACAGATTCTTGCCAAATAGAAATCTCACTTTCATGAGAGAAATCTTTCCAATTGAGAATCGTTCTTCAAAACAGCAATTTTATCAATACACCTTTTCCAGGTCCACCATCTGGCAGCCTCGTTTCTATTCAAAACTCCATGCGAGATCATGATGTCAAAAGCTTTCTTAATTGCTACAAGTTTCCCCCTGTTTTTTTCTATTGGTACAGCTCAGTTCGCCCTGATGTCAATGATCTTCGAAAGATGGATAGCAATTATTTTCGTTCGGAACTATGAGTCGGGATATAAAAAGCTTGGACCGGCACTGATTGCAACAGCGGTAAGAGCTACATCTACAGTAGGAAACACCAAGTTTCTTGCTATCGAGCAGTTAGGACAGAAAGGAGCTGCCACCAATGCGATTCCCATTGAAAAATGTAGCCACGCGATAAAAAAACCACAGACTAGGTCTATTTAGTACAAGAGTGCGCAATCGAAGTACTGTTCGAGCTATGAACAATTCTCAATCTTTTCACCTTAGACAACCAATTTCGAGTTCTCATTTGGCAGGATGACGGAGCGTTTCATTCTGATGGTTTTAGAAGTAAAGCTAATAGATACTTTCTCGTCTAGGTGCTAGTCAATTGCTGCTCAATGTATATAATGTATTACGGTGAGACATTCGATGCACCCCAATGGAATGCTCGTATGATGCCAAGCACTACTTATCCACGATCAAGTGTGGTGCTCTTGACATTGCTGATACTGAATTTCATATCTCTACTCGTAACCATCGCCTTGTTCGCCTTCAGCCGCAAACGAAGGAGAACGTGAGGAATCCAAAAGCTCCAGATATTAGAGGAAGTGAATGGTTTGGGACCTTCTCTCCTTCCCGGTGCGGGATGTCGCGCGTGCATCTGCAGCATATCGCAGAATTGCGATGGTTGAATGAAGCGCGCAATATGTCAGTATGATTTACGAGGGTTGGTTGGTTGCTGTCGGTTGAATTTTGCTCAACCTTAGTCTCTTCATAGAACAGCTGTTACACAAACACTCTACACCATAATTAGAAAGGCTAGATAATAAATAATCAAAACAAAGCAAAAAAGCAAAGCAGGCATAATAATATGGAGCCCTATGGATTTGCAGGAGGTGGGTCAAATCCCGTAGTTGCCCTTCGAGGCCGAAACAACTGAAAATAGTTGCAGCATGCAGCTCCAATGAACGTGCGAGTTAAGGGAAGTTCGTCGACTCGTTTGTTACGGACCAAAACCTTTCCGACTTGCTATATGTTACAATGAATTATTTTCAGGATGACATTATCATCAAAATTCCAATCTAATGAGAATACCATCGCATTGAACCTGCTCTTCTTGATAACTTCCGTTCAATTTGCCACTTCGTGTTTTGGCCAAGTGTGTGGTTTATACCTGAGAACCTACCAATCCAAAAATCCTCTGCGATTCGCATACAGGGAAAACTTTGATGTGAGTCAAGTGTAAAAGTAGTTACAGCGAGTATTCTGCAACAGTCAACAGTCTTGCGTACATTAGGCTTGGGTGATTATGGACTATGTGGTATTAATGAAGAGGGTCACAATGTTTTTGAAAAACCATCTTGCGAACGCCCAAGCTGTTGATATACATACTACTTTGTATGTTCTAAGAGTAATGTAGAGGATACTGAAGAGTACTAGTGGCTCTACCTACTTACAGCTGTGGCCCCATAAAATGTTCTGAAAGCTGGCATTCCTTAGGCGTACACCTTTGAATGGCGACGTACAATTAGACAAAAAAAATTCAGGCTGATCCCTCCCCCCTCCCTCCCTTATTGGACTGTTTTCAGGATCAGTTATCCCTGGGCATACTAGACATGTGTGAATCATAACCATACTTGTAGATTACTACAGTTTAGTGAGTAATCAATTTTTGTATGAGCTGTAAATGACTAATAATTTGAGCTGTTCAACTACTACACGCTGTTACTACCAATTCTGTCGACAGTCTACTTTGTACAAGTGAAACGACGACGAATCAAAAATATCACGAACAAAATTAACGTACGTCTATGATACCCTTTGATACCCGTCAGTTTCTCTCATATCCAATTCTACTTTTCAAGATGAAAGCAACAGGAAACGATGGATGGACGAACTATTCAAATATGATTCAAAGTCAGTGGAAATGACTATGAAGTCGAAGACCGATTCATAGCTCAAAAATTTAATCCAATTTTTCCACTAGAGTCTTTAACCTGACACTAAGCCTACTTTGCGGTTTCTTCTCAGGGTTATGGTTTCGTTTTTGAAGTTGTTCGCCTCCGATTTGTACTGAATAAATGCATATGTTTTCTGAGTGTCTTGCCTGTGTTTCTGCCCAAAAGCATTGAATTTGCTTTTATTCACACTCAACGAAGAGCACCTGAAAGTTGCTGAAAACAACAACCACAAAGTGCTTCTAATTCTATAGGCTATACGAAAATTGGGTTGGCTCAGACTCAGGCTCAGACTTAACAGGAAACCAACAGGCTACGTAGGTCATGCAAGTTACTCCTTGAGCACAAACTCGATTGATGAGAATCCCTCTCGAATAATTCTAATAATTCGTCCTCTCAACTTCAACCGAACATCTTGAAATTTGGATGCATCACTGCTTCTTTGCTACAGGTCAATAGAACGTGTTTTACTTCCATTTTGATTGCACTTCATTCTATTTCCCTGGTCGTAATGGGCACAAAGCAATGCTTTCAAATTGTTCACCACAATAAGCAAAATATTCTAGTCAGAAGGCTCCTTGTACTGTAGCGGATTCACTACGATGAGGATCCTCTACAGTACAAGGGACCTCTTGACTCGGATTGCTCAGCACCCCTTGAAATCATCTCGTGAGATTAATAAAACCTAGTACACTGTGTTCTGGTGTAAAAACAAATGCCCGTTACTCGCACCGCCTTTCGTAGCCATGTGAACGGGTGTATTTTGATCTTATGAAAAAACATTCATCATGACGGTAGCCTTTCATAAGTCCAGTCGAAACCGCGTTAGCCAAAAAACCTGTAAGCCATTGAACGGCTTTCGGGTTTAATAGTGTAAGTCTCGGGACAGAATGATGCGTTGTTGACGGAGAAAGCGGTGAAGTGGAAGAGAGAGATACGGAGGGTCTTTTTGTCTCACAGTATCGCCATGGCTCAGGAAAACACACAATCAGCTATTCAAATTTCGATTTAATGCGCTCTATTAAAGGCGGTACAGTCTTCATAGGGCTGCGAAAACACGTCCGTCGTTAGGTGCAGACGTCGGCCAAGCCAACTTTCAGCATTTGATGCACCCTATCTGTACCGTTTTTGATTCTACAGCGTTCTGTGTGGCACGCTTGACAGGGCAGCCACCAATTCGTCCGTCAGCAGAAATTTCTTCAGTGAACTCTATTTTTATTCAGTCGTGATGAGTTTAATGGCGAGCAACTTACAAGAACGCCATGTTCTCTATGCATAATCACCTGTATCCCCTGTCGTCCCATTGATCATCGACATCCTCGAGTGGGCGCCAATAACGTCTCCATTCGTCCCTGTCACGAGCCAGAGTGGTCCAGTGAATCGTCCTCGCTTCAGGGACACGGGGTTCAACATTCCTTTCGTTCAGAGCTTTCGTGAAGAAGTCTGAACATCTCGTCTCTATGCATAATAGAAAACTCAATTACTTGGTTTTACTCATGCTACCATGTTTATCTTACTTAGCAACACCCGCAGTGCACCAGCTACCAAGCTTCTACGGTACGTACCAAAACTAATCAGGAAAAGCGGCTGACCAAGACTGCGGTGCGTCAAGAAAAGAAATTTCTGCAGAGTCAGTACGTGAGAACTAACTAATTTTCAGTACCGAGATTGTGGAAATCTAGTCGTAAGCACCCTGAAGGACAGCTAGGTACTCCTAATGATTACTCAGTGACACTTTTATGATTGCTGACAGAGAACTCTCTTAGCTCAACTGCTACATCATCCATGAAAATCGTCCTAAAGGATGATATTGCGTCCATGTATTGTGATCAGCCGTTCTGCATATCATGACGAAATTCTTTGATGTAGCGATTTTGTTTTTGCTGCTTCTATAGCTAATTGGGATCAATTCAACAAGCAACACACCGTGAAAGACCAACTAATTGAGCTTTCACGTAAACAACTCGTAAATCCTTCTTACTAATATGTTAACTTACTGTTGACGTAGTGCTCTTCTGGCGAGCGGGCATACTTTCTTCTCAGGTAGAAGGAAGGCTTTCCAAGCGTGTCGGATCTTAAAGTCCGATTTGTGTGTTCGTTACGTCTAATAAGTAGTGCTAGAGCCCATTAATTGACCTCATCAATTTTTATCATACACATATATTTCGAGGCATTCTGAGTTTATAGCAAATCCTGTGGTGGCTCAGAAAATTACCAGGCTTTGTATGACAGCCTTGTAAGATTGAAAATTGGCTAGCCTAGTAACTGACTCAGCGAAAGCCATTAATTTTTAAAGGTCACCATTCTTGTTCAGTTTTTTGTATTTGCTTTGATGTATGCTACCCACAAGTCAAACACCGAAGTGGCAAGTATTGTTCAACTTACCAGGGAGGGGTAGTCTACTTACCGTGGGACTTTGAAGGGAGACCCAGATAAATCGATAGAGTTTTGAATGCTATTCACGAAAATGGAAATTAAAACTGCTAAATGGTTTTCCTTAAAAAGTTGTGAGGGCTAGAAATTTGCTTGACAGTAGTATTATTTGGTTATGCGAACTCGCCGCTGCGGAATCAAGTGCCGACGTGGCATAGTGGTAGTGGTCTCGCTTCATAGGTGTACGGTGAGGGTTTGCTCACCGCCGTCGCCGGCGTTTTTGCAAAGCGTTTTTTCATTCCACTGAAGACTCTCTAAGACTTTGTTGACATTTGTTTAGGTGAACGCCTTATTTCTGCTTTCATTTTCACTCGTCACGCCTGTCCAGGGAAAGTAGTTCTGCACGTCAACTGTACGACTCTGTTTTATTTTAATCTTTAAGAAACATGCAATAAAACGATAATAGAGATAAGTTAGATGTCAGCAAGAAACTCAGCGTTGACGGAATACTTTAAAAAATGCGTGAAGCACACTTGTTTTTCGCAAACTGCGCATCTTATACATGCTGCTAGCGCGCGGTTCATTGCTCGGGATTTACACTTCATTACGGTATGTAAAATTGAAGTACACAATATTCCTGCCGGTGCTACTTCAATGATTCAGCCATTGGACGCCTTTTTCTTCGGTCTTATGAGGAATGTTATGAAGAGGATTAGAACTAGAGCTTATGTTGAACGACTGGCAATATGAAGCACAGGGATAATATAATACTTAAGTTTCTATCCCAAGTATATCGAATGTTTTGTGCACCATGTTTTTCTAATTTTCTAAAATGCTTTTGGTACAAAGCTAGGTATGTTGATGAGTACCCAGGTTCCTGTGTCACACTGGCCGAGTATTTGTTCTGTTTTGAGACGATTGACTGTTTGCCACCGGATGCAGGGAATCAGTATGGATGAGATGCGCAGTTTACGAACAACTTGTGTGCTTCATGCATTCTCTAAAGTTTTCCATCAATGTTGAGTTTGTTGCTGGCATCTAACTTATCTCTAGTATCTTTTTATTGCATGTTTCTTGAAGTTTAAAATAAAACAGAGTCGTACAATTGACGTGCAGAACCACTTTCCCTGGACAGGGGTGACGAGTGAAAATGAAAGCAGAAATAAGGCGTTCACTTAAACAAATGTCAGTAAAGGCTTAGAGAGTCTTTAATGAAATGAAAAAACACTCTGCAAAAATGCCGACGATGACGGTGAGCAAACCCTCATCGTACGCCTATGAAGTGAGACCACTACCACTATGCCACGTCGGCACTTGATCCGGAGGCGACGAGCTCGTATATCCAACTAATATTACTGTCAAGCAGATTTCCAGCCCCCATAACTTTTTAAGAAAAACCATTTAGCAGTTTTAATCTCTATTTTCGTGAATAGCATTCAAAACTCTATCGAATTATCTGGGTCTCCATTTAAAGTCCCACGGTAAGTAGACTATCCCTCCTTGGTTAGTTTCGAGGTCTACTTAAAAACTACACTGGTGTGCAAAACTTAGGGACGAAAGCAACTTTCGATCTTTGAACCTCTGCTAGACGACAGAGCTCGATGAAATTTATACCATACAAAGGGTGGACCATTACGGTATTGCACAGGAAGTAACCGGCAGAAAATCGAAATAGGACTAGCAAATAAGGCATTTTCATCGAAAGGTACCGATTACACATAGTTCCTCACAACTTATCCTAGTACTTCAAAAAAAGCGACGCGGTTCCGAATAAGTATGTGACCACCACGGACAGCAGTAAATGCTCTGCAACGCGATCCCATACTTTCCATGAGGTTGGAAATGAGTTATTGTGGGTGGGCATCCCATTCCTCTATCAGCGCAATTGACAATTGCTGGATGGTTAGTGGTGCATTTGGACGCGCTGTAATGCCTCTACCCAACGCATCCTACACGTGCTTCATGGAATTCAGGTCGAGGGAACGGACACGTCACTACATTCGCTGGGTAACCTCCTGTGTAATGAACTCTTCAACCTGAGATGTTCGATGCGGTCGCGCATTGTTATCCATAAAAATGAATTCAGGGCTCACTGCAGTCCTGAAAAGATACACATTAGGGAGGGGTTCCTTTTCACAGTAACGCCGACTGTTGAGGGTGCCGCGCTCAAAAATCTGGAGGTCAGTACAGTTACGAAGCATGATGCCTCCCCATACCATAACACCTCGATCACCAGAACGATCAAGTTCCACAACGTTTCTGAGAGAAGAGCATGTCTTCAGCTCTGGCCATGAGGGTGTGCCCAGAATCACTGCTCAGACTGAATCTGCTCCCATCCAAAAAAACAAACGGCCTCATTTTTCATCGGTCCATTCGCTATGCTCCTGGCACCACCCTAAATCGTCTCGCCACTTCGCGAGGGTCAAAGGAACCTACGTAGTGGTCGTCGGGCAAAGAGACCGCCACCGTGCAGTCGTCGTGCCACTGCGGTGCGTAGGATAGCTTGCTTTAAAATCCTATTAGATGACATTGCAATCGAAGAAGCTGACTGACTTGGATCTCTCCTTGCCTACTGCACAATGTAGCGGTCTTACCTTAGAGTAGTTGTTCGTGGTCGACCACCTCCTCTCCTTCGTGCAACAGTATAAGAGGTTCGGAATGCTCCCCGTGCACGTGAAACAACGCTGTGAGCGGTATAAGGTTCCTGAGCTGCGCTCGTCATGGCTCGACCTTTTTCGAGTTTCTCGATGATCCTTCTTCGTTCCAGGCCATCCAGACGATGTCCGCGGGATATGATGTATAGAAGGATAACACCACAGTACTTGGTAGCTACTGGCTGATTGGCAAGAAAATTTTTTTTCGTACCCATCCGCTGCCTCGATTTGTGCGGGTAGCCATATTTGTCGCTTTGTTTGAACTATTCCTCCACCAAGAGATGTCCAACTTCCTGTGCATAACCGTCATAGGTCTTGTAATATAGTCCTACACTTTCATTTATTTCCACTCAGTCCTCAATGTTTTATGTTACATTATCCACCTCGTCCCTAAGTTTTGCACACCAGTGTATGTTTTGAATAGTAGAACCTCTTGCTAGTTATTGTTCTCAAGCTGTAAAATTTCGTGCTTCTTCAAAAGATTAAATCATGATTAATTAAAGAGTTGCTTATTCCCCTTTTATTTACAGCTGGTTCCGCCTATGGCAGCACTCAAATCGCTGCAGCAAAACCTGACTGCGAACTACTGTATTGAGGTATGGACGGAATCACAATTTCCGTTATATTCTACACGACATCATAGCTAGGGAATGTTAGATTGATGACACCAGAAGTCAGGCCCGCTAGTAAAATTTATAAAATAATATTTCAAAGAAAAATAGTTGTGCATAGGCTGCATCACATTATGGAGAATCTGTGCCTTTCTAAGAATGCAATGGCTGAATTTGGGAGCGGTAATTTCAATTCTAAAGATGCACTCATATGGGTGCATGCCAATAATCCACGAATGAGTGCATACATACATGTTTCAGTCCGAAATATTTTTCCTGTGTTCTCTTTCTCTCTACTTCTTTCCTTGCAATTTTTCATTCACTTCATTTTGCTGCTTCACTTTCATTCAGTTGCTTTCACTTTTTTGCCTCATATGTCAATTTCTCGGACGAAGTGGCGTAGTGGCAAGTGGCACACTATCACGCACACTGGTCCCGGCCCGATATCCGTTTGGGTCAACCCTGCCTTCCATCCTCCGCGGATCGGTTGATTGGGGTGTCTGGATGGAAAAAAAGCACTGACTTGTTCTTAAGTGGCCACCGCAAACCATCGTATATGTAAGTCACATATGCATTCAATACGCCACTGCGATTCTGAATGGGAGTCGAATGCGGGGCGCATCTCTCAGACAGGATTGATCAACGCTCAAAGATGTTATCCTTTATTTCAAATTCTCGAGTAAAGTTTGTACGAACACCTGGGAAGAATTCCAAGCTGGAATACTTTGCCGTACCGTGACTCTAGAATGAGCTTGAGCTTGCCATCCTTTTTGTCCCTTTAAAGCCAGTTCCGTAATTCTCATGAGTCCTTTTACGAAAAGGGACTTATCAGTTTTCATAATATAAATAAAAGTTGAATAGCCATGGAGCATCTCGACCTATGTTTTCTCAGTTGAAACAAAGCGCAGTCCGAGTCATCAACTTGTCGCTGTCGTTTTATCTTTCTCTTCTCTATCTTTTTTGCCTATATGTCTGCCTATATTGTCTTATCGAGAGCCTACACTACCGGAATATCATCATCAACATCACGGTATCTCCATCGGAATCTGCTAAAATCCTCCAATACCAACCCCATTTGAGATAATCTCACTTCACCTGACGTATTTTGCGAGGCTTTTGGTGAAGGTTGCTTTCTGATAATGAGCTGCATTATTAACGAGATATCGACGGCGTAAAGGCGGGGCGAAGGTGGTGTAGTGGCAAGTAGCGCACTATCTCACACGCACGGTCAGGGGTTCGAATCCCGGATCGATGCCCGCCTAGGCCAACCAAGCCTTCCATCCCTCCGGGGTCGGTGAATTGGTACCAGACTCGTCTGAGAGGATAAAAGCACTGACTTGTACATCGGCTGGCCACCGCAATTGATTGTATAGGCCATATACGCACTCATTACGCCACACGATTCTGAATGGAAGTCGAGTGCGGGGCGCATCCCTCTGACGGGATTGATAAACGCCGAAAACACTATCCTTTATCCTTTATATAGACGACAAGTTTCGAGCAACCATAAATTTATGGATGAAGATTATAGCGATCAAGCAATCGTATTTGAATCTGACTAAGTTTGGATGGAAGAAAGTCAAAAAAAAACTACGTTCTAGTGAAATATAAAAGTTTAAGTTCAGTAAGCCCTATCGAAAAAGATTTTGATGCTGAAATATCAACTACCTAACTAGTCTGTGATACTTTGAAATGGTAGTAAATGATACTTCAGAATAAAAACAAAGGCACTTCACTATTAGAAGCTTTCCCATGCATTCGAGTGCCGGCAGAAAAATCGTATAGCTTTTAGCTCGGTGTTCTTACTGCTACTACGACGTACTATCGGATTTCGATGTTCGCTGCATTGACTGTTTCAACTTCCTCTGCTACCTTCATGATTTACTTCATTGCAAAGTATCACAGTAGCAGTACCTTATTCCACAGCAATCTAAGGGTTGGTTCCCCATTTACCATAGGAGAACAACGTGACTTCGAATTCACTTTTTTTTAAAAAATTGAAAATTTTGTGATGGTGTTTAATCGTGAAATTTTTTAGATGTCGTATTTCTTTTTGAGTCTCTGCTGTCTTTCGTTCGATGTCTTCAACATCATTATGAAGGTAGGCCCATTGTCTTGTACGTATCTCCACCTCTTTCTAGATCAGAATGGCTCAGACATGTTCTACTCGAGTGTTGCGATTTTGTTAGGAGCAATTACAGATTCCGCCTTGAGCTTTCTACCAAAGTTCCCCATTGTGCGTTTGAAGTCATTGGTAAAATCCTGTGCATGAAGCTTTTTTCGATGGTATTCTAAATGCGTTAAAGCTATGTCGGCATAAAGCTCGTCTTCATCTTATGGCGAGAACTGCCATCAAGCATAAGGTTTTGTCGGCAGTTCTTGCCAAATAAGTGGAAGGTGGTTTTGTGCAAGTTGCTCTAAAAGAACGGTGCCCCCAAGATGCACATTGCCTGATAAAGCCTTGAGAAATTTGGCTATCAGTGCTTCGAAGCCTGTATCATTAGCAATATGTAATTTTATTCTAAAAGCTGTCATGGACTATTTTTTATTGTCGCAGCATTTGCAAGGCTTAGAGACAGTCCATTATCTATTTTTTTTTAAGTTTAGAAAATCAGCCGATGGAACGTTTTTTCATTTCTTCATTGAAACAAATTCGATGGCCCTCGACCACACTTGGCAGTTTCAAGATCAACATATAATGTTGAAGCGTTTAGGAAAATTACAATTATTCGACAGATCAAATCAAAATTTTTAGAGAATATTGTATATACATGCGCATGGTGTCTCGCTCGAAACAACAAATTTTCATTTTTACATTCTACCCTTACCCGAAGCAAATCTTGAATAAAATAATCAAATCAATGTAAGGGATAAAGAGCACTGTGCCCGGATAGCACGAGTAGTGGCACGAGTCCCGTTCGAGGCTGAGGTCTTGTCTATAAGTCGCCAACTTTGAAAGATCATCGAATGACGCTTTTTTTAGATTCATCATGTGACAGTCTCGTTCCTATCTGAAAATCCATGCGAAATCATAATGCCAAAGATTTTCTTCATTGCAACAAGTGTACCTCTCTTTTTTTCTATGGGTGGAGCACAGTTCGCTCAAATGTCTATTGCCATTGAGAGGTGGATTGCAATTTTATATGTTCAAGACTACGAAGCAGGATATAGAAAGCTCGGACCGGTGTTGATCGCAGCAGCGGTGGGTGATTTTCTTTGAGTGGCGAATTCGAAGAGTTATAGCTGAACATTCCATAACCGACTCCCCATTAATCTCGGCATGGTCCGAGTGGTATCTGTTGTGTATTTGAAATAATTCGCGCAATTTACAATAACTCTATTTACGACTGACGTTTCGGCTCAATACCCTCCTTTGGAGCCTGTGGGTCGAATGTTACAGCTAAGTTTTCCGATAGTCTAATGTAGCTCGCTGTATCTCACAATGCCTTGAATGTATATTTCACTCATCCTTTAGAGTGATTTGAAATTGGTCTCTTTTTTCAAATGGGTTTTTGTTACTCAGCCCTTTTCTGACTTCCACTCATGTTTCAGTTATGAAGAACGGTCAGCTTCGGTTTTTGCACTCACGGCCTAAGAAAAAGAGTGGAGGGTTTTGTTAGAGTACTGAAGGAGCTAACAGATGTTTTGTTGTTCAGATGATACTCAGTTTCGGCTCCCTCTTTTATATCTATAACGGTGAAACATTCGATGTACCTCAATGGAATGCTCGTTCGATGCCAAGCTCTACCTATCCGAGATCCAGTGTGGCACTGTTGGTGATGCTAACAATGAATTTCGTCGCTCTTCTACTGACAATCGCTTTGTATTTCTTCAGCCGTAGACGAAGAAGAACGTAAGGTTTTAAAACGCTTAAAACTTTCCTCCGTAGCACGGAAGGTGGATTGCTCGAGTGACCATAAATATAAAATACAAAGGTTTGGTTGACGTGATTGAATCCGAGTAAGTTTATTCGGGACCATTTCTTTGTGCTCTTGACCTGGCATCGTAGCGGTGCCATTTCAAACTCGTCCATCTTCTCCTCTTTTCGAAATCTGGCGCAGGAACGAACGCAAAAAATGCAAAACTATTCCTGTGGAACAACATACTTCAAAGCTCTTTGGTACTCTTCAGCTGGCTGTTGAAGAATGCAGCTGCAAATATGTCCTATGCTATTGCATTATTATGTGAGATTTGAAGTAGTAATGAATATTGCCAATAAAACTGAGAAAAAATAATCCCACTTCTTGCGAAGCTCAATTCGTTAGGGGTCACTTTCGGCCATCTAACTCTATCCAGCTTCTCTAGAACAGTAAATTGTCAAAATCGGCCGAATAAAATAGGACTGGTCATAAGATGTTGCGTTCAAAACAGTGGTTCTAATGAATAAAGCGAACGGGTTCGTGATTCAAAAATTTTAACTAATTTTCAGGATGACGCTATCTTCGAAATTTCAAGCGAATGAGAACGCAATCATATCGAGACTGCTCTTCCAGACCTCTTCCATCCAATTCACTGTTTTGTGTCTTACACAAATCATCGGTTTATACCTTAGAACCTATCAATTTGGCAATCCATTGCGAACAGCATACAGGGAAAATTCTGATGTGAGTAAAACGTTAGAGCTGAATTTATGAATAGTTTGAAAAGACGAAAACCGAGCTCTCGTGACTGTTGCCACATTTGAAGTGAAATTACATCTAAAGGAAGTTCCGGTCGTTGATCGATCCCATCTGAAGAATATGCCCTCCCATTAGCCTTCCATTCAGTATCGTAGTGTCGCATTGGATGCATATGTAACCCATACAGTGAATTGCGGTGGCCAGCCAATGTACAAGACAGTGCTTTTATTCTATCGAACGAGTTTGGTACCAATCAATCAATTTCGGAGGGATGGAAGGCTCGGTTGGCCTAGTTGGGTACCGATCCGCGATTCCCTGACCGTGCGTGCGATATAGTGCGCCCCTAGCCACTACACCGCCTCCGCCTTGTTGCCACCCTACAGTTTTTGGATGGGTCGTTTTCTGAAAATGTTTTCGATCAGGCGGAGATGCCTAGATTCTGTTTTACCTGTTCTGGCTGTCGAATCATGCAGATGTTAGCACATCCTCAAGCGTATTCCTATACTCCCTTTTGATTTCGATGACAATATCACTAGAGGAGGAGTAGCAGAACACTATCAGCTCAGATATAACTGCACATGCACATGACATAACATCTCAAGCATTTTTCCTATGCTTAACAGTGAGCAAATCGTAAAGAACCAACAGGAACTTGGGAACGGACTCTTCCCCACAAATCTCCTAAAAAGGTAGCCGTCTTCGACGAATGTTTGGGAATCTTATGTCCTGATACATTGAGATAATCAAAATGGTGTGAAAATGAGTTCAAGCTCGGATCAGCTCTGCTGTCGCCTAGAGTT
The DNA here is from genome assembly GCA_000469685.2 of Haemonchus contortus. Lineage (NCBI taxonomy): Eukaryota > Metazoa > Nematoda > Chromadorea > Rhabditida > Trichostrongylidae > Haemonchus > Haemonchus contortus. The sequence continues at coordinate 44,435,797 of LS997565.1, forward strand.
TGAAATTGGTGAGTGCGCCGAATTCCTACGTTAAACAAAACTCGTTAAAGAGGGCCACCAATTCTGTCGACGGTCCCTTTCAACAAGTAGCTCCGTCCCTCTGCATAGCACAGATAAGCCTCAAATCTTGTAAAAGAATGATCTCCAATTTAACATTTCCTAAAACCTGAGGTCCCTACCGAGTGCTGCAGTTCTCACTGCCCTGCAGATAAATTGTTTGTTTACACTTCGAAAATCTAATGAAGGATATTCTAGCTATTCAATTATTACACGTTAATACTACCACTTCTGTCAACGGTTTACTTTGCAAAAGTGAAACGAAAGCGAGTCGAAGATATCACGAACCATATCGACGTACGTATATTTATGTTAATAAACGGTAGTCGACGGCTTTACACCATCGAAATTCATCAATTTTCAGATGAAAGCGACAGGAAATGAAGGGTGGACGAACTATTCGAGAATACTTCGAAATCAATGGAAATGACTTTGACTATAGTGCTATTGATTTTATGAACTTGCAACTTCGCAGTAACTAGTTCTTTGCCATGATACTGCACTGCTTTCGTTGCCTTTCTCGTGATCATTAAAGTGATGCCGAACCTTCGATAAAAAAAATTTCCAGTGAGATTCGGTATGCTTTTTGAAGAACCTCTGGGGAGAACCGGCTAGCCACATTGCCATTTCATGAATATCGATACCAAAAAGAACAGGGGATATCAATAATTATGCAAATCACTGCTTGATGTATAATGTTGTGCACCGGTTGCCGCCTCCATCATCAGACAGACACAGGAAAACACTAGATAACACATAATCTCTTAAATGTTATTTCCCTAAGCAAAAAATTCCAAGGTGCTGATTGGACAAGACGTTTTGCTTGTAAGGCGCCTGGTTGTTCGAATTGCTTATTAAATGAGAGACTTGCATCGAATGTCGACCACTGCAATAAGCTGAACCGTCAGCTTCACTCTTAACTCTCTCCTTTATTACTATTTTTTTTCTTACTTTTTGAATAACACTAACTGTGCATGATAGCAAACCAGCGGGTTATTCCAATTCTCAAGACAGAACTAAACAAATCACTAAACCCTCGTAACAAACGCATGTCGGGTAAAGGGTTTACTCCGCACGATTTCACTCAGCACAAACCAGGAGCTGTTCGAATTTGCAGATGCGCAAAAAACGATTTGAAAGAAGAACTCCCAACTGCTTTTCTTCCCCAGTTTCATGATCATTGCAAGATATAAAAATCTAGAATAATATTCCAAAATATCGAGGGGTTAGCGAAAAAAAAGAAGAACATCCGGCTCCCATTGACCAAGCTCGGAACTCGGAAATTATCTAATGTACTCGCGTGTATAGGGCTCAGTTTCTGAATCAGTTTCTCAATCATCTTATTTTAATTTTATGACCATAGTCAGGAGTCACAACAGAGTAAGTCGTAATTCATATGCGATTTTGCGCATGGTTGCGCATGGTGCGCAAAACAAAACTTCGTTTCTCTATAAAAGATGCTGGAACCTAGAAGAATTATTAAGTAAGAGTTAGAATGGTTCCTGTGAGGAGAACTAGCAAAGCAAACGCCATTTTACGAATTTTTGGAAAAAAATAACGGCAAGGGCTCCCAGTGATTACGCAGATATTGCTTTATGCATTCTGTTGTGCACCATTTGCCGCGTCTATTATCAGACGAAAACAGTAGTATTTGATTGGTAGATACAGCACAGTTATTCAGCAATGCCTGAAAAGATCGGATCTAGCCAATGACGTTTTCTTGGTGAACACAGCGAGAGAAAACGTTAACCACTATTTAGTTAGAAATCGTCTCTATGACCGGGTTTGCATCATGGATAACTGCGTGATCTACTCGTATGGAAAAGCAGGAGACTGTGCATAAAGCGCTGCGATTTACTAGCTCCAGTGTTTGAATTGTGATGCTTGCTATATTGGAGAAATTGAGAGACGGTTATGCGTTCGTGTGAAAGAACATCTAGGTAGCAGACGAAGACGACTGCTCGATTGCACCGCTTGGAAAGCACAGAAGAGATGGTATGCTGGTTGTGACTTTGACGTTAAATGCACGATTTTTGATTACGAGGACAGTATTGGTGTCAGAAAAACTCTCGAGGCTTTTTGGATGAAATACCAAAATTCGAGCATGAATAACAAGAATGAGTGCACCAAAACGACTAGTGACCTCTTACTTTACATCCCTCTGTGTGAGCCTTGATAGTGAGGCTGATACGTGTTACGTCACGATAATATGAATGGGTCGTGGTTGACCGGTCTTTCTCAAGGTCGTTGTTGAAAGGGCTGTCATCGTCACGAAAGCTGAGAAACTGTTCGGTATTGCAGGAATTGACGTGAGTGACTTATCAGAATTTCTTTTTAGCTGGAAGTTTATCAGCCTGAGTTGCAACTAGTTAAGAGCTAGTCTACGTCAAGCGTGGTAGGTAACACTCTCATGTTGCAAAACGCTTTCAGGCCTTCGCTAACGACGAGTTAGTCGAAACGTCAGGCGAATAAATTTTCCACCATCATAAACCTGTTTGGCACAGAAGCATTGAATAACAGTAGTATTTGAGTTGTCTGATTATTTCCGCTGTCATTTACCTCAACCATCACAGATGTCAAAATCCAAGTGCACCATTTGGGTAGAACGTTCAGCTTTTCATGCGTGCCTGGGTGTCCGGATAGCTTATTAAGTGGAAGATTTGTACTGGATGCCGATCACTGCAATTAGCGGATACGTTCCTTTCCGATGCACTGGGCGCTTTTTCTTTTTGTTAGTTATTTTTATAGTTTCTAAGTGACAACTACTGTGTCTGGTGGCAAACCAAAAAGCTATTGTATCTCCATAAGAAGAATCAAAACTTATTTTATAACGATCAGACTAAATACAACAGAAACAAAATAAAGTGCTAGCATTGCAGAAATTTGTGCAGCGCTAATCAAATGCTAGGCAACTTGGAGATGCATCTGAACAGTCGATTCATAGCGTAATCGTTAACTGTTTGTGTTCACACTGTTCGTGATTATTGTCAGATATGGAAAGTTGGAGTATCATCCAACACCGAGGGGGTAGTGAAGAAGACAAGGAACATCCAGCTCCGCGCTTACCTTTTCGACATTGCTCTCCATCCGGCTTTCACTTATACATAGACGCCGGGGAATCTTGGACTCCACTGAAGCAAGATGAGCATTCTGTCGGCGTTACCCAACGCGCTTTGGGAAGGATGATGCTCGGAATATCCCTGTACACGCAAGTGCAGAAGGGAATCCGGAGTTCCGAGCTCCGTCAATGAACGAAGATCAGGGATGCCGTTGACTACGCCCAGAAATCGAAGATCAGGTGGGCCGAACACGTTATGCGATATAGTGGTGACCGGGGCGGTTGATAAATGAGTCTTCTGTGACGTTAATCGAATACCAGGAGACGGTCAGACTTCTTCACGAAACCATGAGAAGAAGAATGCTCTGCAATGTGTACCTTGAGCCACAGGACTAGGCCAGGTCTGACTCGCGCCAAGGATGAATGGAGATGTACTGCCACTCGAGGGAATCTATGATCAATCGGACGACAAGTGGTACAGGTGGTGGTAGAAATTTGGAGTTCAGCACTTTATGCATGGTTCAAATATCCATCATTAGTTGGACGATTCTTTGTCGAATTATCTCAACTTATAAACTTGTTTTGCTGTTGACATTTTTTAATTGGAGCCTTCCTATCAACAACATACGCTTGTTCTCTTGTAGATTGTTAAAACCACGTACGTAACTATGTGGTTCATTAGCAAACCACAAGAGTTTCTCCCACTCGTGTTGTGAAAGTTTACACAGCGTTTACAGAATAGGCAGCTACTCATCCTTCTCTAGAAGGTGGGCGCTTCCAGAGTGAAGCCCATGACCACCATGAAATCACATCAAAACATTTGCATCAAAATAACAACATTTAGACTTTCGTAAAGCAGTTTTCCTCCCTTCTAACCATCTTTGTTATTAAACACGATGAGATAACGCTGCCGCTTAAGCGCTTCATTTATTTTCGAATTCGGGGGCAATGCAATGCAAATGTTAGCCACTGTATAGCTTTGTGGAATTTGAATTTGTGGAATTGTCAGTTTTGTAGAATCTGTTTTTCGAACTTCGATGTGAGACCATGATTGTAATTACTGCAATGATTTTTTTTGCCTGCTGACTACTTCATCTTTTCGTATACCTCTAATAATATTTGATTACATCAAAATCGCGATATTTTTTTTGATTTTTCTACTCTTAAGCTGCTTCGGTTATGGCTACACCCACATTACTCCAGCAAAACTTGAATGACTCCTACTGACGATGACTCCCCATTACCTTCAATTTTCCGTTCAGTCTGATTTATGGCTTCTTGATGTTTTCTAATTGTGTAGAGTCGTTAACAATAAGTTCCATAAAAGATCCCTTCCCGAGAAGTTCTACCGAAACATTCAGCACAGCCACGAACAGTTATCTGCTCCCGCGAATTCTACAAAAGATTCTCAGGTTGACCAATATGAAACTTGCTGCTCCTACCCTAAACTACTAACAGGTAAAGGAAACTTAGCCGCAGAGACTATTCGAGATGGGATGTCTGCCATCGTAGATGGTTCTGAATGCTGATCTCGAGCTTCAAAACGCATTTGATAGTTAATGAGTCAAGGAGGAAACTCGGGGATCCGAACCTTAATGCTAGGCTTAAGGGCAAAGGCGACCGAATGGCCTTCCCTTGTGAACATAGAAAAAGTGTCAAGTACATCCGTTACAAAATTTCTCAAGGAATTTTTAACAATTTCCAGCGAGGTGTTCTCACTGCTACTACAACATACTACCGGGTTTCGCTACTTATTGCACTAATGGTCTCAATCATGTCGGCAATCTTCATGCTCAACTTTATTATTCGATACCACCGAGGCAGTCTACTTTTCCACAGTAACCTGCGGGTTTGTTTTAAACACTTACAAATAGCTTCAGCGGTAGGCTCTCAGGCGTTCAAATAGTGAGAAAAAAAAAAGAAAATAGTATTGAAATAGAAAAAAAATTGAAAAAATAGATAATAGAAAAATTCTACCAATAACTTATAAAGCCTGAGAAATTCCAGATATTGTATTTCTTTCTATGCCTTTGCTGTTCTTCGTACGATATTTTCAATATTGTAGCAAAGGTGAGTCGAAAACTGATTTTTTAATCTTCTATATGATTTATTTAGTTGTAGCGTTCATTCAAATCATCCGTGTGCCAATAAATGCTAACCCCAAATTTAGGTTCATCACCTGACCGTCTCGCTCCTGTCTGAATCCCCATGTCAAATCTTCATGCCAAAATATCTCTATATGGCTATAAGTTTGCCGCTATTTTTTTCAATTAATGGAGCACAGTTTGCCCAGATATCGATAATCGCTGAAAGACTGGCTGCAATCATTTTTGTTCGGAACTACGAATCGGGATACAGAAGACTAGGACCGGCACTAGTTGCAACAGTGGTGAGTAGCACACTTGAATTGAGTATTTTGAAGATTTGGAAGTATGCCAGTCGAAAGGTGTTTAAACGTTTCATCTTCACGATGAAAAAAAGCTGACTTTTTTGGGAACAAATCTTATACATATCAAATGCATGAGTCGAAAAAATGTTTCAGTTTGATGAGAACTGTTGTTGACGGGAATTATTCTTTTTTACAGGTTACGGCCAATATGTGTACAATCTGTTATATGTATTACGGTGAAACGTTCGATGCTCCTCAATGGAGTGCTCGTGCGTTGCCTAGCACTATATTTCCTCGATCAAGTTTAGCGCTCTTGGTTATGCTCATTATGAATTTCATATCCCTGCTCATAACTATAGCCTTGTACTTCTTCAGTCGAAGCCGTAGAGAAAGGTAAAGGCTAGAATTTTCTGAACAATCGAAACGCCAGAAGGAGTAAGCTATGAAAAGCAATATAAAATGATTTAAAATCATCAGCTGAGGCTGGAGAACAATCACCTGTATCACCTGTCGTCCCGTTGATCATCGATTTCCTCGAGACCTAGATACACAAAGCCAGAGCATTCGGAGATATTCTCTCCGCTTAGCGTGAACGGAGCATCAGGTACCAGTCCGTTTCTTATGAACATCGTCTTCGTTAGGTTCAGCCTCAAGCCGATCTTTCCACAAGCACTATCAAACTCGGCCAGCATTCGTTCCGCCTGCTCGATGTTCGGTGTTATAAGCACGATGTCGTCTGCAAAGCGGAGGTGATGTAGGAAGCGGCCGTCGACCTTCACTCCCAAGTCTTCCCATTCCAAATGACGCATGATATTCTCGAGGGCGGCACTGAAAAGTTTGGGCGAAATAGTATCGCCTTGCCGAACACCTCTCTTCACGTTGACAATGACTTCCTTATAGAATGGTGAAATCCTGGTCGTGAAGTTATCGTAGAGCTCACGAAGCATCCTTATATATTGCGTAGGAACACCCTGGTTACCCAGGGCTTCAATTACCGCTTCTGTCTCGACGGTATCAAAGGCTTTCTTTAAATCGATGAACGTAAGGCATAGCGGCATTTTGTACTCTCGCGATACTTCAATGAGCCTTGTTACGGTGTGGATATGATCGATTGTATTGAACCCTCTTCGAAACCCTGCTTGCTCGCATGGCTGTCCTTCATCTAATATTCTGCCAATCCTGTTTAGGATGACACGAGTGAAAAGCTTGTAGATTACGGACAGCAGGCAGATTGGGCGATAGTTGCCAATATCGTCTGGATCTCCCTTTTTGTACAGCAACACAGTCTTGCTAGTTTTCCATGACGTGGGCACTTTGCATTCCGACAGGTACCGTGTGAAGAGCCTAGCCAGAGTTTTGATGATGACTTGTGAAAGACTCGTCAGTTTGTTTTGGTTTGATCCTATCGGGACCGAGCGTCGTACAACTCTTCATCGACGTGATGACATGTCGTATTCCGGAAGGGAGAACCGAAGGAGCGATATGTTCGTCTTGCTTAAGATGGTAGGTGGGCAGGTAGACGTGGCTGTCGAAGAGATCTGACTAGGAGTCGTAGATAATCTTCTCCATTGCCCTTCGAGATGCAGTAACTGTCCCGTCAGGATGACGAAGGGATGTCACCTTGGTTTTGTAATTGGCGTGAAGGCTCTTTCCGTCCTTGGCGGCTTCGTCCATAACGGCTGTTCTTCTCTCTTTCAGACCTCTCTTTATCGCTCCTCTGCATAGCTCCGCAAGTTCGGACGTTTGTTGGTGATTGCCTGTAGCTCGCGCGATTCCACGCTGACGTATTTTCTCGAGCTGCTTTCCTAGCGCTATCGTGAAGATGTCCGACGAGCCGGCTGTATTCTTCATAAATGTTGTCGATAATCTTCTCATTTACTCGTAAGGGTGGATCGATGTAGTTCTCTATGTCCCAATCGATGTAGTTCTTGGTGTTTCGTTTCCTAAACTTCATAGCTCCCTCCACGCACTGAGAAGCAGCATCTAGCGCAGAGATGACGACGGTCCGATCCCGTGTAGAACACAGTCAGGCAAAATCTCCGATTGAACATGATGTGGTCTATTTTATTATGAAACTGTCCACCAGACGACTCCCATGTCCATAGCAAACGAGAGGGTTTTGAGAATTGCGAACTACCATGGCTGGTGTGGATCGACATGATAAACTCGAACAGCCGCCGTCGTCTCCGCTGTCGCATGTTCCAAGGAACAGTTCTTCCCCAGTCTCATATACAACGTACAGCGTGCGATGCCTTCTCGTCTCAGTCAGTCCGATGACGTCGTACTTGATCTTTCCAGCTTGCATAATCAGATCCTCTATACACGCTCCCGATGCCAGCTTCTGCGCGTTGAATATACAGATTGCCATCCTAGTCCTTCTCCTTTCGGGCAGACTGTGATGGCCCTGAGATTTTAGCTGCTTCTCCCGAGCGGTCCTACTCAACGCTGACGTATTGGGGGACCCCTCAGGTTCAAGAGAATGAGGCCCATTTCTATTGCTGTTTTGGCGAGTAGATACCCAACGTGCAGCTTGCCAGGTTCTGACGTGAAGGCTAGGTTGACTCCAGGGGCTTGCCAGGCTATCCCGAAGTTTGAAGTGGACGAGGGGCTCTCTTTTCAGAGGCGGCCCCGAATCGCCTCCCAGATACTTCCCAGTCACTCGAATGCAAGCTTTCGGCTGAGCCGATGCGCAGGATACCCCCTGCACCCACAGACTATCGACACACGTATGCATGGATACGTCAGCGAGAAACAAAAGGTATATCGACCCAGCACAGCACAATCAAGGGGTTCATCCCCTGAATTCACCTGCGCTTCTTGGCAAGTACCGGTGACTTTTGGTCGGCGATTAATTCCGCTATCCGCCACCTGGGGACGCCCTACGTAGCCTCGTCACTAACCGGCTGGGGATCCTTCAGTGAGAGAGAGCTCACAGTGAAGGAGATTCGTAGTTGAGAGCAATAACTATGGCAATGATCAGTCTGGCGTTATCTCCCATAGTTGAATTCCATTGAAAATTGTCAGCGCTCCAATCTCAACGCGAAATTATCGAACTGTGAGACAAGCCGAGAAAGAATAAAAACACTTTTACGAGTCTGGTACCAAATCTTTGGGGAGACCGCAATTTGCTGGCTCATAGAGGTCCCAATCCGTTGTTCCATTCTTCCCCTCATGCTTGCGACTGAGGCGTCATTTGATCCTATCTGCTTGACCCCCTAGGATCATGCTACTTACTAAATTATCGAAACCAGCAGGATACTCTTTCTTGGAGGCAATAATTCACTTTCGCCTCAGGAAAGAATTTCCACAGCGTGCACCTGAAGTGGAATGTGGAATGTGACTCAAATTGTGTCATAAAAAGTGGGGAGCACTTGTATCGGTCAAAGCTGACTTCACTGATAGAATTAAATAGACCTGTATCACCTGTATCACCTGTCGTCCCGTTGATCATCGACTTCCTCGAGCGGGCGCCAGTAACGTCTCCATTCGTCCCTGTCACGAGCCAGAGTGGTCCAGTGAATCGTTCTCGCTTCAGGGACACGAGGTTCAACATTCCTTTCGTTCAGAGCTTTCGTGAAGAAGTCTGACCATCTCGTTGGCCTGGAGTTCGTTTGATGTCCCGAGGGATCCAGTCAGTAACCGACCTGGTCCAACGGTCATCACTATATCGCATAACGTGTCCGGCCCACCTGATCTTCGATTTCTTGGCGTAATCAACGGCATCCCTGATCTTCGTTCGGTGACGGAGCTCGGAACTCCGGATTCCCCTCTGCACTTGCGTGTATAGGGAAATTCCGAGCATCGTCCTTTCCAAAGCGCGTTGAATAACGCTGACAGCATGCTCATCCTGCTTTCGTAGAGTCCAGGTCTCCGAGGCGTACGTCAAAGCAGGAAGGACAGCAGTGTCGAAAAGGTGAGCGCGGAGCCGGATGTTCTTTGTCTTCTTCACTACTCCCTCGATATTCTTAAATGCTCCCCACGCGGCGCGTTTCCTTCTGCACAGCTCTGGAACTAGGTCGTTCATCATGTTGACTTCCCGACCTAGATACACATAGCTAGAGCATTCGGAGATATTCGTTCCGTTTAACGTGAAAGGAGCATCAGGTACCAGTCCGTTTTTATGAACATCGTCTTCGTTAGGTTCAGCCTCAAGCCGATCTTTCCACAAGCACTATCAAACTCGGCCAGCATTCGTTCCGCCTGCTCGATGTTCGGTGTTATAAGCACGATGTCGTCTGCAAAGCGGAGGTGATGTAGGAAGCGGCCGTCGACCTTCACTCCCAAGTCTTCCCATTCCAAATGACGCATGATATTCTCGAGGGCGGCACTGAAAAGTTTGGGAGAAATAGTATCGCCTTGCCGAACAGCTCTCTTCACGTTGACAATGACTTCCTTATAGAATGGTGAAATCCTGGTCGTGAAGTTATCGTAGAGCTCACGAAGCATCCTTATATATTGCGTAGGAATACCCTGGTTACCCAGGGCTTCATTTACCGCTTCTGTCTCGACGGTATCAAAGGCTTTCTTTAAATCGATGAACGTAAGACATAGCGGCATTTTGTACTCTCGCGATACTTCAATGAGCCTTGTTAGGGTGTGGATGTGATCGATTGTACTGAACCCTCTCCGAAACCCTGCTTGCTCGCATGGCTGTCCTTCATCTAATGTTCTGCCAATCCTGTTTAGGATGACACGAGTGAAAAGCTTGTAGATTACGGACAGCAGGCAGATTGGGAAATAGTTGCCAATATCGTCTGGATCTCCCTTTTTGTACAGCAACACAGTCTTGCTAGTTTTCCACGACGTGGGCACTTTGCATTCCGACAGGTACCGTGTGAAGAGCCTAGCCAGAGTTTTGATGATGACCGGAGGCATACTCTTCAGATGTTCTGGTTTGATCCTATCGGGACCGGGCGCTGTACAGTTCTTCATCGACGTGATGGCATGTCGTATTTTGGAAAGGAGAACCGGAGGAGCGATATATTCGTCTTGCCTAAGATGGTGAGTAGGCAGGTAGACGTGGCTGTCGAAGAGATCCGAGTAGAAGTCGTATATGACCTTCTCCATTGCCCTCCGTGATGCAGTAATGGTTCCGTCAGGACGACGAAGGGAGGTCATCTTGGTCTTGTAATTGGCGAAGCTCCGTCGGGCTTTGCGTATGCTCTTTCCGGCCTCGGCGGCTTCGTCCATGACTGCTGCTCTTCTCTCTTTCAGATCTTCCTTTATCGCTTCTCTGCATAGCTTCGCAAGTTCGGACGTTTGTTGGTAATTGCCTGTAGCTCGCGCGATTCCACGCTGGCGTATCAGCTCGAGAGTCTTCGAGGAGAGTCGTCTCTTGGCTTCTTGTAGACTCTCTGCTTTCGTAGCACTATCGTGAAGATGTTCGACGAGCCGGTTGTATTCTTCGTCGATGTTGCCAGTAAGGGAATCTTCCCACTTACTCGCAAGGAAAGCGAAGTGGTCCCAGTTGATGGAGGTCTTGGGGCTTCGTTTCCGAAACTTCATAGCTCTCTCCCCGCGCACTGAGAAGCGGAATCTAGCGCGGAGGAGACGATGGTCCGATCCCGTCTAGAACTTCGGAACAACAGCGACGTCGGTCAGGCAAAATCTTCGATTGAAGATGATGTGGTCTATTTCGTTATGGAACTGTCCACCAGGTGACTCCCATGTCCATCTTAAATGAGAGGGCTTCTGGAACTGCGAGTTACCATGGATGGTGTGGGTCGTCATGATAAACTCGGACAGCCTTTCACCCTGCTCATTCCATTCCACTTCGTGAGTCCCGATGTGAAGCTCTTCAGCCGTTCTTCTGGGGCCAATCTTGCCGTTAAAATCACCGACGATGACCTTGAAGAAAGTGTGGTCTTCTCTGTAGAGCCTCTCCAGATCCATATAAAACGCTTCCAACTCCTCTTCTTCGTAGCTCGATGTTGGTGCGTAAGCAACGAAGATGGTTAGAACTGGGATTGAGCCACATCTTCTTAATCGCAAACGTCCGATTCGGGTTGTTAAGCTTTCGTACGAATCGATGTTCATGGCCAAGTGCGTGTTGACGAGGACACCTACGCCGCCGACGCCTCTGCTGTCGTATGTTCCAAGGAACAGTTCTTCTCCAGTCTCAAACACAGCGTGCAGCGGGCGATGCCTTCTCGTCTCGGTCAGTCCGATGACGTCCTACTTGCTCTTCCTAGCTTGCATCATCAGGTCTTCTATACACGCTTCCGATGCAAGCGTCCGTGCATTGAAAGTACAGATCGCCATCTTAGTCCTTCTCCTTTTGGGCAGCCTGTTTTGGCCCTGAGATTTTAGCAGCCTCTCCCGAGCGGTCCTACCCAACGCTGCCGTATTGGGGGCTCCCTCAGGTTCAGTGGAATGAGGCCCATTTCTATTACTGTTTTTGGCGTGAAAATACCCAACGTGCAGCTTGCCAGGCTCTGACGTGGGGGCTATTGACTCGGGGGGCTTGCCAGGCTATCCCGAAGTGGGCAAGGGGCTTTGTTTTTGGAGGCGGCCCCGAATCGCCTCCCAAATACTTCCCAGCGTGACTTGTTCGTCACCCGAATGCAAGCTTTTGGCCGAGTCGATGGGCAGGATACCAACTGCACCCACAGACTCCCCACACACGTATGCGTGGATCGCCTGCGAAGAGCAGAGGGTATATCGACCCAGCACAGCAGAATCAAGGAGTCCATCCCCTGAATCCACCTGCGTCTCTGGGAAGTACCGGTGACTTTTGTTCGGCAATTAATTCCCCTATCCGCCACCTGGGGACGCCCTACGTAGCCTCGTCACTAACCGGCTGGGATCCTTCAGTGAGAGAGAACCCTCAGTGAAGGAGATCCGTAGGATTAAGTAGACACTCGACAAAAAAGAAAGGGCCTACCCAATGTCTTCAAGTGGTAATAATAGCAACCACTTTGGAAGCCTGAAATAGACATAACAGTGAACACCATTCCTATGGGACCAGTACATCAATATCCTCGGTCCCTTGACATAAATCTTTCTATAATTACCAACGGCGAAGTTACCTCAGATGAATTAAAAGTTACTCCATGAATATCAAAATTGTAGCGGACTTAATGGCATAGGCCTTCTCAATCTGTAATGAATGGAAATGGACTATTTTCAGGATCACGTTATCATCGAAATTTCAATCTAATGAGAATGCAGTCGTGTCGAACTTGCTTTTCCTGATATCTTCACTTCAATTTGCTACATTGTTTCTTTCACTAATGCTCAATTTATACCTAAAATCAATCCGGCAACCCTCTACTTGTTGCATACAGAGAAAATTTCGATGTAAGTGAAATGCTAATGTAGTAGATTACTTAACAACATCACGCAATTTACATGCTATTTTTGTGACAGTGCATCATTTAACGTCTACCGAGCACGACTTTGCCGTAGGCTTTCTTATATTGTTCCAGTGAGGACCTAATTCCTAAAAATGTTGAGGCAGCATGACTCTACAGTCCTCCCACTTCGAACTTTTTTAGTGCTGAAAGGTGTGAAAGAGTGCTGCAAGATGAATAAGCTCAACAATCTCTCAAGCATAACTCACTCAGCTGTGAACCACTAAGTATGTACAGTATGCGCCGAAATTACTTACTCAAATATCCACGGCTGCAAAAACGGTTGAACGATAGGCTGACGACTAATTTTTCTACAACACTATTTATATTGAGCCATTACACACACTCAAATCTAATCTCGAAAATCCCTCCACGGGCTCGGACACAGGGGCTCAGACGTAAGGGGAAATCGTTCACTGTGGCGCGGAAGTAATCCAAAGGTATTTCTTCCCTCTTCAGCGAATCAATTGAGTGATGTTGCTCAGAGCAGGCCTTGCTCTCCAACACAACACGCTCTCCAATTAGACTTGGGCAAAAGCTCGCCATGATTCATATCTTTGCACACGGCTAATTCTTATAGAGAAAATATTTAAGCTATTCAATTACTATACGCTGATATTACCAATTCTGTCAACCGTCTACCTTATGAAGATGAAACGACAGCGAGTCAGAGATATCGCAAACAAAATCAACGTATGTATATGATCAACAGTGTTTTGTAAAGACAACCGTCCCTATTTTTTCAATTTTCCACCTGCCAGATAAAAACGACGGGGGAGGAAGGCTGGACAAACTACTCGATCATGATTCAAAGGCAGTGGTCATAGGAAATTCTTAGGCCGGCCAATTCTGAAGTCCACCACATTGGATCTACCGCTGCATTGTTCCCTCTAACCAAATCTCATCCAAACATTCGTTTTAACAGATCAATATCGCGAATATCTCGAAATATCTCCATTACTAGCTAATCAGAGATTTTCTTTTGCCGTAAGACAATTGGGTATTATCTTGTTTACTACTGATTGAACTGCTCCAATAAAGATTACGAATCATGTGACGCGAGAGGAGCTTCATTATAACGGTGTGAATTCCTTCTCATTCCTTTCATTCTGTTCTCTCTGTTCTGTTAGTAGTGATTTCTCTGCCTGATACTGCTATAATCCCACTTTTCGCAATGTGGAACTGCTGCTCAGCCCTGTCCATTTCAAGATGTTGGACCGCAGTGCCTAAAAGTTGCCATTTTTAAAAGTTAGAAAATGGGAATTAGAAATTCGGTTCATTCAATCAATCAATCGTCTTTACACGATAAAGAAATTTGAAACGTCACTTAAGAATATCGAGGAAGAAGTGAAGAAGACAAAAAAATCCGACCTCACCTTTTCTACACTGCTGTCCTTCTTGCTTTCAGTTACGTCTTGGAGACTTGGACTCCCCGAAACCTGGGTAGATATGCTGTCAGCGACAATCAGCGCGGTTTGGGCAGAACGGCGCTAGAAGCTTTCATACAAGTGCCGAATGGAAGCCGGTGTTCTGAGCTCCGTCAACGACCGAGCGTGTACGCCAGGGCCTACGCCAAGAAATTGGAGAATAGGCGGGTCAGACACGTTATGCGAGACAGTGTCGACCACTGGACTAGAGCGGTTACTTGATGGATTCCTCGGGTTTTCGGACGTACACCGAGATGGCCACTACTGCGATGGTGATGTCGCGACAGAGGCGAATAGAGGCGTTACTGGCGCCCGCTTGAGGAAATCGACGGTCAACGAGAGGCCAAATGATATAGGAGTTGATAGAAATGAAGCATCATTCCTTCCAACAGATTCTCATCAGTCCAGTCCTTTTACTGGCTCATCTCCATTCTCCTCGAAGCAGACTTTTTAATTTTTTTCGAGGTAATTACGTATGATCTCAATTATTACTGCCTTGAGCCGTTGAAGAAAAGAACTTGATGCTACTATGAATGAAGGCATATCAGTTGGTTCCTGCTGAACCCTTCACGTACGGCGTTAATCTTTCTTGAGAATGCTACTTTTCCAATTCGGAAACATAGTTTACTTAGTCTCATTGCTGGTTCCACTGCTCTGCGACTTTCTTCACTGTTCTTTGGCGATAATTGCTGACGTACTGGTACAGTGCCCTCCCTTTTTCTGTCACAATACCATGACGTACACCCATTAACATATGTAGCTCGAGAAACAAGAAACGTATCCGCCTATGCGCATTGTTGCCTATAACAGCCATAATGAGGTTTTGACAACAGTGATCAGTTACCATGAAAACATACCATGTGTACATAGAAAGTACACAACACATTCAGCTGAGGGAACTAACAAACTTCAAATCATCTTTAACACGTGGATCTGGGAAAACGGGTATGGTGACAAACAGAAAGGTCGACGGAGCAGGGGTTAAACCAATTGCAGCTTGTCCATGTTAATGAAAACTTCGTTAAGGCACCATCCAAGACCTAAATAAAAGTTATTCAACAAAATAAGAGTGATCCTGAGACGTCCGTCCACGATTTTTCTGTCCTTATTCAGCCGATCAAACACAATATTTGCTTGATCACATTTCCTCGGATCGCAACCACTAAACAACTCCATAAATACCCCTTCACCCCTTGTATTCTGTTTTGTTTTCAGTAAGTTCTTCAAGTGCTACTGCTATTGAACATTCTACCGTTCTCAATGACGGACTACAATGTCCATTTTTCGAATAAACTCTAAGTCAAAAATGTTGTCGTGTTCACTTTTGTTCGTCTTCTTTGAAGCTTCAGCATCTCTTCCCAACGAATCACGGATTTTGATGTCCAAATTTTTTTCTGAGCTCTTTTTCTGAACATTATCCTTTTCCTCTTGAGCAATGTTCTTAAACACACACGGAAAACTAAAATTTTTAGCTAGGTGTACTTACTGTTACTTCAACATACTAACGTATTTCGCTGTTGTTTGCATCGACCATCTCAACGTTTTCTGCTGCCGCCATGATTCATTTTATGGCTAGATACTACGGTAGCAGCCTACTTTTCCACAGCAATTTGAAGGTTTGTTACGTATCCATCTAAACAGCATTGTGGTGAACTTGTATATGTACATTCGAAATTTAGAGAACGTTTCAAGCCTGAACGACTTTCAGATGTTGTATTTCTTCTTGAGCCTCTCCTGTCTTACGTTCGACGTTTTCAACATAATTGCAAAGGTAAGTAGAAAATTTAGTTGGGGGGGGGCACCCATCCGAAGTTCAGAATATCAAGAAATGGCGTCATTGAAACGCGTTATGTCGTGTTATATCATGGACATGCCAGTTTTCAAATGAGGGCATTCGTAGGGGAGGAGCACCGTGGTGGGCAAGTTTTCTTTATTTTTTCTTTTTTTGCAGGAGGTAATCTTCCCAGCCACCCAGGTGCTCCTACCCTGCCTAGGCTTATTTGGGATCTAAATTTCTTTAGCTGAAACCGCATAAAAGAGCTGAAATGGTCGTTTCCCATCATCCTCTACGTATCCGATACAATGCTAATATAACAAGGACTAACACGTTAAACTGACTCATTTCTTGATATACTGACCTTCTGATGGGTGGCCCCCCCCCCAACTACATTTTCACCGTAGAGAGCAAGGCATGAAATCACTTCTATCGCTTCACATAGATTCTACTGGTCTACTGGGCTGTTTTAGTAGAAATGTTTACAGTGAAAAAGAAGCTCGCAACACTTCTCCAACTTCCTTCTCACTTAGTTCATCACTCATGTGAAAGGCTGTAAAGCAAGTTTGTACGAGGTTCAGAGGAAAGATGCTGCACTAGAGGCATTTTTGTTTCTCACCAAGAATTTCGTAAAAAAATATAGAGGGAAAATCAGTAAATTTTTTTAGTGCGAGGAGCCAAGTTGACAGCATAATTTTGGAAGATAGTAAATATGGTGTGGATTTTTCGAAGACTAAGTCCATGATAGATTTCGGAGCATAATTTCGGAGTTTGGTCTGGTTTTAGACGAATACTTGCGTCATAATCTAGAATAGTGCGAAAATAGCATGCATACAGCTGGGTGCTGTATGGTTGCTTCAACGATTAGTGGGTAAAGTATGCTGCCTATTGCGAAATGTGCCTCTCGGTGCGAATAATGCAAGCTCTACTGCCTCTACAGCGCTATGAGAACTTCGGCAGAGCCTGGTACACTTATTATGCCACATCTAAGCCATCTCTCGTCTCGACATTTCTCCATTGTCATAATTAAAGGTCACAGATTCCTTCCAGAGAAAAATCTAACCATTTTCATCGATAGCAGTTTGATCAATACACCTTTTTTTCCAGGTCCATCATTTGACAGCCTCGTTTGCATTGGTTTGTATGCGAAATCATGATGTCAAAAGCTTTCTTAATTGCTACGAGTTTCCCTCTATTTTTTCTATTGGTACAGCTCAGTTCGCCCTGATGTCAATGATCGTTGACGATGGGTAGCAATCATTTTCGTTTAGAACTATGAGTCGGGATATAAAAAGCTCGGACAGGCACTGATTGCAGCAGCGGTTTAGCTTCGAGCTTAGCTACACGTTGGTGCAAAACACTAATTCTCTTACTATCGAGGAGTTAGTACAAGAAAGAATAGCCACCGTTGCGGTTCCCATAGAAAAATGTGGCCACGCGATAAAAAAAAGACTAGGCCAGGTCTATCTGACCCAGCAAGAGTGCGCCATCAAAGCACTACTCGAGCTTAAACAATTCCCAATCATTTTCATCTTGACCAACCACTTACGAGTAGTCATTGTAGCAGGATAACGGAGCGATTCATTCTGATGGTGTTAAAAGCAAGGTTAATAGACCTTTTCAGTCAATTGCTGCTCAATGTATGTAACGAATTACGGTGAGACATTCAATGTGCCCCAACGGAATACTTGTCTGATGCCAAGCACTCTTATCTCTTGACTTTTACTCTTGGCTGGTACTCTTGATTTTCCTAATACTGAACTTCATATCGCTACTCGTAACCATCACCTTGTTCGCCTTCAGCCGCAAACAAAGGAGAACGTGAGGAATCTAAATATTTCAGGCAATCAAAGAAAGTGAATGGTGCGGCACCTTCTCCCCGTCCCAGCACGGGATGTCGCGCGTGCATCTGCTGCATATCGCAGAATTGCGATAGTTGAATGAAGCGCGCAATATGTCAATCAGATTTACGATGGTTAGTTGGATGGTATCGGTTGAATCTTGTAGAACCTCAGTCTCCGGGTCCGGCATCTTCCCCTCGAAAACGGTGTCGCACACGCCGCACCTGCCGGGGAGATTGGAGCGCGCAATTCGTGATGTAGAGAGTCCTTTAATTATTTGAATTGGCTGGCCGCTCCCTTCAATTTCAATGCGGCCTTGATCGTCGCCAATATAGGAGGAGTCATTCTAATTATTCAAGTCTAACAAACATAGAAACAAAAGGAAAGCAGAAAAAAACGATCAAAACTCATAAAAAAGGAAGGCAGTCAACGAAAAATACCCATCGATTGGGGGTAGGCGGGATGAGTACGGTAATTGCAATAAGATTTGCGGCATACCGCAAAGCGAACGACCGCAACCGGGGAGACGTTCCGTTACCCTTAGTCTCCTTATAAAACAACTTTTACATAAACACTCTCTACACCATAATCAGAAGGGCTAGGTAAGAAATAATCAAAACAAAGCAAAACAGCAAAGCAGGCAACAAAAATGTGGGGTTCTACTGAATCGCGGGGAGGCTGATAGTATGCGGTAGTTGCAGTTCTGAACCGTGAGTCAACTAAAAGATTTGCATTTTGCGCGTGCGTGCGAATTTCGGAAGAAGTTCCACTCGTCACTTCATTTTTGGCTCAAAGTTGTGGTTTATACCTGAGAACATACCAATCCAAAAATCCTCTACGATTCGCATACAGGGGAAACTTTGATGTGAGTCATCTGCGAAAGAAGCTCCAGCGAGTATTTTGCGACAACTGAGAATCTCGCAAGCATTAGGTTTGTTTGATTTTGGAGCTCATGATGGCAACAGAGATGTTTCTGAAAAGCCATCTTGCAAACGCCTAAGTTGTTGTCTCATCTACTTCTCTATATGTTCTTTGAAGGCATGTTTGCAGCTCTTACTGATTGCGGCGGCTAAAGAAAAGGTACTGAAGAGTTCTAATGGCTCCACCTACCTACATCTGCAGTCCCATGAAAGTCCTGAAGATTTGCATTTTTTAAGCATATTCCTTTCAATGGCACCGTACAGTCAGCCAAAAAGTAAACGCAGTTGATCTTCTCCTATTGAACGGTTTTCGGGATCAGTTATCTATGGCATACTAGACATGTGTGAATCATCACCATTAGTAGGTATTGTAGATTACTAGAGTTCAGCGAGTAATCAATTTTTGTATTGGTTGTAAATAACTCATAATTTGAGCTTTTCAATTACTGAACGCTGTTACTACCGATTCTGTCGACAGTCTACTTTGTACAAGTGAAACGACGACGAATCAAAGATATCACAAACAAAATAAACGTATGTCTATTATACCCTTTGAAGGCCGTCAGATTCTCTTCCTTCAATTCTCTACTTTTCAAAATGAAAGCAACAGGAAACGATGGATGGACAAACTATTCAAATATGATCCAAAATCAATGGAAATAGTTGAGGAGTCGGATGTCACTGCAACGTTTAAAAACTTAATGCAACTTTCCCAGTAGAATCTTTTCTCTGGCGCCACACGTACTTTGCGGTTTTTTTCTCATGGTTCTGATTTCGTTTCAAGAGCTGTTTGCTTCCGAATTGTACAGAATAAATAAATATTTTTTGAGCTCCTTACCTGTATTTCTGCAGGAATGCACTGAATTTGCTTTCACTCGGACTCATCAAGAAGTTAGTCTAGTTCTATAGGCTATAGGAAAATGGGGTTGATATGCTTAGACTTATGAGCACACCGAAAGGCTATGGAGATCTTGAAAGCTGATGAGCAGAAAGCAATTTGGGTACATCACTGCCTTTTTGCTACCGTTCATGTTTTCATTCCATTTTTATTCATTCTTCTCTTCACACTATTTTCCTGGTCATATTTTCCGTCAAATAAAGCAATGCTTTCAAATTGTTCCACAAAATTAGCAAAAAATCCAGTCCAGGAGGTCCTTCGTACTGTAGCTCCATTACGATAAGTATCCTCGGAACGCTTAGCAGCCCTAAACCATCTCATGAGATTAATCGAACTCAGTAAACTATGTTCTGATGTATGAACAAGTGCACGATACTCACACAGACTTTTGGTACTCATGTTGATAGGGGTGTTTTGATCTTGTGAAGAAACGTTGAATTCATCATTCCGGTAGCGTTTCTGAAGCCAATCAGAACAGCGTGAGCCGAAAAATCTGTAAGGCTGATTAACGACTTTTGAGTGACATAATGTAAGAGTCGGGACGGAATAATGCGTTGGCGACGATGAAAGCGATGAAATGTGAAAGGAGGGAGATACAGGGAGCCTTTCTGCCTTACAGTATAAGATGGTTCAGGGATACAGGCAATCAGTCCTTCGAATTTTCAACTAATGCGCTCTATTGCGAATAGTGCGGTCTTCACAATGCTTTGAGAACACGTCCGTCCGTCCGGGTGCAGACGTGCACGGTGCACGTGGCCCTATCTAGACCGTTTTTGACCTGATAGCGTTCCATGTGGCAATCTTGGCAGCCACGAATCCGTCCGTCAGTAAAAATGTTTTCCGTGAACTCTACCTTTGTTCAATCATTGTCTAGGCATTACAAAAAGCCCAACTACTTGGGCCTACACAAGCTACCGAAGAATTTATTTCACTTAGCAGCACCAGCAGTGCACCAGCAGCTATGCTTTTCACAAACCAATTAGGAAAAGCGGCTGACTAAGACTACAGTGCTTGAAGAACGCTGTTTCAAAAAATTTCTACAGAGTCACTACCTTGGAACTAACTAATTTTTGATGTAACGATTTTGTTTTCGCTGCTCCTGTCTCTAATTGGAACCACTTCAACAAGCAACACATCGTAAAAGCCCGACTAATTGAGCATATATGTACGTAAACAACTCGTCAACCTTTCTCATTAATATGTTGAAATATGAAGGACATAGTGTTTTTCAAGCAAACGGACACATTTTATTCTCAAGAGGAGGAAAATGTTTTCAAGCGTGCTACTCTTGAGGTCTGATTGTTGTGTTGGTTACGAGCAATAAGTAATTTCAGGAGCTCTACGATTGACCTCTTTAATTTTACTCATACACTTGAATTTTGAGACATTCTGAGGTCATTACACATTTTGCGGTGACCACAAAAAATCACCAGGCTCAGTTTACCAGCCTTGTAAGATTGGAAATTGACTAACCTTTTCACTTACTCGAAGACAGCCATTCCTGTTTGAAGCTTGTCACTCTTAACCAACTTCTTGTACTTTGATGTATGCTACTAAGTGAACCCACCGGAGTGGTAAGTATTGCTCGAGGACAATTAGTTCTAAAGGTCATTTACAAACTATGCTTGAAATAGTGGAATCTCTCCGTACTTATCGTACCTTGTTTTTCTATGGTAGATTTTCGTTCTACTTCCGAATACTATCTAATATTTTCGGTTAAAAAATGCTTATAGCTTCTTCAAAAATTAAAGCTGATTCTGTCTATGGCAACACTCAAATCGATGCAACGGAACCTAACTGCGAACTACTGCATCGAGGTATGAAGTCCATTTCACCTTATTTTCTAAGCTACACCACAGTTAATCAATGTTGGAATGATGGCGCAGGAAGTCAGAAGCAGATATATAAAGGGATAAAGTCTTGGGTTGTTGATCAATTCCATGTGAGGGATGTGCCCACGCATTCAACTTCCATTGAAAATTGCAATGGCGTATTGAATACGTGTGTGACCTATACAATGAATCGTGGTGGCCAGTCGATGTACAATCAGTGCTTTTATCCTCCTAGAAGAGTCTGGTAACACTTAACCGATCCTGGAGGGATGGAAGTCTAAGCTGGCCAAAGCGGATATGGATCCAGTATTCGAACCTGTGAACGTACGTGTGTGAAGTGCGCCACTTGACGCGCGCACTGGAGTAGCCATAGCGCATACCAACCTATGTACAGAAGCGCTCAAAAGTCTTCGGTGGAATGATTCTTCACCCGTACTTTTCAGTCGTAACTCCTCTCCTACTGGATCTAATCTTGCGAAACTTCTATATTTGGAGCGTGGATGTATTGTGGATATTTATCACCATCAACTTGCAATCTGATCAAGTTCCAGATACTCCAAAGAGCATGAACTCAAAATCGGCTGAAAATACAGATGAGGGCCCTTCTAGAATCCATTTTCTTTTTGTCATGTCTAAAGTGTACGAGCGGTAATGCCGAACACAATAGATGAGAAAAACGCACATAAAGTGCGAATAAGTGCAGACGTAAACAACTTTACTTTTAGCATAACCTGCTACCGCAACAAACACCTTGCTCTAACTGAGGATATTGCAGCTTCACAGTCGAATAGTGTTGGGTGGGGTGGAATATGCTGTAGTTAATTAATATATCCAAATTTCGCGCGATTTGTTCTACTAAGAAAAAAGTTATGAACGAAAAAGAGTCAAAGCATTTTACCGAAGACTTTTACGCGCTACTGTATATCATTTTCTTGTGTAACAAAGAGCAGCCTAAGTCCTGAACTAGTCGCGAACCGTATCCAAAGCCTATAATTCGGGAACATCATACCTCACTCATTCCTGAAATCCTCCAATACCAACCCCATTTGATATGTTCTCAAATGCTACGCCACCAGACGTAGATATTTTGCGAGGGCTTTCAATAAAAGTTGCCTACTATTCGTGAACTGCACTACAAAAGAGATAGCGGCGACATGTTTCGAGCAACCAAAACCTTATTCAAAGGGACTGTTGTGTATTTGAATTTGACTAAACTTGTAGAAGATTGCAAGTTTTTTTTTTGAAAAAACAACACTTCAACTGAATATAAATGTATAAGTTGAGTTGGTATAACGATCTTGAGACTTCAGACTGATCTTAC